>CM059601.1:135041135-136372802 GCA_030412105.1 Cyclura pinguis
TCTAACTCAAATTTCCGACTTTTGTTGTCATGATTTCTATACATTTTAAATAATTTATCTGGGGAGAGGTATGACCGGTAATGTATTTTATATAGATTTTCTCTAATATTTTGACATGCACTATACTTCATTCTTTTATTCTACTTTTTCCCAATGATTTAGATTTATTGAATGTCCTAAATACTGAGTCTTTAATTATTTCCTTTTCTGTGTCTTGTCTCAGCAATATTTTATGTACTTTTGATATAGTCTTTGAATTTTCAATACATAATATTAACTGTAGGTTTTCATTTTCTTTTTGGAAGCAATTTAGTTTTACATCAATTGAAACTTAAATTTTTAAAAATATTTATTTTTATTAAAATAGGAAAACAAACTTATAAATACATAGCCATATGTTTCCTTACATTTTAAATGTATCTGTACAGATGACATTTCATTACTTTAATAGTGATTCTCGTATACTATGTTGATTAACAATGTCACTCCCGTAAATGTTTACATATCTTGTTAAATTATTACAATTAGTAACCCAATTAAGTAAAAATAAGATTACAGTACATCTTCGTTTATCAGTATCAACAAATGTTTCTGACTTTTCTGTCATCTTGCATCTACTCCACAAAATTGTTAGTCAGTTCCTTATGTGTTATGTTTCCTTTGTTTTAGATAAATAGTTTGTATATTTATCTATAGATTCACTCTCAATCCACAAAGAAATTATTGAATTTCCTAATACAAGTCCCACAATACTTTTCTATATCTACCATGTTCAGTGTAGGTATAACTCTAATCCAAGATAAATCTAAAAATACATCTTTTATCTTTAATACAATTTCATTTGTCAAACTACGATATTTTACCATTTTCCTCCTGTAATGATAGTACTACTCTCCATTTTCCATTTGACTGGTTCAGTGTTTCTGATAGTGACTTTGAAAATTTATCCATGTCCATCATATCATATCGTTTTATCAGCCATTCAGTTGTTGTTGGATTTACGTTTTGTTTCCGTTTTTGTGCATATGCCAAACAGGCTGCTGTGATCATATATAGCAGGATTTTCCTTAGTATCTCTTTTATCTATTGAATTTTCCGGATCATGTTTAACTTTTAGGACTTCAGAGATCTTCCCATGAATTCCTTTCCAAAAATTAGCCTCATACTTACGTGTCCACGATAGGTAGAAATAAGTTCCTTTTTGGTCGCATTTCCACCAACTATTACTTCTATTTTTAGTTATTTTTGCTGTCTGCGATGGAGGTAAATACCCTCTGTATAACATTTTGTAGAAATTCTCCTTTAGATATGTAGGTTTTATATATTTTTGAGTAATATTCCAGACTTTATCCATTCTTCTAACATGATCCGGTGTCCTATGTCTTAAGCCCAGTTGATCATGTTTTCCTGTACAATTTCTTCATCTAAATCAATTATCAGTAAAATTTTGTAGATCTTTCACACTACATGCTCTACATCTGGTTTTACTGGTTTATCAAACTCTCTCTCAATTGTCTCCATATCGTATAGTTTCTTTTCTATCATAAATCTTTCTGATATTTGTCTGATTAACAAACAATGTGTTGTATAACTAGTGTCTATTAGTTCTTCACTTGTTTTTAATCTAATGTCATCCCCAGTCCTTTTTTCATATTTCAGTGTGTAATCCATTTATTTAATTTGGGCATTTCTCTTTTATAAAAGGCTTCATGTTGTGAAAGCCATAAGGGGTTTTAGGATATAATCTCTTCCAGTACTTTGTTCAGACTTTTAATAGAGAGTTCCTTATAAAGTGTTCCTTGAAATCTTTGTTCATATTTGCTTTATCATGCCAACCAAATGGGATATCTGCTGCTTCTAATTGCAGTAGCCTTTCATTTATTAATGTTATCCATTCTGTTACCAAATTCAAACAGCTTGTATAAAAGTATAGCTTTAAGTCTAGTAACACTAGTCCTCCTCTTTCTTTCACTTCCTTCGGTATTTTCCATCTTGTTATGGGTCTTTTCCCCTTCCAGATGGGTCCTTATTCCAATCTTTAAAAGGTTTATCATTTTTAATGATGGGGAGATTTTGAAAAAGGAAGGTAATCTTTGGTAGAATGTTCATTTTGAGTGCTGCAATTCTTCTTAGAATTGGCCAGAGTGGACTCTCCCTTTTCATCGGCATCTTACATAGCCCATTACGGTCATGAGCATCTTTGGAGAGAGCTGCCCAGGTCATACTATTCTTATTCACCAGCTTATCGCGACCGATACCATCCTGACATTCGCCACTGGTCCCCATATCGGCCTCGACACTCTCGCTCTCCGTCGCACTCTCCTTTGGGATCGCGCTATCGTCATTCATCTTGGTACCATCCTTCTTGGTCCCACTCTCAGTCTTAGTCTACATACTACCAACACTCTCCATCTCATTCCTGCCATCGGTCCCATGATCGATCCCCTCGTTACTGGGCTGTTTCGCCTCCACCTTTGGTGACTGCGACAGTGTCTTGGTCTCCGCTGGACAACCAACTGACATCTCTCCCTCCGTCCACTTCGTCGGCCTCTCTTTTGACACAGTCCCTCGTCATGCCAATTTCTGCCATCCTACTGATTTCATCTGCACCAGCCCCAGTACCGAGTTCGGTACCGATCTCGGTACCTACTCTATCTGCTATACCAGACGCTTCCTCAGCTACTCAAGCCCAGCAATCTCGGTCGCCTCCATCTTCTCCATTGTCTGGGTCTCACGATTCCGACGAGGATTCTACCGACTCTACTCCACAGTCCCTTGTCCCAAGGAAACTGGAACGCATCTCTGAGTGGCGTCCCATGCCGGTTCTGGAGCAATAGCAGGGGCATTTTCTGTTCCAGTGAGTGGCAAAGAGGTCGATGGATGGGGTGCCCCATCAGGACACTATCCGGCAAAAGGCGGCGCTGGAGAGGGACCACTTGTGATGGCCCTCACACAATGGCAATCTTCACGCATGCGCAGTAGCATTTTGGAAAGTTCCAGAGCTGAGCAGCTTGGTGGGAACCCCTCCCCCATCTTTCCCCCATTTCCTTCTCCTGGGCCGAGTGGTGGCCAAGATTGTCGTGGACAGGGCAGATGCTGTTCTCATAGCCCCTTACTGGCCAAGACAACATTAGTTCAGGTCACTTCTCACCATCTCCCAGGGCCGCTGGATGCTGCTTCCTTGCACGCCCAACCTCCTCTCACGCTCGGACGGTCACGTGCTTCCCCCAGACCTCCCTCACCTCCATTTGCATGCATGGAGGATAACCTTCTAGACTCTCCTGCCATCCAGGAAGTCCTCATGGCCGCTAGGAAGGAATCCACTCACAAATCTTACAACTACAAGTGGTACAAGTTCACTGCCTTCGAGGATGCCCGCGGTGGGGCTCCTTCTCCAGCCTCCCTGTTGACAGTACTCCATTTCCTCCTGTCTCTACGGGAACAAGGGTTGGCCTTCTCCTCTCTTAAAGTCTTCTCCTCTCCACAGTTGTCGCCAACCAACCACATGGTTCTCCTTCCTTGGCTCTTTTCAGAAATGCTACAATCAAGCAGTTCCTCAAAGGCCTTCAACACCTCTATGCTCCTGTCTACCCACCTCTTCTTCCATGATCGCTGTCTCTCATCCTTTCCCAATTCATTCGTCACCCGTTTGAACCTATGACCATGTCTGACGACTGTCTCCTTACTCTCAAGACAGCATTCTTCCTCGCTGTTGCATCAGCTAGAAGGGCAGGGGAACTGACTGCACTATGCTCAGAAGAACCCTTTCTAGTGTTTCATAGGGACAAGGTGGTCCTATGCCCAAACCTTTCCTTCCTCCCTAAAGTTGTTTCCAACTTCCACCTGAACCAGAATATGATCCTGCCAGCGTTCTATCCTGAACCATCTTCGCTTCTTGAGCGCTCTCTCTACTCACTCGATGTGCGCCGGGTGCTAGCCTTCTATTTACAACGAACTTCGACCTTTCGCTTCACTCCCCACCTTTTTGTTTGCTACGGTGAACATCTGAAAGGTCATAAAGTCTCCACTCAACTTTTTTCTGGGTGGGTTGTTCAGACAATTCACTTTGCCTATGAACTTACCAGACAACCACCTCTATCACCTCTTCACACCCACTCTACCAGGGCTG
The DNA here is from genome assembly GCA_030412105.1 of Cyclura pinguis. Classification (NCBI taxonomy): domain Eukaryota; kingdom Metazoa; phylum Chordata; class Lepidosauria; order Squamata; family Iguanidae; genus Cyclura; species Cyclura pinguis. The sequence continues at coordinate 135,045,265 of CM059601.1, forward strand.
TGACTTCTTTGGCAGCTCTCCTCAAAGAAGTGGACGTGCAGGAGCTTTGTCAGGTGCCTACATGGTCGCGGCCTTTGATGTTCATCCGCCACTACTGCCTTGATTGCAGAGCCGGACGTGATGCCTGCTTTGGTCATGCAGTGCTGTCCTCTATTGTCTAGGACTGACCCGCTGTTCAGTGGCAAGAAACTTAATCTCCCATTGTGTGAGGCACAGAGACCACGAAGAAGAACAGGTTGCTTACCTGTAACTGTGGTTCTTCGAGTGGTTATCTGTGCCCTCACGCACACCCGCCCAGCCTCCCCTCTTTCAGATCCCTCCCTCGGTGGACTTCGAAACTGAGGGAAGACCGTTATCTTGGTGGGACTGAGCATGCTCAGTACTGAGTGGGGGAGGAGTTCCCACCAAGCTGCTCAGCTCTGGAACTTTCCAAAATTCTACTGCGCATGCGCGAAGATTCCCGTTGTGTGAGGGCACAGATGACCACTCAAGCAACCACAGTTACAGGTAAGCAACCTGTTCTTGTTCCACCTGTGCAGATCTTTTTTTAATCTCTTGCCAGGTCCTCTTATCGTTATTATCAAATAAGTCAGTAATTCTTGTTATTGTTAATTTTGAAATCTCTTTTTTTTCCATTGGTGTCAATTTTTTTGTAATTATTGTTGTCTTATCTCTGTTTATTTTAAATCCAGATACTTCTCTGAATTGTTGTAATGTTTGCAACAGATTAATTACACTGGTTTTTGGATCTTCTAATGTTATGACAAGATTATCTGCAAAGGTTCAGTTTATACCTTTGATTTTTCATTTGAACACCTTGTATTGATGGAACTTCTCTAATTTTTCTATTAAGAATTTCCTGAATGAATATAAATAGGAGTAGTGATAAAGGACATCCCTGCTTTGTTCCTTTTTGTATAGATATATTTTCTGTTCTTTTTTCATTGGCTATTATTCCCATTGTTTGTTTCTCATATTGCCCATAGTCATTCTTTTTATTGTTTCAAGCATAAAAGTCCAATTAACATTCTTGAACGTTTTTCTGCATCTAGTAAAAACATCTCCAGCATCTCTTTATGTCTCTGGAAGTATTCAATGAAATTTAGTACCGTACTTGTCTTTTCTTTTAAATGTTGCTTAGGCAGAAAACCACTTTGATCCTTGTGTATCTACTCCTGTAATATTTTTTTTATTTTTCAGCTAGTATAGAAGGAAATATGTTGTAGTCTATATTCATGAGGGAAATTGGCCTGTAATTCCTGGTTTCTAGGGGGTCTTTATTTTCTTTCAATATTAATGTAATAATTTGCTTCACCCCAAGTTGAAGGTCTGAGTCCTGTCTTGATGCCATTCATCTGTTCTTGTAATAGATCAGTTCTCGTAATGTATTGCTGTGAAACCATCTGGACCTGGGGCTTTTTCTGTTTTCCATTTCTTTATTGCGTTTATTATTTCTATCTTTGTTGTTGGTTTGTTCAACTCTGTCTTTTGTTCAATACTGATTGGAGAAATCACTGCTGCTTCTAAATATTTGTTTATTTTAGTCAATTTTTCTTGTGTTCGATCTGGACTTTTAAATAATTTTGTGAAATAATTGGCAAAGATTTTTTTAAATTTTACTTTGTTGTGCAATTATTTTATCCCTTTCTTTAATTTGAGAAATTAAACATCTTTCTTTTTATTATTTAAGTTTATGTGCTGTTTGCCAATTTTATTCGCATGTTCAAAGGGTCATGATTTTGCAAATTTCAACTTTTTTTCTCACTCTTTAGTTGTCTTTGTAGAGATTTTATTTCCAATTGTAATATTTTATTTTTCGGGTTCACTTTACTCTCTTCATATTTAGTCTCAATTCTTCTTGTAGTTTTTGCTCTTTTTATTTCTGTTGCTTTCTCTCATAAATTTCTTCTTGTAAGAAGAAACCCTCATCACTGCTTTTTCCACATTCCAGACTATATAATTCAGGGTTTCTTTATTCCAGTTATGGTGAAAGGGTTGAATAAATCATCTTATTTTCTCATCTTTAAATAGGGAGTCCTTTAATCTCCAGCCATATTCTCGCATCCTCTCTTCTAATGTTAAAAGAATGGGTTATGGTCAGAAATTGTTCTGAGTACCACTTCCATTTTCCAGAGAGAAAATGGCCAGAGATTTTGAGCACAAAAACATATCTACCCTGGACCATGACTTAAACTGTCAGAATAAAAGGTATATTGTTTCTCTTGACCATATAAGTGTCTCCAGGTTTCTGTCAGGTTTTCAGGAAGATTTTCTTGACTCTTTCTTTGTTTAGTTTACATAGTTCTGTCCATGTTCGGGTACATGACCATGTTCCAGTCTTCCATATTGTTGAAGTTCAAGTCCATAATTTCATTGCGTAACCTTTCATAAAATTTACTTTTATTCTTCAATGAGCCATAAATGTCTTAAATCAGTATATTCTTGTCTAACATATGATCCTCAATTCCAATATAATTTCCATTTAGATCTCTGATTATTTCTTTCACATTATATTTCTTATTTATATAGACTGTGGCTCCTTTTTTTTTCTTTTTCATTACCAATGAAAATTCATTTCCAAACTTCTTATTCTTTTAAGAGTTTCAAATATCTATTTCTTATCTGTGTTTCCTGGAGACAGATCACATCAATTTTTTGTTCCTCCAGATAATGGAATATTCTTCTACATTTATATGGTAAATGAATTCCTTTGATATTCCATGATCTAATTTTTATATTCATCTTTTTTCAATTAATTCCTAAGATTTTTAATTTTTTAAAAAAATTTAATTAATTACTGTATTCTGCTTTGGAATCAGATCGTTCTTCTTGACTCAAATTTTCTACTACTTCTTCTTCTGACTTTTTTGTTCTACTGTTTCTGTTGTCTTATCTGTACTGGTAGTGGGTTTTTCTTCTATACCTTCTCTTTCTTTTTGGTTGATCTCTTTTTTTTCCCTTTCTCTTCTTTTTTTGTTGCTGTTTCTCTTCTTTTCTTTCCAATTCTTTTCTGTATCTTCTCAAAATCTCTTTCTTTTGGTACCGTGTTCAATACAAATTTCTTATCTTGGTATGTCAATATAACACCCTCAATTCTCCCCCAGCTATGGGTTATCTGGTTCCTTTTTGATATTTGTTTTAATAAATTACAGTCTTTTTTCTTTTTCAGGACTTGTGAAGGAACATCTTTTTAAAAAATTTAGCATATTGTCTTCTAATATTAGATTATTTGTGTGGCTATAAAAAGATCTTCAACTCTCTCCTTTATAAAATCAACCACCACATCTCTTGGCAATTCCCTGTCTTTTGTGAGGTGTTAGCCTGAGATATGGGTTCTTCTCTTATCTCTTTTCTAGCACCTAAATTTTTATACACTTGTCTTTGTATTTGACTTCTGTAAAGGTGTTCCTTATTTTTTCCTGTTTTGTCATCTGTTGAGTTGTTATTCTCCAACTTTGTTGTTTTCTTTTGTATCTCATTCATTCTTATATTCAAATGTTTCCTATTTTTGTTACTGTTTCCATTTTTGAGTAACATTTTCCATTTCTTTTTTTAATTTTTCAAGTTCTGCTTTCAAGCCTTTCATTTCACTTTTAAAATGAAAAGAAATGCAAAGAAATGCTTCTTTAAAATGCAAAGAAGCTAGTAAAATGTGGGCTGGACAGAGCTACTGTCAGGTGGATCTGTAACTGGTTGACTGACCGTTCCCAAAGGGTGCTCACCAATGGCTGCTTTTCATCTTGGAGAGAAGTGACTAGCGGGGTACCACAGGGTTCTGTCCTGGGCCCATTGCTGTTCAATATTTTCATCAGTGACTTGGATGAAGGAATAGAGGGCATGCTCATCAAATTTTCAGATGACACCAAATTGGAACGGGTTGCTAATACACCAGAGGACAGGATCAAAATTCAAAATGACCTGGATAGATTGGAGAGCTGGGCCAAAGCCAACAAAATGAAATTCAACAGAGAGAAGTGTAAGGTCCTACGCTTAGGTAGAAAAAATGGAATACAGAAATATAGGATGGGGGACACGTGGCTGGATGGCAGTACGTGTGAAAGGGATCTAGGAGTCTTAATAGACCACAAGCTGAACATGAGTCAGCAGTGTGATGCGGCAGCCAAGAAAACCAGTGCAATTCTTGGCTGCATCAATAGGAGTATGGTGTCTAGATCGAGGGAGGTACTGGTACCACTCTACTCTGCTTTGGTTAGACCTCATCTTGAATCCTGTGTCCAGTTCTGGGCACCCCAATTCAAGAAGGACATGGTCAAGCTGGAGCAGGTCCAGAGGAGGGCGACCAAAATGGTGAAGGGCCTGGAAGCCATGCCCTATGAGGATAGACTTAGAGAGCTGGGTATGTTCAGTCTGCAGAAGAGAAGGTTAAGAGGGGACATGATAGCTATGTTTAAATATTTGAAGGGATGCCATGTAGAGGAGGGAGAGGACTTGTTTTCTGCCACTCCAGAGACCAGGACAAGGAGCAATGGATTCAAGTTGCAGGAAAGGAGATTCCACCTGAACCTCAGGAAGAACTTCCTGACGGTCAGGGCTGTCTGGCAGTGGAATATGCTGCCTCGGAGTGTAGTGGAGTCTCCTTCCTTGGAGGTTTTTAAGCAGAGGCTGGATGACCATCTGTCGGGAGTGCTTTGAGGGTATTCCTGCATGGTAGGAGGTTGGACTGGATGGCCCATGTGGTCTCTTCCAACTCTACATTTCTATGAAAATCTGCTCTAAGTTTTTTTTTATTTCTTCTACCACCATTGTATTAAACTCTGAGAGGTTCATTTGCTGTTCTAATGAGGGTCTTCTTGGAGCTTTGAACTTTATCTATTTGAAATTCTGTTTGAATAATCTTTAACAACATCTTCCTTATGAAACGATTACTATTTAAATTCAGTGAAGTAACAAGTAGACCCAATTAATTATAAAAAAGGTCAGTATAGCCAATAAATCACATCTTTGTCAATTATCAATCATGGTATTCTTTATATAACCTATAGGACTATTTGATTCTAATATATAAACAATTGAATGATTTTACAGTCCTGTCAATTCCAGTATCAATAAATCTATATGCTACCCAAGTCAAATATATCTACTGTTGCTTAAAAAATTGTTCAACAGTTTATAAGTAGACTGAATTTATACCTATCTCCACTAGATGGCAGTGTCTTTTCATAGTCTATTACTTTAGTTCTCCTTATACACTTTGTAGTCAGTTTTGGGTGCTATTTAGTGACATTGGTTAGCAGCCAGCTGTGAATAAGCAATTATTTTCCCTTGGGAATTCTTATCTACGTAGCCTTGAACATATTAGATGTTAAAATGAGGCTGCTGTATTCTTCGAAAGATAGCTGTGTAGTATGAAAGCACAAGAGTCTAATTCACCCTTGACTTGTGTTTTTAAAAATTCCAGTTAAATGTTTCTCTTCATGGTTATCGATTTCATAAAGTTACTGTTACTGGTACCTTTGCAAATAGTAATCCACTCACATTCACCTAAGAATAAGAAGGATTTAGTATTATGATTGTTTACAATAATTTCAATAATTGCGGTAGACTTCCATTATAAAAGTCCTGTTTACCTCTATCTACTCTATTTCTCCCATGTTAGCAATTTACTTGTGCTATATGGTATGTGTATAAATCAAATAGATAAGCTGAAATACAAATTTCAAAAAAAGAGAAAAGCAGCTTAAGTGTTAATACTATTACAGTGTCTTCAAATAAAAATGTTTGATTGTAGTGTCATCTTGGGCTCCCTGTTAGTCAAAAGTCCATCACTATTCTCTCCACTTTTCACTCTCTTGAATCTCTTGCATTCTCTCCTTTTTCAGTCCCAAGATTTTCCTATTAGTAAGCTATTTCCAAGAATGGTTCATGAGAGGTGATCTCTGTTTATTTTCATTGTCTCCGTGTATTTGTTAAGTCAGTCTCTTAAATCATCATCTTTCTCCAAGTCAAAGGGCTCTCTGCTGTTTAGGTTGTTGGGCTATTTCCAGAAACACTTCACATTTTATAGTCACCTCTGTTTATTTACTTTGTAGTGTGTGTCCTTGTGGATTAAGTATATAAGTCATCCTTAAGTCTCTTAATCTTTTATTTAGTCTCTTATTTATTATTAAAGACTCTGTTTTCCTTTCCTTTATTCCATACGATCTTAGTTCAACAATTTTGATATTTCTGTTATGTACAGCGGTGAAATGGAAACAAAATCATACCAAACACCGGTGCATGCTTTGCCTTGTAAACATTCAGGTTAAAAAATATCCGAGTTTTCTTCACCAGTAGTATTAATCAGAGTCCTTGGTTGTCAAATGTCCACTAATAGAATTGTCTTGGAAGAAAGGTTATCTTTATAACATAATAATACAATGTTGCAGTTATCCCTTACCTATTCTAACTGTTCACTACACTGTTCTACACTTTCACTTTTAAAAATAGTCTGAACCTGGTGGTTCTTCTTTGTTTTTTAAATCCTTAATTGTGTTTCAAATTGTAAATAGAGATGAGATAATGATGAGGTTCTTTCTTACCAATGATTTTCTTTTGTTTTATAGTTATTTATTCTTGATCTCCTCCTTGCTTTTAAAAAGCAGTGGCAAAGTTTTTGCCCCAATGACAATATTAAGTTATGGCAATTCTGACTGCTCAACTCCATCCTCAGCCAGAACTCCTCCAGTGTTGATTTACTACTTATTTTGGACATTGGCTATTGGAAACTGATCCTTTCCGAGTCCCTCCAAACCCCTTTTCCTAAAGGGGTAATTTGTCCTGTCATTAGACAGGCACCTGACCTCACTAGGTGGCTGTCAGCCTCACTGCTGAGTGAGCAACAACCTCTCAGCTTGCCATTGCTGCCTGATTCCCAAACTTAAAATTTATTAAGAGGAGAAAAACTTGAAAGATTTACAAATGAATGAGACTGTTATTTTGTATCTTAAGAACACTTGGGAAGATATAATAACAAATTTTGGAGTTTGATTTCATTGAGATAATTCTATAATGAGATGAAATAAGTAGAATGATTTGTAATGTCAGATGAAAAAATACAGAATTTATCTTTAGTGTAGACCCAAACTTTGTCAGGAGGAAGTCAATGTATGTAATAATGATGAAAGGTTAGGAATGATTGTGCTTATGTGTTTGATGACTTCGTATTTGTTTTACATGTCACAATGTTTATTTTAATAAAAATAAATTTAAATGTTAAAAAAATGTGGTTGTTCACAGCATTTCAGAAGGTTCTACTTTGAAGCTGATATTGGCAATGCGAGGTGGTCCGATTAATACTAGAAGAGGTAGGCACATACTAAATTTTCTCTGAAGTATTTCCAAATATTTAACATAAACTTACTGAAAATTATAATGTTGTAGATCCCTCTGCCTCTGGAAATTTATTGAATGCATGATTAACTACCCTGCTGAAGACCAGATGATATTTCTCTCTGCCTCAACAAAACCTTCACTCTTCTCTGTATTTCCATATTGTATATTCATAAGATATGAGTACATATCTGCATACTCTTCAGTCTTGTGCGTCTGTAATGGCCTGTAGTGCCTGGCAATAAATTCCTAGTTCTGACTGGAAGCCAAACTTTTATATCTTAATGGTTGTTCAAACCCTGCCCTCTCCTTAGCATTGAAGCAGTACTGTAGTGAGAGGCTTTGGGTTTGACAGTAGCTTAGGTTAGCTGCTTCTTTAGCACAGGTTTCTATGTGCCATGACGTGGTATTGCTAAAATGGAAGAATTGTTAAGAAATCTCTTTCTTTCTTTGAGAAATGGAAAATGAAACCAAAAAGCATACTATATTTCTGGGCTTGCCTGGTTCCCTCCATCCCTTTGCTTGTCTTGTATGCAGTGATTCAAATCAAACTGAGCAATTTGGGTATCAAAATTATTACAATATCTATCTATTTATTTATTCATTCTAATATTATTAGAATTTTATTTATTCCAATTACTAAGTAAACATAATCTTAATTTTTTTTTTACACTAAGGTTTTAAAATGGTATGGAAACTATGCAGATCATTAAAAATACTGAGAACTGCCTTCGCTTCCACTTTATCCAACTGTAGGCTATGGGAGAAGTGCAGAAAATGCAGCCTTCAGGCTGCATGTAGTCCTTAAAACCCATGGGAGTCACCTGAAGCCCCTACATGTCCCAAAATGTAAAAATAAATTCAGGTGAATATTCATCCCAAAAGTAGCTCCCCAAGCCAAGCAAACTTCCACCGAAATATGGCAGTTCAGGTTCCCTTTCCTTCAGGTTTCAAGTACTACCCTGAACCCAGAAAAACAAGTGGAAAAAAATGCCATTTTGTGGCAAATCTGGGGAGTTTCCTGACGTTGTGCTGGAAGCAATAGAATAGCCTGGGCATGGAGCAGGGAGATAGCCCCCTCCCCCTCCACAGTTGCACACCCCTGCCCGAAATCAGGTATATCAGCAAATGGGGCAAAGCATGTAGTTACAAGGTTTTTTCAGTGGTGGTCCCCCATCCGTGGAAGGTTGTCTGCAGAGGCTAACCTGGTGCCTACCTTTTCAACACGAGTTGAAGAGCTTTTTATTCTTCTGGGTATTTTAAGATCTGCTGTTGGTCCTTTTAGCTCTTACACCTCTTTTTATCAATGTATCTTTGTTTGGTCTACCATTCTTTGTTTGTATTTTATGTTTTAAATTTATCGTACATCACTAAGAGAACCTGAATAAAAGAATAATAGACAAGTATGCATTTCATATAAAACATTTCATAATATATGCATTGTAAGTTTTTTATGTATTTAATTGTCGAAAATATAACGGTTTGTGAGATGTGGTTTGATCTGTTAGGTCATAAGAAGCCTCTGTGGCTTCAGAAGTGTTCTTCGTTTGACGAAACCTTAAGCCAAATCAACGTATAACTGGCTGTAGTAATTGAAGTGAACTAGTGTGATGTAGTGGTTTGAGGTTTTGGGCTAGGACTCTGGGTGACCAGAGTTCACATCCCGTTTTCTCAGAGAAAGGCAATGCAAACCCTCTCTGAACAAACCCTGCTGAGAAAATCCTGTGATAGGTTCACCTTAGTGTCACCATCTGATGGAAACAACTTGAAGACACATAACAACAGCAACTCAGTAACTGAAGCAGTAAATATAAGACAGTAAGGACAAACATTTGCTAATCACGTTTTGATATTGCCGGTGAATGCTTTTGCAAGCCTAAGGGCAATTGTAGAGTGTGAACCACTAATTCTTTTTCTACTCTGTATCAGGATAGAAAGAGTTAGGGTAGAACAAGCTGAAGAAATGTCTCTTATGCTAAAAGTTTTGAAACTCAGTAGCTGCAAGTCAAACAACATGTTCAGCTCCTTTATCCAGAAAGGTAACGTTATGCTGTTAATAGTCAGCTTGTTACAGCATAAATGATTGTTTCCTGAGCAAATGTTAGGTTGATCTTAGCCAGTCTGGAAATTTGTTTCAGGAATAGACAATCAGGATTGGTCCACCACTCTACTGCACCACTTTGTATTTTATCACATATCCTGTATTGCCATACTTGCCAACTGCTTTTATGCCTGTTTGAGTATTATTAAACTCTTGGCATTTATGTCCATCTACAGGTCAGTGTTTCAGTTATGACTCTAAATATGTCCCCCATTAATAAATCACAGCAAAGAAGCTGATGACTTTAGCTAATTCCTCTTAGTATTGTACAGAAAGTAACACTGGTAAACCACTTCTTGAAAGCCCCATAATGCAACAATCCAGAATGAAGCAAGAGATAGTGCTGAAAATTGAGAACTCCATGTGTGAATTCATTCAACCAGCTGTGGGGGAAGAGCAAAGGAGAAGTATGAATAATGTTGTGAATAATGGTTCAACACAACGCAAGATGTTCAGCTGCTGATATGCTCAGATAAGAAAGGAACGTCAGGAGCTTCACATTGCCTATAGTAAGAATATGCGATATGAGAAATTTGCATCAGAGAAAGCTGGAATGATAAAACAAGAAATGGAATCTGCAAACATTGCAATACTTGCTTTGAGTGAATTAAAGTGAATGGGAATGTGACATTTTAAATTAGATAATTATGAAGGCCAAGATCTCACATCAGACACATCACCATGATGTTATGACTATGCTCTGTTCCTCATCCAACTCCCAAAACTAATGAAAAAAATCTAACCTGCTGTACCAAGGGATGGAGTTCAGTGGCTCTGGCGAAGAGGGTGCTGTAGGATGATGCAGCCAGCCTTCTCCTGCCAGTGAGCAGGAGTGCAATGACCAGAAGTGCAGACCCAGTGGGACAACTAGGATAGGTTGGACATGCTGTCCTTCAGCGACCTATTCACCAGTACCATAGAACTCCTTCACTTGGTACAGCTGCTTGGAATTTAAGATGGGTTTGGGGGCATTGGCAGTCAAGGCAGTTGTGTCACAGTTGTAAATATGAACACCAAACAATTACAAGGTTGTAAGTGTGCTTACAGAATCAGGACGTCCTAATAGTTTGCTCTGGAAATGAAAAAAACAAGAGAAAACAGGGAGGTATAAATTGTGAGGCATTAGGTAGCAAAAGCAGGCAGGAGATGTAATGCAAAGTCTGAGTTTATGCTACAACTGCAGAAGTAGAAAAAGAAGAAACTGAAAGATTCTGTGCTGATGTCCTGGAGGAAGTTAATCACACAAAAGTCAGAAACAGCACTAAACATTGTTGGAGAATTAGGTTTAGGATCAAGAAAAAAGGAGAGTGTCATCCTTTAGGCAACCAAACAGATGACTGTGTACACAGATATCACCGGATGTCCAATACTGAGATCAAATAGATTATGTAACTAGAAGCAGTAGATGAAGAAGTTTCACTCTTTCCTCAAAAACAAGATCAGGAGTCAGTTGTAAGATTGATCACAAATTGCTATTAGCCAAAATCAGAATAAACCTAAATGTGAACATTAAATTAATCATAGTAATAAAATACAATCTAAGGAACATCTTAATAGGATTCAAGAATACGTAAAGAGAAGACTTGCAGTACTATGTATAACTAACAGTATATCAGATTTGCGTTATTAAACCTAGTTAACTGTGAAGAACAGTGAACTGAAACCAGGGACATCATCAGGCAAGAAAATTCTATAGCCAAAAAAGTGTTACTATATGGCTGATGAAACTCTTGAAACAAGAATAGGCAAGAATCAAAAGTAAAAGGTAACAGAAATAGATTCAGAATCCTGAATGTAACTCCTCAGCTACGTGTATATCAAGACAAAGGAAACTGTTGTAATCAATCCAAAGATATATATGACAACAACAAATGTGGAAGGGACCTCTTCTACATGATATTAGAAATCAACAGAGTTGTTGTTATTGTTATACTGCTTTTCTCCCCAAGCCATTCAAGCCGGCTTAAAACAAATATAGTTAGAATTAACAGCATATAAAATTTCAGAAGCAGTTAAACCATCAGGAAATTAAAAGCAGTAAAATTAAAACAACAACAAATAAAAGTTGAGCACATCATACAAGGCCCGTTTCCCTTGAAAAATAAATTCTCAAAGGCCTGTGGGAATAAAGTTTTTTTTTTAACCTGCTTGTGAAAAGATAGTAAGGAGGGTGCCAATCTAACCTGTCTGGGAAGGGAGTTCTAGACCCTAAGAGCAGCCACTGGATGACTCTCTTCTTTGTTCTCACCAAATATAGTTGTGAGCTGTGATCATCAGGAACAAATGGCATGCTAGTAGAGCTCTTTCAATGCATAGAGACAAAATTTTAACCAAAATATGCCAACAAATATGGAAAACAAAACAATGGCACACAGACTAGAAAAATTCAATATACATTCCAGTCCCCAAGAAAGGGGATGTCAGGGACTGTAGTAACCTTTGGACCAATGCATTAATGCCCCATGCAAGCAAATTGATGCTCAAGATTTTACAACTAAGATTTTTACTTTGTATGCTGTGAGAAACGTTGTCCAAGATGGATTTTGAAAAAGAAGAGATCATATTGCTAATGTACATTGAGGCATGTAGGCTACCAAAGAAATTCATGAGAAAATCAGCCTGTGCTTTATAGATTACTGCAAAGCCTTTGACTAAGTAGGTTGGAGTGAGTAAAGAGCAGTCCTTAGCTGCATGGGGCCCTTGGACCCCACTTTTGTGACCCCCTGCAGCCTCCAGTCCTCCAGTGCCCCCCAATGCCCCCCAACCTTACAAAAAAAAATCCTTAAAAACTTGGCAGAATTTTCAGGCAATTTTTGTCCTAAAAATTTGTCCTGGGAAAATCCCCCAAGTGCAGGAAAACATGCAAAAAAACATGCAGAAAACTGAACAAAACCCCACACCCATCAGCACAGATACCCTTGTTTTCTTTTGCAATCACTCTCAAAATAGTGGCAGGAAGAAAGGCACTTTCACTTCCTGTTAAGATTTTGAGAAATTCTTTTGAGGAAAATGGAGGCATCTGCTCTTGCTGGTGGGGGGGGGCATGGCTCATGTGGGTGGGGGGAGCTCTGTGGAAAGAAGTGGCCCCTGACCCCAGTGCAATGTCCATTCTGGTGAAGATAATGAAAAAGTGTGGATTGCTCTAAAAAAGGTGGAAGTGGCAGTATTAACCCACTGAATGTGAAGAAATTGATTGGTTTCCACTTGGCAAGATGATCAAACAAGGCTGCATCTTATCACACTGTTATGTATAGAACCATATTATATAGAAGACACAATTAGACTCAGAAGATGTAGCTGTGAAAATTGGAGAAAGAGACATCAGTACTTTTGGTATAGAGATAATACTAGTAAAAGATAGCATAGGCTTGGATCTGATGAAAGTTAAGCAAGAAAATGGAAAAGGAGGGTTACATTTCAGCGTAGAGAAAACAAAATAATGATCTCAGAAGATCTACATATCTTTAAATCTGGTAATGAAGACACCAAAATTGTTAAAGATCTATTATATCTAGGCTCAGTCATTCATCAAAATGGAGACCAAAGTCAAGAAATCAGAAGGCTAAGACTTGGAAGAACAGCTATCCCAGAAGTAGGCAATATGCTGAAATGTAAAGATATATTTGAGTAACAAATGTTACTGTAGCTTCTAGTCCGAACTTGTGGTATATTAGATATCATTTGATATCAAGAATTTGGCCTTCACTACCCATTCCTCTCCACGAGGCCCCCGGACAAGCACGCACACAGGCGCGGCCGAAAATAGCTGAACTATTCAAATCTCAATCCAGGCAGGCCAGTAATTGCCAGACTGCAGCTTTAGGAGACCTCCAGGCAAGTACCTTCTTAAGATCACATTATGTATGCACGCAGCTTACAGAAGATCCCCTGCCCCAAGCAGGCAGCTTGACGAGCAGACTATCCAACTCTCAAGCAGTCCGTGTTTGCATACTGTCTACGCTATTGACAACGCTGTCATAATTCAATCATCTAAAGTACTGACCTTTCGGAGGCTTTGTCTCCAGCCCGAAACTCATTGTTTTCCCTGGGAACGGACTAGCCTACAGGCACATTTTCCCCTATAAGAACCCCTGATTTTGAGCGTCTCATCAGATCGCTCGTGACTTGCCTCCCAACTTGCTGCTGCTCCATTTGACGAGCCTCCCCTCCCCTGAGCCTCCATGTGCTGAGAATCTACGCTCCCAAGCTTCTTTCCTTACATCAGGCTAGAGGATCAGGTGTAGTATTTCCCCGAAAATCCTCCTGAAAAATCCCCTATCTATTTTCCTCTTTTTGTTTTCTTAGGACTGTGTGCGTGACTGTGCAATTCTGCAGTATTTCTTAATTTCTAGTGAGTGAGTGCGTACATTTGCAGTGACTTTATAAATAAAGGAAAACAATTATCATTTACTTCTGTTTGATTATTGACTCGGCCTGACCCCATAGACACCGGGTAAAAGATCTCGCTACGTTGCCCTGCCTCTCGCATTGCTAACTAGTGCTCTAGCTAATTCCTATTCCCCGTTATTTTGAGCACGTTGAGTTGTCCCTCACGGGACCCCCAGAAATCAGGGTAACACAAAATCAGTATCGTCCATGCCCACAGTATTTCTGGTTTCTATATATGGATGTGAAATCTGGACAATGAAGAAAGCTGATAGGAGGAAAAGCAGATCATTTCAAATGTGAGGCTGGAGGAGAACTCTGTGGATTGCAAGAAAGACAACCAATTGATTGCTAGAGCAAATCAAGTGTGAACTCTCATTGGAAGCCAAAAGTAGGCATGTTGACCATGCAGCATGATATGACAACATCTAAAATCCACAAAATGGCAGTTTCTTTATTGGGTAAACAAAAATGCACCAAATGTATCATGCAGGCTCTGATACATGCTACTTAAAAGTGTTTAACAAAATTTAACAAATTAATGTGCCAATTAAGTATGTTTCAGCATTTCAGCCTTAAATTGGAGATATTGTATGTGATTTCAAGAGAGCATACTATGTGAGACTTTTTATAAATACTATTCTTATTGATTTGTTGTTTACATTACATCAAAAAAGAGCAGAATAAACACAGTGAGAACCTAGCAGTCCCTCTCATTAAGCTGTGTTTTTACCGTTTTTAGCTTGTATTATCTGAATACAACATGTTTTGCCCCAAACTGTTTCATCACAGCTATAAAAAAGAATTTTTAGGTTTCAGTGGGAAATGCCCTCATTTATAAGTATGATAAAAAGAGAACAGATTTCAGTAAATTGATCTTGTTTAGACATTTAACCTGTGGTGGGATATTCTCTGCAGTTGGAGCTTCTATGTTTTGAAAAACTAGACTTGGATCGTAAATTCAAATTGAGATTGTGCTGAGCTGTTTCTAAGCATGCTGCCACTAGAATGGACTCAAATATTTGGAAGTTTTTGATAGTATATGTTATCAGGTCTAGAAAATGGCTCCAGTACTGACTCAGGTATGAGAATATATTTGAAACAACTGAAAAGCTTTTAAGGAATGGAACAGAGGTATTTTGGGATTTAATTTTGGGAGTTTGGTGCATAGCAAAAAATGTATGGAGGGAACCGTAATTGTTACCAGTTACTTTATCTGAGAGTCAGCCAGCTGTTCTTTGGTGGGGAAAGTGAGTTGAACAATTACATACACTGTAAGTTCAACATCTTCTCTATTTCATCTGCCAAGTCAGGCAACACAGTGTCCTCTCTAACATGCACCAACTCTAGGAATCTCTTGTAGCTCTTCTCTACCTTTTTAATACCCTAATACTGACTTCCTGCTTCATTTTCTGCTCAAGATTTTGTCATTTTATCATTGAAAAGGATATAATTCCTTCTATCCTCTGCAGTATTTGTCTTCTCATTCTTCGCCCCTCTCAATCCTCTCTAGGCCTTAGTCCTCTTCAACCAAAACTTATCTCTTTCTCCCTCCCATCTCATGGTGATAGTTTGTGATCGCTTAGACAAGGATGCTGTGATTACTAAGAGCCAGCATGGGTTTCTTGAAAATAAGTCATACCAGACTAATCTGATATCTGTTTTTGTGACAAGCTTGGTAGATCAGAGGAATGTTGTTGATGTAGTATATCTTGATACCAAGATGTGTCTAACAAGCTGGTAAGACAAGGGCTAGACAATGGTATTGTGAGGTAGAGTCATAACTGGTTGACAAACCAGACCCAAAGAATGTTAATCAATTCCTTTCTAAGTGCTCACAGACTGACTATTTATAGAATCATAGACCCATACAGTTGGAAGGGGCCTCATAGGCCTTCAGATCCATCCTCCTACTCAGTGGAGGAACTCCAATTATTTAAAATATTATAAGCCACCTTGGGTCCCATGGCAGAATATACACATCTAATAAGAAAGGCAAGGATATACATCTAATAAAAGAAAAAAGAAAAACTGAACAGGCTGATAACTGAAATCAAGAATTTAGGATCTATTTGTTATAGCAATGGGAGGCATAGCGGTCAAATTAATTCTGAGTGGGAGGAGAACTGAACTTCAGTTGCTACAAAGATATACATTTTGTAGAACCTGTTATATATTAATCAGAAGTGCTATGAATTTAACAACACAAACTCAAATTTTTTAGCCAACACAGTAAGAAAGAAAAAAGGGAAAAAATTCTTAATAGTACAAGATAAGATAGGGATGCAAATTTTTAATTGTAAATCAGTTAATGAACTATTTAGATTTTTGAAGCAGTTTTATTCATTAGATTCTCCAATTATCATGTATCTGATTAAAAATTCACTAATGGTAATATACAAAATCTTATAAGAGAAAAGCACACCTGAAGGGCTACATGCAGTTCTTAAAAAAACTGAAACCTCATAAAGCTGATGGCTTTTGAGGATGTTTCTACAGATTTTTGAACAACTAACTGCTGTCTTAATAACATTATTTAACTCAGTTCTGTAACTCAGTATAAGTCAATAGCAAGAACATAGTATTTAATTAGAATCATCCTGATTTTAAAACTAGGGAAAAATCTGGAGGACATACTGTAGATACCTATAGGCCTATGTCATCAATAAACCAAGTTTCTAAACTTTTTCCAGCCATATTGGTCAGTAGACTAAATTCTGTTGTAGGACAATATGGTGCAAAAGAGAATTTTGGATTTATACTTCATAAATAATTATGTGATCCAGTTCAGAGGTAGTTAAATCATATTCCCTCTCTCAGACATAAATGTACAGCGATTTTATAATTTGATTCTCTTAAAGTGTTTGAGAAATTGGAAATAGAATTATATATTTAAACTTTGAGAAATTTAGAAATGGGAAAATCCTTCATCAAAATAATCAAAGTGCTCTACCACAACAGAAATAGAAATCTAAACATTAGGAAGAACTTCCTGATGGTAAGAGCAGTTCAACAGTGGAATGCACTACTCGGAGTGTGGCGGAGACTCCTTCTTTGGAAGTTTTTAAACAGAGGCTGGATGGCCGTCTCTCAGAAATGCTTTGATTATGTATCCCTGCATGGCAGAGGATTGCACTTCATGGTCCTGGTGATGTCTTCCAGCTCTATGATTTTATGGGTATCAAGCAATAATTCATACAAATGGTATAGACTCAACACCACTCAAATTGAAAGCGGCACCAAAAAGGGTGCCCATTATCTGTATTTCTTTTACATTTTTCATGGAATGTTTGGGAAATATAATAAGAATCCAAACATTCCAGGAATACAAATTGGAAATTCCAAGCCATTTCCCAAACACTGTTAATAATCTAGCTCTGAGTTTCACTCAAGCATTATGAATTAGAAGTAATGGAAGAGTTTGGAAAGTTTTTAGGCATAGAAATAAAATCCAAACTGTTATGTATCAGTATGACCTTAGTACAGAAAGAATGTTTGTCTCAAATATTGGAAATTATTGGAGTATGCATTCCAAATCAATTAAATAATAACCATAAACTTTGAACCCATGAAAAAAGAGAGAAAACAGATTGCACAACAGGAAAAAACTAAAAATCTTTTAGCTGACAAGAATTGCTGCCAATTTTGCCTACATTTTATTTTTATTTTTTTCTCAGTGCCCCACGAAAAATAATTCCCAAAGAAGACCTCCTCAGATGGCAAGGGTTAATCTCACACTTTTTAAATTGAGTTAAAAAAAACCCAAGAATTGGTAAAAATGTAGACTATTAACAGGTACAAAAATCTACCTTGTATTATGAGGTCTTTCAAATCAGACAATTAAATAGGATTACTTAATTACTTTAAATCACAATATAACATTGATTACTCTTGAACTTTTAGCAGTGTAAACAAAAGGGGGTTTGTTTTTTGGAAGTTTAGTCACTAAATACTTCATTATGATCAACAGCCTCTTTTTATTTACAAGTAGAGAGGTGAATTAATTATGACACCTCTCCTTTAACCCCACTGCTTTCGTCTACGCTTTTAATATAAAGATAAATTTCAAACATAGTAGGAATGGAAACACCAAATACTGTATTTGCTGGTGTATTAGATGCACCAGTGTATAAGATGCACCCTATTTTCAGACCATATTTTTTAGGAAAAATTTTTTAGTATCCCACAAAGGCAAAATGCATAGGAAAGGCGGGCAGCGAAAGGAGGAACTCCTTTCTCCCCTCTTCCTGTCATTTTGCTTGGGTGGGGAAAAGTCTCCACTGAGGCAAAAAAGCAAGGAAAGGTAGGGGGAGGAGGTCCTTTTGTTACCCTGTTTATTGGGGTTCCGTGAGGGACACCAAAATGTGCTCAACAATAGGTGGGGAAGATTAGCTCTGAGCACTGCTTTAGCGTTACGAGAGGCAGGGTAAGTTAGCAGGATCTTGAACCCTATGTCTATGGGGTCAGGCCGAGTCAAGGAGCACACAGATGTTGAAATAATAAATGTGGTTTTATTAAAAACACAATCAAACAGTGTATGCGGCACACTCACACAAGATAACTAAAGAAATAAAGGTTGGAGTGGGGTAGAGGGGTTTTTAGAGGAGCTGTTGGTTTGGGTGATACTTCACCTGTCCTGAAGCCCGGTTGGAAGCGGAGAAGCTGGGGAGCGTGGATCTCAGCACGTGGAGCTGAGGGGAAGGCTCGCTGGACAAAGCGACAGCAAGGCGGGATGGAAGCCAAGAGCGATCCAAGGAAGTGCTCAAAGTCAGGGGTTTTTATAAGGAGAATTGTGACCGCAGGCTAGTTCGGACTTGGGGAAAACAATAGATTTGGGGCTGGAGACAACGCCTCCGAAAGGTCAGAATTTGAACGATTGAGTTATAGCCAAATTGTCAGTAGGATAGCCAGTATGCAAACGCGGAGTACTTGAGCGTTGTATAGTCAGATCATCAAGCTGCCAGCGTGGGGCAGAGGATCTTTTGAAAGCTGCGTGCATACCTAATGAAGGTACTTGTCTTGAGGTCTCCTAAAGCTGCGAGTCGGCTATTTCTGGCCTGCCTGTATTGTGTTGGAATATTACGGCGATTATCGGCCGAGTCTGTGTGCGTGTTTGTCCGGGGGCCTCGCAAGCACGTGGAAGGGAATGGGTATGTGAGGCTGAATTGTTGATATCAAGAGATATCTTTTTATATCCCCCAAAGCTCGGGCTAGCCATGGCAGTAATACTTTCCTTTTTACCAAGGTGGGTACTTCTCCCCACCCAGGCAAAACAACAGGAAGCAGGGAGAAAGGAGCTTGCAGGAGCACTTCTTTCATCCCCTCACTTTCCTATTCATGGAGGCCCAGCAGGAGTTACCTGTGCTTTCCAGTGTATAAGACACACTAGCATATAAGATGCATCTCATTTTCAGAAGGCATTTTTTTGGGGGAAAAAGGTATGTCTTGTATGCTGGCAAATATGGTATTAAATATAGATCTGACCACCTTAGAAATGGCTTCTTCAAAAGGAAGCTATACAACTATTTGCTAAGAATACTGCGGCTGTATTTTCTGCATTGAGTTTGGAGGAGGGTTCGACTCAGTGGCCTTAGGGGAGCCCCTTCCAACTTTATGAGTCTGGGTTTTGTTTTTGTTTTGCTTTGGTTTTGTTTTTTACGGATTTCAAACCAAGCAAGGAGACCAAATCGAGTCACAGCTTTAAAATAATAACACCCCCATATGGGAATATACTGTCTTTCCAATAGTCTGGGCCTAAGCTATAGAGGGTTTTTGTAAGTCATGACTAGTAGAAAGAAACCAGTAGCCAGTTAAGCTGTTTGAACAAGGGAGTTGTATGCTCCCTGTAACTGGCCTCAGTCAGCATTCTGACTATCAGAATAAAATAGGAAAATTAGGAAAATTACTAAGCAACCAGTTAACCTGTTCCTAAAACAGGTCTCTTGTCAGTGTCCTTTTAATCGGTATATAAATTTAAAACATAAGGAACTGATAGTTACCTTATATTGGGCTGCACATTTGGAAATCACTCTCCACTGAAAAAACATTAAAAATAATTTTAAAAATGATGAAATGAGTATGGATGGATGAACAAGCTAACATCCAGCACAGAAGGTGCAAGAAATGAACAGACTGTGATAAAGTCTAATGTCATGTGGCACCCATTTATTGATTATGTTAACCATAATGTGGACGTTGTTTCTGCAATCAACATTTGAAAGAGAAAATACTGTTGGTTTTTCAGAGCCAGGGAAAGGTTTTTGTAAAGAGGTTGCGATGTCAGTTTTTAAAATTTCAAAGGCACAGTGATTTATACTTATAGATGTATATATCTTAGAAAATGTAAGTGTTACGAAATAAGTGTTTAAATTGCAGAATCTGTAAAACCCACAGACAATCTAACGGAGCAAACTACACATGAGGGTGAAAACTTCTGTCTGATAATTGAGAGAGCCGATTTGTAGATGTATATGGGTTTCTGTTAGCTGACAAGTGCTGATGCAATATTAATATGTCAGTGCTAATGGCCTTTCCATAGCTACCACAGGCCTGACCACCTTAGAAATGGTCTAGAAAATAGAACTGTTAACTACAAATGTACAGATCTGGTATCTCCTCCAAACTTTTGCCAGTAGTTTGTACTGTGATGTGCCAATCTTAAATGTGAAAACGACGCATCCTGGTGGCACTGATAAACAGCATTGTTATGTCTATTTATTTAATGTGTTTCTGTGTTGCATCCCAGCCCACGAGGGCTCCTTGAAGCAATGAACAAATAAAAAATAATTAGAAGAATAAAGAGATAAAAACATTTTTAAAACACACTAAATTACTTTTAAAAAACTCTAAAAGCAGTCTAAAAATAATTCTAGAATCCGGTTTTAAAACAGTTAAAACAACAGTTTCAAACATTTAATTCCACTTAGGACAGCATTGTTTTGGCTGCCGCAGGAAACTTAAAAGAGATGGGGCCAGCTTAACTTCAGTGGGTAGGGAATTCCACAGTTGAGGTGCTGCTACAAACAAAGCCCTGTTACATGTACACACCAATCTAACTTTATGAGGACATTCTTTGAAGATCTCAAATTTCTGTATGGGAGGAGGTGGTCTTTTAGATATCCTGGCCCCAAGTCACTTAGGGCTTTGTAGCACCAGCACTTTGAATTGAGCTCAGAAGCAAATTGGAAGCCACTGTGATTCTTGCCAGACCAGTGTTACGCACTTAACAAAACAGTGCATTTTGAACTTCCTACAGCTTCTAAACATTTTTGAAGGGCAGGTCCATGTAGAGAGTCTTACAATAGTCTTATTGGGAGGCAATGAAGGGATGAACCACTGTGGCCAGATTTACCTTCCGCAAGAAAGGGTGCAGCTGGCACATCAGCTGAACCTGATCAAAGATGCTCCTGGCCATCCAGAACAGGTTGAAATCTCATTCTCAGCTTGGTTTTCCTGCTGTCCAGCAGCACTTCGGTCTTGTCTGGATCAAGCCTCAGTCTGTTCACCCATATCCAGTCCAGTCCAATTCAGTACTACCACAGCCTCCTTGGCGTCAGTTGTAAAGGAGAGGTAGAACTGGGTATCAGCAAGTATTCTACTAATGACATGTGCACATATAAGTTCACCTTACACATGCATAGGTTCCTTTTTGGGCGGGATGCAGGAAGCTAATCTCTTGCCCTTTTTCTCCATCTGCAGATCTTCCACTCCATCAGTTGTCAAGCAAGGTTCTTAGTTACTATTCTTCCAAACAGTGGTGCCCTTGGGTGGAAGTCACTCATATCATTAGCTGTACCCCCATTACATCCTTTACACAGGTGTAGCATGGATTCTCTCTCACTGATGATTTTGCCAGTGAATAGAATCTAATCAATCAAAGTTTGTAAAAGCACAAATTGAATCCTCTTATCATTCTTCCTTGTCAAAAACTTGATGATAGTCTGTTCTATTAATTGTAAAGTATTGAAGGTAGTCCCTCAATTTGACACATTAGATCAGGGTGGGCAACATTGGAAGACTATGGGGGCTGTTTTAACCTTCCATGGGACTTTGGATGGCCACACCTACTCCTGGGGGGGAAAAAGACTCCCAAATGCCCATGCATTTTCTTGCTGTTTCTCTTCTCTTTAGTTCCCGTGGAAGATCCTAGTAGGGAAATAACAGAATACATGGATCCCAGTCAAGATGATCTCTGGGAGAAGCACCCATCCAGCAAACATGTTACCTTTTTGATATATCAGGAAGGAGACCAGTTGAACTTCTTACGTGTTGTAGACCGAGGAGATGGAACTTTAACACCAATATCTGAATCCTTAAGGTATATTGGGATTTATTGCAGATGATTTAAAATATTATTGCCTTGATCAAAGAGAGTATATATTGCAACAATTACTGTTAAATGGAATGATGCCTAAAGTAATGCCACAGTAGTATACTTTGATTGAAGTACATATAATTATGTAGTAGTGTCTTTAGTTAAATTAATGCTTTTCTTACTGAGTTTCATAGTACAAAAAGAAACACAGAAATCTAATTTGGGGAAAATAGTCAATATACTGTTTTAATTAAGAACAAACAATAATATTAACACATAATGTTTTGTGGTATATATAAGAGTAAGAACATTGATTTATGAAAGGATGAATGAGAGAAATTAAATATGGGGCTGCTTATAATAAGTTCAAAGAATCAGAAAAGGCATTTGCAACAGTGAATGTTGAGATACAACTCTGTAGACCTTTAAAGTAAAGCTGTGATGTACAGGTTGGATCCCTAATGTGCTTGTTAGGAAGTCCCACTGAACAAAGAATTTTTTTCAAAGCAGAATTTTTATAGGATTAAATTGTACAACACATTCTGTGGAAAGTTATGAATTCTGGGACAACGCTTAAGTTTAATTGTGTAATATTTAATTTAATTTTTAATTTAAGTTTATTTAAAGTTTATTTAATATTTAATTTAAGTTTAATTGTGTAATTGTGAATTATCTTTAATGTGCCACACCCACAGCAATCATATTTGCATGCAGCATAGTTTCCATAAGCTTTTCATAAGTAAACTGTCTGCTGTAAGATTTTATAGATTTCAAGAGGTGACTATGGCAATTTGTCTGTTTTCAAACAAATGTCACAGATTGGTATTATGCGTAGATTTATGAGTGTTCACCTTTTTTGGAAGTACCAAAGAAATCACTTTTGAAATTCAGGTATGCTCACTCCTCTTTTTAAACACTGGACCTAGATATTTTATAACTCTAATAGAGTTTCATTTTATGAGATCATCACTTTGAGGAGCAGGTTCAATAATGAACAAGGATCAAAGGCTTTGTATTTTTGATCCAATGAAGTAGATGATGTTATTCATTAACAGTTTTAAAAAAAATGTATGTAATAACACTGGACAGTTTTCTCTCCAGTATTTTACAGTCTTCTAATATGCCTGTTCTTACAGGGAATTGGTTTTCTTATTATGTTGATAGTATTATGGTAGCTAAGAATATTTAGGCTGTGTACAAAAGGAAAATGTTACAATTTTGATCAACTTCATATTTTCTCCTCCTCCTTCTTCTTCTTTATTAGCCTGTATAAGATTTCAGAGGACTCTTTTTGTGTTATAACAATACAAAAAAGTAGTATTCGTTAAGGTTTTATTTGTTCGTTTGTTAGCAGCAGCACATTCTGGCAGTTGCCAAGACTGAAGACGTATAAAATTCACAATGTATTATAAGCAGTAATGTTACAAATTTGTGTGTGCGAGCCCCCTATTCATCTAATTAAATAACTCTTTTCTCAGGCTCACTTCTCACCTGCCAGTGGCTTCACCTTTTCATTGCATTTGTCCTCTTTCTTACCAGAATTGATTAGAATAGTTTTTTGTCCCTAAAACACTGTTTTCTCATTCATTTCCCATCATCCAGGCCCTTTGTGCAAATATAACATGACATCAAATATCATGACATCAAACATGGCAAATAACATGACATTACACTGTAAGGCCAATTACATGGCAATAACCATCCTGGTATTTTTATTCCAAATCTTTTCTTATATTTTTACCATATTTTAAAAATTGATCTTACAATATGGTTTTTAAACCCTGCATTCACCTTAATTTTTCCATACCATAAGTAGGCATGCCAGCTGAATTTCAATTCGTGACCTTCCAATTCTAATAACCTCTTATTTTCTAATAAAATCCATTCTTTAAACCATACTAAGCATAAGGCTTCAAAATAAATCCTTAAATCTGGAACTCCAAAACCCCCTTGCTCTTTGGCATCCATCAGAATTTTCCATTTTATCCTAGGTTTTCTCCTCCCGTAGGAATTTTGATAATTCTTTATGCCAATTTGAAAAGGGGTTATTTGAAAAAATGATAGGAATTGTTTGAAAAACATTCTAACATAAGAATAAAAAGCAATGGTGAGAGGGGGCACCCTTGTCTTGTTCCTTTTTCTATGTTTATATATTCCGTTAAGCTCCCATTTATTATTATTTTGGTTTTTTGTGTAGAGTATATTGACTTGATCCAATTTATAAAATTACATCCTAAACCCATTACTTCCATAGTTTTAATTAAAAATGTCCAATTTACATTATCAAAGGCCTTTTCTACATCTAAAAATATCAAGGCTCCTTTGATTTGATTATGATAATTCAGATATTCTAATATGTCTAGTGCAGTCCTTATATTGTATCTGATCTGGCGTTTTGGGGAAAAACTCATTCTGATCTTCGTGTATATACTCTTGCAGGCAAACCTTTAATCTGTTTGCTAAGATCAATGTAAATATTTTATAATCTTCATTTAATAATGTGATAGGCCTGTAATTCTTAACTGATAATACATCTTTATCTTCTTTTGGGATTAATGAGATATTAGCTTCCTTCCAACTTCCAGGGATTTTTTGAGTTTTCAAAATACCATTCACAAAGACTTTTTGACACTTGGGGCTACAGTTGAGCTTGAAGTTTGGTTTTGGTTTATTTTGCCTTTCTCCCTTCTTGGCACTTTTTTCTTTGTTTCCAACAAGTCTGTCAGGCAGCTCCACCTGGCCAAAATTGAGAATGAACTGCTGGTAGAAATTGGCAAAACCCATAAAGCTTTGCAACTGTCTATGGGTCTTAGGGGATTCTCTGTATTTTTGTGGGTTCTACCTGTATCCCTTGGTTTGAGATGTGGTACCCTAAATAATTTGTCAGTATGAAATCCATGCTTTCAGAGTTTAACATACAAATGATGGTCTAACAACTTTTTCAACACTTTTCAACACTTTCCTCATCAAAGTGATATGTTCTTCATATGTTTGCTATAAATCTATACATGATCCAGATATAGCATACCTCTTCGTACAAATGCTCATGTAACACTTCATTGATAAACTGCATGAGAAATTTGGAGGTCTATTCAAACTGAAAGGCATAACGAAATATTCAAATACCCCCAAAGGAGTGTGATTCCTGTATTCTGTTCATCCCCCTCTTGTCTGTGGACTCAGTAGTATGCATCCCTCAAATCCAAGATTCTGAAAATCCGTTCTGTTGCCAACTGTGATAACTGGTCTTTCATTAAGGGCAAAAGATACTGATTGGAAATGCAACCACATTCAGCCCTCTAAAATCTGTCATCAGTTTCAGAGACCCATCCTTTTTTTTCTGGTAAAATACTGGGGAAGCCATGGAATCGCTGACTGGCCAAATGAAATCCTTCTTTAATTTTTTTAATCAATAAATTCCTTCAACACTCCCATTTCTTTGGGAGACATAGAATACAACTTGATTTTAGGCAGTTTTAGCCCCTGCCTCCAGTATGATGACACAATCAGTGTTAAGGTGAGGCAGAAAGATGTTATATTCTCTCTCCAGGCTCACTTCCCACAAGCCTGTATATTCTGTAGAGTTTTCCCCAACAATCCAGTCTGTCACTCTCCTCAGCTGTTCAGTGGCAATGTTTGTCCCTTGTCTGCCATGGCTCTGCTTCAAGCCATTCATGTGACATTTTACCCATGTGTGTCTTCGGCCCCCTCCAAGGGAGAAACTTATAGCCTTCCACCTCAGATAAGGGTCATGGAACTAGAGCCAGTTCAGTCCCAGCATCACTAGGTAATTAGCTGTGGGGGGTGATACAAATTGTATATTTTCCCAGTGCTCCCCCATGCCCAAGTAAACTGGGAAGGTCTGAAGTCTCACCAACCCCCCTTTCATTTCACTGCTGTACATTTGGACAGAGTTGACAGGGGTACCTAATTCTTCTGACTTCAACCCCATGGCCGTTGCATTTGTGGGGTTCATTAAACACTGTTTACACCCCAAGTCCACAATGGTCATTATATCCATGCAGCTCCTGCCCCTTTGGGTGTCTTGAGTGCAACAAAAAAATGTGTGGTGCTCCCACTCACCACAGTCTTGTTGCACCTGGGAGAGGTTGCCTGCCCTTTGGCACTCAGAACAAGCTGGGCTCATTTCCCACCAGCTCCTTGTTTCTCCCCTGGGCTGTCCTGATGCTCTCTTCCCCCTCCGGTGGGGAGCCACACCATGCCTCCACCACAGTCAGCACCGGGGTGGGTCGATTCCCAAAGCCCTTGCTTTTGCCTCTTTTCTTCTTTGGTTCACTCCCACTGGGACTTTTAGATTTCTTCAGACAATTGGCAATTTGGTATCCCTCTTGGCTGCATTGCAGGCATAGTCTTTGTCTCGTGCATTGCTCCAATTCAATGGATTCCATGCTCCATAGTCTTGGCCCACTTCTCCTCTGCTGCAACTCTTGGCTATAGGTTTCAGGGGGGAGCTCTGCTTCTGTCTGGTGCACTTTACCCATTGCCAGAGATTCTCAACCTTACTGGCTAGCAACATCCACTCCATCAAGGTATTGGGATGGTCTCTCACAACAGCCCATTTGAGGATCTCTGGCTTCAACACTTCCTAAAAATACTGTGTTTTGGTAGTTTCTGGCCAATCCAGTACCTAGGTCACCAGTTGCTGAAACTCTTCCAAATATTCCACCACTGACTACTTTCCTTGCTTTAGTGACATTAGGCGTGAGTGTTCTTTGATCTGAAAAAAGGGATCTTCAAACTGCCTCCTCAGTTGGTTCATAAACAGTCTAAAGTATGCAAACTGGGGTGCCCAGCATTACAGAGGCCTACTAAACAGTCATAGGCTCATTCCTCCGGTTGTGCCACTACACAACTCACCTTGGATTCCTCCATGGGAAATGTGTGTTCCCATTCTGCCATGAACCCAGCTACCTGGGTTAAGAAATATCATTAAGAAATATGGTCATGAGTTAAGAAATATGGACTTCCAGTTCAGGCATTAGCTAGGAGGACACAATCTCTGCTCTACTCAGAGGTTGCTGCCGTTGCAGACTACTGACCAGCCTAGGCACCAGTCAGTTCGTCTGCACCCCCAAACAATCTGAGAGGTGCAGCAAGATTGAGGTCCACAATGTCGCTCAAGCTGTTTTCTCCCTAGGTGCTGGTATCAGCGCCACAGAAGAAGCGGCTGGACAAGTGGTCACTGCCACTATCTTTGCCTGCACCAGCATGAAATGGGGGGAACCCCGTCAAGATTCCTGCTGCCGATTTTCTTTCCTAGCCAAGGGTAGGATTTGAAAGCAACAAGGGCACGGTACTACACCACCCAGTGTGGTAGGCCCCTTGGGAATCTAAGCAAGGAAAGAACACTGAAAGAGCCCAAAAAATTCTACCCACAGCAAGCAGTTTTCGTGATGTGACGCGGTTTCTTTTCCTATTTCCTGCAAGGTTGAAGCGAGACTGATACAACTTAGACCTGATTCGGTCTCTTTTTCTGATTTTTTTTGTGATTTTTACTTTTATGATAGAGTATGCTTGTTGAAAGATGGAGGTTAATCTTTTTTGTTTTTTTTCTCATTCCTTAAAGGCGCAAAGGTACGAAGGTGCATAGAGACTAAAGCATGAAGTCTTTTGAGTTTTCCCTCTCTCTCTCTTTTTTTCTCCCTGCTCATTTGTCAGGTCTCTCAGAGGACTGTTGTATGTCAGAATAACTGAATTTGGATGTTCTCTGCTGATGAATTACGTGAGCAATATTAGCCCATGAAAGTTTGTGTAAGTTTGCTTAAAATTTAGATGAGTCTCTCAGGGTGTACCAATGTTTCCATGCTTACTACGCAGTTTAAAATCTGAAAGACATTGAGAAAGAAGAATTAAAGAACTATATAAACTGATTGAGCTGAGGAGCAGTTGGGGCATTCTGACACCTTATTGTTGTTTTTCTTCCGCCTGCCCTATTTGCTATGACCTTCAGTATATTGTTTACCGCATTGTGCTGTTGGACATCTTTCTAATTACCAGCTCGGGAGTTTAAAAATCAAAGAATATCATATAAAGACGTTTTGCTATAGTAGCTGATGAATTATGATAGCAAAATATTAGATACTGGTTATGTAATCATACACATACAATTTAATTGATTTTGGTTTAACAATTAATTGATAATTACTGATTATTGTCTTCTGAGTCATGGGCGTACTGATTTATTAATTAATTACCAGTCAGTTTGAATCACTCCTTGACTACCTGATTGAATGTTAAAAGTATAATTTTGGTCAATGCTTCGTAATTAGTAGGGTTGAAATTGGGTCAGTTTAATCAACTTATACAACTTATTGTTTAATGTAGAATTTGTTTCAGCATATCAATGAAGTTATGAGCTGTTGACCACATGTAATAATATTATAAATATATAAGGTTACTTAAGTTATATAAGGGGGTTATAAAAAGCTAATGTAAGTAAGATAAGCAGTTGATTTGAATACTGATTACTGGTCCTGAATACTGAATACTGATTATTGATTGCTGCATATTGAATACAGAATATTGAATATTGAATATTGATTACTGGATACTAATACTAAATACTGAATATTGGATACTGATTACTGATTGTTGAATACTGAATACTGATTGTTGATTACTGATTGCTGAATATTGAATACTGAATACTAATTTAAAAGGGTCCAATTGTTGATGAATTTACCAAATTGAACTATAGTGTTATAACCAATATTGATAAAAGCTGACAGTAGTATAAAAAGTGGGCTGCAGTTAAGTCAGTAGGGTAATTTGAGCTGGCAGAATATCTTATTGTACTTATAGTATTCTTTCCAATGTCAGTCACCTGATTTACGCTCAAATTTGGGTATCCTTTCTATATGATGTCCAAGATAAGGTCAGGGAAAATAAGAAGTGGGGCCTCCCATAACAGAATGGATTCTATTGGTGTACCACCAG
The DNA here is from genome assembly GCA_030412105.1 of Cyclura pinguis. NCBI lineage: Eukaryota > Metazoa > Chordata > Lepidosauria > Squamata > Iguanidae > Cyclura > Cyclura pinguis. The sequence goes on from CM059601.1 coordinate 135,074,352, forward strand.
AATACCGTAAGAAATTTATGGATGAAATGAGAGACTTCATAAAAGAAATTAAACAAGACCTCTCTGACTAAAACTCACAGGTGACTGACATGCAAAATTCACTTGACCAAGTCAAGAAAGATGTTATAAATAGGAAAGATATTGAAATAAATAAAGAAATTCAACAAATATGACATAAATCAGATACATCCTCTGTAATGATAGAAAAACAGCTAGACAGATTAGCACTTATAGAACAGAAACAAATGGACTTGTGGATTTGTGTCAGGGGTCTGGAAGAAGAGAATAATGAGAATATTAAAGAAAGAATGGTGAACATAATAGCTGAATTTATGGACTTAGAAGAAGATATTGTTCATAACAAAATTGATTTGGTTTACAGAGTCCAGTCAGACTTGGCAGAAAAACAGAAAACTTCTCAGAGATGTTGTAGTACAGTTCACCAAGAAATCTGTAAAGAATAAGATCATGGAAGAACATAACAAATTTCCCTTAACTGACCAAGATAAAACAGCTTTCTGTTAAGTGGGAAATCTCTACTAGAATATTAAAAGGAAGAACTACAAATTCCTAGTCTCTAAATTGAAGGCTAACCAGATTTCATTTAGGTGGGACTGTCTGGAGGGAGTGATATTTAACTGCCAACAAGAACATTTCTGCCTAAACTCGATAGAAAAAGCACAAGACTTCCTTAGATGACACAGACACAACCTATGTAGACCTAGCATCACTTTCAGCAAAGAAGATCAACATGCTAAAGGGAAAGATAATGTAACCTCGGCTAAAAGGCGAGATGAGTCAGAACATGTAGCTGTAGAGAAAAAGAAAATATTTGACAAGGGCCCAAAATTAGACCCAGGAGACTCAAAAAAATGGAGTGGATGTGAGTCTGATTAATTTGGAAATTGATGACCTGGCCATTGAAAAAGACAAGGGAAAATGAACCATAAAATTATATCCTGGAATGTGAACGGACTGAATTCTGTGGTGAAACGAAAGAAAATTTTCCTTTCCTTGAAAAAATTACAACCAGTTATTTGTAGTTTACAAGAGACCCACATAAAAAAGAAGGATGAAAAAGTGCTATGGTTTCCAGGTTTGGGTGAAACATCTCAGTCACACCAGTCAAAAAAAGAGCATAGTTTTGTATGTTAAACCACATCTCCTTCCCAAATTAATCTTCAAGGATGAAAAAGGAAGATTTCTTGGCATAGAGATCAAGTTAAATGGATTTTCTATCTTGCTTGTTGGTGTTTATGTCCCCTGCAGAGAAAATAGGAAATTCTACGAAGATTTGTGACAACACTTGAGTAAATTCTCCTACAAACATGTTTGTCTTCTGGGTGACTTCAATGGCATTGTAGACCCAGCATGGAACAGGAACTTATTGCCTAGATCTCATAGCTATGGTAAGCTCCTGAGTGATTGCTTCCAATTGCTAGAAGAATTCTAGCTAGATGATGTGTGGAGATCTAAGCACCCTAGACAGAAGGATTACATTTTTTTTTCTGACCAACATCAGTCTTGGTCTAGGATAGATGTGGTATGGATCTCAAAAACTTTACCTGATTAGAACAGCTGAGATCCTACGTCAAATATTTAGTGATCATAATCCAATTCAAATTCAGTTGGAATCAGCTGCCAATTGTAGAACCTGGAGACTGAATGAGAATTTAGTTTCACAAGAAAATATCATCTCCCATTGTAAGAGTGAGCTGAGAGAATTTTTCAAACATGATTTAGACAAAGGTGTGAGCATTCCGGTGGTATGGGACACTTCGAAGGCTGTGATTAGGTGAATTTTCATCCAAAAGTAAATTGAATGGAAAAGACTTAGGCTGTGGGAGAGCTAGCGGAGAAAATCGGCAATTTGGAGAAGAAACTTAAACAAGATCCAGGAAACAAAGATGCCCAGGAGAAGATAAAGATACTACAGAAACAACTGTCTCTAAACACTACCGAAGAGATGGAAAAGAAGCTTAGATTTGTTAAGCAAACCCATTTTGAATATACAAATAAACCGGGCTGGTGGCTGGCATATAAAATTTGTAAAGAAAGGGAAAAGTATGTAATTAACCAAATTAAAGAAGGAGATCGGTCTGTCCCTGACAGCAGAGAAATTCAAAAAAATGTAAGTGTTTTCAGAATTTATATTGCCTTCAAAACTCTGAAAAGATGAATAAGATCAAGGAATACCTCCAAGCAAAAGCACTTCCACAACTGGATCAAAACCAAAGAGAGCTCTTAGATGAACCAATATTGATTGTAGAAATTGATGAAGCCATTGATAGATTAAAAATAAATAAATCACCTGGCCCGGATGGTCTTCCTGCCAAATATTAGAAATGTTTCAAAGACTAATTAGTAAAACCATTACAAAAATTATTCAAGATAATCAAAGATAATGAGGTAATTCCAAACACATGGAAGGAAGCAAGTATCACACTTATTCCAAAGACCGACTCAGAGAATCCTACTCCTAATGAATTCAGACCCATATTCCTGCTAAATGAAGACTACAAGAGTTCTTTGTAGTCTCAATTTTGGCTCAGCGGTTGAAGAAATTCCTGCTAACATATGTAGGCGAAGATAAAACTGGGTTTCTCCCCAGGCAGCAGATGAAAGATAATGTACGATACATGTTGGACATTCTAGAATATTTAGACTATCATAATGAAAAGAAATGTGTTTTAATATTCTTAGACATGGAGAAGGCATTCAACAACATCAGATGGGCTTGTCTTTTTAAAATGTTGGAGAAGATGAAGTTTGGTAAGGTGTTCACATCATGGATCAAAGCGATTTATTCAGAACAACAAGCTCACCTGATCATAAATGCTGGAAGATCAAAAAGTTTCTCAATAGAAAAGGGCACAAGACAGAGTTGCCCTCTTTCCCTGTTGCTGTTTATTTTGATTGTCGAGGTTTTGCTTAGGGAAATTCAGTAGAGTTCTATTCTTCATGTTAAAATCGATAAGGAACTGTCAGAGACAGGAATCCACGCATGAAGAGTAGTAACAAATTAAATGTTTTATTTTCATAGAGTAATACACTGTAAAGACTTTAGTTCAGGAAACTAAAGAGAATCAAAACTGTGTACTCTTGTATCTGGAGAATTCCCCCTCAAAACCCCTCCTTCTCCTGGAGCCGTGAGAACCAGGCATTGTTATCTCTACATTCCAATCCTTGTACCAGCCAGAGTTGTTTACTAATGGTTTTCAGTAGCATCCTACCGTAACTGCATACTACATACTACATATCCCATTAATATACTTATGGAGGCTATCCTGACATCCTGCCCCCTTTATGGACAATTAAAATATAGCACAAATGCAGAGAACATGTATGAAACAGTGAATTGCTGGAAAGTTTGGGTATACCATTGGACAGAGGAAAAAAATCAGTGGGTTTTTTTAGGATTTGAGTGATGAAAAGAAGCTACGAGGTCAGGAGCAGAAATGTCAGTTGCATAAACCCATTCAGCAAACTGAGGTGGAAGGTCTTTCCAGAGTACTAGGTATTGCAGTACTAGGTATTGACTGTTATAAATTCTGGAATCAAGGATGTTGGAGATTTCTGCAATGGATGGTTCAGCTGGTGAAGAACCCAATAAAGGAGCTGGTTTCAGGAGACTGCAATGAAAAAGAGGGTGAATGAGTTTGAATTTGGGAGGAAGAGACAGTTCAAAAGTTGCCTCATTAATAGCTTTTTTGACAGGAAAAGGTCCCACAAATTTAGGGGCAAGTTTTTTGGAGGGTCCATCAAAAGCTAAGTTCTTTGTGGATAAAAAAAACAATGTCATCTGGTTTGTGGGGGGTGTTCTGGCGTTTCGCATCAGCAAAATGTTTTTGGGAAGACTTGGAAGCTAGGATAGCAGAATGTACAGATTTCTGAGTGTCAGAAACATATTGAATCCACTTGTTTAGAGGAGGGATGATTGTCTATTGAGAAGAGTGGAGGGAATTGTTTGGAAACAGTGCCATAAACCACTTCAAAGGGTGATTTTCCAGTGGAAGAATGAACAGCCGAGTTGTATGCAAACTCAGCAAAGGGGAGAAGGGACACCCAATTACATTGATTTGAGTTAGTGAAGCAGTGAATATTGATCAGGTGATTGATCTTTTTGGTTTGCCCATCCGTCTGGGGATGATGACTGGAGGAAAGTTTTTGTTGAACACCGATGGATTTGAGAAGTGCAGTCCAAAGTTTAAGTGTAAAGATCGGCTCTCTATCAGAAATAATACATGGGGGCAATCCGTGCAATTTCCAGATGTGGGAAATGAAAAGCTGACCCAGTTTTTTTGCTGTTGGTACTTTTTTAAGTGGTATGAAATGAGCTTGTTTGGAAAAATGGTCAGCCACAACCCAAATGATGTGACATGTTTGACTGGTGGGTAAACCCACGGTGAAATCCCAGGAAATAGTGTTCCAAGGGACGGAGGGAGTTGGAAGAGGTTTTAGAAGTCCATGTTGTTTGAAGTTGGGAGGTTTGCAGGTATTACAAGTAGAACAATTTTTGATGTATCATGGATGTCTTTTTGAAGGGCAGGCCAGTAGAAAGAGTGCCTGATGGCATGTAGGGTTTTTAGAAATCCGTAGTGTCCTGCATATTTGAAGTTGTGGTGTCTGTGAAGTACTTCTTGCCTGCAAGCTGTAGGAACATAGAATTTAAGTCTGACAAATTCCAGTCCTTCATTCCAGGTGACTGAATCAGGGTGGGACTTCAGCCAGTTGTCTGAGATGTAGGCCAATTTCAATGAACTGAGAAAGTGTTGAATGTGTGTGAAACAGTAGGTCTGAGTTCAGCTTGAGCACACGTTGTTGCTCGCAGTCTAAGTGATTCAGGTGGAAGCAGAGATTGAAGTTTGGGTGAGTCCTTCGTCTCAACCTTGGCATGATTAGGGAGGCGTGAAAGAGAGTCTGCAAGAGTATTAGATTTGCCTGCTTTGAAAATGATAGTGAATCTGAAGCAGAGAAAAATTCTGCCCATCAAGCTTGTTTGGGACTAAGTTTTCGAGGTGCTTTCAAGGTTGCGGTGATCTGTCCAAACTTTAAAAGGTAACCTGGCCCCCTCAAGCAAATGCCTCCATGTTGAGAGGGCATAGTGGATGGCAGCCACTTCTTTTTCCCATGTTGGCCAATTACATTGTGGAGAGGAAAACTTGCGTGAGATGAATCCACAGGGCATCAAATGGCCTTCTGTGTCATGTTGTAAGAGAACAGCCCCCATTGCAAAGTCAGAGGCATCCGTTTGAACAATGAACTTTTTGTCTGTGTCAGGGAAAAATAGTAATGGTTTTGAAGCAAACATTATTTTCAGTTCATCAAATGCCTTTTGGCAGTCAGGAGTCCAGTGCAGCCAGTGGGGTCCCTGACATTTGTGTGGCGTTCGGTACGATGATGTTTTCAGTAAGTCTGTGATGCACAGGACAATGGAAGCAAAGTTATCAAAGAAGTTCCTATAGAAGTTAGCAAATCCCAAGAACTGTTGTAGTTGTTTCTGCATGCGAGGGCCTGGCCATTTTAAGATTACATCAACTTTTAAAGGGTCCATGTTTAGGGTGTGATTAGAGATTCTGTATCCCAGGTAGTCGAAGGTCTGAGTGTGAAATTCTGTATCCCAGGTACTCAAAGGTCTGAGTGTGAAATTCACAGTTTGACAATTTGACGAATAGTTCGTTTTCAATGAATCTCTGTAGTACTTTACTCACAAGTTGAACGTGCTCAGAGAGTGTTGGCGAGTAGATCAGAATGCCATCTAAATAAACAACCACCCCATCATGAAGGAGGTCTTGCAGTACTGAGTTCAGGAACATTTGGAAAACAGTGGGGCCTACTTGTAAGCCAAAAGGGAGGGCAGTCCATTTGAAATTCCCAAAGGGTGTTGAGAAAGCAGCGAACCATTCTCTGCCTGGTGCGATGCGAATCCTATGAAAAGCTTCTCTGAGGTCTAGCTTGGTAAAATAGGCCCCTTTTACTAATTGAGACAAGATTGTTGAAGTGAGAGGGATAGGGTAGGCGTTATGTATGGCTGCCCAGTTAATTTCATTGAAATTGACGATGAGACGAGCCTCTCCCCTGTCGCATCTCTGACGGAAAAACACTGGGCTAGTCGTGGGGGAAGAGGAGGGGCAAATAAAGCCACATTTTAGGTTCTTATTGAGGAACTCATGCAGCGTAGAGAGTTCCTGCTTGGTAATTGGGTAAATTTTAGGTTTAGGGAGTTTGGCCCCCTCAATTAGGCTCAGTCTACAGTCGAAGTCTCTGTGTGGGGGTAGTCTGTCTGCTTCACAAACTTCAAAAACTTTTTGCAGGTCCCAGTACTCCCGGGGGATTTTTTACAGCTCTTCAGTCAGCCCCATTGCTCTCACATTGAGCTATGAGGCTGGAGCAGGATTCTCCTGGGTCCTAATTCTCCAACTCCTAGGTTTTACATTATGTTTAGTCTAGTCAGTTTTGGGATTGTGGCATTTGAGCCAATCAAAACCAAGCACCACATGGAATCCAATCTGCTTGAGAATCAGGAAATGTAGGGTGCCCTGGATCTCACCCACCTTAACAGATATGGGTTTGGTTCAGTGCTGTAGGCTGCCCCCCCCCCAGCATGGGAAAACTATCCGTCTGAGTAAGATTAATAGCTTTCTTTAAGGCTGTAATTCAACTTGTAATTCTTTGGCAACTATGGGATGTAAAAGGCTGGTAGTGCAACCTGAATCTACTAGAGCCTTGTAGGTTTTGAAATCTCCATCCCACCCTTGCAATGGCACCAAAACAAAGACATGTCTAGCATTCAAGGTACGGAGTGTGGGGCCTCTTCTTCATCACTGCCCGTATCTGAGGGAGTGGTGATGCTGTCATCGTCTTCGCAGGCATGGGCAAATGCTCCATCTCCTGATCACCTGGCTTGCTGTTTCAGTGTCTCCACTCTGCGGGGTGTGGATTTAGTGGAGGAAGCCTTCTTTGTGTCAGCAGCTTTACTTTTCTTGGGGCATTCAGAAGCCAAACGGCCTCGTTTCTTGCAGTTGAAACCAGCACCCTCCCTCATTAATCCTCTCCCCCTCCCCGCCTGGCCCAGTGGGGTTTTGGTTGCCTGAGGGCTTGCGAGCCAATTCTTGAGCTTGTCTCTGGCATGTGAGTTGCACACTTTCAAGCAAACTTTCCGCCTTTTCAGCAAGTCTCATCCATCCAAGAAGACTAGTAGGGTTCCCTTGTGAAAGGCACCTATCCAAAATTGAGGGATTCAGGCCGTCTTGAAAAAATTGCTTAAGGATTTCATCATTCCATTCAGGGACTTTGGCTGTGAGCCTCCTGAACCCTCGTGTATATTCTGCCACACTCCCCTTTCCCTGTTGCAGTTTTCCTAATTGAAATCTGGCTTTGTCTCATAGGAAAGGGTCCTGAAATCTCTCTCTCAGGCTGTTCATGAATAGTTGCAGGTCTGCTGTTTCTTCAGCTCTGGCATCGAAGACAGATGCTGCCCATTCAGCTGCTTCCCCTTGTAAGAACTGATCCAGGTAGCGAATTCGAGCAACATCATCTGCAGAACTGTTCCCATATTCTGCCATGTAGTTTGAGGAAACAGTTGGGAGTTGAACCTTCTCCATTATAGGTTGCTTTAATTTCTCTGAAAGGTCGAGGCTGCACTGGAGGGGGAGGATTCGCAGGTGGATTGGGAGCTAGTATTGGTTGAGCTGCCACTGCCACAGCTGGGAGTTGCCCGGTGCAACTGGGGTCACTCTGGGGAACGCTGCAGGGAGCGCAGGTCATCCCGACCAGTGTTTTAGACTAGACCAGTCAGCCATCTCAGCTCTCATTCTAGCCATCTCCAAGCGAAGCTCCTCCACTTCTTCTTCCTTGGTCACCAGCTGTGCAAGCAGGGACCACCTGGTAGCGTGACGACGTTCTCATTTCATGATATCCATTCGATCGCCCCAAGCCCAGGTCTGGCCAGAGATGGTGAATCTCCTGGGTTCGTGAGGAAAACTTTGTCTCTGACATCAGGAGTGGTCACACAACTTTCTTTGATGACTTCAGGTTCCCAGCTCCTCCAGTGGCACCTGCATCAGGATTTTCCTGAATTGGGGGTTCTGTTTGCCCTGGGTCTTGAGAGGAAGATTGAAACATTGTGTATTTTCAGTTGAAGATGAGTTTCCTGCACTCTGTCAGGGACAGGAATCCACACATGAAAAATAGTAACAAATTAAATGTTTCATTTTCGTAATGTAATACACTGTAAAGACTTTAGTGCACGAAACTAAAGAGAATCAAAACTGTGTGCTCTTGTATCTGGGGAATTCCCCCTTAAAATCCCTCCTTCTCCTGGAGCTGTGAGAACGAGGCATTCTTATCTCTACATTCCAATCCTTGTACCAGCCAGAGTTGTTTACCTAACGGTTTTCAGTAGCATCCTACAGCAGCTGCATACTACATATTACATACTACATATCCTGTTAATATATTTATGGAGGCTATCCTGACGGGAACACTATACATACGGAGTGTTTGCAAATGATGTGGTTATCTTCCTTGAGGATCCTCTGTCACAAATGCTTAAGTTAAATTAAATTCTAAATAGATTTGGCTCTCTGACAGGATTCAAGATTAACAAATCAAAAAGATTTTGATCAAAAACGTGAGGAAAGCGGATAAAGAAAAGCTGGAATGAATATCTGGAATAAAGTGTGTAGATAAAGTAAACATCTAAGGATCTCAATAACTAATAATAATAACCAGTTGTTTAGTAATAATTATATCCCTGTCCGGAAGCAGATTTGCTAAGAAACTAGCGTTTGGAAGAAACTGAACTTATCCCTTATGGGAAAAATGTCTTTAATTAAAATGAGTATTCTTCCAAAAGTGCTCTTTTTGTTTCAAATGATTCCAGTTGTGGTTCATGTGAAGTGGTTTAAAGATTGTACTAAAGATCTTTCAGATTTTTTGTGGCTGGGTAAAAAACGAAGGATCAAACAGTAACCAGTGACAGATTTTAGAAAGAGGAGGATTTGCCATGCCAAATATGAAAATCTATTATGTAGCAAGCTGCTCAGCATGGATAGAACCATGGGTTTGTCTAAATGACCCAAGGCTCTTAGCCTTAGAAAGTCCTGAACGTTTGTTTGTTTGTTTGTTTGTTTAAAAAAATTTTTTATTGAATTTTACAATAAAAAATCAAAAAGAAATAGTTCTCTTCCCCACTTCCTTCTTTTTTCCAGTTGAATCTGCTTGTTTATCTTAATACATACATATTTTTAACTTTACAGTAGTCTTACATTGTTGCTCTTACTGTGTTACATTGCTGCTTGATACATATCTTATACATTGTTTGTTATTTCTTTATCCAATTCAAAACTTCTCCCCATTCCCTTTCAAAGTTCTGGATAGGCTTATTTCTCAATAAAAATGTTAACTTTTCTGTTTCTACCATATCCATAACCTTAAGTTTCCATTTTTTTATATCTACATATTCCCTTTTTTTCCAATATTACACATATATCAATCTTGCAGCAGTTATCATATATAACAATATCTTCTGATGGCATCTTATTTCTCTTTGTTTCCCTAACATATTTAACAAATAAAATTCTGGCTTCATTTCAAAATTAAGCCTGTAAATTCCTTGAATTTCATCATGGATTTCTTTCCAAAATTTTCTTGCTATCTTACAGGTCCACCACATATGAAAAAAGGACCCCACCTTTTCATCACATTTCCAACATCTTACATTTCCCTTTTTAGTTATTTTTTTCAATCTCTCAGGTGTCATATACCATCTATAAAGCATTTTGTAGAAATTTTCTCGCAATTTTAAATTTGGTGTAAATTTTATATCTGTCTTCCATGCCTTCACCCATGTGTCATACTCTATAGGATGACCAATATTTTGTGCCCATCTTGTCATATTATCTTTGACAGTCTCTGATTCAATTTCTCTTTGCAGCAATATTTTATATAATTTAGAGATTCTCTTTTTCTGGTCCCCTTTCATCAATACATCTAGTTCATTTTCATTTCTTTCAAATCCATATAATTTTTGGTCCAACTTGAATCTCTCTTTTAGTTGTCACCATGGGAACCAATTAAATTCATGTCCTAAACCATTTAATTCTTCTTCTGTACGCATTCTTAGCTTGTCTCCTTCCCATTTCAGCAATTCTTGATAAATCAATAAATTCCCTTGTTTTGTTGGGGCAATTTTGTAAGCTTCTTGCGGTGAAGTCCACATCGGAAGTCTTTTATAAAATTTATGCTTTATATGTAACCACACTTTCAATAATGTCTTTCAAATACAGTGATTATTAAACTCTTTGTTTACCGTTGCTTTATCATAGCATAAATATCCATGCCAGCCAAATCTATTGTTTATTCCTTCCACTTCTTTTATTGTTGTATTCTCCACTTGAATCCAATCTTTAATTATATCTAAACAACATGCTTGATAATAGATTTTCAATGATGGCACCTCAAATCCTCCTCTCTCCTTTGCATCTTGTAATGTTTTAAATTGTATTCTTGTTTTTTTTCCCCTTGCCAAATAAATTTCCGTAACTTTTTCCCATTCTTTAAAGATCTTCTCCCTTTCTATTATTGGTAAATTCTGGAAGAGAAATATTAAATTAGGTAATAAGGACATTTTAAAGGCATTTATCCTTGCTAGGAGAGACAGATTCAAGTGCGTCCATTTTTCCATTTTGCTTTGGATCTCCTTCCATATCTTCAAATAATTGTTATCAAATAACTCTTGATTTTTATTTGTTGTTATTATTCCTAAATATTTTATTTTTTTTGTGATTTGATATCCAGATCTTTTTTCCAGATCTACTTGTTCTTTTTTTGTTAAAGTCATCATCGTTGTCTTTTCTCTGTTTACCTTATATCCTGCCATTTGTCCATGTTTTTGCAAAATGTCTGTCAACATCTGTATAGATTCTTGTGGTTCCCCCAAAAATATAATTACATCATCAGCAAAAGCTTTCTATTTTATTTCCTTCCTTAAGCACTTTATCTGTAGATCATCATTTATTGCAGTCAGTAGTACCTCCAGTACAACGATAACAATAACGGTGATAATGGGCACTCTTGCCGTACCCCCGTATTAATTTCGAAGCTTGACATTTATCTCCATTTATTATTAACTTCGCTGATTGGTCCTGATATATCATCTCAATCCATTTACAAAAGGTTTCTCCCAGACCATATTCTTTTAAGTTCGATGCATAAAACCCCAGGAAACATTATCAAAAGCTTTTTCTGCATCCAATGTTATAATAGCTATCTTCTTTCCTGGATTTTTATCATAATATTCAATCACATTCAGTAATGTTCTAATATTATTCTTCATTTGTCTGCCTGGGAGAAAACCTGTTTGTCCTTCCTGAATCTTGTCCTGTATTGCATGTCTCAATCATTTTGCCAATATTATCGCCAAAATTTTATAGTCTATATTCAGGAGAGAGCTTGGTCTATAATTTTTAACTTCTCTTTTATCCTTATCTTCTTTAGGTATCACTACTATATTTGCTTCTCCCCATGATTGTGGTTTCCCATATTTCTCTATTTCTTGCAAAGTTGCTTGATATGGATGAATTATGTCTTTTACAAATCTTTTATAATACAACACAATAAATCCGTCTGGCCCTGGTGCCTTATCTGTTTTCAAATCTTTTATTGCCTCTTCTGTTTTTCTATTTTATATTATATTTCTATTTTTCTATTTCTTCCATTTTTCTTCTATTCGATATTGAGGAGTTTTTTCTTGAAATAATTTTTCAAAATATTCTTTACACTTCTGTTTTATTTTTCCATGTTGTGTAATCCTCTTCTTCCCATTATTCAATTCGGCTATTATATTCCTCTTTCTCTTCTTCTTAAGCTTATATGCTAACCATTTCCCAATCTTATTTGCCTGTTCAAATTGAGTTAATTTCAACTGTTTCATCTTCTTCTCTATTTCCTCTAATGAATTCAGCGTTATCTCTTTTTGTATTTTCTTTGTTTCCACTTGTAATGATTTTTTCATTGGATTTTCTCTAAACTCTTTTTCTTTCTCTTGAAGTTTAATCAATTCTTGATGTTTCTCTCGCTTTTTCTTATTCTGGATTTGTCTTTTTTGAATAAAAAAACCTGTCATTACTGCTTTTGATGCATCCCAGACCGTCTTCATATCCTCTTTTACATTTTCTCTAAAGTAATTTTTTAAAGCTTGTTTTGCTTGTTGTACTACTTCCTCATCATTTAATAAACTATCATTTAATTGCCATTGAAATTGCTTTGCAGTTTCCTGTATTTGCATCATCATTGAATGATGGTCTGAGATGATCTTAGGCAGTATTTCTATTTTCTTTATCTCTGTTAACAGTTGTTTAGAAACAAAGATCATATCTATTTGTGACCAAGACTGATGTACTTCGGAGAAATATGTAAAATCCTTTTCATTTGGATAAAAGGTTCTCCATGCGTCCAAAACTGCTATTTCTTCACACATCTCAAAAAAGGTTCTTGGAAGTTTACCTCTCTTTCCTGGGTCTTGTTTATTTAAAGAAGTTTTTCTATCCATTTTGACATCCATAATTCCATTCCAGTCTCCTGCTAATATCTAATCTTTGCATTCATATTCTGATATTTTTTCTCGCAGTTCTTTGTAAAATTGGCATACACACCAATTAATACTGGTTTTTTGCCATTTTTTTCAAATTCTACTCCTTATATTCTTCCTTCCTTATCTTCTAATATTTCTTTTGCTGGGATGTTCTTATCGATATATATTACCATTCCACGTTTTTTCTTCCCATATAATGAAGTAAAACTTTGGCCTAGTTTAGAATTATATAAATACTTGTCTTGATTTTTCTTTATATGAGTTTCCAATAGTATTGTAATTTGAGGTCTTAATCTTTCTATATGATGAAAAATCTGCCTTCTTTTAGCTTGTGAATTTATTGCTCAGACATTCCAGGTTATTATCTTCATATTTATTTTACTGTCTTTGCTTTCCTTTCTTCTTTTTCTCTTCTGGTTCGGCCGGTTCTACCTCACCCTCAGACATAGGACTCATATCTTCTGCTTTTGCCATATCTTTTTTTGTTTTCTCCGATATTGTATCAGGTTCCTTTGCTTCTGCAGTTCCCAATTTTAAATAGTTCTCTTGAAATTCAGTTGCTTGTTGAACGGAGTTTATCTTTCTTCTTCTCCCTCAAAGAAAAAAGAGAGACCTTCTGGTATCTCCCATCTGTACTTTACTCCTCTTGCTTGCAATTCTCTTACCAAAAATGCATATTCTCTTGTGCTTCTTATTACGCTTGGTGGTACGTCCTTAAAAATTTTTATTTCTGTCTCATCCACTATTAATTTTTCTTTTTAGTTTTGCTCCAAAATCATATCCCATGTTTTTTCTTTGGTAAAATATACCACTATGTCCCATGGGAGACCTCGCCTTTTAACCACCACCGATTCAATTCTACAGGCCTTATCTATCTCATGTTCAACTCTTGTTCTTCTTAGGCCTATGTATGGTGCCAAGATATCTGTTACTCTTTGATCTAAATTTTCCTGTTTCTTTTCTGGGAGTCCTCTCAATTTCAGACTTCTACTCCATTGTCTTATTTCCAGTCGTATTATAGTTCCTTTATCTTTTTGCTGCTCCTTCTTCTGTTCCAACTGATTTTCCAATTTTTGACTTTTTTCTTGTATGTCTTCAACCTTATGATCAATTGTTAATAAATCTGTTGTAAGTTTTTGCAAACTCTGGTTCAGATTTTCTACTTTTTTTAAATCTCGTTTTATTTCTGTCCTAGTTGTTTTTATCTCTGTTCTGTTTGCTTTTATTTCCTCCATCATTTCATTTCTCATTTTTTGAAATTCTTCCAACAATCTGTTCATCTCTATTGTCTTTGATCCGGTAGATCCTCTTCTTTCTAGAACTTGTGATTGAATTTGTGTCTGTGTTGTCTTCTTTTGCCCTGTTGCCATAACTTCCCTCCTTTATTATGAAATATTCTTTATTTTCCTCTTCCAAGCTTGATTTTTATAACAGAGTAGCTAATATGACATGTTAAATCACTTATTATATAATATATATAATAAAGTTGAATACATACTTTTTTATCTTTCTTATTTTTTCTAAATTATTCAATTATACAAAAGAAAAAATTCCACAATTAACTTAATGATTTTTATATATGATTTTATCAAGGCTTATACTTCTAGTTATCAAGCTCTACAAATTCAATTAATATTTATCTTATCTAAGTTATAAATGGGAAGAAAATTGTAACTATTTTACTATTATAACATTTATGTTATAACTACCATCTAATTGTCCATTTTTATATCTCCATGTATCATAAAGATCTAAATCATCCATCATTTGGAAAAAACTCTTAGGCAGTTTACCGTTGTTTCGGGGGACTAACTTCTGTACTGCTCTGTCCACTTTTGGATTAATAACTCCATTAAAGTCCCCCAGAACGATAACTTTTGTGTTTCCTGTTTCTTGTACATATTTCTGTATCTTATTGTGTATTTTGGGGAAGAATTCTCCTTTAGCTCCATTAGGAGCATATACTCCAACTATTAATATCTTGTCCTGTTTCATATTTACTTCTATCGCCAAATATCGCCCGTTATTGTCCTGAAATTTTTGTTGTGCACCATATCTTGAATTGACGTATATCAGTACCCCCCTTTTCTTCTGATCAATCGTAGGTGCAAAGCAGCTATCCAGTTTCAGATTTCTGACATATTTCAAATCTTAAGTCCTTATTCGAACCTCTTGTAAACAAATTATATCCAATTTTTGTTTTTCTGAATGATGAAATATCTGTCTTCTTTTATATTCAGAGTTAAATCCTTTAATGTTCCAAGAGTATATTTTTAGCCCCATTTTATCAGTTTTATATTAAAATTATTTATCCTAATTTTCCAATTAATCCTGTATATTTTTGACCGCCAACTCTCCTTCCTCTCCCAATTCTTGTTCTTGTAGTGTTTCTTCTTCCACCTCTTCTTCTTGTGTCTGTTCTTTTTCCTCTTTTCCTTTTTCTTCTTCCAACGATTCCTGTTCTTCATCTTTTTCTCCAGCTGTAGGTCTTTGTAAATCTCTCTTCAACCTTTCCATCATTTCTTTGGCTTTAAAAGCTGAATTAATCCTGTATCTCTGCTGTTTATACATAAAAGAAATGCCTTCAGTCTTCTCCCATCTGTAATTGATCTGGAACTTCATCAAAAAATTGGCCAGAGGTTTATAGTCTTGTCTCTTCTAGAGTATTTGATATGGTATGTCTTTAAAAATTCTTACATCTTTATCTTCAATCTTAAATGTTCCTTCATAGCTCCTCTGTAATATTTTGTCTCTGATAACTGTCCAAGTGAAGGTTATTATAATATCTCTTGGTAATTTTCTTTCTCTCGCTATTCTAGAGGATACTCTGAACATTCTGTCAATACAAGCTTCCATCTTATCTTCATCAGTGTCTAGATATTCTGCCAAAGCCGGAACCATTTTTTCATATAAATTTTCACCGCTAGATTCAGGAACGGCTCTAAATCTGAGACATCTTTCTCGATATCGTAACTCTTGCAACATTATCTGGAATTCCTCTTCTTGTTGCTTCCCCTTTACTTCAATCATTTCTGTCTGTACTTGTGTAACTTGTTCCTTTATTTCTTTGGTTTCAGTCTTTATCTTTGTAACATCCTTAGTTAAGGTTTCAAATTTCTTCCCCAGTTTATCGATTTCATGCTTTATATCTGTTCTCATCTCTTTTCTTGTCTCCTTTAAATCTTGTCTGATGTCTTTCTCTGTCTGTCTTATGTCCTCTCTAATGTTCTTAAGTTCCTCCATCATCTGCAACTTTAAATCTTTCTGGGGTATCTTGGTTGATGTTCTCCTTATTGGCTGGGTAGTCGTCGTTGCAGCTGCTGCCGCTGTTCCCTTTCTTGTTCTTGGTTCCATTTGTACTTTCTTGACAATAGAATTTTTCTTCCAAAAGTCTTGACCTTTATCTTTGTTGTCCTGGCACTTGTCAATTCTATAAAGTCATCTTAAATCTCTTAAGAAAAATATACAATAAAACACAAAAACATACAAAGCAATATTGTTTATATGAGCCTATACCTTATTATATGCACTCTAAATTAATCCAAAAGGAATATAATTTCGAAAGATAAATAAATGAATAAAATCATATATATAAATCTGAAGATTATAGCTCAAATACTTCAAAGTAATTATTTCTCAAAATATATATACAAGAATTGTTTTTGGTACAAAAGTTTCCCTTTAAAAACAGGGCTTACTCCAGTTCACTCCAACTCCCCCCTCCCAATTCTTCTAGGCTGGCTTTTGAAGCTTGCTCTTTAAAATGAATTTTTCTTCACCTCTCTTCTAGAGGCTAATCCGATTTATTTGCACCAAAATTAAAATCCACAGGGCTACACCATTTATTTTCCTCTCAGTTTCTGTTATGTCTCTATTATGTCCTCCCTTCATCTTCTGTTTTGTCTGTCCTTTCAACAATGTCCTCACTCTTTCCTTCCTCCCCTCCTCTACTATTGTTCAATTATTTTTTAATGTCCTTTTAAATTTCTCAATACTTAAAAGATCTTCCAAACTTCTTCTGTCAGTTATTCAAAATAAAAAAGGAAGGGGATTTTTAATACTGCTTTCCAAAGTTTCGAGCCCTGCATGTTCTCCGTTCGCTCGTCCGTACCTTCGTTCCTCCACTCCTCTGCAACTGCGCACTTCTCTATTTTCCAAATTTCCCTCCTTCCAAATCAAAGTTTCTTTTCTTTTTGTCTTTATTTTGAAGCCTCTTAAAACCTCTTCTGTTTTCCCCACAGACTCAATTGGATCATTATCTTTTTATGTTCTCTTTCTTTAAAAGAGGTCACTCGCCGGAGCTTTGCAGCTTCCTGGCTGCAAATCTGTGGCTTGGCTCCCTCCTCCCATCTCGTTCATGCAAATGTTTCCCCTCCTTCTCTCTCAGCGCTGGGATGATCTTGGACTCCGTGAGCAGCTCTGCTCCCCCCTATCTGCTAAGGGGGTACTTTTTAAGGGGGACCCTAGGTCCCCTGGGGGATGTTACCCCTGTGGATTTGCAGCGGTAGCCTGAGCCAACTGTTCAGGCTACCTGCCGTGCCAACATCTTGCCGGAAGTCTCCATGAACTTTTTTTTGGATGGCACTCCTACCTATGGTACCAGAAAGTTAATGTCCAAAAAGTGTTTAGCAACCATGCAATCCGAAGATCTCTATAAAATATGGATGAAACACAAAGAGTATTTATGTCGAAAATTCTCATCTTGTTTATCTCCTGCTGAAACTCTTTCAATCGAAGACCTTAGAGGTGATATAGACTGGATTATGTATAAAGAACTAACATATTTATCCGGTGGCGTGTTGCAATTATAAAGTCACCAGCGATTACAACAGGAAGGAATAATGGTACACTGGTTTCCATACCTCCAGATTCAAGAAAGGTTTAAAAAGGGTCTGAAAGAAGGGGAAATTGATACAAACTCAATGGAATTTGAACTAGAGCTAAAGAAAGGAAACCAACATCTAGTATCAAGGATATACCAACTGTTCCTTAGATTTGACCTGGAGGAGGAAGTAATTAAAGAATGTATAGTAAAAGGGGCGACTGACATAGGCCAAAATATTGGCTTTGCAGAATGGGAAAAAGTTGGAATAGAGTTACTAGATTTATGAGATCATACAGTTTACAAGAGAACACTCTGAAGGTCATGTTCAGATGGTACCTCCCTCCTGCAAAGATAGCTAAGATGTTTAAAAATACAAATGATAAATGCTGGAGATGTCATAGAGAAGAGAGTACTTTTTTTCGTCAGTGATGGGGATGCAACAGAGTGCAGGAATTTTGGTTCATAGTCCGAACAGTCATCCAAAAGGTAATAGAGATAAAGTTTGATTTGGATCCTGAATTGTTTCTATTAGGAATAATCGGTTTAAATCTGGAAGGGGGTGAATGTAAAGAGAGGTTCATATGACATATGGTTACAACAGCCAGAATTGTATTTGCTAGGCATTGGCGGAAGGTCTCCATCCCTTCTAAAGGGCAATGGTTGGAGAAACTCATATAGGTGATAGAAATGGACAAACTAACATACTTGTTAGATAACAAACCAGGCCACAAATTCCTCCAAATATGGCCACCATTTACAAATTATTTGCAGAGGGTAATGTAAAATAATGTGTATATACTAAGTGTGTATAAATTGTGTAAACTGTGCTTTCATAAAAAAAAATTACTGGGAAAAGCTTATCACTGGAGACAAGGAATAGAAAATGTGAAAATAGAACATACTGTGGCAATAGGACTTACTTATGCATGGTTTTATTATAGGTAGTTTTGATTAGAATGTGATTTAATTAATTGAAGGTTAATACATAATTTGTCTGAAGTGATAGATGAATGATAATGAATAATTACTAATCAATAGCAAACAATGAAGAATTAATGAGTAATTAACCCTAGAGTGTTTCAAGAACAAAATGACATGATAACTAAATGGAAATTTTTATGAGTATATAACAAGATTTGAAATCAGCCCAATCTGTGGCACTAACAGAGTGAGAAGCCAATTTTTAATGTGGTACTTGTTTTTCCCCCTCATACCTTCTTTATCTCTCCCTCCTTTTTCCCGCTCAATTTTTTCTCTTTTTTTGTAGAATTTCTCACGTGTGTCATCGTTATGTAAATAGCAAATATTTCTTTCAGTCATTTACTCCATACTGGACATATCATTGTGTTATATCCTTACTATGATGTGCTTCTGAGTGTGTTTGAACAGTGATTTTAATATGCGTTATTATGTTTGCTAATTTATATTACAATTTAAATGAAAACAATAAAAATAACTTTGAAAAAAAAAGAAATATGGTGGCCACTCTGCTGGCCATCAGAAGTAGCCTTCATCTTTTGCACTCCATGGGGGGAACAGTGCAGGAGCTTGGCTCAGTCCTGCCCTGACCCTTCTGGGTTTGGTGGCACTGCCACTATGCCAACTGCTGCTGGAAATGTTGGCCCTGCCCAGGCCACGTTCCCTAGCACTCTCGCAGCACCCACCCCCTTCTGGAGCCTCTGGCCCCGCCTGATCACCAGGGTCCCTGGGGCCTCTCCAGCAGCTGCTTCTCCATACCTCTGGTCCTCCTTCAGTGTGACCAAAAGTTATTGGATTAGCTCTTGTACCTACCCCAGTTCTTGATGAAGTCTCAAGTTCTCCTATTATGTCCCTTCCACTTCTAACACCTCTTGAAAGGTGCCACCAATTTGGACATCCCAGTCAGCTGCCTGGCTTGTTACCTGTGTCACCAAATCTATTCCCCACCTGGAAACCATGAATCTCCTATGCCCCAAGATAGGACAGTCCTGCTGTCATCTCTTTGGGGCATGTGCTTTCCACTGCCTCAATTGGCTGTTCCCTGATTGGAACCCTAGCTGTCCCGGCCACTATGTGCAGCATGATCATCACTTCCAAACTGCGCAAAAACTTTGGTTCCTCTGTGCTGGAGCAGGCACCCACTGCAGCTTTGGCACCTGCCTCTTCAGTTTTTCATCTCTTTGTGATATACACTGATTCCTATTCAGCTTCTCTTTCTTGAACTATTTTTCCAAAACTCTGGTTTCCCCGTCAGACTGCATCTTGGCAGCTTCAGAAGGATATCTCAAGGTTCAGGTACAAAATGAGTCTTGGCAAAATGTCACGTAGAGAATAACTGCAGACCCAGTTGTTCAGGTTAGAAGTTTGCAAAAGCTTTATTTAGGAACTTTAGACTAAGAGGAGCATGTTCTGTTAATTGCCAAGACTAAAGGCTCTGTTGGATTTACACGGTCTTATAAGCAGTAACGTTACAAATCTCCACACGTGATGCCCTTATTTGCTAGCTAATTAAAACACTTCTTTTCCCGGACTTATTTTCTGCCCACCAGGATTGTGACCTTATCAAGATTAATTAGAACAACATACTTTGTTCTCAAAACACTGTTTTCTCATTCAGTTTCCATCACCCCCTTTCAACTCCTTTGTTCCAAGTATTTAATGTCATCAAACAACAAAATGCTACAAGTATTAAGTGGCATCAAACAGCAAATCGTTATATGAAAGTGCATGGTGAATTACAGGCCATTAGAGGATATCAGACATCAAAGCACTACATGTCATTAGAATGGCATTAGGATGGAATGGCAGGGAAGGTGAAGCTGACCTGACAAGGGCATTCCACAACCAGAGTACCACAGCTGAGAATGTGCTCTCCCACGTCCTAACAGTGTAATGTTCCCAGTGATGGGATACGGAGAAGGCTTCTTGCAGCAGATTTCAAAGTTTGGATGGGTATAGATGAGGGTGTCAAGATCCCAAACAATGTAGCATTTTAAATGTCACTGCTAACACCTTGAATTCAGACCAGAAACACCACAGGTCTTTTATAATAAGCTGTTCCTGTTAGGAGTGTAGCTACGTCGCTTTCAAGTAGTGATTCCTTACAAGTTGTCTATAAGGGCAGTGCCACAGACAGTGCATTGCAATAGTCTTAACTGGAAGGTTACCAGTTCATGAACTACTGTGATCAATTTTTTTCTGTCCAGGAAAGGCCATAGCTGGCAGAGCAGTTAAAGCTGGCCCCTAGCCCCCAAAGCCACAGGGTCCACTTGTGACTTGAGTGATGAGACATATCTAAAAGAACTCCCAAGCTATGTACTTGCTTCTTGAGGGGATGCAACCCTGTCCAGTGCAGTCTGCTTACCTGGAACTAGGAACCAACAGCCCCTGGGTCTCAATTTACTGACGTTCAACTTCAATTCATTGGTCTTGATGGAGCCCATTACAGCATCTAGGCACTATTCTAGCACTTGCACAGCCCCAGCTGATTCCAAGTACCAGTAGAACAATAGGAGAATATCATCAGCATATTGAGGACACACAAATCCAAATCTTCTAATGCTCTCACCAAGTAATTTTATATATATATTAAAGAACATGGAAGATGGAATGGAATCTTGTGGTACCCATGGCTTAATAACCATGGAGATGAATAGGAATCTTTCAATGCAACTGCCTGTAGATAAGAGTGGAAACACCATATGACAGTACCTCTTACTCCCATCCCACAGGGTCAGTCAAGTAATACCCCCTGATCAATGGTATCCAAAGCCATTGGGGGATACAGGAGAGTCAGCAGGGTAACACTTCTTCTTTTTTTCTCTCAGAATAGGTTGTCAATCAGGGCAGTGTTTCAGTACTTCACCCCAACATGAAACCAAACTAAAACTACTTAGATCACTTGTTTTTCCAGGATTGTTTGGAACTACTCAGCTGTAATGCTCCTAAAACATCTTGTTCAAAAAGAGGAAATGTACAAAGAGATGGAAGATGTCACATACCTCTGAGTTCTCTTCAGAAAAGAACGCACCGATAGTCTTTCTCAAACAAGCAGAGATCTTCTCCTTACAGAGGCCCTGCTTGATAAAATTAGCCATGATGGGCAAGGCTTAAGTTTATATATGATGCATCAACCAGTTCACACATCCTGTCTACGTTATCAGGCTACAGCAAAGAAACTTGAGCTCAAGAAAACTGACCAGATGGGCTCCGGGAGATGGTCACATCAATGGCAGATGTGATCTAGTTTGCTCCGCTAGATCATGATCCTTGGAAGCATGTGTCTCATGGGAAGGCTCCCCCTGTCAAGCTAGTGGACTCCCAGAATCATGGGGAGTCTGAAAATGCTGTTGAGTCAAGATTGGGACTGGCAGTGTGTCTGCTTGGGAATGAAGTGGCTACAGTGGGTCCTGAGGCTCTGGGATAATTCCGTGCTTCAGTGCTGCTGAGGGAGGTGAGGACTGCATCCCCCATATGGACAGTACATCCTCTGCATCTGGATCTCTTGTTAAGTATGCAATTTGGTTTTTTCTGCTTTTGCTTATAGAAGACAAGAAGCTCTTTGCATGAGACAGCTTGAATTTTTGTCTATTTTCCTCTCAGTTAATGGATAGGTCCCAGGAAGGGAGACAATAATAGTGGAGGTGAACAATTGGCACCATAGATGGTGCCACCAGGAATGATTTGGCTCCTTGGGTCATAGTATGCAGTTTCAGGAAGATGGACTACTGGCAAGTGATGGGTTGCACCTCACAGCACTTGGCAGTAATGTTTTGGCTAAGAAGTTCACAAATCTGATCAGGAGAGCTTTAAACTGAATAACGTGGGGGAGAGTGATAGTATTCTTTTGGGCAGGAGTTCCTCAAGTGCTAGAGATAATAATTAGAATGCTATTGACGGAACTGAGCAAATAGCACAAGAGCTTGCCCATAGGAAGAGAAAATCCTTATATAAGCTGCTAGGGGGAATGACCCATGGTCCTCCATGTCTCTATACTAATGCATAGAACATGAGAAATGAATAAGATGAACTTAAACTCTTAACAGAGCAAAGCAGATATGATAGAATAGGCACCACTGAAACCTGGTGGGATGAGTCTTATGATTGGAATGTATTAATAGAGCGGTACAATCCATTTCAGAGAAATAGACCAAACAGGAAGGGAGGAGGAGTAGCATTATATGTCAAGGATGTTTATACCTGTGAAGAGATCAATGGAAACCAGGTTGAGAGCATCTGAGTAAAAATTAAAGTGGAGAGGAAAAACAGGGATGTCAATTTGGGGGTCTACTACAAACCCCTGCACCAGACTGAGGACTTAGATGAGACCTTTCTAAAGCAGATGACCACACATTCAAAAAAAGGAGAGATAGTTGTAATGGGAGATTTCCTGATATTTGTTGGGAGTCAAATTCTGCCAAGTTGGTCTTGATGGTCCTGATGGCCCAACAAGTTCTTCACTTGCCTTGCAGACCATTTCATAGTCCAAAAGGTAGAAGAGGCAACAAGGGCATCAGCTGTTTTGGACCTGATCCTAACCAACAATGATGAGCTGGTTAATGGGGTGGAAGTGGGAGGATCCTTAGGTGAGAGCGACCATGTTCTCCTGGAGTTTGTTATACTGTGGAAGGGGGAAGCCAAGCATAGTCAGACTCAAATTCTAAACTTTAAGAAAGCTGATTTCATTAATGGTGGATAGGAGTTTCTTAAAACTAAGATATTAAAGGCACAGTTTGAAACAATTCCATTAAGGAGAAAAATGGGGGGTGTCTAAAGAAACCAGAGTGGATGACTAAAGAATTTTTAACTCAACTGAGACTGAAAAAAGGCTATGTACAAGAAATGGGAAAGGGGGGAAATCACCAAAGAGGAATTCAGAAAAATAGCCAGCATGTGTAGGGAGAAAGATCAGAAAAGCTAAAGTACAGAATGAGCTCAGGTTTGCCAGAGAGATTAAAAACAATAAAAAGGGCTTTTTGGTTATGTCTGTAGCAAAAGGTAAATCAAGGAGATGGTAGAACCATGAAGAGGAGGAGATGGTGACTTGCTAACAGGGGACAGAGAAACAGCAGAACTACTCAACACCTTCTTTGCTTTGGTCTCCTGAAAGAAAACAGTGTTCGACTTGGAGAAAATGGAACAGATGTATAATAGGGAAAATGCGGTACAAGATAGATAAAGAGATAGTACAGAAATACCTGGCTAATCTAAATGAATTCGGGTCACTAGGGCCAGATGAACTACATATAAGGATATTAAAAGAACTGGCAGAAGTAATTTCAGAACCACTGGCAATAATCCTTGAGAATTCCTGGAGATCAGGAGAAATCCCAGCAGACTGGAGGAGAGCAAATGTTCATCATTGATTTATTGCAGTCTGCAGATCCAATAAATGTTGTCCTCATTTTCAAAAAGGGGGAAAAAGAAGACCCAACAATTGCTACCGAGTCAGCCTGACATCAATACCAGGAAAGGTCCTAGAGCAGATCATTAAACAGATAGTCTGTAAGCGCTTAGAAAGGAATGCCACGGTCACTAAAAGTCAACATGAGTTTCTCAAAAACAAGTCATGCCAGACTAATTTGATCACTCTCTCTCTGTCTCTTTCTCTTTTTTTTGATAGAGTTACAAACTTGGTGGGTGAAGGGAATACTGTGGATGTAGTGTATCTTGATTTCAGTAAGTCCTTTAACAAACTCCCCCATGATATCTTTGCAAACAAGGTAGTAAAATGTGGGTTATCCAGTGCTACTGTTAGGTGGATTTGTAATTCACTGACTGGCTTCATCCTGGAAAGAAGTGATTAGTGGGGTGCCACAAGATTCTGTCCTAGGCCCAGTTCTATTCAACTTCTTTATCAGTGACTTAGATGATGGAATAGAGGGCATGCTCATCAAATTTTCAGATGACACCAAATTAAGAGGGAGAGCTAGTATCCCAGAGGACAGATTCAGAATTCCAAATGAACTTGACAGATTAGAGAGCTGGGCCAAAACTAACAAAATGAATTTGAACAGGGAGAAATGTAGGGTACTACACTTAGAAAGAAAGAATGAAATGCACAGATATAGAATGAGTGACACCTGGCTTGAAAACAGTAGGTGTGAAAGGAATCTAGGAGCTGAAGCGGACCACAAGCTGAACAGTGTGAGGCAGCAGCTAAAAAAGCCAATGCAATTCTAGGTTATATGTTTTAGGAGTATAGTGTCGAGATCAAGGGAAGTAATAATGCCACTCTATTCTGCTTTGGTTAGACCTCACCTGGAGTACTGTGTACAGTTTTGGGCCCCACAGTTCAAGAAGTATATTGACAAGCTGGAACGTATTCAGAGGAGAGTGACCAAAATGGTGAAGGGTCTGGAAATCATGCCCTATGAGGAGCGGCTTGGGCAGCTAGCTACGTTTAGCCTGACAAAAAGAAGGTTAAGAGGGAACATGATAGCCTTGTTTAAATATTTGAAGAGATGTCATCTGGAAGATAGAGCAAGGTTGTTTTCTGCTGTTCTGGAGACTAGAACAAAGAGCAGTGGATTCAAACTACAGTAAAAGAGATTTCACCTAAATATCAGGAAGAACTTCCTGATGGTAAGAGCTGTTTGTCAGTGGAATATACTGCCTCTGAGTGTGGTGGAGTCACCTTCTTTCGATGTTTGGACACAGAGGCAAAGGATATATTAAAAAATCAAGTATCCCTGACTCATAGGGAGCCTGATGATTTCCTTAGCAGCCAGATCAGGGACTAAGAACAGCTGTTTGGAAACAGAGTGACAGCAGCTCAGACCTGGGCTGCAGGAGTGATTGCAAGCTTTGGGTGGAGGCAGGAGATGAGAGATTTCTCATCCCTATGGACATTACATTTCGTGTTACTGGACCCCTTGCGCCAACGATATGTGGATTTAAAAATATTTTATATTGTGAACAAGGAGCCCTTGCCCTCTAACAGCTGGAGAATTTAGCTGCCTATTCATCTCTTGATTTTTTAATTTAAAGGGACAGTCCAGCATTTTTTTTTCTTCTTTTAAACCTATTTGGCTGCAAGTTTAATAACTATAAGGATTTTGTATTTACCCTTTTTCAGTCTGAATTTCATGGGTTAGTACATACTGGATTAATTCTTTTATATATAACTTGACTTTTGCATTTTCCCTTTGATTTAAGTTGATTGGATTTCCTTTCTATTATGTTTTATAAGTGCCATATTTTTGTTCCTTTTCCCTTTTTTTGGCTGGAAGCTTGCTAACTGTACTCTGTTACTTTGTTCCTTGTACTTGATGTACTGCCGTGTGCATCTCTTGGGAACTTGAGAACTGGAAAGAAGAGAGCTGCAACATATCTTTGTTTTGGTGAAGAATGTGGTAAATATTGTTCTTCCTTTTATTTTGCTCACTGAAGAGCCTGTACTTTCCTTAAAGTAACTGGCTGAAAGCAAGAATTTTAGAGGGCTTTAAAATGTCCTATTTTTCCTTTGAATTTTTTATAATAAGGACTGCTATAAACAATGATTTTTTTAACATTAATTTTTTTATTGGTTTCCTGTTGTTGTATTGTTGGCATTTTTATTTTTTAGCAAAGGAGGAGGTCCGTGTACTTGTAGATGGAATAAATTTATTCTTTAAAAAAGCCCATCTAAAAGCACGTGTGGCCTAGTCTTCTTCTTCTTTGCTGATTTATACATATGCCTTCCAGTATTTGTTTCTGCTCCTGCCATTTTTATTTTTTAACCTTTTTTTCCTTGTTACTCCGTTTTTCTATTTTTTCCTTGTCATAGAATCATAGAATCATAGAGTTGGAAAAGACCACAAGGGCCATCCAGTCTAACTCCCTGCTATGCAGGAACACATATCAAAGCATTCCCAACAGATGGCCATCCAGTCTCTGCTTGAAAACCTCCAAAAAAGGAGACTCCACCACACTTCAAGGAAGCATATTCCACTGCTGGACAGCTTTGACCGTCAGGAAGGTCTTCCTGAGGTTCAGGTGGAATCTCCTTTCCTGCAGCTTGAATCCATTGCTGTTTGTCTTAGGCCCTTTTCGCACGGCATTTGCCATGCTAAAGGGCACCTGGAGTGTCGCACAATTGTGAGGAGTGAGCTGCATGATGCACTCACAATCACGTGATGCTCCAGGGTAGGGCAGGCGCCGCTTGCTCACTTTTTCATTTTCAGCTTTCAGCCAAAAATGGTGCATGATTGTGCATTGCTCCAGAGCCCCTGGTGCACTTGCCGTGCATACGGAGCCTCCAGAGTCGCAGCGGTCGCACTTCCTGCCCCAGCACAGCCTGGGGAACTCCCAGGCTGTGCTGCGGAAGGAAGAGGCAGGGCTCTCGCACTGCCTGCTCGGGAGCAGACAGCTTGTGCAAAACTGAAGCAGCAGGGATGCGAGAGCCTCTCGCTGGAGGCTGCTCGTGCTATCCCTGCACCCCAGCTCCGCAATAAGGTAAGCTGCAGAAAGGGCCTTAGTTTCTGGAACAGTGGAAAACAAACCCACTTCCTCCTCAACATGACATCCTTTCAAATATTTAAACATGGCTGTAATGTCCCCTCTTAACGTTCTCTTCTGAAGACTAAACATACCCAGCTCCCTAAGCCGTTCTTCTCCTCCTCCTCCTCCTCTTCTTCTTCTTCTTAATTATAGTTTTTTTTTCAAAAAGATGACAACAAGAAAAGATTCAGTGGAAGATGTTAAGGTGTCTGGTTATTTGTAGCAAAATTTAGACAGTTTACATCAATCAGTGGCAATAGATTTGAAGACCGTGCTGCACAAGTGGATACTGTCCCTGAAAAAGTCAACAATGTTACTGAAGAAATTGATAATGTATCAGATAATGTCAAACAAATTCAAACACGTGACTAGAGAAGTTAAAAAAATGAACAGATGTTGGAAAAGACAAGTTCTGAAGTCCAAGAGAATAAAAAAATAATTGTGACTGACTCTAAAAAGTCAAGACTTGGATTCTAAGACTTCAGAAACAGGAGCGAGAACTCAATTTGAAGTTCTCAGCAAGAATTTCAGAAACACTTGGATAAGATGGCACTAATGGAATGAAGATACAAGGAAAATTATGTAAGAATTAGGGCACTTCCTGATGAAAAGGGAGAATATCTGCAAACAAAATTAATGGAAAATTAAGCAGCAGCAAAGACATTCACTATTGGAGAGCAGCACAGTCTGAAAGAGACTTACTGGCATTAAGCTCCCCCATGGCTGAAAGTTTGCAAGTTTCAGAGGGCAAGCAGTTCCAGAAGACCAATTAATGGATATTTTTCTCTTATCTGTACCAAAAACAGATAAGAGTTGAGGATATGTTTAAAGGAGAAGTTATTTATTTTCTGCAAATTGGGGCAGTGGAGGTGGTGTCTCAACAACAAAAAATATACGGCTGTTGATTCATTGTTCTTTAAGGTTCGGTTTGCCCTGTGTTAAAGTATTTAAACAGTCATGTACATACGAGGAATTTAAGATGGAAGCCCTGTAATCAATTAGAGGAAATTTGCAGAAAGCAGAATGGTTAGCTTCTATAAATTAAAACAACATATTAAAAAATGAAGTATTTAAATGTTTTTCAGTTTACATTTACTTTTAATTTAAGGGTAGCCATTACCAATTTAAGACACTTTTGTTTGGCCTTGCATCCGTTTCAAGGATTTTCACTAAAATATTAATCCCAGTGATTTCTCACCTCAGGGAGAAAGGGATTCAGCAATTCCCTTATTTAGATGACATTCTTTGAAAGCAGAGTTTAGGAAAGTACCTAGGAGTTATGTAGGGAAAGCCTGAAGTTTTAAAAAGGTTAGCTTTTATCATAAATTTAGAGAAAAGCAGCTTAGGACCTATTAAGAAATTGACACATTTAGGAGCAGACATTAATACAGAGTTGGGATACCTGTTTGTCACAGGAAAGGACAGGGAAGATAAGGAAGGTTCTGCAAAGGTTACTGGATGTGAATCAGCAGGTATGATGTTCTTGGCGAGAGTACAGTTTAGTTGATACTTTGGGCATGATCCATACCAGAAAACTGCAGCAGTGTCTAATCACTTATCCATTGTATATCATGAAGAGGCATAGCTAGAAAGTGAAAGTACCACAACCACTAAAGAGAGAGCTAAAAATGAAAGTACCAAGGGATGTAATAATCCAATTTTCACCTAGATGATGGAGAGTCCAAGTTTTGGAAATGCATCATTAATCATCATGAAAGATTCAAGATACTTAACTTATTCTTTTGAAGGAGACACCAACTAGAATTCTTAGAAAAAGGAAGACACACATCCCTCTGGAGAATATTTCTGGAAGAAATAATATCCCATTTACTTGGGACTGGCTGGAAGGTGATTTTTACATTCAGAAATGAAAGATTTCATCTGAACTATATTGACAGGATGAGTGATTTTATGAGGACCTATAAGAAAGAACTTCAAGGTGACAAAGATAAAGGTGAATTACCTTAGATTTTTAGAAGGATAGAAAAACAGATTTCTCCATATAGATTTTGAAAACTATAAAATTGAATTTGAGTTATTACTTTGCACTAATGATGAACATTTGATTGCCAAGTTAATTTTTTATTGAGAATAGATAAAGAAGATGAACAAGTTAAGGAATATATGATCAACTGGGTCAAGAATTTTGGATATATCTGTGAATCAGTGGGAAACATTTTGGACTATAGAGAAATTAAAAATATACTTTGTGATGACCTTCAAGAAAATTATTCAAAATGATGTTTCACTGGTATGTCGCACCTGAGAGACTTTCAAAGATGTATAAGGATATGAAGTATTGCTGTTAGAAATATCAGGAAGATATGGAGTCTTTGTTTTATATGTGGTGGACCTGTGATAACATTTAAAAGTTTGGAATGGAAATGCAGAATATGGTTCAAAGAATTTTGAAACGTCAAGTTGTTAAGAATCCTGAACTGTTCCTGTTAGGAATTTGGAGAGTTGACTTTAATATTGACAACAACATAAACTATTTCAATACATGTTATTGGCAACGAGACTTGTCTATGCAAAGTAATGGAAAATGGAGATCCCAATAATGGCTGAATGGTTTAACAGATTGTCATCAATCTGTTGTGGAGATGGATAAATTGTCAGTTAAAAATTAAATTAAAAAGAAATTCTGGTGAAGAATTTAGTTCAGAATGGAGATTTTTAACAGATCATTTAAGGGAAAATGAGGGTGAATTTTATTATTATTGTTATTGTTATTATTACTATTAGTAGTAGTATTATATTTACATAGTAGATAACAATAATTGTTTGGTTGCAGGTAACATCTACGCAAATTATGAATGTAACAACATATAACAAAATAGTATACTCAGTACACAAATTAAACAAGAAATATACAAGATTAAGTCCAGTAAAAGTATAACTCCATATTATATCACTTGATCTCTAAAACCTATGACAAAGGGATTCCCCCATTTCTCATCAAAATATGTAATTAAATCTTGCCATTGTTTTTTAAAATTATCTAATGATTTGTCTTTGAATAGTGTCATCAACTTATCCGTTTCTAATAATTCATAAATCTCCATAATCCCAAAATCTATAGTAGGAGCCTCTTCTTTTTTCCATTCTTTAGCAAAAAGAATTCTAGCCTTAGTTATCAAATTGAGTACAATTTTCTTATGCCTTTTCTCAATGTAGCTCTCCACAGCATTGAACATATTTAATAAATACAATTCTGGTTTCATAGGGAAGCTCTTCTTTATAATCTTTGTGATTTCTATATGGATAGTTTTCCAAGTTTTTTTTGTTTTTTTTACAATTTCACCAACAATGATAAAATAAACCTCTTTCAGATTTACATTTCCAGCAATTCTCATTCTCTCCTTTATAGATCTTAGCAATTTTTACTGGAGTTAGGTGCCATCTATATACCATCTTATAGTAGTTTTCTTTTAGCAATTGGCAAGCTGAGAAGTTTAAATCTCTCCAGGACTGCAACCAATAATCTAACTGAAGGGGCTATCCAATATCATGAGCCCATTTTATCATGCTGCTTTTTACAGTCTCCTGTTCTGATCCCATTTTAGGAGAAATTTATAAAATTTAGCCATGATATGTTGCTTGCCACCCTCTAAGATGGCATCTAACTCCAAGAAAGAATTCCTTAGCTGTTCTTCCTTATTGTCCAATTCAAACCTAGAATATAACTGTATATATGAAAACCAAGGGCAACCCATACCTTCAACTGATAGCTCTTCTTTTGTTTTGAAAGTAGGTTCATTGGTATGAAACTTTAACAGATTTTTGTATGTCCACCAATTATTTTGAATTTTACCTACAGAATTGTTAAAAGCTTCTTGCAGAGAAGCCCATAATGGCATTTGTGGACAGAGCCAATATTTGTATTTAGTCCAAATTTTTAAAAAGTGAGTTTCTTATAAGATGTTCACAAAATTCTTTGTCAGAGTGTTTCTTGAGATACCATATGTAAGAATGCCAACCATAATTTAGACCTGCTCCTTCTAGGAGCAGCAATCTCCTATTATCTAGTTTAATCCAGTCAGTTATCCAGGTTAGGGTATTAGCATGAGCATGCAATTATAAATCAGGGAGTCTTAGGCCCCCTCTTTCTGTAAGATCTGCCACTAGATTCCATTTTATTCTTGGCTTTTTCCCAGCCCAGATAAATTTAGTTAAATCTTGTTTCCATTGGTTAAAAATATCTTGCTTAACTATAATAAGGATGTTTTGAAAAAGGTAGTTCATTTTTGACAGTATAATGATTTTTACAGCTGCGATTTTGCCTAGTAGTGATAGTTTTAGTTTATTCCAAGATATTAATTTCTTTCCAAATTTTAACCTGTTTTCATATAAATCCCAGTTATTCTTAGTAAGTTAGATGCCTAAATGCTTAGTTTTCTTTTCAATTTTAAATTTTGTCTTGTGTTTCAATTTTTCTTCTTCTTCTGTAGATAATTTTTTAGTCAATAATACTGATTTTTCCTGATTAATTTTAAATCCCGCCACCTGGCCAAATTCCCTCAAGATCCGAGTAAGAACAACTGTAGAGTCAATAGCCATTCACATATGCTTGAAGCTTAAATGTCATATTTTTTTAATTTTTAGGCCTTTTATATTTTTCATTCCTTATCACTTTATTCAATATCTCAATTATGATCAGAAAGAGAAGTGGTGAGAATGGACAGCCTTGCCTATTTCCTTTTTCAACTTTACAGTGTTTAGTTCTCTTAGAATTAACAAATATGTAGGTTTCTTGATTAGAATAAATTGCTTTTATCCATCTTATAAAATTATTTCCAGTATTCATCTTTTGAAGAACTTCAATCATAAATTGCCAGGATATGTTATCAAATGCTTTTTCAGCATCTAAAAATAGAAGTCCCGATTTCTTATCTTAGTGAGATTTGTAATATTGAAATATATTTATCAATGTTGGAACATTATCTCTCAGTTGGCGGCCTGGCAAGAAATCTGATTGATCTTCATGAATCCAGTTGATGAGAATTTTTTTAAATCTTTCACTCAAGGTCGCAGCAAATATTTTATAATCTTGATTTAACAATGAAATTGGTCTATAACTTTGTGGATTTGTTAGGTCTTTTCCTTCTTTGGCAATCAACATAACATTTGCAATCCTCCAAGACTGGGTTTTTTCTCCGTTCACAACCTGGTTTAAAGTTTCATACAATGGCAGAATGAGCTCTTTCTTGAACATTTTATAGAAGATAACTGAGAACCCCTCAGGGCCTGGGACCTTCCCTAGTTTAACCCTTCTAATTGTTTCACATATTTGTTCTATTGTTATAGGTTGATTTGTCCTTTTGTTTATCTGTTAGTTGTATAATGTCAGCTTTCTGTAAGTATTATTCTATTTTACATTGTTGGGTATCTTGCTGTTGATGGTCTGCATATAATTTAGAGTAATATTGATAAAAAGCTTGTTTAATTTTTTCTTATTGAGTGATGGATTCTTCTCCCACTTTAATTTTGGTGATTGTCCTCTTTTTCTTTCCTCAGTCTGTATGAGAGCCATTTGCTTGGTTTATTAGCAAATTCAAAATGCTTTTGTTTAAGATAGTTTTTTTTCCTACTTGTGTGTCAAAAAGTAACATAAGCTGGTCTTTCAGAGTTTTTATTTCATTCACTGTTAGTATTAGAGGGATATTTTTTAAGTTTTTTTTCTCTTTCTTCAATTTCCAATAGAACTGTTTTCTCATCATTTTATTTTATCTCATTTTATCTTATTTTATATTATCTTTACACCTCCCAAGATATTCTGACTTCCGATTTTCTAAACAAAGCAAAACAGAATTGGGATCTGACATTGTTTGAGGGAGGATGTCTTTCTTACAGATCTCAAAAGTGTTTTTGAAACAAAAAGCATATTGATTCTACACCATGATTTGTGTCAGTGTGAAAAATATGTAAAGTCTTTTTCACTCCCTTTTTTATACCTCCAAATATCAATCAGACCATAATCAGTGATATAGTTTAGGAAGTTTTTAGGAAGTCTCCCTTGGGACCTCTTTATTTCATTTGGGGATTTCCTATCTAAGATCGAGTCCACGACAATGGTCCAATCCCCCATCATGATAATTTTGTCATAGTGATGATCAACAAGGGTTTCAAAAAGATTCTAAAAAAAAATAATTTATTATTATTAGAGGTACAGACACCTACTAACAAAATTTCTTGTCTCATATTCTGACTTCCACCACGTTGTAGACAGAGTTGTCATGGAATATTTCTTGACACCAGATGTTTATTTGTATGTAGCACAGCCCCTTTCTTTTTTTGCCTATTTGCAGAAACAAAGCATTCTCCCAGCTTTGGATTATTCAAATATTTAATATCTGATTGTTTGACGTTAATTTCTTGTAAGCTGATAATATCTAACTTCTGCTTCTCTAGATAGTGAAAGATTTTCCTCTTCTTAGCTAACACATTAAGACCATGAAAATTCCAGGTCAATGCCTTGATATCCATCATAGTTTACCTTCGTAGCCTCTTACAACAACTTGAAGTTCACTCTTGTGCGATTCTTTGCTCTTCTCCTTCTTCTTGTTCTTTTTCTTTCCTTTTTTCCTCTTCTTCTTCTTCCTCTTTTCCTTTTTCCCCTCCAGCAACTACTGCCTGTTGTTCTTCTTCCTCCTCTCTTTCTGCCCCT
Source organism: Cyclura pinguis (assembly GCA_030412105.1). Lineage (NCBI taxonomy): Eukaryota > Metazoa > Chordata > Lepidosauria > Squamata > Iguanidae > Cyclura > Cyclura pinguis. The sequence continues at coordinate 135,107,898 of CM059601.1, forward strand.
CCTCTTTTTCTTCTTCTTCTCTTTCTTCTCCATCTGTCTCTTCATCTTTTCTTTCTTGTTGAGTTTTCCTAGGTACCAGTTGTTTAGTCTTCTCTGTATATGGAGCTTGCCCTGGTTCTTCTTGGTCCTGCATGTCCTCTCTTTCATCTCTATCAATTTTTTCTTTAATGAATCCCTGTATTCTTCTAAAAAGATTTCAGCTTGTCTCAGAGAAGTGAAATTAAATGTTTCCTTTTAAAGTAAAAGGATATCCCTTCAGGAAATCCTCATCTGTAATTAATCCCAATTTTCTTTAACTTTTGAGTCAAAAAGTTATATTCCTTTCATTTCTGAAGTGTTGATCCTGGCACATGTTTAAAAGTTTGGATTGTCTGGCTATCAATAATCAATCTTTCAATATAACTCTTCAATATAACTCAGTGTAACTCTTCTGAAAAATCAAATCCTTAACTCTTTGGTGGACAAAAAAAACAAAAGACTATGTCGCAAGTTAGTGACCCTTCAAATATTTAAATATGGCTATCATGTCCCCTCTTAACCTTCTCTTCTGAAGACTAAACATACCCAGCTCCCTAAGCCGTTCCTCATTGAGCATGGCTTCACCATTTTAGTCGCCCTCCTCTGGACACATTCCAGCTTGTCGATATCCCATGAATTGAGGTGCCCAGAACTGGACACAGTATTTATTTAATGCAAATAGATAAACCTACTATTTTGTTGAAAGATAAATCTTTGGATAGATATCGAGAAGAATGGGGAGAAGTTTGTAATTATCTGGAAAAGAGATGGGGGGCTCTATCAGTAATTGCGTTGAGAGATTGAGGACAGCTATTATGTTGAAGTCTAGACTACAGAGACCATCTCACCTAACTTTATTTTATTCATTTTATATTGGTATTGGGGATATTTATCATTGAGAAATGGATAGCTATGTGTATTTGTATGTAATTCTATTAGATTGTACGGGCTTTTCTTTTCTCCTTTCTCTTGTCTACTTGCTGTATGTAATTTGAGAACAAAATAAAAACATAACTTTAAAAAAAAATAGTCGATCCCCTTGTCACCTCTTCCACCTTCTGGACCATGAAATTGTCTGCAAGGCAAGTGAAGAATCTGTTGGACTTTGCGGTCTTGGCAGAGTTTAACTATCAACAAATTTCAGGATAGTTGAAATCTCCCATTACTACTATATCTCTCATTTTTGAATGTGTGGTCATCTGCTCCAGGAAGGCCTCATCCAAGTCCTCAGGCTGGCGTGGAGGCCTGTAGCAAAGCCCCACAGTCACATCCCTATTGTTTCTTGCTCCCTTAATTCTTACCCAGATGCTCTCAACTTGGGTTCCCGGATTTAAATCATGGATCTCTTCACAGGTGAAAACATCCTTGACATATAAGGCTCCTCCTCCTCCTTTCTTGTTTGGTCTATTTCTGCGAAATAGGTTATATCCCCTTATTCCTACATTCCAGTCATGAGACTCATCCCACCAGGTTTCGGTGATGCCTATTAAATCATATTTATTTTGTTGTATTAAGAATTTGAGTTCATTTTGCTTATTTCCCATGCTCTGTGCATCAGTGTAGAGACACTGGAGATCATGTGCGCTTCCTGGAAATCCTGTACTAAAGTTATTTTTCCTTCCCCTGTTGGTGTCTAGTACTACTTGGCCTGCTCTATCTATATCATTTGGGCTTTTTTTCCCAGCACTCATTGAATCCTTGCCCTGAGTAATACTGTCTCCTTCTCCAGTCAAACTCAGTTTAAAGACCTCCTGATCTGTTTTTCAAGATGGTTAGCAAAAACGTTCCAGCCGACGGTTGTGAGATTCAGGCCATCCCTTGCCAGAAGACCATCTTCGTGGAAATGGAGAGCATGGCATTTCCACTATAAGTGTCTTGCACAAAGTTTGCTGATTGTGTTGAGGAGGCTAATTTGTCTATATTAGCAGGATCCTCCTTCCTTCCTTTTTTATATATGGGGACAATGATTGCAAGCCCCCAAACCGTAGTTGTCAATACAGGTGAAAAGTGAGGCCAGGATAGGGGTCCAGAATTCCAAATTGTTTTTAATGGCTTATGGAAATATTAAATTTTCTTCTGGAGCCTTCCCCATTCTCCGTTGAGCTAAAAGGTTCTTGATCTCTGACACTGTCACTGGTGCCCACATTGGGAGGTTCTCTATATTGTCAGTAGCACATCCACTTTCAACATGGATGTCCTTATAAAGTGCTTCAAATTGATCCTTCCATTTCCCTGAGAGGGTGTGGCAGTCCATTGTAACAGAAGCGTTACATTGGGAACTTGATGTAATATATCTGAATGAAGCTGAGTTTATTCAGATTTGACTGTCTGAGTAAGTTATGTCTAATTCTTCATACCTTCTTTTTTCTTGTACACCAGCAATTTTTTGTATTCTTTTTCGTGGTTTCTTTGACTCACACATACGGGATTATGTGTGCCTGCACAGTACTGCCTTGGAAACTTCTAGAGCTGTAGGCCTAACATTTTGGCAGGAACTCCGCCCCTTCCCCTGAGGGCATATAAGGGCCCTGGCACTCTTGTCATTAGTTTTTTTTTTTCCGCCACGTCTGCTGGCTTTGGAGCTTCTATTGAGTGTCTTACCTATTGCTTCTTCAATACCGACCCTCCTTCATCTTATCGACCCATGACTTTAGCTCTCCCTTTTATGACATCGACAGCATTTTTCAAACACTGTCATTCATGCAACGTGAAGATCCCAGATTGCAACGGGCACTCCAGGTGCCTCGTCTGCCTTGGGGAAACTCATAACATTGCTGCCTGCTCTCACTGCCAGGCATTCTCCCTGCAGATTCGGAGGAACGGAGAGGCCAAGCTTCAAACCATCCTCTATGAGCAGGCCCTGAAAGCTCCATCAACTCCATCTGCATTGGCTGCTTCGGCACCTTGACACCTCTGAGTAGCAAGACCACATCTAAAAGGTCTTCCAGAATGGGCCCCTCGAGGACTTGCTCTCATCGTTCCTCCTCCAAGGAACTGTCTCACAATCCCTTGTCAGAGGAGGTTCAGTCTGATCGGTCAACCTCGGTACTGTTGACCTCCCACTCGAAACACCCTATGGCATCAACTTTGATCAAATTGAGGCCCCCGACCCCCAAATCGACACCAGTGGAGGTATCCCTTACCCCAGGCCGCTCCCTTGAGAAGGACTTTGCTAGATCCCATAGGAGGAGGGACAAAGAGGGACAGATTGAATCTCTAGCAGTGATGACTATCTCAGAGACGGACACCACCCTAAGGGAACAGACCCCACAAGGGCAACCCCCCCTGCAGGCTTCCGCATTCGAGGATTGACCTCCCTCCACCTCATCTTCGGAGAAATCTCAGCCCCCCATTGGAGAAATAATGGAACACACCCCATCTCGGGACCTCCCTCGAGAATCGGGAGTTGACATCCAGGCAGAGAGCATGGTTGCCCGACAGAGATCAGCTGAGGCCCATCCACCTCCCCTTCCTCCCTGCACAGCCTCTCCTAGGTCCTTGGCCTACGGGTCCAGAAGGGACCGATCTCACTCCTCTTTGAGATCAACAGCTGTCCAACGTCGAGAGGACCGTCAGAGCTCTCATCGAAGGTGGTCAAAATTCAGGTCGCATTCCTTCTCTGTCTGATCCTGACTCTCGTGTTACCAGAGGCATACTTACCGAGACCGGTCCTGCTCTCACCACCATTGCAGTTATGTGTATCATCTAGATCGTCCAGTGATTTCTCGAAGGAGGAAATATGCCTACCTTGACGTCATCACAGACTCTATGTATACTACAAGGAGGCTGTCTCTCGGTGTCAGCGTTGTTCCCCAACCCCGACTGATTCTGACTCCAGGCTCTCACCACCTCCCAAATGGCCACGATCTCACATGGCCAGGGAAACAGCTGCCCAGCAACCTTTGCCTCTTAACTCCTCCCTGTCCCTCAGACAAAACAACACCTCTCACTTGGGCACAAGGGGAATCGAAGTGGGATCTCTTGACTTACCAAGCTGTCAGTCCCGCTCCAGGTCCCCTACTCCCTCCAACGGCTCCGTAGTATATAGGGAGGAGCAGGCCCTGGATACTGCTTTTTCCCAGAGCGAGCCCATCTCACCATCCAATGATGTATGAGCCTTTTCTGACCTGATATCTCGGATGGCAAAGAACCTCAACTTCACCACTGAGGCATCCAAGGAGACTATAGATGATCCCGTTTACCATCAGCCACAGGAGCAGGCCCCGTCAGTTTCAGCATCCCACTCCTGCCTTACCTGCTCCACATTTTCAAGAAACTGCGGTCAGCCCCTGCCTCCGCTCCAGCCACCTCAAAGAAATTGGACTCTCTTTACAAGGTCATAGACACAACAGCCCTGCCTGCAAAACCACCCCGAAGCCAACTGGGTCATTGTCGATGTGGCACAAGTGAAGATGTTGCAAGCATTACATGCCATTCTGCCAGACAAGGAAGGAAAACGGCTAGATGCTGTGGGCGCCAAGAACTATTCCAATGCAGACCTCATATTTAAGATGGTAAATTACTCAGCATGGATGGCAGCATACGATCAGTGGCTTTGGGACAAGACCAGGGTCTTTGTCTCCAGATTACCGGAGGATGAAAAACGTGTGGCGGTCATATTCCTGGAGGAGGCTTGACGCCTCACCAACCAACAAATCATGACAGCAAGACATGTCGTCGACTGCACTTTGAAAGCCTTCACCGCCTCAGTGTTTCTCCGACACCACTCATGGCTTCGTTCCTCTGGGCTCTCACAGTCGTCCGAGACCATGGTCGAGGATCTGCCCTTCGACTTTGCCAGGCTGTTTAACAATGCCACCGATGAAAAACTGGAGCACACACACAAAATGTGCTCCCGTATAAAGAAGTATGGCATGCAACCATTGCTCCAGACCCAGAAATATTGTTATTGTCGATATTGCCCCTCGACCCATGGCACCTATAGCCCTTATCTGTCTCAGTGATCCTGTCAGCCTCAACCAAGTCAACCTTCTCAACTGCCCCAGTACTCACAGAAGGCTGTCTTCCAGAATAAGAATAACCTCCCTAAATGTTGAGTTTGATGGTTTCGAGGATGATCCCAATCTTTCCGATGCCGCCTCTACAGAATCATCTTCTATAATACATGTATCCACCATCTCAGGCACCAGGATAGCTGTAACACCAGAACCACCTATACACCACCTGCCCAACCCATTCTTCGGGTCCAAACTCAGAAAGCACCTCGATGCCTGGTCCTCAATCACCATGGACGCCTGGGTCAACATCATGGCAAGAGGGTATGCAATCGAGTTCTTTGTAAGGCCTCTGGTCGGGCACATTCACATAATGCCTCTGTCGACTCTTCTTCTGGAAAAGATGCGTGCCCTTCGGAAGAAAGGCACCATAGAACTGATCCCCTTCTCTACCCTTCAAGCTAGTTTCTCATCCAGGTACTTCCTGGTCTCCAAGAAAGGGGGAGGAGCTCATCCCATTCTGGACCTTCGGGCAGTTAATTGCTACATCAAGCCCCACAAATTTCAGATGGTGTCTCTCAAGTTCATTCTTCACCTCCTTCGGAGAGGAGACTGGTTTACCACACTGGACCTCAAAGATGCTTATTTTCATATTGCCATTTGGAGGGACCACAGAAAATTCCTTGCTTTCGCAATTGGCAAGAGGGCATTCAGGTTTCAAGTGCTCCCCTTTGGCCTGAACACGGCTCCACATGTGTTCACCAAATGTATGGTGGTGGTAGCGGCGGCTCTCCAACAACGCGGGGTCATCCTCTTCCCGTATATAGACGATTGGCTAATTGTCACCAGTTCTAGGTCGCAGCTTCTCCATGACCTTCAGATAACACTTTGACTTCTCAAGAAACTGGGTCTCATGGTCAACCTGGACAAGTCACATCTTCACCCAACTCACCGCATAAGCTTCATCGGGGCAGTTCTCGACTCCACCCATCAACTTGCCTTCCCCCCACAAGACCGCGTCACTCTACTCTTCAACTCGATATCGAGACTACAAAGAAACTGGCAAACCTCTGCTTTGTTGATCCAGGTCCTTATGGCCTCGACCACGACCGTGGTGCCACTCGCAAGTCTGCACGGGAGACCCTTGCAGAGCTGGTTTCTGAGTGTATTTGACTCTCTTCTTGACAGCCCAGACTGCTGCCTTTTGGTCCCGAGCCAAGTCCTCCGGTCCCTCACCTGGTGGAAGGAACCACAAAACATCCTGACCGACAGGCCTTCCCAGAGGGCTAGGGTGCCCACTCCCGAGACCTAGCAGTAAGAAGTCGATGGCTGAGTGCATTCAGCACATACCACATCAACACCCTCGAGATGCTAGCAGTCATCAAGGGACTCACAGCCTTCGAGGATGTACTCGCCAACCGTACAGTACAGATATTAACGGACAACACAGTCGTCGCCTACCATATCAACAAACAGGACGGCATGTGGTCGAAGTCTCTTCTAATATTGACTCTCAAGCTGTGGAACTGGTGTCTTCCCTGTCGGATCCACCCTATGGCTCTCCACCTTCCCAGCACACAGAACATGAGAGCAGACCACCTCAACTGAACCCCGATGATATCCCACGAACGGAGGCTCGAGGAGTCCATTCTTTGAAAGGTATTCAACATGTGGAAGACCCAGCTCTTTGTCTCCCCATCCAACACCCAGTGCCACCTCGAGGAGCAGACTGGGACAGGGGTCCCTGGGAGACACATCCGTGTTCCAGTGGACAGGCCCAACTGTTTACCTCTTTCCACCATTCACTCTTATCACAAGGGTGCTGGAAAAGATCTGCCGAGACCAAGCCTCAGCAATCCTAATCACCCCATAGTGGCCACGTCAAACGTGGTTTGCCCCGCTACTGCTGTTATCGAAGTCTTGGTATTGGAGGCTTCCACCCAGACCGGACTTGAGCATGAATGAAAGTACCATCCGCCATCCTGACTGACAGCCCTGAACCTCAAGCTCACAATGTGGAATTTACTCCTGTGACATTTCTGCCTCCGGCTGTTTGACGAGTTATAGAGGCAGCCCACAAACCATCAACAACCTGTACCGACTCCTATAAGGTATAAAAGTTCATTGAATTCCTTCAACTTCACTAGCTCGATATCTACCACTTTGATACCGTGCACCTTTTGGAATTTCTTTCTTCGCTAGCTGAAAAAGGTTTTTGCCTTTCATCAGTCCAATGCTATTTATAGGCGATTTCATCTCGCCTGCAGCCTGTGGGTAGACCCTCATGCTTTGCAGACCCATTGGTGCGTACATATCTTAAAGTTTACAAGCATCTATACCCTCCAGTACAACCACCAGTCCCTGGCTGGAACCTCTCCTTAGTTCTTTCCCAGCTGTCCAGGAGACCCTTTGAGCCAATGGCCACGTGTGTCATCAGACTGTTCTCATGGAAGACGGCCTTTCTTGTGGCCATCTCATCTGCACATAGGGCTAGTGAACTGTGTGCACTTAGAGGCGACTGTCCATACCTACGTTTTCATTGGAACAAGGTGGTTCTCAGGCCTGATATCACATTTTTGCCTAAAATAGTCTCTGTCTTCCACCTTAATCAGGATATTGTCCTCCCAATCTTTTTCTAAAACCCGTCCTCTGATCTGGAAAGATCTTTACATGCTTTAGACGTCCATTGAGCCTTGGCCTTCTATACTCAACAGACTGCAAAATTCAGAAAGTTTCAAAGAGTGTTTATTCTTCTACCAAAAAAAGAACTGCCTGTTTTTTCACAAAGATTCTCTAAATGGGTGGCCTCCACGATTAGACTTGCTTATGAACTGGCAAGGATGGATCCCCCTCCTCAGATTAGGAGCCACGCCACCAGAGCCCTCTCAGCCTCAGCAGCCTTTCTGAGAGGAGTTCTGCTGCAAGACATTTGCAGGGCTGCCATTTGGTCACAGCCCATGACTTTTATATCCCACCATAGAATTGACCAATGCTCCTCCAGTGATGCTGCATTTGGGAGGGTGGTTTTGTTCTGCTCAGTTCAGTGATATCACCCACGTGGTAATTGTTGTTTTTGTACATGTCCGCTTTGAACCATTATACCATATGTTATTATTGACTTCCTTTTTGCATTTGATTGTGATAAATGTTACTGCTGTTTCTAGCCCGAGCTTGTGGGTTTTTTTATATATATATATATATATCGTTTTGTTCAAGTTTCACATATAAAACAAACATTATTATTGTTAATTTACATGAAATATTTTTGATCTTCCACACTGATCTAGATTTCATTTCCAACATCTCTTAACATAGTTGTATCAATGTACCGCTTTATGCTGATAATGTTACATGATAGTTCTTGCATTTCATTCTCTACATTACAGTTCCATGGTTTACATCAGTAGCCCCCTCATTAGTTATCTTAACCATGAATCACTCATTTTCATTTAACAATACTCAGCAATTACCTGTTACAATCTGCCATTCCTTTTTGATCTCCTCGTCTGTTTTCCCCTTTAGTTTCTGTGAAACTATATCGGCATTTCTATTTTCCATAAATGTTCCCCACCATTGTTCTATTGCAGGTATTTGTAGAGTTTTCCAAAGCTTTGCATATTCTATCAGGGCTGTTGTTATCATATAAAGAATTATTTGCCAATATTTCTTTACTTCCGTACCGTCAAGTACCTTTGTCATGTTTAACAAATACAGTTCCGGTATCTTGGCAAACTGAACTTTCATTATATCATAAATTTTTTTATGTACGTCAGTCCAATATTTCTTAGCTTTGGGACATGACCACCACATGTGATATATCATACCGAACTCTTTCTGACACTTCCAACACAGACCGGTACCTGTATTGTAAATCTTTTTTAATTTGTCTGGTGTCATATACCATCTATGAAACATTTTGTGATAGTTCTCTTTCAAATTCTGAGCAACTGTAAATTTTTGTGCCTTTTTCCAACTTTCTTCCCAGAATTCTAACTGAATTGAATGTCCAATATTTTGAGCCCATAAGACCATTGCTGACTTAATTGTGTCTTCTTGCCTTTCCTGTTGTATTGTTTCTTGATGTATATGTGATAATAAATGAGGGGGACTTTCAAACAGCCATTTAATAATCCCCATTTCTGTCAGGACTCTGGAGCTCCAGGACTCAAGCTCTGAGTCGGAGCCCGAGACCCTGGATACTGCTGCCCCAGACACAGAGCCCTTGGCGCCAGTAGCCAGGGCTACTGAGCCAGGGGTTGTCTCAGACCCAGCCAAGCCAGAAGAGTCAGATAGTGAGGTGCAAGAGCAGGTACCTACTTACCAACAGCATCGGGAGCAAAAGAGTGCTCTCAGGAGGTCAGAGCGTTTAAATAGGAAACACCAGGCAATCAGGGTCCAGCTGAGAAAACACCTGGAGGAGTGATCTGGCTATAAAAGCACGCACTCAGCCTTGGGTCATGGTTGGCTCACATCCGTCCCGTTTGGGGAGAGTTACATGTTGGGTCTCCTAAATCCCTGCCTTGCCTCCTGGAACGCTGCCCGACCCGCTGGAACCTCACCCCCTTTTGGACCTCGGACCGGCTCTGGTAACTTCTCTTACTTGAACTGTTCACTGAGAACTCGGCTGTGAAGTAACAGCCAGAGGGTCTCCTTGCTGCTAGAAGCTCTTTTATTTATTGCTGCCTTATCTCCTCATTTGCGTTCGCCTGGAAAGCTCTTTGATTTATTGCCTTAGTTGCGAGAGCCTTGTTAACCAGCTCTTGGGCTGCCTGCCAAGCCTTGGAGCAGTTTCCTCTTTTGATTCTATTCCATATGTCTTTAAGTCCATTTGAAACCTTTCAGTTAACTGTCTGTATGGGAACCAACTTAATGTTATTCCTTCTAGTTCCAATTTTTCTCTTGTTTTGATCTTGAAATTATTTAAGACTGATTTCTCTAATATGTCTTCATATCACAACCGTTTGTCTGTTTCAGTCCATGTAGTGAAGAAGTCTTCCTGAGGGGACACCCATGTGGGAAGGTGCCTTATGTTTTTAATCTTATATTCATTCCATATCTTCAAAAGTGATTTCCTAATGTAATGATGCGTGAAATCTTTATCAATTATTGTTTTGTCATAAAACATATAGGCATGCCATCCCATCCTTAAGTCCGCAACTTCCAGTGCCAACATTCTCTTATCTTGTAAATCAACCCAGTGTTTTAACCACGTGAAGGCCACGGCTTTGTAATATAACTGAAAATCTGGAAGTCCCATTCCACCTCTGCTCTTTTGGTCTGTCATAATACTCCACTTTATTCTGGGTTTTTTCCCTTGCCATATAAATTTAGTTAGTTCTCTCTTCCATTGTGTAAAAGGCTTGTTGTTTGTTGTAATAGGAAGATTTTGAAACAAGTTCATTTTTGGGAGTACATTCATTTTTATTGCTGCTATCCGCCCCATCGTTGATAGATGCATAGAAGTCCAACCTTCCAAATCTGTTGTTATTTCTTTCCATTTTTTTTCATAATTATTTTGGTATAACTCATTATTCCTTTTAGCTATCCAGACTCCCAGATACTTTGCCTTTCGAACTTTGTTAAATCCTGTTAATTCTGCTAATTCCTTCTCTTCTCTCTCCGTCATGTTTTTAGTTAACAATACTGTTTCATCCTTGTTCGCTCGAAATCCAGAGAATTCACCATATTCTTGAACTATTCTAATCAAATCTTTAATACTTTTCCCTGGGTTGTCCAAAAACAAAACCAAATCGTCAGCAAATGCTTTTAGCTTATATTGATATATCTTAATTTGAACTCCTTTTATAGTTTTATCTTCTCTTATTGCATTGTTAAGTATTTCCATTGTCAAAATGAACAAAAGAGGGAACAAAGGACAACCTTGTCGTGTCCCTCTATGCAATTCGTTCGGTTTTGTTTTTTCTCCGTTTATGACCATTCAAACTTGTTGTTGATTATAAATTGCTTCAATCCATGACACAAATTTGTTTCCAGCTTGCATCTGTTTAATCACCAACTTCATAAATGGCCAGCTGATCATGTCAAAAGCCTTCTCCACATCAACAAATATCATAGCCATTTTCTGTTCATTGTGCCTTTCATAGTATTCAATTATATCTAAGACCATTCTTACGTTATTTCTCAAAGTTCTTTTTGGTAAAAAACCATTCTGGTCTTCATCAATGACCTCTGTCAGCACTTTTTTAAGCCTCGTTGCAAGGACTGAAGCAAAAATCTTGTAATCTGTATTCAAGAGTGATATTGGTTGATAAGTCTTTACATCAGTTAAGTCTCTGCCCTCTTTCGGAATCAGCACCACATTAGCTTCTTTCCAGGTGTCTGGTATGCCTTCCTTTATTATTTCATTTATTGTACTTTGCAGGGGTATTGAGACCTCATGTTCCAAAACTTTGTAGTATTTTGCTGTAAAGCCGTCAGGTCCTGGAGATTTATCATTTTTCAAATTCCTGATAGCTTCAACAGTTTCCATCATTGAAATAGAGTTATTCAAAACCAATCTTTGTTCTTCAGTAAATCTCATTTTATTCAGTTCCTCCAAGTATTCTTCAACCTCATGTTGCTTTTTCAATTTGGGAATCTTGTTCATTAACTTCACATAGTATTTATAGAAAGCTTCTTTTATTCCTTCTTGTTTTGTAACTCTTTCTTCTCCTGTTCTAATCTCCGATATGATATTTCTTGTCCTTCTTTTACGTAGCAAATTGGCCAAAAACTTTGAAGGTTTATTTGCTTGTTCAAAAAAATTATATCTCATTCTTCGTATCTGTTGCTCTGTTTCTTTCAAATTAAGTTGATTTAGTTCAGCTTGATATATCTTCATCTGTAATCTAATCTTTTGGTCAGATGGATTTTGTCTCAACTGTTTCTCAATTTCCTTCATCTTTCCCAAAATTTATTGTTCAGCATATCTCCTTTCTTTTCTAATCTCTACGGACCATCTGATAATATTACCACACATCACGGCTTTACTTGCATCCCAAATAGTTTTCATCGACAGTTCCGGCGTCATATTCTCGCTAAAGTAATTGATTATCTCCCTTTTTCCTTCCACGATGTACTTTTCCGTGTTCAAAATTTCATCATTCATTCTCCATGATCTTTCTCTGTCCTTAACATTTATCTTTAATTGTAGCGGATTATGATGAGAGCACAAATTAGGAAGAATGTCTATATCTGTGGTTTTCAAAAGGAATTGTTTGGTTACCAGCATCATGTCTATCCTTGACATTGACCCATGTCGGTCAGAATAGAACGTATGTCCATCTAGTTGTCCATTTTTATATCTCCAAACATCGTATAGGCTTAAATTGTCCATCATATTGAAGAAGCTCTTAGGAAGTTTACCATTGTTTTGAGGGGTTAATTTCTGTATTGTTCTGTCCGCATTTGGATTAATGACTCCATTAAAGTCCCCCAAAGCAATAATATTTGAATTTCCTGTTTCATTTAAATAATCTTGTACTTCTTTATGTATTGTAGGGAAGAATTCACCTTTAGCTCCATTTGGTGCATATATTCCAACTATTAATATTTTGTCCTGTTTCAAAGTCACTTCAACACCTATATATCGCCCATTATTATCCTGAAAAATTTGCTGAGCACCATATCTTGAATTTACATATATCAAAACTCCCCTTTTCGTTTTATCAATCATAGCTGGAAAACAGCTACCAAGTTTCAAATTTTGGGCATATTTCAAGTCTTGGGTCCTAATTTGAGCTTCTTGCAGACATATTATGTCCAGATTCTGTTTTTTCCAAATAATGAAATATTTGTCTTCTTTTGTATTCGGAGTTAAATCCCTTAATATTCCAAGAGTACACTTTTAAATTCATTTTGACCTATTGTAGTAACAATATGTTTCAAATGAACTCAGTCTTTGAGTAGGTCTCCTTCCAATTCTCCTTCTTCTTGTTCCAGAACTCCTTGTTCTGCTGCTCCGATATCTTCTTCATGAAGTTGTTCCCTTTCCTCATCCAGAGATTCCTGCTCCTGGTCTTTCTCTTCCCCAGGAGTAGCTTTTTGTAAGTCTTTCAGGCTTTCCATCGTCTCTTTTGCCTTGTGTACTGTGTTAATTCTATATCTCTGCTGTTTATATGTGAAAGAGAGGCCCTCAATTTTTCCCCAACTGTAACTGGTCTGAGAGGTAGCCAAGAGATTTGCTAATGGTTTATATTCCTGTCTCTTCCTTAAAATTTGGTAAGATATATCTTTAAAAATTCTGACATCTTTATCTTCAATCTTCAATGAAGTTTCATAGCTTCACTGTAATATTTTATCCCTTACCATTGTCTGTGTAAAAGTTATAATGATGTCTCTTGGTAGTTTCCTCTCTCTTGCTACCCTGGAGGATACTCTGAACATTCTGTCAATATAAGTTTCCATCTTGTCCTCTTCAATATCAGTAAATTCTGCCAAAACCGGTAACATTTTTTCATACAAATTCTCCACTGAAGTCTCAGGAACACCTCTAAAACGAAGACATCTTTCTCGATATCACAGCTCTTGCAGGGTAATTTGAGATTCCTCCTCCTGTTGCTTCCCTTTCAAATCCGTCATCTCCTTTTGTACATGCTTCACTTGTTGTTTTATTTCTTTAGTGTCAGTTTTCAACTTGTTCACATCCTTTGTAGTAGTTTCTTCCCCAGTTTATCTATTTCTTGTTTCATGTCAGTTCTCATCTCTTTTCTTGTTTCTTTTAAGTCCCAAGTCTAATGTTTTTTAACTCTTCCATCATGTGCAGCATGAAATCTTGAGATTTCTGGGGTATATCTGTTGATGTCCTCCTGACTGTCTGGGTAGTTGTTGTTGTTGCTGCAGCAGCCGCACCTCTTCTTGTTCTTTGGTCCGTCTTATGTCTTGCTCTTAATAGCTAAATTTTCTTTTAGGTTTTCCTAGAGACTAAGATCTTTACTCCTTCCTCTTTACTTCTTCCAAATTTATGTAAAATTTAGTATACAGAAAAATAAGTAGTCCTTACATAGCGTTATGGCAATATCCCAGCTTACTATATTAATTCAAAAATTCACAATGTATTGTTATAGCTTGCGATAACAATATAGGAATTCAATTCATTATGTATATAGTTTTTTTCAGATAGCACTAAGTTTCCCTCTAAATTAATTGCATTAAATTGAAATTAACAAAGCACAATCATTGCATTTTAACAGTACTAACGATCAGTTACAGCCCGTATTTAAAATGTAATGGTATGTCTTTATATGAATTATAAAATGTATTATAAGCAAATATACTCTGTATGATTAAAATGTTTAGCGGCAATCAACAATCAAAGTAGGATTAATTATATTTACATATAATGGTTCATTCAGAACTTTTAATCTTCATTCAAAGGCTGTGCCTAGGCCCATAGCATTCAATTCCCCCTCCCAACTAGTACTGTACTTCCTCCCTCCTTTAGAGCTGTTTCAAAACCTTGAACGTAGGTTTTCTCCCTCGCTGTTGTTAACAGAAGTCCAAGCTGTTCCAAAGCGTGGGGGTGGGAATCTCTTCTCCTTCCAGCACAGCCACAACAAAAAAGAGTCTCTCTTCAGTAGAATCTTCACAAGCAAAGAGGGAAAAAAATCACACTTAAAAAGTTCTCTACATCGTACTGCTTGCTGAAAAACTTAAATCATGTTGCCATTTATCCCACGCTATAATAAGCAAATAAATCCCAGTCTATTGTCCACCATCCAATAGTATCACAGTTCAGCAATTACTCAACTCAAACTCACAGACAAGCAAGCATTAAAGATTCTGTCTTGTTAGTAATCTTAAAGATAGAAGGAAAAAAAGAAAAGCCAAGTGTTTTATATCCAAACGAATCTCCGTAGCCGCTCTGCCAAGCCTCGATATTCCCAAATGTGTCGCTGCTTCAAAAATCAAAGGTTCCAAAAGTTAAAAGTTACATATTCCGAATGTTCCCAGATTTCTTTTAAACCTCCACAGATAAAGTCAAACGGACAAAGTGTTCTTTATATTTGAAACAAAACGAAAAGAATATAAAGCACTAAACGAGCAAAAACAATTTTAAGGAGGAATATCCAAGAAAAAGTCTCTCCGAGCAAAAGAGAAAAAACGTAATGTCAAAATATCCACAGCTCACAGCTTATTCCACACAGTCCAAATTATTTCAAAGACATCCGTATCCTTAAATGCTACTTTAAAAAATCTTATAAATATCCAACTGGTTACTATTCAAGAAAGTACAATGTGTAATCCAACTGTTAACAGTCCTCCTTAAAAACCTTCGGCCATTGCAAACTCACTCACTCACTGACAGCTGAGTCTCTTTGTTCTCACACTTCTGCACACTGTTGCAGGTCCAATCTTGTTGTGGTTCTGATGAAATGAGACACTAGATCAGGTTGCTTACTGTCTCACACTGGATCTTCTTCTTTTAAAAGTCAGCGGCGGTGCTTGTGCCGCAGTTATGGCTATCCTGTTGGATCCGTTGTGGCCCTTCGATCCCCCTGGCACCTTCCGTTCTTTCCTCCCAGAAAGAGCTCGATGTCAGTCTCTGGATCCCCTTCGGGTCTCTTCCGCACCCCCTTTACTGGGGGGGGGGGTGTCGAGCCACTTTTGATGGTAAAAAAAACGCCTGGAATCCAACGGGTGGTAGTTCAGAGCAGCGGAGCGTCACTCCAAGCTACCGCTCGCGCCCACCATGCAACCAGGAAGTTCCGAGCTTGTGGGATATTAAGATATCATTTGATATCAATAATTTGGCCTTCTGTACCCATTCCTCTCCACGTGCTTGCGAGGCCCCCAGACAAGTACGCACACAGGCACGGCCGACAATAGCTGAACCATTCACATCCCGATCTAGGCAGGCCAGTCATTGCCAAATGCAGCTTCAGGAGACCTCATAGCAAGTATCACATTATGTATGCACGCAACTTACAAAAAGATCCCCTGCCCCACGCAGGCAGCTTGATGAGCGGACTATACAACTCTCAAGCACTCCGCGTTTGCATACTGGCTACTCTATTGACAATCAGGCTATAACTCAATCATCTAAAGTACTGACCTTTCGGAGGCTTTGTCTCCAGCCTGAAACTCATTGTTTTCCCCAAGTACGGACTAGCCTGCGGCCACAATTTTCCCTATAAGAACCCCTGACTTTGAGCGCTTCCTCGGATCGCTCGTGACTTGCCTCCCAACTTGCTGCCGCTCCATTTGACGAGCCTCCCCTCAGCTCCACGTGCTAAGAATCCACACTCCCCAGTTTCTTTGTTTTTAACCGGGCTTCAGGACAGGTATAGTATTTCCCATACCAAACCACTTCTCAAAATCCCTCTATCCAGCTCCTACCTTTTATTTGTATAGTTTCTTGTGTGAGTGTGTTGCATACACGTGTTTGATCGTATTTCAATAAACCAATTATTATTTCAACTTCTGCCTTATCATTGACTCGGCCTGACCCCATAGACATGAGGTTCAAGATCTCGCTATGTTACCTTGCCTCTCGCATTGCAAACTTGTACTCTGTGCTAATTCCTTCCCCATTGTTGTGAGCACATTTAGGTGTCCCTCCCGGGACCCCCAGAAATCAGGGTAACATAAAGCTCAATATGTTGATACTTGCCTAGCATTTCTTGGTGGGCTATGTTTACAATAGATTGTCTAGGTTCCACATGGCACTCCCTCTTCCTTGAACATAGCTTGCTAATCTCCCATATGTGTAAGTCACGGAGACTACAAAGAAGGAGGATAAGTTACCTACTTGTAACTGGAGTTCTTCGAGTAGTCATCTGTGAACTCACACAATCTCGCCCAACCTCTCCTCTTCATGCCATGCCTCCTTCCTGGTGCCAAATATGCTGCGGCGGTCAAGGGACTAACGGCAAGCACGCCAGATCTCTTATATGCCCTCAGGGGAAGGAGTGGAGTTCCCACCAAAACGCTAGGCCTAGAGCTCTAGAAGTTTCTGAGGTAGTACTGTGCAGGCACAGATAATCCCATATGTGTGAGTTCACAGATGACCACTCGAAGAACTCCAGTTACAGGTAGGCAACCTGTCCGTCTCTCATCTGCTGGAGCAGTTCCAGCACAACTTCTGGTGTTGTATTGGATGCATAAGCTTAGTAAGTAGTTATGAGAGCTTTTTTAACATTAGTACATACTTAATCAAAGCATGGTTTTTAGTAGTGCTGTTGTTACCTCCATTGTGCACTGTTTTTGTGGTTTGGATGCTGATGTAGCTCTTGGGTAAGAGTGTTGTAATTTTTCAAAAGTTCATCAGGGGATTTGACTGACATCAGGGCAGTCTGAAGACACTGAAGGCGATCTGAGGCCATTACCTCACTTATTATTTGATTTAGCGGGGGGGGTGCATTTAGCTCAATGATAAGTCCTTCCTGATGGCATTAAACAGGGATGATAACATTCCTCAGTGCATATCTCTTGAGTAAAGTCACTTAGGTGTAATTTAATTGGAAAATGATCACTTTCAGACCTGAACATAATTTCTAGGTCCTTAGTGTAGAGGAGAAGATCCCACAAAATGATTATATAGTTAAAAGTGCTCATTCTGGACCCAGATAGATAAATGAATCCAGCTGAACAGTCACTTTTCAGAGCACCATTTAGGATATGTAGGTTTAACCTGAAGACTGTTTGAGCCAGACAAAGGCCTGCAAAATTTGGTTTGTTGTCTTTTGAGCAGTGGGTGAGGTGAGTTTCATCATTCTCAAGGTTGGAAGGAGGGCATTTGCACTGGGCATATATGGTATGATCGTTGAAGCCCAGTCTAGCATTCAAATCCCTCCCCCAGGACTACAAATGCGTTTAGATTCTGCAATATGAGATTAGCACTGTATGATACCAGTTCAGGCCACAGAGTTCTGATATGTGATTTTTTTTCTTCATTGAAGGCATGTAAATATTTATCATTAACAGAGTTCAATTAGTTGAATTGGATTAGCAGTGTCATAGCATATGTTTTAAATGTGAGAAGATATCTTGTTATAGCACATACAGTGGTGGAAACCACGACTCCCTTGCTTTTCCATGCTTTATCCCTGGCTCTGCCCCAACTGAAAATGAGTGAAAACCATTTAATAGTAGTTCCTTAGCAGTCCTTGATTCCTGAATCAGTAATGTCATGGTAGGAGAGGAAGTCAATAAAACAAGGGCCTCTGATAGGTGCAAATCACCCAGCCACGTTCCATGTCATAAGGGTAACCTTGTGCTGGTCACTTGATTGTCAAGTGGTTGTACTGCAAACTAAAGGCTGGGTGGGTGATTCATGCAGTGGCAGTTGGTTCATATTAGCTGATGGCTAGGATAGCTGTAGCTGTGACTTCTTCTGTGGATGGTGGTATAGCACATTACATTCCCAATCTTCCTGCTCTGCCTGTTCTGGAAGGGAGGCTGGAAGAACCAATGTGACATGGTCAGCAAAGTGTGGATCACAAGCAAGCAAGAATCGCATCTCTTTAGTGAGGGGAACATCCTTTGACTTCTCCAGTGAGAGAGGAGGTGGTGAAGGCTGTTTTTTCTGTGTGTGAGGTTTACTCAGGATTGCTTGAGTCTCCTGGAATTCAATGTGTACATGAGGATACATCTTCAATGCAAAGCATTTGTTGGGGGGGGCAGTATTCCATAGCTTCCTTGAGTAGAAGTAGAGTGTCATTGTCAGTATCACTTCCATTGTTGCTGTCATTATCAGAAAAATCAGAGTGATGTACTAACAGCTTTCTGTAAGTCCATAGGGAAGAGGGTGGTTTTAGTGAGTCTGGATTACTGTTGGATTTTTTTCTAGGCACTGAAAGTATGTGTCCAGATATCTGTGAGTTTTTCTCTCAGTTGAAGAATTTCTTGATCTATAGCTTGAATGTCCACCCTTGGTGTACACTTAGACTCTCCATCTTTGACATGGTTGGCAGGTTTACTGCATAAATTCTCATGACTGCAGAGTTGTTTCTATCAGTTTCCCTGTGTCATGGACTAATTCACCTTTAAAGACTCTGATAGCTTTAATATACTACACTTGCCATAGGAATTTACTCTTTTGTGTCAGTCTGTTAGGAACAGATGCCTGATTAATGGTCAAAAATATGTGTTTGATTGCTCTTGGGCTGGATAAGTGGCAAAAATCTTTTAAATCAATTATTCAGCTGCAAGAGTTTAAAAGCTCGGAAAGGAATGTTACAGTTGACTTGTGGCTCTTCCAAATATGGACATTATGATGCATTTCTAAGAGAAGTTGCTCTTTCTATAGAACATGGCAGTATTTGGCTACATCCGGGTGCCTTGGGCAAACTTCTGTGTCATCAGTGTAACCAACTTCAGCTGCCGTTTTAACTCCTTTTTTGAGATTTGCATATCAAAGACTTGTTGGAATTTGTCCACCTTGATTACAATATCATTTAGTCTGCAATAAAAGGATCAAAGTTTCTGTAGACAGAAGGCAGACCTCATGGAAGGGTTGAACAATATAATTGCAGGAGATAGTGGCAGCAAATTCCAGGAGATTGTCTCTGTTATTTCTGTTATCTCTATATTCCAGAGGGTAACTTTTATTTAGACTTTGAAGAATTGAGGAGGCTATTTTTCTTAATTCAGACTTCTGTGGCATTTAGGGAGGGAAAAGGGAGCTGAGATTGTAGATCTGTTACTCACAGTTTGTACAGTCTTTACTGCAGGAAAAAGTGAGTCAATTGTTACTGCCCTGGCTAGCCTGAGCTTTGGGGGATATAAAAAGATATCTCTTGATATCAATAATTCGGCCTCACATACCCATTCCCTTCCACGTGCTTGCGAGGCCCCCGGACAAACACGCACACAGACTCGGCCGATAATCGCCGTAATATTCCAACATAATACAGGCAGGCCAGAAATAGCCGACTCGCAGCTTTAGGAGACCTCAAAGCAAGTACCTTCATTAAGTATGCACACAGGTTTCAAAAGATCCTCTGCCCCGCGCTGGGAGCCTGATGATCTGACTATACAACGCTCAAGTACTCCGTATTTGCATACCGGCTATCGTATTGACAATTTGGCTATAACTCAATCATTCAAATTCTGACCTTTCAGACGCTTTCTCTCCAGCCCCAAATCTATTGTTTTCCCCAAGTCCGAACTAGTCTGCGGTCACAATTCTCCTTATAAAAACCCCTGACTTTGAGCACTTCCTTGGATCGCTCTTGGCTTCCATCCCGCCTTGCTGTCGCTTTGTGCAGCGAGCCTTCCCCTCAGCTCCACGTGCTGAGATCCACGCTCCCCAGCTTCTCCGCTTCCAACCGGGCTTCAGGACAGCTGAAGTATCACCCAAACCAACAACTCCTCTAAAAACCCCTCTATCCCACTCCAACCTTTATTTCTTTAGTTATCTTGTGTGAGTGTGCCGCATACACTGTTTGATTGTGTTTTTAATAAAACCACATTTATTATTTCAACTTCTGTGTGCTCCTTGACTCGGCCTGACCCTGTAGACATAGGGTTCAAGATCCTGCTAAATTACCGTGCCTCTCGTAACGCTAAAGCAGTGCTCAGAGCTAATCTTCCCCACCTATTGTTGAGCACATTTTGGTGTCCCTCACGGGACCCCCAGTAAACAGGGTAACACAATCGTCATCTGTTTCTCTGCTTTGAATGATTCCTGGGTTCCAGTATTATTGTTGGGACTGTTCTGGATTCTTTTCTTGCCTTTGGGTAGCATTTTAAGCTATATGAGGGGATAAGGCCAGAATTACAGTTGGGAGGTTATTTCAGTAGTTGTTAGTCCATTGCCATCTTGTCCTCCTCCTCAAGGAGTGTGATGTATCCAGTGTCATCCAGTGGGTTTCCATGGCTGAGCAGGGAATTTAACCCTGTTCTCCAGGGTCATAGTCCATCCTCAAACCACCACATCATGCTGGATCTCAGTTGCCCCATAGCCCAAGGTTTTTCTTTATGCCTTTCCCCATTTCCCTCTACTGAATAAGGCCCTGGGAGGAAAAGGCATTAATCATTCTAGTTGAGCTCAGGTGTCTTAGAAGAGCCTGATTCTTCAAGCTCCTGAATTTGTCATTAGAACATTTTCAGCTGTCACTCAGGCTGGGCCTGCTGAGTCAAAGTGCAGTATTTCATCCAGAGTGAAAATGGCTTCAACTATACTTCTGTTCAGCAAGTATCACTATAATGCAAACAAAATTCTGCTTAGGTAATAGATACCCTACTGACCTGGTATAAAGGATGAACAGGATCTGTGAATCATTGTGGAAAGATTTCAACCACTTGTGTAAGAAGAAGAGCTTTTCTTCCCAAATCGTATCATTCTCAGATCTACTTTTTTTTCTGCAGGAAGGGTTAGACAAGGGTCTGTTTTCCTATGCTGTTGGGAAGCAGGCATTCACTCCATCTTTGGTGTTTCAGGGATCACAAGATGATTCAGTTATATCTTATCCCTATATGCATTATTTTTCTAGGGAAAGCCTCATTCTTGAAACCTCCAATATACAGGTTGCCCTCTTGAAATTTACATAAGGTTCTGAAAGCATTGTCCCTCCCCCATTTTCTTTTTGAATGTGATGTCCTATCTTTCAGATGTATTTTATTTGTGAAGTTGTATTATAACTGCAGAGTTCATGATCTTATTTCAGACTTTTTAGGCCATTCTCAGCCTCATTGGCTTTCAGTGATCAGGTCAATGGTGCTGTCACCATTTTCTTTCTTTAAGGAAAGTGGTGATACAGAAAGGGGGAAGCAATGCACAGGGAGGAGGGCGAGAAGACTTTTAGAAGTTTTTATTAACCACTTGCAATGAGCAGCTGATAGAAAAGGAAGTAGGTAACATTTGAAAGGGGAAGACAGAAACAGAAACACATCCCTAAGAATTAGTTTTGATTAAATATCAGTTTCAGATCTGCTTAAGTAGCAAATATTGGTGTAAGTATAACTGAATTTCTTTGAAATATGTTCTAATCTTAACAGCAGTAGTTTATGATCTTGGCACAATATTAATTTTTTCATAATATTTTAATAATCTTGCACACATGTTTGCAATATGAAGTTTTTTTTGGGTATCAAAGAGTAGAATCTGAAAACCCATTTGCGCGCGCTCTCTCTCTCTCTCTTTGCCAGTGCTGATTCAGTTTATAATTTGTATGCTGATAACAATGAAGACAAAGAGGCATCTCCTTCCAGTCAACAGATTATTGAGAATTCCATCACAATGAATAAAATGAAGCTGCTCAAGACAAAGATGGAGAACGTGAATCTCAGCAAAAAAGTAAGGCTTTACTCTCCTTCTCCATACAAAATGATATGTGTTTATTTGCATTCCAGCTCCTCTTAAAAATCAGATGATTGCCATAGTATTTACTTGTCTGCAAGTAAAGGCAATTGTTTTAATGCCCTTAGATGAGATCAGTTTATTGGTTCATATTAGATGAATATGTTATTAATAAAAAACAAAGCAAAAAAACAAACAAAAATCTCTTGATCAGTTTGTGATAATTTGTTCTCTTTTCCCAATGGCAAACTTTGGCTCACAAAAGATGTTTATGTGCATTTGAAAGATACACACAAGGCAAAGATCCATCAAAGTATTTCACTGAAATAAACAGTTCTATTAGTGAAACCAGGAGTGGTAACTCTCCATCTCTCTGGAAAGTATTCGGAGGACTGAGAGATCCTCAGCAATAGATCTTTGAGTGGTACGTAAGGCCCAAGGAATTGGGGAGAAAAAAAGTCTCATTGAGCAAGCATGGAATAGGGAGAGCCCCTATCCTCCTTCTAGTGACAGAAATTGCTTCTATCAGTCAAAATACACTTTTAGATTCTTGTCAATATATGTGTATTTCATAGTTTTCAGTATTTATATTACTTTTAGATATGTATGTATGTATGTATGTATTTGTTTTGTTTGATTTATTTCGCACCTTTTCCACAAAAGGAACTCAGAAATATCCAAAGCTTTATCTGTTTTTTAAAAAGATTTATTAGAATAGAATTACTGCCCATGCTGGACTTCATCTTTAAACATTTTTGTCAGGACAGTGCTTTTAAAAAAAAGTTGAATAGGCAATTAAATGTTTTCTTTTGCCCAGGGATTTTCTAGGTCAGTGGTTTCCAATCTACAGTCCCTAAATATTGGGGGACATCAATTCCCAGAAGTCCCACTCAGCATGACCAATGATGAAGGATTCTGGTAGTTGTAGGCCAGGCTTGGATGCATGGTTGGGAGGACTCCCATGCAATTCAAATAACCGTATCTCCTTTTTTTTTTCCCACAGCCAAAAGAAATTACTAAATTGAACCCTCATTCTCCAAAAGCTCCGTGGTCATCTAGTGGCTCAGTAACAGCTACATGTCATAAATTTCTACAAGCACTCCCTCACATTGGGAAGTCCTGTTTACCTCCTGGTAATTTACTTACCTTAGAAACATCTCAAAATATATTGTCAGTTTTGGCAACTAATGACAGAAGGATGCCTTCTATTACTAGCAACTTTATTAAGCAAAACAATAAATGGGAAAGTATTTCGCAGTCTCAGTCAATCAGCAGCATTGTAATGCCACAGAATGTAAAGTGTATAGAAAAAGAAGATGCAAAAGTACCAACAGATACAGTTCTTCCACTTCTGGATCCACTTAAACGTACGGAAGAAAATGCAGAAATTGGTGTATCAACAAATGAGAAAGATCCTTTGTTATATCCACATATCACAAATGTGAACCTGTATGCTACAGAAGAAAAGGTTCTAACAAACATGGATGTTTTTACCTTGCTAGGAGAAGCAAACTTTACTGAAGCATGCAGTGAATTATATGGAATAGGAAAAATGAATACAGAACTCCAGTTATCTGAGGGGGATGTAGACTCTGCCATTGCAGAGCATTCTAACAAGTCCGTTACAAAACTTTTAACCTCTGCAGAAACAGATACTAGCATTCGTAGCTCTCATGACATCAATTCTCAAAGAAATGCACACCTATTACCTCTTTACTGTTCAGCACAAATTGCACATTACAGCCCTCAGAAAGCTCAAACACAGTCCACGTGCTTAGATGGTGGTAATTTGAAGCCTGTTACCTCTCCAAATGTTATAAGGCCATTGGAGGTACAAAATTCAGCAGATTCCTCTTATCCAAGGACTTCTAGATTTCATAGCATTGGTGCTGACTCGCTTGGCAAAAGACCTGATATCCATTCTAAAAAAGAGAGAAGGAAAATCACAGAAGTGCCCATCAAAGCATACAAAGATCCTGTTCTTTCTGTAAACAATGTAGGATTTCTAAGTTCACTGACCCGAAGCACAAACAGAGATGAGTTGAAGAATTCCTGTGGTACAAGCAGGTTTCGGACTTCTAGTATTACACTAACTACAGATCTCCAGCATTTTCAAGAAGAAAGATTTAACATGGTCTCTCCCCACAATGACATGCCTGGATACTTTTTGGTAATTACCCTATACAATAGAACTATATTTCTTTATGTACTTCCTTGGAAGGTTCAGCCCATGTTTATTTCAGTTAGAATTCTAAACTCTCTATAGCTGGAATTAAGAAATAGACATATTTGGTCCTATCTTAGATTTCTCTGATAGGCTTGATTCAGACTCACCTGATAAGAGACCTGATACCCTTATTCAGGATGTGAATGGTGCTGTGGAGGCTGGGAGATCTTCTAGTAAACCAGATGAGTTGCCCTTTATGTGAGCACCTTAGGCATAAAATTCTTGCTAGTTTTCTCTGACCTCTGCCAAACAGACCCCACTCCCGTACTTGGTCAAAAGCGTATACTGTTGTGGTAATGCTTTACTTTACTGAATGCATCAAACCATAAAATTTGTTTTGGCAACAGTGAAAATACCCAACATATATAGAGACTTAGAGGCCAAGCCATGTTTGCCATGGGTACGTATGTGTGTATAAATATGTTCTGCTCTTCTATTGCCATTGCTATGTGTATGAGGAATGAGGAAGGTGTGGCCCATGGACTTCATATGTTACCAGAACCAAGAGGCTTCCAGAGCCCAAAATTTTGTCCCCAAATCCCTGAAATTTGGTCTGATGCATGAGAAGTCTTTCTTCTCACAGGAAGTAACCTGGTAAAAATGACCTCCAGGCTCCTGGAATGGGGAGACGGTAGCAGGTGCAACCTTCCAAGGTCTTGCAAAAGGCCAATGCAGCTGCTGAACCACTGGCAGTCAATATATTCCATATATATATATATATATATATATATATATATATATATAGTAGTAGTTTGTGTATTTAGGCACTAAAGTTTAGTGCTTCATGCCACAATGAGAAACACTGAGGGTAACCTAGACGGTACATCAATCTGTATTTTCTTACATACAACACTTTGGAAATTATATTAAAATCATAGAATCATAATGCTAGGAGAGCCCACAAAGGTGACTGAGTTCAACCCCTGCCTTGAAGGAATATACAATTAAAACACTCACGGCAGTAGGCCTTCTAGTCTGTTTTAAAACTTCCAGAGAAAGAGATTTCCCCCACACTCTAAGGCAGCATTTTATATTGTTAAACTATTCTTACCATCAGAAAGTTCATCTTAAATGCTTAGATGAAATCTCTTTCCCTCTAGCTTGAAGCCATTCCTCCATGTCCTATTCTCTGGAACAGCAGAAAATAAGCTTGCTCCATCCTCCAAATGACATCCTTTCAAATATTTTAACACAGCTATAATGTTACCTCTTAACCTTTTCTTCTCCAAGCTAAACATACTCAGTTCCCTAAGCTGCTTCTCATAGGACATGATTTCGAGGTCTTTTACCATTTTGGTAACCCTTCTCTAGACACATTCCAGCTTCTGAATATCCTTCTTGAATTGTGATGCCTCAAACTGGACACTGTATTCTCGATGATGCCTGAGCAAAGCAGAATAGAGTAGTACTATTACTTTCCTTGACCTGGACACTATACTCGTATAGATACAGCCTAGAATTGTATTGGCTTTCCTAGCTGCTACATCACACTGTAGACTCATGTCCATCTTGTGATCTACTGAGACTCGTAGATGTCTTTCATATGTACTGTTGTTAAGACAGGTGTCACCCCTCTATTAATCATAGAATATAGAGTTGGAAGAGACCATAAGGGCCATCGAATCCAACCCTTGCCATGCAGGAACACACATCAAAGCACTCCCAATAGATGACCATCCAGCCTCTGTTTAAAAACCTCCAAAGAAGGAGACTCCAGCACACTCCAAGGCAGAATATTCCACTGCCAACTAGCAATGACTGTCAGGAAGTTCTTCTTGAGGTTTAAGTGGAATCTCTTTTTCTGTAGTTTGCATCCATTGCTCCTTGTCCTGTCCCTGGAGCAGTGGAAAACAAACCTGCTCCCTCTTCAATATGACATCCTTTCAAATATTTAAACATGGATATCATGTCCCTTCTTAACCTTCTCTTCTGTAGACTAAACATACCCAGCTCCCTAAGTCGCTCCTCATAGAGCATGTCTTCCAGACCCTTCACCATTTTGGTCACCCTCCTCTGAACGTGTTCCACCTTCTTGAAATGAGGTGCCCAGAACTGGACACAGTATTTCAGATGAGGTCTGATCAAAGCAAAATAGAGTAGTACTATTACTTTCCTCGATCTAGACACCATATTCCTATTTATACCACCAAGAATCGCATTGGCATTCTTGGTTGCCACATCACACTGCTGATTCATGTTCAGCTTGTGGTCTACTAAGACTCCTAGAGCCCTTTCACATGTACTGTTGTCCAGCCAGGTGTCTTCCATCCTATATTTGTGTGTTTCATTTTTTCTGTCCATGTGTAGGATCTTACATTTCTCTGTTGAAATTCATTTTGTTAGCTTTGTTGGGACAAAGCTGGGGCTCTCCAATCTGTTAAAGTCATTTTGAATTTTGATCCTGTCCTTTGGGGTATTACCTACCCCTCCTAATTTGATGTCATCTGCGAATTTTATAAGCATGCCATCTATACCACTGTCCAAGTGATTTATAATGATGTTGAATAACACTGGGCCCAGGACAGAAACCTGCATTGCTTTCTGAGTAATTACATGTTGTCTAAATGATCTACTCTAGAATCTTTCCAGGTATTGATGTTAGGCTGACTGGGCAATAATTATTTGGGTCGTCTTTTTTCCCGTTTTTGAAGATGGGGACAACGTTTGCCCTCCTCCAGTCTACTGGAACTTCTCCTGTTCCCCAAGAATTCTCAAGGGTAGTTGTCAGTAGTTCTGAAATTCAGTTAGAAATGAATTCAGTTAGAGCAGCCAGTTATTCCTGTACTACTTCTCTACCTATTCTGTGCTGCATTTCCCCCCTTTCCTCTCCTGCTCCCGACCCCCCAGGCTGAGTACTTTTTTCTTTTTGGGAAAACTGAGGCAAAGAAGGTGTTGAGTAGTTCTGCCTTTCCTCTGCCCTCTGTTAGTACTTGGCCATCTTCTCCATGCAGCGACTCTATCACTTCTTTGTTTTTCCTTTTGCTGTGGATATATCTAAAAAAGTTATTTTTATTGTTTTAATCTCTCTGGCAATCTTGAGTTCATTCTGTGCTTTAGCTTTTCTGGCCTTCTCCCTACATATCCTGGCTATGTGTTTGAAATCTTAGGTGATTTCCCCATTCCTCTATTTCTTGTACATGTTTCTTTTACCACTTACCTCAGTCAAGAGTTTTTTATTTAAGCATTCTGGTTTCTTTAGACACCTCCCATTTTTCTTCCTTATTGGAACAGTTTTAAATTGTGACTTCAAGTATCTCTCTTTTAAGAAACTCCCATCCATCATGAACTACCTTCTTTTTCAGTATTTTTGACCACAGAATTTCAGCTAGTAGTTCCCTAAGTTTACAGAAATTAGCTTTCAATATCTGTGCCTTCCATTCTTTTTTTCTGTCTAAGTGTCTCTACATTTCTCCCTGTTAAAATTCATTTTATAGGTTGTTGGTTTTCCCACAAGACCTGGAAAAAAACACAGAAGTAAAGATAAGCAGCCAACTAAAGGGAATGTGTTTTTACCATACATACATACCATACATCAAAGGGGGGGGGGGTCACTGACTGCATAGGGAAATTGATGAAGAAACATAACCTCCAAACAATCTATAGACCAACCAAGAAAATTCAGCAAATGCTATGTTCAGCAAAGGACAAGAAGGATCTAACTTCTGCTGGAGTTTACCGTATACCTTACAACTGTGGGCAGGTCTACATAAGGACTACAAAACGCAACATTCAAACATGAATTAAAGAACATGAAAGACACTGCAGACTGATCTAGCTAGAAAAATCAGCAGTAGCAAAACATGTTATAAACCAACCTGGACACAGAATGCTTTTTGAAAGCACAGAAATTCTGGACCATTCTGACAACTACTATGTCGGACTACACAGAGAGGCCATTGAAATCCATAAACACCTGGACAATTTCAACAGGAAGGAAGAAACTCGGAAAGTAAACAAAATTTGGCTACCAGTACTGAAGAACACTAAAATCAAGACGCAAAAATATGCCAATGAACACCACCCAGACTCTGGAGGTCCCTCTACAGGAAACAATACAATGAGTTGCTAATATGCTTAATGCACTGTTATGCATATACCCTGACTAACAATACAACCCTGGGGGATATCCCATTTAACAATAGGCCATCACACAGGCCAACTGTAACATATGCAAATTGCTTTCTCCCACCCAGGGACTACACAAGTATATATACTCTGTCTCACTTCCATGCCACCAGATCCTCTGAAGATGCCAGCAACAGATGCAGGCGAAACGTCAGGAGAAAATACTAATAGAACATGACCTCAAAGCCCAGAAAACCCACAACAGCCTATGGATTCCAGCCGTGAAAGCCTTTGACTTTACATCAAAATTCATTTTGTTAGTTTTGGTCCAGATCTCTAATATGTTAAGGTCATTCTGAATTCCAATCCTGCCCTCTGGGGTATTAGCTATCCCTCCTAATTTAATGAGATCTGCAAATTTGATAAGCATGCCTTCTATACTGTGTTCAAGTGATTTATAATGATGTTGAATAACATTGGGCCTAGGACAGAACCCTGTAGTACTCCACTAGTCACTTCTTTCCAAGATGATAAGGAACCATTGCTGAGCACCCTTTGCGTTCAGCCAGTCAGCCAAAATGCACCTAACGGTAGCATTGTCTAACCTACGTTTTACTACCTTATTTGCAAGAATATCATGGGGCACCTTGTCAAAGACCTTACTGAAGTCAAGATATGCTACATCCACAGCATTCCCTTCATTTACAAAGCTTGTCCTCTATTTAAAAAGAAAGAGAGAGAGAGAAGCTTAGTCTAGCATGTCTGGTTTTTGAGAAACTCATGTTGACATTTAGTGATTATGGTATTCCTTTCTAAGCACTTAAAGATGGTCTGCTTAATGATCTGCTCTAAAGTCTTTCCTGATATTGATGTCAGGGTGACTGGTTAATAATTGTTTGGCTCCTCTTTTTTTTTTCACCCTTTCTTTCTGAAGATGAAGAAAATATTTGCCCTCCTACAGTCAGAATGGGACTTGTCCCATTTTTCAGGAATTCTCAGACATTATTGCCAGTAGTTCTGAGATAACTTATGCCAGTTCTTTTAATCCTCTTGGATGTAGTTCATTTAGCCCTGGAGATTTAAATCCATTTAGAGTATTCCTGTACTACCTCTTTATTTATTCTGTGCTGCATTTCCCCTACTGCATCATATGCTCTGTTTTCCCCAAGTTTAGCACTGTTTTCCTTTGGGACGAAGACCAAGGCAAAGAAAGTGTTGAGTAGTTCTGCCTTTTCTCTGTCCCCTGTCAGCACATAGCCATCTTCTTGACATAGTGGCCCAACCATTTCTTTGTTCTTCCTTTTGCTATGGACATAACCAAAAAAACCCTTTTTATTGTTTTTAACCTGTCTGGCAAGCCTGTACTTGAGCTTTTCTGACTTTCTCCATACATATGCTGACTATTCATTTGAATTCCTCTTTGGTGATTCCCCCCTTTTTCCATTTCTTATACATGGCTCTTCCGAAATCTTATCTCTGTTGAAAGTTCTCTAGACATCCATCCCAGTTTCTTTAGACACCTCCTCTTTTTTTGTCCTCATTGGAACTGTTTGAAACTGTCATCCATCATGAACTCACTTCTCTCAGTATTCCTGAGCATGGGATTCCACCCAGTATTTCTGTAAGTTTACTGAAATCAGCTTTCTTAAAGTCTGGAACAAGGCTTTCCAAATGGTGTGTGATGACACATTAGTGTGTCGCCTGTAGTGTGTTGATGTGTCACCTCCTCAGCCGAGAAAGACCCCCACCCATCCAAGCCTGGCCCACTCCCATTGCTCTTGCTGGGGTCTTTCCCTGGCAAGAGTGACAGCAGCAGGCAAGGACTGGGTGCGAGGGGGCTGTCTTTCCCCCTGCTGTTGCTCTCGTTGTGGCCCTTTGTGGTGAGGGTGACAGCAGCGGGCCAGGATCAGGGTGGGGGGCTGCCTTTCCCCACCCTAGATATGCCTCTTGGTACCTCCAGTTTGCCAGTAAGACTGAATTACTGTGTTGCAAAATGATACATGTTGAAAAAGTGTGTCACCAACATGAAAAGTTTGGAAACCTCTGGTCTAGAATGTGTGTCTGACTACATATGGCTTCTCCTTTCCATTGTATAATAAACTCCAGGAGAACATGGTCACTTCCACTTAAGGATCCCGTCACTTCTACCCCATTGAGCAGGTCATCATTGTTCGTTAGGGTCAGATCTAAAATAGCTGTTCCCCTTGTTGCCTCTTCCACCTTCTGGACAATGAAATTGTCTGCAAGGCAAATGAGGAATTTGTTGAAAGGCAGCATTTAAAAAAAATCACCACCACCTGTAACAGACATTCCTGTTCATCTGCTTTTTTTTGTATAATAGTCACGCAAGATAGACTGTACGATCCTTCTTCTAGATCTACTATTATATCTGTCACTTTTCCCCACTGCTCATTTTCCAGGAGGTGTGTTTGTAGAGAAACATGCAGTATGTAACGGATCTTTCATGATGTCCAGTGAGGGAGAGGGAGAGAGGCTGTTGGTAAAAATGTAAAGCAGATGAGACTAGTAGGTATTGTCCAGCTCCTCTTCCTTGTGCAAAACCACATCACAAGTACTGGAAATAAATGAATAGGCTTATTATCTGGAGAGAGAACAGTACAAAATCATTTCATTTTCTTATGCAAATTACCACTGCCATTGCTAAGGCCGGCAATTTGAACTGCTCACCTTTTGAAGATTGCTGTATGTTGACAGCCAAAGAAAAACAAAATTTCACTGACAACCATTCATCTACAACAAACCATTCTTTTTACCTTTGGGTTTTTATGGAGGCATTTTAGCTTTTCTCTTTGGTTTTTTCTTTTCTCTTGCTCTATACATTTTAAAGGAGGTAGGAAGATCTCAAAACTGCTTCAGTTATGTTTAAACACTTAACTGTGTTTATGTGTCAGACCATTCCAGCTCTTGTTTACTTAACTTTTCCTCACCTGTGAATCTGTTTGACTTCTATTGTAAAAATTACCAGTTCTAATTAACTACAGACTGTGAATGTCTAACATAATTGTGCATAGTTGGGAAGTCTTTTTTGGGGTGGAGGCCAAATTCCAGTTAGGGAAGGTGTGTCCTAGAAAAAGATAGGCATGGGCAAAGCAAGGGAGGAAAACCGGATATAATAATTAACAATTTGGCAGTTTTGCTCCCAAGCAACATCACAATTCAGTTCCATGCAGACATAATCCCCAGTGCAATTCAATCCACACATAATCCCCAGTTTCAGGCATGGAAAACATGGTTCAGTTCCATGCGCTGCATATCATTTCCCTCTGACCTAACTGATTCCAATCACTCATCCATCCAAGCATATCTATAATTGCCAGCTACAGTAGCACTTCATATATTTGATTAAGTGGATTATAATGCTTGAAAGTCTGCCCGCCACTTCTGTGGACTGAGCATTCACAGATTTGATTATCCAGAGGTTATTCTATTTATGTATTTATTTAAAAATTCTTATTCTGTGGCCTGTTTCTAACAGAAGTTGACCACAGAATTGTGCTGAAGGCCTAGAGAAGTGTTTTTAGGTTAAAAATAAAAGCATTTGCATTTTTTATTTTTATTCATGTTCTTCCACTTTTGTGGTGGTCTTGTGTCCAACCTTTGTGGGGGGCTGACTGTATTATGCCATAGTAAAATTTGTTTCTAAGGTGCCACAGGATTTTTTTCTTTCACTACAATAGACCAAAATAGCTGATATTCTGAAAATAATTTTGTGGGCACATCAGCTAACTATGATGCTGAGAAAATGGAAATTTGAAAATCTAAATGGGTGCAAAAATTACTATGTAGCTATTAAAATGAGAATAAATATATCATTCTGTAATCAAGACAGGAATAGAATGTTGATATTTTACAACTACATAAAGAAAGAAGAGCTGTAGTTGCTCTAAATGCAAGCTTATTGCCCTGCGGGAAGAGAAGGTGTGACAGCATGAGGCTGATATATCTACACTTCTGTTTATGAAAAGGAAAAAGAATTTTTTGGGCAGACCAGAGGAGACTCTTTTGGAAGGTCAAGACATGCAAGATGCATCTAGTAAAAGGAACAGTTCCTTTTGTTCCTACTATCAGGAACAATGCTGTTAAGTTTGGGGCACCATAATCAGTTCCAAGATCTTCTCTTGCTGAGTGGTAATGAGGCATAGGAACAAAGACCAGTCTCATTCCTCAATGGCTGTGCAGATGGCCTTGGTGGGTTCTATGGACTCTTGCGAGTTCCCAGCAGAAGACAAAAGGTTGGTGATAATAGATCATTAACTGCTGAGCTGAATAAATATGTGGTATATGGACGTGACAGCATGTCTTGAAAGGTGTGCTGTCTTCAAAACATGAAGATTTGTGATAAAGGCTGAAAATAGTCATTAAGTACACTGACTGCTACCCCTTCCTTCTGATGCTCATGGGAAAGAATTCTGCAAATGATCATGCAAGGGACTATGATGTTCTTGGTTGGAAGCTAAAGGACCTTGAAACACAGATCGATTTGGTATTTCAGCTTTAATTCCTGTTGAAAGGCATGGCCCAGAAAGAGACTGGAAAAACTGGATCCACAGATATTGTCATCAGGAAATATCTGGCTTCTTGGACTATGGGCTTACTTTCATAAAGAAGGACTTCTGGCAACAAATGAGTTGCACCTCAGTGCAGTTGGTAAGAGTGTATTTGTCATGAGTCTTACCAAGTTCTCTCAGGAGAGCTTTAAACTGAGTTTTGCAAGGAATGGACAAAGTATTCAGAAAGCAACAGGGCACCAAGTATTGAGGACAGTGGCCTCAAAGGTACAGAGGATTAGGACAAGAACCTACCAATGGGTGGGGGGGAAAGCGCATGGTTTTAAATGTCATTACGCTAATGCACAGAACATGAGGGGGGAAAAACCAGGATGAAATTGAACTCTTGACACACGAAATCATCTCTGAAACCTGACTTGAGACATGTACAAAAAGTAGAAGAAGGAGGAAGTCAGCAAAGAGGAAAACAGGCTAAGATATAGTACTTGTAGGGTAAAAGTCACAAAAGCTGAAGTTTTGAAAGAGCTTAGGCTTGCAAGAGTAGTTAATTAGAAAAAGAGCAGGGAGTTTGTACAGATCAAGAAGAAGAATGAGGAAGCAGTGTGGCCATTGTATGTAAAAGATGGTGAGATGCATACACACAGAGAAGGGAGAGCTGCTCAGCACCTACATTGCCTCAGTCTTCTCTCTCTCTCAAAAAAAAAAAAAAAAGGGAAAGAAACCTTGCTGAATCTAGTGAAAACACAACAAATGTACACTAAGAACTGCAGCCTAGAATGGGCGAAGAAACAATACAAGAATTCATAGCTAGTCTAAGCGAATTCACGTCTCCAGGACCAGATAAACTGCATCCAAGAGTACTAAATTACAACCCAAGAGGTTACAGGTGTAATCTCACAGTCTCTGAGAGAATCTTGGAGAATTCTTGAAAAACGAGAGATCTCAGCAGACTGGCGGAGGGCAAATGGGGCAGATGTTTTCCTGATCTTCAAAGGAGGAGGGAGAAGATGAAAGCAATTGATGAGCAGAAAAAGTACGGAAACAGATTATTAATCATTCTGTGAATATGTAGAAAGAAATCCTATCATTACCAAGAACCAGGATGATTTTCTTAAGAACAAGTGGATGTTATATATTTTACTTTCAGTAAGGTGTTTGATGAGATCTCCTTGATGTTTTGTGATTTGTAGCATCATTTCCCTCTAGTCACATGTGACTGATTAAATCCTTGGACATTGCTCCCTAACAGTTGGTGTTTTGGACCATTGTCCAGAACACTGATGTTTTACTGGATCATTACCAGGACAAGAAAATTGTTTCTTTGGGATTTTTGTAGCTTGTTGCATTACTCTGTCCAGTCTTGTACAGCTGCCAATTTTGGTGAAGTTGGACCTGGAAAGTTGACGTGCTTGGCCATTTTCCAGAATCATAGAATGTTAGATTTAGAAGGGGATGTAATCTAGTCCAAACCCCTGTCAAGCAGGAATACACAACTAAAGCACTTCTGAATGATGCCCATTCAACCTCTGTTTAAAGATTTCCAAAGAAGGAAAATCCACCCCCCTTCATCACAATCTATTCCACTGTTGAACAGTTGTTACACTAAGGAAGTTCTCCCTAATGTTTGGGTGGAATCTCTTTTCTGTAATTTGATTCCATTCATCTATGTTTCTGTCACCCCAAAACATGGGTTACTCAGGGGTCCACTTGTGATGCCAGTACCTCTGTTCAAAGGTGGGGAATTATTAGCTCAAATTAGGAGGCTTGCGAGGGGGATAGCCTAATGAGATCTTTTACACCAATGTTTACCAGTACTTCTGCAGGGAAGAACCAGCCAGAGATTCAAAAGTAAATTAATTGTGTTTTATTGGGGGAATTAATCACACGAGATCCAAGCAGTCATGCAATCACACAAGGTTAACTGAAGGAAAAGGAGGGAAAGTTTTGAGATTGCAAGACATAGTGGGCGATATTTCCCAATCTAGAAGAGCAGTGAAGAAGGAGCAATGTGGCTTACACTCATATCTAAGGACAGCACACAATTGGAAATCAGAACTGCAGAGTGGCAACCAGCAATTGGTGTACTGCAAGTTGACTGTCCAAAGCTAGGTGTTTATATACTCGACTTCTGCCTGGAGGGCAAGAGTGTGAATGGTTGTCTTGCCAAGTAAACAATGGAGTTCACAGAGTGGACAGTGAGGTCTGGAATAGCCTAATGGTCTTAGAGCTAGGTGACAACAGACTAATGGTTGTCCTGATATCTTGGTGCTTGTCAGACAGGTTTTAGAACAAAGGAAAGATTTGGAAGGAAGAGGAGTTAAGACAGTCAGCAGTCTTGTGGGAATCCCCCAGATGCTGTTGTCCAAGAGTCAAAATTGTTAAGGCTGACATCAAGCCTAGTATCTCTGGAGTTTCCTGGTGATTTCCTGACTATGACCTGGCTCTGACTAAAGGTGTTTTGTGACCTAATTCACAACGCATACGTTCAGCTAGTCTTTTCTTCTTGTCCAGCCTCGCCATATGGTCATAGCAGGGTACCTTTTATATTCATGCCAATTAATATATTTTGCCAATTAAATTATATTTCACCAATTAAACCATATCAAAGTGTGAAGGTGTACAGCTTGGTAACATTCCAGTTTCTGGAGCAGCAGAAAATAAGCTCACTCCATTTTCTGTGTGACATCCCTTCAGATATTTAAAGATGATTGTCACATTACCTTTCAGTCTTTTCTAAGCTAAGCATGTCCAGGATCCTCAGTCATTCATAACTGGTTGACTGACCGAACCCAAAGGGTGCTCACCAGTGGCTCCTCTTCATCATGGAGAGAAGTGATTTGAGGACCACAGGGTTCTGTCCTAGGCCCAATGCTATTGAAAATCTTTATCAATGATTTGGATGAGGGAATAGAGGGAATTTTTATCAAATTTGCAGATGACACCAATTTGGGAGGGATAACTAGGGCAGAGAAGACCACTCGAAGAACCACAGTTACAGATAAGCAACCTGTTCTCTCTACATGCTCGGCTTGCATTGTAAGATCTGCAAGAAAAACTCTTCTCAAGATGTCTGGTACAATATGATCACTATGATATGATCACTGGAGAGAGTTTCCTTGTTATGGTACCCTGTTTGTAGAACACATGTAGTTGTAATTATTTCAGCCACAATTCAAAACTTTTCTATTTGTTCTGGTATTTTGAGTTCATTAGTCTTACAGATTTTTGACTGCTGTCTATAATTTTTTGTTAGATTTTATTGTTTTGTTGCCTATTTACTGTTAACTACCTGGTGGTGATAAATGTGAGTTTGCAATGAAAGATAGTTTATTAATATCCAATAATAAATAATGTGGGCATTATTTGTATTTCTGTTTGTTCCTGTCAGAAGGGTTCAGAAGAGCTGGAGATTATATATATATATTTGTGTATGTGTGTGTGTGTGTGTGTGTGTGTGTGTGTATATGTATATGTATATGTATATGTATAAATACAATACTCTTGGAGTGTTGTTGGATTTTTTATTTTCAAATCCAGTATTCTATGGGTCATGATACCAAACTGATATCCACATACCTCTTCCCCCTCTCCTCTTAGTCATCTGGAGTTGGATTGAATAGAAATATTGTGGCTACTGGGAAAAAAACAGGTAAGTAATGAATCCATAATTCATAAGTTTCATGGTTGTTAATGCTTTCTGGTTTACTTAGAACAAAGAGAATGGTGTACTCAAATATTTATGCAGTGTGGCCCAGTGAAGGGTGTAAACTTTAGGAGGGTGACGAGGTTAAAAACACTACAGCAGCATTGGCAACCTGATCCAATGACTCCTGTACACCTTTCTTTTTTCTTCTTTTTCTTAGTTTCTACCATAGCTGCAGCAGAGGATAGGATGTGTATACAACAAGGCTTTAGTAGAGTTAGCACAACACATAAGTTCACTTAGATTTTTCTCTCTGCCAAAGATACTGTTTCCAAAAATATGCAATTATCTTTTCCTATCATACATGCTAAGCTATACTCAGTAAAATTCACCAATTGTATGTTTGTTTGCTTTAACTTTTACTGCAATAAAAATGAACATACAATACATTCTGCTGAGTTTACCTAGATGTGATAATAACTTTGTTAGGTTCTTGATATGTCTGTCCTTCAGCCTTATTTCCTGCCACTATCCAAAATAGCTGTTCCCTTCCCCACCCCAGATTACCATAATACAACATGCCCCTTCTGTGCAAAGGCTTCCTTGGGTCCTCATGGTCTCTGTGCCTCACACAATGGGTTCTTCAAATAAGCTCCTACTGGAAAATTCTAGAGCTGAGTAGCTTGACAGAGACCCCTTCCCCTACCACATACTGAGCATGCTCCGACCCACCAAGTTATGTTCCCCTCAGTTTCTCTCCATCCACCAAACAGATAGCATCTATCAGTGTTCTGGCTGAGTACCAATTCCATTCCTTTTTTGCTCCTTCATATCTTTGGTATCTTTCTAAAAATTTCTAAAAAATTACAGTTTTTTCTCTTCTCATTGTCTTTCTTAGCCAATTTCTGCATTCCATTTTTTCTACCTAAGTGTAGGACCTTACATTTCTCTCTGTTGAATTTCATTTTGTTAGCCTTGGCCCAGCTCTCTAATCTGTCCAGGTCATTTTGAATTTTGATCCTGTCCTCTGGCGTATTAGCAACCCCTCCCAATTTGGTGTCATCTGAAAATTTGATGAGCATGCCCTCTATTCCTTCATCCAAGTCATTGCTGAAAATATTGAACAGCACTGGGCCCAGGACAGAACCCTGTGGCACCCCGCTAGTCACTTCTCTCCAGGATGAAAAGCGGCCATTGGTGAGCACCCTTTGGGAACGGTGGCAGCCTGCAAGATGAAATATTAGGACATTCATTTAACCCTGTCTCTCCTCCAAGACCTAGGCCTCAATATGGATCCCAAGAAGTTCCAGTTGAAACCTTCCTGGACCCTGGACTTCATAGGTGCAACCCTCAATTCAACAATAGCAAGAGCGTTCCTCCTGCTCCAGAGGGCACAGACCCTCCGTACTGTTTTCAGCAGGGCTTCTTACTCAGCCCTGAGGATCCAATGACTCCTAGGCCTCATGGCTGTGGCAATTGCTGTAACCTACCTGTCTCATCTCTGCTTTTGCCCTCTCTAGCATTGGCTCCTCCATCATTTAAATGTTCTTTGGGACAACCAACATATCAGACTCTTCATTTCTTGTGATGTGAATTCCTTGTTTCTTTGGTGGATGTCTAGATGCAACGTTCGTTCTGGGATGCCCTTCGCCCTGCCAAAGCAGTCTGTTACAGCCACTACCAGTGTCTCCTTCACAGGATGGGGAGCACACTGCAGAGAGGCAATGATACAAGGGTCACTGGCTGCACAGGGAGACCAGCCTCTATATCAACACTTTAGAGGTTTTTGCCATCTTCAAAGCTCTCTGGTCTTTCAAGTGGCTTCTCCACACAAGGATTGTCCAGATAGTCTTAGACAATATGAGAGCGGTATGCTGTGTCAACCACCAGCGAGGAATGCAGTCAGTGACACTACTGTACCTGGCAATACAGCTGTGGAACTGGTGTGTCCCTCGAGGGATCCATCCCATTGTTGTTCACCTCACAGGATCCAACTGTGACACTCTGAGCCATGAGTGGACTCTGTTGAACTGAGTCTTCTGCCTGATTGTGTGATGCTGAGACTGGCCGAAAATAGACCTGTTCACAACATGGCAGAACAAAAAATACCATCATTACTGTTCCAGTTCCAGGAGAGCAGTGAATTCACTAGGGCATGCATTTCGGTTTGACTGGACTCAGGGTCTTTACTATCTCTTTCCACCATTTCCCCTGCTCAGCAAGGTCATCGCCAAACTGGCTGTGGACAAGATGAACATGATCCCCTTCAATCCATTTTGGCTCAGACAACATTGGTTTGGCCCTCTTCTCTCAATGTCTTGGGACCATTGGATGAGACTGCCTCAATCTCCAGATCTTCTCTTGCATTCCAATGACCATGTACTCCACCTGGACCTTCCTCTCCTCCAATTGACCACATGGAGGATTATCCATTAGACTCACCTAGGCTCTAGATCATGTTGCAGGCTTCCAGGAAGGAATCCACCTTCCTGCTGCGTCTCCTCCTTTGCCGTATCTTGGTCCAAACCTTCTCCTACATCTCTCTCAACAGTCTTGCACTTTCTCCTCTCATTAAAGGAGCAGAGCATGGTCTTCTTGATCAAAGTGTATCTCTCTGTGATTGTGGCGTTCCAACCCACTGATTCTTCATTGCAGACCCTCTTCCTGAATCTGATGAGCAAGAGGTTTCTGAAAGAGCTACAGTACCTTTATCTCCCCCTCTCACTAACAGTTGCATCCTGGTGCATGCCATCCCCTCAAGCTATTGGTGATGGTTGACGAGCATTTGTTGACTTTGAAGATGACTTTTCTCATGGCAATAACTTGTGTCCACCACTCAAGTGAACAGGCTGCACTTTGCTGTGATGAGCCTTTTTTCATCTTTCATTGGAACAAAGTGATACTGCGCCCTGATGTAAGCTTCTTACTCAAGGTTGTCTCCCACTTTCATTTGGGTCAGGACATTATCTTACCTATATTTTATCCTGAGCCTTCTTCTGATCTGGAGTGCTCCTTGCATTCTCTCAATGTGTGCTAGGCACTGGCCTTCTCCAAAAGAACTGAGTATTTTGAGCAGTCTCCTCATCTCTTCATCTGCTACAATGGCAGGCTTAACGGCCAGAAAGCTTCCCCCAGCACTTTTTGAAGTGGATGGAGGAGGTTATCCAAATCGCCTGCAAACTTGCACACAGAGCACCAGTGCTTTCTTCCTATTCCACAAGGACCATCTCATCCTCTGCAGCAATGCTCCTCCATGGTGTTGACCTTCTGGAACTCTGTAGATCAGTGTGGTCTCACATGATCTCAGCCATCCACCTTCATCTGGCACTGTAGACTAAACTGCAGAGCCAGAAGAGATGACAGTTTTGACTGTGCTGCCTGTCTTCATTCTTCTAGAATCTGATCTTCCATCCTTTTGGTAAGCTTTTTAATCATTCATTGTGTGAGGCACAGAGACCACAAAAGAGAAGGACAGTTTGCTTACCTGTAACTATAGTTCTTTGACTAGTTGTCTGTGCTTGCACACAAACCTGCTTTACCTCCCCTCTTTCAGGTCCCTATTGTTTGGTGGACTTCAAAGCTGAGAGGAAGGTAGCTTGGTGAGCTTATGCATGCTCAGTACACTCAAGGGGGAAGGATTCTCGTCAAGCTATTCTGCTCTAGAATTTTCCAATAGGAGCTTTTGCACAGGTGCAAAGAACCCGTTGTGTGAGGGCACAGATGACCACTCAAAGAATTACAGTTACAGGTACACAACATATCTTTGTCACATCAGCCAGTTCTCCTCTATATTTGTGTCTCTTTTAATTCCTTTACTGCCTTGTTGCAAAGCCAGAGTAATTATTTGTTTGTTCTTTTGACTAACCAAAGCAAGAGTATTGCAGTGGTCTATTTGGTTCTCAGATAGACTTCCTGAATATGTATATAATTTTTCTGTACAAGCAAAAGTGTTAAGAAATTTCTAGCTTGATTAAATGTGCTAGTCTCACCAGATGGACTTTCTTTGGAAGGGAGATGTGTGTCAGGGTAGCAGTCTTACTTTGTTTAGTAGATTTACTCTTAGGTTAGGGCATGTTATGTTTCAGGCTGTGCTTTCCTTGTGTCAGTGTGTGCCATGTGGAATTCTTTCTATGTCTACTTTGCAGGGACTATTAATTCATACAAACATTCTCAGAAACCTCAAACCAACTTTTATTTGATTTGGCCACTTTTCGCAAGGCTCTGCAAGGCTGATAGCTTTAACAATACTAATTTAGGTTCCTAATTTTAATAAACAGGGTTTCTTTTAAGAAGCAAGCCAGCAGGAGTGGGTTATGTTGAATGAATCGGAAAAACTGATTTCACTTTTTCGTTCAAAATCTGAGACTTCAGAGACCAGGACAATACTGGGTTCAGATAGAGAAATTTTTATGAAACAAATTTACCGTTACATTTATATACACTAGCATTCATCTGCTCTTTCTTCTTTGACCTTGAGGATGTTAACATGTTACCCTGACTTCTGGGGGTCCCCTGAGGGACACCTTGATTTGCTGCAAAAATACAAAGACTGGGGAAATTAGCGGAGCACTGGCCTTAGCAGAACAAGGGGCAGGGTAATCCAGCAGGACCTTCCACCCAATTTTTGTGGGGTCAGACCAAAGCCAGCCAAAGATTAAAAAGTAAGCTTAAAATGTGTTTTTATTGGAGGAATTCACTCATGCATACACACAAGATACACACAATCACACATTCACACGAGCTAACTGAAGGCAGGAAAAATTATATGGATAGACAGGCTGAGGGTTTAGGATTTATATAGTTATCATTCCAGAACAGCAGTGAAGAGCTTGAAATGTGACTTAGACTACTGTCTAAGGGCAGACAGATCAGGATTCAGAGCTACATAGTGGAATCTTGCATTTCGTCTGACTGCAACTGACTTCTCAAAACCAAGGGTTTATATACTCTCTTTTCCTTCCTGAAGAGGTGCGAGTTGATTGCTCTCCCAGCCTAGTGAACAATGGGAGTTGCAACACAGACAATGGGGTCTGTAATGGACTGTTTGGTTTCAATGTCTTGGTTGAGAGGGGGTCTCTGGGATATCTGCAGTCTCTGGGCTGTCTGCAGTAGGCTATCTGCACACAGTAGGGGTGCTAGGCACCTTTTTGTTTTCTGATGTTGGCAGTTGAAAGGATCAGCTCAGAGCCATTAGGTCAGGCTTTCTTGGCTAATTTCAGAGAACTTTTGACCTGGCCATGCTGGGGTCATTTCTGACCTATTCCCAGCCTTTCTTCCACATGGCCTTGCCAACCATAAGTATAATTTATATTTTATGCCAACACATCTGCCAGTTAATATATTTTGCCAATTAGACCATATCAAAATGTGGGGGTGTACAACCTGGTAACAAATAAATCAAGTAGGAAGCCAATACCAGGTTAACTAGAATGCTGCAAGGATTTCCTGACTGAAAACTGTTAAGTTGGGACAGGAAAAAGTCTTTTTTTAGCTCTCTGGATGAAAATAAAAAGGTTATGAATATAATATAATAAAATAAATAATATAGGAATACTCATTTGCAGCTCAATATTAGTTATTTTGTGTAATTATGCATTTCTTCTTCGTGGTCTCTGACTCACAAAAATGCAATTTACCACAAAAGCCTGCAAAATAAAATAACACAGTAAGTCAGGTTGTATCTTGTCACCCAAAGTGAGTGAACTGAACAGATTTGGTCAGGTATTTGATAATATCAACAAAGTGTCCAGGTAAGTCTGCTCTGGATCAAACTTATAATCCTTTGTGTAATTTCTACTGAATGCATCTCTCCTCCAAAGCTGGAATCATGGAGTATGAGGGTACCCCAACAGCCATTGAGTCCAGCCCTTGCCAGTGTAGGAATTCATAGCTAAAGTATCCTTGAGAGGTGGCCATTGAACCTCTGCTAAAAACCTGCAACAAAGGAAAGCCTGCCACCTCTTCCCTGGTGAACAGCTGTTATCTTCAGGAAGTTATTCCTGCTATTTATTTGGAATCTCCTTTTTGTCCTATGAATCTATTTGTTCTATTCCTTTCCTCTGGAGAGACAGAAAACAAACATTCTCCACTTCTACCTGCAGCCCCTCAGATATTCAGAAATGGCAGTCATATCACTTCTTAATCTTCATATCATTAGGCTAAACATACATTTCTCAACTATTCCTCAGATGGATTGGTTTCCAGACCCGTTCTCATCTTTGTCACCCTCCTTTGAACATATTGCAGCCTGTCAATATTCTTTCTAAACTCTGGTACCCATTACTGAATGCATTACTTGTGGTGAGATGTGAACAAAGCAAATAAGTGGCACTACTAATTCCCTTGATCAGATCACTGCAGTTTTGTTGATGCAGCCTAGAATTGCATTAGATTTTTTTGGCCAGAGCATCACATTCTGGACTCTTGTGGTTTAACTAAGACCTGTAGAGGTTTTTCGCACTATCCAGGTGTTCCCATCCAATATTTGTGCATTTGATTTGCTCTGCCTAAATACAGTGTTTTACATTTATACCTGTTGAAATTAATCTTGTTTTGGCCCAAGCCTCCAATATGTTAAGGTGATCTTGAAACTTGATTATGTCAATTGTTTTGCATGCACGTACTAGACTTTTCAATTGTTTAATTCTTATTTATTAGTAGTAAGGAGTTTTAAACTGTTTCAGTTCAGTTTGTATAGTTTTTTTTTAAAAAAATGTATTTTTAATAGGATCTATTGTGTTTCACTGGAATTTTTAAAAATTATTCAGGAAATCACTTTGCATCCCAGGTTTGGGAAAGTTTTGTGGGTCAGCTTAAGAAAATTTTCACCCATGAAAATAGGAAATTCCTGTGAGCTGCTGTTCTTTTGTCATTTCTGTGATAACAAATGTACTCATATTTTATTATTTGAAAGTAGATGACCCAACTCATTTCCCACCAGTGAATGGTTCAATTCAACCTAAAAAGAAAATTGCAAAGCATTGCTGCTTTTGTGGAAGGAAAACTGGATTAGCTGCTAGCTATGAATGTAGGTAAGTTGAGTTTACATTTTAAAATATGTTTAGCATAAAGCAAAAGCGTAACAAAGCAGTGAACAATTCAAAGATGACAGAAAAATACTAAATATGTTTTCAGATAGATAATGCTATCAACTCGTATCTATTCTTCGGACAAAAGATTCAGATGTTATAGCTTGCACATTCACTTTAAAGTACTTAGAAACAGTGGCACAATCCTTTCTGCATCACCTTTTCTCAGTTCTCCATACCTCAGTGCATGCTACAATGATGGACTCAGAACTGACACTAAAGAACTGCAGGGGCAGGATTCTAACAAGTGGCATTTTAATGCTGACTTGAAGGGCTCAGTTTTAATGCTAACTCTGAGAGGCAACTGTGCCTGACTCTGGATTACCCTGACTGACTTTGGACTTGCTTGCCTTTGAATTCCATTGGACTTTATTTTTGACCTTGTGCTTACTGAATGAAAGTAATGAGCTGGGAGCCATTTGGTTTGTTTTGTTTGAATTATCAGCTGTGACGCTGGGACTGAGATAGGACAGAGATTCCCAGGGAAAATCACATACCAAGCTCTTGTGATCCATCATGGCTCATGGATGGCTTCCCATACTCATTGCCGTATAGAGGTGGCTGCTTGGTACAGAACAAGAAAGAAAGGGGAGCAGATTCCAATCCTACAGTAGCTGTTATGGCTCCAATCACATAGGTCTACAATCACATACACACATGCAATAGCCTATTGAAGTCTCTGTAAGTTTCGCTATGTCTGCCCTTCCTGAACTTCATGCAAGGACTCGTGAATCAGGGGTTCAGGGTGCTGCCCACATTCTCCACCAGGATTCCGTTACCTCAGAAGGTGGGGGGCCTTGAAATCCGCCAGCTCTGTCATCTCTCCTTAGAAATTGGGGGAATTAAAGTTAGTATACCAGTACTAACTATAAGACTTCAGTTAAAGGTTTTAAACAGCGCGTTTTTCATTGGAAATCAGCACACACACACACACAAGAAATCAAGCAGTCTCATGAACCATAGAAAGCTAGCAAAGGGAGAAGCAGGAAAGTTTGTGTACAGAGAACACTTAGGTAT
Organism: Cyclura pinguis; assembly: GCA_030412105.1. Lineage (NCBI taxonomy): Eukaryota > Metazoa > Chordata > Lepidosauria > Squamata > Iguanidae > Cyclura > Cyclura pinguis. The sequence continues at coordinate 135,152,682 of CM059601.1, forward strand.
AGAGGGTGATATTTACCAGTCCAAAAGAAGGTCAAAGCAGAGTGGCTCAGACCTCTGTCTGAGAGAAGCACAGAGCATGAGAATCCGAGTGCCAACTTGCAGAGTAACATGCCAGTGTGTGTCCAAAGTAGTACAAATTTCTGGGATTTAAATACCCTTTTTCCTATCCTGGAGGTGTGAGTTTTGATGGCTCTCTGGCAGAGTAAACAAATTGATCATCTTACTTTGGGTAACAAAACATTGATGGGAGTCCTGACAGCTTCTTAATGTCTTGGTTGGGTAAGGTGAATTGGGAAGGTTTTGATAGGAAATGGTCATAGCAGGAGTGCTTGCCTGCTGTACCTGGGCAGTTTCGTTGGCTATTGTATTCAGATGTTGGGTCATCAACAGGATTACTGCAAACCTATTCTCGGCTTTCTTGTTTAACTCTTAGTGACCTTATAACCTGGTCATGCTTAAACCATGCTGACCTAGCCCAGGCATAGTCTATCCAGTGTTTTGCTTACCGCAAGTTTCCCAGCCAAATTATATTTCATGCCAATTTTGCTATCTCTCATGATAGGGTATGTAATGGGTGATAGCAAGGTGAAGGAGAAAAAGTCCCATGATTTATGGCAGGGATGTCAAACTCAATTTCATCTTGGGCCGCATCAGCATTATGGCTGCCCTCAAAGGGCCAGTTGTATCTGTAAGACTATATAAATGTATCCGCTCTTTTATCATATTAAATAATTGCCTCTGCATTCAATTATTACTGGTTTTTAAACTGTCTTCCCTCTGCATAAACTTTATATGTCTTGGACATTTGGGAACTATTTCATCATAGTTTACAGAGGTACAGGGACCATAAAGTAACATAGAATTGGTCAGTATATCCAAAGTGTGCCTCTTTCTGCCCCCAGGCTCGCCAGGTGAGGGGGGTGCCACTGCTGCAGCAAAGGTGCAAGGGCCACATGAAATGGCCTGCGGGCCTTGTGTTTGACACCTGTGATTTATGGCATAGTGGATTGGGAGACCATAGTGTTGAATCAAGGACTCAGCTTAATGGATAGAAATACATTTCTGTTGTACACCCAACAAACAATTTGCTGAGCAGAATGAAAGCCCTGGACTCTTGGTTCACACATTCTAATATAGTTTTTCTAAAAGTTATCAAATCAAATGCATTGTGTACGTATCAGGGTAACTTTACACTAAACCTTCAAGGCCACCGACTTAGCATCAAAAGTCTTTCTCATGTTCAGTCTATACATAGTTCTCTGTCAGAAAAACCACCAGGCAGGATATGCTGTGCAAGATACACTGGCTGAAGAAATTCCATTGTTCTTGTAGTATTTGCTTATTTGTTAAAGGCATTGTCATGTGCTGGCTTGTCTTTCACTCTGAAGAAAACATGCAGGATTTTCCAACAATATTTAATGAAGTATATGAAAAAGTTAGCTGAAGCTAACATTTTGCAATACATACTTAGTTGTATAGTGATACAGAGTTTTACGCATACACAATTCCCATTGGGGGATTCTCAAGATCTTCCCCTTTCCCAAACTCCCAGCAGTTACCACGTTGTTTGTTCACATACTTTGATCTTGTCAACCTCCCAAACCTTCTCAGGTTTCCTTATCAGCACCCAAGTTGTTTCCTAATACATCTCTGGTGTTTTCTCTATGTCAGTCCTTTGTGTATCCATCTAAACACTGACCAGATGCCTTGGGGTCGGTGTTTCTCAACCTATTTTCTTTGATCCCTCTCCACTAGGATGAGATACAGTGCCACTTTCCTTTGATACGTAATACATTGTTACACATGGTTCTATCATAGATTCTATTACCATTACAAAGTACCCAAAAGCTCTTACACAGTAAATCGCTTGTCAGTTGCTATCATGCCTAAGTAAACAGAGCCATACATTCTCAGCATGGCTGAACTCACACTTACAACAATCATTCAGATTTTATCTGAGATTTAACATATATGGAGCTATGTAACACATTGTGGTAATCCAAGCCTTTTGTTGCATCAAGATAACTCACTACAATAATGTTTAATACCTGTATACAGTATTGGTGGGCACAGCATAATCAACAGGCGTAAAATCAACAGGCCGGTGATGTAGACTTGGACTTAAGTCAAACTTAAGACACTTCAGTGACCCGACTCGGACTTGACCCAGCAAAAATTGTAATGCCCTATGAGGAGCGGCTTAGGGAGCTAGGGTTGTTTAGTCTGCAGGAGAGGACGTTAAGAGAGGACATGATAGGCATGTTTAAATATTTGAAGGGACATCATGTCGAGGAGGGAGTGGGCTTGTTTTCTGCTGCTCCAGAGACTAGGACAAGGAGCAGTGGATTCAAGCTGCAGGAAAGGAGATTCCACTTGAACCTCAGGAAGAACTTCCTGACCGTCAGAGCTGTCTGACAGTGGAATATGCTATCTTGGGGTGTGGTGGGGTCTCCTTCTTTGGAGGTTTTTAAATAGAGGCTGGATGGCCATCTGTTGGGAGTGCTTTGATGGGTGTTCCTGCATAGCAGGAGATTGGACTGGATGGCCCCTGTGGTCTCTTCCAACTCTATGATTCTGTGATACACACTGACTCAACTCGACTTGAGACTTGCATATTTTTAGTGACTGACTTGCTGGTTCTGTAACATAACACGTACATCCAGAAATCTTACAACTTACTGGTCACATGACAATCTGTCTCAAGCCCCAAAGTGTAGCACATTTCTCAGAGAGAACAGCAAATGGGTTAGGCAGTGGGCTTGAGGTGGGGTTGAGGTCTGCTCAGCAGCCTGTCACTGCTACATATAGGAGGAGCTTTCCAAAACTTTTCCTAAAAGCAGAAGGCAAGATTCATGCCCAGAGGGCAGGGCGCGTATCTCAAAGGGGAACAGAAAATGTGTTAGGCAGTGGTCTTGAGGAGGAAGGGATCCTTCCTTCTAAAGCTCTTGAAGCTTCAATAATGGGGAATAAGAAGGATCGTATTCCCCACTTCTGAAAAAGCCTCCAGCTTTGCAAATGGGAAGTATGAAGGATCCTATTCCCCACTTCTGAAGCTGCAGATGGCAAAGTTACAAAAGTAGAGGACCAACTCTACTTAAATTTCAAAACTGACTTTCGAGTCTGTCCAGAAATTCTGGATTACACGTTGGGATGTAAAGTTGGCTCCCAATCTTGGGACTTGACTTGAAAGTATCTTGTAAGGACCTGAGTCTCGATTTGATACTTGAAGGTAGAGACTTGAGACTTGGAGTAAAAGACTTAAATACATCACTGCAACAGGCATTCATTATCCTGGATGAGTCACATTATTAATCATGGCATGGAGCACAGCCAACATGACAAGCATAGCCAGTCTTCACCGTATCTAAAATTTCTCACAGTTCCCATCTCCTGACAGTTCCCAAAGGATTCCTTTGCTATGCTTGGCAGTTGCTTAATAGTGACGCTTAATAATGACACTTTAAAGTGGCAGCAGGGGTTTTTTTTGTTTTGTTTTGTTTTTGTTGCACCCTCAAAATTTAGTGGCAGAATATGTGATGATATTGTGGCTCTCTCACCATAGACTCCAGGGCAGGGAATGGTTCCCAGCTGTGCATATTCCCTAAAGTCCTGATGATACTGTCACACAGGCGAAGATAAGCATAATTGCAGCCTGCTCACTTCTTGATGGCTCAAACAGCCACTGTTTACATTTTTAAATTTTTTTAACAGAACAAAAACATCATATACTTACACGTACAACCATACATTCTTAGTCTAACATTCATATCTAGTTCACATTCTTCCTACATACAATCCATTCATTAACCCCTCCCCCGGCTTATATTTATGTTTTCTTCTTTATAAAAATCAGATTGTCTCTACCTGACAACATATATTCACCCTAATTCTATATTTCCCATAATTAAGTGCTCACTGTATTCTTTGTACCTTCTACCCTTGTAACCAATATTTAAGTATTAACAATAAATTCATTTAATTCTAGTCATCAGTAGAAATATCCTCACTGTTTAAACTGCTATTGGTCCTTGAAGTTTAATCCCTTTAATCTGTAAAACTTGCTATCACTAAATTTCCCCCATCTACTTTTTAAGTGGGTGATTAATGGGTCCCAATTTTTCATCAAATTGTCCCGAGAGTTTCCTCTTATTAATATTGTTAGCTTATCCATTTGTGCCATATGATACGGTTTTAATAATCAGTTGTCTTCTCTCAGGGAGTCTGGATTTTTCCACTCTTTTACATAACTGATACGTCCTGCTGCTGTCACATAAAATAACAGTTTTACATATTTCTTTCCAAGTTTTCATCTAGCATGCCAAAACAAATACATCTCCAGTTTCATCTGGAAATTAAGATTTAATATTTTCTCTATCTTTACTACATTTCCAGCATTTATCACTGCAGGATTTATACATCTTTTCCAGTTTCAGAGGTGTAAATACTATTGGGAAGTTGGAAGAAAATTTGGAAAAAAAATACAGCCATACAGCTGGCTGTGTGTTTGATTCTTTTTTTTCCAAAATTTCTCCCAATTTCCCAACTCTATCAAGTGACCTATATTATGGGCCCATTGTAACATCAGTTCTTTTACTATCTCTTCCTCTGTGCCTCCTTTCAGTAGAAGAGCATACATTTTTGAGACTGTTTTTGTTTTTTTCTTCAAACAGTATTTCCTCAAATTCCGTCTCTTTTGTTCGAAAGCCGTTTAGTTTCACCTCTATTTTCCATTTTTCCTTAACTGTCTGTAGAGCAACCAATGACAGTCTATTCTATCGTCTCTAAGTTCTTCCTGCGCAAATGAATTTCTTTGCAACTTCGTCAGTCATTATAAGTTATCCACCACGCATGAAGAATATTTTCTTTGTTATAAAATGCCTCATGTGGCGAAATCCAAAGCGGTGTGTTCAGATACAATCTTGGTTTGCGCTTCTTCCAGATCCCTTTTTTTAAATTTTATTTTTACTGTATCACAGCAAAAAAAAAAAGAAGAAGAACAAAGAACAATAACATTACAAAATAGCACAGAAAATTGAAGCAAAAAAAATCAACAAAACAATACAAAATACAAAACAATACACATTAATACTACACAATACTAATCTGCTATCACTAATCTACTATACAAAAGTCAAAGTTTGGCTATTTGTGAGTGAGTTTGTCTGTTTGTCTGTGTCAGGCAGGCAAAAACCTCATATGATTGGCTGGCTGTGAAGATTCTACGGAATACTGGGGTTGGCACTTCAGGGAGGGCCATTTAGAATTCTCAGCCAGAGTGCTGAGGCCCGTTGCTATGGAGATGAGGCCTGTTACCCCAAAACATAGGTGCCACAAGGGCCACTCTGCAATGCCAAATACTCCTTGAAAAAGTGGGGAATTAATTAGCTTAAAATCAGGAGGCTGCGAGAGGGGGGCAACTTAGCGAGATCTTTTCTACCAGTGTTTACGGGCACACTCAGGAAAAGAACCAGCCAGAGATTCAGAAGTAAGCTAAAAATGTGTTTTATTGAGGGGAATTCACTCATTCATGTACACAAGATACACACAATCACACATTCACACAAGAGCTAACTGAAAGAGAAAGGGAAGAAAAATAGAGAGGCTGAGGGGTTTGGGGGATTTATAATTACCAGTCCAGAAGAGTAGTGAAGAGCAGAAATGTGTTTTGGCTTAGGTAGGACCTAAGGACAGTTCTCATTCAGGAGCCAGATGGACAGAGTGACGGGTAGAGCTTCGAGAGACTGCACTGGGCATCCTGAAATCAGGTGCATTTGTACCCTGAAAATGGCTTGTGTCTGTGAAGGTTCCAGATGCGAGACAAAGGGAACTTGTTGCGGACAATGAGTCTTTCGCCTTTTGATGGGCTTAGTGCTTTGATTGACAAAGAAATGATGGGTGTTGTAATAGCTGTCTGTTGTGGATGCTGTGAGGAAAGAGGAAAGAATCCAGGTATACAAAGGATGGATATCTGTCAATCAGTGTCCTGGTGGGCTCCTCACAGTTGGATTCCCTGAAAAATTCCAGCAATTCCAGCAGGAATGATATGTATTTGCCTGACGAATGACTCAGTCTTACCTGGAGGAAGTTTGGAGTTGACCTATCCTTCTCACATTTACAGTCAAATTATTTCCCTTGCTCAGTTTGACCTCTCCGTCACCTCTCAGGCTTGAATTAGATATCAGGGCCAATAAAATGTGTTGCCAATTAGGTATGGTGCCCATCCAAACCATACTGATATTTGGGACCCCCAAAGCGGGGCCTTACAGGCCTACCAGCAAGAAGAAGGGCAGTGTACTCCTTCAGGAAATCAAACTCTGTATGTTGATAACTCTGAATACAGATTGGGTTGGGGAATATGGGGAAAAGTTACAGGTACTGGACAAGACAAATTGGGGAATTAGAGACACAAGATCTTAAATCTGTGTATTTCAACTGCATCTAATTCCTAAAGTAAGGTAAGGTAATTGCTAAGGTATTTCTAACAATTGTTACCTATAAGAAAATCCCAGGCAACGCCAGGTAAATACACTAGTCAAAAATAAAAACACTTTTCTGATGAAATGGTTGTTAAAATATCTATGGACTTTATCTTTGTTGTAACCCAAATATGTGTGCCAGCCAAACATTGAATCATCATCTTGCAGTGGCAGTAATTTATTATTTAGTTTGGCCCATTCCTTAAACCAGAATTTTTCAAAGTTTTCATATTGGTGACATACTTTTTTAGACATGCATCATTTTGCCACACAGTAATTCAGTTTTGCTAGCAAACCGGAGGTTAAACTAACCCCTTAAAAGAGATACAGACACATTCATAAATTGTAATAACAAAATATATGGGGACACAACATATCTTATGAAAACTTTTCATATATTTTTAAAAATATATGATTTATAAATAATAACATACATTTCCAGGATTGTAGGCGACACACCTACACACTTCAGGCGACACACTAACATGTCACGACACACCATTTGGAAAGCCCTGCTTTAAACCATTCCTGGTAGCATGCATGAAAATAGAGTTTTAGGTCCTTTCTGCACGACACTCTTATAGCACGATTATTCCACTTTCAACCTCCTAGGGAATCCTGGGATTTGCAGCTTCGGGAGGGGCCACCCAGCCCCTCCCAAAGCTGCAAACCCCAGGATTCCCTAGGAGGTTGAAAGTGGAATAATCGCGCTATAAGAGCGTCGTGCGGAAGGGGCCTTAGATTGGGTAAGCCTAAACCGCCCTTATTCTTTGTATTATACAAAATTTTAATCTTTACTCTTGATTTCTTCCCATCCCAGATAAACTGGGATAAACTAGGATATATCTTTTTCCCAATTTTTGAATATATAGTCATTACTTGTAGTAGGGATGGTCTGGAATAGAAACAATAGTCAGTCAGTATAATTTAATTGATTAGTCAATTGACCATATCAAAAGATATAACATCGGTTGTTATAAAATACAGTAAAATGAGTAACTAAAATATGGTGGAGTGAAATAAAATAAGCTAAAATAAGGTAAGATACAATAAAATTTGATAAAATATTATAAGATGAAATAAAAAGACTAATGTAAAGAACTATAAATAAATACCAATACTTGTAATAATAGATTATCATCTTGAGAAATAGATACAGGGGCAATACGTATTTAGATTAGATTCATTACTCTTGCATGCAACCCCAGTATGTTCTATGAATTGTTTTCTCAATTGGACAGCCCTATCTATAAACTTAGCACTTCTGAGGACCACATATGTGTTAGTGCCCTGAAGGAAATAAGATAGGGTCCCAGTATTTTGTTCTATCAAGTAATTTCTGTAGATACTGGGCCCTTGTGGGGGGGTATAATTGACAGTTAAAGAGTACATTGCAATATCTTTTATTTCAGATATACCACAGATACATATTCTTTCAAAATATGGCACTTGATGGAATCATCCATATTTAACCATAGCTGCTCAAATCTTGCTCCACTAAGAGCTATCCTTTGGCATTGAGTCAAACCCATTGTCAAGTATTTTTCTGTTTGAAAGCACGTTTTATTTTTAGTTAGCCATTTCAATGACCTGATGTTTGCAAGTGACTCAATATCAGTTTGGGCATTCACATCTAAAACTCTTTGTTTGAATATCACTGTGGCCAGGTGTCCAGCTGAAAGTAGATATTGTGTTGAAAAACCAAGGTGTGAGATGGTTTGGAGAAGTTGGCTAATCCGTGAGATGGATTAGAGTGTTCTTATCTGTTTTTCCAGGCACATTTTTGGTAGTCTATCAGATTTCATTGAGAGAATCTTCCACCAATAGTTGAAAGGTTTGGTTACTGTTAGACTGTAGATTGAGCGAGTGCCTGTTTCGGCTCTTACTGCTGTTGCAGGTGTATTCCTGTTGGGGAAGATATCTGGGTGCAATTAGAAAACACAGTGCTGGAGATAAATGTAAAACATCTGAAAACCACTGTGATCCTTTTGGGAGACTTCAACACTAGAGTGGTGGCTTCCTTGAATGACTATGTACATCTGAGTATTATACCTGAGAATTATTTATTAAATGACCCAGCCTGGCATTCCAGAGTCTCTAAAGGAAGAGCGGGAAGGTAGGTATGCGTTTAGCAGCATGACTTCAGATGATTTGTATTTAAAATGAGTGGCTAGGAGATAGAAGACATCTTCTCTAAGGACCAGTTGCTTCCCTTGCCAGCCCAACTATGCCTTAGCAAATACAATTAATCCTCCTGAGACCTTTTTGACTAGAAAGGTCAGGATCTAAAGCCTCGTAAGTAAGCATCTTCATCACCAGTGGTTAGCCATGTCTCTTGGAGAGGTATAATGTCAAACTTGGAGAGAAACTCCAACAGATCTCCATCTGACTATCTGTTCTTCCATCCAGCTATGTTCCGTGTTAAAAACCTAATAGAATTTCCATGTTTATTGTTAGAAAGGGTATCTTGCAATATGCTGGGGTCTGTAAATAAGTGATGTAGTTCATGCTACAGATAGAGTGAGATCCAAGGTTCATTCATTGTCTGAGAGGGCACACTGATTGAAATGTGGTCTATCTTTGCCACTTTTTTGCTGATGTATAGAATCAGATAAGTTTTGCAATGGCTTGCTTACAGAGTGATGACCATTGGCAAATTGTTGTTGTTGTTTCACGTCTGTATCAGTTGCCACAGGAGATCACTCAGCCCTGGGTGATAATCTTCCTTCTGCTTCAGGGACTGCCTGTATCATAATTTCCTCTAATTCCTGGAGCAAAGGTTTACCTAAAGAACTAGAGGAGGTGCCAGTTATTGGTCGAATTAGATTGCAATTGTGTCGTCTACCACTTAGCTCTAGTTGCAGCTACTGAGATTTCTGGCAATCCAAACCTTTTGAGCAGTCAAAGCCTTCCTCTTGTCTGTCAACCACATCTAACTTTTTGTTCTTTGAAGTTTCTAGGTGTTGTACTATTTTGAAAGGAGACAGAATGGAGGGGTTTGAGTCTGCCCCAGAGGACTCTGTGTTATTTGTCTGCATGTCTCAGTTCCATGTGGTAGAAGAAGAGGCAAAGGGGCCAACAAGTTCTTTCTCAAAGTAATTGCAGTTGCCTTGGGTAGTTGGTAAAACCAAGTCAATCAGTGGTTTGGCTGCTTTATGTGTTGCCACTAGGTTTTCTCTCAGATCATCTAGTTTTTTATTAATGTCAGCTTGTTCCAAGTCTGATAAGGCACTGAAAGAGTTAATCAGGTTTCCTTCCAGGGGATCTTTTATGCACTGTCTTACTATAGGAAGCACAAGTTGTTTGCCTGGGCTTTCATCTCTCCTAGGCAGGACTGATAATATGTCCTTGAGATTATCTGAAGTTGAATTGTCACTTTTATTCTTTAAGGTGACAGTACACTCTGGACCAGATTGGTTTAGGAGTGGGTTAAGTTCCTCTGAATGAAACACATATATTGCAAAGAAGGCCTCATTTTAAACAACATACTAGAGATTGTGGACTGCCTGAATGTAATTAGAATTTATTCACAGCCTCTACTAACTGGAAGCCATTCAACCTTTTGCAAGTCAGTTAACTGCCTTTCACAGCATAGTAGCTGACTTAAGAGATATAATAATTACTCTTTTGGATTCCCATCATCGTCTGTTAACTCTGTTGTTTAGTATTTGTAAGGTAATTTGATTAGGCTGTAAGTGATCATTACAGTTAAAATACCTTTCTCCCTTGGTTACACGACCACTAGATATTTTTTTCTCACTCCCTTTCATATGGACGGCCAGTTGTCTCTGCTTGTTACTGTCTGTCTTCTCTGTTGCAAAAGTAGAGGTAAGGTTGTCCATAGCTTTCCTGCCAACTGCTTTTATAGTACACTTTGTACAGGAAGTCTGTACTTTAGCAGCATTGTTATCTGGTTGGCGTTCAATAAGCTTTGTAAAAACCTCTCTTAAGGAGTCTATTTTATTTTTAATTGTAGACAACTGCTCAAAGACAGAGATAACAATTTGTGCTGTTAGCAGGCTTTGCCTAGTTAAAAGGTCAGTTATATTGTCATTCTTTAAGTTTATTAAGTTTGTATTTACATGCCCATCCTGCAAAAGCTGTTCAGCTGCTGAGCAGATAGCAGCTATCTGTTCAGATGGAGGTGGGAAAGTGGCATCTTTTTCCATAGAAGAGGAAGGTTCTGTAAGTTGTTGGCTTCCAATTTCTGCTTGTAAATCCCACTCTAGTAAGTCATGTCCATTGGAGAGATTGGAAGGGGTTAGATTACTTACAGGACATGACTGCCTGCTTGTTAGGTAATTGTTGACTTTCAACTGTTCCATAGGCTTGGAAGTAACTTGTGTTGCAGAATGTTGTCTCTTCTTTTTTTTCCCATAGCAACCAGAAACATCCCAGAGTTTATCTCTGCTCTCTCCAAACGTTCTGATAAGGCAGCACAAGCTTGCACACCAAAGGAACAAAGGTAAAACGAAATGGGTTGACATCCAAAACAATAAGCTGTGCAAAAAGGCAACAAAAAGATAACAAAGAGATAAATTTTCAGAGGAGCTCTTTACAGCCACAACTGCCTCATCGTCATCTTGGCTCCCCGAAACAGAAACAATAATTTCGGCAATATAGACATTTTTATGGATGCAGGTCTACTCAAAAGTGATAGTTTTGGTTTCCTCCAATTTTGAAGATCAGTTTTAATCTTGCTCCAAATCCTTCATTGTTGTTTTTTAAAAGGTCCAAATTTTTCTTTGTTAACTGAATTCCAAAATACTTTACATTTGTATTTACAGTGAAGCTTGACAGATGGCTTAGATCATTCTCTTCTTTAGTCATATTCTTTGTTAAGATACTAGTTTTCCCTTCATTCACCCTTAAGCCAGAAACTTCTTCAAATTTTGTTCAATTCTACGATGCCTTCTAACGGTTCCTCCAACATTACAACTGTATCATCCACGTAGGCTCTGATCTTAAACTCTTGCTGCTTTATTGTAACTCCTCTCATGGTGCTATTTAATTTTATGTTAGTTATCAGTGCTTCCATCGCTATTATGAATAATAAAGGAGAGAGGGGGCATCCTTGTCTCATCCCAGTATTTATTTCAATTTTTTTCTGTTCTCTCTTCGTTTGTGATTATTTGTGCAGTCTGTTCTTGATATATGGTTTTTAAACAAATCATAAATTGCTTGCCAACCTTCATTCTGAATACCATCTCCAACATAAAGTCCCAGCGAAGGCTGTTGAAGACTTTTTCAATATCCAAAAATAGAAGAGCAAGTTTTTTTCCAGATTGGTGATCAAAATGTTCAATGACATTCAAAATATATCTCAGATATATTTGTTCTTCTTGGATCAAATCCTTCAAGATATATTTAAATCTGTTAACCATTATTGACATAAATATTTTATAATATATGTTGAGTAGAGAGATCGGTCTGTAATTCTTAACTGATGTAGGATCATAATCTTCCTTCAGTATTAAGGTTAGAAATGCTTCCCTCCAGAATCTTGGAACTTTTCCTTCAAGGACTGCATTCATAGTAGCTTGGATAAGTAAAATCAGTGGATCTTGTAATATCTTATAGTACGCTGCTGGTAAACCATTGGGACCTGGAGCTTTCCCTTTTTTTGTCATTGAATCACTTCCACAATTTTGGCTATTGTTATTGAATAGTTTAATTTTAGACTTTGCTCTTCCATCAATTCCTTAACTTTCAAATAGTTTATATAGTCACTAAAAAAAACAAAAAAAAAGCAGCCACTGTTTATAACACTGATACTAGTTTTAATCATCACCCATTATAAAATGCTGCAGGAGGTGGGCTTATTGCCACAAGATGAAGACATGAACACGTGTAGCCTTGGGATGATAGCTTTGCTCATGGAGCCCATTTTCTTCAAGGGAGCCAAGCCATTCTGCAACCAGACAGTAAAATGTTAGGCACTGCAATCCTATATAACCAAATGGGCTATGGGGTTGTTGTTGTTTTGGTTTGGTTTGGTTTTTTTTATACTTTTTATTACAAATTTAATAATTAAAATACATAATAAATAACATACAGTTTTACAACATATTGTTGCTCATGTAATGTCATAAGATCTTCCTCTCATCCTTACTAAATTACATTATTATTATTTTTTATATAATTTTAATAAATTTCACAAATATAAAAAAAGGATTATTTGACTTGTACTTGTTACATGAATTTTTTTCTGTTCTTCCACGCTGTTCTGGTCAACATTTCCCGCAGCTTAGTCCACTTGTTACATTAGTGCATCACAATAAATTGATTATCTCATCTGTTCGAACACACATTTCCTTCTCCTAACAATCATAATATAGTCGTTCTGGCTAGACAGTTCCCAACGATCACCCTCTTCTGCTTAACTCAAATCGTCCTGTTCCAAAATATTTCCATATCACTCTCTTGAAGCTTCTGTTTTCTCCTTATATATATATCTTTTTTTTCCCCCTTTAACTCTCCATTACCTACATCCCAAAATCTTAAAATTTTTAATTATTTCTGTCATTGTGTATCTGGCGGTCTGAGCAATTATTACTGCAACAGTCCCCCATCTTCTTACCCTAAATTCCATTGTACTAAAATGTCTTGTTTCTCCTTAAGTACTTTTTAAACTCCTTCTCCCATTCAGCAATATCACAATGTTCATATTCATGAAATATATCGATATATCATCAATTGCAAGCTTAATTAACAATGTCAAAATAAAAATCCATTTGTGTAATTCAGAAGCCTGTGCAATCGTCATCTTCCTGTTCCCCTCTCTCATCTGGTGCTCTGCAGCCCGGATATTCATTTGCAAATTCTCTGTACTCTTAAAGTCGCTTATATTCCAAGCCGCACCGCGCCCAAGAGAGAGGGTATTTTACTCCACTTATCAAATCAGAATCCTGTTACTATATCTGCTCCTTTTCCCCCCTCCCTTCCTGGACTTTGCGGTCCGGAGTCTATTTCTGAATTTTTACTGTATTCTCCTAGTCGCTTAAGTTCCGAGCCGCTCCGTCCAGGAGAGTGAGGGTCTTTACTTGACTAACTTCCATCACAATCTCCCCGTTCCCCCCTCCCATCTTGGACTTCGCCACCCAAAATTCGTTTCTGAAGATTATCTGTAATTTCTTTGTCGCTTAAATTCCAAGCAGCTCAGTCCATGGGAGGAAGGATCTTCCAATCAAGTCTCTTCCATCACAGTCTCAACCGTTGACATCACATTGTTTATATTACTGACAGTATATCACTTATAGTAAACGTGTTTGACATTGCTGAAATACATTGCCCCTTCTCAAATCCAGAACCCTGTGCCTTTATCCGCTTTATATTCCCTCCTCCCCTCTTGAAGCTGCCCGGAATTCATTTCAGATGATTCATTGCATTTTCATTGTCGCTTAAGTTCCAGGCTGCTCCATCCGTGGGAATGAGGATGTTTTGGGTTAGATGACCTTCAGCATAGTCTCATAGTCTCAACAATCCAAGAGAATCAAGAAACAGGAATCACTCCACAGGAATAAAAAAAAAAGGGAGACGTGCAGCTCAATAGCTTTCAATCCCGAAATATTCCTCCAAAATCCAAAATCCAAACCCCTAATCCATGAATCAAATTCCAGATCTTCTCAGTCCAGCCAAAATATCGAAGCATTATACTGTAAAAAATTTAGTGTCCAAATGGAGATTATAACTCATTTGTAATCCATCAGTCCAAATGATCAATTATACGCCATCTTATACTTTAAGTCGCAATTATGATTCTTAAGTCTTTCTTTTTTCTTTAAAAAATATTAACTTCAGTCCTCGTGAGTAAGCAGCACACCCAGCTAGCCTTTTCTTAAAATTCCAGCCGCCCCTTTAAGAAAAACTCCCAGCCATAACGAACTCACTCAGCCTCAGGGTCCCCTCCATTCTTTCGCTTCTGCCCACCATTGCATGCCAGAACTGCTGCGATATTGACAGAATCGTGACCAGAACAGGTTAAATGACTCTTATTAAATTCTTACATGTTGTTTGATGTCTTCTTTTAAAAGTTGATGGCGGCGCTTGTGCCGCTCAGGCGGCGATCCCACTGGCTCCGTCTTGGTGCTTCGACCCCCTTGGCGCTTTCCGCTCTCCCAGCCGGGCAGAGCAAACGCCGGTTATGGGGTCCCCGTCGGACCCATTCCGCACCCCTCGTACCGGAGGGGTGTTCTGCCACCTCTATGATGGCAAAAGAGGCAGCTGGAATCCAGCGGGTGGCTGCCCGGAGTCACGCCATTGCGCAGCTTCAATCCGAGCTGCCACTCGCGCCGGCCATGCAACCGGAAGCGTTGTCTAAATTACATTATTATTAACGGTCTCTTGAGTTTGTTTTTGGGTTTTCTGCTTCATTTGGTTTTCTTCATCAAGTCCGGTTGTTTTTTGGTGATCCTTGTTCGGTCTCTCCAGTATTTCTTTTGCTTTGTGTATTGAATTTATCTTGTATCTTCGCTGTCTATAAGAGAAAGAGCAGCCTTCAAGTTTTTCCCATTTATAGCTGACTTTGTTTTTCATGAGAAAGCTGGCCAGAGTTTTATATTCTTGTTGTTTTCTGAGGTTTTGATAAGGTCTATCTTTAAATATTTTCACTTGTCATCCACCATGAATTTTCTCTCATAACTTGTCTGTAATATCCTTTCCTTGATCATTGTTCTTGTAAAACAGATGATCACATCCCAAGGCAAGTTTCTTTCTCTTGCAGTTTTAGATGAGACTCTAAAAATCCGGTCAACTGTTGCTTCTAGTCTTTCCCCTGGTATGTCAGTGAATTCTGCAAATAAAGGTATCAGGTTCTCATATAAATTTTTCAGTGCATTCTCAGAAAGGCCGCTCAAATTCAAGCATCGGTCGCAATAACAGAGTTCTTGAGATTCTAGTTGATATTATTCTTCCTCTTGTTTCCTTTTAAGCATCGCGACCGATTCTTCTACTTGGCGAGTTTGTTCTTTTAAGGATTTAGTTTTACATTTTAACTTAGTTATATTGTTATATTGTCTATCTTTTTTCCTATAGTGTTTAATTCTTGTTTCATATCTGACGGAATATCGGATCTAGTCTCTTTCAGTTCTTGTCTTATCTCATCCTTGAAGCTTCTAAATTCTTCCATCATCTGCATCATCAATTCCAAAGGTCTAGGTGACACATCTGTTGAAGGTCTTTGAAATGTTGTATGTATTGAGGATGAAGTGGTTGAACTGGTATTTACAGCAACACTGGCTGCAACTGCTGCATTCGCTGCACTTTTCCTGGTATGTGAGTGCATTGTTGCTTTATTTTATTGAACTAGACTAAACTGAATGAGCTATGTAACGCACAATATATTTAATCTATTGATCAATATTTTCTATTTGCAACAATATAGCTAATAAATCTAAAAAGCTAAAATCTAAGCAGTTTTACACATGCAAAAAATGTAATTTCAATGTCCTTTGTTTTCCCAAGTGGGTTAGAAAAGTGAATCAGTAAGTAAAAAAAAAAAAAAAGAATTATTTTACCGGAAGGTGGCAGTATTTAGTCAAGGAAAAATATTTTTCAGTTCCTCACTTCACTTGACAACCTTTTTTTCTCCTCTTTCCCTTCCCCTCCCCTTCTCTCTTTTTCTAGTTTTTTATTTTCCCTTTCAAGGACAGACAGATATTTAAACAAATAAGCCCACATATCTTAATTCAAGTTCTGTCTAAACACATAATCCTGTAAATATTTCTGTATTATATCCTTCAGTTCCAGTCAGTTCAATTGCATTTGTCTTCCTTCTGTATAGTTTAGTTCATTCCAATTTAGTTTAAATCAGTTTAGTTCATTAAATCAGTTGCTAAATTCAGCTAATTCATTAAAATAATCTAATATCTAATATGAATTATCATGTATATGTGCCACTTGATTAGCTTATTCTAAACTAGAATTAATGGAGTCTCCATTTACATTATATAAACAATAGTAATTAAATTATATAAGCAATAGTAATGTACCAATATGTTCTTAAATTAATGTTAGCTTGCTATTTGATATCTAATATATGAATAGGAAAATTATGAATTTAAATTAATTACTCGATTTCGCTTACATTTAAATTGGTTACTTAACTGACTTTAAATAATTAAATGATGTAAAATATTGAAAACAAGATTCTTTCCAGATATCAAGATATTCGAGATAGTAAAATATTTAAAATATCCCAAAATATCCCAAGTTGTTAACAAGCATAAATGGGCTATGGTTTTTAAAATTTTCAGCAGAAGCATTTCTAACACATACTACAGCACAGACCTTGACTGGGCAGCTTTTTTCAACCTTGCCTACCTAAGTCATCTATGCCTCTAGGATGGTGACCGTATGAGAGCTCGAATAGTGAGAATCCAGTTGATGCCTGAGATACTTCTTGTACCACAAATGTTAAGGGGTGTAGTAACTTTTGCCATTACTTGGACTGCGTAGTTACAAAGTATTTTAGCATGTCTTTCGAAGTCCTATTAAAAGTCAACAAGCCCATTAACTTGAGGGTGGTAGATGGATGTTTTCATGGGGCATGTTTTTAATGAGGTCCACTTTTGCCTCACTATTGTACTCATAAAATTAATGCCCTGATCTGTGATAGTCTCCTTTGTAAGTTCCACTCTGGAGGAAGTAGACAGCAATTCACAAGCCAAAATGGGAGCCTTCACTGATTGCAAAGCAACTGCCTCAAGGTAACTGGTGTCATAGTCTATAATTAGAAGATACGGCTCTGCCCTGTGCAGTTTTCCAGTGGCCCTACTATATCTGATGCTACTCTTTCAAATAGTTAGGATGTGCATGACATAGCAACTAGGGGCCTAGTGGCCTATTTTTCCTGATATAACTGGCATTCTGGGCATGAGTCACAATATCATCTGACCTCCCATGTCACTGGCCAGTAGAACCTCTGGCTAGGCAGCTAACATCTTATTGGCCACCAAGTATCCTGCAGCCGCTATATAATCCACAGCTTAGGCCTTAAGAAACATGGGGCTTCTGACTATCTTAAGCTCTTCTAACCCTGGATTGCCAGGCACCAGCTGATACAGCAAATCCTCTCTGAGTTCAAAAAGGGCCCTCTATGTGGGGAGGAGGGTTACCCTCTCTCACAGCTTGCTGCTGAGTGTGTTGTAAGATAGGATTGTTATGTTGCTGTCCACTGACCTGCCTCTTATACATGCCAGCTATGTTGGTGAGATCTGAGGCTTATTATCACACACATACCCCATGCTGCCCAGTACTGCCAGTCCTGCCCTACTGAAACCTCTTTGGGTGAGCTGGGTACCACTCCCACCTTTCATTTACTATATAAGGGGCCTGATTGATATCTGTACTTCAACTGTTCCATAGGACTTCACATCTCCCTTGATGCATATCACTAAGACCATTTCAGTCAGAGGCTTCCCCAAGGGACTTCCAAACAAAATGCTGCTGTTCCAAGTATCCACTAAGGCCTTCACTGGTTTCCCTTCTGTCATGACCAAGAACATCCTGCAGCAAGTTAATTATTTCAAGAAAATGGAAAATTCATGGAGATTTTCAAATAGAGGATTGGTATAAAGAAGTTAACATGTCGAATTAAGTTAACATGTCGAATTAAGGCCAAAAAAGGAATAACAAAGGGGAATGATTTTGAAGCAATATGGAAGATATTTGTGGAAAAGGTTTTAATAAGGTGTCATACCTCCACAAAAAGAATTATAATTCTGGAAGATGGAGTACGTTGAAACATAATTGGCTCTGGGGGGGTGGGTTTATTTTTAGGAATAGTTTGATATGTTTAATAATAAGATCATATTTAATAATAATAATAGATTAAATGTAATTGAAAAGTATAGAGTTAAGATGAAATTATGATAATAATAATGAGTATAATGAGAATGAGATCTAGATACAGGTAACCAAAGTATGCGTGATATAGAATATGTTGAATAAGTATATGATTGTAATGGAATTGGAGAGAAATAACAATGTAAGCTTCTTTTCGTTGAAATTCCTTTTTTTTTTCACTATTATGTGTATCACGTGGTATTTTTCTTTTTTTTGTTCTGTTCTTTTCTTTATAATCAATAAAAAGTAATTAAAAAAATGACCAAGAGCCTCCACTCCCATGTTGCTCAGCTGCTATCCATGCTTCTGCCCATGAATATTCTGTTTTGATGCGTCTCTCCATCCCACATGTAAAACAGATGAAAATCTTCACCCTCCCTCCTAATAATCTCTACCATCCATTTTTGAGGCATCAACTAGCAATCTGGGTGGGCTCCCCCATTTTCGACTTTGCTACTTCCACTGCACTATTGGGGGCTTTATTGCAGCTTAACCCCTGCCCCCCAATTGGTTTGACCTTTCTCCAGTTTTCACCTTCCCTTGGAGTCTCCCAGATCTTGTTGTAGGATGAAACTTCGTTTTGCATTTATAAAAGCCTCCATGAGTGTGATAGCTGTTTCCAAGGAGGTGGGCTGATGATATCTCACCCAATTGCAAGCAAGGAGAGGTAGTCAGCATTGTTCAGTCAGAAAAGTTCCTCCAGCAGCTCAGTAGTCCATAGTGGACTTTAGTCACTTCATTCCATTTGCACTGCAGACTGCTCCCACTGCCTTCCATGGGTGAAGAGTCTTCTTAATGTCCTCAGTTGATCAGCTTTAATGTGGACACCAACAGGGCTTCAGTCTCACAACTCAAAACAAGCTTCAGCCAAGCCTCTCAGAGCCTCCTAGATCAGCTGATACAATTTAAACAAAGTAGCACTCAGAAGATAGGTTTTCCTTCTATTTCAAGCAAGGTAAGTAGAGGCTGGCATTTTGAGCAAGTAACAGCAAGTTCTTCCTCATTCAAATCCCACTCATGCTGCTCCAAAACTGTGTTCCTCTGCCCTGCCCCCAAGGTATCCTCCTAAGCCCAATCGGGAATTCTTGTTGATGTTTAGAGGGCTTCTGCACACGACTGCCATCAGACTGCAACACCTACTTCCCCTTCTTCCTTATCTGTAGGCCCAGCTTCGCTTTCCTGCCTCCTGTTTCTCCCTGGTTGGACCTCATCCCAGGATCAGTGGCTGCCCCTCCCTCAGGATGGGCTGCTCTTCTCTGCCACCTTCTCCCCAAAGGATCCTATGCAGGCTTGATTCTCAGACATCATCCTTCTTGTTTCTCTCTCCTGCCCTGTGTGCTCCCTTTGTCCATTTAGTCCTCAACCTTCCCCTTCAGTGATTTTCTCACAACCTTTAAATTCACCTTTCCAGAACTTAGCTGTATTGTAGGCAAAATCACAGGTGGACAGTGCCTGCTGCTGACATTCCTTCCAGGTGACACCAGTTCCTCTGCTCCATGGCTGACCTCTGTGTTTCCACTGTTTGAGGGAGGTAGGAGCTGTGTTATTCCACCAAGTCTACTCCCTTGATCCTTTCCTTACAGCCAGTCACTGTTTGGTTGATTAATCCTATCAGAAGTCCTTGAAATTGTTCTCAGATGTCAACTGTTTTTTCTACCAGTGCTTTCCTGGAGCACATGGCCTCTGTTTGAACCTCTCATCATGTGACTTCCTTCTGTTCATGTTCTTGAAAATGCCCCTGCTCCAACTCAGGTGTGTGCTCAGGTCTTAACTCTCTTACCTAGTTACGCACAAGGAAAAATGATCCTAAAGACTGACATGTCCTTTCTCTCTGAGTGTGTGCCTTGTATTCATCTCAGTCAGAACATTTCTTTTCCAAATACTGGAAAAGAACATTTCTTTTCCAGTCCATGCACAGCACTAGAGATAGCATTGCATGCCTAAAGGATGCTGTTAATCTCTTGTGTACTGGACTGTTAACTTTAGATGGAACACACAACTGCATAGTTGTTCTTCTAAAAGGATCCTGAAATAACAGGCACCACCTAATTTTTGAAATCAAATTATGAAATTAATATTCCACTATGTTGTTCTCTTGTTGGAGTACTCCAACTGACCATCTCTGCTATCAGTTAGCAGAATGTCCTTCTCTGGAAATGATAAGAGCACTTCACTACCAGAGCTTTTTCTTTTCTTTTCTTTTTTAGGTTTTTCCCAGTGTAGCCAAACATTTGCCTACCATTGCAGATGTGATGTCAGAGTGTTTCTTTTGCAAAGTTTGCTTTTTGACTTCTTGCCTCACCTTGAGCTTGCACCTGCTATGTACACTTGCTTTTGCCACATGAGGATCTGAGCAGAGATCATGAAGGGGAAAGATATGTTACTCTGCTTGCTAGGGGTCCCTTAGGGGGGTTCCCAATACCTGTCAAAATTATCACTTGTGGGGAAAATTAGCTATGAACACTGCTTTAGCAATGCAAAGAGGGCGGGGTAATTAAGGATCTTGAGCCCAGCTTTACGGAGTTGGATCACAGAGAATCAGGCTAACTGTTCAAATTTCAGTGTTTTATTGAAATAGATGTTAAAATCCATACAATCACTCAGCTGCATTCACTCCCACAAGCATACAAGGCTGCAGAAATTTAGAAAGAAGTGAAAATTAAGAGAGAGACAGAAGGGTTTTGGGGAAATAACTGTATCAATCCAGAAGTCTTCGGCTGGGAAAAGACAAGTGAAAAACCCGACTCAGCCTCAGAGAGGGGCTGAGGGGAGCTTTCCCACTGGCAGAGGCATTGTTTGCAAGTCTGGGAGAACTCCAAAAAGGAGGAGAAAAGGGGTGCTAGTTATAGTTATAAAATATGTCCTTGGGACCAGATGGCTGCATTTTTATGAAGATGGATCTCAGCTTTGTAGTTCAAAGAAAATACAGCCAAGCATCCTTGTAGTTCCCTGCAAGATGAGTTTCTCATCTAGGGATGCATGCCTCCAAAGTGTAACATTCCCGGCTGTTTGAAATGTTAACTTGATCCTAGAGACCTCTTATCTCCTGTTGGCGCTATTGTTGCTGAAAATTCATTCAAATGGTCTGTGTGAACCATTTGCGAGATTCACCTAGGATGTGTGATAGAAAACAGGACTACCCTTTGATATGTATCCATAGCTCTACTGCCTACGTGTCCTTCCAGTAGATCTCTATGGCTCACTGTGTTTGATATAAAATAATTATGATCCTCAGGACATAGCATGTAGGTGGGGTAACAGATAGCTTGCTATTGGTAGGTTTTTAAGTGGCCATCTGGGCAAATAGCCATTCCTCTTTTTGTGCTACAGGTGCTGGTGTACTTGTCTTTCACTCTTTTTTCCTTTAACGGATTGCTGTGTGGCCCAGAAATGAAACTAACCAAGGTAACAGATACCATGCCCCTTTGAACATGAACATGGAAGGTGAGAGTGGGGTATCTGGTATATGAAGGAGCAGATAAGGGGATGACACACATGCATTCCATACAGAAGAAGCTGCTGGAATATAAAGGTGTTTAGCACTGCCTACAATCATCCAGTGTATCTCTAAGGACATTTTAAGTAGTGGCAGCCAGAAAGGCACATACGGCTGCCAATCTAGTCTGACAGGTATATGGATGTTTCTCTGGGCATCACTTTACATTGCATGAACTGGGTATTATATTGTGCTTTAGGTTTGGCTGTATGATTAGGCATTTGTCAAGGTATGAGAATTGTGCATTCTTCCAGATGTTATTGAGCTGCAGCCTTAACTAGCTTAAACAATGGTATGAAATGTTAGGTGTTGCAGTTCAGCAACATCTTGAGGCTGCACAGTTCCCTCCTCTGACTTAAACCTGTTTTTGCCTTATGCTCAGTTTCTTGGTCAACTTAAACCCTATTCAGGCATTCAGGAAAGGGAGCCATGTAGCCTCACCTTCGGATTGCATGGAGACTATCTGTGGAATCTATAATGCTAATATATAAATAATTAAATGGAGAAAACAGTGCTCGGCCTGGGGAAAATGGATCAGATGATGCAGTAGAGGAAAGGCAGCACAGTGTAGGTAAAAAGGTAGTACAGGAATACTTGGCTACTCCAGGACCACAAACAATCCACTTTGATATAGGGGGATCGAATTTGGAGCTCCAGAGATTCAGTGCCTTCCTCAACCTTTGGAAATCACATCTGTTGGTGGCAGACTTGAAGCAGAGAAGAAGAGGAGATCGGAGCAGCCATTGTCACGTGAGCACAATTGGCTTTTCCCAAAATAAGCTCCGCTGCAGAACCTTTTAATGGACCAGACATTATCTTTGCTAATCAAGAGATCTTCATGTAACTGACTCTACTGATGATTACCAAAAACTACTTTTTATGGTAAGTGGCACATTCTGCTATAATGTGAATTAAATCAGGACTCATGAGACGCAAGAACCCAGCATTAATTAAATGAAACTGATGATATCCCTTAAGTTAGGGATGCTATGGAGGTGAATGCTGAAGAGCAGGAAGCATAAATAGACCTAACAGAGGCAAAATTTTAAAAATCCTGATTGATTAGGAATACTTTCCAAAGGCTGTTGAAGAAGAGGGTGAAAGACTGACGGGCTGATGAGTTGGAAACAGCATGGAGAAAACAGAGCGGCGCATGGGGTAGCTGATAGATTGAATTGTGTTTGGCCACACAGCAAGGCAAGGAGTATATCGGGACCTCTGTCAGCAAAATACACTTTGTTTTTTGCATTCCCAACTCTTTTTGGATTATCTTTGTTTTGATGGACGATCTCTGTTGGAAGTCAATATTTGTATGGAACTAATCTATTTTCTCATAACCCGTGGAGTCTTCAGCAACATAAGCAATGTGCCTTATAGACAACTTAAAATGACAACGATCTTAAGAGTGGAGAGCAGAGAAGAGGGGAACTAGATTGCTTAACAATATTTAATCAGAGTCTGCTTAGAATTGCTACCCTCCCAGTGGTTTGCAGCAGTTGATTTTGGAGAATAGTAGCATGTGTAGTCTTCAAAGAAAAAAGAAAGGACAGTGACATTGACTCAGAACAAATTGAATGTCAAGGAGTGATTTTTTTTGTTTAAACATTTCTACTTTGGAGTTGGAATCAAAATAGATCTTCTAAGTAAAGACATGACATCTACATTTTTCTCTTTTGCTTATAGAATATTATTGTGTGAACAAGTGAAATCAATGTTTAAGTCTTATTGTCATTATCTAAATATCCAATCACACAATATAATAATACAATAAACAGATATTATAAATGACATTAATTATTTATTAATTCTAATATTGTGAATAATTAGCAAGGATAACCTCTGATTTTGGACACTAATTGCTGAAGCTATAAATATTTAAATTATAAATATCTAATTATAGTTTGCATTTATATTGTTATTTTAGAAGCATCTAATTAATAGGAACATATATTTAGTGATATATATTGTGATATATATGTGTATACACACACACACACACACATATATATGATATAGTGATATATATTGAATCAAGAATTTAAGGAAATCATTTACTATTATATGTAATTATTATAAGCGCCTTTTAATTTTTATCTTATCCAGTATGTTTATATTATATACAACTATTATATAAGTTTTATATATAAATATATATATATACACACACACACATATATATATATATACACACATACACATATTTAATATACATTGATTATATTATGTTCAGCATAGTATAAAATAATTATTGTATGTGAACTGTACTTTCTGTCTTTTTTCCTTCTTAGAATTATTGGTGATAACTTCTTTCATTACCTATTTAGTTATTTATTAATGTAGCAATTATTCAGATATTCAGATACATATGAATTGATAGGGACATTGACAACATTGAGTTAATTAATTCATTAATTGTACCTTAAGTAAAGCAATTAATTTTATTTTAAGAAATTTTAAATCTTGAATTTGAAATACTGAAATATATGTATATGTATATATAACAATTTTTATAATTGCATACTTAGTTTTTAGTAAGTTTGCTGTCAATATTGCCTTTCTCAATTTATATTTTGATGGAAACAAAGAGAACAGCTGCCCAAATGGTGAAACAAACCCAGAGAAGACCATTGGTGGAAGTTTCATCAAAATATTCAGACCAAAGTGTAATATTGGAAGAAATCAGAAGGATGAAACAAGATGTAAAAGAATTAAGAACTAAAATGAAGCAAGATTTTAAAACTGAATTGAAAGATATCAAGAAATCAATGGATAAAATGAATAAACTGGAACAATAGTGATGAAAGTTAACAATTTGGAAGAGAAAGTCAAAAAATAAACTTCAGAATATGAAAGGAAAGAAAGCAAAGAAGAGACTGATTTAGAAGAAGATCAAGGTTTAGAGGAAGAAAGAGAATTTTCTGGAGAAAAAGAAAAAACAGAGTGAACCGAGCAAGAAGTACCAGGAAGTGTCTGGAGCAGATTATTAAATACACCATCTGTAAGCACTTACAAAGGAATGTCGTGATCACTAAGTGTCAGCATGAGTTTCTCAAAAACAATTCATGCCAGGATATAATTTTCTCACGTTTTTTGAGAGAGTTACAAACTTTGGTAGTTGAAGGAAATACTCTGGCTATAGCATATCTTGACTTCAGTAAGGCTTTTGATAATATCTTTCATGATATTCTTTTTTGCAACAGTAAAATCTGGAGTAGACAATACTACTGGATTTGTAATTGGTTGACCAATCAAACCCAAAGTGTACTCATCAGTGGCTCTTTTTCATTCTGGAGAGAAGTTACCAGTGGGGTGCCACAGTTTTCTGTCCTAGGCCCAGTGCTATTCAACATCCTTATCAATGACTTGGATGTGGAATAGAGGGCAACCTTATCAAATTTTCAGATGACACCAAATTAGGAGGGTAGCTGATACCCCAGAGGATAGGATCAGAATCCAAAATTATCTTAATAGATTGGAGAGCTGGGCCAAAACTAACAAAATAAATTTCAACAGCAAGAAGTGTAACGTAAAAGGAAATGCATAGGATGGGTGAAAGCTGGCTTCACTACAATGCGTGTAAAAGAGATCTAGGAATTTTAGTAGCAGTGTGATACAGCATCTAAAAAGACCACTGCAATTCTAGGCTGTATCATTAGGAGTATAGTGTCTAGGTCAAGGAAAGTAAGAGTACCACTTTATTCTGCTTTGGTCACTTGTTGTTGTGTGCCTTCAAGTCATTTCCAAGCTATGGCAGTCATAAGGTGAACTTATCACAGGTTTTTCTGAGGACTGAACCTGTGTGACATGCCTATGGCCGGTAGGTTTCCATGGCCAAGTAGGGAATCAAACCCTGGTCTTCAGGATGTTCGTCCAGTTCTCAGTCCACTACACCATGCTGGATTTGTTCAGACTCCACCTTTGTTCAGACTCTTTGTTCATTTCTGGGCTCTGTATTTCAGTAAAGATATTGACAAACTAGTATCTGGGTCAAGAGAAGTAATAGTACCAGTCTATTTTGCTTTGTTCAGTCTATTTTGCTTTGGTCAGACCCCACCTAGAATACTGTCTCCAGTTCTGGGCACCATGGTCCAAGATAGAATGTGGAATGTATCCAGAGGATGGTGACCAAAATGAAGAAAAGCCTGGAAACTGTGTGTCAGACGGGCCACCAGTTTAGGTTCCCCAGATTCCTAGTTAGATTGCTTATCTGTTCTGTGGCCATATTGCTCTAATAACATTGTTGTTTCAATATTGGGAGGGGTATGCAGGCCAAAGTTTGGGAACTAAGGTCATTTTAAAGTGGTGTTGTATGGGAAAGAATGTGAACATGAAACCTGTGGGAAGGAGAGTAAGAACTTCTTAAAACCAAAACCTATGCTATATCCTCAGTTCTGGCAAAAGCAGTATCACTGTGCTACATCTGATCTCTAATAAAATCTAATCTAGATTCATCCATGAATCCTGGTCATTGAGTTAGGTTAAGACAGAACATTATACCATGTCCTATGAGGAGTGGTTTAGTTTGCTGGATATGTTTAGCCTGGAGAAGCTTAAGAGGTGACATGATAGCTATGTTTAAATATTGGAAGGGTTGTCACATTGAAGATGGAGCAAGCTTGTTTGCTGCTGCTCGAGAGACTAGGACATGGAGCAATAGCTTCAAACTTCAGGAAAAGAAATTCCACCTAAACATTAGGAAGAACTTCCTGATGGTAAGAGTAGTAGTTCTTCGTGGTCTCTGTGACTCAAACAAATGGGTTATCTGTGCCTACACTATTCAGAAACTTCTAAAGCCTGATGACAAGCATTTTGACAGGAAACTCACCCCCATCCCCATAGACTATGAAGCCACCTTGCCACCAAAACCCTCAATTTCTTTTTGTCTGCTGTGGCAGCAGTGCTATTAGCCTTTTTGCAGGGCCTTTTCTGTCAATGGACTTTACCTGGAATTGTCTTATGGTTTACAAAACTGTAAACCATCAACCATCGATTCCTTCCCCCTCGGGCTCATCAACCTCTAGCTCGGAGTCAGTGTTAGACCCCACCAAAACCTCTCCTCACACTTGGGTGGTAGATTGCAATCCAGTCGCTCCTACTGGTGACATTAGTACATTCGCCAACCAAATGCTCCACATGGCTTGGTCTCTAAATCTACAGGTAGAGCAACAGAAGGAAAATGTTCAGGATCTCATTTTTCAATAGCTACAGCTCCAACCTCAGCCTTGCTTCCTCTGTTACCTTACGTTTTGCATGTATTCAGGAAGTTCTGGTCATCTCCATCTTCAATCCTGTCTACCTCTAAGAAATTGGAATCTCTCTACAAGGTTGTCAAGTCGGGGGCAGAATGGTTGACTCAGTATCCCAAACCTAACTCCATTATTGTTGATGCAGTACAGCCTTGCCTATCTCAGAGGCAATGGAATGAAATTATTAAATGGGTGAAAGAGAAGAAGAAAATTAAGCCATCTTAACTCATCTTCGTTACAGTCTAAGTCCCTATTCGTCTGGGCCTGATTGCTTTTCCCTTCCTCTTCTCCATTGCTTCCTTAAGAGCCTTGTTCCAAAGTAATTTCTTCCTCTCTTCCTCTCTTCTTAATTCTGCTTTTCTTTTACCTGAAACTTTTTCCTCAAAAGTTTTGAGGGAACCTTTCACTCACATGACATCTTTTGCCTTTGAGATTGTATCAAGGTTAAATCTTTTGTTTGTATCTGAAAATCCTTCAAGGTTCCCCCCATCTAAAAAGTATCCCATATTACTTCAGTTTATTAGGCAGAAGAGTGTACTTTCTCCTTTTCTCTCAAAATCCTAATGATGAGGTCTTTACAAATTATTGGACTTCGGGGTTCACATGGTGTTGCCTTGTCCTGTAGCTGCTTTGCTACTGGAGAGATGCTGGACATGATGATTTACAGTGTGAAATTACTTCAACTGGCAGAAAATTCTTCCTTGGTATGGGAAGATCAAGAGCCAGCATACTATAGTGGTGTGAGTGTTGGACTACAACCCTGAAGACCAAGGTTCAGTTCCTTGCTCAGCCATGGAAACTCACAGGGTGACTTTTGGCACCTCACACACTCTCAGCCACAAAAAAAAACCTGTGATAACTTAGCCTTAGGGGCTCCATAAATTGGAAACAACTTGAAGGCATATAACAACAACAATGGGAACACCAGAGGATGACTCATGAAGGTTCAGAGTCCCATTCCTTGCTTTATCAGTGAAGCGTGCGTGTGTTGCTGAAGAGTGAGTGGAATAGAGAGGACCAACTTGCCCTACCATATTCAGCTGCTGGCAAGAGTACAATAGTTGCACTCAACTTTGTTAAATTTCCAAATTGGACAGGTGTGAATATATCTTAAAGATGTTTTCCAGAAGATGGAGATATTTTGAGTTACTTCTACACTGAGTTACTTGTACAGCTTCAAATTATGAGCAAATTGTTTTAAGTTTTGGACAAACAGAAAAACGCTATTATATTGGACATTAAACTTAAAATTTAAAACTTAACATTTAAAACTTAAAATTTAAAAAATTAGTTTAGTACAAGAGAACTGTGAAATATCCAATGAGAGTGTTCCAAAGCTCGGTGGTAACCCCTGCCCCCCATCTACCACTTTCATGTGCTAGATAATCTGTTTCCCAAGAAACATGCAGAATGCAGGAAGACAGCCGTCACCACCTAGGATGACAGCAGCTTGGTCTAGACCTCTGCGTTCTCCTGCTCTGGTTCCCCCACCTGTTTGTTTAATGATTTCTACAATCTACTCTAATCCTATTCCAAGTGTCATCCCTTGTTCATCAGTATCTGCTGTCACCACAGTACTTTATCCATGCAGTTGCCACTACCACTCTTCCATCTGCACCTGTGTCATTGGAAAAGTTTTCAGCTGATTCCTCTGATAGTGACGACGATTCTGAGTCTTTTTCCCCAGCATCACCTTCTCCCCTCATTTCCTCTCCTACTGCTGCTCCTCTAGGATACCACCTCACCATTGCCTCCAGAAGACAGTAAAATGTTTGTGGACATAGTTGTCCATGTGACCAAATCCTTAGGTTTGACTATCACAGCTTCACCAGCTGCTGTTTTTCACCCCATCTTTCAGATGGTGGATTCACAAACACCTATGTCAGCTATGATTCCTCTTCTTCCAGCTCTCAAGCACTTATGGCTCAAGGCAGCTTCACTGTCATCAACCTCTCACTGCCTTTTCACATGTCCAGCACCAAACTCCATTATGGTCAAGGCATCCTAAACTAAAGATGGTAAGAGATCACATTTGACATCTGCTGATCAGGAATTTGGATATCTTCAAGTAGTCATTCTATTTGTCAGTGGCCCTTGCAATCTGCATAGCCAACATGCAGGCATATATAGGAACAAGAAGCGTTTCCATTTCTTCTCCAAGGCAAGAAAAGGAAAGGGATCCCTGTTACATGTGTTCCTACACACACAGTCAGGTTGCCTCATGTACCTATTTTCTCCCTGTCCATTGTTGGGAAAGCTGATAGCAAAATCCAGTAGGGACAAGTCGAACACAATTTTAGTGGCATCATAATTGGCCAGGCTAGCCTGGTTTGCCCTGCTCCTCCAGTTGTCCAGAGGTTAACACATCACACTCCCCTCCTCGCTGGATCTACTCTCACACTCCTATGGACAACTTCACCCCAGTGTCAAAATGCTATGGCTAATGGCTTGGAGAATAATTCCATAACCTCCTATTCATTGTCAGCATCAAGAAAGGAGTCTGCTAAATGACCTTATGATTAGAAATGGAATTTTTGCTTCTTCATATCTTCCAAGTCTGAAGCCTATCTTCCACGTTTCTACACTTCTTACTGCACCTTTGACAATAGAGCTATACATTTTCCTTGTTGAAGATATATTTATCTGCAGTTGTAGGTCATCAACCTTTTTCTCCATTTTCCACTACTCTGTTTTCAGAACCAGTAGTGAAGAGGTTTCTCAAGGGCCTAATCGATCTCTACCTACCTGCCTCTTTAACTACACCTTGGTTCTATCACAATTAATTTATAAGCCCTTTGAACCTCTTGCATCTACAGAGGAACATCTCCTTACCCTGAAGATGGTCTTTCTTGTTGCTATCACCTCTGCAAGATAAGCAAGTCAGCTCCAGCTCTTCATTGTGATGAAACTTTCCTTTCGCTGTGACAAGGTCATCCTTTATCTGGACATTACTTTCCTTCTTAAAGTGGTCTCTCAGTTCCATTTGGATCAGGACATGTTTCTACCTACCTTCTACTCATCAACTATCATAACCTGTTTGGATGTCTGTCAAGCATTAGCGTTTATGTTCAACATATGGGTACAGTTGAGTATGGAGCAGATGCACGCTTTACAAGCAGACATTGCTACAATCTGTTGAATAATGGAAGATTGTGCAGGTGGGGCAGGAGTGGAATGCAGAAAAGTTGTCTTTTGAGGCATAAAACAATGCTCTGAGTCATGCTTTGAAATCTAAAATATCTGGAAATCATGACTCCATGGAAAAATACTCATGGTTTTGTGTGTGTGTGTGTTTTCTGGATTGTTTGAGGAAAAGTAGAAATTTTAGGGGGAAATGTAAATATATGCAGTAATCACTTTTTTATCAAACCTATACCTATCTTAAAATTCTGAAAATATTTGTAATCTATATTACAAGGAGTATCTTTGTTTATAATTTAATAAGCATATACATTTTTACTATTTTTAGATTTGTAACATTTACAAATGAAATCTATACACGTTTACTCAGAAGCAAGATCCATTCTTTTTAGTGAGGTTTACTCCCAAATAAGCAGACTCAAATGTATAAGTGATTTAGTTGCCTGCAAATAAAATTATAACTATACTCAGTACAGTGAAGAACTGCAAACTATTGTGTGATGCAGGTGTGTCTCAGGAAGCTTTTCACTCACTTTTAAAGAATGGAAGGAGTTCTTCCACATTTGCAGTTCATGCAATTGAAAAAAAATGAAAAGAAAATCATTGGGGAAAAAGGTTTTATTTTTCTAAGCCAGCAATTTTTAACCCTTCCTTTACCATGGATCCCCTTTAGATATGTTTTGTTGCTGTAGACCACCAAGACTTAAGATATATAAAACATGGTACCAAGAAATGTCACATGCTTTCTCTTGGCCACTCAGCATCGTTCTCTTGCATGTTCTCTTCACGTGCAGAAGTAGCAAGCACTGAGTATATTTTTTGTGATCGGTTATTTTCACAACTTTTTAATAGTTTGAGATATTGTAATGAAACTTTGTACAAATTATCACCAGCAAGACTCTTGCTATTTGAGATCAATGTATGGCCGTCTGCCTGCCTGCTTGCCTGCCTGCCTGCCTGCCTGCCTACCTGCCTCCCCCCCCCCTCTCTTTTAACTGTAAAAAGTCATAACATTTCTTCAGTCTTTTGTGGGCCACATTGTGTACCCCCAAGGAATCTGTGGACCACAGATTAAGAACCACTGTGTTAAGTCAGTACATATGCACTGCCTTTTAGGTCCCCACACTCTGTCTTGCCCTTTCGTACTGCTAACACTTCTGCACCTTGGGGGGAGGTTCTTTTGGGATGTTGCTACCCATAGCCTCTAGAAAACAGATGTTAATAATTTGCTTCTCCTACTTTGTTGCTACCCTTTGTTGCTGACCTAGCAATCTGTCTCAGATTGTTGAGAGGCCAGAACAGCATAAAATGTTGCTGAGGAGAAAAGCTGTCAGATTCTTTCCTTCCATTTGTGATTTTTAACTTAGCAGAAGCTCTGCTAATAGAATCTGCATAATTTCTCATGTAAATTGTAACTAGCACAGTTGGTTATAGTCTCAGGAGGCAATTATTATACTGAGACCCATGATTACCTGACAGTCACATGTTGAAAATGGCCTCACCTGAAAATGATGCTACCTAGTCTGTGCAAATCTTGGGCTGTGTAATACAAAGTGTCTACAGTCACAGTCCCACAGGATAGATAACAATAAGCGCCTCCCCACCATTTGATCAGGGAAAACTGTCTGTTTTCTGAAACATCAAAGCCCATGTAAATGGGGAGGAGAGCCCATAATGACAGGGTTGGCTAAAAGTGTTTTTTTTTTTTTTGTAGATATAATTTCCATGATTACACAGCAGCATTTTTAGGCAGTCTCTTAACATTTCATTTTCTATCTTCAGATGTGGAAACAACTTCTGCGCAACTCACCGCTATGCAGAGGCTCACGCTTGTACGTACGACTACAAAAATGCAGGGCGGAAGTACTTGCAGAAGACAAATCCTGTTGTCAATGCACCAAAGCTTCCTAAAATCTAAGCACGGTTTTACGGCGTGTATATGTTTTCTGGAGAAACTGTTATCACATTGAGACTGGTTTGAGCTGCTTTTCTTTTGCTTGCTCCACATCTAAAAATTAACAAACAATATCATATGAGGCTGCATAATATTGAAGAATAATGTTGATGACACCTTTTATTCTTTAATCAATCAAATTTTAAATACTGGTTTTTGAAAATGTAATTGCAATCTAACTATCATTATTATATTTCCTGTGTTGTTTTATATTTTTGCTAGACAAGTCTTTTAAAAGATATACTTTACTGAGTTTTCTGTTTACTATATTTTCCATTGAAATTTTTTTGGCGGGAGTACTGTAATGAGGATGTTGTATTTTGTTTTTGTTCACTCTGGAGTACCTAAAGTTATTTTTAGAAGGAAGTCTCTCATTACATTGAGTCAGTCCTTTGAACATTTAGAGAGTGCTATAATCAATTCAGGTTAACAGTCACATGCTGTGATACCTAGTATGAAAGGAACAAAACATATTTACTCCACTATTTCTTAGCTGATGTAATTGCTTCTAGGGTGGGTTGTTTTTTACAAAACAGGAAGATTTTCCTGTCGTTAAATAGAAAAAAATACTTATTTTACCATTTCTAACTATCTTGTAAAAGGCTTTGAGCTTTCTTTGTTCAATAGTTGGAAATTACCAGAAAAATTCTAATAAATATAAAATAATCACACAAAGCAACTGACCTACTCTTTTCTAGTAGCCTGGCAAGTGGGGGCAGTAATTAAGGAATTTTGCTCCTCTTATTCTCCTTAAAACTTAGAAAGTCTGGTAGACTATAGACAAATGCTGTTGTTACTGCCCTGGCTAGCCCGAGCTTGTGGGATATTAAGATATCTCTTGATATCAATAATTCAGCCTCACATACCCATTCCCCTCCACATGCTTGCGAGGCCCCCGGACAAGCACGCATACAGGCTCAGCTGATAATCGCCGTAATATTCCAACACAATACAGGCAGGCCAGAAATAGCCGACTGGCAGCTTTAGGAGACCTGAAGGCAAGTACCTCCATTAGGTATGCACACAACTTTCAAAAGATCCTCTGTCCTGCGCTGGCAGCTTGATGATCTGACTATACAACGCTCAAGTACTCTGTGTTTGCATACTGGCTATCCTATTGACAATTTGGCTATAATTCAGTCATTCAAATTCTGACCTTTCGGAGGCTTTGTCTCCAGCCCAAAACTCATTGTTTTCCCCAAGTCCAAACTAGCCTGTGGTCACAATTCTCCTTATAAAAACCCCTGACTTTGAGCGCTTCCTTGGATCGCTCTTGGCTTCTATCCCGCCTTGTTGTTGCTTTGTCCAGCGAGCCTTCCCCTCAGCCCCACCTGCTGAGATCCACGCTCCCCAACTTCTCCACTTCCAACCAGGCTTCAGGACAGGTGAAGTATCGCCCAAACCAACAACTCCTCTAAAAATCCCTCCCACTCCAACTTTTATTTCTCTAGCTATCTGTGTGAGTGTGCTGCATACACTGTTTGGTTGTGTTTTAATAAAACAACATTTATTATTTCAACTTCTATGTGCTCCCTGACTTGGCCTGACCCCGTAAACATAGGATTCAAGATCTCGCTACGTTACCCTGCCTCTCGTATTGCTAGGCAGTGCTCTTGACTAATTTCCCCAACTGATACAATTGAGAGCGCATTTAGGTGTCCCTTCCAGGACCTCCAGGAATCAGGGTAACACTGTACTAGCCCACAGAGCATTGCAAGTCATTTAAGTGGGCTTTATGGCGAACCATTCCTTTTCATTTGGATTGCAGCTCCATTAGAATCTTCTCATGTTCTTTTTACTTACCACAGTGTACAATTGTATATCACAATGAATGGCTTACACCTATTGTCCAGGTTCCTGCCTCCTGTTCTTTTTCCATGATTCCTGATCACCAGACAGAGCTTCAGCACATGAAATATGAATGTGTGCAGACTTTTTTCTTATTACCTATGCTTAAGTGTAGAGCCCTTGAACCTGCTCTTTCCTAAAATGTGTTCACTTTAATGTTAGTTAGACCTCGGTAAACTGAGTGCCTGTCCTTTTTTCAGAGTTTTCACATACATTGTTTTGAACATATTTACTAAATTTTGGTCCTTCCAATTCTCTGGTGAGTTCAAGTTGGCATAAAAGTTTCTCATGCCTCCCATTTTTATTCACAACAATCCTGTAAGGGTTGCATGCAGTAAGAAATAGTAATTGGCCCAAGGTACATGGCTAAATGAGACCTTAACCTTGTTCTTTTGTCTTCTAATAATTCAATGCATGCTGGAACATTGCAGATATGAAAAAGATGGTAGAAATGAAGGTGGGCAAGTACAGAAATACCTCAATTAACAAGGCATCTAACAAAGAAGCTACTTTTTAAAGTCTTTTAATGCCCATCTAGCCCCTGTTTTCCTTCCTTGTCATTTCTCTAGCTAGAAGATTTTTATGCAGTATTGGCATGGGGTAGATGAAGAATGAGGGCAAGAGAAACACAAACTTTTGGTACTGGTTGCAGCAGTAGTAAACAATGCAATAAAAACTTTGGCTGGGAAATAGTATGATTCTACTGACCCTACGGTAGCTGTGTGTGCTTGCCCTTAACTGGAAAGGTAAATAGTATCTGCTTCCAGAACCACTTGCTGAATATGTGTGAACAGCAAAAGAGAAGAGGAGAAAATAGATAAGCCTGCCTCATGAGCTACCCCCAATGTTTAAAAAGCACTTTTTAGTCTGCTCACCAAAATGGGAATCACGAGAAAAGTGAAGGCTGGATGCATTTTGGAAAAAGCTTTGAAATACTCTGTTGTTTTTTTGTTTTTTTGTTTTGTTTTTTTAACGTTTACTTATGCAAGATTTACCAGACCCGTTTGTTTCATTTCACAAGTGCATATTGTTAGTTTTGAATAAAAAGTTTGCTGAAACATGTTAAGTTGCTCTTCTTTTTGGTGATGTAGGAACATATCTTTCTAACCTATATTAGTTCAGATCTGCAGGGCCAGATGAATTGCATCCCAAAGTACTAAAGGAACATGCTGAGGTACTCTCTGAACATCCTTACCATCAATTTTGAGAAATATGAGTTGCCAGAGGACTAAAGAAGGCCAAACATTGCCCTTTTCCTTAAAAAAAATAAATAAAATTAAAAATCCAGGAAACTACAGACTGGTCAGCCTAACTTCAGGACCAGGAAAAACAGATTATGCATGTATTTGTCTACAAGTATCTTGATGACAATGCAGTGATCAAGGAACCAATATGGGTTTGTCAAAAACAAATCTGGCCAAATTAATCTTGTATCATTTTTTGATAAGGTTTGATCACTGGTTTACTAGATGGCAGAAATGCTGTGGATGTCATCTATCTGGATTTCAATAAAGCATTTGATAAGGTCCCTCATAATGTTAAATGTGGAATGTTCAAAGAATCATCATCATCAGTGGCTGCACTTCAAATTGGAAGGAGGTCTCAAGCAGATTGCCTCAGGGTTCTAGTCTGGGTCCATCACTCTTCAACATTTTAATCAATGTCTTAGATGTTCAGGTGGAGGGAATGCTTATCAAGTTTTCAGATAACACAAAATTGGGAGGGGTGGCTAACACATTTGAAGACAGGAACGGAATTCAAAATTACCTTGATGAACTAGAAAATTAGGCAAAATAAAATGAACTTCTATAGAGACAAATGCAAAATTCTGCATTTAAGCCACAAAATCCAAATGCACAGGTATAAAATGGGAGATACATGGCTCAGCAGTACTATATGCAAAAAGGACCTTGGGATTATAGTTGATTATAAATTGAACATAAGCCAGCAGTGTGATACTGCAGCAAAGAAAATGAATGTTCTTCCAGCCTGTATGTAATAAAATAATAGTTTCAAAGCTGAGAGAGGTAATAGTCCCATTATATTGTGCACTGATGAGGCCTCATCTGGAGTACTGCATTCAGTTCTGGACAATTAATTTTAAGGATATTAGAGAAGTTGGAGCAGGTTCAGAGAAGGCCAATGAGGTTTGGAGAACAATGCATGGAAAGTTGAAGGAGCTGGGCATGTTCAACTTGGTGAAGAGAAGACTGAGGGTTTGCACTCTTTAAGTACCTCAAGGGCTGTCATAGGAGGGAACTGGCCTATTCTCTGTTACCCCAGAGAATAGAATCAGGTCTAATAGTTTGAAGTTACAGGAAAGTAGATTTTGATGAAGATCTTGATCATAAGAGTGGTTCAACTATGGAATCAATTGGCTAGAGAAATGGGAGTCACCTTCTCTGGACATCTTCAAAAAGGGGCTGGAGAACTACCTGCTAGGGATGCTTTAGGTGCAGATCCTACAATGAACAAAGATTGGACTAGACGGCCCATGAATTCCCTTCCATCTCTATGATTTTATGACTCTATGACTTATTATGGCAGCCTGTAGTACCAAAGTATCTGCTAAAGAAGAAATGCTTAGGAACACATTATTTCATTAACTTAATTATATCTATATTACAAAAGGGTTAGATTAAGGAATAGGTGAATTTCTAAACCTAAGTGTGTAAATTATATGCAAAACATATTTTAAAAAAATGGAGATTAGACTATGATGAAGGAACCATGAAAACTGGAGGAAAACACATCAACAATTTGAGATAAGCAGATGACACCATATTATTAATGGGAAATAGAAGAGACTTGTCACAACTACTAATGAACATTAAAGAAGAACATGCAGAAGCAGAATTATAGCTGAATATTAAGCAAACGAATAATGACCAATGAATGACCAAATGAAAATTGAGACTGTAGTCAAGTAATCAGAAAATAAATAAGGCTTATGGGGCAGCACAGTGTAGTGGTTTGAGCATTGGACTATGACTTTGGAGAGCAGGACTCAGCCATTGAAATCCACTGGGTGACCTTGGGTAAGTTACACTCTCTCATCTTCAGAGGAGATGGCAACAAATCTTGCCAAGAAAACTCCATGATGCGTTCACCTTAAGGTGCCATAATCAGAAATTATGTGGAGGCAGACAACAACAGCAACAAGTGAAGGAAGTCGATAAGATCTTCCAGTATATAAATACATCATTGAATACCAAAGTTAGGATCACCATGTCATAGTAGTTCATGGATGTGAAAGCTGGACAGTGAAGAAATCTGACAGAAATAGAATCAAATCATTTGAAATGTGGTGCTGGTCCTACAGATATCATGAAAAACATATCAACTTTGAACTCTTGCTGGAAGCCAAAAATGACTGAATTTGGGCCATTGTACTTTGGACATGAGATGATATAACAGATTAGAAAAAATGATAATGCTTAGTAAAGTGGAAGGCACTAGGAGAAGACCACATTGAAGAGGTGGATGACCTCTTCAAGGAAGCCATGGGGCTGTTAATTAAAGGGTCTTTTAGAGGTCCTTCATTCATAGAGTCTCCATAAGTCAACTTCACTTTACGTAACAATAAGAAAAAAACTATATGGCCAAAGTTGTGCAAAAAATTAAAGAAAAGGAGGGGCAAAATTTGAGAAAGGGAAAGGTTCAGACAAGAAACAACCAAAGAAATATCCTCTGTCTGCTTCAGAATATTGGAATGATGTCTAGCTATGGAATTTTAATAGGTATTCAGAAATAGTATTTTCCAAGAAGCCCCAGCTGATCCAATCACTAAATCTCACTAACAAAAGTATTTGGGAGAGGGGAGGACAGGTTGCTTACCTATAATTATAGTTCTTTATAACTATATAATTATAGTCGCTTTCCATGCCCATTGGTCCCATGTGGTCACAGATCTCCACCACCAAAAACTGCTTGGTAGTGTCAAAACTACCTCCTTCCGCACCAACAATTCTGTCCTTGGTATCTATGGTATTGGCAACATCAACTGTACACACTTACCTGATTCCATCTGTGATGCCTGTTCCAACAACATCTGTGGCGCCCCCCATATCTACCTCATTAATGTCAACTTCTCCAGATGTTCAAACCACCTGGAAGCTTGAGGAAGAAAATCTGGTTTTCCTAGGAGTGTTTAATAAGTTATGGCAGAGATAGCAACAACAAGACTGTGGTAGGTGTTGCAACTTGATTGGAACACCAAGTTGATACAGGTGGAGATGGAGCAGAAATATCTGAACCTTTGCCATCCTTCACACAATGTCAGAGAAGATGGATGATGGCTGGAGATCCTGGAGACATATATTCTACCTCTCCTGGTGGTGATGAGGTGATGGTGATTCCAGAGCTAAGAACTCTGTGTCATCAGTGTCAAGTGGACTTTGAAGCAGTGACTTATTGAAATGGAAGCAGTAGTAGTTAGCAGCAATACCACCACTGCCAGTATGGCAGTCTGAGATGGGGTACTGTGGTTTGCAGAGCTGGAACAGCTATATTTGAAGACAGAAAAGCAGAGGTTGATACTAATGATGCAGATGTAGGATGCACTACTGATATTGCTGGAACAGGCACCACAGGTGGAATCAAGTGTGTTTTCTTCAGTTGCTGATACCAGTGCCATTGATACTGAGGACAGAATCACTGGGAGTTTGCAATCTTGACCAGCTTCAATATCAATGTGGAGACCAATGTGGAGAGCCTCTTGTAAAGTGATAATGTGGGTCACATGAATGATCTATTCCTATATGAAAGGAAACAGGAGTGGTACAATGAAAGTAACTGTCCTGAGGTGTTCTCAATGTTATGTCTCCATATATGATACCAAAGTGAAAGAAGATTCCTCTCTAAAGCAGTAATCTCTATTTGAAGGATGACATTTCACATATGAGAATTCTCTCCTGAAAGGTGATCTGTCTCTTTGAGGTGAACATGAGGGTGGCCTAAGATGACTGCGGGCTGTAGAGGGCATTGTCAGACTAGGTGAAGGCTGCCCTATCAAAGGTGTTAGACAGTTGGGAACTTGTAATGGTTCCAAAGAAGATTGATCCAGTAGTAGTATAGATACTGAAGTAGGAACTTTGCTACCGGTAGCTTCAAGAAGCACATATTAAAAAAAAAGGATTAAAATTTACATCTCCTGAAGCGGGGAGGGGAAGATGGTGCTGGCACGATAGGAAGTGTTGTAATGAGCTCTAATATCTTTGCTTTTTGCTTTGCTTTTCCATTTGGTTCTTTTTTTTTTTAAGCTGGCTATTGCGCCTCAGTGCTGTGCAGCATTTTCTCTTCTTTTTTATTGTTTTGGACAGTTTGTTTACATTTCTTTTTAATTCTAGGTTTATCACCAAGTAGTCTATCTGCAACTCTCATGAGCCGAAAACAAAATCTAAGAACTGCAAACCTTTGAGAATGCAACATTTCACAGTTTTGAACTTTTTTTCCTTTCCTGGTACAGTTAGTAATAATATCTAAATGGGGAATAAAAAATGTGCTAGGCATGGACAGCTAGGCATAACTTCAAAACAGTCAATATCCCAAATTTAAACCCAATGTTTGCAATTCCTACTGTTAACTGTTTCTTGGCTTTGGATATAGAAAAGGAGCCTCTTTCTGAGCCCTTGGAAAATTCTGACAATAGTTTGGTTTCTTATCAGGAGCTAATGTCCTCAGAAACCAGTGGGTCAGATAAGCCAGTTCCTAAGATTTCACTTATTACTGAGAAGAAATGACACATTGAACAACAATCATACCGCCCCCCCCCCCAAAGTCTGACAAGACTTTTAACTGCTCACACTGGTATTTCAATTTATGAATAGAAAAAAATTGTTAAACAACTTGAGCTTCTCAAACTCTCCTTTGACACTTTTATACAGAAACATACAGCAAAAAGAGAGAGTTGACCTCAATCTAATAGCATAACATCCAGACAGGAAGGAAAATTGAGAAGTAACAAAAACACCATAAAGGATTCTAGGGATGGTTCATTAGTAACTCCAAAAGGAGCTGGAAAAAGGAAGCCCCAATAGCATTCCGCAAGCAAACCAAGCCACGCTGCAAATTGCCTACAATGCAGATGGAGGTCATTTAGAGCTATCAAACTCTCTCAGTCAGCTTTTATATATACACTCTCATTGTGTTCTTACTTGCTGTAGAAGGGTGTGACGAAGGCGGGCTTGACAACAGAGCCTCCTTAGCAACCAAGAGTGTTAAAAAGTGATTGGTTGTTGAAATGGAACCTTGGATAGCCCAGAGGAGGAGCTGATGGAGAGAGTGGAATAACGGAATTTAACTGACTGTTGAGTTGATTGAAGTCCAGTTTAAGTTTAGAGTTTGGGGAGATGTTTTAGGCTAGAGTTGAAGAGAGAGCTGAAGAGCTCTGTGTTAGAGAGAACAGAGAACTGGGGTGTACGAGAGATAGTCCATGAATTAAGCATAGAGGGAGAGAAAGGGTGTGCTGTTTCATAAACATTTAGTTACAAACAAATTTAAGTAACAGTGTTGGAATAAACGTTTGACTTTCTGTTTTCCTTATAACAGTCTCACAGAGTATTATTCTACATCCTGGAGTATACATGCTACCAATAGTACGATTTTACCATAGTTCCAATAGTACCACAGTCATTGAAGAGATAAATCACTGCTTGTCTTTATATCTGAAAAGGGGCAGATTTAAGGAAAGCAATAAAGGGTGATCACCCTGGAAGAAGGAAGCCAAGGGGGGACAAGAGTGAGGAAGGTGCTGCGTTCTTAGGAAGGGAGAACTGAAGCAGACCTGTTTGTCATAGCCCTGGCTTGATCCAAAGATCTCCCTGGCTGTTCAGACCTGAATACAAAGAGGTGTCAGGCTGGGCAGGCCTTGAGTGAGGCTTGGGTGCTTCACGCTCGAGTGTTTCACAAAGGGCTTTCCAGAATAGTGGCGTACAAGAGAATTGTGGCAATATTTGAACAATCTACAGTCCCTTTGATGTTGATGAAAATGCTTTTTTTCTTTTTTTGGTCCAAATACCAACAGAGCGAGTTTTCCCATGAGTTAGGTATAACCCCTCCAATTACTTCTAAGCATAGTAGTGGTGTACCTATAGAGGGAAGGAGTACCTGTTTGTCAGCTTCCAAAAATCTTCTAGTAAGACCATGCTGCACCCTAGTCCAAACAAAACTTCTAACACTGAAATAGAGAAGCAGCTTATGGGCTCAAGGGAATTAATTACCAATGATGAACAAAAGGATATTGATTTAGATTGGAGGATCTCAAGACCATGCTGTCTAGCATCAATGACTTGACTAAACCACTGGTGAACGTAATAGCCACAGATGAGATCCACCATACTGAGAAGAATCTGGATTAATTAATTAATATTGTGCTTCTTTTATCTGTGTAAATGCTTATTAACTATCTAGCTTATCAAAAAAGGTAGGTCCAAATAGCATTTAGAATACTTTATCTGAAACTCTTACTGCTCTAGAGTGTGAATATCCCTCCACAACCCTAGGGCTGGGATTAAGGCTGGGATTGGGGGTAGGGGTACTAGGATAGCATTACTACTACCAGGTGCTAATCCTAGCCCTTGCCCTAGCCCTAGCATCCCTAGCCCTTGACCTAACTCTAGAAGCCCTAGTCCTAGCCTTAGCCCTAGGCAGAGAAACTCAACCCATAACCCTAGCAGCCCTATTTCTATCCTATAACTTAGCAATAGCTCTAACCTGAACCTAGGCCTGGCATTAACCCTAATCCTAGCTTTAGCCATATACCTAGCCCAAACCCTAATCCTAGCCGTAGCAGCTTTAGCCCTAGCCCAAGCCCTAGCCCTAGCCCCAGCCCTAGCTCTACCCTAGGTCTAGAAGTCCTAGCCCTAACCTTAACTCTAGTAGCCCTAGCCTTAGCCCTACCCTAACACTAACACTAGCCCTAAATTGAGACACTAGAGCCCTAACCCTAGCAACCCGAATCCTAGCCTATGCCCTAGCCATGGTTCTAATCCTAACCCTACACCTAGCAGTAACCCAAATCCTAGCTCTAGTCAAATACCTGGCCCCAATCTTAACCCTTCCCCAGCCCTACCATCCCTAGCTCTTGACCTAACTCTAGAAGTCCTACCCCTAACCCTAGCCCTAGCCTTAGCCTTAGGCAGAGAAACTCGAGCCATGACTCTAGCAGCCCTATTTCTTGCCTATGCTTCTACAAGCCCTAGCCCTAGCCCTTGCCCTAGCTCTACTCTAGGCCTAGCAGCCCTAGAACTAACCCTAGTTCTAGTAACCTACGCTAACCCTAGCCTTACCCCAGGCCAAGAAACATGAACCCTAACCCTAGCAGCCCTATTCCTAACCATAGCTCTAACCTAACCCTATGCCTACCAGTAACCCTAATCCTAGCTCTAGCCACATACCTGGTGTCAATGTCAGGCGGTGGCTTAAGCAGAAAATGGAGGCAGGAG
The DNA here is from genome assembly GCA_030412105.1 of Cyclura pinguis. Taxonomy (NCBI): domain Eukaryota; kingdom Metazoa; phylum Chordata; class Lepidosauria; order Squamata; family Iguanidae; genus Cyclura; species Cyclura pinguis. The sequence continues at coordinate 135,195,131 of CM059601.1, forward strand.
CCGAGGTTTATGGATTTTAGTAATAAAGTGATAAAGTAAACAAGGGGTTACATCACCCAAAACGAACAGAGGCAGCAAACTCAACAGCTAGGGTCGGCCTGGAACAGAAAGCACAGAATGCAGATTTCCCGGATGGAAGATGGTTGTTGCCCAGTGCCCAACTCGCCTCAGCGTCTGTCTTAAGTACATAGTCTTTAGCCCAGCTGGGGCTGGTCAAACGTCCATTGGCCCAGCTCACAGCTGGAGGCCCTCAGACTTCAGAAGCTTCTCTTGCAACTGCTTCAATCTGCACCCCGCCTCCTTCTCCAGCCGCCTCTGGAGGAACGTGGGGCGAGGGTCTGCAGCAGACTCTGAGCTGGAGTCAGGAACAGCAGCTTCTGTCTAGCCCGAAGCACTGGTCTCATCTGCTGCAGGTACTGGCTCGGGGACCGCTGTGGGGTTGCTGGCAGGCCCCTCCCTTGTTCCTGCAGGAGCCCCCTCTGCCTCCCAGGGATCCATAGACTGGCTGGGGTTCCCAGTCTAACTCAGAGTCCCCGTCTGAGTCGGCAGCATGCTCAGCCTGGCTCATGACACCTAGCCCTAATCCTAGCCCTAGCATCCTAGCCCCTGACCTAACTCTTGACGCTAGGGTTATGAGTAGGAACAGGGATAGGGTTACAGTTAGGGTTAGGTATTGGGTTTCTAGGGTTAGGGTTAGAGCTAGCGTTAGGGCTAGGGTTAAGGTTAGGATTAGGTATTGGGTTTCTAGGGTTAGGGTTAGTACTAGGTTTAGGGTTAGGGTCAGGTATTGGGTTTCTAGGATTAGGGTTCGGGCAAAGGCTAGGGCTAGGGTTGGGGTTAGGGTTAGGACTATGATTAGGGTGAGATCTAGGGTTAAGGGTGTGGTTCCCAGATTTGGGTTAGAGCTAGGGTTAGGGCTAGGCTTAGGGTGAGGGCTACAGTTAGAGTTAGGGTTAGGGTTAGGGCTAGGGCTAGGGCTAGAGTTAGGGCGATCGCTAGGATTAGAGTTAGGGTTAGAGCTAGGGTTCAGGTTAGGGTTACAGTGAGGACTATGGCTAGAATTAGAATTAGAGTTAGAGTTAGGGCTAGGGTTAGGGTTAGGGTTAAGCTTAGGGTTAGGGTTACGGTAAGGGTTAGGGTTAAGGTTAGGGCTAAGGTTAGAGTTAGGGTTATAGTTAAGATTAGGGTTAATGTTAGGATTATGGTTAGGGTTAGAGCTAGGGTTAGGATGAGGGTGTTAGGGCTAGGGTTAGGGTTAAGATTTGGGTTAAAGTTAGGTTTCATGTCAGGGCCAGGATTAGGGTTAAGGTTAGGGCTAAGGTTAGAATTAGGGTTACAGTTAGGGCTAGGGTGAGGGTTAAGGTCAACGTTAGGGTTAGAGTGAGGGCTACATTTAGGGTTAGAGCTAGGGTTAGATTTAGGGTTAGGTATTCGCTTTCCAGGGTTAGAGTTAAAGCTCAGGTTAGGGATAGGGTTAGGGGTAATGTTAGGCGACGTTTAAGTATTGGGTTTCTAGGGTTAGGGTTCAGGCTAGGATTATGGATTTGTCTGAAACCACTCTGTCAAGACCCCGTTTTGCTGAATCTGACCATAGACCTCCCTCAGGAAGTCAGGGCTGGCATGTGTCATTGTGGCTGTCACCCGGAAAGACACCGGCTCCTCTCTCCACCACTTCTCAGCCCAGCTCTCCTTCACCCAGAGTTCTGCAAAAAGAGCTACCCACCCCTATAGTGGCTTTTCTGTAGATTTATCTGAGCCCCTGAAGCCCTCTTATAGCCCTCAAACACATTCAGAACTGAAACAATCTCTTTGGGACTTCCAGTTCGGTGAAGAATGGGCGAAGATGGCAGAGCAATCGTCTCTTGATCTCATGCCCTGTAAGTGGTGGTGATCTGCAGGTAACAAAGACACAGAACCTGCAAAAGGATGCCCAGGATCTAGGGACACCTGAAGATCGCTGGACGGACTGCAACTGTGCCCCAGGAGATTGCCGCTTGACAAAGAGCAACAACTGCAGAGGGCTGTAGTACAGGAAGTGGAACCACCATTCTGACAAGTGGGCAGAGAAATTCTCTTCTCTTCTCTTGCACCACATTCAGTCTGCCAGACCTCTTGAGATTAGTGAGTGACTATACTTAATATATTAACAATCAAGAAGATTTCATTTTCTGTTGGACTAGCCCCTCAGAAGTTGGAAGCTCTCCTGTTTGGCTGTTGGTTTCTTTTTTTTAAGCTAGAGGTTTTAAGCTAGAGGTTTTGTAAAAAAGCTTGAAGTGACTTTTTTTATATATTTAGCATTAAATCTTAAGAATATTTCAATGAGAAAACCTTTATGTGACCTGTGGAAAGAAATTTAAAGAAGTAGAATGTGTGTGTGTGTGTGTGTGTGTGTGTGTGTGTTATTGGTGTTTCCTTTTCATTTATATTTGCCTCTCTGAAGTTATTTAGAATTTAAGGTATTTGGACAAGAGAGCAGAACTTCATGGTGAGATAGTTGTGGGAAGAGGAGAGTTAATTATTGAGTGTCTGGCTGTTACATTTTTTTTTAATAGAAACGTATAAATTTAATTGTGAACTATTACAGAAGCTCCTATTTATTAATATTAAGAGACTTCTCTTTATTAACAACAGAATACTGTTGAGCCTACAGAGTGTGCAGTGTCCTTGGAAATGCTGGCAAGTGTTCAGATACTCCCTTTTTGTAACTCAGCATTCTGGAATAGAGATAGACGTTGCAATTTTTTTTCTTCTTTTTTGAGTCTTAACTCCTATTGATTTTTGGAACAATATTTTTCCTTTTTCTCTTCCCTTTAGAGTATTTCTATTTTTGAGTAATCTTTTTGTCTTTCTGGGATTTGTGTAAGAGCTGGTGCTAGACCCCAAATTTGGACTGATTTTTTTTCAACAGATACACACACACACACACACACACACACATATTCCCTTATTCTTGGAGAGTTTGTTTTTTTTCTCTTTCTCTCTTTCTCCTTCCCACCCTCTTGGATTTGTGATTTTGGTTTTTCCACCTCGTTTTAAAAAAAAAAAAGATTAATGAAAGTGACCAAAGAAGGCTAGAGGAAGGTAGAAGAAGGCTTGTGGGAGTTACAAGGAAGAGAACAAAGAAGGAAGGAAGGAAGAGGGAGGGAGGGAGGGAAGAAGGAAAGAAGGAAAAAAGCAAGTGATAGCAGGAGAGAGGAAAGAAGGAGAAGAAAGAACTAAGAAGGTTGAAATACATTGAAGAAGGTAGGAGAAAGTGGAAGAACGTGTTATAAGAAGGTGAGAGTCTGAAGAAAAAGAACAATGAAAGACTAAGGAGGGCGAAAGAGGAGAGATAGGATAAGAGGACAAGATGACAAGTGTTAAAACAACAGCCAAAACAAATGAATCTTCATATCCACAAACTGGAAGAGCTTCAATAGAGGAAGGTGTTTCCTTCTACATGAGAAAATTTATGGAAGAAATACAAGATTTTAGAAAAGAAGTAGGACAGAAATTCAAAGACTTGAACACAAAATTTAATACAATGAAAACCTTTCTAACACAAGTTAAAAAGGAGGTTAAAGAAAACAAAGAAGAACTACAGATTCTGAAAAGAGAAGCAAAGGACATAAATCAAGAATTAGAAAGACAACTGGATCGGCAAGCATTAATGGAGTTAAGAGAGAAGGAGTCATGGCTTTGATTTAGAGGTGTGGAGGAGTCCCCTAATGAGAATATAAGAAAGAAGATAATAGAGGAACTGGCAACAAATCTAGAGAGTACTGAAGAATTTCTAGAGACAGAAGTGGACCAAGTTTAAAGAATTAGTTCCCTGGTGGCTAACAAGAAAAATCTTCCAAGGGACCTAATTGTACAATGTGTAAGGAAAACAACAAGAGACCATATTCTGGAAGTTCATTTAGGGTTAGGATTTCTAGGGTTTCTAGGGAATTCGAATTGAAGGGGAAAGAATAATAATATTGAAGGAAATATCGGCACGTTTGTTGAAAAAGAGAAAAGACTATCTCTTTTTAGTGGAAGTTCTAAAAAGGGAAGGAATTTCATTCAGCTGGGATAAACTCGAAGGGGTTAACCTCACCTATAAAAAAGAGAGATGTAGAATAAATTCAACAGAGAAAGCCACAGAATTCTTGAAAAGATTAAGGAAAGAACTCCGAAAGACATCTAAAAAATTAGAAGAAGACAATCCAGAACTTGATGATAGTGACATTTTAGAAGAAGACTTGAGTGAAAGAGTGGAAGGAAAACAAAGGAAAGATTTGAAGAAAGATTCTGGAGAGAGGAAATTGCAAGAATAGAAAAGCCTGCTTGACTTGGAAACCTTAGATTAGGACTAGGAGAAATAAGAAGTGGAACAAAGAAAAAAAAATCCTAATAAGTAGATGGTGGGATTTAGAGGATTAGAAAGTTTGGGAAGAACAGAAGGAAGAGGGGGAGGGGAGGGGAAAGCTTGTAGAGAGGCATTTTAGAAAGAGATTAAATCAAGGGAGAAAAAAAGGGGAAATTAAAACTAATTACACTTATAGTGTTAGACATTAATGTTTGTATATTAAATATAAATATTTGTATAATTGTGAAACTATATATTCAAAAGAGGTGTTACTGTAGTGGAGTGTCTTACTTGGAACATAAAAGGTTTGAATTCATTAAAAAAAATTAATATTTCATTATTTACAAAAATTAAAATTAGATCTAATATGTTTCCAGGAAATAAGGATTAAAGACAAGTAAATAAAATTGTTGACTGAGAAAAAATTAGGAGAAGAATTTGTGTCAGTTGGACCAGTTAAAAGGAATGGAGTAGTTTTATATGCCAAAACAGATTTGCAGCCGGAGTTGGTGTTTACTGATAAAAAAGGTAGATATGTAGGATCAAAATTAAGATAAATGACTATAAAGTGTTAGTAGTAGGAATTTATGCCCCAATAATAGAAAAGAATTCATTTTTTAAAGATTTGAAGGAGCTATTACTAGAAGTAAACTATTTACACTAGTGTTTAATGGGGGATTTTAATGGAGTGATTGATCTGCAAATTGACAGATTTTCGACAAAATCAATTAAGAAAAATCAAGGTAAACTGGCAAAAGAATTCTTTGAATTAGTTGAAGAACTGCAGCTAATTGATTCTTGGAGGTTAAAAGAAGAGAACAAAAGAGAATTTACATTCTACTCTAATATGCATAATTCATTCTCCAGAATTGATACGGGATGGTGTTATCCTGATTTCTGGGGTCCCAGGAGGGACACCTGAATGCGCTCTCAATTCTATAAGTTGGAGAAATTAGCCAAGAGCACAGCCTAGCAATACGAGAGGCAGGGTAACGTAGCAGGATCTTGTAGCCCTATGTTTACGAGGTCAGGCTGAGTCAAGGAGCACACCAAAGTGGAAATAATAAATGATATTTTATTAAAATAAAAGCAAACAGTGTATGCAGCACACTCACATAGATAACTAAGGAAATAAAGATTGGAGTGGGATAGAGGGATTTTTAGAGGAGTTGTTGGTTTGGGTGATACTTCACCTGTCCTGAAGCCCAACTGGAAGCAGAGAAGCTGGGGAGCGTGGATCTCAGCATGTGGAGCTGAGGGGAAGGCTCGCTGGACAAAGCAGCAGCAAGGTAGGATGGAAGCCAAGAGCGATCCAAGGAAGCTCTCAAAGTCAGGGGTTCTTATAAGGAGAATTGTGACCACAGGCTAGTTCGGACTTGGGGAAAACAATGAGTTTTGGGCTGGAGACAAAGCCTCCGAAAGGTCAGAATTTGAATGATTGAGTTATAGCTGAATTTATCAATAGAGTAGCCAGTATGCAAACGCAGAGTGCTTGAGCATTGTATAGTCAGATCATCCAGCTGCCAGCGCGAGGCAGAGGATCTTTCGTAAGTTGCGTGCATACTTAATGGAGGTACTTGCCTTGAGGTCTCCTGAAGCTGCGAGTCGGCTATTTCTGGCCTGCCTGTATTGTGTTGGAATATTACGGCAATTATCGGCTGAGCCTATATGCGTGCTTGTCCGGGGGCCTCACAAGCATGTGGAGGGGATAGAAGGCCAAATTATTGATATCAATAGATATCTTTTAATATCCCACAGGTTCGGGCTAGCCAGGGCAGTAACAATGGGTCTCTAATACTTTAGAAAGAAATGTAGGGAAGATAGAAATATTACCCAAAACAATATCAGACCATAATCTGATCAGAGTATCATTTTAAAAAAGGTACCCCAATTTATAAATGGAGATTGAATGAAATTTTATTATATAAAGAAGAAGTGGTTACGAAATGTAAGGAAACACTTATAGAATATTTTACATTGAATCAAGATAAAAGAATAGAGGATATGGTAGTATGGGACGCAGGGAAAGCAATAATTAGAGGCATTTTCATGAAACTAAACAATGATTGGAAAAGAAAAGATAAAAAAAGCTTAAGGAGCTGCTGGCTGAAATTCCATGGTCAAGAATAGTGAAAGAGAAAGGAGTTCAGGAGGCATGGGAGTTCCTTAAAAGGGAGATACTGAAGGCACAGTCTAAAACTGTGCCAATAAGGAGGAAAAATGGAAGGCATCTGAAGAAACCAGAATGGTTGACTAAAGAACTCTCAGCTGAGCTAAGCGTTAAGAGAAACATGTACAGGAAATGGAAGAGGGGGAAAACCACCAAAGAAGAATTTAAGCAAGTAGCCAGGAGAGGTAGGGAGAAGGTCAGAAAGGCTAAAGCACAGAACGAACTTAGGCTGGCCAGAGACATTAAAAACAACAAAAAGGGCTTTTTAAAATATGTCCGCAGCAAAAGGAAAAAGAAGGAGACGATAGGGTCGCTGCGCAGAGAAGATGGTGAATTCCTAACAGGGGGAAGAGAAAAGGTAGAACTACTTAACACCCTCTTTGCCTCAGTTTTTTCCCAGAAGGATACAAGCACTCAACCTGGCGGTTGGGGAGCAGGTGAGGAAGCAGGGGAAATGCGGCACATAATAGGTAGAGAGGTGGTACAGGAATACCTGGCCACACTGGACGAATTCAAGTCTCCAGGGCCAGATGAATTGCATCCTAGGATATTAAAAGAACTGGCAGAGGTCATTTCGGAACCGCTTGCTATAATCTTTGAGAAATCTTGGAGGACAGGAGAAGTTCCAGCAGACTGGAAGAGGGCAAATGTTGTCCCCATCTTCAAGAAGGGAAAAAAAGAGGACCCAAATAATTATCGCCCAGTCAGCCTGACATCGGTACCCGGAAAGATTCTGGAACAGATCATTAAGCAGTCAGTTTCTGATCACTTAGAAAGCAACGCGGTAATCACGAGAAGTCAACATGGATTTCTCAAAAATAAGTCATGCCAGACTAATCTTATCTCTTTTTATGATAGAGTTACTAGCTTGATAGATGAAGGGAATGCTGTGGATGTAGCATATCTCAATTTCAGTAAGGCCTTTGACAAAGTTCCCCATGACATTCTTGCAAAGAAGCTAGTCAAATGCGGGCTGGACAGGGCTACTGTCAGGTGGATCTCTAACTGGTTGACTGACCATTCCCAAAGGGTGCTCACCAATGGCTGCTTTTCATCCTGGAGAGAAGTGACTAGCGGGGTGCCACAGGGTTCTGTCCTGGGCCCAGTGCTGTTCAATATTTTCAGCAATGACTTGGAGGAAGGAATAGAGGGCATGCTCATCAAATTTGCAGATGACACCAAATTGGGAGGGGTTGCTTATACGCCAGAGGACAGGATCAAAATTCAAAATGACCTGGATAGACTGGACAGCTGGGCCAAGGCTAACAAAATGAAATTCAACAGAGAGAAGTGTAAGGTCCTACACTTAGGTAGAAAAAATGGAATGCAGAAATATAGGATGGGGGACACGTGGCTGGATGGCAGTACGTGTGAAAGGGATCTAGGAGTCCTAATAGACCACAAGCTGAACATGAGTCAGCAGTGTGATGCGGCAGCCAAGAAAGCCAATGCAATTCTCGGCTGCATCAATAGGAGTATGGTGTCTAGATCGAGGGAGGTACTGGTACCACTCTACTCTGCTTTGGTTAGACCTCATCTTGAATACTGTGTCCAGTTCTGGGCACCCCAATTCAAGAAGGACATGGTCAAGCTGGAGCAGGTCCAGAGGAGGGCGACCAAAATGGTGAAGGGCCTGGAAGCCATGCCCTATGAGGATAGACTTAGAGAGCTGGGTATGTTCAGTCTGCAGAAGAGAAGGTTAAGAGGGGACATGATAGCCATGTTTAAATATTTGAAGGGATGCCATGTAGAGGAGGGAGAGGGCTTGTTTTCTGCCGCTCCAGAGACCATGACAAGGAGCAATGGATTCAAGCTGCAGGAAAGGAGATTCCACCTGAACCTCAGGAAGAACTTCCTGACAGTCAGGGCTGTCCGGCAGTGGAATATGCTGCCTCGGAGTGTAGTGGAGTCTCCTTCTTTGGAAGTTTTTAAGCAGAGGCTGGATGGCCATCTGTCGGGAGTGCTTTGAGGGTGTTCCTGCATGGCAGGAGGTTGGACTGGATGGCCCGTGTGGTCTCTTCCAACTCTACATTTCTATGATTCTATGATTCTATAAGAAATTTCTAAAGAGATTAAAATGAAAGAGCTAGAGTTATTTAAGAATCCAAAAAATGATAGGATAGGAATCAAAGTATTACAGAAACAGAAACAAATAACAATGATGATGAAGGATGAAATGAAAAAAATAGATTATATAAAATAAAAGAATTTTGAACAGTGCAACAAACCAGGAAGATGGTTATTATATAGATTGAGGAAGGAGAAAACTAAAAGAATGATTATGAAATTAAAACAGGGAAATAGAATAATCTCCAATGAAAAAAAATTACTTAAGATATTTCATAACTATTTGAAATGTTATATAAAAAATAAGAAGTGAATGAGATGCAAATAGAAAAATACATTAGTGAACTTGCGATCCAAAAATTGACAGAAAAACAGAGAGTTTAAACAAAGAAATTTCAATAGATGAAATAAGAGATGCAATTAAACAGCTGAAAGGAAATAGATCACCGGGCCCGGATGGATTGACAGCTTTGTACTATAAGATATTTCACAAAGAATTGGAAAAGCCTCTACAAAAAGTTATGAATAGAATCTTAATAAAGCAGAAAATTCCCAAGAGTTGGATGGAAGAGAACATTGTATTACTACCAAAGAAGATAAAGATACACTGTGTGTTAAGAACTATAGGCCAATCTCCCTTTTAAATGTAGATTATAAAATTTTTACATTGATCTTATCAAATAGGTTGAAAAACTGCCTACAAGATAGGCCCAGAATGGCTTCTTACCGAGTCAGCTTATTAGGGATAATAGAAGAACAGTATTGGACACAATAGAATATCTAAATTATCATAACCAGATTAAAGGGGCATTAATGTTTGTTGACATGGAAAAAGCCTTTGATCATGTAAATTGGCTATTCTCAACTAAAATTTTAGAGGCAATGGATTTTGGCAATAACTTCGTAAATTGGATTAAATCAATATATTCTTCACAAAAAGCCAAAATTAGAATAAATGGGAATCTAACAGAATATATTGGTATAGAAAAAGGAAGAAGGCAAGGATTCCTCTTTCACCCCTGTTACTTATCTTGGTATTAGAATGTCTGAATAGAAGAATTAGAAATAATAAGAGTACAAGACGAATAAAGATAAGAAGAGTAGAATTTACATTAAAAGCTTTTATATATGATTTAGTTTTTACTTAAGAGGATCCAATTAGTAGCATCGAACCATTACTAATGATGATAAAGGAATTTGAGAAAGTCTCAGGTTTTAAAATTAATGCAGAGAAAACTAAGATACTAAATAAGAATAAGTAATAAGGAGGAGGAGGAATTACACAATAAATCTGGTTTTGAGATTGCAAAGAGGGTTAAATATTTGCCTAAATATTTAATTTATTTAAATTTATATTAAATTTATATTAAATTTATATTAAATTTATTTAAATTTAAATAATATTAACAAAAAACCAGCAATTGTATGAAAATAACTGTGTTAGATCATGCGAAAAAATAAAAGGAGATTTAAGAAAATGGGAGAAAAGAAATATCTCTCTGCTTGGAAGAATTTCAATAATCAAAATGTTGGTGCTACCCAAATTAATGTGTTTATTTCAATCAATTCCCATTGTCTTTTTGAATAAAACTTTCAAAAATTGGCATAAAGACATCTCTGGATTCTTATGGGGCGGGAGGAAACCCAGAATAAAATAGAAAGTATTAACAGATGCCAAAGAATGAGGGGGACTTGGACCTCTGGATTTAAGAATATACTTTGAAGCAGCATGCTTAACATGGCTTAGAGAATGGGTAGTACTAGAAAATAAAAGATTATTAGAACTAGAGGGCCATGAATTGAAATTTGTTTGGCACGCTTATTTATGGTATGGGAAAGTTAAAGTGAACGCTGGATTTAAAAATCATGTTATGAGAAGATCCATTTTAAAAATTTGGGAAAAATATAAAAATAGATTTGGTCTGAAAATTCTAGGTTGGGTGTCACCGCAAGAGGTTTTCTGTAGGAGAGCGATGGCAAGTTTAAAATTATGTTTAAAATATAGTGATCTAATACAGAAGAAAGGAGATAGTTGGGGGATGAAGGATTTGCAGTGTTTGAGAATGGAAGGACATCGGATTCAATGGCTATCATATCACAAATTGAAAGAGAAATTTAAAGATGATGAGAAAAAAATTGGTTTTGAGAATACTAAGAATGATTTTGCAAAATTACTATGTACAGAGGAACCACATTTAATTTTGAAAATATATAAGTTATTATTAAAGATACATATGGAAGAACAGCAAATAAAAGAAAATATGATTTATTGCACCCACCATGTATGTAGGTCATAGTATTGAATTAGAACAATGGGAAGAAGTTTGGGGAAAAGGGCTGAAGTTTACTAAATCAAATGACCTGAAAGAAAATCTCTACAAAATGATATATAAATGGTATTTGACACCTAGTAAATTGGCTAAAATATACAAAAAGAGAAATAATCGATGTTGGAAATGTAAACACCATGAAGGTTCCTTTTTTCGTATGTGGTGGCAATGTGGTAAAGTTAAAAAGTTTTGGTTAAAAATTTGTAAATGTATGCAAAGGAGTCTAAAGATAAATATTACATTCTGACCAGAAATTTTTCTCCTTAATATGGTAGACAGGTTCAATAGGAGGAACAGCAATATAAAGATTTGGTAAAATATATGGTAATAGCGGCAAGGATAATCTATGCTAAATTTTGAAAATGTGAGGAAACACCTAGTCTTAGTGAATGGACGAATAAATGAATTGAGCTTGCAGAAATGGACAAGCTAACAGCGATGCTTAAAGGAAATTCGAAAGAATTGTTTTTAAGAAAATGGAAACCTTTTACAGATCATGTAAGGGAAAAGAAGGGAGATTTAATGGTTAGTGGGTTTGCTATATGACAGACGATAACAGACGAGTGGATTTTAATTTGATAAGGAGAGGTATTATAGATATTAGAATGTTAAAAGTAATATAGAATGAATAGATGGTATAATGATATAATGATTTTATATATATATATATATATATATATATATATATATATATATAAAATAAGTAATGGTGTAAAGAATTATGTATAGAATTTATATAATTACTGGTATATTTTATTTATGTTTATATTTAGAAGGAGGCATTGAATTGAATTCAAGTTATCACCAACAGATGAAGAAACCAGGAAGTAACCTAATTGTTTTGTGTAGGCTAATTGCTTTATGCAGACTATTTGAAAGTGTTTATTTTTCCTTTCTTTTTCTTAAATCTTAAGTAGTGTTTTTGAGTAATTCTGTATGTGGTAAAGAATTATTTTTCTTTTCCTTTCTTTCTTACACGATTGTTGTTACACAGTTGTCATACGATTGTCTCACACGATTGTTGGATTTATATGAATACGTTATGATTGTTGTTTGTAGTGAACAAAATAAAAACTCTAAGTGAAACAGAAAGAGGCAGGATGTTCTCAAAGAGATGGAAGGAGTCGTGGCCATGGCTGGCAGAAACGACACCTGGCATAACTTGATGTGTAGGTTATGCACTTATAGGTTATAGAAATAAGTATGTTATTAATTTTATTTTAATTTTATTTTAATTTCTGATTTGTATTTTAATATTGTTATCTGTTCTTTATCTATAAATGCGCATAATATGTGAGAAAGTTTGATAGAGATACAGGACTCAGAATACTGGTAATAATAAATACCCAGCTCTCCTTCACCCAATGTTCTGCAAAAAGAGCAACCCACCCCTCTAGTCCTGCCTGCCGACGAAACCACTGGCTAAACTTTCCAAAGTTCTGGCTGAGAAAAATAGCCAGAAACTTCAGACGCAATGCGGGTAGGATAAGGCCTCCCTCTTCCGTTTTCCTAAAGGCCACCACCCAAGGCAAGGGAAAAGCAGCCGTTCCCCAGAGGAATCGGAAAACCAGTTTTTCAGCTTTCTTCAGCAGGCTTTGCAGGGGTGGGTAAACCCCGGCCAAATTCAAGGCCAGAGGCGTGAGGTAAGTTTTGATGTACACCGCCTTCTGATAAACATTCAATTTCCACGGTTTCCATTTGTCAAAATATTCCTTCATTTTCTCTAACCAAAGCTGCCAATTCTTTTCCCACCCAAAAGGTTTCATGGAAAACAATAAACCTAACATTTTATACTCCTCTAATTTCTCTAGTGTTTCTTTTTCATTTTCACGTTGTCATTTCATTGCTACAATGTTCACTGGAGATAGAAATAAGATTCCTTCCTCTCTAAAGAAAGAGATCAAATGGCTTTTCTGTAAATTAATCTGAGCCCCTGAAGCCCACTCATAGCCCTCAACACATTCAGGACTGAAACAATCTCTTCTCGATTGTTGACAAACAGAGAAACATCATCCGCGTGGGCTGCATATTTCACCCACTTAACCGAAACCTCCCTGGAAAAAGACACGATTCCCCCGCTGGGAGGGTGAACTCTCAAACCTGGGATACTTTCCTTGGCTTGAATTTGACAGAGAACAGAATCCAAAATCAGGACATAGAGGAGGGGGCTTAAAGGACAGCCCTGCCTGACTCCTGAATTCACCCTAATCGGAGCTCCTCTGTGCCCATTGATCTGAGGAATCACTCGTGCCTTCAAATACAACAATTGAACATACCTAACAAAACCAAGAGGGAGTCCCTTTCTTGCCTGGGCTTCCCACATAAAGAGATGGTGAACTTGATCAAAAGCCTTGTTTTGATCTAACAGCAAAATTTTCCCTTCCCATTTTCCCTTTTGGGCCAAATCAAATACCTCTCTAAACAAACACAGAGAATCCAACATAGAACGTCCCGGAACTGCGCTGGTTTGGGAAGCCAAAATAATTCTTGAGGCTAACTTGGTCAGTCTGTTGTTCAAAACCTTTGCTAGTATTCTATAATCCACATTTGTTAAAACGATGGGCGCCAATTTTGAGGCAAAGTCAAATCTCCTTGTTTGGGAAAGAATATCAAAATACCTTCATCAAAAGAGTTGGTCAGGCTTTCCCTGGACAAGAGCTCATTTAGGACTCGGGTGAGCGGAGGAACCAGCCACCTAGCAAAAGTCTTGTAGAAGCTCCATCTGAGTCCGTCCGGACCCAGAGCAGATTTGCTCCTTCCTTGCACTATGACATCCTGAACTTACTTTTCCGTCACAGGAGCCACCAGATCATCCCTGTCCTGCTGAGACAACCCTTGATACATCTTCTGTAATACGTTTTCAGGTACCTTTATAAAAAAAAACCCCTCTATAAAGTCTCTCTCTATATTCTGGCCCTCATATAATTCCCCATAGTAGTCTTGCATCACACTTTACATTCCTGCTGGGTCCACCCTCACCGAGTCCTTCTGGCAGCGCCTCAATCCTCCCATAACAATGGAAGCTTGGGGACTTTTGGCTCTAGCCCATTCTTCAATGTCCACCACTGCCACTTTAGTTCGAAACTCTTGATCATTTTTTCTCTTCAGTTTCCGTCCGAATTGGAAATTTCTAATGACCCCTCTAGACCACTTTAACTTATCCTGATTTACTGGGAGCCCCTGGTTAACCTTCTGGTGACATTTCAGAAATTGGTGTACTGTTACCTGATAATTCTGCAGATTCTTCCTATTGATGATGCAGATTCTTCCTATTGATTGATATCTGACTCCAAATATCTGAAGCGCACAACATAACACGTCCTGGGGTTCCTGACATCTGAATCTTGGTGAAAAAAACTGTCTAAGTATTCCTCTTCCTCTTCCATCAAGCCTGAAATATTGGACAGTCCAACAGTGCCAAGGCCCCGTCCTGCTATACTAGTGTACGCCTTGTTGTCTTTTCTTTGCTCCTGAGGTTTGCCGCCGGTCCTTCCACCAGGCGGTCTGAGCGGCAAAGCCGAAGATCTACCAGGTGCTTCCCCTTGGGTGTCATTGCCATGTGTATAATCTCCCTCCCTCCCCTTTCTGTGTCTGTCTGGTGGAGGGTTTAGACTTACACTTTTTCCCTTTGATGCCACGTTAGTTTCAGAGTCCATTCTAGGCCTTGTCAGAAATCGGCCGTTACCGGAGGCTTCTGTATCTTCCAATAACCTCTTCGGCCGTGCCCCCGGGTCCTTAGTTCTTGTCTCAGTCATCAAAAGGGGGTGGTTCTGTTCTCCCTGAGAGAAAGAAATATCCAAACTGGCAGCATCTTCCATTGAGGGCCCTCCAGCCCCCCCATCCAGAACAAGCCCTTCTCTTTGCTCTCCCACACCAAAGCCATTTCCACCCTCTCCAGCTACCAATCCCAATTCTGTACCCACCCTATCTCCCCAAGCCTGCTCCCGTCTCGGTTTCTTGCTCACTCTATCAGAGACCCCCCGGTCAAGGTCTGAATCACTGACGTCACTCAGAGTCCCTCTACGTCCTACATTTCCCGCACATTCCCCTTGCACATTGCTCCCCATCCTCTGCAACTCCCTCCTCCTTTTCGCCTCTCTCAGATCCTCACCGGTTGCTGGGGGCGGCACCGTGGCACGTGCCCCCAGGCTGGAACTCAGGGCCGCACATCCCTCAGGGCTCCTCTCAAGCTGCACCACTGGGTCCACTTCTTTCCAATTCATCAACTTCTCCCTGATTTTCTCTTGTCTGGTTCCCTTAGCCTTTTCTCCCATCGGATCAAAACCTGACTGCTTGGCAATTTTTCTGTGCTGTTGTGAGTCTGCCGTCTCCATCCATAAGTCTGCCGTCTCCATTAAGAGCCACTCCATCCAGGCTTCTCTGGTCACCATTTTGGATGTATTGTCCATTTGTGTCCAAACTAAAGGAGTCTGGTTCTAAGGGGCACATTCCCAGGTCCTATTGATCTCCTGAAAGGTCTTCATCAATCGGCCCTCCCTCAACCAGTCCAGCAGAACGATAACAGATGTCTTTGGCTTCCTGCCCGGTAGCAAATACTCGACAATCTCCAAGGCTAAAGTCCTGGCGTAGGACACCTGCTCCTGAGACTGCTCCACCCACAATCCTGTCAACACCGATTTCAGCAAAGGAAAGCTCTTCTCCAGGATGCCCCAGAGTTTATCTCTACTGTATTTTTTGAAACTGGGCAAGTGTTCTTTAGAGCCTTGGAGGGCAATGTGTGCCATCGTATGGCCCCAGAGTTTCAGCATGTCATACTTGTCAAAGTCTTTCGGCAAAATAATATTGGTCACTTTGTTCCAAGGAGTGTGGAGACATTCCGTCCAGGCTGCTTAGATCTGCCTTTCCCGGGAAAGAATTGTATTTTTGGAACTTTCCGAAAGAGTTCCCTCCCACTCTGCCCCTTCTCCCTCCTCCACACTTTGGAAATCCGTGTCATACTGGCGAATTAAATATTCCTTTGTCACTTTTTTTTCCCAGGGAGAGACCTTTTCCTCCTTCCTTTGTTACCCTCTTGCCTCTTTTCTTCAGGGCTTCACCCCCAGTGCCTTCCTCCTCCATCTTCTCCTCCTCACTGCTGTGTGTGCTTTCTTTTGTAGAGGGTCACAGGATACAGTTCTTCTTCTGAACAGTTCCCTGGTTTGAGCGGGGAGCGATCCCTACTTGTATTCAAAGCCTCTTCAGCTAATAAATTTCTACTGGAAAGCTTTGGCTCCCTCTCTCTTCTGATCTTTGTTTTTTCTTTGCTTTTCTCCTCTTTGCTTTTCAAAGCCAATTGCTTTAATAAAAATCGTTTCCTCTCTTTATAAGTCTGCAGATCTTTCCTAACTTCTTCATTCCACTCGTTGATGCCAGTTACACTATGTAAAAGGGATTCATACTCCTCTTGCTTTCTTTCCCCCACTCGCTTTCCCAACAGGCTCCTGCCATAATCATTTAACTCTTGGAGGACCTCTCTCATCGAATCCACCCCCAAATACGCTCTGTTTTGCATTTCTCTGAAATGAAAATCCCTTTGCAAAAATTCTGTGGCTTCCTCAGGCTCTGTGAAAACACTCTCCAATTCAAACTCTTTGATAGATTCCTCCAACAGCCCTAAAAACTTTCCCAGTTTTTCTCTATTCAAACAATATGTTTCTCTATACTGATCAAAGTCAAAGAAATCCTGTAAAAAGTTTTCAGCAGTAGCCAGACCCAGGGTTTTTCCTCCCCCCTCCTCTGTGCCTGTTTCCATGGCTACAGCAGGCTTTAGCAGTCCAGAGTTTACTTTCAGTTTTGCTGGCTGAGTTTGTTTGCTAAATGGCTGCCTGCCTCTTTTTGCAGCAAAAAGATTGTTCCTTGGGGCTTTTGAATGTATTCTTTTTCCTAAATGTCCTTCTGGAACCCAGAATCCACTTTTAATTCTACTTGAAGTAAGTTTGTGCTGCCTTTCCAGGCAGTTTCTGTTTCTGCCATGGCTGCCACGCCCGTCTTTCAGAGCTGGCTCAAACATTTTCTCCCCTTGCTTCTTCTCTCTGGCTTTCTCTTTGTAAAACTTCCTTCCCTGGAGTTTCTAATATTTCCTTGACACTACTAGAAGCCAGTCTAGCCCCAAAGCCCTTCTCAGTTCCCAAATCCACAGTACTCGCAGTCTTTTTGGTCTCATTTGCCAGTTTCAAACATTCTTCAGTTTCTTTCTCTTTCTCTTTCCCTTCCTGGGAAGCCATTGTTTTCTGTAAAGTCTTCTGCAACTTTTCTTGGGGGCTGAGTTTGATCTGCCCCTAGCTCCTCAAAATCTTGCTTTTGAGGTTCCATTCTCGACTCTCCTGATGCCTGAAGGGTTCCACTGCCTACCCCAGTCAGTGAGGTTGCAGCGTTTCCACTGGATTCAGGAGAATCCACTGTTTTGCTGAAAGGTATTGAGGAGCTGTGAAAAACACAACTTCTCCTTTGAAAACTAGGTTAGGGCTAGGTTAGGGCTTTGGCTATGGTTAGGGTTAGAGTTATGGTTAGGTTTATGGTTAGTTAGGGTTAGGGTTAGTTTTAGGGCAGGGTTAGTGATAGGGTTAAGGCTAGGGCTAGGGTTAGTGCTACAGCTAGGGTTAGCGCTTGGTTTAGGGTTATGGATTGAGTTTGGGTGAGGGCTAGGGCTAGGGCTAGGGCATGGGTTAGGGCTAGGGTTAGGCTAGGGTAGTGCTACAGTTAGAGTTAGGGCTACAGCTAGGTTTTGGGTTATGATTAGGGTTACGACCAGAGTTAGGGCTAGTGCTAGGGCTAGCTTTAGGACTGGTTTAGGTCTATACCTTGGGTTAGGATTAGGATTAGGGTTAGTGTTTGGGTTAGGGTTATTGTTAAGGCTAGAGTTAGAGCTAGAGCTTAGGGCTAGGGCTAGGGATAGAGCTATGTTAGGGATAGGATTAGGATTAGGGTTAGAGTTAGGGTCAAGGCTAGGGTTAGGGTTAGGGTTAGGGTTAGTGCTATGGCTAGGGCTAGGGCTAGGGCAAGGTTTATGGTTCGGGCTAGGGCTGGGGTTATGGCTAGGCTTAAGTTAGGGTTAGGTTAGGGTTTTCTTATGGTTAGGGTTAGGGCTAGGGTTAGGGTTAGGGTTAGGGTTAGGGCTATGGTAGGGCTAAGATTAATGTTAGACCAAGGTCTAGGGTATGGTTTATGTTTGGATTAGGATTAGGGCCTTGGTTAACATTATGGTTAGGGCTAGGGTTAGGATTAGGGCTAGGGCTAGTGCTAGAGTAGGGTTAGAGCTAGGTTTATGGCTAGGGTAGGGCTAGGGCTAGAGTTATTTCTAAAGTTACTGTTAGGGTTAGGTTTAGAGCAAGATTAGGGTTAGAGTTAGGGTTAGGGTTAGTTCTAGGGCTAGGGTTGGGGTTAGGGATAGGGTTGTGGCTCAGTTTAGGGTTAAGTTTAGGCTTGGGGCTAGGTTTAGGGCTAGAATTACTCCTTGGCTAGGGCTAGGGCAAGGTTTAGGGCTAGGGCTAGGGGTGGGTAGGGCTAGGGTTAGAGTTAGGATTAGGTTAGGTTTTGGGTTAGTGTTAGGGTTAGGAGAGTGATAGGGCTAGGGTAGGGCTAGGGTTAGAGTTAGGGCTAGGATTAGGCTTAGAGCTAGGATTAGGGCTAGGACTTAGGGCTAGGTTACGAGTAGTGCTGGGGCTAGTGCTAGGTTAGGAATTGGGTTAGGGTTAAGGTTAGGGTTAGTGATATAGCTGGATTTGGGTTCCAGTTAGTGTTAGGCTTAGGGTTAGGGCTAAGGTTAGTGCTAGGGCTAGGGTCAGGATTAGGACTAGGGTTAGGATTAGGATTAGGTTAGGGTTTGGCCCAGGTTTAGGGTTAGGATTAGGGTTTGCGATAGCGATACGGCTAGATTTAGGGCTAGGGTTAGGATTACAGTTAGGTTAGAGTTTAACTTAGGTTAGGGATAGGCTTAGGATTATGGTTTGGGATAGCAACAGGGATAGGGTTAGGGATAGGGTTAGGGTTAAGATTCAGGCTACAGGTAGGCTTATGGCTAGTGTTAGGACTGGGTTGGGGTTGGGGTTAGGGTTAGGGCTGTGGCTAGGGTTTGGGTTAGGGCTAGAGCTAGGGCTACGGTTTGGATTAGTGTAAGGGTTAGGGTTAGGCTTAAGGCTAGGTCTTAGGCATAGGTTTGCAATGGGGTTTACGTTAAGATTAGGGTTAGGACTAAGGTTAGGGTTAGGGTTAGGGTTAAGGCTAGGGCTTAGGGATAGTTTCACAATAGGGTTAGGGTAAGGTTATGCTTAGGGCTAGGGTTAGGTTTAGGTCTAGGCCTTGGTTTAGGGCTAGGTTAGGGCCAGGGATAGAGTTAGGGCTGGGTCTCATGCTAGGGTTAAGGTTAGGCTTAGGGTTAGGGTAAAGGTTAGAGCTAGGGCAAGGGCTACGGTTTGGGCTAGGGCTAGGGTTAGGATTAGAGTTTACATTAGGGTTAGGACTAGGGTTAGGGCTAGGCCTAGGGTTAGGGCAAGAGTTAGGGCTACATCTACGGCTAGGGTTAGGGTTCGCATTAGGACTAGAGCTAGAGCTTTGGCTAAGGCTTTGGGCTAGGTCATGGCTAGGGCTAGAGTTAGGGCTAGGGTTATGTTAGGGTAAGGGTTAGGGTTACAGTTTGGGTAGTGTTTCAGTTAGGGTTACGGTTAGGAGTAGGGGTAGGGGTAGGGTTAGCATTCAGGTTTTAGAACTAGGGCTAGGGCTAGGGTTAGGGATAGCACTAGGTTAGGGCTAAAGAGGGTTAGGATTAGGGTTTGTGTTAGGGTTAGGGATAGGGTTAGGGATACGGCTGAAGCTAGGTTTAGGGCTAGGGCTAGGTTTAGGGCAAAGTTAGGGATAGGGCTATGGTTATTATTAGGGTTAGGGTTTTGACAAGGGTTAGGGTTAGGTCCAGGGCTAGGTTTATCATGAAGTTAGGGTTAGGGTTAGGCCTAGGGCTAGGGATTGGGTTAGGGAAAGGGGTAGGACTAGGGTTACAGCTAGTGTTAGGGTTAGGGTTAGGGCTACATTTAGGGCTAGGGCTGGATCTAAGACTAGCATTTGGTCTAGGCTAGTTTTAGGGCTAGATTAGGGCTAAGGCTAGGCTTAGGGATGGGACTAAATTTAGGGTTTGTTTTAGAGTTAGGGTTAGGGTTAGGATTAGGCCTAGCGTTAGGGCCAGGGATAGAGTAGAGCTACGGTTAGGATTAGACCTAGGGCCAGGGTTTGGGTCAGGGTTGTTTTAGCATTAGGGCCTTGGTTAGGGTTAGGTTTAGGGCTAGGGTACGGTTAGGGTTAGGGTTAGAGTTAGGGCTAGGGTTAGGGTTAGGGCTAGCGCTAAGGCTAGGGTTAGGGTAGGGCCTAGATTTATGGCTAGCTTAGGGCTGAGGCTAGGGTTAGGGCTAGGGTTATGTCTAAAGCTAGGGTTAGGGTTACGGTTAGGGTAAGATTAGGGTTAGAGTTAGTTCTAGTGCTAGGATTTGGACTAGGGCTTAGGGCTAGGTTAGGGTTTGGGTTAGGGTTAGGGCTAGGGTTAGGGCTAGGTGTAGGATCAGGGCTAAGGCTAGGGTTAGGGTTTGAGTTTGGGCTAGGGCTAGGGCTAGAGCTAGATTTAGGGTGAGTTTTAGGTTAGGGTTAGGGTTAGGGCTACAGATAGTTGTAGGGATAGGGATAGAGTTAGGGCTAGGGCCACAGCTAGGGTTAGGGTTAGGGTTAGGGTTAGGATTAAGGTTAGGGTTAGGGCTAGGGTTAGGATTATAACTTGGCTAGAGCTAGGGCTAGGATTAAGTCTACGGCTAGGTTTGGGGCTAGGTTAGGGCTACAGATAGGGTTAGGGCTAGGATTAGGGTTAGGGTTAGGTCTAGGTTTAGGTCTAAGTCTGGGACTACGGCTAAGGCTAGGTTTAGGGCTAGATTAGGTTTTGGGCTAGAGTTAAGGATGGGCATAGGGCTAGGGTTCAGGTTGGGTTAAGGTTAGGGTTAGTGTTAGAGCAAGGATTAGGGTTAAGGTTAGGACTAGGTTAGGGCTAGGGTTAGAGTTAGGGTTAGGTTTGGGTTAAGGTTTAGGGCTTGGGCAGGGCTAGGGCTACATTAGGACTAGAGCTCAAGGCTACGGCTAGGTTTGGAGTTACGGTTAGGCTTAAGGCTAGGGCTAGGGCTAAGGTTAGGGTTGAGGTTAGGATTTTGGCTAGGTTAAGGCTAGGGCTAGGGTTAGGGCTAGGGCTAGGGCTACGGTGAGGTTTAGGGTTAGGGCTAGAGTTACAGCTAGGGCTTAGGTCTAACCTTGGGTTAGGGCTACAGTTAGGGCTGGGGGTAAGGCTAGGGCTAGGGTAGGACTAGGGTTAGGTTACGGTTAACGTTACTGTTACAGTTTGGGTTAGGGTTATTGTTAGGGCTAGGGTTAGGTTTAGAGTTTGGGTTAGGATTAAGGCGAGAGTTAGGGCTGGGTTTACCGCTAGGGCTAGGGTTAAGCCTAGGGCTATGGCTATGGTTAGAGTTAAGGTTAGGTATCGGGATAGAGTTAAGTCTAGGGATACGGAAAGGAATAGGGATAGCGATACGGTTGGGAGTAGGGCTATTTCTATGGTTACGGCTAGGGTTAGGGCTACGACTACGGTTAGGGTTCTGGTTAGGGTTAGGGCTGAGGTTAGGGCTAGTGCTTAGGGCTAGGTTCGCGATGAGGTAAGGGTTAGGGTTAGGGTTAGGGGTAGGGTTTGGGTTAAGTTTAGGGTTAGAGCAAGGGTTAGGGCTAAGGTTAGGCCTAGGTTAGGGCAAGCATTAGAGTTAGTGTTAGAGTTTGGGTTAGGGTTAGATCATGGGTTAGGGCTAAGGTTAATTCTAGGTTATGGCTGGGGTTAGGGTTAGAGTTAGGGCTAGGGTGAGGATTAGGGTTAAGGTTAGGGTTATCGTTAGGGCTAGGATTAGGGCTAGGGCTTAGGTCTAGGTTTAGGGCTAGAGCTAGGTTTAGGGGTAGGGCTGAGTTTGTGTTAGGGTTAGCGTTAGGGCTAGGGCTACAGCTTAGGGCTAGAGCTAAGGCTAGGACTATGGTTAGGGTTAGAGCTAAGTTTAGGGCTAAGTTAGGACTAGAGCTGTTTTATGGCTAGGGTTATAGCTAGGGATAGGATTAGGGTTAGAGCAAGGGTTAGGGTTAGAATTAGGGCTAGAGTTAAGGCTAGGGCTAGTGTTAGGGCTACGCTAGGGCTAAAGCTAGGGCTAGGGCTATGGATACGGTTAGGTTTAGAGTTTGCGTTAGGTCTAGGGATGTAGCTTGGGTTAGCATTAGGCTTAAGGCTAGGGCTAGTGCTAGGGCTAATTTTAGCACTAAGGCGAGGTTAGGGCTCAGTTAGGACTAGGTTAGTGTTACGGTTAGGGTTTGGGTTAGGGTTATTGTTAGGGGTAGGAGTAGGGGTAGGGGTAGGGCTAGAGCTAAGTCTAGGACTACGGTTAAGATTAGGACTAGGTTTAGGGCTAAGTTACAGCTAGGGCTGTTTTAGGGCTAGGGTTATGGCTAGGGATAGGATTACGGTTAGAGCAAGGGTTAGGGTTAGAGTTAGGGCTAGGGTTAAGGTTAGGGCTAGTGTTAGGGCTACGTTAGGGCTAGGGCTAGGGCTAGGGTTAGGGCTAGGTTAGGGCTATGAATACGGTTAGGGTTAGGGTTAGCATTAGCGTTAAGTTTAGGCATACAGCTTGGGTTAGCATTACGCTTAGGGTTAGGTTTAAGTAATTTTATTAAAATTTTAACATCCTACAAAGACATTTGACTACAGTACAATTGTACAAATTCACAAATGGAATTACATAATAAAGTTATCAAAACAACAATATAACAAAATATTACATTTTTTCAAAAAAGTACCCAAAGTTATTAAAAATTTTTCGAAATTACATCTATCTTTATATAAACATTATAATTTTTGATACAATTATTTATTTTTACTACTATTCCTAGTCCTGTTTCCCTGTCAAACTTTCTTACATATGATGCACATTTATATATAAAAAACAAAGAACAGTATTGTTCAAATTACACTTAAAATTTAAACTATAATTAAAATAGAAATTAAAATAGAATTTAAAATAGAATAGAATTTAAAATATAGAAATTAAATTAAGATAGACACTAAAATAGAAATTAAAATAAAATAAACAAACAAATAAATAAATAACATACTTATGTCTATTACCTGTAAGTGTATAAGCTACACCTCAAGTTATGCCAGGTGTTGTTTCTGCCAGCTATGGCCAGAACTCCTTCCATCTCTTTGAGGACATCCTGCCTCTCTCTGTTTCACTTAGAGTTTTTATTTTGTTCACTACAAAACGAACAGCAACGTTAACATCCGCTTGTGTCTGTGTAACTAACTCTTTTTTCCTCTGGAAAACCAAAGCCAGCAAAATGTACAAGTTAACCAGTCTTACGGTTGACCAGGGAACAACCCAAAACAAATCAACAGGATTCCCGTTATGTCCTCTTTTTCTTTTTTCCCCCAGGTGTCGACGTGGTCCTCTGACTCTGCTTTCCGGCTCTAATCCGGACGCCACCGCCTCCCAAGGCTGGTGTGCTCCTTCCTTGCGCTATGACATCCTCAACTTCCTTTTCCATCACAGGGGCCACCAGATCATCCCTGTCCTGCTGAGACAACCCTTGATACATCTTCTGTAACACAGTTTCAGGTACCCTATCAAAAAAGCCCTCAATATCGTCTCTCCCTATATTCTGGCCCTCATATAATTCCCCATAGAAGTCCTGCATCACGCTCAACATTCCTGCTGGATCCGACCTCACCGAGTCCTTCTCGCAAAGTCTCAATCCTCCCATAACAATGAAAGGTTGGGACTTTTGGTTCTAGCCCATTCTTCAATGTCCACCACCGCCCCTTTAGTTTGAAACTCTTGATCATTTTTTCTCTTCAGTTTCTGTCTGATTTGGAAATCTCTAATGACTCCTCTAGACCACTCCAACAAATCCTGATTTACCGGGAGCCCCTGGTTAACCTTCTGGTGACATTTCAGAAATTGGTGTACTGCTACCTGATAATTCTGCAGATCCTTCCTATTGACGATGTATTCGTAACGTTGACAGGTTTTCCTGTTGGCTTTTTTGGCTCGCTCCCACCAGTTTGACAATTTTCCAAAATACAGATCCTCTAACGTCAGCACGTTTGCTAAGACGGCTGCAATTTCTTCCTTAGAAGCGGCGTTATGAATTGTCTTTGGGCGAAGCCTCCACAGAGGTTTCCCTCTGGGGTGAATTTCACCCAAAGCGAATTCCATATCAAGCATTATGTGATCTGACCAAGGGGTGACTGACAGTTGACAATGCAGAGTCTTTAATTCTGGGGGGACTCTAATCCTATCCAATCTACTAGCTCTGCCTTTTTGGTAACAAGTAAACTTCCCGCTTCCCGGTTGACCGTATCGATCGAAGAATGGCTTTTTGCAGGGGAGAGGAAAGAATCCCAGCTGATTGTTCACTTCCAAGGCCTTATCCTTGAGATTGTCCAACAAGAAATTCTCAAGGACTCTTTCCTCAGGTGTTAAAATGGGTGATTTCTTCCCACTTTTCTCCCTAACCACATAATTGGAGTAATCAGATAATTTGCTTCTATTATTGAAGTCCCCTGCAATTAAGAAACGTCTATAAGTGGAACAATACCCCTTCAAATGTGCCCAAAAAGTTTTCCGCCGCGATGCCGCTATGGGAACGTAAAGGCCACAAAGCCGAAAAGGCCTCTTTTTCTCCTTCCCATCCCTTAAAATCTCTACCAGGCTAAAGTCGACAATCAACAACCTGCCGGGCAAGGCCTCCAGGAAGAATTCGACGTGGAGGTCCCGTCTTGTTTAAACAAAACCGCCACGCCGGGCTGACCTTCCTCCAAACGGATGGTCTTTCTGTCCACAATTTCTGAGCTTGGGAGCGTTGCTGTTCATTCACCAGGTGGGTCTCTTGTCAAACCACCACATCGTGAGGCATCATTGCCAGCAGGGGAAGAATCTCTTTCGTCTCTCAGCCATCCTCAGGCCTCTCAGATTCCAGGTGGTAATTCTCAGGGACACCATTTTTTGTTTGTTTTTTGTTTGTTTGTTTTTTTCTCTTTTTTTTTCTGTAAAGAAATCTAGATTCTAAACTATCAAAGAACAAGGCAATAATTCCAAGATTAACAATAAAAATAACCTTATTAAAAACAACCTGATTAAAAACAACCTTATTAAAAACAGGTTGATTTTCTCTCCCAAACAAGGATTGGTTTTGAAGTAACATCTCTTAATTTAATGATATAATGTAATGCCAAAATATAATTTTGTTAGCTTCCAAACCAGCACAGTCCACTCCATCGAAAACTACTCAGTCCAGTTCAATCTCCAACCTCTCCGTCTCTCTGGCCTCCCTGTCCCTCCGGTTCACTGGTTCTAACTGGCTCCTCTCTACCTCCTCCGGCAGACCCAAAGGTGTAGTCTGACTAATATGGGATAGGGGCAGAATGGACAGGGAAAGAAGGGACGGTGAAGTAGACACCGGGCCATCCGGGTCAGAAGGGCGGGCTGGAAGAGGGCAGGGTAGGGCGTCAGGAGGTCCGGGGTAGGGAGGGGGCGGCAATGGAGGGGGAAAGCAGAGATCCGACTCAGCATCGGGAGGATTCACTAATCCGTTATCAAGTTCTTGCATAAGAACTTCTACTTCTGAAAATAACAGCGGTGAAGCTACCGACTCTGCGCCAAGTGTTTCCTCCATCACAATCTCTCTCACCATCTCTTCAGGCAAGCCTTCAGGACTCCCATCCATCAGTAGCACTGCCTGTCCCTCTACCACCGACTCTCCACTTCCCACCCCCTTTCCTTTCGCTTTACTTTCCTCAGTTTCCTGGTCTACCACCTGATTCCTTATCGCTCCATGCCTTTTGCTCCTTGGACTCCTTGGGCTCCTCTGTCCCTTTGCTTCTCCTGCCTGTTTAGGTTGTCTGTCTCCCGCCCCCTTGACAGCCACCAAAAATTCTCTACCATTGAATTCCTTAGTGACTGACCCACTCTCTTCCTCAACCTTCTCTCCTGTTCTGCAAGAACATGGAACCTATTATGACCCCTAACTGCCTCTTCCCTCACTTTCTCCTTTCTCTGCGGGTTTCCATCTTTTCTTCCCGCACCCCTTCCCGGTACTACGTTCCATTCAGCATCTTTTCTTTCTTTCACTGCCTCATGCTGTCTGTTCTCCAATAGAGACCATGGTTTCTCTCTCTGTTTTCCGGCCTCTCCACAGGTAGCAACTATGGCTAGGGCTAGGTTTAGGGCTAGTGCAGGGGTTAGGGGTAGGGTTAGAGCTAGAGCTAGGGTTAGGCCTAGGTTAGGGCTAGGGTTAGTGCTAGGGCTAGAGCTAGAGCTAGGGTTAGCGCTAGGGCTAGGACTAGGGTTAGGGCTAGTGCAGGGCTTAGGAGTAGGGCTAGAACTAGGGTTAGGCCTAGGTTAGGGCTAGGGCTAGGGCTGGTTAGGGCTAGGGCTAGGGCTAGGATTAGGGCGAGGGTTTCAGTTAGGGCTAGGGCTTGGTATAGTGTTAGGGCTAGGGGTGCTAGCATTAGGGCTAGGGCTTGGGCTATGGTTAGGGCTAGGGCTCGGGTTAGGGTTAAGGCTTTGGTTCGGGCTACGGTTAAAGCTTGGTCTAGATTTAGGGCTTGGGTTAGGGTTAGGGATACGTCTTCAGCTAGTGGAAGGGTTAAGGCTACAGATAGGGTTAGGGCTAGGACTGGGTTAGGAGTAGAGTTAAGGTTATGGCTAGGGCTACAGTTAGCGTTCGAGTGAGGGCTAGGGCTAAGGCTAGGGCTTGTGTTAGGCCTAGGGCTAGGGGTTAGGGCTAGGGCTAGGGCTTGGGCTTGGACTAGGGTTACGGCTAGGGCTAGGGTTAGGACTAAGGCTAGGATTAGGGTTAGGGCTAGGGCTAAGGTTAGGGTCACGGTTAGGGGTAGGGCTATACTTAGGGCTATGGTTAAAGCTTGGTTTAGGATTGCGGTTAGGGTTAGGTTTAGGGTTAGTGCTTTGGGTACGCTAGGGCTAAGGCTAGGAGTAGGGCTAGGGTTAGGAGTAGGGCTAGTGTTAGGGCTAGAGCTGGGGGTTAGGGCTCAGTCTTGGGCTAGGGGTAGGACTAGGGTTAGGGTTAAGGTTAGGGCTATGGTTAGGTCTAGGGTTTGGGTGAGGACTAGGGTTAGGGCTAGGGCTAGGACTAGGGTTACAGTTAGGGCTAGGAGTAAGGATGGGGCTAGGGTTAGAGTTAGGACTAGGGTTAGGCCTAGGCCTAGGGTTAGGGGTAGTGCTTGGGTTAGGGTTAGGGCTAGGGCTAGAGCTAGCATTAGTGTTAGGGTAAGAGCTAGGGCTAAGGGTAGGGCTAGGGCTAGGGCTAAGGTAAGGTTAGTGCTATGGCTAGGGCTAGGGTTAGGGATAGGACTAGGGATAGGGCAAGAGCTAAGGCTAGGGCTAGCGCTAGGATTAGGCCTTGGCCTGGGCTAAGGTTAGGGGTATTGCTTAGGGTTAGGGCTAGGCCTGCAGCCAATGCTAGGGTTAGGGCTAGGTTTAGACCTAGGGCGAGGGTTCTGGCTATTGCTGGGGGTTAGGGCTAGCGCTAGGGTTAGGCCTAGGGTTAGGCCTAGGGCTAAGGCTAATACTGGGGTTATGGCTAGGGTTAGGTTTAGGGTTCGGATCAGTGCTGGGGCTGGGGCTAGGGCTAGACCAAGGGCTAGGGCTAGGTGTAGGTTAGGGCTAGGTTTAGGGTTAGGACTAGGGCTAGGGCTAGGGCTAGCGCTGGGCTAGGACTAGGATTAGGACTAAGGCTAATACTAGGGCTAGGCCTAGGGCTAGGGTTAAAGCTAGGGTGAGGTCTAGGGTTACTGTTAATGCTAGGAATGAGGATAGGGCTAGGGTTAGAGTTAGGGCTAGGGTTAGGTTTAGGCTAGGGCTAGGGTTAGGGCTAAGGTTAGGGATAGATATAGATCTAGGGCTGGGTGTTAGTGCTGGGGCTAGGGCTAGGGCTTGGACTTGGGTTACAGTTAGGGCTAGGTTTAGGGTTGGGATTAGGGTCGGGCTAGTTCTAGGTCTAGGGCTTCACCTAAGGCTAGGACTAGGGTTAGGCCTATGGCTCAGTTTGGGGTTAGGGCTAGAGTGGGGCTGGGGCAAGGGCTAGAGCTAGGGTTATGGCTAGAGTTACGGTTAGGGCTAAGGCTAGGATTAGGAGTAGGGCTAGTGTTAGGGCTAGAGCTGGGGGTTACGGCTCAGTCTTTGGCTAGCGTTAGGGCTAGTGTTAGGGCTAAGGTTATGGTTTGGCTTAGGACTAGGTTTAAGGCTAGGGCTAGGGCTAGGGTTAGGGCTAGGGATAGTGTGAGGGTTACGGTTGGGGCTACAGTTAGGGCTAAGTCTTATACTAGGACTAGGCCTAGCGCTAGGGTTACGGCTAAGGTTACAGTTAGGGCTAGGATTAAGGATAAGGCTAGGGTTAGAGTTAGGACTAGGGTTAGGCCTAGGGCTAGGGTTAGGGTTGGTGCTAGGTCTAGGGTTAGGGCTAGGGCTAGAGCTAGGGTTAGTGTTAGGGTTAGATCTAGGGCTAAGGCTAGGGTTAGGACTAGGGCTTAGGTAAGGTTAGCGCTATGGCTAGGGCTAGAGTTAGGGATAGGACTAGGGCTAGGGCAAAAGCTATGGCTAGGGCTAGTGTTAGGGCTAGGGCTGGGGGTTAGGGCTTGGGCAAAGGCTAGGGTTAGGGCTAGAGTTAAGACTAGGACTAGGGTTAGGGTTCGGGCTAGGGCTCGGGCTAGGGTTGGGGTAGAGCTAGGGCTAGGGCTAGGTTAGGGCTAGGATTGGGGCTAGTGTTATGGTTAGGGCTAGGGCTTAGCTCTGGGGCTAGGGTAGGACTAGAATTAGGTCTAGGTCTAGAGATCAGTTTAGGGTTCGGGTTAGGTCTCGGGCTTGGGCTAGAGTTAGTGTTAGGGTTGCTGTTACGTTTAGGGCTATGGTTAGAGTTAGGTCTAGGGCTACAGCTAGAACTAGGGCTAGCGCTAGGGTTAGGGCTTGGCCTGGGCTAGGGTTAGGGGTATTGCTGAAGGTTAGGGCTAGGCCTGCGGCCAATGCTAGGGTTAGGGCTCGGTTTAGGCTTAGGGCGAGGGTTCGGGCTATTGCTGGGGGTTAGGGCTAGGGCTAAGGCTAGGGTTAGCCCTAGGGCTGGGTGTTACTTGGGTTACAGTTCGGGCTAGGTTTCGGGTTCGGATTAGGGCTCAGGCTAGTTCTAGGGCTGGCGCTAGACCTAGGGCTAGGGCTAAGTTTAGGGCTAGGGCTCCGTTTAGGGTTAAGCCTGGGGGTGGGGCTAGGGGTAGGGCTAGGGCTAGGGCTAAGGCTAGGTTAGGGCTAGGGCCAGGCCTAGGTTTAGCACAACGGTTAGTGCTAGCGCTAGTTCTGGGCTAGGACTAGAATTAAGACTAAGAGTAGTACTACTGCTAGGCCTAAGCCTAGGGTTAAGTCTATGGTTAGGACAAGGGTTACTGTCGATGCTAGGAATAAGGATACTGCTAGGGTTAGAGTTAGGGCTAGGGTTAAGGTTAGGACTAGGGTTAGTGCTAGGGCTAGAGCTAGAGCTAGGATTAGGGCTAGGGTTAGGCCTAAGGCTAGTGTTAGGGCTAAGGCTAATACTAGGTCTAGGGCTAGGGTTACACTTAGGGCTAGGGCTAGGGCTAAGGCTACGTTTATGGCTTGGGTAAGGGCTAGGGCTAGGGTTAAGACTACGGCTAGGGCTACGCCTAGGTTAGACCTAGGGCTAGGGCTAGGGCTGGTGATAGGGCCAGGGCTAGGGCTAGGGCTAGGGCTAGGGTTAGGGCTAGGGCTAGTTCTAGGTTAGGGCTATGGCTAGGGATAGGGATAAGGATAGGACTAAGGCGAGAGCTTTGGATTGGGGTAGTTAGGGCTAGGGTGAGAGCTATTGTTAGCGCTAGGGCTAGTGTTAGGGCTAGGGCTATGGCTAGAGTTAGGGCTCGGGCTCGGGCTAGAGTTAGGGCTACTGCAGGGGTTAGGGGTAGGGCTAGAACTAGGGTTAGGCCTAGGTTAGGGCTAGGGCTAGGGCTGGTTAGGGCTAGGACTAGGGATAGGGTTAGGGCTAGGGGTGCTAGCATTAGGGCTAGGATTTGGGCTATGGTTAGGCCTAGGGCTAGGGCTCGGGTTAGGGTTAAGGCTTTGGTTCGGACTACGGTTTAAGCTTGGTCTAGAGCTAGAGTTAGGGTAAGGAGTACGGCTAGTGCTGGGGTTAGAGGTAGGGCTAATACTAGGCTTAGGTCTAGGTTACGGATAGAGCCAGTGCTGGTTAGGCATAGGGCTAGGGCTAGACCTAGTGTTAGCATTAGGGTTATGGCTTGGGCTATGGTTAGGGCTGGAGCTAGGGCTTTTGTTAGGCCTAGAGCTGGGCGTCAGTGCTGGGGCTAGGGCTTGGGCTTGGACTAGGATTACGACTAGGGCTAGGGTTAGGGTTAGGGTTCGGATTAGGGTTAGGGCTAGAGCCAGTGTGAGGGCTATGGTTGGGGCTATGGTTACGGCCAAGTCTAATACTAGGGCTGGTCCGAGCGCTAAGATTAGGGCTGGGGTTACAGTTAGGGCTAGGATTAAGGACAGGGCTAGGATTAGAGGTAGGACTAGGGTTATGCCTAGGGCTAGGATTAGGGCTAGTGCTAGGTCTAGGGTTAGGGCTAGGGCTAGAGCTAGGGTTAGATCTAGGGCTAAGGCTAGGGCTCGGGCTAGGGCTAAGGTAAGGTTAGCGCTATGGCTAGGGCTAGAGTTAGGGATAGGACTAGGGCTAGGGCAAAAACTATGGCTAGGGTTAGTGTTAGGGCTACGGCTCGGGGTTAGGGCTTGGGCAAAGGCTAGGGTTGGGGTAGAGCTAGGGCTAGGGTTAGGGCTAGGGCTAGGTTAGGGCTAGGATTGGGGCTAGTGTTATGGCTAGGGCTAGGCGTTAGGTCTGGGGCTAGGGTAGGACTAGAATTACAGCTAGGGCTAGAGATCAGTTTAGGGTTCGGGTTAGGGCTCGGGCTTGGGCTAGAGCTAGTGCTAGGGCTCGTGTTACATTTAGGGCTATGGTTAGGGTTAGGGTTAGGACTACGGCTAGAGCTAGAGCTAGCGCTAGTGCTAGGGTGAGGGCTTGATCTGGGCTAGGGTAAGGGATATTAATGAGGGTTAGGGCTAGGCCTGCCTCCAATGCTAGGGTTAGGGCTAGGTTTAGGCCTAGCGTGAGGGTTCGGGCTATTGCTGGGGGTTTGGGTTAGGCCTGCGGCCAATGCTAGAGCTATGCCTAGTGTTAGGCCTAGGGTTAGGCCTAGGTCTAAGGCTAATACTTGGGTTACGGCTAGGGCTAGATTTAGGGTCGGATCAATGCTGAAGCTAGGGCTAGTGCTAGACCTAGGGCTAGGGCTAGGTTAGGGCTAGGGCTTGGGCTAGTGTTATGGCTAGAGCTAAGGGTTAGGTCTGGGGCTAGGGTAGGACTAGAATTAGGGCTAGAGCTAGAGATTGGTTTAGGGCAAGTCTAGGGCTAGGGCTAGAGTTAGAGCTAAGGCTTGTAGTCAAGTTAGGCATAAAGATAGTGTTAGGGCTAGGGCTTGGGCTAGAGCTAGGTCTCACGTTACGTTTAGGTCTATGGTTAGGGTTAGGGTTAGGGCTACGGCTAGAGCTAGGGCTAATGCTAGGGTTAGGGCTTGGCCTGGGCTAGGGTTAGCGGTATTGCTGAGGGTTAGGGCTAGGTCTGCGGCCAATGCTAGGGTTAGGGCTAGGTTTAGGCCTAGGGCGAGGGTTCGGGCTATTGCTGGGTGTTAGGGCTAGGTTTAGGGCTAGGGCTAGGGCTAGGATTAGGACTAGGGCTAGGGCTATGGCTAGACTAGGACTAGCATTAGGACTAAGGCTAATACTAGGTCTAGCCCTAGGGCTAGGATTAATGCTAGGGTTAGGTCTAGGGTTACTGTTAATGCTAGGAATAAGGATAGGGCTAGGGTTAGAGTTAGGGCTAGCGTTAGGTTTAGGCTAGGGTTAGGGTTAGAGCTAATGCTAGGATTAGGGTTATGGCTAGGGCTAGTGCTAGGGTTAGGACTAGGGCTGGGTGTTAGTGCTGGGGCTAGGGCTAGGACTTGGACTCTGGTTACAGTTAGGGCTTGGTTTAGGGTTCCCATTATGGCTCGGTCTAGTTCTAGGGCTAGGGCTAGACCTAGGGCTAGGGCTACGTTTAGAGCTAGAGCTCCGTTTATGGTTAAACCTAGGGATGGGGCTACGGGTAGGGCTAGGGCTTGACCCAGGGCTAGGAATAGGGTTAGGCCTAGGGCTCAGTTTAGGGTTAGGGTTAGGGTTGGGGCTAGGCCTAGGTCTAGGTCTAGGGCTAAGGCTCGGTAAGGTCTAGGGCCAGGGCTAGGTTTAGCACTAGGGCTAGTCTTAGCTCTAATTCTGGGCTAGGACTAGAATTAGGACTAAGGGTAGTACTAGGGCTAGGCATAGGGCTAGGGTTAAGGCTACGCTTAGGGCTAGGATTACTGTCAATGCTAGGAATAAGGATACTGCTAGGGTTAGGGCTAGGTTTAAGGTTAGGGTTAGGGTTAGTGCTTGGGCTAGAGCTAGAGCTAGGGTTAGGGCTAGGGTTAGGTCCAGGGCTAGGATTACAGTTAAGGCTAGGGTTAGGGCTAAGGCTACATTGATGGCTAGGTTTAGGGCTAGGGCTAGGGCTAGGGTTAGGCCTAGGGCTGGGTGTTACTTGGGTTACAGTTGGGGCTAGGTTTAGTGTTCGGATTAGGGCTCGGGCTAGTTCTAGGGCTAGGGCTAGACCTAGGGCTAGGGCTAAGTTTAGGGCTAGGGTTCCATTTAGGGTTAAGCCTAGGGGTGGGGCGAGGGGTAGGGCTAGGGCTTGACCTAGGGTTAGGCTTAGGCTTACCTTAAGGGTTAGGGCTAGGGCTAGGGTTAGGCGTAGAGCTAGGGCTAAGGCTAGGCCTAAGGCTAAGGCTAGGTTAGGGCTAGGGCCAGGCCTAGGTTTAGCACAAGGGTTAGTGCTAGCCCTAGTTCTGGGCTAAGACTAGAATTAGGACTAAGGTTAGTACTAGGGCTAGGCCTAGGGCTAGGATTAAGTCTACGGTTAGGGCTAGGGTTACTGTCGATGCTAGGAATAAGGATACTGCTAAGGTTAGAGTTAGGGCTAGGGTTAAGGTTAGGACTAGGATTAGTGCTAGGGCTAGAGCTAGAGCTAGGGTTAGGGCTAGGGTTAGGCCTAGGGCTAGTGTTAGGACTAAGGCTAATTCTAGGTCTAGGGCTAGGGTTACAGTTAGGGCTAGGATTAGGGTTAAGGCTACGTTTAGGGCTTGGATAAGGGCTAGGGCTAGGCTTAAGACTACGGCTAGGGCTTCACCTAGGTTAGACCTAGGGCTAGGGCTAGGGCTGGTGATAGGGTTAGGGCTAGGGATAGGTTTATGGCAAGGGTTTTGGTTAGGGCTAGGGCTAGAGCTAGGGCTAGCTAGGGCTAGGACTAGGGTTAGGGCTAGGGCTAGGGGTTAGAGCTATTGCTGGTGGTTAGGGCTTGGGATAGGAATCGGGCTATTGCTAGGTTTAGGGCTGAGACTAACAGTAGGGCCAGGGTTAGGGCTAAGTCTAGTGTTAGGATTAGTGCTAGGATTAGAGTTAGGGCTAGTGGATGGATTAGAAATAGGGCTAGAACAAGGTTATGGCTAGGTTAGGACTATGGTTAGGGCTGGTTAGGGTTAGGGCTAGGGATAGGTTTATGGCGAGGGTTTCGGTTAGGGCTAGGGCTAGAGTTAGGTATAGGGTTAGGGCTAGTGGTGCCAGCGTTAGGGCTAGGGCTTGGCCTATGGTTAGGGCTAGGGCTAGGGCTCGGGTTAGGGTTAAGGCTCTGGTTCGGGCTACGGTTAAAGCTTTGTCTAGAACTAGGGCTGGCATTAGTGTTATGGATATGTCTTCAGCTAGTGGAAGGGTCAAGTTTACAGCTAGGGTTAGGGCTAGGGTTGGGTTAGAACTAGAGTTAAGTCTAGGGCTAGTGCTAGGGTTAGGGCTAGGGCTAGGGCTTGTGTTAGGCCTAGGTCTGAGGGTTAGGGCTGGGGTTAGAGCTTGAGCTTGGACTAGAGTTACGGCTAGGCTCTTAACCTAACCCTAGCTCTAACCCTAGGCCTAGCCATCAACATAGCCCTAGCCCTAGCCCTAGCCTAAGCTCTATTCCTTAGCCAACCCTAGGCCTAATCCTAGCCCTAGCCATATCCCGTTCCATGACCCTAACCCCAGCCCTAGCCATAAACCTAGCCTAAGATTAACCATATAGTTACTGCCCTCGCTAGTCTGAGCTTTCGGGATATTAAAAGATATCCTTCTGATATCACAATTCGGCTTCACTTCTCTATTGGCCTCCACGTGCTTGCGAGGCCACCGGAAAAGCACGCCACGAAGCTCAGCCGTTAATTGCCATAATATACCTAAGACAATACAGGCAGGCCGGAAAATAGCTGACTCGCTGCTTTAGGAGACCTCCAGGAAAGTATTCTAATTAGATATGCACGAAACCTGCAAAAGAGCCTCTGCCCCGCACTGGCAGCTTGACGGGTTAACTATGCGGTACCCAAGTAGTCTGCGTTTGCATACTGGCTACTCTATTGACAACCTCTACAATAACTCAATCATTCAGATTCTAACTTTTCGGAGGTTTTGTCTCCAACTCTAAATCTATTGTTTTCCCCCAAGTACGGCTTAGCGTGCAGTTACATTGTCCTTATAAAATCCCTTGATTTTGAGACCTTCCTCGGATCGCTCCGGAGTTTCACCCGCCTTGCTGCCGCTTTGCTTGGCGAACCTTCCCTCAGCTCCATGTGCTGAGCTACATCGTACCCCAGCCTCCCTCTCTATTTTTCTGGGCTTCAGGACAGGTGAGTATCACCCAAACCAGCAACTCCTCTAAAAATCCCTCTATACCACTCCAACCTTTATTTCTTCAATTATTATTTGTGAATGTGTCGCATACACTGTTTTGCTTGTGTTTAATAAAACATCATTTATTGTTTCAACTCCTGTGTGCTCCTTGACTCAACCTGACCCCGTAGACATAGGGTTCAAGATCTCGCTATGTTACCCTGCCTCTCGTAACGCTAAGCAGTGCTCTGAGCTGATTTTCCCCACCTTTAGTTGAGCACAATTTGGTGTTCCTCCCGGGACCCCCAGTACACAGGATAACAGAGTGGTGGAGAATGTTGGCAGCCCCAGTACCTCTAATTTGAGAAGGAGTTGCGAACCTCCTCAAATCAGGTTGGTACTGACTTAGGTGACGGTCGGTCAAGTCGTTAGAACGCAGTCAGGCAGGAACACGTGTGTGAGAGAATTTGGTGCATTTGAGCTCTAGAGCTATTCTATCTGGGTGGAAATTTGTTCCCATGTCTTGCTTGGTTTGTGTATGTCAGCCGCCCCGGCGTGGTAATGTCAGCGCACTAGGCGGTGAACCATCGTCCGATAGCAAGGGGTGTGCACAAGCTGTCCTGGGAATCACATCCCTAACTTGGGGTCTATCGTGGGCTCGGATCTGAAGTGTTAGAGTGTTAGCACGTTAGCACTCATCCAACACCGTAGTGCCAAGGCATAATCGCACTTAGGGAAGAAATCCCCCCTTAGAGCAGTATACGGGTGCGTCCTGTCCCTGTTAGGAGTCAGAATGCGGGTGCGTCCCGCTAGTAATTGTGAAAAGCGCGGGTGCATCCCGCAGTGTAATTTCGGGTGCATCCTGATTGGCTAGCCAACTAGGTGCGGGTGGTGAGTCCCGACCTAGTCTAGGGTTTAGAGATTTAGCTCATGGTAGAGGAAGGTACCCCTCACCCAGAAAACCAGTTAGGGACGGTTCGGTTTGGTTCCTTGCCCTTTTTCCCCGCTGCTTGGCCAGGCAGCGTAGTAAGTTCTTTAGTGTTCGTTTCCCCCTTTCAGGCAGGCGGAGTACTCCTGGGGGTTCCCTGGGCCTAGGTGACCTCCCTGTCCCTGAACTGTTTCCTTGTCCTTTGGTCCCCAATGCTGTCAAGGTGGAAAACCGGACTTGGGAGTACCAAAATAACTTTGTTTGGGCAGGCTGGAGATAGGTTCTCATCCCTCTTTCCGTTGAGTTCGTTTCCCTTCAGTCCCCCAGGGGTCTAGGTGATCCTTCCCGTCACTCCAGTTCCTGGTCCCACTTGTGGTTTGTAATTTGTAGATTGTAGGTAATGTTAAAGATAGTTGTCGTTTGTGTATAAAGTGACTGAGATTGATAAGGTCACCATCAAGGACCTCATATTGGAGAAAGAGATCAGAGCTAAACTAGAAAGATGGGTGTTGAGTAAGGGAAAGACTCCCTTACTGCTCCTGGAAGGACTCCATCTTCCAGATGGCCGATCCCTTTGCCACACTCCGTGAAGCATACACCCTGGCACGGAAATCGAAGAACCCATTCGGGCCGTCTAAGGCTGCTTTGGCCGCTTGGGGACTTTGGCTCACGGCCAGAGACGCTAGTAGTACCCTGGTAGAGACCAGAGAGAAATTAGTGAGCATAGAGAAAGAAAATGGCCGGCTTCAGGGCGAGGTCGAGACGCTGCGCTTGGACAAGGTAGCTTTTGCATCCGTAGCGAAGTCGTCAGCACAGAAGCTTAACAACATCCAGGTAGTGGCGCAAACTTGGGAAGAGAAAGCCCACGCCTTAGAGGCTGAGCTGGATCATGCCCAGTCTGCGGCCAAGTTCATGGTGGGGCAAATGAGAGAACAGTAGGAGGCTGTTAGCCATGTAGCTTGCCAGAAACAGATTGCTGTGCTGGAGAGCCAGCTCCAAACACGCAAAGCCTTAATTTCGGCTGTGTGCCCGGAGCTGCTCTCAACGCTTGTGGAGGACTTTTCTGGGGAGGCGCTGCCAGAGGATGCTCAGGCAACCATTCCCCACAATCCTGACTGGAGCGACCCTAGGGTCCCAGTCAACCCTGTGGAGACACGGTCCATGATGAGACGGACCACCCCCCTTAGAGAAGGCAGTTCCGATAGGCAAGAGACGCAGGAGACGCAGGTCACCGAGACTAGGGTCCCCTGGTGTGCCACTGAGGCCAAAGCCATAGCAGACCAGTTAGGTCCATTGAACAGAACCACCAGGATCATGTGGTTGGACACGCTGATACATTCTCACCGACAGCCAATGGTCAGGACCTGATCCAGTTGGCTCGGCTTTGTATGCCCCCTCCGAGCTCCCTACTCTTGAGTCAGCTGTGGCGGCTCGAGGCTTGGCTAGGCTCGAGGCCCACGACTGGATGAGAGCGGTAGTGAGGGTTTTGTGGCCTGGACGGAGTGCAGGTGTGCTCTACGTCATGGAACAACAGGGTCCTCGAGAGAACCCTGAGGCTTACGTGGCACAGAAGCAGCTCCTCGCTATTCTGGCCGAGAAGGTGCCCTTGACACCCCGTGGATATGACTTTAACTGCCTCGAGTTTAAGACGCTCTTGTACGGAGGTCTTCATCATGAGACCAAGATGGCTCTCAGTTTGGTGGATCCGGCCACCACCAACTGGGAGGAATTTGGGAATAACCTCCGACGGGTCGCTGACCTGCTCCACGAGGCAGGATCCCTAAGAGCTCCCCCCAAGATGCATAGTAAGGACACCGGGGATTGGGAACCTATAGCTGAAGTTATCTACTTGAACTATGAGCCCCATTCCCAGCATAGGAAAACGGCTTTGAATTCCATTCCATGAGGGAATTGGAACTCACAACCCCTACCTAGACAGGACAACAGGCAGTGGCAGTGACGGGATTTCCGCAGCCACCCCGGCAAGGTAGGAAGTCCCCCGCAGCAGCCAACGCCCCCAAACAGCCCTCTGACTCGGGCTCTCCCCGGGAGACGTCTGGTGGGTATGATCCCACAGCCCAGACATACTCCTCGGACAGAGTAAGGGTCTGGGGCATGCTCAGAAGCTTCGGGCTGGACATGAGCCAGTTTGACAAGTGGCCAACATCAGAGCTTTTGGAAGCTCTAGACAAGCAGCTTCAGGTGGGAAGTAAACAGCCGGTCCAGGCCGTGACCGACGGCCCACCTCCGGCTGGATGCTACCCTAACCTGGAACTGCAAGCATAGAGGTGCCCTCGGTCCAAGAAGCTTCCCCGCAACGTGGTGGCTAGGTTGAAGCCAGACAGGTGGGGAAGGTTCTGGGTGAAGGCAGGCATAGGGACCGAGAGGGATAAGACTCCTGCCACCCTTCTTGTAGACTCTGGTGCAGCAGTAAACGTGCTGCACCCCAAACTTGTGAGGTACAGTGAACCCATGCCCGAGCATGTTCAGCTTTCTGGATATGGCCGGGGGGGGCACCGAGCTTGGGCATGGACAAGCATCCCAATGTCTATAGGGACGTTTCATTTTCAGTTGTGGGCGTGTCAGGGCCGGGGAGAAGATGGTTTTTTAGGCATCGGTTTTCTCCGGGGAAACAGGCTCACTGTTGATTACACAAACGGGTTTCTATGGCAGCTAGATCGGGGACCAGTAGAGATTTCGGCTGTGCACTGTTCTGCATCCATTAAAGCTCCTGCCCCTATCCTGGTAACAAATGAGCGACATGTATGTTCCCACCTGGAGATAAATTTGGTTACTGCCTCACCCTCCATGCATATGTTCTGGTGCCGCCTTGTTCTCAAGGGCCATGGCACCGTCTTGATTGTGATTCTGGTAATTGTAAAAGGGGCCAGGGCTAGTTATGGCTCCATCGAGGTTACCATCTGGACTAGGTAGAAAGGTTCCCCGGAGGCACATGGGTCCAGGACCAGCCTCCATACCAAATTGAGAGTGTGGGTCCCAAACCAGGAGCAGGCGTTGCCGCTCTTGTCGGTAGTTCCGGAGACCCAAAAGAACGATTGGAAAGGGAAACCCTCAGATGGGGACGCCCTTTTATTAGCACGACAGCGTGGCGGATGGGCTTTGCTTCCCTTCATGAGATGGCAACCCCCATGAAGAGGGGGTTGCTCCAGCTCCCCTCTCTTTCCCCCCTTCCCTTGTAAATAGACCCATTAGGATAGTAGCTTTTGTAGTAACGGAGCCCCATCTCTGTGTTCTCTACAAGGAGATGGAATGGGACCGTTCATGAGGATTGCAGTTTTGTTTTTCGTGATTGGATATGCCCTTGGAACCCTGCCCAAATACAGCCAAGTTTACACAGAGTGGCAGTTCAATGTACAGGCAGTGTGCTATTGGAACCCCTATCCACAAGTAGAAGCCTTGTTGACGAGGACACAGCTGCTCCCCTGGTTCCAGAAAAGGTACCCCTTCGAGCTGTTCATGAATTTCCATATCCACTAGAAATAAGACTGTGCAGTGCTAAAAATGGCCGTTGTCGGCGAAGAGGTTAAACTCAACCCTAGCATGGCCACAGCAGCTGCCCCCATGACCGCCAGAGTGGTCTGGGGTGACCACTGATACGCAGCCCTACTAAGCTTCACTTTTGAAGACTGCCGCCCTACATGGGTATGGAAAACATACATGTTTCACTGCCAGAATGTCACCCTGACCCCGACAGGCTGCAAGTTCTCCTGCAGGAAGATGTGGTGCCCCCCATCCCGATATCCACACCCCTTCTCCTCCTGAACGTCACCCGGCTGTTTCTATGTTCCGTAGTTGGCAAAGAAAGTTCGCTTACTCGACCGTCCAACCCATAATAATGAAAATGATACTACATTTCACGGTTTTCAATATCTCTAGAGTAATTCCAACTTGCCAACTGTACCTAAAGCTAGCATGGAGACAGTGGGAGCACTGGGAGAAATGATGGCTGTCACACACTCGCCTGAAGCGAAATGTCCTAGGAACCGCTTTAGGCAGGATTGGAACTGACGGCGCATTCATTAATGCAACACCACTATTAATGCATCCCAGAAGAAAAAGAAGGGAGTAGTACTTTATGTAAA
Organism: Cyclura pinguis; assembly: GCA_030412105.1. Classification (NCBI taxonomy): domain Eukaryota; kingdom Metazoa; phylum Chordata; class Lepidosauria; order Squamata; family Iguanidae; genus Cyclura; species Cyclura pinguis. The sequence continues at coordinate 135,234,935 of CM059601.1, forward strand.
CCACAATCTTCCATCAGAGTTGAAATTCCAAGACACCGATGGACATTATGTTGGGTACAACTTCAAGAGATAAAGGTTTTGATAGAAATCTACTCCCCAGCGGAAGACAAAAGTAATTTCTATCAGAAACTGCTACAAGAACTTCTAAACTACTCTAAAGAAACAAACCAAGATAACTTTTTACTCTGTGGAGACCTGAATGGGGTATCGGACCCCAAGGAAGATAGATCGGGAAATAAATCAGTCGGCAAACAGCATGGAAAACTCCCTAAATCATTCTTTAAAATAATGGAGCTAATGTCATCACAAGACGTATGGAGAATGAAATATGGACATTCCAAAGGATTCACATATTATTCGGAGACCCACAAATCAATGTCGAGAATTGACAAGTTCCTGATTTCAAAAGCTATACAAAATAAGGTGGAAAATATGGAAATTCTTCCGAGAATACAGTCCGATCACAGCCCAATCGAATTGGAGTTTAAAATATTAAAAAGAACAAAGAGATGGAGATTGGATATATTTCAAAATGAGAGGTACTCAGAAAAGATAAGAGAAACCATAAGAAATTACTTTAAAGAAAATATGACAAATGAAGTCAAAATGAAAACAAAATGAAATCTGGGATATAAGCAAGGCAGTATTGAGAGGCCATTTTATTCAATGGGGAAAGAAACTTAAGAAAAAGAGACAAGCAAAACATTAAGAAATTATGGCAAAAATAAAACGAAAAGAGCAACTGAGATCAAATCCAACAGACCTCAAAATAACAATGGAATTGAAAATGCTATAAGAACAGATAAAATCAGAACATCAATCCGAAATAAATAGAAACCTAAAGAGAATCAAACTAAGAATTATTTTTTTTAAATCATTTTATTCAAAATTCTCATTATAAAAAAAACATACATATTCAATTGTCAGCTTCAATAGAAATATATCTGATCTTCCACATCGATCTAGATTCCATCTTCCAGATTTCTAAAGACCTAAGATACTGTACAACAGTTAATTTATCTGATAGTTCTTACATTTCATTCATCATATTTGTGCTTCATGATATATACCTGTCGCCTATGCGTATTATAACTTTAATCATGAATTACATATTTCCAGCTGTTAAAACCCAGCAATTACCCGTTACAATTTGCCATTCTTTCTGTATCACGTTGTCTGATTTCCCCTTTAATCTCTGGGAGACCATGTCTGCATTTTTATTTTCGATAAGTGTAGCCCACCATTGTTCTATTGTAGGTATTTGCTGAATTTTCCATAGCTGTGCATATTCAATACGAGCTGTTGTTATCATACACAGTAATATTCTCCAATGCTTCTTTATACCAACATCCTCTATAATATCAGTCATATTTAACAAATACAATTCAGGTGTCTTAGCAAACTGACCTTTCAATAATGTACAAATCACATTATGTACTTCATTCCAATATTTCTTAGCTTTTAGGCATGTCCACCACATATGATATATCGTACCAACCTCCCTTTGACATTTCCAACACTGTCCAGTACCTGTATTATAAATCCTTCTCAGTTTATCTGATGTCATATGCCATCTGTGAAATAGTTTATAATAGTTCTTTCTCAAATTCTGGGCTACTGTAAACTTCTGCGTTTTTTTCCAACTCTGCTCCCAAGATTCTAATTGAATTGAATGACCAATATTTTGAGCCCATAAAATCATTGTTTCCTTTATTGTTTCTTCTTGTCTCTCCTGCTGTAATATCTCTTGATGGATTTGGGCAAGAGGGTGAGGCGGATTCTCAAAAGTCCATTTAACTACTCCAACTTTTTCTTTTAGTTCTATTCCGTAAGTTTTTATGTCCATATGAAACCTTTCGGTCAATTGTCTGTAAGGGAACCAACTCAGTCTTATTGCCTCCTGTTCTAGTTTTTCCCTTGTTTTCATCTTAAAATTATTAGACGCTGATCTCTCAATTATATCATCATAGCGCAGCCATTTATCTGTATCAGTCCATCTACCAAAAAAAGCCTCTTGCGGTGAGACCCACGTGGGGAGCTGCCTCATGTTTTTGACTTTATAATCATCCCAAATTTTCAAAAGCCATTTTCTGATATAGTGATGAGAGAAATCTTTATCTATTCTTGCTTTATCATAAAACATATCGGCATGCCACCCCATCCTCAAGTCTGCACCTTCCAATGCCAGCGTTTTCGTATCTTGAAGGTCCATCCGGTCTTCTATCCACATAAGAGCCGCTGCTCTGTAATATAATTGCAAGTCTGGTAGTCCCATTCCTCCTCTACTTTTTATATCTGTCATAATGTTCCATTTTATCCTAGGCTTCTTCCCCTGCCATATAAATTTAGTTAACTCTCTCTTCCATTGTAAGAAACGTTTCATATTTGTTATTATAGACAAGTTTTGGAATAAAAAGTTTATTTTTGGCAAAACACTGATCTTAACTGCTGCAATTCTCCCCATCAACGAAAGCCGCAAAGAAGACCAATTTTGTAGATCTTTTGTTATTTCCTTCCATTTTTTCTTGTAATTATTTTGCAATAACTCATTATTTCTTTTAGCTATCCAAATTCCTAGATATTTTACCTTTAGTCCTGTTTTAAATCCTGTTAGTTGTACCTCAAATAACGGAAAAACAACAGAAAATACTAAACATTAAAATAACAGCAACGGAGATTGTAGAAGCCATTAAGAAACTGAATACGACAAAAACACCGGACCCAGATGGGTTCTCCGCCGCATACTACAAGAACTTTCAGAAGAGCTCGTGCCATATATGCTGAAATTATTCAATGAAATCACGGAAGGAAGGAGACTAAATTCCTGGCGTGAGGCCTCTATCACATTAACATGAAGGGAGAGATGCAAAAGAACCAGGCCAATATCATTGCTGAACGTCGATTACAATATTTTGATGAACATTTTGGTTGAAAGAACTAAAAGAATATTACAAAAACTTATAGAGGAAGAACAAAATGGATTCTTACCGAAGAGACAACTAAGAAATAATATTAGGACAATCTTGAAGGTTATAGAACATTATAAGAGAAACAATGAGAAGAAATTAGCTCTAATTATCATCGATGCCAAGAAGGCATTTGATAACCTGAGATGGGACTTCAAGTTACAAGTATTGACAAAAATGAACTTTGGAAACACGTACACGAGTTGGAAAAAAGAAATATACAAAGACCAAGTGGCCACTTTAATCATAAACGGGAAAAAACAAAAAAGTTTGAGATAAAAGGAACAAGGCAAGAATGTCTCCTATCGCCTCTGCTATTCATAATAACATTAACAATACTAATAAAGATGATAAAGGAAGATCCAGAAATAAAAGGATGCAAAGTAAAGGGCTATAAATACAAGTTAAAAACCTAGCCCTGGCCCGAGCCTTAACTCTAGCCCTAACCCTAGCCCAAGCCCTAGCACTAACCTAGCCCTAGCCCTAGCCCTAGCCCTAAGCCCTAGCTCTAGCCCTAGCCATAGCCCTAGGCGTAGCCCTAACCTAGCCCTAACCCTAACCCTAGCCCTACTCTAACCTACTGATAGGGCTAAGGCTAAGATTAGGGCTAGGTTAGTGTTAGAGTTAATGCTAGGGCGAGGCCGAGGGTTACTGCTTTGACTAGGGCTACGGTTAGAGCTAGGACTAGGGCTGAGAGTTACGGCTGGGGCTCGAGATAGGACTAGGTCTAATGGTTAGGGCTAGGGCTCCGGTTAGGGTTAGGGCTAGGGCTCATGTTAGGGCTATGGCTAGTGCTAGGGTTAGCGTTAGGGCTAGGGCTAGGTTTAGGTCTGCGGCCATTAATGCCATGGACAACGAGGTCTTGGCAAACAAATTAGGCGTAATTGGCACCAAAACTAGAGACATGGGGATATCCTCCGCTGCTGGTCTAACCAACGTAGCGACAAATCTGATTAGTCAGTTGCTTCCTCAGTGGGTTGGGGTTGAGCGAGACATAATATCTGAACTTGGCCGTGTTCTACAGATCACGACCCATGATTTATCAGTAGCGATACAGTGCACAGGCCAGCCTCATGGGGTTAATGCACCCCGAGATCCTGAGCCTACTCCGAGAGCGATATCCGGAATCGCTGGAACAACCTGCGCAGATACGGCACCCCACGTGGAAGAGCCTAACTCTCACAGTGGATGTTGCCCATGAATGGATTCTGAATCTGGTAATTCTACATCCAGTATCCCATTTAGGACTCCCCCTCATAGCCGCCAATGCCACTTTGCTGCCCCCACGGATGTACCAGTGGCCCAAAGGGACACACTCTTTTGATTTAGCGGGATGCCTATTCAACCGCCATTGGATTCAGAGTTTCCACAACCTTAATAGTCTCAACCACGGCGATACCACCGAATATTTGGTAATACCAGTAAATACCACAATCATACGGGTTCAAGATCTCGCTACGTTACTCTGCCTCTCGTAACGCTAAGCAGTAATCTGAGCTAATTTTCCCCACCTTTCGTTGAGCACAATTTGGTGCCCATCCCAGGACCCCCAGTACACAGGGTAACAATAGCCATAGCCTTAAACGTAGCCCTACCCTAGCCCTAGGCCTAGCCCTAGCCCTAAGCCTAGCACTAACCAGTGCTTAGCCCTAGCCTAACCAGCACTCAGCCCTAGTCATAACCGTAGATCTAACCCTAATCCTAGTCCTAACCCTAGCCCTAGTCTTAACCCTATAACTATTCCTAGCCCAAGCCCTAACCCTAATCCCTTTCCTAATCCTAGCCCTCATCTTAACCCTAGCCCTAGCCCTAGGCCTACTATAGCCCTAGCCCTAGCTCTAAACCTTGCCCTAGCCTTAGCCCTAGCTCTAAACCTAGCCCTTGCCCTAACCCTAGTCCTTGCTCGAGCCCTAACCGTAACCCTAGCCTTATCCCTTGTCATATCCCTAGCCCAAGCAATAGCCATAGCCGTAACCCTAACCCTAACCCTAGCTATAGCCCTAACCCTAACCCTACCCCAGCCCTAACCTAGCCCTAGCCCTAGCCTGGGCCATAACCAAAGCCCTGGTCCTAGCCCTAGCTCTAAACTAAAACCTAGCCCTAGCCCCAACCCTAGCCATAGCCCTAACCCAGCACCAGCCCTAGCTCTAGCCCTAATCCTAATCCTAACCCTAGCCCTATCCTTACCATTAGCCCTAGCCCTAGCCCTAAACATAACTGTAACCATAACCCCAGCCCTAGCCCTAAGCCTAGCCCTAGCCATAGCTCTAGACCTAGTGCTCACCCTAGCGCTAACTCTAACCCTAACCCTAACCCTAGTCCTAGCCCTACCCCAGCCCTAAACCCGAGCCCTAGCACTAACCCTTGCCACAGCATGAACCCAAACACTCGCCCTGCCCTACCCCTAACCCTAGCCCTAGCCCTAGCGTTAACCCTAGTCCTGTCCCTATCCCTATCTCTAAACCTAGCACTGACCCCAACCAACCCTAACCCTAGCCCTAGCACTAGCACTAGCCTTAACCCTAACCGTAGTCCTATCCATAACCCTAAACCTAGTCCTAGTAGTAGCCTTAACCCTAGCCCGACGCCTAACAATAGCCCTAGCCCTAGCCCTAGGATTAGGTTTAACCCTATCCATAACCCCAGCATTAACCTTAGCCCTAACCCTAGCCTTAACTCCCAGCAATAGCCCTAACCCTAGCCCTAGCCTAAGCCCTAGCACTAGCCCTAACCTTGCCCTAGCGCTATACCTAGCTCAAGCCCTAGCCCTAGCCCTAGCACTAGCACTAACCGTAACCCTAACCTTAGCCCTAGCCCTAATCCTAGCCCTAGCTCTAGACTTAGCTCTAGCCCTAGCCCCAACCCTAACCCTAGCACTAGCCGTATCTCTAACCCTAGCTCTAGCCTGACCCTAGTCCTAAGCCGAGCCCTAGCCCTAACCCTAGCCCTAACACTACTCCTAGCCCTAGCCTTAGCCCTCACTCTAGCCCTAACACTATAGCCCTAGCCCAAATTCTAGCCCAAACCCTAGCCCTAGCCCTAACTCTAGCCCTAACCATAGCCATAGCGTTAACCCTTAGACCTAACCCTAACCCTAGCCCTTCCCCTAGCCGTAGCCCAAATTCGAGCCCTAGCCCTAACGATAGCGCTAGCCCTAGACCTAGCGCTAACCCTAGCCCTAACCCTAGTCTTAGCCCTACACCTAGCCCTAACACTAGCACTAGCTCTAGCCTTAGCCCTAACCCTAGCTCTTACACTAGGCCAAGCCCTCACTCTAGCCCTAACCCTAACCGTAGCCCTAGCCCTAACCCACAGCAATACCCCTAACCCTAGCCCTAACATAAGCCCTAACCCTAGCACTAGCCCTAAACTAGCCCTAAATCTAACCCTACCGCTAGCTCTAATCCTAGGTCTAGCCCTAACCCTAATCCTAGCCCGAGTGTGAGCCCTAGCCCTAACCGTAACCCTAACCCTAGCCCTCGCCCTAGGCCTAGCCCCAGTCATAACCTCCAGCCCTAACCCTAATCCTAGGTCTAGCCATAGCTCTAACCCTAGCCCTGCCCTAGCCCTAACCCTAGCCCTAGCTCTAAACTTAGCACTAACCCTAACCCGAGCCATAGCACTAACCCTAGCCCTAGCCCTAGGTCTAGCCTTAACCCTGGGCCTAACCCTAACCCTAGGGATAGGACTAGGGCTAGGGCTAGTACCATGTTAGACCTAGGGCTAGGGTTCGTGTTAGGTCTAAGGCTTGGGGTTAGGGCTGGGGTTAGGGGAAGGCTTGGACTAGGGTTACGGCTAGGGCTAGGGTTATGGCTAGGGTTAGGGCAAGGGCTAGGGTTACGGCTTTGTTAGGGCTAGGGCTAGGGCTAGGATTAGGGCTAGCGCTAGGGCAAGGGCTGGGGTTAAGAATAGGGCTAGGGCTTGGGCTAGGTTAGGGCTAGGGCTAGAGCTAGGGTTAGGGTTAAGGGTAGAGTAGGGTAGGCCTAGGGCTAGAGTTAAGGCTAGGGCTAGGGCTTGGACTTGGGTTACGGCTAGGGCTCGGGTTAGGGTTCGGATTAGTGCTGGGGCTAGGGATAGGGCTAGGGCTAGACCTGGGGCAAGGGCTAGGGTGAAGGCTAGGGCTAGGGCTAGGGCTAGCTTAGACATAGAGCTAGGGCTAGGGTTACGGCTAGGGCTTGGGTTAGGGCTAGGGATAGGGCTAGGGCTAGGGTTAGGGATCGGACTAAGGCCAGGGCTATGGATTGGGCTAGCGTTAGGGCTAGGGCTAGATTTCCGTCTATGGCTATGTCTAGGTTAGGGCTATGGTTAGGGTTAAGGCTATGGATAGCACTAGGGTTGGGTCTAGGGCTAGAGCTTAGGCTAGGGCTAGGTTAAGGCTAGATCTAGGTCTAGTGGTAGCGTTAGTGCTAGGGTTAAAGGTAAGGTAGGGCTAGGGCTAGGCTTAGGGCTAGGGCTAGGTTACCGCTAGGGCTAGGGCTAGGGGTTATGTCTGGGGCCCAGGTTAGGACTAGGGTTATGGCTAGGTCTAGAGATAGGATTAAGGTTAGGGCTAGGGCTAGGGCTAGGGCCCATGGTAGAACTAGAGCTAGCGCCAGGTTAGGGTTTGGCCTGGGCTAGGGTTAAGGGTATTGCAGGGGGCTAGGGCTAGGGCTAGGGTAAGGACTAGGGTTAGGGCTAAGTCTAATACTAGATCTAGGTCTAGGATTGCAGTTAGGGCTAGGGCTAGCGCTAGGGCTACAATTAGGGCTAGGCCTAAGGTTAGGGCTAGAGCTATGGAAAGGGCTAGGGTAAGGTTAGGGCTAGGCCTAGGCCTAGGGTTAGGGTTAGGGCTAGGCCTAGGGTGAGGGCTAGGGTTAGGGCTTGAATATGGCTAGGGTTAGGGTTAAACCGAGGGCTAGGGCTTGGGATAGGTTAGGGCTAGGGCTAGGACTAGGGTTAATGCTAGGGTTAGAGTTAAAAAAGGTCTAGGGCTAGGCTTAGGGCTAGGGCTGGGTGATAGGGCTGCAGCTAGGGCTAGGGCTTGACTTGGGTTACAGCTAGGGCTCGGGTTAGGGTTCAGGTTAGTGCTAGGGCTTGGGATAGGGCTAGGGCTAGACCTGGGGTAAGGGCTAGGGTGAGTTCTAGGGCTAGGTTAGAACTAGGGCTAGGGCTAGGGCTGGTCTTAGGGCTAGGACTAGTGCTAGGGCTAGGGTTACAGCTAGGGCTAGGGTTAGGGCTAGGGCTAGGGTTAGAAATCGGACTAAGGCCAGGGCTATGGATTGGGCTAGGGTTAGGGCTAGGGCTAATGTTAGGGCTAGCGCTAGGGCTGGGCTAGGGCTATGGCAAGGGTAAGGACTAGCGTTAGGGATAGGACTAGGGATAGGACTAGGGACAGAGTTAGGGACAGGGGTAGGGATAGGGTTATGGCTAGGGCTAGGGGTTGGGCTAGGTTAGACCTAGGTCTAGTTCTAGGGTTATCGCTACGGCTAGGGCTAGTGCTAGAACTTAGTTTGGGTCAAGGTATAGGGCTAGGGCTAGGACTCGGGCTACGGGTAGGGCTAGGGCTAGGGCCAGGGCTAGAGCTAGGGTTAGGGAAATGGCTACGCTTAGTATTAGGGTTAGGGCTACGGCTAGAGCTAAGGGTAGGTTACAGCTATGGTTAGGGCTAAGGATAGGACTAGGGCGAGGACTATGGCTAGGGCTAAGACTAGGACTAGGGCTATAGCTTAGGCTAGAGCTAGGGTTAAGGTTAGGTCTAGATCTAGGGCTAGCATTAGTGCTAGGGTTAAAGGTAGGGTAGGGCTAGGGTTAGGGTTAGGGCTAGATTAGGGTTAGGGCTAGGGTTAGTGTCATGGCTACGGCTAAGGGTTAGGTCTGGGGCTAGCACTAGGGTTAGGGCTAGGTCTAGAGATGGGATTAGGGTTAGCGTTAGGGCTAGGGATAGGGCTAGAACTAGGGCTAGAGCTCATGTTATGGTTAGGGCTATGGTTAGCGTTAGGGCTAGGGCTCGTGTTAGAACTAGGGCTAGTGCTAGGTTAGGGCTTGGCCTGGCCTAGGGTTAGGGGTATTGCAGGGGGATATGGTTAGGGCTAGGGCTAGGGCCAGGGATAAACTAGGGCTAGGGCTATGAATAGGGCTAGGGTTAATGCTAGGGCTAGGCTAGGACAAGAGCTAGGGCTAGGGCTGGGGTTAGTGTTAGGGCTAGGGCTGGGGGTTAGGATTTAGGCTAAGGCTAGGGTTAGGGCTAGGGCTAACCTTAGGGCTCGGATTAAGGCTAGTGCTAGGGCTCGCGTTAGGGCTCGGGCTGGGGATTAGGATTGAGGCTAGGGTTAGTGTTATGGCTAGGGCTAGGATTAAGGCTAGTACTAGGGCTAGGGTTAGGGCTAGGACTAGGGCTAAGGGTAGGTCTAGCATTAGTGTTATGGCTAGGCCTAGGAATTAGGTCTGGGCCTAGGGCTAGGGCTAGAGTTACGGCTAGGTCTATAGATCGGTTTAGGGTTAGGACTAGGGCTAAGTTTAGGACTGGCGCTAGGGTTAGGGCTAGGGTTATGGATAGGGCTAGGGCTAGGGAAATGGTTAGATTTGGCATTAGGGATAGGGATAGGGTTAGGGCTAGGGCTAGGATTAGGGCTAGGGCTTGACCTAGTGTTAGGTCTAGGTTAATGTTAGCGTTAGGGCTAGGGTTAGGGCTAGGAGTAGTTTTAGGGCTCGGCTAGGGCGTTTGTCTAGGGCTAGGGCTAGGGCTTAGGCTAGGACTATGGATGAGTTTAGGGCTAGAACTAGGGCTAGCATTAGTGCTAGGATTAAAGGTAGCGTAGGGCTAGGGCAAGGGTTAGGGCTAGGGCTAGGGTTAGAGCTAGGGCTAGGATTAGGATTAGGGAAAGGGATTAGGGCTAGGGTTAGGTCTAGGTCTAGGGCCAGGGTTTGGACTGCGGTTAGGGCTAAAGTCAGGGCCAGGGCTAGGGCTAGGCCTAGGGTTAGGCCTAGGGCTAGGGGTAGGAGTAGGGTTAGGGATTGTGCTAGGTTTAGGGATAGGGATAGGGATAGGGATAGATTAGGGCTAGGGTTAAGGCTAGGGTGAGGGCAAGGGTTAGTGCTAGGGTTCAGGGTTACGGTTTGGTCTGGAGACAGGGTTAGGTCTAATGTTAGGGCTAGGACTAGAGTTAAGGTTAGCGCTAGGGCTAGGGCTAAAGCTCGAGGTAGGGCAAGCCTTATGTTAAGACTAGGGCTAGGGTTAGGGTTAGGGTTTGGGCTAGAGTTAGGGTTAGGGCTGGAACTTATGCCTAGGGCTAGGCCAGAGCTAGCTGAGGGCTAACACTTGCAGTTAGGGCTAGGCTTATTGCTAGGGCTAGGGTTGAGGCTAGTGTTAGCGCGCAGGTTAGGGCGAAGGCTACGTCCAGGGTTGGGGCTTAAGGGTAGTGTTACGCCTAGTGTTAGCGCTAGGGCTAGGGCTAGAGCAAGCGTTAGGGCTATGTTAGGCCTAGGGCTAGAACTAACCCTAGCCCTAGTCCTAGCCCTAGCCGTAACCCTAGCCCTAACCGTAGCCCTAACCCTAGGCCTAGGCCTAACCCTTACCCTAGCCACAGCACTTGCCCTAACCCTATTTCTACGCCTAACCCTAACCCTAGCCGTAACGCTAGTCCTAACCTTAGCCCTAGGTCTAACCTAGCCTGAGCCCTAGTTCTGGGCCTAGCCCTAGCTCTAAACATAGCTCTAGCCATAGCCGTAGCCATAGCCCTAACCCTAAACGTTAGCCCTAACCTAAACCTAGCCCTAGCCCTAGCGCTAACCCTAACCCTAGCCCTACACCTAACCCTAGCCGTACCCCTAACCCTAGCCCTGGCCCTAGTCCTAGAACTAACCATGGCCCGAAGATCTAGGTCTAACCCTAGACCTAGACCTGACCATAGCCCTACCACTAACCCCAGCACTGACACCAGCGCTAACCCTAGCCCTAGGTCTAACCCTAGCCCTAGCCCTAGCCCTACTCCCAGCCCTAGCGCTAGCCCTAACCCTAGCCCTAATCCTAAACCTAGCCCTAGGCCTAAGCCCTAGCCCTAACCCTAACCCTAGCCCTAACCTAACGCTAACACTACTCTTAGCCCTAGCACTAGCCCAAATGCTATCCTTATCACTATCCCTAGCCATATCCCTAACCTGGCCCAAACTCTAGCACTAACCGCAGCCCTAGCGCTACCCTTAATTCTAGCCTTACCCTAGCTTTACCCCTAACCCTAGCCCTAGCACTAGCACTAGCCCCAACCTAGCCATAGCTCTAGTCCCAGCCCTAACCCTAGGGTTAGGGCTAGGACTAGGGCTAGGGCTAGGGCTAGGGCTAGGGCTAGGGCTAGGCCAGAGCTAGCTGAGGGCTAACGCTTGCAGTTAGGGCTAGCCTTATTGCTAGGGCTAGGGTTGTGGTTAGTGTTAGTGTTAGGGCTAGTGTTGAGGCTAGTACTCAGGTTAGGGAGAAGGCTACGTCCAGGGTTGGGGCTTAAGGGTAGTGTTATGGCTAGTATTAGTGCTAGGGCTAGGGCTAGAGCAAGCGTTAGGGCTATGTTAGGCCTAGGGCTAGAACTAACCCTAGCCCTAGTCCTAGCCGTAACTCTAGCCCTAACCGTAGCTCTAACCCTAGGCCTAGGCCTAACCCTTACCCTAGCCACAGCAATTGCCCTCACCCTATTTCTAGGCCTAACCCTAGCCCTAGCCGTAACGCTAGTCCTAACCTTAGCCCTAGGCCTAACCTAGCATGAGCCCTAGCTCTGGGCCTAGCCCTAGCCCTAGCTCTAAACATAGCTCTAGCCATAGCCGTAGCCATAGCCCTAACCCTAAACGCTAGCCCTAACCTAAACCTAGCCCTAGCCCTAGTGCTAACCCTAAACCTAGCCCTAGGCCTAAGCCCTAGCCCTAACCCTAGCCCTAGCCCTAACCTAACGCTAACACTAGTCTTAGCCCTAGCACTAGCCCTAATGCTAGCCTTATCACTATCCCTAGCCATATCCCTAACCTGGCCCGAACTCTAGCACTAACCGCAGCCCTAGCGCTACCCCTAATTCTAGCCTTACCCTAGCTTTACCCCTAACCCTAGCCCTAGCCCTAGCCCCAACCTAGCCATAGCTCTAGTCCCAGCCCTAACCCTAGGGTTAGGGCTAGGGCTAGGACTAGGACTAGAGCTAGGGTTAGGGCTAGGGCTAGAGCTAGGGCTAGGGCTAGGGCTAGGGCTAGGTTCAGGGCTAGGATTAGGGCTACGACTAAGGCTAGGGTTAGGGCTTGGGATAGGGTTAGGGCTAGGGTAGGGGCTGGAATAAGGTTAGGTTTAAGTAATTTTTTTTTAGGTTTAAGTAATTTTATTAAAACTTTAACATCCTACAAACACATTTGCCTACAGTACAATAGTACAAACTCACAAATGGAATTGCATAATAAAGTTATCAGAACAACAATATAACAAAATATTACACTTCTTCAAGAAAGTACCCAAAGTTATTTAAAAAATTTGAAAATTACACATATCTTTACACAAGCATTATAATTTTCGATACAATTATTTATTTTTACCACTGTTCCTAGTCCTGGTTTCCTGTCAAACTTTCTTACATATTATGCACATTTATATATAAAGAACAAACAACAGTATTATTCAAATGACAATTAAAATATAAATGATAATTAAAATAGAAATTAAAAAGGAATTTAAATTAAAATAGACACTAAAATAGAAATTAAAATAAATAAATAAATAAATAAAATTAACAAAATTAATGACATACTTATGTCTATTACCTATAAGTGTATAAACCACACCTCAAGTTATGCCAGATGTTGTTTCTACCAGCCTTGGCCAGAACTCCTTCCATCTCTTTGAAGACATCTTGGCTCTCTCTGTTTCACTTAAAGTTTTTATTTTGTTCACTACAAAGCAAACAGCAACGTTAACATCCCCTTGTGTCTGTGTAACTAACTCTTTTTTTCTCTGGAAAGCCAAAGCTAGCAAAACGTACAAGATAACCAGTCTTAAGGTTGACCAGGAAACAACCCAGAACAAATCAACAGGCCTCCCGTTATGTCCTCTCTTTCTTTTTTTCCCCAGGTGTCGACGTGGTCCTCTGACTCTGCTTTCCGGCTCCAATCCGGAAGCCACCGCCTTCCAAGGCTGGCGTGCCAAGTCTGGCCAGTCGAGGGCGGCAGCTATCTTCTTCCAAGTGTCTGTGGCCGACGGGCAGTCCTTTAGAAAGTGCTCCGTAGTCTCCTTGGCTTGACTTCTGCTAGCAGAGGCTTGTCTCTGACACAAAAGTCTAGGACATATTTGTTCTGCTTCCTTCAGCCACGGTTGGTTTCCTTTTAAATAATAGATTTGATGGTAAAATCTCCATCGAATGTCCCACAGGCCGAAGGGGATCCTCCGGTCCGTGAAACATTTGATGTTCCTGGGCACTTCTTTTAAATATCCAGACAAATGGTCCTTCTTTGCATTTTTTTTCCAACCGTGGCTGAAAGAACACCAAGCCCACCATTTCCCAGTATACGCAACGCTTCAAGTCTCGTATAGTTCCCCCTTTGGTCTGAAACCACTCCGCCAAGACCCCGTTTTGCTAAATCTGCCCATAGACCTCCCTCAGGAAGTCAGGGCCGGTATGTCTCATCGTGGCTGTCACCCGGAAAGGCACAGGCTCCTCCCTCCACCACTTTTCAGCCCAGCTCTCAATATTTTGTTAGCTCTCAAACCAGGACAGTCCACTCCATCCAAAACTACTCAACCCAGTTAAATCTACTATCTTTCTGACTCTCGGGCCTCCCTGGCTTCACTGGTTCTAACTGGCTCCTCTCTACCTCCTCCAGCAGACCCAAAGGTGTAGTCTCACTAATATGGGATAGGGGCGGAATGGACGGGGAAAGAAACGATGGTGAAGTGGACACCGGGCCATCTGGGTCAGGAGGGCGGGATGGAAGAGGGCAGGGGAGGGCATCAGGAGGTCTGGGGTAGGGAGGGGGCGGCAACGGAGGGGGAAAACAGAGACCTAACTCAGCGTCGGGAGGACTCACCAATCTGTTATCAAGTTCTTGCATAAGAACTTCTACTTCTTCTGAGCACAAGGCAGTGGTGTACAAACGTCTCTGATGATCCTAAGACCCTCAGTGGAAACAAGCCTGAGGCTGGCCACTGTACCTGGTATCGGCCCCCAGGAAAAAGATACTTGGGTATCTTTCCATGCCTGTATTCAGGGTCCTCATTCTTAAAAGAAACCACACACCTATATTCTCCTGTCCAACAACCCTGTTCGTCTTCCTTCTTATCAGGTCCCGACAAAATGGTAGCGTATTTAGACACCCACCGTGCTACATCCTGAGCGGGGATGGTCATGGTTCTGAAACTTATGGTCAAGACCTTTGTATCCCCCCTAAATAGCGGGACCATCTCATATTCAGTCAGCAACTCCGGGCTCAAACGTTTCACCGTTTTGCACTTCATCCAGAACTCTCTGTAGACCTTTTCAGAAGCCAAACAAACATCGCTTTCTCTAGACCCCGTTAGTTGAATCACTGCCACAATATCCTCTCTAGGGGCATCCAAAGTATCCCTAAGGAGCCTCTTTGAAATATAAGCCCTGGATCCTCTCTCAGGGTCTGATCCCAGATATCTGAAGTGCACAACATAGCGTGTCCTAGGGTTCCTGACATTCGAAGCTTGATGAAAAAAAGTGTCTAAGTATTCCTCTTCCTCTTCTGTCAAGCCTGAAAAATTGGAGGGTCCAGCAGCACCAGTGCCCCGTCCTGCTATACTAGCGTAAGTCCTCCTGTCTTTTCTTTGCTCCTGAGGTTTGCCACCAGTCCTCCCACCGGGCGGTCCGGGTGGCAAAGCAGAAGCTCCACGAGGTGCTTCCCCTTGGGTGTCACTGACACGTGTATCATCTTCCTCCCTCCCCTTTCTATATTTGTCTGGTGGAGGGTTTAGACTTACACTTTTTCCCTTCGATGCCACGTTAGTTTCAGAGTCCATTCTAGGCCTCGTCAGAAATCGGCCGTTATCGGAGGCATCCGCGTCTTCCAATAACCTCTTCGGACGTGCCCCCGGCTCCCTAGTTCTCGTCTCGTTCATCAAAAGGGGATTGTTCTGTTCTCCCTGAGAGAAAGAAACACCCAAACCGGCAGCATCTTGCATTGAGGTTCCCCCAGCCCCTCCATCCAGACCAAGCCCTTCTCTTTGCTCTCCCACACCAAAACCATTTCCACCCTCTCCAGCCGCCAAACCCACTTCTGTATCCACCCGATCTCCCCAAGCCTGCTCCCGTCTCGGTTTCTTGCTCGCTCTGTCAGAGACCCCCCCCGGTCAAGGTCAGAATCGCTGACGTCACTCAAAGTCCCTCTACGTCCTATATTTCCCGCACCTTCCCATTGTACGTTGCTCCCCATCCTCTGCACCTCCCTCCTCCCTCTCGCCTCTCTCAGATCCTCACCGGTTGTTGGGGGCGGAACCGTAGCACGTGCCCCCAGGCTGGAACTCAGGGCCGCACCTCCCGCAGGGCTCCTCTCAAGCTGCACCGCCGGGCCTGTTTCTTTCCAATTCTCCCTGATTTTCTCTTGTCCAGTTCCCTTAGCCTTTTCTTCCGTCGGATCAAAACCTGACTGCTTAGCAATCTTTCTGCGCTGTCGTAAGTCTGCCATGACCATTAAGAGCCACTCCATCCAGGCTTCTCTGCTCACCATCTTGGACGTATTGTCCATTTGTGTCCACACCAAAGGAGTCTGGTTCTCTGGGGCACATTTCCAGGTCCTATGGATCTCTTGAAAGGTCTTCATCAATCGGTCCTCCTTCAGCCAGTCCGGCAGAATGATAACAGATGTCTTTGGCTTCCTGCCCAGTAACAAATACTCGACAATCTCCAAGGCTAAAGTCCTGGCGTAGGACACCTGCTCCTGAGACTGTTCCACCCGCAATCCTGACAGCACCGATTTCAGGAATGGAAAGTTCTTCTCTAGGATACTCCAAAGTTTATCTCTACTGTACTTTTTGAAACTGGGCAAGCGTTCTTTAGAGCCCGGGAGGGCAACGTGTGCCACCGTGTAGCCCCAGAGTTTCAGTGTGTCGTACTTGTCAAAGTCTTTTGGCAAAATAATATCGGTCGCTTCATTCCAAGGAGTGTAGAGACATTCCGTCCAGGCTGCTGAGATCTGCCTTTCCCGGGAAAGGATTGTATTTTTGGAACCTTCCAAAAGAGTTCCCTCCCGCTCTGCCCCTTCTCCCTCTTCCACACTTTGGAAATCCGTGTCATATTGGCGAATTAAATATTCCTTTGTAACTTTTTTTCCTGGGGAGAGACCTTTTCCTCCTTCCTTTGTTTTCCTCTTGGCTCTTTTCTTTTGGGCTTCACCCCCAGTGCCTTCCTCCACCATCTTCTCCTCCTCACTGCTGCTTTCCACAGAGCTCTCGCTGCTAGCAAGCAGAGAAGAAATGCCAGAACACTCCATGCCACTCTCCCTTCGCTCTTGGAAGGAGGGCCCCTCCAGTCTCTCCACTCCCTCACTTTCAGATTCATTTGTAAGTTTTATTGGGTTAAAGGGTGCAGTCCCCGCAAGCTGCCCAGCACAAGCCTCCTTCTCTGTCTCTTCTGGCTTGCCAGGCTGCGCGTGTTTTCTTTTGTAGAGGGTCACAGGATACAGTTCTTCTTCTGAAGAGTTCCCTGGTTTGAGCGGGGAGCGATCCCTACTTGTATTCAAAGCCTCTTCAGCTAATAAATTTCTACTGTGAAACTTTGGCTCCCTCTCTCCTCTGATCTTTGTTTTTTCCTTGCTTTTCTCCTCTTTGCTTTTCAAAGCCAATTGCTTTAATAAAAATCCTTTCCTCTCTTTATAAGCCTGCAGATCTTCCCTAACTTCTTCATTCCACTCATTGATGTCAGTTACAGTATGTAAAAGGGATTCACACTCCTCTTGCTTTCTTTCTTCCACTGGCTTCCTCAACAGACTCCTGCCATAATCATTTAACTCTTGGAGGACCTCTCTCATCGAATCCACCCCCAAGAATGCTCTGTTTTGCATTTCTCTCAAATGAAAGTCCCTCTGCAAACATTCTGTGGCTTCCTCCGGTTCTCTGAAAACACTCTCCAATTCAAACTCTTTGGTAGAGTCCTCCAACAGTCCTAAAAACTTTCCCAGTTTTCCTCTATTCAAACAATATGTTTCTCTATACTGATCAAAGTCAAAGAAATCCTGTAAAAAGTTTTCAGCAGTAGCCAGACCCAGGGTTTTTCCTCCCCCCTCCTCTGTGCCTGTTTCCATGGCTACAGCAGGCTTTAGCAATCCAGAGTTTACTTTCAGTTTTGCTGGCTGAGTTTGTTTGTTTGCTAAATGGCTGCCTGCCTCTTTTTGCAGCAAAAAGGTTGTTCCTTGAGGAGTTTGAATGTATTCTTTTTCCTGACTGTCCTTCTGGAGCCCAGAATCCGCTTTTAATTCTCCTTGCAGTAAGTTTGTGCTGCCCTTCCAGGCAGTTTCTGTTTCTGCCATGGCTGCCACGCCCTGTTCTTTCAGAGCTGACTCAAACATTTCCTCCCTCCCTCCTTCTCTGCAGCTTTTTCCTTGTAAAACCTCCTTGCCTGGAGTTTCTAATATTCCCTTGGCACTACAAGAAGCCAGTCTAGCCCCAAATCCCTTCTCAGTTTCCAAATCCACAGTACTCACAGTCTGTTTGTTCTTGCTTGCCAGTTTCAAACACTCTTCAGTTTCTTTCTCTTTCCTTGCCTGGGAAGCCATTGCTTGCCGTAAAGTCTCTGCAAGTTTTCTTGGGGGCTGAGTTTGATCTGCCCCAAACCCCTCAAAATTCTTCTTTTGAGGTTCCATTCTGGACTCCCCTGATGCCTGAAGGGTTCCACTGCCTACCCCAGTCAGTGAGGTTGCAGCATTTTCACTGGATTCAGGAGAATCCACTGTTTTGCTGAAAGGTATTGAGGAGCTGTGAAAAATACAACCTCCTCCTTTGAAAGCAAGGTTAGGGCTTGGTTAGGGCTAGGTTAGGTTAGGGCTAGGTTAGGGCTACGGCTAGGCTAGGGCTAGGGCTAGGGTTAGGGCTAGGTTAGGTTTAGGTAATTTTTTTTTTAGGTTTAAGTAATTTTATTAAAATTTTAAACTATAATTAAAATAGAAATTAAAATAAAATAAACAAATAAATAAATAAATACAATTAATAACATACTTATGTCTATTACCTATAAGTGTATAAGCTACACCTCAAGTTATGCCAGGTGTTCTTTCTGCCAGCCATGTCCAGAACTCCTTCCATCTCTTTGAAGACATCTTGGCTCTCTCTGTTTCACTTAAGAGTTCATATTTTGTTCACTACAAAACGAACAGCAACGTTAACATCCCCTTGTGTCTGTGTAACTAACTCTTTTTTTCTCTGGAAAACCAAAGCCAGCAAAACGTACAAGTTAACCAGTCTTATGGTCGACCAGGGAACAACCCAGAACAAATCAACAGGCCTCCCGTTATGTCCTCTCTTTCTTTTTTTCCGCAGGTGTCGACATGGTCCTCTGACTCTGCTTTCCGGCTCCAATCCGGACGCCACCGCCTCCCAAGGCTGGCGTACCAAGTCCGGCCAGTTGAGGGCGGCAGCTATCTTCTTCCAACTGTCCGTGGCCGACGGGCAGTCCTTTAGAAAGTGCTCCGTAGTCTCCTTGGCTTGACTTCTGCTAGCAGAGGCTTGTCTCTGACACAAAAGTCTAGGACATATTTGTTCTGCTTCCTTCAGCCACGGTTGGTTTCCTTTTAAACAATTGATTTGATGGTAAAATCTCCATCGAATGTCCCACAGGCCGAAGGGGATCCTCCGGTCCGTGAAACATTTGATGTTCCTGGGCACTTCTTTTAAATATCCAGACAAATGGTCCTTCTTTGCATTTTTTTTCAACCGCGGCTGAAAGAACACCACGTCCACCATTTCCCAGTATACGCAACGCTTCAAGTCTCGCATAGATCCCCCTTTGGTCTGAAACCACTCCGCCAAGACCCCGTTTTGTTGAATCTGCCCATAGACCTCCCTGAGGAAGTCAGGGCCGGCGTGTCTCATCGTGGCTGTCACCCGGAAAGGCACAGGCTCCTCTCTCCACCACTTCTCAGCCCAGCTCTCCTTCACCCAATGTTCTGCAAAAAGAGCAACCCACCCCTCTAGTCCTGCCTGCCGACGAAACCACTGGCTAAACTTTCCAAAGTTCTGGCTGAGAAAAGTAGCCAGAAACTTTAGGCGCAATGCGGGTCGGTTAAGGCCTCCCTGTTCGTTTTCCTAAAGGCCACCGCCCGAGGCAGGGGAAAAGCGGCCGTTCCCCAGAGGAATCGGAAAACCGGTTTTTCAGCTTCCTCAGCAGGCTTTGCGGGGGTGGGTAAACCCCGGCCAAATTCAAGGCCAGAGGCGTGAGGTAAGTTTTGACGTACGCCACCCTCTGCTAAACATTCAATTTCCATGGTTTCCATTTGTCAAAATATGCCTTCATTTTCTCTAACCAAAGCTGCCAGGTCTTTTCCCAACCAAAAGGTTTCATGGAGAACAATAAACCTAACATTTTATACTCCTCTAATTTCTCTAGTCTTTCATTTTCACGTTGTGTCTCTTCTTTCATTGCTACAATGTTCACTGGAGATAGAAATAAGATTTCTTCCTCTCTAAAGAAAGAGATCAGATGGCTTTTCTGTAAATTAATCTGAGCCCCTGAAGCCCGCTCATAGCCTTCAAACACATTCAGAACTGAAACGATCTCTTCTCGATTGTTGACAAACAGAGAAACGTCATCCGCGTGGGCTGCATATTTCACCCGCTTAACCGAAACCTCCCTGGAAAAAGACACGATTCCCCCGCTGGGAGGGTGAACTCTCAAACCTGCGATATTTTCCTCGGCTTGAATTTGACAGAGAACTGAATCCAAAATCAGGACGTAGAGGAGGGGGCTTAAAGGACAGCCCTGCCTGACTCCTGAATTCACCCTAATCGGAGCCCCTCTGTGCCCATTGATCTGAGGAATCACTCGTGCCTTCAAATACAACAATTGAACATACCTAACAAAATCAAGGGGGAGTCCCTTTCTTGCCTGGGCTTCCCACATAAAGGGATGGTGAACTCGATCAAAAGCCTTGGTTTGATCTAACAGCAATATTTTCCCTTCCCATTTTCCTTTTCGGGCCAAATCAAATACCTCTCTAAACAAACACAGAGAATCCAAGATAGAACGTCCCGGGACTGCGCTGGTTTGGGAAGCCAAAACAATCCTCGAGGCTAACTTGGTCAGTCTGTTGTTCAAAACCTTTGCCAGTATTCTATAATCCACATTTGTTAAAACGATGGGCCGCCGATTTTGAGGCAAAGTCGAATCTCCTTGTTTGGGAAAGAAAATCAAAATCCCTTCATAAAAAGAGTCGGTCAGGCTTTCCCTGGACAAGAGCTCATTTAGGACTCGGGTGAGCAGAGGAACCAACCACCTAGCAAAAGTCTTGTAGAAGCTCCATCCGAGTCCGTCCGGACCCAGAGCGGATCTGCACCTTCCTTGAGCTATGACACCCTGAACTTCCTTTTCCGTCACAGGGGCCACCAGATCATCCCTGTCCTGCTGAGACAACCCTTGATACATCTTCTGTAACACAGTTTCAGGTACCCTATCAAAAAAGCCCTCAATATCGTCTCTCCCTATATTCTGGCCCTCATATAATTCCCCATAGAAGTCCTGCATCACGCTCAACATTCCTGCTGGATCCGACCTCACCGAGTCCTTCTCGCAACGTCTCAATCCTCCCATAACAATGGAAGGCTGGGGACTTTTGGCTCTAGCCCATTCTTCAATGTCCACCACCGCCCCTTTACTTCAAAACTCTTGATCATTTTTTCTTTTCAGTTTCTGTCTGATTTGGAAATCTCTAATGACTCCCCTAGACCACTCCAACAAATCCTGATTTACCGGGAGCCCCTGGTTAACCTTCTGGTGACAATTCAGAAATTGGTGTACTGCTACCTGATAATTCTGCAGATCCTTCCTATTGATGACGTATTTGTAACGTTGACAGGTTTTCCTGTTGGCTTTTTTGGGTCGCTCCCACCAGTTTGACAATTCTCCAAAATACAGATCCTCTAACGTCAGCGCGTTTGCTAAGACGGCCGCAATTTCTTCCTTACAAGCGGCATTATGAATTGTCTTTGGGCAAAGCCTCCACAGAGGTTTCCCTCTGGGGTGAATTTCACCCAAAGCGAATTCCATGTCAAGCATTACATGATCTGACCAAGGGGTGACTGACAGTTGACAATGCAGAGTCTTTACTTCTGGGGGGACTCTAATCCTATCCAATCTACTAGCTCTGCCTTTTTGGTAACAAGTAAACTTCCCGCTTCCCGGTTGACCGTATCGATCGAAGAATGGCTTTTTGCAGGGGAGAGGAAAGAATCCCAGCTGATTGTTCACTTCCAAGACCTTATCCTTGAGATTGTCCAACAAGAAATTCTCAAGGACTCTTTCCTCAGGTGTTAAAATGGGTGATTTCTTCCCACTTTTCTCCCTAACCACATAATTGGAGTAATCAGATAATTTGCTTCTATTATTGAAGTCCCCTGCAATTAAGAAACGTCTATAAGTGGAACAATACCCCTTCAAATGTGCCCAAAAAGTTTTCCGCCGCGATGCCGCTACGGGAACGTAAAGGCCACAAAGCCGAAAAGGCCTCTTTTTCTCCTTCCCATCCCTTAAAATCTCTACCAGGCTAAAGTCGTCAATCAACAACCTGCCGGGCAAGGCCTCCAGGAAGAATTCGACGTGGAGGTCCCGTCTTGTTTAAACAAAACCGCCACGCCGGCCTGACCTTCCTCCAAACGGATGGTCCTTCTGTCCACAATTTCTGAGCTTGGGAGCGTTGCTGTTCATTCACCAGGTGGGTCTCTTGTCAAACCACCACATCGTGAGGCATCATTGCCAGCAGGGGAAGAATCTCCTTTCGTCTCTCAGCCATCCTCAGGCCTCTCAGATTCCAGGTGGTAATTCTCAGGGACACCATTTTTTGTTTTGTTGTTTTGTTTTGTTTTGCAAAGAAATCTAGATTCTAAACTATCAAAGAACGAGGCGATAATTCCAAGATTAACAATAAAAATAACCTTATTAAAAACAACCTGATTAAAAATAACCTTATTAAAAACAGGTTGATTTTCTCCCCCAAACAAGGATTGGTTTTGAAGTAACATCTCTTAATTCAATGGTATAACGTAATGGCAAAATATAATTTTGTTAGCTTCCAAACCAGCACAGTCCACTCCATCGAAAACTACTCAGTCCAGTTCAATCTCCAACCTCTCCGTCTCTCTGGCCTCCCTGTCCCTCCGGTTCACTGGTTCTAACCGGCTCCTCTCTACCTCCTCCGGCAAACCCAAAGGTGTAGTCTGACTAATATGGGATAGGGGCAGAATGGACAGGGAAAGAAGGGATGGTGAAGTGGACACGGGGCCATCCGGGTCAGGAGGGCGGGCTGGAAGAAGGCAGGGGAGGGCATCAGGAGGTCTGGGGTAGGGAGGGGGTGGCAACGGAGGGGGAAAACAGAGACCCGACTCAGCATCGGGAGGACTCACCAATCCGTTATGGAGTTCTTGCATAAGAACTTCTACTTCTTCTGAAAATAACAGCGGTGAAGCTACCGACTCTGCGCCAAGTGTTTCCTCCATCACAATCTCTCTCACCATCTCTTCAGGCAAGCCCTCAGGACTCCCACCCGACAGTAGCACCACCTGTCCCCCTACCACTGACTCTCCACTTCCTTTCGCTTTACTTTCCTCAGTTTCCTGGTCTACCACCTGATTCCTTATCGCTCCATGCCTTTTGCTCCTTGGACTCCTTGGGCTCCTCTGTCCCTTTGCTTCTCCTGCCTGTTTAGGTTGTCTGTCTCCCGCCCCCTTGACAGCCACCAAAAATTCTCTACCATTGAATTCCTTAGTGACTGACCCACTCTCTTCCTCAACTCTTCTCTCCGCTTCTGCAAGAACATGGAACCTATTATGACCCCTAACTGCCTCTTCCCTCACTTTCTCCTTTCTCTGCGGGTTTCCATCCTTTCTTCCTGCACCCCTCCCCGGTACTACGTTCCATTCAGCATCTTTTCCTTCTTTCACTGCCTCATGCTGTCTGTTCTCCAATAGAGGTCCCGGACCATGGTTTCTCTCTCTGTTTTCCGGCCTCTCCACAGGTAGCAACTATGGCTAGGGCTAGGTTTAGGGCTAGTGCAGGGGTTAGGGGTAGGGCTAGAACTAGGGTTAGGCCTAGGTTAGGGCTAGGGCTAGGGCTGGTTAGGGCTAGGGCTAGGGCTAGGATTAGGGCGAGGGTTTCGGTTAGGGCTAGGGCTAGGTATAGTGTTACGTCTAGGGGTGCTAGCGTTAGGGCTAGGGCTCGGGTTATGGTTAGGGCTAGAGCTCGGGTTAGGGTTAAGGCTTTGGTTCGGGCTACGGTTAAAGCTTGGTCTAGATTTAGGGCTAGGGTTAGGGATACATCTTCAGCTAGTGGAAGGGTTAAGGCTACAGCTAGGGTTAGGGCTAGGACTGGGTTAGGAGTAGAGTTAAGGCTATGGCTAGGGCTACGGCTAGCGTTCAGGTGAGGGCTAGGGCTAAGGCTAGGGCTTGTGTTAGGCCTAGGGCTAAGGTTAGGGTCACAGTTAGAGTTAGGGCTATGGTTAGGGCTATGGTTAAAACTTGGTTTAGGATTGCAGTTAGGGTTAGGTTTAGGGTTAGTGCTTTGGGTAGGCTAGGGTTAAGGCTAGGACTAGGGTTAGGGGTAGGGCTAGGGTTAGGAGTAGGGCTAGTGTTAGGGCTAGAGCTGATGGTTAGGGCTCAGTCTTGGGATAGCGGTAGATCTAGGGTTAGGGTTCGGGTTAGGGTTCGGGTTAGGGCTAGGGCTAGGGCTAGGACTAGGGTTACAGTTAGGGCTAGGAGTAAGGATAGGGCTAGGGTTAGAGTTAGGACTAGGATTAGGCCTAGGCCTAGGGTTAGGGCTAGGGCTCGAGCTAGCATTACTGTTAGAATTAGAGCTAGGGCTAAGGGTAGGGCTAGGGCTAGGGCTAAGGTAAGGTTAGCGCTATAGGTAGGGCTAGGGTTAGGGATAGGACTAAGGCTAGGGCAAGAGCTAAGGCTAGGGCTAGTGTTAGGGTTAGGGCTTGGGGTTAGGGCTTGGGCGAAGGCTAGGGTTAGGGGTAGAGCTAGCGTTAGGGCTAGGGTTAAGGCTAGGGCTAGGGTTAGGGTTTGGGCTAGGGCTAGGGCTAGGGTTGGGGTAGAGTTAGGGCTAGGGCTAGGGTTACGGCTAGGGCTTGGTTAGGGCTAGGGTTGGGGCTAGTGTTATGTCTAGGGCTAGGGGTTAGGTCTGGGGCTAGGGTAGGACTAGAATTACAGTTAGGTCTAGAGATCGGTTTAGCGTTAGGGTTAGGGCTAGGGCTAGGGCTAGTTTTAGAGCTGGGGCTAGTAATCAGGTTAGGGATAAGGATAGGGTTAAGGCTAGGGCTTGGACTAGAGCTAGTGCTAGGGCTCATGTTACGTTTAGGACTATGGTTAGGGTTAGGGCTAGTGCTACGGCTAGAGCTATGGCTAGCTCTAGGGTTAGGGCTTGGCCTGGGCCAGGTTTAGGGGTATTGCTGAGGGTTAGGGCTAGGCCTGCAGCCAATGCTAAGGTTAGGGCCAGGTTTAGGCCTAGGGCGAGGGTTGGGGCTATTGCTGGGTGTTAGAGCTAGCGCAAGGGTTAGGCCTAGGGTTAGGCCTAGGGGTAAGGCTAATACTTGGGTTATGGCTAGGGCTAGGTTTAGGGTTCGGATCAATGCTGGGGCTAGGGCTAGGGCTAGACCTAGGGCTAGGGCTAGGGCTAGGGCTAGGTTTAGGGTTAGGACTAGAGCTAGGGCTAGGGCTGGGCTAGGACTAGGATTAGGACTAAGGCTAGTACTAGGGCTAGGCCTAGGGCTAGGGTTAAGTCTACAGTTAGGGCTAGGATTACTGTCAATGCTAGGAATAAGGATATTACTAGGGTTAAAGTTAGGGCTAGGGTTAAGGTTAGGACTAAGGTTAGTGCTAGGGCTAGAGCTAGAGCTAGGATTAGGGCTAGGGCTAGTGTTAGGGCTAAGGCTAATACTAGGGTTAGGGCTGGAGCTAGGGTTAGGGATAGGGGTAGGGTTAGAGATTTTGCTGGTGTTTAAGGCTTGCGATAGGGATAGGGCTATTGTTTTGGGCTAGGGCTAGATTTAGGGCTAGTGCAGGGGTTAGGGGTAGGGCTAGAACTAGGGTTAGGGCTAGGTTAGGGCTAGGGCTAGGGCTGGTTAGGGATAGGGATAGGGATAGGTTTAGGGCGAGGGTTTCGGTTAGGGCTAGGACTGGGGCTAAGGCTAGCTTTAGGGTTAGGGCTAGGGCTAGGGTTAGGGTTAGAGCTAGGGCTAGTGTGAGGGCTACGGTTGGGGCTACGGTTAGGGCTAATACTAGGGCTAGGCCTAGTGCTAGGGTTAGGGCTAAGATTACAGTTAGGGCTAGGATTAAGGATAGGGCTAGCGTTAGAGTTAGGACAAGGGTTAGGCCTAGGGCTAGGGTTAGGGCTAGTGCTAGGCCTAGGGTTAGGGCTAAGGCTAGAGCTAGGGTTACTGTTAGGGTTAGATCTAGGGCTAAGGCTAGGGCTAGGACTAAGGTAAGGTTAGCGCTATGGCTAGGGCTAGAGTTAGGGATAGGGCTAGGGCTAGGGCAAGAGCTATGGCTAGGGCTAGTGTTAGGGCTAGGGCTCGGGGTTAGGGCTTGTGCAAAGGCTAGTGTTCGGGCTAGGGTTAAGACTAGGGCTAGGGTTAGGGTTCGGGCTAGGGCTCGGGCTAGGGTTGGGGTAGAGCTAGGGCTAGGGTTAGGGCTAGTGCTAGGTTAGGGGTAGGATTGGGGCTAGTGTTATGGCTAGGACTAGGCATTAGGTCTGGGGCTAGGGTAGGACTAGAATTAGGGCTAGGCCTAGAGATCAGCTTAGGGTTCGGGTTAGGGCTCGGGCTTGGGCTAGAGCTAGTGCTAGGGCTCATGTTACGTTTAGGGCTATGGTTAGAGTTAGGGCTAGGGCTACGGCTAGAGCTAGGGCTAGCGCTGGGGTTAGGGCTTGGCCTGGGCTAGGGTTAGGGGTATTGCTGAGGGTTAGGGCTAGGCCTGCGGCCAATGCTAGAGTTAGGGCTAGGTTTAGGCTTAGGGCGAGGGTTTGGGTTATTGCTGGGGGTTAGGGCTAGGGCTAGGGCTACGGTTAGGCCTTGGGCTGGGTGTTTCTTAGTTACAGTTGGGGCTGGGTTTCGGGTTCGGATTAGGGCTCGGGCTAGTTCTAGGGCTGGGGCTAGACCTAGGGTTAGGGTTAGGCTTAGTGTAAGGGTTAGGCCTAGGGCTAGGGCTAAGGCTAGGGCTAGGACTAAGGCTAGGTTAGGGCTAGGACCAGGCCTAGGTTTAGCAGTAGGGTTAGTGCTAGCGCTAGTTCTGGGCTAAGACTAGAATTCAGACTAAGGTTAGTACTAGGGCTAGGTCTAGAGCTAGGCTTACGTCTATTGTTAGGGCTAGGGTTATTGTCGATGCTAGGAATAAGGATACTGCTAGGGTTAGAGTTAGGGCTAGGCTTAAGTTTAGGACTAGGGTTATTGGTAGGGCTAGAGCTAGAGCTAGCATTAGGCCTAGGGCTAAGGTTAGGGCTAAGTCTAATTCTAGGTCTAGGGCTAGGGTTACAGTTAGGGCTCGGGCTCGGGCTAATGCTACGTTTAGGGCTTGGATAAGGGGTATGGCTAGGGATAGGAATAGGGATAGGACTAAGGTGAGAGCTTTGGATTGGGGTAGGGTTAGGGCTAGGGTGAGAGCTAGTGTTAGTGCTAGGGCTAGTGTTAGGACTAGGGCTAGGACTAGAGTTAGTGCTAGGGCTAGGGCTAGGGTTAGGACTAGTGCAGGGGTTAGCGGTAGGGCAAGAACTAGGGTTAGGCGTAGTTTAGGGCTAGAGCTAGGGCTGGTTAGGGCTAGAGATAGGGATAGGGTTAGGGCTAGGGATGCTAGCACTAGGGCTAGGGCTTGGGCTATGGTTAGGTCTAGGGTTAGGGCTCTGGTTACGTTTAAGGCTATGGTTCAGGCTACGGTTAAAGCTTGGTCTAGAGCTAGGACTAGGGTAAGGGGTAGGGCTAGTGCTGGGGTTAGGGGTAGGGCTAGTACTAGGCTTAGGTCTAGGTTATGGATAGCGCTAGGGCTGGATAAGCATAGGGCTAGAGCTAGGGCTAGGTATAAGTTTAGGGCTAGCACTAGGGCTAGGGTTAGGGTTAGGTCTTGGGCTATGGTTAGGGCTGGAGCTAGGGTTAGGGGTAGGAGTAGGGTTAGAGCTTTTGCTGGTGGTTAGGGCTTGCGATAGGGATAGGGCTATTGGTTAGGCCTATGGCTGGTTAGGGAGAGGGATAGGGATAGGGATAGGTTTAGGGCAAGGGTGTCAATTAGGGCTACGGCTAGGGCTAAGGCTAGCTATAGGGTTAGGGCTAGGGATAGTGCTAGCGTTAGGGCTTGGGCTGTGGTTAGGGCTAGGGCTAGGGCTCAGGTTAGGGTTAAGCTTATGGTTCGGGCTACGGTTAAAGCTTGGTCTAGAGCTAGGGCTAGGGTTAGGGTTAGGGATACATCTTCAGCTAGTGGAAGGGTTAAGGCTAAAGCTAGGGCTACAGCTAGGGTTAGGGTTAGGGCGAGGGCTAGTGCTAGTGCTAGGGTTAGGGCTAGGGCTGGGGCTTGTGTTAGGCCTAGGACCGCGCGTTAGTGCTGTGGCTAGGGCTTGGGCTTGGACTAGGATTACGGCAAGGACTAGGGTTAGGGTTCGGATTAGGCTAGGGCTAGGTCTAGGGTTATGGCTAGAGTTACGGTTAGGGCTAAGGCTAGGGTTGGGAGTAGGGATAGTGTTAGGGCTAGAGCTGGGGGTTAGGGCTCAGTCTCCGGCTAGTGTTAGGATTAGTGTTAGGGCTAGGGTTATGGTTTGGCTTCGGACTAGGTTTAAGGCTAGGGCTAGGGCTAGGGCTAGTGTTGGGGTTAGGGTTAGGGCTAGTGTGAGGGCTACGGTTGGGCCTATGGTTACGGCTAAGTCTAATACCAGGGTTAGACCTAGCGCTATGGTTAGGGCTAAGGTTACAGTTAGGGCTAGGATTAAGGATAGGGCTAGGATTAGAGTTAGGAGTAGGCTTAGGCCTAGGGCTAGGGTTAGGGCTGGTGCTAGGTCTAGGGTTAGGGCTAGGGCTAGAGCTAGGGTTAGTGTTAGGGTTAGATCTAGGGCTAAAGCTAGGGCTAGGGCTAGGGCTACGGTAAGGTTAGCGCTATGGGTAGGGTTAGAGTTAGGGATAGGACTAGGGCTAGGGCAAGAGCTATTGCTAGGGCTAGTGTTAGGGCTAGGGCTCGGGGTTAGGGCTTGGGCAAAGGCTAGGATTAGGGCTAGGATTAAGACTAGGGCTAGGGTTAGGGTTCGGGTTAGGGCTCGGGCTAGGGTTGGGGTAGAACTAGGGCTAGGCTTAGGGCTAGGGCTAGGATTGAGGTTAGTGTTATGGCTAGGACTAGGGGTTCGGTCTGGGGCTAGGGTAGGACTAGAATTAGGGCTAGGTCTAGAGATCAGTTTAGGGTTCGGGTTAGGGCTCGGGCTTGGGCTAGAGCTAGTTCTAGGGCTCATTGTACGTTTAGGGCTATGGTTAGGGTTAGGACTAGGGCTAGAGCTAGGGCTGGGTGTTACTTGGGTTACAGTTGGGGCTAGGTTTAGGGTTCGGATAAGGGCTCGGGCTAGGGTTTGGGCTTGGCCTGGGCTAGGGTTAGGGGTATTGCTGATGGTTAGGGCTCGGGCTGTGGCCAATTCAAGAGTTAGTGGTAGGTTTAGGCTTAGGGCGATTGTTCGGGCTATTGCTGGGGGTTAGGGCTAGGGCTAGGGCTAGGGCTAGGGTTGGTTAGGGATAGGGATAGGGATAGGAATAGGGATAGGGATAGGGCGAGGATGTCAATTACGGCTACGGCTAGTGCTAGAGCTAAGACTAGGTGTAGGGTTCGTGCTAGGGGTGCTAGCATTAGGGCTAGGGCTTGGGCTGTGGTTAGGGCTAGGGCTAGGGCTTGGTTAGCCTTAAGGCTATGGTTCGGGCTACAGTTAAAGTTTGGTCTAGAGCTAGGACTAGAGTTAAGGTTAGAGAGATGTCTTCAGCTAGTGGAAGGGTTAAGGCTAAAGCTAGGGTTAGGGCTAGGGTTGGGCTAGGACTAGATTTAAGGCTAGGGCTACAGCTAGGGTTAGGGTTAGGGCTAGTGCTAGTGTGAGAGCTACGGTTGGGGCTACGGTTTGGGCTAGGTCTAATACTAGGGCTAGGCCTAGCGCTAGGGTTAGTGGTCAGGTTACAGTTAGGGCTATTATTAAGGATTAGGCTAGGGTTAGAGTTAGGACTAGGGTTAGGCCTAGGGTTAGGGTTAGGGCTAGTGCCAGGTCTAGGTCTAAGGTTAAGCCTAGGGCTAGAGCTAGGGTCAGTGTTAGGGTTAGATCTATGGCTAAAGCTAGGGCTAGGGCTAGGGCTAAGGTATGATTAGTGCTATAGCTAGGGCTAGAGTTAGGAATAGGACTAGGGCTAGGGCAAGAGCTATTGCTAGGGGTAGAGTTAGGGTTAGGGCTCGGGGTTAGGGCTTGGGCAAAGGCTAGGGTTAGGGCTAGGGTTAAGACTAGGGCTAGGGTTAGGGTTCGGGCTAGGGCTATGGTTGGGGTAGAGCTAGGGCTAGGGTTTGGGCTGTGGCTAGGTTAGGGCTAGGATTGGGGCAAGGGTTAGGGCTAGTGCAGGGATTAGGGGTAGGGCTAGAACTAGTGTTAGGCCTAGGTTAGGGCTATGGCTAGGGTTGGTTAGGGATAGGGATAGGAATAGGGATAGGTTTAGGGCGAGGGTTTCGGTTAGGGCTAGGGCTGGCGCTAAGGCTAGGTATAGGCTTAGAGCTATTGCTAGTGCTAGCGTTGGGCTGTGGTTAGGGCTAGGGCTAGGGCTAGGGCTCGGGTTAGGGTTAAGGCTATGCTTCGGGCTACGGTTAAAGCTTGGTCTAGAGCTAGGGCTAGGGTTAGGGTTAGGGTTAGGGATACGTCTGCAGTTAGTGGAAGAGTTAAGGCTAAAACTAGGGCTACGGCTAGGGCGAGGGTTAGGGCGAGGGCTAGTGCTAGTGCTAGTGCTAGGGTTAGGCCTAGGGCTGGGCGTTAGGGCTGGGGCTAGGGCTTGGGCTTGGACTAGGATTACGGCTAGGGCTAGGGCTAGGGTTCAGATTGGGGCTACAGCTAGGGCTAGGGTTATGGCTAGAGTCACGGTTAGGGCTAAGGCTAGGGTTAGGAGTAGGGCTAGTGTTAGGGCTAGAGCTGGGAGTTAGGGCTCAGTCTTCGGCAAGCGTTAGGGTTAGTGTTAGGGTTCGGGTTATGGTTTGGGTTAGGACTAGGTTTAAGGCTAGGGCTAGGGCTAGGGTTAGGGCTAGGGCTAGTGTGAGGGCTACGGTTGGGGCTACGGTTAGGGCTAAGTCTAATACTAGGACTAGGTGCAGCGCTAGGTTTAGGGCTAAGGTTACAGTTAGGGCTAGGAATAAGGATAGGGCTAGAGTTAGAGTTAGGACTAGGGTTAGGCCTAGGGCCAGGGTTAGGACTGGTGATAGGTCTAGGGTTAGGGCTAGGGCTAGAGCTAGGGTTAATGTTAGGGTTAGATCCAGGGTTAAGGGTAGGGCTAGGGCTAGGGCTTAGGTAAGGTTAGCGCTATGGCTAGGGCTAGAGTTAGGGATAGGACTAGGGCTAGGGCAAGAACTAGGGCTAGGGCTAGTGTTAGGGCTTGGGCAAATGCTAGGGTTAGGGCTAGAGTTAAGACTAGGGCTAGAGTTAGGGTTTGGGCTAGGGCTCGGGCTAGGGTTGGGGTAGAGCTAGCGCTAGGGTTAGAGCTAGGGCTAGGATTGGGGCTAGTGTTATGGCTAGGGCTAGGGCTTAAGTCTGGTGTCAGGGTAGGACTAGAATTAGGGCTAGGTCTAGAGATCAGTTTAGGGTTCGGGTTAGGGCTCGGGCTTCGGCTAGGGTTCGGGGTATTGCTGAGGGTTAGGGCTAGGCCTGCTGCCAATGCTAGGGTTAGGGCTAGGTTTAGGCTTAGGGCGAGGGTTTGGGCTATTGCTGGGGGTTAGGGCTAGGGTTAATGCTAGGGCTTGGGTTTGGGTTTAGGCTATGGTTCAGGCTACGGTTAAAGCTTGGTCTAGAGCTAGGGCTAGGGTTAGGGTTAGGGTTAGGGAGACGTCTTCAGCTAGTGGAAGGGTTAAGGTTAAAACTAGTGTTAGGGCTAGGGTTGGGCTAGGGCTAGAGTTAAAGCTAGGGCTACGGCTAGGATTAGGGTTAGGGCGAGGGCCAGTGCTAGTGCTAGGGTTAGGGCTAGGGCTAGGGCTCGTGTTAGGCCTAGGGCTGGGCATTAGGGCTGGGGCTAGGGCTTGGGCTTGGAGTAGGATTGCGGCTAGGACTAGGGTTAGGGTTCGGATTAGGGTTAGGGTAGGGCTAGGGCTAGTGTGAGGACTACGGTTGGGGCTATGGTTAAGGCTAAGTCTAATACTAGGGCTGGATTGAGTGCTAAGGTTAGGGCTACGGTTACAGTTAGGGCTAGGATTAAGGATAGGGCTAGGGTTAGAGTTAGGGCTAGGGTTAGGCCTAGGGCTAGGCTTAGGGCTAGTGCTAGGTCTAGGGTTAGGGCTAGGACTAGAGCTAGGGTTACTGTTGGGGTTTGATCTAGGTCTAAAGCTAGGGCTAGGGCTAGGGCTAAAGTAAGGTTAGCGCTATGGCTAGGCCTAGAGTTAGGGATAAAACTAGGGCTAGGGCACGAGCTATGGCTAGGGCTAGTGTTAGGGCTAGGGCTGGGGGTTAGGGCTTGGGCAAAGGCTAGTGTTCGGGCTAGGGTTAAGACTAGGGCTAGGGTTCGGGTTCGGGCTAGGGCTCGGGCTAGGGTTGGGGTAGAGCTAGGGCTAGGTTTAGGGCTAGTGCTAGGTTAGGGCTAGGATTTGGGCTAGTGTTATGGCTAGGGCTAGGCGCTAGGTCTGGGGCTAGGGTAGGACTAGAATTAGGGCCAGGTCTAGAGATCAGTTTAGGGTTCGAGTTAGGGCTCGGGCTTGGGCTAGGGTGCTAGGGCTCATGTTAGTGCTGTGGCTAGGACTTGGGCTTGGAGTAGGATTGCGGCTAGGACTAGGGTTAGGGTTCGGATTAGGCTAGGGCTAGGGCTGGAGTTATGGCTAGAGTTACGGTTAGGGCTAAGGCTAGGGCTAGTGTTAGGGCTAGAGCTGGGGGTTAGGGCTCAGTCTCCGGTTAGCGTTAGGGCTAGTGTTAGGGCTAGGGTTATGGTTTGGCTTAGGACTAGGTTTAAGGCTAGGGCTAGGGCTAGGGTTAGGGCTAGGGCTAGTGTGAGAGCTACGGTTGGGGCTATGGTTAGGGCTAAGTCTAATACTAGGGCTAGGCCCAGCGCTAGGTTTAGGGCTAAGGTTACAGTTAGGGCTAGGAAGAAGGATAGGTTTACAGTTAGAGTTAGGACTAGGGTTAGGGCTGGTGCTAGGTCTAGGGTTAGGGCTAGGGCTAGAGCTAGGGTTACTGTTAGGGTTAGATCTAGGGCTAAGGGTAGGGCTAGGGCTAGGGCTAGGGCTAGGGTAAGGTTAGCGCTATGGCTAGGGCTAGAGTTAGGGATAGGACTAGGGCTAGGGCAAGAGCTATTGCTAGGGCTAGTGTTAGGGCTTGGACTCGGGGTTAGGGCTTGGGCAAAGGCTAGTGTTCGGGCTAGGGTTAAGACTAGGGCTAGGGTTAGGGTTCGGGCTAGGGCTCGGGCTAGGGTTGGGGTAGAGCTAGGGCTAGGGTTAGGGCTCGGGCTAGGATTGGGACTAGTGTTATGTCGAGGGCTAAGGGTTCGGTCTGGGGCTAGAGTAGGACTAGAATTAGGGTCAGGTCTAGAGATCAGTTTAGGGTTCGGGTTAGGGCTCGGGCTTGGGCTAGAGCTACTGCTCGGGCTCATGTTACGTTTAGGGCTATGGTTAGGGCTAGGGCTAGGGCTAGGGCTAGAGCTAGGGCTGGGTTTTACTTGGGTTACAGTTGGGGCTAGGTTTAGGGTTTGGATTAGGGCTCGGGCTAGGGTTAGGGCTTGGCCTGGGCTAGGGTTAGGGGTATTGCTGAGGGTTAGGGCTAGGCCTCCGGCCAATGCAAGGGTCAGGGCTAGGTTTAGGCTTAGGGCGAGTTAAGGCTAAGGCTAATACTAGGTCTAGGACTAGGGTTACAGTTAGGGCTAGGGATAGGACTAAGGCTACGTTTATAGTTTGGGTGACGTCTAGGGCTAGGCTTAGGACTACGCCTAGGGCTAGGGCTAGGGCTGGTTAGGGATAGGGATAGGGATAGGTTTAGGGTGACTGTGTCAGTTAGGGCTACAGCTAGTGCTAGGACTAAGACTAGGTGTAGGGTTCGTGCTAGGGGTGCTTGCATTAGGGCTAGCGCTTGGGCTGTGGTTAGGGCTAGGGCTAGGGCTTCGGTTAGCGTTAAGCCTATGGTTTGGGCTATGGTTAAAGCTTGGTTTAGAGCTAGAGCTAGGGTTAGGGTTAAGGAAAAGTCTTCAGCTAGTGGAAGGGTTAAGGCTAAAGCTAGGGTTACGGCTAGGGTTGGGCTAGGACTAGAGTTAAGGCTAGGGCTACGGCTAGGGCTAGGGTTAGGCCTAGGGCTGGGTGTTACTTGGGTTACAGTTGGGGCTAGGTTTAGGGTTCGGATTAGGGCTCAGGCTAGTTCCAGGGCAGGCGCTAGACCTAGGGCTAGGGCTAAGTTTAGGGCTAGGGCTCCATTTAGGGTTAAGCCTAGGGGTGGGGCTAGGGCTTGACCTAGGGTTAGAGTTAGGCTTAGCATAAGGGTTAGGGCTAGGGCTACGGTTAGGCCTGGAGCTATGACTAAGGCTAGGGCTATGGCTAATTCTAGGTTAGGGCTAGGACCAGGTCTAGGTTTAGCAGTAGGGTTAGTGCTAGCGCTAGTTCTGGGCTAAGAGTAGAATTAGGACTAAGCTTAGTAATAGATCTAGGTGTAGGACTAGGCTTAAGTCTACGGTTAGGGGTAGGGATAGGGATAGGACTAAGGCGAGAGCTTTGGATTGGGGTAGTGTTAGGGCTAGGGTGAGAGCTATTGTTAGCGCTAGGGCTAGTGTTAGGGCTAGGGCTAGGCCTAGAGTTAGGCCTAGGGTTAGGGCTAGGGCTAGGGCTAGGGTTAGGGCTAGTGCAGGGGTTAGGGCTAGGGCTAGGACTAGGGTTAGGCCTAGGTTAGGGCTAGGGCTAGGGCTGGTTAGGGCTAGGGCCAGGGCTAGGGGTGCTAGCGTTAGGGCTAGGGCTTGGGCTATGGTTAGGCCTAGGGCTAGTGCTGGGTTTAGGAGTAGGGGTAATGCTAAACTTAGGTCTAGGTTATGGATAGAGCCAGTGCTGTTTAGGCATAGGGCGAGGGTTAGGGCTAGTGTTAGCATTAGGGTTAGGGCTTGGGCTATAGTTAGGACTGGAGCTAGGGCTCGTGTTAGGCCTAGAGCTGGGGGTTAGTGCTGGGGCTAGGGCTTCGGCTTGGACTAGGATTACGACTAGGACTAGCATTAGGGTTTGGATTAGGATTAGAGTTAGGGCTAGGGCTAGTGTGAGGGCTATGGTTGGGGCTACGATTAAGGCTAAGTCTAATACTAGGGCTGGGCCGAGTGCTAAGGTTAGGGCTAGGGTTACAGTTAGTGCTAGGATCAAGGATAGGGCTAGGGTTAGAGTTAGGGCTAGGGTTAGGCCTAGGGCTAGGGTTAGGGTTAGTGCTAGGTCTAGGGTTAGGGCTAGAGCTAGAGCTAGGATTAGTGTTAGGGTTCAATCTAGGGCTAAGGTTAGGGCTAGGGCTAGGGCTAGGGCTAGGGTGAAGATAAGGTTAGTGCTATGGTTAAGACTAGAGTTAGGGATAGGATTAGGGCTAGGGCACAAGTTATGGCTAGGATTAGTGTTAGGGCTAGGGCTCAGGGTTAGGGCTTGAGTAAAAGCTAGGTTTCGGGCTAGGGTTAAGACTAGGGCTAGGGTTAGGGTTCGGGCTAGGGCTCGGGCTAGGGTTGGGGTAGAGCTAGGGCTAGGGTTAGGGCTAGGGCTAGGTTAGGGCTAGGATTGGGGCTAGTGTTATGGCTAGGGCTAGGCGTTAGGTCTGGGGCTAGGTTAGGACTAGAATTAGGGCTAGGACCAGAAATCAGCTTAGGGTTCGAGTTAGGGCTTGGGCTTGGGCTAGAGCTAGTGCTAGGGCTCATGTTACATTTAGGGCTATGGTTAGAGATAGGGCTAGGGCTAGGGCTACAGCTAGAGCTAGGGATAGCACTAGCGCTAGGGTGAGGGCTTGGTCTGGGCTAGTGTTAGGAATATTAGTGAGGATTAGTGCTAGGCCTGCCTCCAATGCTAGGGTTAGGGCTAGCTTTAGGCCTATGGCGAGTATTCAGGCTATTGCTGGGTTTTTGGGTTAGGCCTGCGGCCAATGCCAGGGCTATGGCTAGGGTTACGCCTAGCGCTAAGGCTAATACTTGGGTTACGGCTAGAGCTAGGTTTAGGGTCGGATCAATACTGGGGCTAGGGCTAGTGCTAGACCTAGGGCTAGGCCTAGGTTAGCGCTAGGGCTTGGGCTAGTGTTATGGCTAGGACTAGGGGTTAGGTCTGGGGCTAGGGTAGGACTAGAATTAGGGCTAGGTCTAGAGATTGGTTTAGGGCAAGGCTAGGGCTAGGGCTAGGGTTAGAACTGAGGCTTGTAGTCAGGCATAAAGATAGTGTTAGGGCTAGGGCTTGGGCTAGAGCTAGGGCTAGGTGTCACGTTATGTTTAGGGCTATGGATAGGGTTAGGGTTAGGGCTACGACTAGGGCTAGGGCTAACGCTAGGATTAGAGCTTGGCCTGGGCTAGGGTTAGCGATATTGCTGAGGTCTAGGGCTAGGCCTGCGGCCAATGCTATGGTTAGGGCTAGGTTTAGGGCTAGGCCGAGGGCTAGGGTTAGGACTAGGCTAAGACTAGGATTAGGACTAAGGCTAATACTAGGGCTAGGCCCAGGGTTGGGGTTAATGCTAGGGTTAAGTCTAGGATTACTGTTAATGCTAGGAATAAGGATAGGGCTAGGGTTAGAGTTAGGGCTAGCGTTAGGTTTAGGCTAGGGCTAGGGTTAGAGCTAATGCTAGGATTAGGGTTATGGCTAGGGCTAGGGCTAGGACTAGGGCTGGGTGTTAGTGCTGGGGCTAGGGCTAGGGCTTGGACTTGGGTTACAGTTAGGGATAGGTTTAGGTTTCGGATTTGGTTCGGGCTAGTTCTAGGGCTAGGGCTAGACCTAATGCAAGGGCTAGGTTTAGGGTTAAGCATAGGAGTGGGGATACGGGTAGGTCTAGGACTTGACCTAGGGTTATGGCTAGGGTTAGGCCTACGGCTCAGTTTAGGGTTAGGGCTAGGGCTGGGGCTGGGGCTAGAGCTAGAGCTAGACCTAGGGTTAGCTTTAGGCTTAGCGTAAGGGTTAGGGCTAGGGCTAGGGCTAGAGTTAGGCCCAAGGCTAGGGCCAGGGCTAGGTTTAGCCCTAGAACTAGTGTTAGTGCTACTTGTGTCCTAGGACTAGAATTAGGACTAAGGCTAGTACTAGAGCTAGCCGTAGGGCTAGGGTTAAGGCTACGGTTAGGGCTAGGGTTCCTGTCAATGCTAGGAATAAGGATACTGCTAGGGCTAGGTTTAGGGTTGGGATCAATGCTGGGGCTAGGGCTAGGTTAGGGCTAGGGCTTGGCCTACTGTTATGGCTAGGGCTAGGTGTTAGGTCTGGGGTTAGGGTAGGACTA
Organism: Cyclura pinguis; assembly: GCA_030412105.1. Lineage (NCBI taxonomy): Eukaryota > Metazoa > Chordata > Lepidosauria > Squamata > Iguanidae > Cyclura > Cyclura pinguis. The sequence goes on from CM059601.1 coordinate 135,271,686, forward strand.
GAATTAGGGCTAGGTCTAGAGATAGGTTTAGGGTAAGGCTAGAGCTAGGGCTAGGGTTAGAGTGAAGGCTTGTGATCAGGTTAGGCATAAGAATAGCGTCAGGGCTAGGGCTAGGGTTAGAGCTAGGGCTAGGTCTCACGTTATGTTTAGGGTTATGGTTAGAGTTAGGGTTAGGGCTATGGCTAGAGCTAGGGCTAGCGCTAGGATTAGGGCTAAGGTTATAGTTAGGGCTAAGATTAAGGATAGGGCTAGGGTTAGAGTTAGGATTAGGGTTTGGCTTAGGACTAGGGTTAGGGCTAGTGCTAGGTCTAGGGTTAGGGCTAGGGCTAGAGCTAGGGTTAGTGTTAGGGTTCGATCTAGGGCTAAGGCTAGGGCTAGGGCTAGGGCTAAGGTAAGGTTAGCGCTATGGCTAGAATTAGGTATAGGGTTAGGGCTAGGTTAAGAGCTATGGCTAGGGCTAGTGTTAGGGCTAGGGCTCGGGGTTAGGGCTTGTGCAAAGGCTAGGGTTAGGGCTAGGGTTAAGACTAGGGTTAGGGTTAGGGTTCAGGCTAGGACTCGGGCTACGGTTTGGGTAGAGCTAGGGTTAGGGTTAGGGCTAGTGCTAGGTTAGGGCTAGGATTGGGGCTATTGTTATTGCTACGGCTAGGGGTTAGGTCTGGGGCTAGGGTAGGACTAGAATTAGGGCTAGGTCTAGAGATCAGTTTAGGGTTCGGGTTAGGGCTCTGGCTTGGGCTAGAGCTTGTGCTAGGTATCATGTTACGTTTAGGACTATGGTTAGGTATAGGGCTAGGGCTACGGCTAGAGCTAGGGCTAGCGGTAGGGTTAGGGCTTGGCCTGGCCTCGGGTTAGGGGTATTGCTGAGGGTTAGGGCTAGGCCTGCGGCCAATGCTAGGGTTAGGGCTAGGTTTAGGCCTAGGGCGAGGGTTCGGGCTATTGTTGAGGGTTAGGGCTAGGGCTAGGGCTAGGGCTATGGCTAAGGCTAGGACTAGGGCTAAGGCTAGGTTAGGGCTAGGACCATGCCTAGGTTTAGCACTAGGATTAGTCCTAGTGCTAGTTCTGGGCTAGGACTAGAATTAGGACTAAGACTAGTATTAGGGCTAGGACTAGGGCTAGGGTTAAGTCTACGGTTAGGGCCAGGGTTACTGTCGATGCTAGGAATAAGAATACTGCTAGGGTTAGAGTTTTGGCTAGGGTTAAGGTTAGGACTAGGGTTAGTGCTAGGGCTAGAGCTAGAGCTAGGGGTAGGGCTAGGGTTAGGCCTAGGGCTAATGTTAGTTTAGGGCTAAGGCTAATTCTTTGTCTAGGGCTAGGGTTACAGTTAGGGCTAGGGCTAGGGCTAAGGCTACGTTTAGGGCTTGAGTAAGGGCTAGGGCTAGAGTTAGGACTACGGCTAGGGCTACGCCTAGATTAGAGCTAGGGCTAGGGCTAGGGCTGGTGATAGGGCTAGGGCTAGGTATAGGCTTAGGGCTCTTTCTAGAGTTAGCATTAGGCCTAGGGCCTTGGGCTAGTGTTAGGGCTAGGGCGAGAGCTAGTGTTAGCACTTGGGCTAGTGTTAGGACTAGGGCTAGTGTTAGGGCTAGGGCTGGGACTAGAGTTAAGACCAGAGCTACGGGTAGGGTTAGGGCTAGTGCAGGGATTGGGGTAGGGCTAGAACAAGGGTTAGGCATAGGTTAGGGGTAGGGCTAGGGCTGGTTATGGCTAGGGCTAGGGCTTGGGTTAGGATTAAGGCTATGGTTCGGGATACGGTTAAACCTTAGTCTAGAGCTGGGGCTAGGGTAAGGTTTAGGGCTAGTGCTGGGGTTAGGGGTAGGGCTAGTACTAGGCTTAGGTCTAGGTTATGGATAGAGCTACAGATGGTTAGGCATAGGGCTAGGGCAAGGGCTAGGGCTAGGCATAGGTTTAGGGGTAGGGCTAGGGCTAGTGTTAGCATTAGGGTTAGGGCTTGGGCTATGGTTAGGGCTGGAGCTAGGGTTAGGAGAAGGAGTAGGGTTAGAGCTTTTGCTGGTGTTTATGGCTTGCAATAGGGATAGGGCTATTGATTAAGGATAGGGCTAGAGTTAGGGCTAGTGCAGGGGTTAGGGGTAGGGCTAGAACTAGGGTTAGGGCTAGATTAGGGCTCGAGTAGGGCTGGTTAGGGATAGGGATATGAATAGGGATAGGTTTAGGGCAAGAGTTTTGGTTAGGGGTAGGGCTAGGGCTCATTAGGGATAGGGAAAGGGCTAGTGCTAGTGTTAGGTCTAGGGCTTGGGCTATGGTTAGGGCTAGGGCTAGGGTTCAGTTTAGGGTTAAGAGTTTGATTCGGGCTATGGTTAAAGCTCGGGCTAGGGCTAGGGTTAGGGTTAGGGTTAGGGATATGTCTTCAGCTAGTGGAAGGGTTAAGGCTACAGCTAGGATTAGGGCTAGGTTTGGGTTAGGACTAAATGTAAGGCTAGGACTATGGGTAGGGTTAGAGTTAGGGCGAGGGCTAAGTTTAGGGTTACGGTTAGGGTTAGGGCTATGTTTAGGGCTATAGTTAAAGCTTGATTTAGGATTGCAGTTAGGATTAGATTTAGGGTTAGTACTTTGGGTAGGCTAGGTTTAAGGCTAGGACTAGGGTTAGGGTAGGGATCGGGTTAGGAGTAGTGCTTGTTTTAGTGTTTAAGCTGGGGGTTAAGGCTGAGTCTTGGGCTAAAGGAAGGACTAGGGTTAGGGCTAGTGTTAGGGCTAGGGTTAGGGTTCGGGTTAGGATTAGAACCATAGCCTTATTCCTAATCTGAGCCCTAGCCCTCGCTCTAACCACAGCCCAAGCCGTAGGCCTAACGCTAGCACCCCTAGGAAGAACCTATACCTAGTCTTAGCTCTAGCAGTAACCCAACCTAAACCCTCACTTTAAACCTATCCATATCCCTATCCATAAACAGCCCAAGCCCTACCCCTAACCTAGTCCTAACCCTAGTTGTAGCCCTACCTGGAACCCCTGAATGAGCTCTAACTCTACCCCTAGCCCTCACCCTAGCTCCAGCCAAAACCACAGCCCAGGCCCTAACCCTAAGGCTAGCCTGAACCCTAACCCTAGCTGTCGTCTTAGCGTTATGCCAAGTCTTAATCCTAGCCCTAACCCTCACCTTTTCCAAAGCCCTAACCCCGAGCACTAGACCTAGCCCTAAGCCTATACCTAATCCTAGCCCTATGGCTAATGAGCCCTAGCCCTAGCCCTGACACTAGACCTAACTCTCACAGTCCTACCCTAGCCCCAGACATAATCCCTAGCCTTAGCTATAACGCTAGCTCTAGCCTTAACCCTAACCTAGCCCTGGCCCTAGGTCTAGCCCTAGCCCTAGCCCTAGCCCCAGCATTGATCCGGACCCTAAACCTAGCATTAGCTGTAATTCAAGTAATAGCCTTAGCACTAGGCCTAACTCTAGCCATAACACTAGCCCTAGCTCTAGTATTGGCCGCAGGTTTAATCCAAACCCTCAGCAATAGCCTGAATACTCGCCCTAGGCCTAAAGCTAGCCCTAACCATAGCATTGGCCGCAGGCCTAGCCCTAACGCTCAGTAATACCCTTAACCCAACCCAGGCCAAGCCCTCACCCTAGCGCGAGCGCTAGCCCTAGATCTAGCCGTAGCCGTAGCCCTAACCCTAACCATAGCCCTAAACATAATATAAGCCCTAGCACTAGCTCTAGCCCAAGCCCGAACCCTAACCCAAACCCTAAACTGTTCTCTTGACCTAGCTCTAATTCTAGTCCTACCCTAGCCCCAGAACTAACCCCTAACCCTAGCCATAACACTAGCCCAAATCCTAGTCCTAACCTAGCCCTAGCCCTAACCCTAGCTCTAGCTCTACGGAAACCCTAGCCCCAGCTCTACGGAAACCCTAGCCCCAGCGCTAGCCCGAACCCTAACCCTAACCCTAGTCTTAACCCTAGCCCTAACTCTAGCCTTTTCCCAAGCCCTAACCCTGAGCACTAGCCCTAACTCTATGCCTAGCCATAGCTCTTGCCCTAGTTCTAGTCCTATCCCTAACTCTAGCCCTAGCCATAGCGCTAACCTTACCTTAGCGCTAGACTTATCCCTAGCCTTAGCCCTAGATCTAACTCTAACACTAAACCTCGCTCTAGCCCTAGCGCTAACACTAGACGTATTACTAGCCCTAAGTCTAGCCTTAGGTCTTACCCTAGTCCTAACTCTAACCCTAGCTTTATCAATCCTAGCCCTAACAGTAACCCTAGCCCTAACCCTGGCACTAGGCCTTGCCCTATTATTACATTTAGCCCTAACCGTAGCCCCAACCGTAGCGCTCAAACTAAACCTAGCCTAGCCCTAACCCTAGCCTTAAACCTAGTTATAACCGAAACCATAACCCGAGCCCTAACACTAGCTCCTACCCTAGCCAAAGACTGAGCCCTAATCCCCAGCTCTAGCCATAACATGAGCCCTACACTTAACCCTTGCCTTAGCCCTAACCATAACTCTAGCCATAACCCTAGCCCTAGTCCTAAACTGAACCCTAACCCTAGCCCTAGCCGTAATCCTAGTCCAAACGCAAGCCCTAGCCCCAGCACTAAAGCCCGGCCCTAAGCCTAAAACAAGCACTACCCTAGCCCTAACCCTAGCACTAGCCCTAGTCCTTGCCCTAACCCTAACCCTAGCCATAGCCCTAGCCTTAACTCTAGTCCTAGCCCAATTCTAGCCCTAACCCTAGCTTTAGCCTTAACCCTTCCACTAGCTGCAAATGTATCCCTAATCCTAACGCTAGCCCTAGCACTAGGATGAGCTTTAACCGTACCCGAACCATAGCCTTAATCCTAACCCGAGCGCTAGCCCTAGCCCTAACCGAAACCCTCGCCCTAAACCTATCCCTATCCCTATCCCTATCCCTATCCCTAACCAGCCCTAGTCCTAGCCCTAACCTAGCCCTAACCCTAGTTCTAGCCCTACCCCTAAGCCCTGCACTAGCCCTAACTCTAGCCCTAGCCCTGACCAATACCCTATCCCTATTGCAAGCCCTAAACACCAGCAAAAGAGCTAACTGTACCCCTACCCCCAACCCTAGCTCCAGCCCTAAGCAAAGCCCAAGCCCTAACCCTAATGCTAACACTAGCCCTAGCTTAAACCTATATCTAGCCCTAACCCTAGCTGTAGCTCTATGCCTAACCGTCTCTAGCTCTATTCATAAACTAGACCTAACCCTAGTACTAGCCTTACCCCTAACCCCAGCAGTAACCCTAACGGTTACTCTAGCCCTAGCTCTAGACCGAGGTTTAACGGTAGTCCAAACCATAGCCTTAACCCTAACCCGAGTCCTAGCCCTAGCCATAGCCCTAGGTCTAACCTAGGCGTAGCTCTAGCCGTAGTCCTAACCCTATCCCTAGAATTTACCCAAGCCATAAACGTAGACTTAGTCCTAGTCCTAGCCCTAACTGTAACCCTAGCCCTAGACCTAGTATTAGCCTTAGCCCTAACACTGGCCCTAGGCCTAACCCTAGCCCTACCTCTAGCTCTAGCTCTAGCCCTAGCACTAACCCTAGTCCTAACCTTAAGCCTAGCCCTAACTTTAACCCTAGCAGTATCCTTATTGCTAGCATTGGCAGTAACCCTAGCCTTAACTGTAGACTTAACTCTAGTCCTAGGCCTAGCCCTAGTCCTAGCCTTAGTCCTAATTCTATTCCTAGCCCCGAAGTAGCGCTAGCACTAACCCTTGTGCTAAACCTAGGCCTGGCCCTAGCCCTAACCTAGCCTTAGTTCTAGCCCTAGCCTTAGCCCTAGCCCTAGGCCTAACCCTAGCCCTAGCCCTAAACCTTACGTTAAGCCTAAACCTAACCCTAGGTCAAGCCCTAGCCCCACCCCTAGCCCCACCCCTAGGCTTAACCCTAAAACGAGCACTAGCCCTAGGTCTAGCCCTAGTCCTAACCCTAGCATTGGCCGCAGGCCTAGCCCTAACCCTCAGCAATACTCCTAACCCTAGCCCAGGCCAAACCCTAACCCTAACGCTAGCCTAGCTCTAGCCGTAGCCCTAACCCTAACCCTAACTATAGCCCTAAACATAACATGAGACTTAGCCCTAGCTCTAACCCTAGCCCTAGCCCTAATGCTATCCTTATGTCTAACCTGATCATAAGCCTTCGCTCTAACCCTAGCCCTAGCTCTAGCCTTACCCTAAACCGATCTCTAGACCTAGCCCTAATTCTAATCCCACTCTAGCCCGAGACCTAACCCCTCACCCTAGCCATAACACTAACCCAAGCGCTAGCCCTAACCTAGCCCTAGCCCTAGGTCTAGCCTCAGCCCTAGCCCTAGCCCCAGCATTGATCCGAACCTTAAGCCTAGCCCTAGCAGTATCCTTATTCCTAGCATTGACAGGAACCGTAGCCCTAACCATAGCCTTAACCCTAGCCCTACGGCTAGCCCTAGTACTAGCCTTAGTTCTAATTCTAGTCCTAGGACACAAGTAGCGCTAACACTAGTCCTAGGGCTAAACCTAGCCCTGGCCCTAGCCTTGGGCCTAACTCTAGCCCCAACCCTAACCCTAACCCTTACGCTAAGCCTAAAGCTAACCCTAGGTCTAGCCCTAGCCCCAGCCACAGCCCCAGCCCTAGCCCTAACCCTAAACTGAGCCATAGGCCTAACCGTAGCCGTAACCCTAGCTCAAGCCCTAGACCTACCCGTATCCCCACCCCTACACTTAACCCTAAACTTAGCCCTAGCATTAGGTCTAGCCCTAGCCCTAGAACTAGCGGGAACCAAATCCGAAACCTAAACCTATCCCTAACTGTAACCCAAGTCCAAGCCCTAGCCCCAGCACTAACACCCAGCCCTAGTCCTAACCCTAGCCCTAGCCATAACCCTAATCCTAGTATTAGCTCTAATCCTAGCCCTAGCCTAAAGCTAACGCTAGCCCTAACTCTAACCCTAGCCCTATCCTTATTCCTAGCATTAACAGTAACCCTAGACCTAACCCTAGCATTAACCCTAGCCCTAGGCATAGCCCTAGTATTAGCGTTAGTCCTAATCCTAGTCTTAGCCTAGTCCTAACCCTAGCCCTAGCCCTAGCCCTAAACCTAGGCCTAACCCCCAGCAATAGCCCGAACCCTCGCCCTAGGCCTAAACCTAGCCCTAACTCTAGCATTGGCCGCAGGCCTAGCCCTAACCCTCAGCAATACCGCTAACCCTAGCCCAGGCCAAACCCTAACCCAAGTGTTAGCCCTAGCCCTAGTCGTAGCCCTAACCCTAACCCTAACCATAGCCTTAAACGTAACGTGAGACCTAGCCCTAGCTCTAGCCCAAGCCCTAGCCCTAATGCTATCTTTATGCCTAACTGACTACAAGCCTCAGCTCTAACTCTAATCCTAGCCCTAGCCTTGCCCTAAATCAATCTCTAGACCTAGCCCTAAATCTAGTCCTACTCTAGCCCCAGACCTAACCCCTAGCCCTAGCCATAACGCTAGCCCAAGCCCTAACCCTAACCTAGCCCTAGCCCTAGGTCTAGCACTAGTCCTAACCCCAGCATTGATCCGACCCTAAACCTAGCCGTAGCCGTAACCCAAGTATTAGCCTTAGCGCTAGGCGTAACCCTAGGCCTAACACTAGACAAAGCCCTAGCATTGGCCGCAGGCCTAACCCAAAAACCCAGCAATAGCCCGAATACTCGCCCTAGGCTTAAAGCTAGCCCTAACCCTAGCATTGAAGGCAGGCCTAGCCCTAACCCTTAGTAATATCCCTAACCCTTGCCCAGACCAAGCCCTCACTCTAGCGCTAGTGCTAGCTCTAGCTCTAGCCATAGCCCTAACCGTAACCCTAACCATAGCCCTAAACGTAACATGCCCTAGCACTAGCTCTAGCCCAAGCCTGAGCCCTAACCCGAACCCTAAGCTGATCTCTAGCCCTAGCCCTAATTCTAGTCCTACCCTAGCCCCAGACCTAACGCCTAGCCCTAGCCATAACACTAGCCCCAATCCTAGCCCTAACCTAGCCCTAGCCCTAACCCTAGCCCTAGCTCTACCCCAACCCTAGCCCGAGCCCTAGCCCAAACCCTAACCCTAGCCCTAGTCTTAACCCTAGCCCTAACCCTAGCCTTTGCCCAAGCCCTAACCTGAGCCCTAGCCCTAACCTAGCCTTAACCCTAGTTCTAGCCCTACCCGTAACTCCTGCACTAGCCCTAACTCTAGCCCTAGCCCTATCCTCAGCTCTAACCACCAGCAATAGCTCTAACCCTACTCCTATCCGTACCCCTAGCTCCATCCCAAACCATACCCAAGGCCCTAGCCCTAACGCTAACACTAGACCTAGCCTTAAGCTTATACTTAGCCCTAGCCCTAACACTAGCCCAATCCAAAGCTCTCACCTTAGTCCTATCCCTATCCCTATCTCTAGCCATAGCCCTAACCTAGAACTAGCCCTAGCCTTAACCCTTGCCCTAGTTCTACCCTAGCCTTATAACCAGCCGTAGCCCTTGCCCTAGGTTTAACCTAGGCGTAGCCTTAGCCGTAGTCCTAACCCTAGCCCTGGACCTCACCCAAACCATAAACGTAGCCTTAGCCCTAGGCCTAGCCCTAACTGTAACCGTAGCTCTAGCCCTAGTATTAGCCATAGCCCTAACACTAACCCTAGTGCTAACCTTTACTCTAGCCCTAACTCTAACGCTAGCAGTATCCTTATTCTTAGCATCGACAGTAACCCTAGCCCTAACTGTAGACTTAATCCTAGTCCTAGCCCTAGCCCTAATACTAGTCTTAGTCCTAATTCTAGTTCCAGCCCAGAACTACTGCTAGCACTAATCCTAGTGCTAAACCTAGGCCTGGCCCTAGCCCTAACCTAGCCTTAGCCCTAGCTCTAGGCCTAAGCCTAGCCCTAGCTAAGCCTAACCCTATGCTAAGCCTAACTCTAACCCTAGGTCAAGCCCTAGCACTAACCCTAGCCCCACCCCTAGGCTTAACCCTAAATGAAGCCCTAGCCCTAAACTTAGCTCTAGCCCTAGGTCTAACCCCCGCCCTAGAACTAGCCCGAGCCATAATCTGAACCCTAAACCTAGCCCCAACTGTAACCCAAGTAACACCAAGCCCTAGGTCTAACCTTAGCTCTAGCCCTAGCCCTAACCCCCAGCAATAGCCGGAACGCTCGCCCTAAGCCTAAATCTAGCCCTAACCCTAGCATTGGCCGCAGGCCTAGCCCTAAGCCTCAGGAATACCCCTAACCCTAGCCCAAACCCGAGCCTTAACCCAAACCCTAAACTGATCTTTAGACCTAGCCCTAATTTTAGTCCTACCCTAGCCCCAGACCTAACTCCTAGCCCTAGCCATAACAGTAGCTCTAATCCTAGCTCTAATCTAGCACTAGCCCTAACCCTAGCCGTAGCTCTACCCCAACCCTAGCCCGAACCCTAACCCTAGCCCTAGTCTTAACCCTAGCCCTAACCCAAGCCTTTGCCCAAGCCCTAACCCCGAGCCCTAGCCCTAACACTAGCCCTAGCCATATTTCTTGTGCTAGCCTTAGTCCTATCCCTAACTCTAGCTCTAGCCATAGCGCTAACCTTACCTTAGTCCTAGCCCTAGCCCTAGATCTAACCCTCACACTAACCCTAGCTCTAATCCTAGCCCTAAACCTAGCCCTAGCACTAGCCCTAACCCTAGCGCTGGACCTAGCCGTAGTATTAGACTTAGCCCTAACCGTAGCCCCAACCGTAGCCCTCACACTAGCCCTAGCCCTAGCCCTAACCCTAGCCCTAGCCTTATACCCAGTCCTAACCTAAACCATAACCCGAGCCCTAACACTAGCTCTAACCCTAGCCGAAGACTGAACCCTAATCCCCAGCTTTAACCCTAACACTAGCCCTACTCCTAACCCTTGCCTTAGCCCTAACCGTGACTCTAGCCATAACCCTAGCCCTAACCGTAGCCCCAATCCGAACCCTAACCCTAGCCCTGGCCGTAATCCTAGTCCAAACCCAAGCCCTAGCCCCAGCCCTAACACCCAGCCCTAGGCCTAACACGAGCCCTAGCCCTAGCCCTAACCCTAGAACTAGCACTAGCCCTCGCCCTAACCCTAACCCTAGCCATAGGCTTAGCCTTAACTCTAGTCCTAGCCCAACCCTAGCCCTAACCCTAGCTTTAGCCTTAACCCTTCCACTAGCTGAAGACGTATCCCTAACCCTAACCCTAGCCCTAGCTCTACACCAAACCTTAACCGTGGCCCAAAGCACAACTTTAACCCTAACCCAAGCCCTAGCCCTAACCCTAACCACATCCCAAGCCCTAGCCCTAACACTAGCACCCCTAGCACCAACCCTACACCTAGTCTTAACTCTAGCCCAAACCCTAACCCTAATAGACACCCTCGCCCTAAATCTATCCCTATTCCTATCCCCATCCCTAACCAGCCCTAGCCCTGGCCCTAACCTAGCCTTAATCCTAGTTCTAGCCCTACCCGTAAACCCTGCACTAGCCCTAACTCTAGCCCTAGCTCTATCCCCAGCTCTAACCACCAGCAATAGCTCTAACCCTACCCCTATCCGTAAACCTAGCTCCATTCGAAACCATAGCCAAGGCCCTAGCCCTAACGCTAACGCTAGACCTAGTCCTAAGCCTATACCTAGCCCTAGCCTTAACACTAGCCCAATCCAAAGCTCTCCCCTTAGTCCTATCCCTATCCCTTTCTCTAGCCATAACCCTAACCTTTGCCCTAGCCCTAGCCCTAGCCTTATCACCAGCCCTAGCTCTAGCCCTAGGTCTAACCTAGGTGAAGACCTAACCGTAGTCCTAACTCTAGCCCTAGACCTTACCCAAGCCATAAACGTAGCCTTAGCCCTAGCCCTAGCCCTACCTGTAACCTTAGACCTAGCCCTAGTATTAGCCTTAGCCCTAACACTAGCTCTAGGTCTAACCCTAGCCCTATCCCTAGCTCTAGGTCTAGCCCTAGCACTAAACCTAGTCCTAACTCTAACCCTAGCCCTAACTCTAACCCTAGTAGTATCCTTATTCCTAGCATCGACAATAACCCTAGCCCTCACCGTAGACTTAACCCTAGTCCTAGGTCTAGCCCTTTTACTACTCTAAGTCCTAATTCTAGTCCTAGCCCAGAACTAGCACTAGCACTAACCCTAGTGCTAAACCTAGGCCTGGCCCTAGCCCTAACCTAGCCTTAGCCCTAGCCCTAGCCTTAGCCGTAGCCCTAGGCCTAACCCTAACCCTAGTCTTAATCCTAGCCCAAACACTAGCCTTTGCCCAAGCCCTATCCCCGAGCCCTAGCCCTAACACTAGCCCTAGCCATAGCTCTTGTCCTAGCCCTAGTCCTATCCTTAACTCTAGCCCTAGCCATAGCGCTAACCTTACCTTAGCCCTAGCCCTAGATCGAACCCTAACACTAACCCTAGCTCTAGCCCTAGGCCTAACCCTGGCCCTAGGCCTAACCCTAGTCCTAACTCTAACCCTAGCCCTATCCTTAATCCTAGCACTAACTGTAATCGTAGCCCTAACCTTAGCGCTCGGCCCAGCCCTAGTATTAGACTTAGCCTTAACCGTAGCCCCAATCATAGTCCTCACACTAGCCCTAGCCCTAACCCTAATCCGAACCCTAACCCTAGCCCTAGTCGTAATCCTAGTCCAAACCCAAGCCCCAGCACTAACGCCCATCTCTAGGCCTAACACAAGCCCTAGCTCCAGCCCTAACCATAGCCCAAGCCATAACCCTAATGCTAACACTAGCCCTAGCCCTAGCCCTAAGCCTAACCAGCACTGGATCTATCCATAACCCAGACCTAAGCCTAGTATTAGGCCTACCCCTAACTCCAGCACTAGCCCTACTCCTTATCCTAGCCCTAGCTCTAGATCAAGCTTTAACCGTAGCCCGAACCAAAGCCTTAACCCTAACCCTAGCCCTAGCCCTAGGCCTAACCATAGGCCAAGCCCTAGCCCTAACGCTAGCACCCCTAGCCCTATCCCTATCCCTAGCACTAGCCCTAACCAGCCCTATCCCTATCCCTAACCTAGACCTAACCCTAGTTCTAACCCTACCCCTAATGCCTGCACTAGCCCTAGCCCTAGCCCTAGCCCTAGCCCAAGCCCTAACACTAACCAATGGCCTAACCCTAGCCCCTGATGTGGCCCAAGCCTTAGCCCTAATCCTAAACTGAGCCCTAACCCTAAACTAGCCCTACCCCTAACCTACCCCTAACCCTAACCTAGCCCTAGGCATAGCCCTAACCTAACCCTAGCCCTAGCTCTAGCCCTACTCCTAGCCATAGCCCTAGCCATAGCCTTAGCCCTAACCTTAGCCCTAGCCCTAGATCTAGCCCTAACCATAAATTTAGACCTAACCGTTGCCCTAGCCCTAGCCCTAACCCTAGTTCTAGCCCTAGCTCTAACCCTAACCTTAACTCTAGCCCTAAACTTTGCCCTAGGCCTAGTCCTAGCCCTAGCCCTGGCCCTAACCTTCGTCCTAGCGCTAGCTCTAGCCCTAACCCTAATTTTAGAACAAACCCGTGCCCTAGACCTAACCCTAAACCTAGCCCTAGTCCTAGCCCTAATCCTAGCACCTAGTCCTAGTCCTATCCCTAGCTCTAGCCCTAACCCTAACGGTAGCCCTAACCCTTGCCCTAGGCCTAGCCCTAGGCTGAACCCAAGCCCTAACCATAACCCTAGCCCTAGTCCTAATCCAGTCCTAACACTAGCCCTAGCCCTAGCCCTAGCCCTAGCCCTAGTCCTAGCTCTAACCGTAGCCCTAGTCCTAAGCCTAGCCCTAACCAGAGCCCTAAGCGTAGCCCTACCCCTAAACCTAGCCCTAGCTCTAATCCTAAGGGTAGACCTTACCCTAGCTTTAGCCCTAAACCTAGCCCTGGCCATAACTCTAGCCCTAGCCCAGTAGTAGACCTAATCCTAGTCCAAAGTCATGGTCCTAAACCTAGCCCTAGGCCTAGCCCTAACCCAGTCCTAGCCGTAAGCTAGCCATAAGCGTAAACCTTCCCCTAGCCCTAAACTCAACCCTAACTGTAGGCCTAGTCCGAGCCCTAATCCTAGCACCTAGCCCTAGTCCTAACCCTAGCCCTACCCCTAGCCCTAAACCTAAGTCTAGCCTTAACCCTTGCCCTAGGCCTAGCACTAACCCTAGGCCTAGCCAAAGCCCTAACCCTAGCCCTTGCCATAGTAATAGTCCTAACCCTAACCCTAGCCCTAGCCCTAGCTCTAACGCTAAACCTAGCGCTAGCCCTAGCCTTAGCCCTAAACATAGCCCTAGCCCTAACCCTAGCTCTAACCCTAGCGTAAGCCCTAGCCCTAACCCTAACAATAACCCTACCCATATACATAGCCCTAGCCCTAAACCTTGCTCTAGCCTTAACCCTAGCCCTAACCAATGCCCTAACTCTAGCCCCTGGCCAGACCCAAACCCTAGCCATAACCCTAAAATGAGCCCTAACTATACCCTAACCCTACCCCTAACCTACCCCTAACTCTAATCTAGCCCTAGGCATAGCCCTAATGCTAGCCGTAACCCTAGCCTAACCCAGCCCTAGCCCTAGTCCTACCTCTAACCCTAACCCTAACCCTAGCCCTAACCCTGGCCCTAACCTTAGCCCTAGCCCTAGCTCTAGCCCTAGCTCTAGCCCTAACCCTAACTTGAGACCTAACCCTTGCCCTAGACCTAGGACTAACTGTAGCCCTAAACCTAGCTCTAACCCTAACCCTTGCCCTAGCCCTAAACCTTGCCCTATGCCTAGCTCTAGCCCTAGCACTAGCCCTGGCCCTAACCTTAGCCCTAGCCCTAGCTCTAGCCCTAACTGTAACTTTAGACCTGACCCTTGCCCTAGACCTAGACCTAACTCTGACCCTAGCTCTAGCCCGAACCTTAGCCCTAGCCTTAGCCCTAGTCCTAGCCCTAGCCAAATCCCTAACCCTAACCTAGGCCAACCCCTAACCTACCCCTAAACCTAACCCTAGCCCTACCACTAGCCCTAGCCCTAGCCCTAGCACTAGCCCTAATCCTAGCCCTACCACTAACCCTAAGCCTAGCCCTAGCCCTAGCCCTAGCCCCAGCACTAACCAATGCCCTAACCTTAGCCCCTGACCTGGCCCAAGCCCTAGCCCTAACCCTAAAATGAGTACTAACCCTAACCTAGGCCTACCCCTAACCTGCCCCTAACCCTAACCTAGCCCTAGCCCTAGCCCTAACCCTAGCCTGACCCTTTCCCTAGCCCTAGTCCTACCCCTACCCCTAACCCTAGCCATAGCTCTAGCCCTAACCCTAAATTTAGACCTAATCCTTGCCCTAGACCTAGCCTTAACCCTAGCTCTAGCCCTAGCTCTAGCACTAACCCTAACCCTAGCCCTAAACCTTTCCCCAGGCCTAGGTCTAGCCCTAGCCCTGGCCCTAACCTTAGGCCTAGCCCTAGCTCTAGCCCTAACCCTAACTTTAGACCTAACCCCTACCCTAGACCTAGGCCTAACTCTAGCCCTAGCTCTAGCTTGAGCCCTAACCCTAACCCTAACCCTAACACTAACACTAACCCTAGATCGAACTCTAGCCCGAACGCTAGCCCTAGCCGTAACCTAGCCATAAACCTGAACCTTGCCCTAGCTCTAACCCCAACGCTAAACTTAGCCCTAGTCCTATCCCTATCTCTATCCCTAGCCCTAACAGTAAGCAATGCCCTAACCCTAGCCCCTGACCTGGCCCAAGCCCTAGCCCTAACCCTAAAATGAGCCCTACTCCTAACCTACCCCTACCCCTAACCCTAACCTAACCCTAGCCATAGCCCTAACCCCAGCCCTAACTCTAACCTAATCCTCGCCCTAGCTCTAGTCCTACACCTAACCCTAGCTGTAGCCATAGCCCTAACCCTAACCTTAGCCCTAGCCCTAGCCCTAGATCTAGCTCTAACCCTAAATTTAGACCTAGCCCTTGCCCTAGACCTAACCCTCACCTGAGCTCTAGCCCTAGCTCTAGCCCTAACCGTAACCCTAGCCCTAAACCTTACCCTAGGCCTAGACCTAGCCCTAGCCCTGGCCCTAACCTTAGCCCTAGCCCTAGCTCTAGCCCTAACCCTAAATTTAGACCTAACCCTTGCCCTAGATCTAGGCCTAACTCTAGCCCTAGCCCTAGCCCTAACTCTAGCCCTAGCCCTAGCCCTAGCCCTAACCCTAACCTTAACCCTAACCCTAGATCGAACCCTAGCCCAAACCGTAGCCCTAGCTGTAACCTAGCCATAAACCTAAACTTTGCCCTAGCCCTAACCCCAATGCTAAACTTAGCCCTAGTGCTAGCCCTAACCCTAGCACCTAGCCCTAGCCCTAGCCCTAGTCCTATTCCTATCCCTATCCCTAGTCCTAACACTAATCAATGCCCTAACCCTAGCCCCTGACCTGGCCCAAGCCCTAGCCCTAACCCTAAAATGAGCCCTAACCCTAACCTAGCCCTACCCCTAATCTATCCCTAACCCTAATTTAGCCCTAGCCCTAGCCCTAACCCTGGCCCTAACCCTAGCCTAACCCTTGCCCTACCCCTAAACTACCCCTAACCCTTGCCGTAGCCATAGCCCTAGCGCTAGATCTAGCTCTTACCCTAACTTGTGACCTAACCCTTGCCCTAGACCTAGGCCTAACTCTAGCCCTAGCCCTAGTTCTAGCCCTAGCCCTAGCCATAACCCTAACCCTAAACCTAGTCCTAACCCTAAACCTAACCGTACCTGTAACCCTAGCCCTGGCCTTAGCCGTAACCCTAGCCCTACCATAGCCCTAACCCTAGCCCTAGCCGAAACCCTAGCACTAACCCGCACCTTAACCCCAGACCTAACCCTAACTCTAGCCCTAGCCCTAGTGCTAACCTTAGACCAAGCCCTAATCCTAGCCCTACACATAGTCCTAGTCGAAGCCCTAACCCTAGCACTAATGCTAACATAACCCTAAACGTAGCCTAGCCCTAGTTCTAGCCCTAGCCATAACCCTAAACCTAACATTAGCCCTAGCCCTAGCTTTTGCTCTAGCCCTAGCCCTAGCCCTAACCCTAACATAAACCCTAGCCATAGTCAAAGCCCTAGCCCTAGCCGTAGGCCTAGCCCTAACCGTAGCCCTGGCCCTAACCCTAACACTAGCCCTAGTCCAAGCCCAAACCGTATCCCAAGCCCTAGCCCTAGCCCTAACCCTAGCCCTAACCCTTACCCTATTCCTATCCCTATCCCTAGTTCTTACCCTAACCATAGCTCTAAGTCTAGCTCTAGCACTAGCCCTAACCCTAGGATTAGTCTTAGCCCTAACCCTAGCCCTAGCGCTAGCCCTAATCCTTGCCCTAGCCCTAGCCCTAACCCTAACCCGAACCCAAGCTCTAACCCTAACCCTAGCCGTAGTCCTAACACTAACTCTAGCCCTAGCTCTAGCCCTAGTTCTAGCCCTAACCCTAACCCTAGTCCTAAACCTTGCCCTAGGCCTAGACCTAGCCCTAGCCCTGGCTCTAATCTTAGCCTTAGCCCTAGCTCTAGCCCTAACCCTAACCCTAGCCCTAAACCTTGCTCTAGGCCTAGCTCTAGCCCTAGCCCTAACCCTAGCTTTAGCCCTAACCTAGCCCTAACCTAGCCTAGCCCGAGCCCGAGCCCGAGCCTGAGCCCTAGCCCTGTTTTCAAAGGAGGAGGTTGTGTTTTTCACAGCTCCTCAATAACTTTCAGCAAAACAGTGGATTCTCCTGAATCCAGTGAAAATACTGCAACCTCACTGACTGGGATAGGCAGTGGAACCCTTCAGGCATCAGGGGAGTCCAGATTGGAACCTCAAAAGCAAGATTTTGAGGGGCTAGGGGCAGATCAAACTCAGCCCCCAGGAAAACTCGCAGAGACTTTACAGAAAACAGTGGCTTCCCAAGAAGGCAAAGAGAAAGAAACTGAAGAGAGTTTGAAAGTGGCAAGCCAGAACAAACAGACTGTGAGTACTGTGGATTTGGGAACTGAGAAGGGCTTTGGGGCTAGACTGGCTTCTAGTAATGCCAAGGAAATCTTACAAACTCCAGGGAAGGAAGTTTTACAAGGAGAAAACCAGAGAGAAGAAGCAGGGGAGAAAATGTTTGAGCCAGCTCTGAAAGAACAGGACGTGGCAGCCGTGGCAGAAACAGAAACTGCCTGGAAAGGCAGCACAAACTTACTGCAAGGAGAATTAAAAGTAGATTCTGGACTCCAGAAGGACATTCAGGAAAAAGAATACATTCAAAAGCCCCAAGGAACAACCTTTTTGCTGCAAAAAGAGGCAGGCAGCCATTTAGCAAACAAACAAACTTAGCCAGCAAAACTGAAAGTAAACTCTGGACTGCTAAAGCCTGCTGTAGCCATGGAAACAGGCACAGAGGAGGGGAGAGGAAAACCCCTGGGTCTGGCTACTGCTGAAAACTTTTTACAGGATTTCTTTGACTTTGATCAGTATAGAGAAACATACTGTTTGAATAGAGAAAAACTGGGAAAGTTTTTAGGGCTGTTGGAGGAATCTACCAAAGAGTTTGAATTGGACAGTGTTTTCACAGAGCCAGAGGAAGCCACAGAATGTTTGCAGAGGGACTTTCATTTGAGAGAAATCCAAAACAGAGCATATTTGGGGGTGGATTCGATGAGACAGGCCCTCCAAGTGTTGAATGATTATGGCAGGAGCCTGTTGGGAAAGCCAGTGAGAGAAAGAAAGCAAGAAGAGTATGAATCCCTTTTATGTTCTGTAACTAGCATCAACGAGTGGAATGAAGAAGTTAGGAAAGATCTGAAGGCTTATGAAGAGAGAAGAGGATTTTTATTAAAGCAATTTGCTTTGAAAAACAAAGAGGAAAAAAGCAAGGAAAAAACAAAGATTAGAGGAGAGAGGGAGCCAAAGCTTCACAGTAGAAAGTTCTTAGCCGAAGAGGCTTTGAATACAAGTAGGGATCGCTCCCCGCTCAAACCAGGGAACTCTTCAGAAAAAGAACTGTATCCTATGACCCTCTACAAAAGAAAGCACACGCAGCCTGGCAAACCAGAAGAGACAGAGAAGGAGGTTTATGCTGGGCGGCTTGCAGGGACTGCACTTTTTAACCCGATAGAACCTCCAAATGAATCTGAAAGTGAGGGAGTGGAGAGACTGGAGGGGCCCTCCTTCCAAGAGCGAAGGGAGAGTGGCATGGAGTGTTCTGGCATTTCTTCTCTGCTTGCTAGCAGCGAGAGCTCTGTGGAAAGCAGCAGTGAGGAGGAGAAGATGGAGGAGGAAGGCGCTGGGGCTGAAGCCCAAAAGAAAAGAACCAAGAGGAAAACAAAGGAAGGAGGAAAAGGTCTCTCCCCAGGAAAAAAAGTTACAAAGGAATATCTAATTCGCCAATATGACACGGATTTCCAAAGTGTGGAAGAGGGAGAAGGGGCAGAGCGGGAGGGAACTCTTTCGGAAGGTTCCAAAAATACAATCCTTTCCCCGGAAAGGCAGATCTCAGCAGCCTGGACGGAATGTCTCCACACTCCTTGGAACAAAGCGACCGATATTATTTTGCCAAAAGACTTTGACAAGTACGACACACTGAAACTCTGAGGCTACATGGTGGCACACGTTGCCCTCCTGGGCTCTAAAGAATGCTTGCCCAATTTCAAAAAGTACAGTAGAGATAAACTTTGGAGTATCCTAGAGAAGAACTTTCCTTTGCCGAAATCAGTGCTGTCAGGATTGCGGGTGGAACAGTCTCAGGAGCAGGTGTCCTACGCCAGGACTTTAGCCTTGGAGATTGTGGAGTATTTGCTACTGGGCAGGAAGCCAAAGACATCAGTTATCATTCTACCGGACTGGCTGAGGGAGGACCGATTGATGAAGACCTTTCAAGAGATCCATAGGACCTGGGAATGTGCCCCAGAGAACCAGACTCCTTTGGTGTGGACGCAAATGGACAATACGTCCAAGATGGTGAGCAGAGAAGCCTGGATGGAGTGGCTCTTAATGGTCATGGCAGACTTACGACAGCGCAGAAAGATTGCTAAGCAGTCAGGTTTTGATCCGACGGAAGAAAAGGCTAAGGGAACCAGACAAGAGAAAATCAGGGAGAATTGGAAAGAAACAGGCCCGGCGGTGCAGCTTGAGAGGAGCCCTGCGGGAGGTGCGGCCCTGAGTTCCAGCCTGGGGGCACGTGCTACGGTTCCGCCCCCAACAACCGGTGAGGATCTGAGAGAGGCGAGAGGGAGGAGGGAGGTGCAGAGGATGGGGAGCAACGTACAATGGGAAGGTGCGGGAAATATAGGACGTAGAGGGACTTTGAGTGACGTCAGCGATTCTGACCTTGACCGGGGGGGGTCTCTGACAGAGCGAGCAAGAAACCGAGACGGGAGCAGGCTTGGGGAGATCGGGTGGATACAGAAGTGGGTTTGGCGGCTGGAGAGGGTGGAAATGGTTTTGGTGTGGGAGAGCAAAGAGAAGGGCTTGGTCCGGATGGAGGGGCTGGGGGAACCTCAATGCAAGATGCTGCCGGTTTGGGTGTTTCTTTCTCTCAGGGAGAACAGAACAATCCCCTTTTGTTGAACGAGACGAGAACTAGGGAGCCGGGGGCACGGCTGAAGAGGTTATTGGAAGACGCGGATGCCTCCGGTAACGGCCGATTTCTGACAAGGCCTAGAATGGACTCTGAAACTAACGTGGCATCGAAGGGAAAAAGTATAAGTCTAAACCCTCCGCCAGACAGATCTAGAAAGGGGAGGGAGGGAGATGATACACGTGGAAATGACACCCAAAGGGAAGCACCTGGTGGAGCTTCTGCTTTGCCTCCCGTACCGCCCGGTGGGAGGACTGGTGGCAAACCTCAGGAGCAAAGAAAAGACAGGAGGACGTACGCTAGTATAGCAGGACGGGGCACTGGCGCTGCTGGACCCTCCAATATTTCAGGCTTGATGGAGGAAGAAGAGGAATACTTAGACACTTTTTTCATCAAGCTTCAGATGTCAGGAACCGCAGTGATTCAACTAACAGGGTCTAGGGAAATCGATGTTTGTTTGGCTTCTGAAAAGGTCTACAGAGAGTTCTAAATGAAGTACAAAACGGTGAAATGTTTGAGCCCAGAGTTGCTGACTGAATATGAGATGGTCCTGCTATTTAGGGGGGATACAAAGGTCTTGATCATAAGTTTCAGAACCACGACCATCCCCACTCAGGATGTAGCATGGTGGGTGTCTACATACGCTACCATTTTGTTGGGACCTGATAAGAAGGAAGACGAACAGGGTTATTGGACAGGAGAATATAGGTTTCTTTTGAGAACGAGGCCCCTGAATATAGGCATGGAAAGATACCCAAGTACTTTTTCCTGGGGACCGATAGGGGGATCACCAGGTACAGCCGCCAGCCTCAGGCTTGTTTCCACTGCGGGTCTTACGATCATCAGAGACGTTTGTGCACCACTCCCTTGTGCTCCCGCTGTGGCGCCAGGGGCCACCCGACGGCCTGTCACAGCAGCATCAGGTGCAACTTTTGTGGTGAATTGGGACACACTTATTTTTGGTGTCCCCAGGCCTATTACAATCAGCAAGATGCCAAAGTCTTGGAGAAGGCCCAACAAGTAGCCAGAATGGGGAAAGAAAGAGCTCAGTCCAAGGAACAGACAAGGGTCCTGAGGGACGCCTTAAGAGCCAGGGGAGAGGAGTTGCTATGTGTGGAGAGGCGGGAAAACAGAGAGAGAAACCATGGTCCGGGACCTCTATGGGAGAACAGACAGCACGAGGCAGTGAAAGAAGGAAAAGATGCTGAATGGAACGTAGTACCGGGGAGGGGTGCTGGAAGAAAAGATGGAAACACGCAGAGAAAGGAGAAAGTGAGGGAAGAGGCAGTTAGGGGTTATAATAGGTTCCATGTTCTTGCAGAAGAGGAGAGAAGAGTTGAGGAAGAGAGTGGGTCAGTCCCTAAGGAATTCAGTGATAGAGAAGTTTTGGTGGCTGTCAAGGGGGCGGGAGACAGACAACCTAAACAGGCAGGAGAAGCAAAGGGACAAAGGAGCCCAAGGAGTCTAAGGAGCAAAAGGCATGGAGCCATAAGGAATGAGATGGTAGACCAGGAAACTGAGAAAAGTAAAGCGAAAGGAAAGGGGGTGGGAAGTGGAGAGTCGGTGTTAGAGAGACAGGCGGTGCTAGTGTCGGGTGGGAGTCCTGAAGGCTTGCCTGAAGAGATGGTGAGAGAGATTGTGATGGAGGAAACACTTGGCGCAGAGTCGGTAGCTTCACCGCTGTTATTTTCAGAAGTAGAAGTTCTTATGCAAGAACTTGATAACGGATTAGTGAGTCCTCCTGATGCTGATTCGGGTCTCTGTTTTCCCCCTCCATTGCCACCCCCTCCCTACCCCGGACCTCCTGATGCCCTCCCCTGCCCTCTTCCAGCCCGCCCTTCTGACCTGGATGGCCCCGTGTCCACTTCACCATCTTCTTTCCTCGTCCATTCCGCCCCTATCCCATATTAGTCAGACTACACCTTCGGGTTTGCCGGAGGAGATAGAGAGGAGCCGGTTAGAACCAGTGAACCGGAGGGACAGGGAGGCCAGAGAGACGGAGAGGTTGGAGATTGAACTGGACTGAGTAGTTTTCGATGGCGTGGACTGTGGTGGTTTGGAAGCTAACAAAATTATAGTTTGGCATTACATTATACCATTGAATTAAGAGATGTTACTTCAAAACCAATCCTTGTTTGGGAGAGAAAATCAACCTGTTTTTAATCAGGTTCTTTTTAATCAGGTTGTTTTTAATCAGGTTATTTTGATTGTTAATCTTGGAATTATCGCCTCGTTCTTTGATAGTTTCAAATCTAGATCTCTTTGCAAAACAAAACAAAAAAACAAACAAAAAATGGTGTCCCTGAGAATTACCACCTGGAATCTGAGAGGCCTGAGGATGGCTGAGAGACAAAAGGAGATTCTTCCCCTGCTGGCAATGATGCCTCACGATGTGGTGGTTTGACAAGAGACCCACCTGGTGAATGAACAGCAACGCTCCCAAGTGCAGAAATTGTGGAGAAAAGGACCATCCGTTTGGTCTTACGGGGAGGAAGGTCAGGCCGGCGTGGCAGTTTTGTTTAAACAAGACAGGACCTCCATGTCGAATTCGTCCTGGAGGCCTTGCCCGGCAGGTTGTTGATTGTCGCGTTTAGCCTGGTAGAGATTTTAAGGGACGGGAAGGAGAAAAAGAGGCCTTTTCGGCTTTGTGGCCTTTACGCTCCCGTAGCGGCATCGCGGCGGAAAACTTTTTGGGCACATTTGAAGGGGTATTGTTCCACTTATAGACATTTATTAATTGCAGGGGACTTTAATAATAGGAGCAAATTATCTGATTACTCCAATTATGTGGTTAGGAAGAAAAGAGGGAAGAAATCACCCATTTTAATGCCTGAGGAAAGATTCCTTGAGAATTTCTAGTTAGACTACAATCTCAAGGATAAGGTCTTGGAAGTGAACAATCAGCTGGGATTCTTTCCTCTCCCCTGCAAAAAGGCATTCTTCGATCGATACGGTCAACCGGGAAGCGGGAAGTTTACTTGTTACCAAAAAGGCAGAGCTAGTAGATTGGATAGGATTAGAGCCCCCCTAGAATTAAAGACTCTGCATTGTCAACTGTCAGACCAAAGGGGGATCTATGCGAGACTTGAAGCGTTGCGTATACTGGGAAATGGTGAATGTGGTGTTTTTTCAGCTGCAGTTGGAAAAAAATGCAAAGAAGGATCATTTGTCTGGATATTTAAAAGAAGTGCCCAGGATCATCGAATGTTTCACGGATCGAAGGATCCCCTTCGGCCTGTGGGACATTTGACAGAGATTTTACCATCAAATCTATTATTTAAAAGGAAACCAACCGTGGCTGAAGAAAGCAGAACAAATATGTCCTAGACTTTTGTGTCAGAGACAAGCCTCTGCTAGCAGAAGTCAAGCCAAGGAGACTACGGAGCACTTTCTAAAGGACTGCCCGTCGGCCACGGACACTTGGAAGAAAGCTGCCGCCCTCGACTGGCCGGACTTGGCACGCCAGCCTCGGGAGGCAGTGGCGTCTGGATTGGAGCCGGAAAGCAGAGTCAGAGGACCACGTCGACAACTGGGGGAAAAAAGAAAGAGAGGACATAACGGGTGGCCTGTTGATTTGTTCTGGGTTGTTCCCTGGTCAACCGTAAGACTGGTTAACTTGTACGTTTTGCTGGCTTTGGCTTTCCAGAGAAAAAAAGAGTTAGTTACACAGACTCAAAGGGATGTTAACGTTGCTGTTTGTTTTGTAGTGAACAAAATAAAAACTCTAAGTGAAACAGAGAGGCAGGATGTCCTCAAAGAGATGGAAGGAGTTCTGGCCACGGCTGGCAGAAACAACACCTGGCATAACTTGAGGTGTAGCTTATACAGTTATAGGTAATAGACTTAAGTATGCTGTAAGTATGTTATCTATTTTATTTTATTTTATTTTAATTTCTATTTTAGTGTCTATTTTAATTTAATTTCTATTTTAAATTCTATTCTATTTTAAATTCTATTTTAATTTCTAATTTAATTATAGTTTAAATTTTAAGTGTAATTTGAACAATAGTGTTCTTTGTGTATTATATATAAATGTGCATAATATGTAAGAAAGTTTGACAGGGAAACAGGACTAGGGATAGTGGTAAAAATAAATAATTGTATCAATAATTTTAATGCTTATATAAAGACAAGTATAATTTTGAAAAATTTTTAATAACTTTGGGTACTTTTATGAAGAAATGTAATATTTTGTTATATGGTTGTTTTGATAACTTTATTATGTAATTCCATTTGTGAATTTGTACTATTGTACTGTAGGCAAATGTGTTTGTAGGATGTTAAAATTTTAATAAAATTATTAAACCTAAAAAAAAATTATTTAAACCTAACCGTAGCCCAAGCCCTAGCTCTAACGCTAACACTATCCTTAGCCTATCCCTATCCCTATCCCTATCCCTAACCCAAACCCTAGCTCTAATCCGAACCCTAACCCTAGCCGTAACCCTAGTCCAAACCCCAGCTCTAGCCCCAGCCCTAACCCCCAGCTCTAGGCCTAACACAAGCCCTAGCCCTAACCCTAGCACTAGCACTAGCCCTCTCCCTAACCCTAACCATAGCCCTAGCCCTAGCCTTAACTCTAGTCATAACCCAACCCTAATCCTAACCCTAGCTGTAGCCTTAACCCTTCCACTAGCTGAAGATGTATCCCTAACCCTAACCCTAGCCCTAGCTCTAGACCAAGTCTTAGCCCTAACGCTATCTTTATACCTAACCTGATTACTAGCCCTAGCTCTAACCCTAGCCCTAACCCTAGCCCTAGCCCTAGCCCTAGCCCTAACCCTAAACCGATCTCTAGCCCTAGCCCTAATTCTAGTCCTACCCTAGGCCCAGACCTAACCCCTAGCCCTAGCCATAACACTAGCCCCAACCCTAGCCCTAACCTAGCCCTAACCTTAGCCCTAGCCCTAGCTCTAACCCTAGCCCTAGCTCTACCCCAACTTTAGCCCTAGCTCCAACCCTAACCCTACCCCTACCCTTAACTCTAGCCCTAACGCTAGCCCTCGCCCTAACCCTAGCCTTCGCTCAAGCCCTAACTCTGAGCCCTAGCCCTAACACTAGCCCTAGCTCTTGCCTTAGCCCTAGTCCTATCCCTAACCCTATCCCTAGTCATAGCACTAACCTTACTTTAGCCCTAGCCCTACCCCTAGCCTTAGCCCTATCTCTAACCCTAACAGTAACCCTAGCTCTAGCCCTAGCCCTAACCCTGGCCCTAGCAGTAGCTCTGACCCTAGCCCTAGGCCTAACCCTAGTCCTAACTCTAACTCCAAGCCTAGCCCTATACTCCTAGCCTTAACTGTAAACCTAGCCCTTACCCTAGTGCTAGACTTAGCCCTAGTGTTAGACTTAACCCTAACCATAGCCCCAACCCAGTCCTAACACTAGCCCTATCCCAAACCCTAGCCCTGGCCATAACCCTAAGCTAGTTTTAACTCTAGCCCTAGCCCTACCATTAGCCCTAGCTCTAACCGTAACACTAACCCTAGCCCTTTCTCTAACCCTATCCCTATCCCTACCCGGACTCCTAGCCCTAGCCCTAGCCCTTAATGCTAGCACCTCTTGCCCTAACCCTATACCTAGCCCGAGCCCGAGCCCTAACCGAAACCCTTGCCCTAAACCTATCCCTATCCCTATCCCTATCCCTATCCCTATCCCTAACCAGCCCTAGCCCTATCCCTAACCTAGCCCTAACCCTAGTTCTAACCCTAACCCTAACACTAGCCCTAGCCCTAACCCTAGCCCTAGTATTAGCCTTAGCCCTAAGCCTAGCAACAGCCTTATCCCTATCCCCAGCCCTAACCACCAGCAATAGCTCTAACCCTAGGCTAACCCTAACCCTATCCCCAGCCCTAGTCCCTACCCTAGCCCTAACCATAGCCCAAGCCCTAGCCCTAATGCTAACACTAGCCCTAGCCCTAAACTCATCCCTATCCCTATTCCTAACCCAAACTCTAGCCCTAAACCTAGCTCTAGCCCTATGCCTAACCAGACCTAGCCCTAACCATAAAATAGACCTAACCCTAGTACTAGCCCTACCCTTAACCCCTGCACTAGCCCTAACCCTAGCCCTAGCCCTAACTCTAGCCCTAGCCCTAGCCCTAACACTAGCCCAATCCATAGCCCTTGTCTTAGTCCTTTCCCTAACCCTAACTCTAGCCACAGCCCTAACCTAGAACTAGCCCTAGCCCTAACCCTAGCCCTAGCCCTAACCTTAGCCCTAGCCCTAGCCCTGTCTCCAGCCCTAGCCCTAGCCCTAGCCCTACGTATAACCTAGGCGTACCACTAGCTGCAGTCCTAACCATAGCTCTAGCCCTTAACCTAGCTATAAACGTAGTCTTAGCCCTAGCCCTAGCCCTAACTGTAAACCTAGCCCTAGACCTAGTATTAGCCTTAGCCCTAACACTAGCCCTAAGCCTAACCCTAGCCCTAACCCTGGCTCTAGCTCTAGCACTAACCCTAGCCCTAACCTTAAACCTAGCCCTAACTCTAACTGTAGCAATATCCTTATTCCTAGTATTGACAGTAATCCTAGTCCTAAACATAGCCTTAACTCTAGCCCTGGGTCTATCCCTAGTACTAGCCTTAGTGCTAATTGTAGTCCTAGCCCAGAACTAGCACTAACACTAACTCTAGTGCTAAATCTAGTACTGGCCCTAGCCCTAACCTAGCCTTAGCCCTAGCCCTAGCACTAGCCCTAGGCCTAACTCTAGCCCTATCCCTATCCCTAACCCTTACGCTAAGCCTAACCCTAAACCTAGGTCTAGTCCTAGCCCTACCCCTAGCCCCAGCCCTAGGCTTAACCCTAAACGGAGCCCTAGCCCTAAACTTAGCCCTAGCCCTAGGTCTAGCCCTAGCCCTAGAACTAGACCGAGCCCTAATCCGAACCCTTAACCTAGCCCTAACTGTAACCCAAGTCCAAGCCCTAGCCCTAGCCCCAGGACTAACACCCAGCCCTATTCCTAACCCTAGTGCTAGCCCTAACCGTAATCCTAGCCTTAGGCCTAACCCTAGCCCTAGCCTAAACCTAACCCTAGTGCTAACTCTAACCCTAGCTCTACCCTTATTCTTAGCATTAACAGTAACCCTAGACCTAACCCTAGCATTAACCCTAACCCTACGCCCAGCCCTAGTATTAGTCTAAGTCCTAATCCTAGTCCTACCCAGCCCTAGCCCTAGCCCTAGTCCTAACCCTAACCCTAAACCTAGCCCTAGCCCTAACCCTAACTCTAGCCCTAGCCCTAGGTCTAGCCCTAGCCCCAGCCCCAGCCCCAGCACTGATCCGAACCCTAAACCTAGCCCTAGCCGTAACCCAAGGATTAGCCTTAGCCCTAGGCCTAACCCTAGGCCAAACCCTAGCTCTAGCCCTAGCCCTAGCCCTAACCTCAGCAATAGCCCGAACCCTAGCCCTAGGTCTAGCCCTAGCCCTAGAACTAGCCCGAGCCCTAATCCGAACTCTAAACCTAGCCCTTGCCCTAGCCCTAAATCTATTCCTATCCCTATCCCTATCCCTAACCCTAGCCGTAGCCCTGATCCTAGCCCTAAGTCTAACCCTAGCTATATCTTTATTACTATCCCTAACCCTAACCCTGGCCCTAGCCCTAACTCTACCCCTAGCCTTAACCCTAATCCTAACACTAATGCTAGCCCTACCTGTATCACTATCCTTAAACTTAACCCTATCCCTAACCTTAGCCCTAACGCTAGCCCTAGACCTATACCTATGGCAGGCCCTATTCCTAACCCTAAACCAATCTCTAGACCTAGCTGTAATTCTAGTCCTACTCTGGCCCCAGACCTAATCCCTAGCCCTAACCCTAGCTCTACCCCAACCCTAGCCCTAGCCCTAGCCCGAACCCTAACCCTAGCTCTAGCCTTAACCCTAGTCCAAGCCCAAGCTCTAGGCCCAGCCCTAACCCCCAGCCCTAGGCCTAACACAAGCCCTAGTCCTATGCCTAACTAGCCCTAGCCCTAGCCATAACCTAGACCTAACCCTAGTACTAGCCCTACACCTAATCCTAGCCCTACCTGGATCACTGTCCCTAAACTTAACCCTATCCCTAACCTTAGCCCTAATGCTAGCCCTAGACCTATATCTATGCCAGACCCTAACCACCAGCAATAGATCTAACCCTAGCCCTAACCCTATCCTAGTACTAACCCTAGCCCTAGCTCTAACCCTAGCTCTGGCCATAACCCTAACCTAGGTTTAGACTTAGCTCTAGCCCTACCCTTAACCCTAGTCCCAACACTAACACTAAGCCTAGCCCTTGCCCTAACTCGAGCACTATCCCCATCCCTATTCCCATCCCTATCCTTATCCCTATTACTACCCGTAGCCCTAGCCCTTACCCTAGCCCTACCCCTCGCCCTAAACCTAGCTTTTACCCTAACCCTAGCCCTAAACCTAATATTAGCCTTAGACCTAACCCTAGCTCTAAGCCTAACTCTAGCCTTAATCCTAGTTCTAGCGCTAGACCTAGCACTAACCCTATCCCTGTCCCTAATCCTAGCCCTAGCCCTAATCCTAGCCCTAGCCCTAACTCTAGCCCTAGCCCTAGACCTAGCACTAACCCTAGTCTTATCCCTAACCCTAGCCCTAACTGTAACCCGAGGTGTAGCCTTAACCCTAGTCCTAACATTACTCCTAGCCCTAACCCTAGCCCTAGCTGAAGCCCTAACCCCCAGTCCTAGCCCTAAAACAAGCCCTACCCCTAGACCTAATCCTAGCACTAGTCCTAGCCCCAGGCCTAAGCCCTAGCCCTAGCCCTAACCATAACTCAAGCCCTAGCCCTAAGGCGAGCACTAGCCCTAGTCCTAGCCTTAAACCTATACCTAGCCCTAGCCCTCGCCCTAGCAAAAACCCTTGACCTAAACCTAGTCCTAGTCCTAACCCTAAACTAGCCATAATCCTAGCCCTAGCCCTACCCCTAACCCCTGCACTAGCCCTAACCCTAGGACTAGCCCTAGCCATAACACTAGACCTAACCAAAGTGCTAACGTAGCCCTGGCCCTAGCCCTAACCCTAGACCTAGCCCTAATCCTAACCCTAGCCCTAGCCCTAGCCCTAGGTCTAACCTAGCTCTAGCCCTGGCCCTAGTCCTAACCCTAGCCCTAGCCCTAACCCTAGCCATAACCGTAGCCGTAGCCCTAACTGTAAACCTAGCCCTAGCCCTAGTATTAGCCATAGCCATAACCCTAGGCCTAGCCCTAACCATAGCCCTAGCCCTAACACTAGCCCTAACATTAGCCCTAAACCCTAGCCCTAGCCCTAATCATAGCTCTAGCCGAAGCCCTAATGCTAGAATTACCCCTGGCCCTAACCCTATACCTAGCCCTAGCCCTACCCTTAAACCCTAACCCTAGTCTTAAACCTACCCTAGCCCTAGCCCTAACCAAACCCTAGCCCTAGAACTAACCGAGCCCTAACCCTAGTCCTAGTCCTACCCCTAAGCCCTGCACTAGCCCTAGCCTTAGCCTTAAACCTAGCCATACTCCTAGCCCTAACCATAGCCCTAGCCCTAACACTAGCCCTAACATTAGCCCTAACCCTAGACCTAGCCCTAACCCTAACCTAACTCTAACCCTAGCCCTACCCTTACTCCTAGCCCTAACTGTAACCCTAGCCCTAACCCTAGCCCTAGGCCTAGCCCTAGTATTACCCTTAGCCCTAACCCTAGCCCCAGCCCTATTCCTAATACTAGCCCTAGCCCTAATCCTAGTCCTGGCCATAACCCTAACCTAGGTTTAGCCTTAACCATAACCCTACCTTTAACCCTAGTCCTAACACTAACACTAAGCCTAACCCTTGCCCTAACTTGAGCACTATCCCTATTCCTATCCCTATCCCTATCCGTATCCTTATCCTTATCACTACCTTTAGCTCTAACCCTTACCCTAGCCCTACCCCTCACCCTAAACCTAGCTCTAACCCTAACCCTAGCCCTAGCCCTAAACCTAATATTAGCCTTAGCCCTAACCCTAACCCTAGGGCTAAGCCCTAGCCCTAACCCTAGCCCTAGCGCTAGACCTAGCACTAACCCTATCCCTGTACCTAATCCTAACCCTAGCCCTAACGCTAGCCCTAGTCCTAACCCTAGCTCTAGCCATAACCCTAGCTGTAGCCTTAACCTTTCCACCAGCTGAAGCTGTATCCCTAACCCTAACCCTAGCCCTAGCTCTAGACCAAGCTTTAACCGTAGCCTTAAAACTAACCCTACCCTAAACATAACCCTAGCTCCAGCCCTAACCCTACCCTTATCCCTAGCACTAGCTCTAGCAGTAACCCTAACCCTAACCCTAGCCCTAGCCCTAGTCATAACACTGACAGTAAACCTAGCCTTTCCCGTAACTCAAGCACTATCCCTATCCTTATTACTACCCGTAGCCCTAGCACTTACTCTAGCCCTACCCCTCACCCTAAACCTAGCTCTAACCCTAACCCTATCCCTAGTCCTAGCCCCAGCCCTGACCCCTAACCCAAACCCTAACCACAGCCCAAGCCCTAGCCCTAACCTAGCCATAACCCTAGTCCTAACCGTACACCTAACCCCTGCAATACCCCTAACCCTGGGCCTAGCCCTAGCCCTAACACTAGTCCTAGCCCTAGCCCTAACACTAGCCCTAGCCCTAGCACTAATCCTAGAACTAGCCCTAATGCTAAACGAAGCCCTAACCCTATCTCTAGGCCTAACCCTAGCCCTGACCCTAGCTGTAACCTTAACACTTCCACTAGCTGAAGCTGTATCCCGAACCCTAACCCGAGCCCTAGCCCTAGATCAAGATTTAACCGTAGCCCTAACGCTAGACTTAACCCTAACCCTAGCCCTAAACATAGCCCTAGCCCTAGCCCTAGCCCCAGCCCTACCCCTACCCCGAACCATAGCTTTAGCCCAAGCCCTAATGCTAGAACTAGCCCTAGCCCTAATCCTATACCTAGCCCTAGCCCTAAACCTACCCTAGCCCTAGCCCTAAGCAAGCCCTATCCTTAGAACTAACTGAGCCCTAACCGTAGCCCTAGCCCTACCCCTAACCCCAGCACTAGCCCAAGCCCTAGGCCTAACCCTTGCCCTAGCCCTAGCCCTAACCCTAGTCCTAGCCCTAGCCCAAAACCTAGCCCTAGCCAAAGCCCTAATGCTAAACCTAACCCTAGCCCTAGCCCTAGCCTTAACCAAAGTACTAACCCTAACCGTAGCCCTTACCCTAGCCTAACCCTAGCCCTAGTATTAGCCCTAGCACTATGCCTAACTCTAGCCCCGGCCCTAGCCATAGCCCTAGCCCTAGCCCCAGCCCTAACCCCTAGTCCCAGCCCTAACCATAGCTCTGGCCCAAGCCCTAATGCTAGATCTAACCCTAGCCCTAGCCGTAGCCCTAACCAGAGCTCTAGCCCAAGCCCTAACTCTAGAATTAGCCCTAGCCCTAACCCTATACCTAGTCCTAGCCCTACCCCGAAACCGTAACCCTAACCATAAAGCTATCCTAGTCCTAGCCCTAACCAAGCCCTAGCCCTAGAACTAACCGAGCCCTAACCCTAGTCCTAATCCTACCCGTAACCCCTGCACTAGCCCAAGCCCTAAGCCTAACCCTAGCTCTAGCCCTAGCCCTAACCCTAGCCCTAGCCCTAACCCCAACCCTAACTCTAACCCTAGCCCTACCCTTACTCCTAGCCCTAACTGTAACCCTAGCCCTAACCCTAGCCCTAGGCCTAGCCCTAGTATTACCCTTAGCCCTAACTCTAGCCCCAGCCCTAGCCCTAACCCTAGCCCTAGCCCTAACCCTAGCCCTGGCCATAACCCTAACCTAGGTTTAGACTTAGCTCTAGCCCTACCCTTAATCCTAGTCCTAACACTAACACTAAGCCTAGTCCTTGCCCTAACTCGAGCACTATCCCCATCCCTATTCCCATCCCTATCCTTATCCCTATTACTACCCGTAGCCCTAGCCCTTACCCTAGCCCTACCCCTCGCCCTAAACCTAGCTTTTACCCTAACCCTAGCCCTAAACCTAATATTAGTCTTAGCCCTAACCCTAGCTCTAAGCCTAGCCCTAGGCCTAACACTAGACGTAGCCAAAGCCCTAACCTAGTCCTAACTCTAGCCCTAACCCTAGAACTAGCCCTAATCCTAACCCTAGCCCTGGCCCTAGCCCTAACACCAGCCCTAGCCCTAGCCCTAGTTCTAACCTAGCCCTAGCCCTAACCCTAGCCATAACCGTAGCCGTAGCTCTAAATGTAAACCTATCCCTAGCCTTAGTATTAGCCATAGGCGTAACCCTAGCCCTAAGCCTAGCCCTAACCATAGCTCTAGCCCTAACACTAGCCCTAACATTAGCCCTAAACCCTAGCCCTAGCCCTGACCAGAGCTCTAGCCGAAGCCCTAACGGTAGAATTACCCCTAGCCCTAACCCTATAACTAGCCCTAGCCCTACCCCAAATTCTAACCCTAGCATTAAACCTAACCTAGCCCTAGCCCTAACCAAACACTAATCCTAGAACTAACCGAGCCCTAACCCTAGTCATAGCCCTAGCCCGAACCCCTGCACTAGCCCAAGCCCTAGGCCTAACCCTAGGCCTAGCCCTAAACCTAGCCATAGACCTATCCCTAACCTTAGCCCTATCTGTAACCCTTACCCTACCCTTACTTCTTGCCCTAACTGTAACCCTAGCTCTGTAACCCTAGCTCTAGGCCTAAGCCCAGCCCTAACCCAAGCCCTAGCGCTAGACCTTGCACTAACTATTGCTGTCCCTAATCCTAGCCCTAGCCCTAATCCTAGTCCTAGCCCTAACCCTAACCAAGCACTAGCCCTAGAACTAACCGAGCCCTAACCCTAGTCCTAGCCCTAGCCCTAACCCCCGCACTAGCCCAAGCCCTAGGCCTAACCCTAGCCCTAGCCCTAAACCTAGCCATAGCTCTTCTCCTAACCCTAGCCTTATCTCTAACCCTCGCCCTACCCTTACTGCTAGCCCTAACTGTAACCCTAGCCCTAACCCTAGCTCTAGGCCTAAGTCCAGCCCTAACCCTAGCCCTAGCGCTAGACCTTGCACTAACTCTATCACTGTCCCTAATCCTAGCCCTAGCCCTAATTTTAGCCCTAGCCCTAATCCTAGCCCTAGACCTAGCACTAACCCTAGCCCTAGACCTAACCCTAACCCTAACCCAAGCCCTAGCTGAAGCCCTAACCCCCAGTCCTAGCCCTAACACAAACCTTACCCCTAGACCTAATCCTAGAACAGCCCTAACCCAAGCCCTAGCGCTAGACCTTGCACTAACTATTGCTGTCCCTAATCCTAGCCCTAGCCCTAATCCTAGTCCTAGCCCTAACCCTAACCAAGCACTAGCCCTAGAACTAACCGAGCTAACCGAACAGAACTAATCCCTTACCCTAACCCTAACCCTAACCCTAACCCTAGCCCTAGCGCTAGCCTTAACCTAGTCTTAACCTTAGCCCTAGCCATAACCCCTGCACTAGCCCAAGCCCTAGGCCTAACCCTAGCCCTAGCCCTAAACCTAGCCATAGCCGTTCTCCTAACCATAGCCCTATCTCTAACCCTCGCCCTACCCTTACTCCTAGCCCTAACTGTAACCCTAGCCCTAACCCTAGCTCTAGGCCTAAGCCCAGCCCTAACCCTATCCCTAGCGCTAGACCTAACCCTAGCCCTAGCCCTAGCCCCAGCACTAACCCTAGCCCTAGACCTAACCCTAACCCTAACCCAAGCCCTAGCTGAAGCCCTAGCCCCCAGTCCTAGCCCTAACACAAACCCTACCCCTAGACCTAACCCTAGCACTAGCCCTCACCCTAACCCTAACCCTAGCCCTAGCTCTAGACCAAGCTTTAACCGTAGCCCTAATCCTAGCCTAAAAACTAACCCTACCCTAAACATAGCCCTAGCCCCAGCTCTAGCCCTACCCTTATCCCTAGCGCTAGCCCTAGCAGTAACCCTAACCCTAATCCTAGTCCTAGTCCTAACACTAACACTAAGCCTAGCCCTTCCCCTAACTTTAGCACTACCCCTATCCCTATCTCTATCCTTATCAGTACGCGTAGCCCTAGCACTTACCCTAGCCCTACCCCTCACCCTAAACCTAGCTCTAACCCTAACCCTATCCCTATCCCTAGCCTCAGCGCTAACCCCTAACCCAAGCCCTAACCACAGCCCAAGCCCTAGCCCTAACTCTAGCACTAGCCCTAGCCCTAAACCTATACCTAGCCCTAGCCCTGAAACTAGCCCTAGCCCTAGCCCTAACCCTAACACTAGCCCTAGCTCTAGCCCTAACACTAGCCCTAGCACTAGTACTAATCCTAGAACTAGCCCTAACCCTAACCTGAGCCCTACCCCTACCCCTAGGCCTAACCCTAGCCCTAAGTCTAGCCGTAGCCCTAACCCTAACGCTAGCCCTGGCCATAACCAAACCCTAGCCCTAGAACTAACGGAGCCCTAACCCTAGTCCTAGCCATACCCCTAACCCCTGCACTAGCCCTAGCCTTAGCCCTAAACCTAGCCGTAGCCCTAGCCCTAGCCCAGCCCTAGAACATACCCTACCCTTAGCACTAGCACTAGCCCTAGCCCTAGCCCTAAACCAAGTTCTAATTGGAGTCCTTTTCCTTACCCTAGCCATAGCCCGAGCCCTAGCCCTAACCAAGCACTAGCCCTAACCCTAAGCCTAGCCTTGCCCTAGCCCTAAACCTAGCCCTAGCACTAGCCTTAACACTAACCCTAACCTAGAACTAGCGCTTACCCTAACTCTAGCCCTAACTCTAGCACTATCCATATCCCTAGCCCTAGCCCTACCATTAGCCCTAACCCTAACCGTAGCCCTAGCATTTTTCCTAGCCCTAGCCCAAATCCTAGCCCTAGCCCTAGGCTTAGCCCTAACCCTAATCCTAGGCCTAGCATTAACTCTAGCCCTAGCCATAGCCCTAATCCGAGACCTAGCCCAAACCTAGCCCTAACCCTAGCCCTAGCTCTAGCCCTAGCCCTAGCCCTTGCCATAGTCCTAGCCCTAAACCTAGCCCTAACCATAACCCCAGCACTAGCCCTTATCCTAGTCCCAGCCTTCGTCCTAAACCTAACCTTAGCTCGAAGCTCTAGCCCTAACGCTAAACGTAGCCCTAACCCTAAAGCTAACCGTAGCCCTAGCCCTAGCCCTGCCCTAGCCCTAGCCCTGCCCTAGACATGGGCCTAACCCTAGCCTTAGCCCTAACGCTAGCTCTCATCGTAGAACTAACCCTAGCCCTAACCGTAGCCCTAAGCCTAACACTAGGCCTAACCCTAGCCCTCAACGTAGCCCTAGACCTAACCATAGCCATAACCCTTGCCCTAGCCCAGCCCTAGCCCTAACCATACTCTCAGCCCTAGCACTAGCCCTAACTCTAGCACTAATCCTAGCCCTAGCCCTAGCCCTAGCCCTAATCCTAGCGCTACCCTTAACCCAAGACCTAATTGGAGTCCTATACCTTACCCTACCCATACCCCAAGCCTTAGCCCTAACCAAGCACTAGCCCAAACCCTAACCCTAGCCTTGCCCTAGCCCTAACCCTATCCCTATTCCTATCCCTATACCTATCCCTATCTCTATCCCTAGTCCTAGCCCTAGCCCTAGCATTAGCCCTAACCCTAACCGTAGTAAGAAGCATTTTTCCTAGCCCTAACCCTAATCCTAGCCCTAATCCTAGCCTTAGCGCTAACCCTAACCATAGCCCTAGCATTTTCCCTAGTTCTAGCCCTAACCATAGCCCTAGCCCTAGCCCTAGCATTAGCCCTAACGCTAACCGTAGCCTTAGCGTTTTTCCTAGCCCTAGTGCTAGCCCTAGCCCTAGCCCTAGCCCTAACCCTAACCTTAGACCTAACCCTAACCATAGCCCTAGCATTTTTCCTAGCTCTAGCCCTAACCATAGCCCTAGCCCTAGCCCTAGCCCTAGCATTAACCCTAACCCTAACCATAGCCCTAGCATTTTTCCTAGCGTTAGCCCTAACCCTAGCCCTAGTCCTAGCCCTGCCCTAGCTCTAGCCCTAACCCTAGCCCTAGCCCTAACCCTAGCCCTAAACCTAGGCATAGCCCTAATACTAGCCTTAATCCTAGCCCTAGAACTAGACCTAGCCCTACCCCAGCAATAGCCCTAGTGGTAACCTTATACCTAGCCCTAACCCCAGCCCTAGCCCTAACCTAGAACGAGCCCTTCTCCTAAAGCTAGCCCTAACCTTAGCCCTAACCATATCCCTAGCCCTACCCTAGCATTAGCCCTAAACCTAACCGTAAGCCTAGCATTTTTCCTAGCCCTAGCCCTAATCCTAGTCCTAACCCTAGCCTTAGCCCTAACCCTAACCGTAAGCCTAGCATTTTTCCTAGTCCTAGCCCTATTCCTAGCCCTAGCCCTAGCCTTAGCCCTAACCCTAACCCTAACCATAACCCTAGCATTTTTCCTAGCTCTACCCCTAACTATATCCCTAGCCCTAGTCCTAGCCTTAGCCCTAACACTAACCGTAGCCCTAGCATTTTTCCTAGCCCTAGCCCTAGTCCTATCCCTATCCTTATTCCTAGCCCTAGCCCTGCCCTAGCCCTAACCCTAGTCCTAGCCCTAGCCCTAGCCCTAAACCTAACCATAACCCTAGCCATAGCCCTAATACTAGCCTTAATCCTAGCCCTAGCACTAGACCAAGCCCTATGCCAGCAATAGCCCTAGTCGTTACCCTAGCCCTAGCCCTAACCCCAGCCCGAGCCCTAACCTAGAATGAGCCCTTCTCCTAACTCTAGCTCTAATCTTAGCCCTAACCATATCCTTAGCCCTAGCCCTAACCCCAGCCCTACACCTAGCCCTAGCTTTAACCCTAGCACTAGCCCTAACCATATCCATAATCCTAGCCTTAGCCCTAGCCCTAGCCTGAACACTAGCCCTGGCTGGAGCCCTAGCCCTAACCCTAGCCCTAGCTGGAGCCCAAGCACTACACTAGTCCTAATCCCAGTCCGATCCCTTACCCTTGCCTGAGCCCTAGCCTTAGCCCTAGCCCTGACCTAATACTAGCCCCAGCCCTAGCTCTAGCCCTAACCCTCGCCCTAGCTTTAACCCTAGCACTAGCCCTAGCTCTAGCCATATTCCTAACCCTAGCCCTAGCCCTAAAACTAGCCCTAACCCTAGCCCTAGTCCTAGCCCTAGCCCTAGCCCTAGCCCTGCCCTAGCCATATTCCTAACCCTAGCCCTGGCCCTAAAACTAGCCCTAGCCCTAGCCCTAACCATACCCTTAGCCCTAACACTAGCCCTAACTCTAACCCTAACCCTGAATGCTAGCCCTAGTCCTAGCCCTAGCCCTAACACTAGTCCTAATTAGAGTCCTATTCCTTACCCTAGCCATAGCTCAAGCCCTAGCCCTAACCAAGCACTTGCCCAAGCGCTAAACCTAGCCCTAGCACTAGCCCCAACCTAGCCCTAGCCCTAACCCTACCATGAATCCTAGCCCTAGCCCTAACCTAACCCTAAGCCTAGCCCTAGCCCTAACCCTAGCCTTAGCCCTAGCCCTAGCCCTAACCCCAGCATTAGCCCTGACGTTAGTCCTAGTCTTAGTCCTAAACATAATCCTAGCCCGAAGCTCTAGCCATAACGCTAGGCTAGCCCTAACCCAAAACCTAGCCCTAACCCTAACCGTAGTTGTAGCCCTACCCCTAACGCTAGCCCTAGACCTAGCCCTAGACCTAGCGCTAGGCCTATCCCCAGCACTAGCCCTGACCTTAGTCCTAGCCTTAGTCCTAAACCTAATCCTAGCCCCAACCCTAGCCTAGCCCTAACCCAAAACCTAGCCCTAACCCTAACCTTAGCTATAGCCCTACCCCTAACCCTAGCCCTAGCCCTAGACCTAACTGTATCTCTAACCCTAGCCGTAACCCTAGCCCTAACCCTAGTCCTAGTCCTAGTCCTTGCCCTAGCTCTAGTCCTAAACCTAGCCCTAAACTCTAAACCTAGTCCTACCCCTAACCTAGCCCTAGCTCTAACCCTAGCACGAATACTAGCCCTAGCCCTAACCTAAGCCTAAGCCTAGCTGTAGCCCTACCCCTAACCCTAAGCCCTAGCTGTACCCTAGCCCTTGCCCTAGCCCTTGCCCTACTCCTAGCCCTAGCCCTAGCCCTAGTCCTAGTCCTAGCCCTAACCGTAGCCCTAACCCTACCCTTAGCACTAGCTCTAGCCTTAACTCTAGCTCTAACCCTATCCCTATCCCTATCCCTAGCCCCAATACTAGTCCTAATTTGAGTCTTATTCCTTACCCTAGCCATAGCCCAAGCCCTAGCCCTAACCAAGCAGTAGCCCTAACCCTAACCCTAGCCTTTCCCTAGGCCTAGAATGAGCCCTAGCACTAGCCCTAACACTAGCCCTAGCCGTAACTCTAGCCTTACCCCTACCCCTACCCCTAGTCTTAGAACTAGCCCAAACTTAGCCGTAGCATTAACTCTAGCCCTAGCCATAGCCCTAATCCTAAAACTAGCGCAAACCTAGCCCTAACCCTAGCCGTTACCCTAAGTCTAAATCTAGTCCTAGCCCTAACCTAACCCCAAGCCTAGCCCTACCCCTAACCGTAAGTCCTAGGCGTACCCTAGCCCTAGCGCTTGCCGCAGCCCTAGCCCTAAACCTAGCCCTAGCTGTAACTCCAGCACTAGTCCTAACCCTAGTCCCAGCCTTCGTCCTAAACCTAACCTTAGCCCGAAGCTCTAGCCCTAACCCTAAATGTAGCCCTAAGCCTAAAGCTTGCCGTAGCTCTAACCCTAGCCCTAACCCTAGCCCTAGCCCTAACCATATTCCTAATCCTAGCCCTAGCCCTAAAACTAGCCCTAACCCTAGCACTAGCGCTAGCCCTAACCATATTCCTCACCCTAGCCCTAAAACTAGCCCTAACCCTAGCCCTAGCCCTAGCCCTAGCCCTGCCCTAGCCCTAGCCCTAACCTTAGCCCTCATCCTAGAACTAAGCCTAGCCCTAACTGTAGCCCTAAGCCTAACACTAGGCCTAGCCCTAGCCCTCCACCTAGCCCTAGACCTAACCGTAACCATAACCCTAGAACTAGCCCAGCCCTAGCCCTAACCATACCCTTACCCTAGCACTAGCCCTAACTCTAGCACTAACCCTAGTCCTAGCCCTAGCCCTAACACTAGTCTTAATTGGAGTCCTATTCCTTACCCTAGCCATAGCCCAAGCCCTAGCCATAACCAAGCACTAGCCCTACCCCTAATCCTAGCCTTGCCCTAGCCCTAAAACTAGCCCTGGCACTAGCCTTAACACTAGCCCTAGCCCTAAGTCTAGCCCTAGCCCTAGCCCTAGCCCTACCCCAAGTCCTAATTGGAGTCCTATTCCTTACGCTAGCCATAGCACAAGCCGTAGCCCTAACCATATCCCTAGCCCTAGCCCTAGCATTAGCCCTAACCCTAACCATAGCCCTAGCATTTTTCCTAGCCCTAGACCTAATCCTAGCCCTAGCCTTAGCCCTAACTCTACCTCTATCCCTATCCCTAACCATATCTCTAGTCCTAGCCCTAGCATTAGCCCTAACCCTAACCGTAACCCTAGCATTTTTCCTATCCCTATCCCTAATCCTAGTCCTAGTCCTAGCCCTAGCTTTAGCCCTAACCCTAACCATAGCCCTAGCGTTTTTCCTAGCCCTAGCCCTAATCCTAGCCCTAGCCTTAGCCCTAACCCTAACCCTACCCCTATCCCTATCCCTAACCATATCTCTAGTGCTAGCCCTAGGCTTAGCCATAACCCTAACCATAATCCTAGCATTTTTCCTAGCTCTAGCCCTAATCCTTGCCCTAGCCCTAACCCTAACCATATTCCTCACCCTAGCCTTAACCCTAGCCCTAGCCCTAGCCCTAGCCTTGCCCTAGACATAGCCCTAACCCTAGCCCTCGTCCTAGAACTAAGCCTAGCCCTAACTGTAGCCCTAAGCCTAACACTAGGCCTAGCCCTAACCCTCAACCTAGCCCTAGACCTAACCGTAACCATAACCCTAGAACTAGCCCAGCCCTAGCCCTAACCATACCCTTACCCTAGCACTAGCCCTACCTCTAGCACTAATCCTAGCCCTAGCCCTAGCCCTAGCCCTAACCCTAGCCCTAGCCCTAACACTAGTACTAATTGGAGTCCTATTCCTTACCCTAGCCATAGCCCAAGCCCTAGCCCTAACCAAGCACTAGCCCTACCCGTAACCCTAGCCTTGCCCTAGCCCTAAAACTAGCCTGGCACTAGCCTTAACACTAACCCTAACCCTAACTCTAGGCCTAGCCCTAGCCCTACCCCAAGTCCTAATTGGAGTCCTATTCCTTACCCTAGCCCTAGCATTAGCCCTAACCCTAACCATAGTAAGAAGCATTTTTCCTAGCCCTAGCCCTAATCCTAGTCCTAAGCCTAGTCTTCGCCCTAACCCTAACCATAACCCTAGCATTTTCCCTAGCCCTAGCCCTAACCATAACCCTAGCCCTAGCATTAACCCTAACCCTAACTGTAGCCCTAGCATTTTTCCTAGCCCTAACCCTAGCCCTAGTCCTAGCCCTGCCCTAGCTCTAGTGCTAGCCCTAACCCTAGCCCTAATCCTAGCCCTAAACCTAGGCATAGCCCTAATACTAGCCTTAATCCTAGCCCTAGCACTAAACCTAGCCCTACCCCAGCAATAGCACTAGTCGTAACCTTATACCTAGCCCTAACTCCAGCCCTAGCCCTAACCTAGAACGAGCTCTTCTCCTAAAGCTAGCCCTAACCTTAGCCCTAAACATATCCCTAGCCCTAGGCCTAACCTTAGCCCTAACGCCAACCCTAGCCCTAGCATTTTTCCTAACTCTAGCCCTAACCCTAGTCCTAACCCTAACCCTAACCCTAGCACTAATCCTAACCCAAACCCTAGCCTTAACATTAGCCGTAGCCCTAAGCCCAGCCCTACACCTAGCCCTAGCCCTAGTCCTAGCCCTAACCGTATCCATAATCCTAGCCCGAGCCCGAGCCCTAGCCTGAACGCTAGCCCTGGCAGGAGCCCTAGCCCTAACCCTAGCCCTAGCCGAAGCCCAAGCACTACACTAGTCCTAATCCCAGTCCTATCCCTTACCCTTGCCTGAGCCCTAGCCTTAGCCCTAGCCCTGACCTAATACTAGCCCCAGCCCTAGCCCTAGCCCTAGCCATTAACCTTGCCCTAGCCCTAGCCCTAGCCCTAACCCTCGCCCTAGCTTTAACCCTAGCACTAGCCCTAGTCCTAACCATATTTCTCACCCTAGCCCTAGCCCTAAAACTAGCTCTAACCCTAGCCCCAGCCCTAGCCCTAACACTAGCCCTAGACCTAACGCTAGCCCTCGTCCTACAACTAACCCTAGCTCTAACCGTAGCCCTAAGCCTAACACTAGGCCTAGCCCTAACCCTCAACCTAGCCCTAGACCTAACTGTAGCCATAACCCTAGCTCTAGCCCAGCCCTAGCCCTAACCAAACCCTTAACCCTATCACTAGCCCTAATCCTAGCCCTAGCCCTAGCCCTAGCCCTAGCCCTAACACTAGTCCTAATTAGAGTCCTATTCCTTACCCTAGCCATAACCCAGGCCCTAGCCCTAACCAAGCACTAGCCCTAACCCTAACCCTAGCCTTGCCCTAGCCCTAAACCTAGCGCTAGCACTAGCCCCTGTCAGGGATTCCAGGCAGGGAACCCTGGGAAAATGATCAGCCCACTGCAAAGATGTTGCATCATGCTCCAGCTGTGGGTGATTGCAAGGTTGCATCAGAAACTGGGGTCGTGTGCAGATGGTAGAGGGAGGTGTGCAAACCTCTACCTGATTGGTTGTAAATGTGTATATAAGAAAGCAATCCCCAGTATGTATTTATCTGTTGACCAAACCGGTGTCTGGCGCAAGCCTTTGTCCGTCTGTTCCATGTTGTGTACATAACGGAACGTTGCTACAAGATAAAGTGCCTCCTGTTTGGAAGAAACTCCTCCGTGTGTGAGTATCCTTACTGCGGAACAAGGCTGCTGCTGTTGGCTCGCTGCCTTCTGTTTCTTTCCGCTGCATCTCTGTGGGGCTGAAACTCCTATCATCCCCCCAACAGTGGTTATGGGCCCAGACCCACAGTGCACAGCATCCACAGCATACCTGTAGTTGTTTTCCCCTGGATACTGGGACTGTTTTTGACTGTTTGGCTGACTCTCCGGTGCCTTGGGAGTCTGTGTTTTGGCAGAGAGACAGTTAATCTTCAGTCCGGAGCTCATCAAGGTCACTGCGGCCAGCTGTTTTGTTTGTTGAATTTTTCCTTACAAAGGCGGCAGCATGGCTGAGGGAGATTATCTGCGTTTTGATAAATTGACCAACTCTAATTATCAAAGCTGGCAAATTTATGTGAGAGCCGCTTTGACGAAGGAGAACCTGTGGAACGTTATGGAAAATGAGGGACAGCCCCCAGAAGGAGCAACTGCTGCCCAAATAGCATTCAGGGGTGCTGACGAAAAAGCCAAAGCAGTTATTCTGCTTACTTTAAGTCCTTCCCAGTTTATTCATGCTGCTGCTGCAGACACAACATATCAGCTCTGGCAGGCTTTGAAGCGTGTGCATCAACCTTCCTTATGTTTGTCCAAAATGCTATGGACGAAAAGACTGTATAATACAAAGTTATGTCCCGGAAGCTGTGTGAGAGAGCACCTCATGCTGATGAGACAGTTATTTAAAGAGACAGCTGACCGGGGGGGGGGGTAAAAATTCCAGAAACGCAGAGAAGTTTTATCCTGCTGGGAAGCCTCACTAAGGAGTGGGACTTTTTGATGTACAGCCTGCAGGGTGTGCGTGAGGAAGAGCTGACTGTAGACCTGGTAGCCGGGAGGATCCTGGAGGAAGTCCAACGTAACCAGTTCGATTCCAGACTGCAGTCAGAGAGAGAGGCAGCTCCGGAGGAAGAAGGAGCAGTGTGCAGCTATGCCAGATGCTGCTACAGATGCAAGAGGGTCGGCCATCTCCAGAAGGACTGCAGAATGCCAGCGCCGAGCAGAGGGAAGAAGACAGCCCAGAAGCGGAGGGGCATGTCACAGGCTGAAGGCCATGTGTCTGTGGCAAGAGAACAGTCTGAGAGTGGTGTGTGGTTGCTAGACAGTGGTGCAACTCACCACATGGTGAACAATATAAAGCTGTTGAATGATGTAACAAATGCAAATATAACAGTAATTTCCCTTGCAGATGGGGCACCAAGCAAGGTGCAGAAGATGGGTACTGCATATGTGCCATGCTTTGGTAAATCATTCAATAATGTGTTGTGTGTTACCAACCTGCAGAATTGTATTTTGAGTATCTCCCAACTGACCAGTGAGGGTTACGAAGTGGTGTTTGAAGGGGAGAAATATACAATAACTGAAAATGGTATGTTTTGTGCAAAAGGGGTGAAAAAGCAGGGCTTGTACCACATGTTGCCCAAAGGAAAAGTGGCAAACGTTAACCCATTGTGTAACAAACCTCTACATGATAAGTATGTACATTATCTCCACAGAGTGATGGGGCATGTCAGCTACAAAAGTTTGCAGGAGTTGGCAAAGGTATGCCCTGGGTTACAAGTCAGAAATTGCCCTAAGTTTCTAGATTGCTCTGTATGCAAAAAAGTTAAGGTAAAGGCTTATCCCATTGCCAAGAAAAGCAAGTGTGTCACCCAAGGTCCTTTTGAGGTTGTACATGCAGATTTGGCTGGGCCATTCAAGCCAACTGAAGGGCAAAATAGGTATGTCCTGGTAATTGTAGACAGACACACCAGGTACTCCTATGTCTATCTACTGAAAGAGAAAAGCCAAGCAGCTGAAAAGTTCCAAGAGTGGGTGAATGCTGTTGAGAGGGAATTTCCTTATAAAATGGCCAGTCTTGTATCAGACAGAGGAGGAGAATTCCTGTCTAATAGCCTGCAAACCTGGATGCGTAAGAAAGGCATAAGGCATAAAACCACCAACCCCGCATCTCCCGGGGAGGATGGTCTTGCAGAAAGAAGAATTGGGCTGTTATAACAAATGAAGCACTGTATGATGGAGGATGCCCAAGCCCCAGCAGGACTTTGGGGAGAAGCAATAGTGACAGCAAACTACCACATAAACAGGATGTGGAGCTCAAGTGTGAAGCAAACTCCATATTACCTATTGTATGGTAGGGCACCAAACCTGAAGTATCTACGTGTTTGGGGTCAGTTTGCTAGTGTGTATATTCCCCCAAGTTTCAGAAAGTCTGGAGAGGAGAAATCTAGACGGTTACGCTTTGTGGGATATGAAGGTAACAAATATAGATTTCTACACCATGCTGGCAAAATAGTGTATTCCAGGAGTGCAAACTTTGAAATCCATTCAGGATGGGATAGACTGCACTGTAACCTGGGTAAAAGTGTGAAAAGTGGGAAAAGACTGCACTGTGATCAAGAGGTCTTGATTCCCCTGGGGAAAAGTGTGAAAAGTGTTCCCGAAATTCCTGAAAATGGAGGAACCGTGATGTCTGATGAGGAAAAGGACAGTGTCCTGGATACACTTGAAAGCTCTGAAGATGGAGGAGCGGTGATGGATGATAAAGAAGAAAGTACTGAGGAAAGTACTGAGGAGGAGAAACCAGAAGTCTCACTCAACGTCGCACCAAAGAGCTCAACGCCGCCATCTAGTGCTGAACCTGCGTTTAGGGTCAAGCAAGAGCCTCGCACAGAGGCCAGCGCTAGTTCCAGAAGTGGCTCCAGTAAAAGTGGGTCAGGAAGTACCCAACTTGCTAAATCAGGAAATAAAGTTATGCTCATCCCTAAAAGGTCAGGAGGAGGGTATTTTGTTGTCCCATGTGATTGAAGCAGA
Source organism: Cyclura pinguis (assembly GCA_030412105.1). Classification (NCBI taxonomy): domain Eukaryota; kingdom Metazoa; phylum Chordata; class Lepidosauria; order Squamata; family Iguanidae; genus Cyclura; species Cyclura pinguis. The sequence goes on from CM059601.1 coordinate 135,315,951, forward strand.
AGACTTACAGTGTAGGACTACATTGGGGTATAGTATCAGAATGTGAGGCAAATAATCCAGGATGGGATTTTGTGCTTGCAGTATTGTCCATCTGGGGATCTGCTCACAAAGGCACTTCCAGTTGTAGGCCATGAGAAGTTGGCAGGTAAACTGGGCCTTGCCACGAGAGTGTAAGGTGGAAGATGAATTGTGCCCTTGAATGTATGTATCGTGTAATGTGTATTGCATAACATGTATGGATAGTGAAAATGTCCTACACAGTGGCCTGACCATTTTGGAGGGGATTGTCAGGGATTCCAGGCAGGGAACCCTGGGAAAATGATCAGCCCACTGCAAAGATGTTGCATCATGCTCCAGCTGTGGGTGATTGCAAGGTTGCATCAGAAACTGGGGTCGTGTGCAGATGGTAAAGGGAGATGTGTAAACCTCTACCTGATTGGTTGTAAATGTGTATATAAGAAAGCAATCCCCAGTATGTATTTGTCTGTTGACCAAACCGATGTCTGGCGCAAGCCTTTGTCCGTCTGTTCCATGTTGTGTACATAATGGAATGTTGCTACAAGATAAAGTGCCTCCTGTTTGGAAGAAACTCCTCCGTGTGTGAGTATCCTTACTGGGGAACAAGGCTGCTGCTGTTGGCTCGCTGCCTTCTGTTTCTTTCCGCTGCATCTCTGTGGGGCTGAAACTCCTATCATCCTCACAACAGCCCTAACCTAACCCTAGCCCTAACCCTACCGTGAATCCTAGCCCTAGCCCTAACCTAACCCTAAACCTAGCCCTAGCCCTAACCCTAAGCCCTTGCTGAACCCTAGCCTAGCCCTAACCCTAGCCTTAGCCCTAGCCCTAGCCCTAACCCCAACATTAGCCCTGACCTTAGTCCTAGCCTTAGTCCTAAACATAACCCTAGCCCGAAGCTCTAGCCATAATGCTAGGCTAGCTCTAGCTAAAAACCAAGCCCTAACCCTAACCATAGCTGTAGCCCTACCCCTAACCCTAGCCCTTGACCTAGCCCTAGGCCTATCCCCAGCGCTAGCCCTGACCTTAGTCTTAGCCTTAGTCCTAAACCTAATCCTAGCCCCAACCCTAGCCTAGCCCTAACCCAAAACCTAACCCTAACCCTAACCGTAGCTGTAGCCCTACCCCCAACCCTAGACCTAGACCTAACCCCAGCACTAGCCCTGACCTTAGTTCTAGTCTTAGTCGTAAACCTAACCCTAGCCCTACCCCTAGCCTAGCCCTACCTCAAAACCTAGCCATAACCCTAACCTTAGCTGTAGCCCTAGCCCTAGCCCTAGCCCTAGCCCTAACCATATCTCTAACCCTAGCTGTAACCCTAGCCCTAACCCTAGTCCTAGCCCTTGCCCTAGCCCTCGTCCTAAACCTAGCCCTAAACTCTAAACCTAGTCCTAGCCCTAACCTAGCCCTAGCCCTAACCCTAGCATGAATACTAGCCCTAGCCCTAACCTAACCCTGAGCCTAGCCCTAGCCCTACTCCTAACCCTAAGCCCTAGCCATACCCTAGCCCTTACTCTAGCCCTTACCCTAGCCCTAGCCCTAACCCAAGTCCTAGCCCTAGCCCTAACCGAAGCCCTAACCCTACCCTTAGCACTAGCAGTAGCCCAAACTCTAGCCCTAACCCTATCCCTATCCCTAGCCCTAATACTAGTCCTAATTCAAGTCCTATTCCTTACCCTAGCCATAGCCCAAGCCCTAGCCCTAACCAAGCACTAGTCCTAACCCTAAGCCTAGCCTTTCCCAAGCCTAGCCCTAGCACTAACCCTAACACTAGCCCTAGCCCTAACACTAGCCCTAACCCTAGCTCTAGCATTAACTCTAGCGCTAGCCATAGCCCTAATCCTAGACCTAGCCCAAACCTAGCCCTAACCCTAGCCCTAACCATAGCCCTAGAGCTAGTGCTAGCCCTAGCCCTAGCCCTAGCTCTAACCCTAACTCTAAACCTAGTCCTAGCCCTAACCTAAGCCTACCCCTAGCCCTACCCCTAACTGTAAGCCCTAGCCGTACCCTAGCCCTAGCCCTAGCCCTTGCCATAGCCCTAAACCTAGCCCTAGGCGTAACCCCAGCACTAGCCCTAACCCTAATCCCAGCCTTCGTCCTAAACCTAACCTTAGCCCGAAGCTCTAGCCCTAACCCTAAAAGTAGCCCTAACCCTAAAGCTAACCGTAGCTCTAACTTTAACCCTAACCCTAACCCTAGCCCTAACCCTAACAATATTCCTAACCCTAGCCCTAGCCCTAACACTAGCCCTAACGCTAGTACTAGCCCTAGTCCTAACCATATTGCTAATCCTAGACCTAGCCCTAAAACTAGCCCTAGCCCTAGCCCTAGCCCTAGCCCTAGCCCTAACCCTAGCCCTAATCTTAGAACTAACCCTAGCCCTAACCGTAGCCCTAAGCCTAACACTAGGCCTAGCCCTAACCCTCAACCTAGCCCTAAAGCTAACTGTAGCCATAACCCTAGCCCTAGCCCAGCCCTAACCCTAACCATACGCTTAGCCCTAGCACTAGTCCTAACACTAGCCTTAGCCCTAACACTAGTCCTAATTGGAGTCCTATTCCTTACCCTAGCCATAGCCCAAGCCCTAGCCCTAACCAAGCACTAGCCCTAACCCTAACCCTAGCCCTAAGCCTAGCCCTAACCCAAGTCCTAATTGGAGTCCTATTCCTTACCCTAGCCATAGCCCAAGCCCTAGCCCTAACCAAGAACTAGCCCTAACCCTAGCCCTAACCCTAGCCCTAACCACATCCCTAGCCCTAGCGCTAGCATTAGCCCTAACCCTAACTGTAACCCTAGCATTTTTCCTAGCCCTAGCCCTATTCCTAGCCCTAGCCCTAGCCCTAGCCTTAGCCCTAGCATTTTTCCTAGCCCTAGCCCTAATCCTATCCCTATCTTTATCCCTAGCCCTAGCCCTGCCCTAGCCCTAACCCTAGCCCTAGCCCTAGCCCTAAACCAAACCATAACCCTAGCCATAGCCCTAATACTAGCCTTAATCCTAGCCCTAGCACTAGACCAAGCCCTATGCCAGCAATAGCCCTAGTCGTTACCCTAGCCCTAGCCCTAACCCCAGCCCTAGCCCTAACCTAGAATGAGCCCTTCTCCTAACTCTAGCTCTAATCTTAGGCCTCAGCATATCCTTAGCCCTAGCCCTAACCCCAGCCCTACACCTAGCCCTAGCTTTAACCCTAGCATTAGCCCTAACCATATTCATAATCCTAGCCTTAGCCCTAGCCCTAGCCTGAACGCTAGCCCTGGCCGGAGCCCTAGCCCTAACCCTAGCCCTAGCTGGAGCCCAAGCACTACACTAGTCCTAATCGCAGTCCGATCCCTTACCCTTGCCTGAGCCCTAGCCTTAGCCCTAGCCCTGACCTAATACTAGCCCCAACCCTAGCACTAGCCCTAGCCCTAACCTAGCCCTAGCTTTAACCCTAGCACTAGCCCTAGCTCTAGCCATATTCCTAACCCTAGCCCTAGCCCTAAAACTAGCCCTAACCCTAGCCCTAGCCCTAGCCCTGCCCTAGGCATAGCCCTAACACTAGCCCTAGGCCTAACGCTAGCCCTCGTCCTACAACTAACCCTAGCTCTAACCGTAGCCCTAAGCCTAACACTAGGCCTAGCCCTAGCCCTCAACCTGGCCCTAGACCTAACCGTAGCCATAACACTAGCCCTAGCCCAGCCCTAGCCCTAACCATACTCTTAGCCCTAGCACTAGCCCTAACTCTAACCCTAACCCTGAACGCTAGCCCTAGTCCTAGCCCTAGCCCTAACACTAGTCCTAATTAGAGTCCTATTCCTTACCCTAGCCATAGCCCAAGCCCTAGCCCTAACCAAGCACTTGCCCTAGCGCTAAACTTAGCCTTTCCCTAGCCCTAGAACGAGCCCTAACACCAGCCCCAAACTAGCCCTAGCCCTAACCCTACCGTGAATCCTAGCCCTAGCCCTAACCTAACCCTAAGCCTAACCCTAGCCCTAACCCTAGCCTTAGCCCTAGCCCTAGCCCTAACCCCAGCATTAGCCCTGACGTTAGTCCTAGTCTTAGTCCTAAACATAACCCTAGCCCGAAGCTCTAGCCATAACGCTAGGCTAACCCTAGCCCAAAACCTAGCCCTAACCCTAACCGTAGCTGTAGCCCTACCCCTACCCCTAGCCCTAGACCTAGCGCTAGGCCTGTCCCCAGCACTAGCCCTGACCTTAGTCCTAACCTTAGTCCTAAACCTAACCCTAGCCCCAATCCTAGCCTAGCCCTAACCCAAAACCTAGCCCTAACCCTAACCTAAGCTGTAGCCCTACCCCTAACCCTAGCCCTAGCCTTAGACCTAGACCTAACCATATCTCTAACCCTAGCCATAACCCTAGCCCTAACCCTAGTCCTAGTCCTAGTCCTAGCCCTTGCCCTGGTCCTAAACCTAGCCCTAAACTCTAAACCTAGTCCTACCCCTAACCTAGCTGTAGCCCTTACCCTAGCACAAATCCTAGCCCTAGCCCTAACCTAAACCTAAGCCTAGCTGTAGCCCTACCCCTAAACCTAAGCCCTAGCTGTACCCTAGCCCTTGCCCTAGCCCTCGCCCTACCCCTAGCCCTAACCCTAGTCCTTGTCCTAGCCCTAACCGTAGCCCTAACCCTACCCTTAGCACTAGCACTAGCCCTAACTCTAGCTCTAACTCTATCCCTATCCCTATCTCTAGCCCCAATACTAGTCCTAATTTGAGTCTTATTCCTTACCCTAGCTATAGCCCAAGCCCTAGCCCTAACCAAGCAGTAACCCTAACCCTAATCCTAGTCTTTCCCTAGCCCTAGAACGAGCCCTAGCACTAGCCCTAACACTAGCCCTAGCCCTAACTCTAGCCCTACCCCTAGCCCTAGTCTTAGAACTAGCCCGAACTCTAGCCCTAGCATTAACTCTAGCCCTAGCCATAGCCCTAATCCTAGACCTAGCCCTAACCTAACCCTAAGCCTAGCCCTACCCCTAACCGTAAGTCCTAGGCGTACCCTAGCCCTAGCGCTTGCCATAGCCCTAGCCCTAAACCTAACCCTAGCTGTAACCCCAGCACTAGTCCTAACCCTAGTCCCAACCTTCGTCCTAAACCTAACCTTAGCCCGAAGCTCTAGCCCTAACCCTAAACGTAGCCCTAACCCTAAAGCTTACCGTAGCTCTAACCCTAGCCCTAACCCTAGCCCTAACCATATTCCTAATCCTAGCCCTAGCCCTAAAACTAGCCCTAACCCTAGCACTAGCCCTAGCCCTAACCATATTCCTCACCCTAGCCCTATCCCTATCCCTATCCCTATCCCTATCCCTATCCCTAGCCCTGCCCTAGACATAGCCCTAATCCTAGCCCTCATCCTAGAACTAACCCTAGCCCTAACTGTAGCCCTAAGCCTAACACTAGGTCTAGCCCTAGCCCTCCACCTAGCCCTAGCCCTAAGCGTAGCCATAACCCTAGAACTAGCCCAGTCCTAGCCCTAACCATACCCTCACCCTAGCACTAGCCCTACCTCTAGCACTAACCCTAGCCCTAGCCCTAGCCCTAACACTAGTCCTAATTGGAGTCCTATTCCTTACCCTAGCCATAGCCCAAGCCCTAGCCCTAACCAAGCACTAGCCCTACCCCTAATCCTAGCCCTAGCCTTGCCCTAGCCCTAAAACTAGCCCTGGCACTAGCCTTAATACTAGCGCTAGCCCTAACTCTAGCCCTAGCTCTAGCCCTAGCCTTACCCCACGTCCTAATTGGAGTCCTATTCCTTACCCTAGCCATAGCCCAAGCCCTAGCCCTAACCATATCCCTAGCCCTAGCCCTAGCATTAGCCCTAACCCTAACCGTAGCCCTAGCATTTTTCCTAGCTCTAGTCCTAATCCTAGCCCTAGCCCTAACCCTATCCATAGCCCTAGCATTTTCCCTAGCCCTAGCCCTAACCATATCCCTAGCCCTAGCATTAGCCCTAATCCTAACCGTAGCCCTAGCATTTTTCCTAGCCCTAGACCTAATCCTAGCCTTAGCCCTAACCCTATCTCTATTCCTATCCCTAACCATATCTCTAGCCCTAGCCCTAGCATTAGCCCTAACCCTAACCGTAACCCTAGCATTTTTCCTAGCCCTAGCCCTAATCCTAGCCCTAGCCTTAGCCCTAGCCCTAACCATATCCCTAGCCCTAGCCTTAGCCATAACCCTAACCGTAACCCTAGCATTTTTCCTAGCCCTAGCCCTAATCCTAGCCCTAGCCCTAGCCCTAACCCTATCCATAGCCCTAGCATTTTCCCTAGCCCTAGCGCTAACCATATCCCTAGCCCTAACCCTAGCATTAGCCCTAACCCTAGCATTAGCCCTAACCCTAACCGTAACCCTAGCATTTTCCCTAGGCCTAGCCCTAACCATATCCCTAGCCCTAGCCCTAGCCTTAGCCCTAACCCTAACCGCAGCCCTACCATTTTTCCTAGCCCTAGCCCTAATCCTATCCCTATCCCTATCCCTATCCCTATCCCTGCCCTAGCCCAAGCCCTAACTCTAGCCCTAGCCCTAACCCTAGCCCTAAGCCTAGGCATAGCCCTAATACTAGCCTTAACCCTAACCCTAGCACCAGACCTAGCCCTACCCCAGCAATAGCCCTAGTCGTTAAACTAGCCCTAGCCCTAACCCTAGCCCTTGCCCTAACCTAGAACAAGACCTTCTCCTAACCCCAGCCCTAGCCGAAGCCCAAGCACTACACTAGTCCTAATCCCAGTCCTATTCCTTACCCTTGCCCGAGCCCTAGCCTTAGCCCTAGCCCTAACTCTAAACCAAGTCCAAGCCCCAGCCTAGCTCTAGCCCTAACCCTAGTGTGAATCCTAGCCTTAGCCCTAACCCTAAGCCCTAGCCGAACCCTAGCCTAGCCCTAACCCCAGCATTAGCCCTGACCTTAGTCCTAGCCTTAGTCCTAAACATAACCCTAGCCCGAAGCTCTAGCCATAATGCTAGGCTAGCTATAGCCCAAAACTTAGCCCTAATCCTAACCTTAGCTGTAGCCCTACCCCTACCCCTAGTCCTAGACGTAGCCCTAGGCCTAACCCCAGCACTAGCCCTGACCTTAGTCCCAGCCTTAGTCCTAAACCTAACCCTAGCCCTAACCCTAGCCTAGCCCTAACTCAAACCCTAGCCCTAACCCTAACCTTAGCTATAGCCCTACCCCTAACCCTAACCCTAGACCAAGCCCTAGACCAAACAGTATCTCTAACCCTAGCCCTAAACCTAGTCCTAGCCCTAACCCCAGCCCTAATCCTAGTCCTAGCCCTTGCCCTAGTCCTAAACCTAGCCCTAAACTCTAAACCTAGACCTAGCCCCAACCTAGCCCTAGCCCTAACCCTAGCATGAATCCTAGCCCTAGCCCTAACCTAACTCTAAGCCTAGCCCTAGCCCTAGCCCCAACCCTAAGCCCTAGACGTACCCTAGCCCTTGCCCTTGCCCTAGCCCTAACTCTAGTCCTAGCCCTAGCCCTAACCGTAGCCATAATCCTACCCTTAGCCCTAGCACTAACCCTAACTCTAGCCCTAACCCTAGCCCTAGGCTAACCCTAGTCCTAGCACTAGCCCTAGCCCTAGCCCTAAACCCAGCACTAGCCCTGACCTTAGTCCTAGCCTTAGTCCTAAACCTAACCCTAGCCCGAAACTCTAGCCATAACACTAAATGTACCCGTAACCCTAGCACTAACCGTAGCCCTAACCCTAGCCCTAATGCTAGCCCTAGCCCTACCCCAGCAATAGCCCTAGTCATTACCTAGCCCGAGCCCTAATCTAGCCCTAGCCCTAGCCCTAACCCTAACCCTAGCCCTAAGCCTAGCCCTAACCCTTGGCTTAACATTAGCTCTGGCCCTAAACCAAGGCCTACACCTAGCCCTAGCCCTAGCCCTAGCCCTAGCCCTAACCCTACCCTTAGCCCTAGCACTAGCCCTAATTCTAGCCCTAACCCTAGCCCTAGCCCTAGTCCTAGCCCTAGCCCTAACACTAGTCCTAATTCGAGTCCTATTCCTTACCCTAGCCATAGCCCAAACCCTAGCCCTAACCAAGCACTAACCCTAATCCTAACCCAAGGCTTGCCCTAGCCCTGAACCTAGCCCTAGCCCTAACGCTAGCCCTAGCCCTAACTCTAGCTCTAACCCTAGCTCTAGCTCTACCCGTAGCCCTAGCCTTAGCCCTAACCCTAACTCTAGCCCTAGCATTAACTCTAGCCCTAGCCATAGCCCTAATCCTAGACCTAGCACAGACCTAGCCCTAACCCTATCCCTATCCCTACCCCTAGGCCTAGCGCTAGTGCTAACCCTAGCCCTAGCCCTAACTCTAAACCTAGTGCTAGCCCTAACCTAACCCTAAGCCTAGCCCTACCCCTAACCGTAAGCCCTAGCCGTACCCTAGCCCTAGCCCTAGCCCTAAACCTAGCCCTAGCTGTAACCCCAGCACTAGTCCTAACCCTAGTCCCAGCCTTTGTCCTAAACCTAACCCTAGCCCGAAGCTCTAGCCCTAACCCTAAACGTAACCCTAACCCTAAAGCTAACTGTAGCTCTAACCCTAGCCCTAGCCCTAGTCCTGGCCCTAACCATATTCCTAACCCTAGCCCTAGCTCTAAAACTAGCCCTAATCCTAGCCCTAGCCCTAGCCCTGCCCTAGTCATAGCCCTGAACGCTAGCCCTCATCCTAGAATTAACCCTAGCCCTAACTGTAGCCCTAAGCCTAACACTAGGCCTAGCCCTAGCTCTCAACCTAGCCCTAGACCTAACTGTAGCCATAACCCTAGCCCTAGCCCAGCCCTACCCCTAACCATACCCTTAGCCCTAGCACTAGCCCTAACTCTAGCCCTAACCCTAGCCCTAGCCCTAAAACTAGTCCTAATTAGAGTCCTATTCTTTGCCCTAGCCATAGCCCAAGCCCTAGCCCTAACCAAGCACTAGCCCTAGCCTTGCCCTAGCCCTAACCCTAGCCCTAACCTAGCCCTAGCCCTAACCTAGCCCTAATCCAAGCCCTAGCCCTAACCCTAGCCCTAACCTAGCCCTAACCGTAGCCCTAACCTAGCCCTAACTTAGCCCTAAGCCTAACGTAGCCCTAACCCTTGCCCTAACCCTAACCCTAACCCTAACCTAGCCCTAACCCTAGCACTAACCCTAGCCCTAACCTAGCCCTAACCTAGCCCTAACCTAGCCTTAGCCCTAGCCCTAGCCCTAACCTTGCTTCCAAAGAGGAGGTTGTGTTTTTCACAGCTTCTCAATACCTTTGAGTAAAACAGTGGATTCTCCTGAATCCAGTGAAAATGCTGCAACCTCACTGACTGGGGTAGGCAGTGGAACCCTTCAGGCATCAGGGGAGTCAAGAATGGAACCTCAAAAGCAAGATTTTGAGGGGCTAGGTGCAGATCAAACTCAGCCCCCAGGAGAAATTGCAGAGACTTTACAGAAAACAATGGCTTCCCAGGAAGGGAAAGAGAAAGAGAAAGAAACTGAAGAGTCTTTGAAACTGGTAAGCGAGACCAAAAAGACTGTGAGTACTGTGGATTTGGGAACTGAGAAGGGATTTGGGGCCAGACTGGCTTCTGATAGTGCCAAGGAAATCTTACAAACTCCAGGGAAGGAGGTTTTACAAGGAGAAAGCCAGAGAGAAGAAGCAGGGGAGAAAATGTTTGAGCCAGCTCTGAAAGAACAGGGCGTGGCAGCCGTGGCAGAAACAGAAACTGCCTGGAAAGGCAGCACAAACTTACTGCAAGGAGAATTAAAAGTAGATTCTGGACTCCAGAAGGACATTCAGGACAAAGAATACATTCAAAAGCCCCAAGGAACCACCTTTTTGCTGCAAAAAGAGGCAGGCAGCCATTTAGCAAACAAACAAACTCAGCCAGCAAAACTGAAAGTAAACTCTGGACTGCTAAAGCCTGCTGTAGCCATGGAAACAGGCACAGAGGAGGGGGGAGGAAAACCCTGGGTCTGGCTACTGCTGAAAACTTTTTACAGGATTTCTTTGACTTTGATCAGTATAGAGAAGCATACTGTTTGAATAGAGAAAAACTGGGAAAGTTTTTTTTTAATTAAATTTTATTAAATTTTCACAAATAAAAGAAAAATTCTTTAAGTTGTAATTCTACATGCATTGTTTCTGATCTTCCACTCTGATCTGGTCTTCACTTCCAGCAATTCACTCCACTTATTACATTTATGTATCACAATACAATGGTTGTCTCAACTGTTTGGACATGCATTTCCCTCTCCTACACAATCATTATACCGTCATTCTATCTTGTCAGTTCCCAGCTATCACTCAATTCTGCTTCTCTCAAATTGTCATAGTCCAATATGTTTTCTTATCACCTAAAGTCTTACAGTTCTAAAATATGTCTGTCAATGTATATCTGGTAGCCTGAGCTATTATTACTGCAACAATCACTCATCTTCTCACCTTGGATTCCATTATATTAAGATGTCTTATTTCTCACTTCTACTTCTGAGTCCCTTTCAACCCCCTTCAACCCTTCAACAATATCATAATATTCATATTCATACCAATGTATCGATATATCAGTCAATTGTAAGCTTAATTGACATTGCCAAAATACAAATCTACTTATATAATTCAGGGCCCTGTGGTTAAATCCAGTTCTCGTTCCCCTCTCTCATCTGGCATTTTGCAGCCCGAAAATACATTTCTGATAGCTCTCTGTATTCTCTTAGTCGCTTATATTCCAAGCTGCTCCGTGCCTGAGAGTGAGGGTATTTTACTTGAGCAATTTCCATCACAGGTTCACCCCCATTAAAAAATCCCAATATTGATGTTTATAGAAATATGTCAATAAAACACTTAAGCTTAATTAACATTGCTGAAATATTACTGCTTATCAAGTTCAGAGTCCTAGCCTATATCCACCTCCTATTACCCCCTCCCACCTTGGACTTTGCTGCCCGGAGTTTATTTCTGAAGATTCTCTGTATTCTCATAGTCGCTTTAATTCCAAGCTGCTCTGTCCATGGGAGTGAGGGTATTTACTTGAACAACTTCCATCGTAACCTTGCCAATCTCAATACCCCTTTCAATGTCACAATGTTTATATTGATGAAAATATATCAATCAAATACATAAGCTTATTTGACATTGCTGAGCTACATTACCACTTGTCAAATGTAGAGCCCTGTGCCTATATCCATCTTCTATTCCCCCCTCGCTTCTTGGACTTTGCTGCCCAGAGTTTGTTTCTGAAGATTCTCATAGTCGCTTAAATTCCCAGCAGCTCCGTCCATTGAAGTGAGGGTATTTACTTAAAAGACTTCCGTCATAAGCTTATCAATCTTAATACCGCTTTCAACCCTTTGACAATATCACAATGTTTATATTAATGAAAATATATCAGTCAGATACATAAGCTTAACTGACATTGCTGAGGTACATCACCATTTGTCAGATTTAGAGCCCTGTGCCTATATCCACCTTCTATTCCCCCCTCCCATCTTGGACTTTGCTGCCCGGAGTTTATTTCTGAAGATTCCATGTATTCTCATAGTCGCTTAAATTCCAAGCTGCTCCGTCCATGGGAATGAGGATGTTTTGCTTAAATGACCTTCCAGCACAGTCTCGCCATTCTCAACAATCAGAGTCCAAAAAAAGTCAGACAACAAGAGTCACACAACAGGAGTTAGAAGAAAAAAGAAAAAAAAAGACCGCACAATTGGATAATTTTTCCTCCCAGGTATTCTTCTAAAGTCCGAAATCCAGAGTTAGAAAACCAAAAATCCAATCATCTCAGTTCAACCAGAAGATTAAAATAAAAAAATGTAAAGTATTCAATGTCCAAATGAAGATTATTAAATCTTGTACAGTCCAATCTTTTGGTTTAAAGCAATATCAACTGTTTAATTGTTTAGGATTTAAACTGTAAGTCCAAATTACGAATCAAAAGCCTTTAAATAACTTCAATCCTCGTGAGAAAGCAGAAAAGCCTCATAACCCTTTCTTTCAATTCAGCCGCCCCTTTAAGATGAACTCTCAGCCATGACGCACTCACATTTCCTCTGGGTCCCTCCATTCCTTCGCTCCTGCTCTCTGTTGCAAGCCAAATTCTGTTGTGATATTTCCAAAATGAAGACCAGAGCAGGTTACATGTTTTCTTATTTATTCCTTACTTGTTTCTTGATTTCTTGATTAAAAGTCGATGGTGGCGCTTGTGCCACTCAAGCGACGATCCCGCTGGCTCCGTCATGGTCCTTCGACCCCCTGGCGCTTTCCGCTCCCCCAGCAGGGTAGAGCAAAACACCAGTTATGGGGTCCCCTTCGGACCTGTTCCACACCCCTTGTACCGGAGAGGTGTTTAGCCGCTTCTACGTGACAAAAGAAGCAGCTGGAATCCAGCGGGTGGCTGCTTCATTCTGAGCTGCCACTCAAGCCCACCATGCGACTGGAAGCAGTCAAACTGGGAAAGTTTTTAAGGCTGTTGGAGGAATGTACCAAGGAGTTTGAATTGGAGAGTGTTTTCACAGAGCCAGAGGAAGCCACAGAGTGGAATGAAGAAGTTAGGAAAGATCTGCAGACTTATAAAGAGAGGAAAGGATTTTTATTAAAGCAATTTGCTTTGAAAAGCAAAGAGGAGAAAAGCAAGGAAAAAACAAAGATCAGAGGAGAGAGGGAGCCAAAGTTTCACAGTAGAAAGTTCTTAGCCGAAGAGGTTTTGAATACAAGTAGGGATCGCTCCCCGCTCAAACCAGGGAACTCTTCAGAAGAAGAACTGTATCCTGTGACCCTCTACAAAAGAAAGCGCGTGCAGCCTGGCAAGCCAGAAGAGACAGAGAAGGAGGCTTGTGCTGGGCAGCTTGCGGGGACTGCACCTTTTAACCCGATAGAACCTCCAAATGAATCTGAAAGTGAGGGAGTGGAGAGACTGGAGGGGCCCTCCTTCCAAGAGCGAAGGGAGAGTGGCATGGAGTGCTCTGGCATTTCTTCTCTGCTTGCTAGCAGCGAGAGCTCTGTGGAAAGCAGCAGTGAGGAGGAGAAGATGGAGGAAGAAGGCGCCGGGGGTGAAGCCCTGAAGAAAAGAGCCAAGAGGAAAATAAAGGAAGGAGGGAAAGGTCTCACCCCAGGAAAAAAAGTTACAAAGGAATATTTAATTCGCCAATATGACACAGATTTCCAAAGTGTGGAAGAGGGAGAAGGGGCAGAGCGGGAGGGAACTCTTTCGGAAGGTTCCAAAAATACAATCCTTTCCCGGGAAAGGCAGATCTCAGCAGCCTGGACGGAATGTCTCCACACTCCTTGGAACAAAGCGACCGATATTATTTTGCCAAAAGACTTTGACAAGTATGACACGCTGAAACTCTGGGACTACACGGTGGCACACGTTGCCCTCCCGGGCTCTAAAGAACGCTTGCCCAGTTTCAAAAAGTACAGTAGAGATAAACTTTGGAGTATCCTAGAGAAGAACTTTCCTTTGCTGAAATCAGTGCTGTCAGGATACGGGTGGAACAGTCTCAGGAGCAGGTGTCCTACGCCAGGACTTTAGCCTTGGAGATTGTGGAGTATTTGCTACAGGGCAGGAAGCCAAAGACATCTGTTATCATTCTGCCGGACTGGCTGAGGGAGGACCGATTGATGAAGACCTTTCAAGAGATCCATAGGACCTGGAAATGTGCCCCAGAGAACCAGACTCCTTTGGTTTGGACACAAGTGGACAATATATCCAAAATGGTGAGTAGAGAAGCCTGGATGGAGTGGCTCTTAATGGTCACAGCAGACTTACGACAGCACAGAAAAATTGCCAAGCAGTCAGGTTTTGATCTGACGGAAGAAAAGGCTAAGGGAACCGGACAAGAGAAAATCAGGGAGAAGTTGAGGAATTGGAAAGAAGTGGACCCAGTGGCGCAGCTTGAGAGGAACCCTGAGAGATGTGTGACCCTGAGTTCCAGCCTGGGGGTGCGTGCCACGGTGCCGAGCCCAGCAACCGGTGAGGATCTGAGAGAGGTGAGAGGGAGCAGGGAGTTGCAGAGGATGGGGAGCAATGTGCAAGGGGAAGGTGCGGGAAACGTAGGACGTAGAGGGACTCTGACCGACGTCAGCGATTCTGACCTTGACCGGGGGGGGTCTCTGATAGAGTGAGCAAGAAACCGAGATGGGAGCAGGCTTGGGGAGATAGGGTCGATACAGAATTGGGATTGGTGGCTGGAGAGGGTGGAAATGGCTTTGGTGTGGGAGAGCAAAGAGAAGGGCTTGTTCTGGATGGGGGGCTGGAGGGCCCTCAATGGAAGATGCTGCCAGTTTGGGTGTTTCTTTCTCTCAGGGAGAACAGAACAACCCCCTTTTGATGACTGAGATGAGAACTAAGGAGCCGGGGGCCACGGCCTAAGAGGTTATTGGAAGATGCGGGTGCCTCCGGTAACTGCTGATTTCTGACAAGGCCTAGAATGGACTCTGAAACTAACGTGGCATCAAAGGGGAAAAGTGTAAGTCTAAACCCTCCACCAGACAGACACAGAAAGGGGAGGGAGGAAGAGTATAAACGTGGCAATGACACCCAAAGGGAAGCACCTGGTGGAGCTTCGGCTTTGCTCCTGGACCGCCTGGTGGGAGGACTGGCGGCAAACCTCAGGAGCAAAGAAAAGACAACAGGACGTACGCTAGTATAGCAGGACGGGGTGCTTGTTACCCTGTGAACTGGGGGTTCCGGGAGGGACACCAAAATGTGCTCAACTAAAGGTGCGGAAAATTAGCTCAGAGCACTGCTTAGCATTACGAGAGGCAGGGTAACTTAGCGAGATCTTGAACCCTATGTCTACGGGGTTGGGTTGAGTCAGGGAGAACACAGAAGTTGAAATACTAAATGATGTTTATTAAATACAAGCAAAACAGTGTATGCGACACACTCATACAAGATAACTAAAGAAAATAAAGGTTGGAATGGTATAGAGGGATTTTTAGAGGGATTGCTGGTTTGGGTGATACTTCACCTGTCCTGAAGCCCAGGAAAAATAGAGAGCGAAGCTGGGGTGCGATGTAGCTCAGCACGTGGGGCTGAGGGGAGGTTCGCCAAGCAAAGCGGCAGCAAGGCGGGATGAAACTCGGGAGCGTTCCGAGGAAGGTCTCAGAATCAAGGGTTTTTATAAGGACAATTGTGACTGCAGGCTATGCCGTACTTGGGGGTAAACAATAGATTTGGAGTTGGAGACAAAGTCTCCGAAAGGTCAGAATCTGAATGATTATCATAGCGATTCACAATAGAGTAGTCAATATGCAAACACAGAGTACTTGGGTATTGTATAGTTAGCCCATCAAGCTGCCATAGCGGGGCAGAGGCTCTTTTGTAAGTAGCATGCATACTTAATTAGAGTACTTGCCTGGAGGTCCCCTAAAGCAGCGAGTCAGCTATTCCTGGCCTTCCTGTATTGTAGTTTGAATATTACAGCACTTAACGGCCAAGCTTGTTTATGTGCTTGTCCGGTGGCCTCACAAGCATGTGGAGAGGAATGGAGAAGTGCTGCCGAATTATGATATCAAGAGGATATCTCTAATATCCCCAAAGCTTGGACTAGCCAGGACAGTAACAATCCCCCCCCCCGAAAATGGGCGATGTTGGGGACAATATCAGACATTTTCCAATCAAAAAGAAAAAATCAATTTAGAGCCAAATAGGTGCTTGCAGGTTGGTAGCCGTATCACTCCTCAGGAAAGGGATTTCCGGGAAGAGCAAAGGATTACTATCTCGTAAAGACATTCCTAACTAAAAAAAACCCTAAACCTAAACACACACACACCAATGTAAACAATAGCGCAATAATAAACAGCTAAACACTAAACAATGTCCAATATCCCGTCGATAGGGAACTGTCAAAAATGAGCAAATGGCCGTAAATAGCAAATGCAATATGAAGCAATCAATGAAATAATCAATGGAATACTGTAAGTCCAATGCATGGTCTGGCAAAGAAGGCAATCCAAGGAGCAAATAGTTCAATGTGCAATGAAAGTTCATAGTCCGGGGGAGGTGAGGTGCAAGCAAATGTCTTCGCAGCCCCCCTCGTAACAGGAAAAGTCTCTTGGCTGGAGCGGGTGAGCAAAGCATAACTCCATCCAGACAACGGAGCAGGAACAACAACAAAAATGTCCAAGTCGGTGCAGCTTGGGTGGCTGCAAATCAAAAGCAAAGAGTCTTTGCAGGGTTTGGAGCCTGGAATAGTCCATAGGTTTCCCCGTGTCAGCAAACCATAGCAAGAATGGCAACAAGTCCATCTTTGCAATGGGAAGGCTGCATGGTCACCTTCCCTCACAGTCACGGGTGGCGTTGAAGAGCTAGGAACCTCCAAGCCTCAGCCATCAGATGGAGCGGCAACTTTCTTCGTCACCCCCCCCCACAGTACTCGGGGGTGGTGGTACAACCTCTGGATCTTCCCAGTCTTCTGGAGCAATAGACCTATTAGAATTTTAACAGAGGAACTGACATGTTTACTATCCAATGTATACCATTAATGCAAATGACCAGCTCAAAGCCTACTGGGAATGAGATCTGTTGGAAGATGGGGATCTACTGGGAACAGCTGTGGGAAACAGGATGAGACCAGATCTTGAAGCCATAAGAGGAGAGGTGATGTTAAGGCCACTGCAGATCATGGTCACCCTAGGCTGGTGACACGTCTGCCAGAGCTTGGGGAGTTCAGTGCCCAACTGTAGTTCACTCTGAGTAAGACCAGACCTGCAAAGTTCAGGGGTCAGATGGACCAACCTGAGGTCAGGATGGCAAATTTTGCTCCATCCAGTATTTCACTTGATGGGCGGTGGCTGTGGATCACATCAGCAGAGCGCTTTGTTTCAAACAGCCACACATAAGTTGACCCTGCTGAAGCCCCGTCTGCAATGGCAGCGGTACTCACATGCTCAGACTGAACTAGGTTAGGCTCTGACCCCCCCTTTTTTTTCGCTCTGCCTGGCAGCAGGGCCCCCAAATGGTGAAAAAGATAGAATAAACCAAATCAGAGACAGTGTACACTTGCTCATTGCCAGAGTGGACGCTGACTCTGTCAGTGATTGGTCAGGATGGTTGGACGTACGTATGCAAATGTCCTTCTAACATATGCAAATGAGACACAATGCACCGGGGCCAGGCATCAGGCCAATTGTGTGGGTCTCCAGCCCTTATGGGGCATCAGAGAGTGGTTCTAAATTGGTGAAATCAAAATGGAATGGAGTAACAAGCAAAATAGTGGTGCCGATTGTTCTCACCGTAACAATCCAAGCACACGAAAGAAGTGGGGAGGAGATCCTTGATGTGATGAGGGACATGCCTGGGCAGTAGACCGGGATTCCAGAGTCAGACCTGGCTCTCCTGAGAGGTTCGTGAGGCCCCCTTCGTCTCGCCCTAATTCCACCAGAACGCCATTGCACAAGGCAATCCCTCGGAGTGAGAGAATGCCGGCGTTTGGAGTGTGAAAAGGTCGGCACTCCAGTCCGATTCACCTTCCTCAGAGGACCCGGGCTGACTCTGTAGGCCCGATCTACCTCAGAGGAAAAGAGGATCTTGGGACAGCCATCCCAAGAATCCGTTTCCTCTAAAAACAAAAACACCCTCCCTTAAAAGGTTAAAGAATAGACTTAAACACACTAACTATTTACAAACGGGGGAATCTCTTCCCTCAATAAAACCGGACGGTTTGCAACATGAGGATCTGTTTCTTAATCTAAAATACCAAACCAACAAGACTGGCTACCAAAATTAGCTGAAACACCACCAAAATGACTAAAGGGTGGAGAGCGAAGTGTGCTATAACCTGGCCCGTGGAGGACCAATTAAAGATATCCCACCACGAATGTCTCGTGGCGGATTTCAACTCCTCGGAAGTGCTTACTATTACCTGAGCAGTGTGATTGACAGTCAAGGCAATTTGGTGGAGAGAGTGCGAGACCTCCTTTACTCGTTGCGACAAACTGGTGATATTCCTGAGCCATAAAGATGCAGGGATCTCGTCCTCAAGGTGGAATCCAACTAACTTGGATTTGGTAGGTTCATAGGTACTTTCAAACACATAATCTCGTATCTCCCGCTGGAGATAGAAGTTCTGGCCAAAAAAGTCTTGGACCATCTGTGAGCAAAAAGGGGTTCCCAGCGGTGCGGTTTACTCTTACATTCGCGCCACTAGGCAATACTATCAAGTTGGTACAAGGAGTCCTTAAACAGAAACACTCACGGGTGATCTGGGCCATGACTGTGTTATTTACTGGTACTACCAAATATTCGGAGGTGTCACTGAGGCTGAGACCATTAAGGTCGTGGAAATACTGAATCCAATGGCAGTTAAATAGGCAGCCAGCTAAATCGAAAGAGTGGGTACCATTGGACCAATGGTACATCCGTGGGGGCAGCAAAGTGGCATTAGCGGCTATGAGGGGGAGTCCTAAATGGGATACTGGATGTAGGATTACCAGATCCAGAATCCGTGTATGGGCAACGTCCACCGTGAGAGTTAGGCTCTTCCATGTGGCATGCCGGATTTGCGCCAAAGCGGCAGGGTGTTCCAGCGATTCTGGGTATCGCTCTCGGAGTAGGCTCAGGATCTCAGGGTACATTAACCCCATGAGGCTGGCCTGGATCACCTGAGCGGAAAAGGTGATCAAGCTGCTTTGCAGTTGTGTGCATTGTATCGCTATTGATAGATTATGGGTCATGATCTGTAGAACACGGCCAAGGTCGGATGTTACGTCTTGCTCAACGCCAACCCACTGTGGGAGCAATTGACTAATCAAATCTACTCCTCTCACTACATTGGTTAGGCCAGCAGCGGAGGATATTTCAATGTCTCTAGTTTTGATCCCAATTACACCTAATTTGTTTTTCAGGACCTCGTTGTCTATGGCATTAATGTATGCGCCGCCAGTTCCAATTCCACCTAAAGCGGTTCCTAAGACACTTCTCTTAGGGTGAGTGTGTGGGTGGGAGAAGGACAGCCATCGTTTCTCCCAGTGTTCCCACTGTGTCTATGCAAGTTTTAGGTACGGTTGGCAAGTTGGAATTACTCTCGAGATGTTAACAACCGTAAAATTTAGTATCATTTTTGTTACTATGGGTTGGACATTCGAGTAAGCGACCATTACTATGTCTTTGCGCACTACGGAACTACCCACATACATAGCTCGGTGACGTTCTGGAGGAGGAGGGGTGTGAGTATCGGAATCGGGACACCACATTTTCCCACAGGAAAACTTACAACCTGTCGGGGTCAGGGTGGCATTCTGGCAGTGGAACATGTAGGTTTTCCATACCCAGGTAGGGCGGCAGTTGTCAAAAGTAAAGCTAAGCACTAGCAAAGACGCATAGCTGTGGTCGCCCCGGACTATTCGGGCGGTCATGGGAGCGGCTGCTGTGGCCATGCTGGGATTGAGTTTAACCTCTTCGCTGGCAACGGCCATCCTTAACACTGCACTCAGTCTATTCCTAGTGTGTATATGGAAATTCGTGGATAGTTTGAAGGGGTACCTTTTCTTGAACGAGGGGAGCAGTGGCGTCCCCGTCAACAAGGCTTCTACCTCTGGATATGGGTTCCAATAACACACTGCCTGTACATTAAACTGCCAATCTGTATAAGCATGGCTAGATTCGGGCAAGGTTCCAAGGGCATATCTACTCACGCAAAACAAAACTGCAATCCTCAGGAGCGATCCCATTCCATCTCCCTGTACGGAACACAGAGATGGGGCTCCGTTACTACAACAAAAAGGGTCTGTTTACAGGGCACAGGGGAAGGAGAGGGGAGCTGGAGCAACCACCTCTTCATGGGGGTTGCCATCCCATGAAGGGAAGCAAAGCCCGTCCATCACACTGTCGTGCTATCAAAAGGGCGTCCCCATCTGGGGGTTTCCCTTTCCAATCCTTCTTTTGGGTCTCCGTAACTACCGGCAAGAGCGGCAACGCCTGCTCCTGGTTTGGGACCACACTCTTAATTCCGTATGGAGGCTGGTCTTGGACCCATGTGCCTCCGAAGAACCTTTATCGCTAGTCCAAATGGTAACTGCTGTGGAGCCGTAGCTAGCAGTGGCCTCTTTTACAATTACCAACGTCACAATTAAGACGGTGCCATGGCCCTTGAGGACAAGGCGGCACCACAGTGTCTGCACGGAGGGAGAGGCGATAGCCAAATTCACCTCCGGGGAGGAACATACCTGTCGCTCACTCATTACCGGGATAGGGGCAGGAGCTTTAATGGCGGCACAACGGTGCACGGCCGAAATTTCTACTGGTTCCTGGTCTAACTGCCATAGAAACCTGTTTGCGTAGTCAACTGTGAGCCTGTTTCCCCGGAGAAAGCCGATGACTAAAAGGCTGTCGTCTTCTCCCTGGTTCTCGCATGCCCACAGCTTAAAACGAAATGTCTCTATGGACATTGGGATGCCTGTCCATGCCCTAGCTTGGTGATCCCCCCCGCCATATCCAGAAAGTTGGACATGCCCGGGCGTGGGTTCATCGTGCCTCGCAAGTTTGGGGTGCAGCACGTTTACTGCCGCACCCAAGTCCACAAGAAGGGTGGCAGGAGTCTTATCCCTCTCGGTCCCTATGCCTGCCTTCACCCAGAACCTTCCCCACCTGTCTGGCTTCAACCTAGCCACAACGTTACGGGGAAGCTTCCTGGACCGAGGGCACCCCATGCTTGGAGATCCAGGTTAGGGTAGTATCCAGCCGGAGGTGGGCCGTCGGTCACGGCCTGGACTGGCTGTTTACTTCCCGCCTGAAGCTGTTTGTCTAGAGCTTCCAAAAGCTCTGATGTTGACCGCTTATCGAATTGGCTCATGTCCAGTCCGAACCTTCTGAGCATGCCCCAGACTCTTACTCTGTCCGAGGAGTACGTCTGGGCGGTGGGATCGTACCCACCAGACGTCTCCCAAGGAGAGCCCGAGTCAGAGAGCTGTTTGGGGGCAGTGAGCTGCTTTGGGGGACTTCCTGTCTTGCCAGGCTGGCTGTGGAAGTCTCTTCCCTGTCACTGCCTGTTGTTCTGCCTGGGAGCTGGTCTCGAGTTCCAATTCCCTCGAGGAATAGAATTCGGAGCCATCTTCCTATGCTGGGAATGGGGCCCATAGTTCGAGTAGGTAACCTCGGCTATAGGTTCCCAATTCCCGGTGTCCTTCCTATGCTTCTTGGGGGGGAGGTTTAAGGGATCCTGCCTCGCGCAGCAGGTCAGAGACCCATCGGAGGTTGTTCCCAAATTCTTCCCAGCTAGTGGTGGCTGGATCCACCAAACCGAGGGCCATCTTTGTCTCATGGTTCAAGCCTCTGTACAATAGAGTCTTGAATTCCACGTGGTCAAAGCTGTACCCGTGGGCTGTCAGGGGAACCTTCTCGCCCAGAATAGTGAGGAGCTGCTTTCATGCCACATAAGCCTCAGGGTTCTCATGAGGACCCTGTTGGTCCGTGACATAGAGCACACCTGCACTCTGTCCGGGCCACAAAATCCTCACTACCTCTCTCATCCAGTCGTGTGCCTCGAGCCTAACCAGGCCTCGAGCCGCCACGGCTGACTCGAGAGTAGGGAGCTCGGCGGGGGACCTACAAAGTCGGGCCAACTGGGTCAGGTCCTGACCATTGGCTGTCGGGTGAGAGTGAATCACCGCATTCAACCACATGATCCCAGTGGACCGGTTTAAAGGACCCAATTGGTCTGCAATTGCTTTTGCCTCAGTGGCACGCCAGGGGACCCTAGTCTCGGTGACCTGCGTCTCCTGCGTCTCTTGCCTATCAGAACTGCCTTCTCCAAGGGGGGTGGTCCGTCTTGTCATGGACCTAGTCTCGACCGGGTGGACTGGGACCTTAGGGTCACTCCAGTCTGGATTGTGGGGCAGGGTTGCCTGAGCATCCTCTGGCAGTGCCTCCCCAGAAAAGTCCTCTGCAAACGTTGGGAGCAGCTCTGGGCACACAGCTGAAATTAGGGCTTTGTGCGTTTGGAGCTGGCTCTCCAGCGCAGCTATCTGTTTCTGGCAAGTTACTTGGCCAACAGCCTCCTGCTGTTCTCTCACTTGCCCCACCATAAACTTGGCCGCAGACCTGGCATGATCCAGCTCAGCCTCTAAGGTGTGGGCTTTCTCCTCCCATGTTTGCGCCACTACTGTGATGTTATTCAGCTTCTGGGCGGACGCCTGTGCTACGGACACAAAAGTTACCTTGTCCGTGTGCAGCGTCTCGACCTCGGCCTGAAGCTGGGCATTCTCCTTCTCTATGCTCACTAATTTCTCTTTGGTCTCTACCAGGGCACTACTAGCATTTCTGGCCGTAAGCCAAAGTCCCCAAGCGACCAAAGCGTCCTTAGACGGTCCGAAAGGGTTCTTTGATTTACGTGCCAGGGTATACGCTTCCTGGAGTGTGGTAAAGGGATAGGTCGTCTGGAAGATGGTGTCCTTCTAGGGGCATTTCCCCTTACTCAACACCCACCTTTCTAGTTTACCTCAGACCTCTTCCTCTAACATGAGGTCCTTGATGGTGATCTTGCTACTCTCCGCCATTTTCCTGCACAAACCACAACTTCCTAATACTACCAACCACTCACAAACTACAAACTGCAAACTACAAATGGGACCAGGAACTGGAGTGACGGGAAGGATCACCTAGACCCCTGGGGGACTGAAGGGAAACGAACTCTGTGGAACTTCTCTAGGGAAGAGGGACGGGAACCTATCTCCAGCCTGCCCAAAGTCACTTTGGTACTCCCAAGCCCGGTTTTCCACCTCGACAGCACTGGGGACCAAAGGATGAGGTAACGGTTTGGGGACAGGGAGGTCACCTAGACCCAGGGAACCCTCAGGAGTACTCCGCCTACCTTAAGAGGGGAAACGAACCCAGTGGAACTTACAGCGCCACCTGGCCAAGCAGCGGGGGAAAAGGGATGGGAACCTAAGCCAAAACTGTTCCTAACAGTTTTTCGGGTGAGAGGTGCCTACCTTCACCTTGGGACAAACTTCTTAAAACCCTTGCAAGCACGTGGAGAGGAGCAGAGAAGTGCTGCTGAATTCTGATATCAAGAGGATATCTCTAATATCCCCAAAGCTCGGACTAGCCAGGGCAGTAACACGCTGGCACTGTTGGACTGTCCAATATTTCAGGCTTGACGGAAGAGGAAGAGGAATACTTAGACAGTTTTTTTCATCAAGCTTCAGATGTCAGGAACCCCAGGACGCGTTATGTGGTGCGCTTCAGATATTTGGGGTCAGACCCTGAGAGAGGATCCAGGGCTTATATTTCAAAGAGGCTTCTTAGGGATACTTAGGATGCCCCTGGAGAGGATATTGTGGCAGTGATTGAATTACCAGGCTCTAGGGAAATCAATGTTTGTTTGGCTTCTGAAAAGGTCTACAGAGAGTTCTGGATGAAGTGCAAAAGGGTGAAACGTTTGAGCCCAGAGTTGCTGACTGAACATGAGATGGTCCCGCTATTTAGGGGGGATACAAAGGTCTTGATCATAAGTTTCAGAACCACGACCATCCCCGCTCAGGATGTAGCACGGTGGGTGTCTAAATACGCTACTATTTTGTCGGGGCCTGATAAGAAGAAAGATGAACAGGGTTATTGGACAGGAGAATATAGGTGTGTGGTTTCTTTTGAGAATGAGGACCCTGAATACAGGCATGGAAAGATACCCAAGTACTTTTTCCTGGGGGCCGATAGGGGGATCACCAGGTACAGTGGCCAGCCTCAGGCTTGTTTCCACTGTGGGTCTTACGATCACCAGAGATGTTTGTGCAGCACTCCCTTGTGCTCCCGCTGTGGCGCCAGGGGCCATCCGACGGTGGCCTGTTGCAGTAAGATGCCAAAGTCTTGGAGAAGGCCCAACAAGTAGCCAGAATGGGGAAAGAAAGAGCTCAGTCCAAGGAACAGACAAGGGTCCTGAGGGACGCCTTGAGAGCCAAGGGAGAGGAGTTGCTACCTGTGGAGAGGCGGGAAAACAGAGAGAGAAACCATGGTCCGGGACCTCTATGGGAGAACAGACAGCACGAGGCAGTGAAAGAAGGAAAAGATGCTGAATGGAACGTAGTACCGGGGAGGGGTGCTGGAAGAAAAGATGGAAACACGCAGAGAAAGGAGAAAGTGAGGGAAGAGGCAGTTAGGGGTCATAATAGGTTCCATGTTCTTGTAGAAGAGGAGAGAAGAGTTGAGGAAGAGAGTGGGTCAGTCCCTAAGGAATTCAGTGATAGAGAATTTTTGGTGGCTGTCGAGGGGGTGAGAGACAGACAATCTAAACAGGCAGGAGAAGCAAAGCGACAAAGGAGCCCAAGGAGTCTAAGGAGCAAAAGACATGGAGCGATGAGGAATCAGATGGTAGACCAGGAAAGTGAGCAAAGTAAAGCAAAAGGAAAGGGGGTGGGAAGTGGAGAGTCGGTGGTAGAGGGACAGGCGGTGCTACTGTTGGGTGGGAGTCCTGAGGGCTTGCCTGAACAGATGGTGACAGAGATTGTAGTGGAGGAAACACTTGGCGCAGAGTCATTAGCTTCACCGCTGTTATTTTCAGAAGAAGTAGAAGTTCCTATGTGAGAACTTGATAACAGATTGATCAGGCGTCCCAATGCTGAGTCAGGTCTCTGTTTTTCCCCTCCGTTGCCACCCCCTCCCTACCCTGGAGCCCCCCCAGAATTAAAGACTCTGCATTGTCAACTGTCAGTCACCCCTTGGTCAGATCATGTTATGCTTGATATGGAATTCGCTTTGGGTGAAATTCACCCCAGAGGGAAACCTCTCTCGAGGCTTCGCCCAAAGACAATTCATAACGCCGCTTGTAAGGAAGAAATTGCGGCCGTCTTAGCAAACGTGCTGATGTTAGAGGATCTGTATTTTGGAGAATTGCCAAACTGGTGGGAGTGAGCCAAAAAAGTCATCAGGAAAACCTGTCAACGTTACGAATACGTCATCAATAGGAAGGATCTGCAGAATTATCGGGTAGCAGTACACCAATTTCTGAATTGTCACCAGAAGGTTAACCAGGGGCTCCCGGTAAATCAGGATCTGTTGGAGTGGTCTAGAGGAATCATTAGAGATTTCCAAATCAGACAGAAACTGAAGAGAAAAAATGATCAAGAGTTTTGAAGTAAAGGGGCGGTGGTGGACATTGAAGAATGGGCTAGAGCCAAAAGTCCCAACCTTCCATTGTTATGGGAGGATTGAGGTACTGCCAGAAGGACTTGGTGAGGGTGGACCCAGCAGGAATGTTGAGTGTGATGCAGGACTTCTATGGGGAATTGTATGAGGGCCAGAATATAGGGAGAGACGATATTGAGGGCTTTTTTGATAAGGTACCTGAAAACGTATTACAGAAGATGTATCAAGGGTTGCCTCAGCAGGACAGGGATGATCTGGTGGCCGCTGTGACAGAAAAGGAAGTTCAGGATGTCATAGCGCAAGGAAGGAGCAAATCTGCTCCGAGTCCGGATGGACTCGGATGGAGCTTCTACAAGACTTTTGCTAGGTGGCTGGTTCCTCCGCTCACCCGAGTCCTAAATGAGCTCTTGTCCAGGGAAAGCCTGACTGACTCTTTTTATGAAGGGATTTTGATTTTCTTTCCCAAACAAGGAGATTTGACTTTGCCTCAAAATTGGCGGCCCATCGTTTTAACAAATGTGGATTATAGAATACTGGCAAAGGTTTTGAACAACAGACTGACCAAGTTAGCTTCGAGAATTGTTTTGGCTTCCCAAACCAGTGCAGTTCCGGGACATTCTATGTTGGATTCTCTGTGTTTGTTTAGAGAGGTATTTGATTTGGCCCGAAAAGGAAAATGGGAAGGGAAAATATTGCTGTTAGATCAAACCAAGGTTTTTGATCGAGTTCACCATCCCTTTATGTGGGAAGCCCAGGCAAGAAAGGGACTCTCTCTTGGCTTTGTTAGGTATGTCCAATTGTTGTATTTGAAAGCAAGAGTGATTCCTCAGATCAATTGGCACAGAGGGGCTCCGATTAGGGTGAATTCAGGAGTCAGGCAGAGCTGTCCTTTAAGCCCCCTCCTCTACGTCCTGATTTTGGATTCAGTTCTCTGCCAAATTCAAGCCAAAGAAAGTATCCCAGGTTTGAGAGTTCCCCCTCCCAGCGGGGGAATCGTGTCTTTTTCCAGGGAGGTTTCGGTTAAGCAGGTGAAATATGCAGCCCACGCGGATCACGTTTCTCTGTCAACAATCGAGAAGAGATTGTTTCAGTCCTGAATGTGTTTGAGGGCTATGAGCGGGCTTCAGGGGCACAGATTAATTTACAGAAAAGCCATCTGATAGCTTTCTTTAGAGAGGAGGGAATCTTATTTCTATCTCCAGTGAACATTGTAGCAATGATAGAAGAGACACAACGTGAAAATGAAAGACTAGAGAAATTAGAGGAGTATAAAATGTTAGGTTTATTGTTCTCCATGAAACCTTTTGGGTGGGAAAAGAACTGGCAGCTTTGGTTAGAGAAAATGAAGGCATATTTTGACAAATGGAAACTGTGGAAATTGAATGTTTACCAGAAGGCGGTGTACGTCAAAACTTACCTCATGCCTCTGGCTTTAAATTTGGCTGCAGTCTACCCACCCCCGTAAAGCCTGCTGAAGGAAGCTGAAAAACTGGTTTTCCGATTCCTCTGGGGAACGGGCGCTTTTCCCCTGCCTCGGGCGGTGGCCTTTAGGAAAACGGAACAGGGAGGCCTTAACCTACCGGCATTGCGTCTAAAGTTTCTGGCTACTTTTCTCAGCCAGAACTTTGGAAAGTTTAGCCAGTGGTTTCGTCAGCAGGCAGGCCGAGAGAGGTGGGTTGCTCTGTTTGCAGAACATTGGGTGAAGGAGAGCTGGGCTAAGAAGTGGTGGAGAGAGGAACCGGTGCCTTTCCAGGTGACAGCCACGATGAGACATGCTGGCCCTGACTTCCTGAGGGAGGTCTATGAGTAGATTCAGCAAAACGGGGTCTTGGCGGAGTGGTTTCAGACCAAAGGGGGATCTATGCGAGACTTGAAACGTTTTGTATATTGGGAAATGGTGGACGTGGTGTTCTTTCAGCCGCGGTTGA
This sequence comes from Cyclura pinguis, assembly GCA_030412105.1. Lineage (NCBI taxonomy): Eukaryota > Metazoa > Chordata > Lepidosauria > Squamata > Iguanidae > Cyclura > Cyclura pinguis. The sequence continues at coordinate 135,342,937 of CM059601.1, forward strand.
AAAAAAATTCAAAGAAGGACCATTTGTCTGGATATTTAAAAGAAGTGCCCAGGAACATCGAATGTTTCATGGACTGGAGGATTTCCTTGGGTCTGTGGGACATTTGATGGAGATTTTACCATCAAATCTATTATTTAAAAGGAAACCAACTGTGGCTGAAGGAAGCAGAACAAATATGTCCTAGACTTTTATGTCAGAGACAAGCCTCTGTTAGTGTAAGTCAAGCCAAGGAGACTACGGAGCACTTTCTAAAGGACTGCCCGTCGGCCACGGACACTTGGAAGAAGATAGCTGCCGCCCTCGACTGGCTGGACTTGGCACACCAGCCTTGGGAGGCGGTGGCGTCCGGATTGGAGCAGGAAAGCAGAGTCAGAGGACTGCGTCGACACCTGGGGAAAAAAAGAAAGAGAGGAGATAACGGGAGGCCTGTTGATTTGTTCTGGGTTGTTCCTTGGTCAACCATAAGACTGGTTAACTTGTACGTTTTGCTGGCTTTGGTTTTCCAGAGGAAAAAAGAGTTAGTTACACAGACACAAGCGGATGTTAATGTTGCTGTTTGTTTTGTAGTGAACAAAGTAAGAACTCTAAGTGAAACAGAAAGAGGCAGGATGTCTTCAAAGAGATGGAAGGAGTTCTGGCCATGCTTGTCAGAAACGACACCTGGCATAACTTGAGGTGTAGGTTATGCACTTACAGGTTATAGACATGAGAATGTTATTAATTTTAATTTTAATAATTAATTTTAATAATTTTATTTTAAGATGTATTTTAATTTCAGTTTTAATTTTAATTTGTACAATATTATGATTTGTTCTTTATATGTAAATGGGCATAATATGTGAGAAACTTTGATAGGGATACAGGACTCAGAATAGTGGTGATAATAAATAATTCTACCGGAAATTGTAATGTTTGCATATTGATAAGTACAATTTTAAAAATTTTAAAAAACTTTTGGTACTTCTTTGAAGAACTGTAATATTTTGATATATTGTTGTTTTGATAACTTTATTTTGCTTTCCGTTTGTTACATTGTACATCTATTTTATTATGGGCAAACAAGTTTGTAGGATGTTAAAATTTTAATAAAATTATTTAAACCTAAAAAAAAAAAATTACTTAAACCTCACCCTAGCCCAGCCCTAGCCTTAACCGTAGCCCTAAAATTAGCCCTAGCCCTAGCCCTTACCCTACCCTAGCCCTAACCCTAACCCTAGCCCTAGCCCTCCCCTTTACCCTAGCCATAGGCCAAGCCCAAACCCTCGCCCTAGCCATATCCCTAGCCCTAGCCATACTAGCCCTAGCCCTAATTCTAGCCTTAATTCTAGACATGGCCGTAGCCCCAGCCCTAAACGTATCTCTATCCCTACCCCTAAACCTAACTCTAGTTGTACCCCCAGACCTAATCAGGCCTAGCCCTAGCACTAGCCCTAGACCTAGCCCAGCCCTAACCCCGAGTCCTAGCCCTAACCCTAACAGCACTAGCCCTATCCCTGGCCCTGCCCTAGCCCTAAACTTAGCCCTAGCCCTAGCCCTAACCTTAACCGTAGTCGTATCCCTAGCCCTAGACCTAAACCTAGCCCTAACCTAGGCCTAACCCTAGCCCTAGCCCTAACCCCAACCCTAGCCCTAACATTACCCCCAGCCCAAGCTCTAGCCCTACCCCTACCCCTCACCATAGCCCTAGCACCAGCTGAGCCCTCGCCCTAACCCTAGCCATACCCCTAGCCCTAACCCTAGACCTAGCCCCAGCCCTAACCCCCAGCCGTAGCACCAACCCTAGCCCTAGCCCTAGTCCTAATCCTAGCCCTTGCCCAAGCCAAAAGCTCACCCTGACCCTAGCCCTACCCCTAACCCTAGCCCACGCATTGGCCCTAGCCCTAGCCAAAGCCCTAGCCCTAACCCTAACAGTACTAGCCCTATCCCTGGCCCTGCCCTACCCCTAACCTTAGCCCTAGCCCTAGCCCTAGCCTTTACCGTAGTAGTATCACTAGCCCTAGCCCCAACCTTAGCACTAGGCCTAACCTAGCCCTAACCCTAGTCCTGCCCTAGTCCTAACCCTAGCCCTAGCTTTAGCCTTAACCCTAGCCCTACCCATAACCCTAGCCCTAGCCCTGGCCCTAGCCCTAGCCAAAGCCCTAGCCCTAAGACTAACAGCACTAGCCCTATCCCTCGCCCTGCCCTAGCCCTAACCTTAGCCCTAGCCCTAGCCCTAGCACTAGCCTAGCCTTAACCCTAGTCATATCACTAGCCCTAGCCCTAACCCTAGCACTAGCCCTAACCTAGCCCTAACCATAGCCCTGACCCTAGCTCTAGCCCTATTCCTAGCCCTAACCCTAGCCCTAGCCCTAAGATTAGCCCTAGTCCTAGCTCTAGCCCTACCCTAGCCCTAGCCCTAACCATAACCCTAACCCTAGCCCTAGACCAACCCTAGCCCTAGCCCTAGCTCTAGCCCTAGCCCTAGCCGTACCCTAGCCCTAACCCTAACCCTAGCTCTAACACTAGTTTTAGCCCTAGCCCTAGCCCCAGCCCAAACTCCTAGCCCTAGCCCTAAGCCTAGCCCTAACCCTAGCCCTGCCCTAGATCTAACCCTAGCTCTACCCCTAGCCCTAAGCCTAACCCTAGCCCTAACTCTAGTTTTAGCCCTAGCTCTTCTCCTAGCCCTTTCCCTAACCCTAACCCTGGCCCTAACCCTAGTTTTAGCCCTAGCCCTAGCCCCAGCCCTAACCCCCAGCCCTAGCCCTAACCCTAGCCCTAACCCTAGCCCTAGCCCTTGCCCTAACCCTAGCCCTTGCCCTAGCCCTAACCCTAGCCCTAACCCTAAGCCTAACTTTAGCCCTAACCCGAGCCCTTACCCTAGCCCTAGTCCTAGCCCTAACCCTAGCTTTAACCGTACCACTAACCCTAACGGTAGCCCTAACTCTAGCTGTAGCCCTAGCCCGAGCCCTAAAACTAGTCCTAGACCTAACCCTAACCCTAGCCCTAACCCTAGCCCAGCCCTAGCCTTAACCCTAGCCCTAGCACTGAAATTAGTCCTAGCCCTAACCCTAGCCCTAGCCCGAGCCCAAGCCCTCACCCTAGCCATATCCCTGGCCCTAGCCATACTTGTCCTACCCTAATTCTAGTCTAAATTCTAGCCGAGGCCATAGCCCTAGCCCTAAACCTATCCCTATCCCTACTCCTAACCCTAACTCTAGCTGTACCCCTAGACCTAACCAGGCCTAGCCCTAGCCCTAGCCCTAACCCTAAGCCTAACTTTAGCCCTACTCCGAGCCCTTACCCTAGCCATAGCCCTACCCTTAATCCTAATGGTGTCCCTAGCCCTAGCCCTAAATATAGCACTAGCCCTAACGTAGCCCTAACCCTAGCCCTAACCCTAGTCCTAGCCCTAGCCGTTACCCTACCCTAGCACTAACCCTAACCCTATCCCTATCCCTAACCCTATCCCTATCCCAAGCCCAAACCCTCACACTAGACATATCCCTAGCCCTAGCCATACTAGTCCTACCCTAATTCTAAATTCTAGCCGTGGCCGTAGCCCTAGCCCTAAACCTATCCCTATTCCTATCCCTACCCCTAACTCTAGCTGTACTCCTAGACCTAACCAGGCCTAGCCCTAGCCCTAGCCCAGCCCTAACCCTAACAGCACTAGCCGTATCCCTGGCCCTGCCCTAGCCCTAAACTTACCCCTAGCCATAGCCCTACCTTTAACCCTCGTCGTATCCCTAGACCTAGTCCTAAATATAGCACTAGCCCTAACCTAGCCCTAACCTAGCCCTAACCCTAGCCCTAGCTCTAGCCCTAGCCCTAACCCTAATCCCAACTCTAGACCTAGGCCTAACATTACCCTTAGCTCTACCCCTAGCTCTAGCCCTAGCCATAGCCCTAGGCCTAACCCCAGGCCTAGCCCTAGCCCTACCCCTCACTGTAGCCCTAGCCCCAGCTGAGCCCTCGCCCTAACCCTAGCCAGAACCCTAGCCGTAGCCCCATCCCTAACCCCCAGCCATAGCCCCAACACGAGCCCTACCCTAGCCCTAATCCTAGCCCTAGCCCCAGCCAAAACTTCACCCTAACCCTAGTCCTACCCCTAACCCTAGGCCTAGCCCAAGCCCAGCACTATCACTAACTCTAGCACTAGCCCTGGCCCAACCCTAACCCTAGCCCTTGCCCTAACCCTAGCCCTAGCCGTAACCTAGCCCTACCCCTAGCCCAAGCCCTAACCCGAGCCCTAGCCCTAGCCCTAGGTCTAGCCCGAGCCCTAGCCCTAGCCCTAACCCTTTCCCTATCCCTAATTCTAGATCTAACCCTAGGCCTTGCCCTACCCCTACCATTAGCCCTAACCTGAGCCCTAGCCCTACCCGTAACCCTATCCCTATCCCTAATCCTAGATCTAATCCTAGGCCTTGCCCTAGCCCTAGCCCTAGCCCTAGCCGTAGCCCTAACCCTAACCCTAGCCCTATCATTAGCCCTAGCCCTAACCCTAGTCCTAGCCCTAACCCTAACCTTAGCCCTATCCCTACCCCTCACCCTAGCCCTAACCCTAGCCCTAGCCCTAACCCTAACCCTAGCCCAGACCTAGCTTTAACCCTAGCCCTGGCCCTAGCCCTCACCCTAAAATTAGTCCAAGCCCTAACCTTAGCCCTTACCCTAGCCCTAACACTAGCGCTAGCCCTAGCCCTAGCCCTAACCCTAGCCCTAGCCCTATCCCAAACCCTAACCCTAGCCCGAGCCCAAACCCTCGCCGTAGACATATCCCTAGCCCTAGCCATACTAGTCCTAGCCCTAATTCTAGCCATGGCCATAGCTCTAGCCCTAAACCTATCCCTATCCCTATCCCTCTCCCTAACCCTAGCCCTAGCCCAAGCCCTAACACTATCCCTAACCCTAGCCCTAGCCCTAACCCTAGCCTTGGCCCTCGCCCTAGCCCTAGCCCTTACCCTAGCCCTAATCTTAACCCTACCCTAGCCCTCACCCTAACCCTAGCCCTAGCCCTAACCCTAGACCTACCCCTAACCCTAGCCTGAGCCCGAGCCCAAACCCTCACCCTAGACATATCCCTAGCCCTAGCCCTAATTCTAGCCATGGCCGTAGCCCTAGCCCTAAACCTATCCCTATCCCTACCCCTACCCCTAACTCTAGCTGTATCTCTAGACCTAACCAGGCCTCGCCCTAGCCCTAGCCCAGCCTTAACCCCCAGCCCTAGCCCTAACCCTAACAGCACTAGCCCTATCCCTGGCAATGCCCTTGACCTAAACTTAGCCCTAGCCCTAGCCTTAACTGTAGTGGTATCCCTAGCCCTAGCCCTAAATACAAGCACTAGCCCTAACCTAGCCCTAACCCTCTAGCCCTAGCCCTAGCCCTAGCCCTAACCCCAACCCTAGCCCTAGCCCTAATATTACCCCTAGCCCTAGCTCTAGCCCTAACCCTACCCTAGCCCTACCCCTCACCGTAGCCCTAGCCCTAGCCCCGGCCCTAACCCCCAGCTTTAGTCCCAACCCTAGCCCCAGCCCTTGCCCTAATCCTAGCCCTAGCCCCAGCCGAAACCTCGCCCTAACCTGAGCCCTACCCCTAACCCTAGTCCTAGCCCTGGCCCTAGCCCTGGCCAAAGCCCTAACCCTAACCCTAAAAGCACTAGCTCTAGCCCTCGCCCTGCCCTAGCCCTAACCTTAACCCTAGCCCTAGCTCTAGCCTTTAGTCGTATCCCTAGCCCTATCATTAACCCTAGCACTAGCCCTAACCTAGCCCTAGCCCTAACCCTAGCCCTAACCCTAACCCTAGCCCTAGCCCTAGCCCTAGCCTTAACCCTAGCCCTAGCCCTAGCCCTAAGCCCTAACCCTAGCCCTAGCCCTAACCCTAGCCCTAACCCTAGCTCTAGCCCTAACCCTAGCCCTAGCCCTAGCCCTAGCCCTAGCCCTAGCCCTGTTTTCAAAGGAGGAGGTTGTGTTTTTTACAGCTCCTCAATAACTTTAAGCAAAACAGTGGATTCTCCTGAATCCAGTGAAAATGCTGCAACCTCACTGACTGGGGTAGGCAGTGGAACCCTTCAGGCATCAGGGGAGTCCAGAATGGAACCTCAAAAGCAAGATTTTGAGGGGCTAGGTGCAGATCAAACTCAGCCCCCAGGAAAAATTGCAGAGACTTTACAGAAAACAATGGCTTCCCAGCAAGGCAAAGAGAAAGAAACTGAAGAGTGTTTGAAAGTGGCAAGCCAGCTTAACAATGCTATAAGAAATGACAAAGAAATAATAGGAGTTCAAATTAAGAAATATCATTATAAATTGAAAGCTTTCGCAGATGACCTGGTCCTTTTTTGGATGATCCATGCAAATCTATGGAAAAACTGAACGCTATAATGCAAGAATATGGACAATTCTCAGGTTTTAAAATTAATAAGGATAAAACAGTTCTTTTAACTAAAAACATGTCTGAAAGAGAAAAAAGGAAACTAGTACAACTAACAGGATTTAAAACAGGACTAAAGGTAAAATATCTAGGAATCTGGATAGCTAAAAGAAATAATGAGTTATTTCAAAATAATTACGAGAAAAAATGGAAGGAAATAACAAAAGATCTACAAAATTGGTCTTCTTTGCGGCTTTCGTTGATGGGGAGAATTGCAGCAGTTAAGATGAATGTTTTGCCAAAAATGAACTTTTTATTCCAAAACCTGCCTACAATAACAAATATGAAACCTTTCTTACAATGGAAGAGAGAGTTAACTAAATTTATATGGCAGGGGAAGAAGCCTTGGATAAAATGGAACATTATGACAGATATAAAAAGTAGAGGAGGAATGGGACTACCAGACTTGCAATTATATTACAGAGCAGCGGCTTTTATGTGGATAAAAGACCGGATGGACCTTCAAGATATGAAAACGCTGGCATTGGAAGGTGCAGACTTGAGGATGGGGTGGCATGCCGATATGTTTTATGATAAAGGAAGAATAGATAAAGACTTTTCTCATCACTATATCAGAAAATGGCTTTTGAAAATTTGGGATGATTATAAAGTCAAAAACATGAGGCAGCTCCCCACGTGGGTCTCACCGCAAGAGGCTTTTTTTGGTAGATGGACTGATACAGATAAATGGCTGTGCTATGATGATATAATTGAGAGATCAGCGTCTAATAATTTTAAGATGAAAACAAGGGAAAAACTAGAACAGGAGGGAATAAGACTGAGTTGGTTCCCTTACAGACAATTAACCGAAAGGTTTCATATGGACATAAAAACTTACGGAATAGAACTAAAAGAAAAAGTTGGAGTAGCTAAATGGATTTTTGAGAATCCGCCTCACCTTCTTGCTCAAATCCATCAAGAGATATTACAGCAGGAGAGACAAGAAGAAACAGTAAAGGAAACAATGATTTTATGGGCTCAAAACATTGGCCATTCAATTCAATTAGAGTCTTGGGAGCAGAGTTGGAAAAAAACGCAGAAGTTTACTGTAGCCCAGAATTTGAGAGACAACTATTATAAACTATTTCACAGATGGTATATGACACCAGATAAACTGAGAAGGATTTATAATACAGGTACTGGACAGTGTTGGAAACGTCAAAGGGAGGTTGGTACGATATATCATATGTGGTGGACATGCTCAAAAGCTAAGAAATATTGGAATGGAGTACATAATGTGATTTGTACATTATTGAAAGGTCAGTTTGCTAAGACACCTGAACTATATTTGTTAAATATGACTGATATTATAGAGGATGTTGGTATAAAGAAGCATTGGAGAATATTACTGTATATGATAACAACAGCTCGTATTGAATATGCAAAGCTATGGAAAACTCAGCAAATACCTACAATAGAACAATGGTGGGCTACACTTATCGAAAATAAAAATGCAGACATGGTCTCCCAGAGATTAAAGGGGAAATCAGACAATGTGATACAGAAAGAATGGCAAATTGTAACAGGTAATTGCTGGGTTTTAACAGCTGGAAATACGTAATTCATGATTAAAGTTATAATACGCATGGGCGACAGGTATATATCATGAAGCGGAAACATGATGAATGAAATGTAAGAACTATCAGATAAATTAACAGCAGAATGTTGTACAGTATCTTAAGTCTTTAGAAATCTGGAAAATGGAATCTAGATCAATGTGGAAGATTAGATATATTTCTATTGAAGCTGACAATCGAATATGTATGTTTTTTTTTTATAATGAGAATTTTGAATGAAATGATTTAAAAAAAAAAAAGTGGCAAGCCAGAACAAACAGACTGTGAGTACTGTGGATTTGGGAACTGAGAAGGGCTTTGGGGCTAGACTGGCTTCTAGTAGTGCCAAGGAAATCTTACAAACTCCAGGGAAGGAGGTTTTACAAGGAGAAAGCCAGAGAGAAGCAGGGGAGAAAATGTTTGAGCCAGCTCTGAAAGAACAGGGCGTGGCAGCCGTGGCAGAAACAGAAACTGCCTGGAAAGGCAGCACAAACTTACTGCAACGAGAATTAAAAGTAGATTCTGGACTCCAGAAGGACAGTCAGGAAAAAGAATACATTCAAAAGCCCCAAGGAACCACCTTTTTGCTGCAAAAAGAGGCAGGCAGCCATTTAGCAAACAAACAAACTCAGCCAGCAAAACTGAAAGTAAACTCTGGACTGCTAAAGCCTGCTGTAGCCATGGAAACAGGCACAGAGGAGGGGGGAGGAAAAACCCTGGGTCTGGCAACTGCTGAAAACTTTTTACAGGATTTCTTTGAGTTTGATCAGTATAGAGAAACATACTGTTTGAATAGAGAAAAACTGGGAAAGTTTTTAGGGCTGTTGGAGGAATCTACCAAAGAGTTTGAATTGGAGAGTGTTTTCACAGAGCCAGAGGAAGCCACAGAATGTTTGCAGAGGGACTTTCATTTGAGAGAAATCCAAAACAGAGCATATTTGGGGTGGATTCGATGAGAGAGGTCCTCCAAGAGTTGAATGATTATGGCAGGAGCCTGTTGGGAAAGCCAGTGGGGGAAAGAAAGCAAGAGGAGTATGAATCCCTTTTACATTCTGTAACTAGCATCAATGAGTGGAATGAAGAAGTTAGGAAAGATCTACAGGCTTATAAAGAGAGGAAAGGATTTTTATTAAAGCAATTTGCTTTGAAAAGCAAAGAGGAGAAAAGCAAGGAAAAAACAAAGATCAGAGGAGAGAGGGAGCCAAAGCTTCACAGTAGAAAGTTCTTAGCCGAAGAGGCTTTGAATACAAGTAGGGATCGCTCCCCGCTCAAACCAGGGAACTCTTCAGAAGAAGAACTGTATCCTATGACCCTCTACAAAAGAAAGCACACGCAGCCTGGCAAACCAGAAGAGACAGAGAAGGAGGCTTGTGCTGGGCGGCTTGCAGGGACTGCACCCTTTAACCCAATAAAACTTACAAATGAATCTGAAAGTGAGGGAGTGGAGAGACTGGAGGGGCCCTCCTTCCAAGAGCGAAGGGAGAGTGGCATGGAGTGTTCTGGCATTTCTTCTCTGCTTGCTAGCAGCAAGAGCTCTGTGGAAAGCAGCAGTGAGGAGGAGAAGATGGTGGAGGAAGGCACTGGGGGTGAAGCCCAAAAGAAAAGAACCAAGAGGTAAGCAAAGGAAGGAGGAAAAGGTCTCTCCCCAGGAAAAAAAGTTACAAAGGAATATCTAATTCGCCAATATGACACGGATTTCCAAAGTGTGGAAGAGGGAGAAGGGGCAGAGCGGGAGGGAACTCTTTCGGAAGGTTCCAAAAATACAATCCTTTCCCGGGAAATGCAGATCTCAGCAGCCTGGACGGAATGTCTCCACACTCCTTGGAACAAAGCGACCGATATTATTTTGCCAAAAGACTTTGACAAGTATGACACGCTGAAACTCTGGGGCTACACGGTGGCACACGTTGCCCTCCCGGACTCTAAAGAACGCTTGCCCAATTTCAAAAAGTACAGTAGAGATAAACTTTGGAGTATCCTAGAGAAGAACTTTCCTTTGCTGAAATCGGTGCTGGTGGAACAGTCTCAGGAGCAGGTGTCCTACGCCAGGACTTTAGCCTTGTAGATTGTGGAGTATTTGCTACAGGGCAGGAAGCCAAAGACATCAGTTATCATTCTACCGGACTGGCTGAGGGAGGACCGATTGATGAAGACCTTTCAAGAGATCCATAGGACCTGGGAATGTGCCCCAGAGAACCAGACTCCTTTGGTGTGGATGCAAATGGACAATATGTCCAAGATGGTGAGCAGAGAAGCCTGGATGGAGTGGCTCTTAATGGTCGCGGCAGACTTATGACAGCGCAGAAAGATTGCTAAGCAGTCAGGTTTTGATCCGACGGAAGAAAAGGCTAAGGGAACCAGACAAGAGAAAATCAGGGAGAAGTTGAGGAATTGGAAAGAAACAGACCCGGCGGCGCAGCTGGAGAGGAGCCCTGCGGGACGTGCGGCCCTGAGTTCCAGCCTGGGGGCGAGTGCTACGGTTCCGTCCCCAGCAACTGGTGAGGATCTGAGGGAGGCGAGAGGGAGGAGGGAAGTGCAGAGGATGGGGAGCAACGTGCAAGGGGAAGGTGCTGGAAATTTGAGCGACATCAGTGATTCTGACCTTGACCCGGGAGTCTCTGCTAGAGCGAGCAAGAAACCGAGACGGGAGCATTCTTTGGGAGATCGGGTGGATACAGAAGTGGGTTTGGCGGCTGGAGAGGGTGGAAATGGTTTTGGTGTGGGAGAGCAAAGAGAAGGGCTTGGTCCGGATGGAGGGGCTGGGGGAACCTCAATGCAAGATGCTGCCGGTTTGGGTGTTTCTTTCTCTCAGGGAGAACAGAACAATCCCCTTTTGTTGAACGAGACGAGAACTAGGGAGCCGGGGGCACGGCTGAAGAGGTTATTGGAAGACGCGGATGCCTCCGGTAACGGCCGATTTCTGACAAGGCCTAGAATGGACTCTGAAACTAATGTGGCATCGAAGGGAAAAAGTGTAAGTCTAAACCCTCTGCCAGACAGATCTAGAAAGGGGAGGGAGGGAGATGATACACGTGGCAATGACACCCAAGGGGTAGCACCTGGTGGAGCTTCTGCTTTGCCGCCTGGACCGCCCGGTGGGAGGACTGGTGGCAAACCTCAGGAGCAAAGAAAAGACAGGAGGACGTACGCTAGTATAGCAGGACGGGGCACTGGCGCTGCTGGACCCTCCAATATTTCAGGTTTGACGGAAGAGGAAGAGGAATACTTAGACAGTTTTTTTCATCAAGCTTCAGATGTCAGGAACCCTAGGACGCGCTATGTTGTGCGCTTCAGATATCTGGGATCAGACCCTGAGAGAGGATCCAGAGCTTATATTTCAAAGAGGCTCCTTCGAGATACTTTGGTTGCCCCTAGAGAGGATATTGTGGCAGTGATTCAGCTAACAGGCTCTAGGGAAATCGATGTTTGTTTGGCTTCTGAAAAGGTCTACAGAGAGTTCTGGATGAAGTGCAAAAGGGTGAAACGTTTGAGCCCAGAGTTGCTGACTGAACATGAGATGGTCCCGCTATTTAGGGGGGATACAAAAGTCTTGACTGTAAGTTTCAGAACCACAACCATCCCTGCTCAGGATGTAGCACGGTGGGTGTCTAAATACGCTACCATTTTGTCGGGGCCTGATAAGAAGGAAGACGAACAGGGTTATTGGACAGGAGAATATAGGTGTGTGGTATCTTTTAAGAACGAGGCCCCTGAATAGAGGCATGGAAAGATACCCAAGTACTTTTTCCTGGGGGCCGATAGGGGGATCACCAGGTACAGCGGCCAGCCTCAGGCTTGTTTCCACTGCGGGTCTTACGATCATCAGAGACGTTTGTGCACCACTCCCTTGTGCTCCCGCTGTGGCACCAGGGGCCATCCGACGGCCTGTCACAGCAGCATCAGGTGCAACTTTTGTGGTGAATTGGGACACACTTATTTTTGGTGTCCCCAGGCCTATTACAATCAGCAAGATGCCAAAGTCTTGGAGAAGGCCCAACAAGTAGCCAGAATGGGGAAAGAAAGAGCTCAGTCCAAGGAACAGACAAGGGTCCTGAGGGACGCCTTAAGAGCCGGGAAGAGGAGTTGCTACGTGTGGAGAGGCGGGAAAACAGAGAGAGAAACCATGGTCCGGGACCTCTATTGGAGAACAGACAGCAGGAGGCAGTAAAAGAAGGAAAAGAGGCCGAATGGAACGTAGTACCTGGGAGGGGTGCTGGAAGAAAAGATGGAAACACGCAGAGAAAGGAGAAAGTGAGGGAAGAGGCAGTTAGGGGTCATAATAGGTTCCATGTTCTTGTAGAAGAGGAGAGAAGAGTTGAGGAAGAGAGTGGGTCAGTCCCTAAGGAATTCAGTGATAGAGAAGTTTTGGTGGCTGTCAAGGGGGCGGGAGACAGACAATCTAAACAGGCAGGAGAAGCAAAGGGACAAAGGAGCCCAAGGAGTCCAAGGAGCAAAAGGCATGGAGCCATAAGGAATCAGATCGTAGACCAGGAAACTGAGAAAAGTAAAGCGAAAGGAAAGGGGGTGGGAAGTGGAGAGTCGGTGTTAGAGAGACAGGCGGTGCTACTGTCGGGTGGGAGTCCTGAAGGCTTGCCTGAAGAGATGGTGAGAGAGATTGTGATGGAGGAAACACTTGGCGCAGAGTCGGTAGCTTCACCGCTGTTATTTTCAGAAGTAGAAGTTCTTATGCAAGAACTTGATAACGGATTAGTGAATCCTCCCGATGCTGATTCGGGTCTCTGTTTTCCCCCTCCGTTGCCACCCCCTCCCTACCCCGGACCTCCTGACGCCCTACCCTGCCCTCTTCCAGCCCGCCCTTTTGACCCGGATGGCCCGGTGTCTCCTTCACCATCCCTTCTTTCCCCATCCATTCTGCCCCTATCCCATATTAGTGAGACTACACCTTCGGGTTTGCCGGAGGAGGTAGAGAGGAGCCAGTTAGAACCAGTGAACCGGAGGGACAGGGAGGCCAGAGAGACGGAGAGGTTGGAGATTGAACTGGACTGAGTAGTTTTCGATGGCGTGGACTGTGGTGGTTTGGAAGCTAACAAAATTATATTTTGGCATTACATTATATCATTAAATTAAGAGATGTTACTTCAAAACCAATCCTTGTTTGGGAGAGAAAATCTACCTGTTTTTAATCAGGTTCTTTTTAATCAGGTTGTTTTTAATCAGGTTATTTTGATTGTTAATCTTGGAATTATCGCCTCGTTCTTTGATAGTTTAGAATCTAGATTTCTTTGCAAAAACAAAAAAGAGAAAAAAAAACAAAAAACAAAAAACAAAAAATGGTGTCCCTGAGAATTACCACCTGGAATGTGAGAGGCCTGAGGATGGCTGAGAGACGAAAGGAGATTCTTCCCCTGCTGGCAATGATGCCTCACGATGTGGTGGTTTTACAAGAGACCCACCTGGTGAGTGAACAGCAGCGCTCCCAAGCGCAGAAATTGTGGAGAAAAGGACCATTCGTTTGGTCTTACGGGGAGGAAGGTCAGGCCGGCGTGGTGGTTTTGTTTAAAGCAAGACAGGACCTCCATGTCGAATTCGTCCTGGAGGCATTGCCTGGCAGGTTGCTGGTTGCTGACTTCAGCCTGGTAGAGATTTTAAGGGACGGGAAGGAGAAAAAGAGGCCTTTTCGGCTTTGTGGCCTTTACGCTCCCGTAGCGGCATCGCGGCGGAAAACTTTTTGGGCACATTTGAAGGGGTATTGTTCCACTTATAGACATTTATTAATTGCAGGGGACTTTAATAATAGGAGCAAATTATCTGATTACTCCAATTATGTGGTTAGGGAGAAAAGAGGGAAGAAATCACCCATTTTAACGCCTGAGGAAAGATTCCTTGAGAATTTCTTGTCAGACTACAATCTCAAGGATAAGGCCTTGGAAGTGAACAATCAGCTGGGATTCTTCCCTCTCCCCTGCAAAAAGCCATTCTTCGATCGATACGGTCAACCGGGAAGCGGGAAGTTTACTTGTTACCAAAAAGACAGAGCTAGTAGATTGGATAGGATTAGAGCCCTCCCAGAATTAAAGACTCTGCATTGTCAACTGTCAGTCACCCCTTGGTCAGATCATGTAATGCTTGACATGGAATTCGCTTTGGGTGAAATTCACCCCAGAGGGAAACCTCTCTCGAGGCTTCGCCCAAAGACGATTCATAACACCGCTTGTAAGGAAGAAATTGCGGCCGTCTTAGCAAACGTGCTGACGTTAGAGGATCTGTATTTTGGAGAATTGTCAAACTGGTGGGAGCGAGCCAAAAAAGTCATCAGGAAAACCTGTCAACGTTACGAATACGTCATCAATAGGAAGGATCTGCAGACTTATCAGGTAGCAGTACACCAATTTCTGAATTGTCACCAGAAGGTTAACCAGGGGCTCCCGGTAAATCAGTATTTGTTGGAGTGGTCTAGAGGATTCATTAGAGATTTCCAAATCAGACAGAAACTAAAAAAAAAAATGATCAAGAGTTTCGAAGTAAAGGGGCGGTGGTGGACATTGAAGAATGGGCTAGAGCCAAAAGTCCCCAGCCTTCCATTGTTATGGGAGGATTGAGACGTTGCGAGAAGGACTCGGTGAGGTCGGATCCAGCAGGAATGTTGAGCGTGATGCAGGACTTCTATGGGGAATTGTATGAGGGCCAGAATATAGGGAGAGACAATATTGAGGGCTTTTTTGATAGGGTACCTGAAACTGTGTTACAGAAGATGTATCAAGGGTTGTCTCAGCAGGACAGGGATGATCTGGTGGCCCCTGTGACGGAAAAGGAAGTTCAGGATGTCATAGCGCAAGGAAGGAGCAAATCCGCTCCGGGTCCGGACGGACTCGGATGGAGCTTCTACAAGACTTTTGCTAGGTGGCTGGTTCCTCCGCTCACCCGAGTCCTAAATGAGCTCTTGTCCAGGGAAAGCCTGACTGACTCTTTTTATGAAGGGATTTTGATTTTCTTTCCCAAACAAGGAGATTCGACTTTGCCTCAAAATTGGTGGCCCATCGTTTTAACCAAAGTGGATTATGGAATACTAGCAAAGGTTTTAAGCAACAGACTGACCAAGTTAGCCTCGAGAATTGTTTTGGCTTCCCAAACCAGCGCAGTTCCGGGACGTTCTATGTTGGATTCTCTGTGTTTGTTTAGAGAGGTATTTGATTTGGCCCGAAAAGGAAAATGGGAAGGGAAAATATTGCTGTTAGATCAAACCAAGGCTTTTGATCGAGTTCACCATCCCTTTATGTGGGAAGCTCTGGCAAGAAAGGGACTCCCCCTTGATTTTGTTAGGTATGTTCAATTGTTGTATTTGAAGGCACAAGTGATTCCTCAGATCAATGGGCACAGAGGGGCTCCGATTAGGGTGAATTCAGGAGTCAGGCAGGGCTTTCCTTTAAGCCGTCTCCTCTACGTCCTGATTTTGGATTCAGTTCTCTGCCAAATTCAAGCCGAGGAAAATATCCCAGGTTTGAGAGTTCCCCCTCCCAGTGGGGGAATCGTGTCTTTTTCCAGGGAGGTTTCGGTTAAGCAGGTGAAATATGCAGCCCACGCGGATGACGTTTCTCTGTTTGTCAACAATCGAGAAGAGATCGTTTCAGTTCTGAATGTGTTTGAAGGCTATGAGCGGGCTTCAGGGGCTCAGATTAATTTACAGAAAAGCCATCTGATAGCTTTCTTTAGAGAGGAAGAAATCTTATCTCTATCTCCAGTGAACATTGTAGCAATGAATCAAGAGACACAACGTGAAAATGAAAGACTAGAGAAATTAGAGGAGTATAAAATGTTAGGTTTATTGTTCTCCATGAAACCTTTTGGGTGGGAAAAGAACTGGCAGCTTTGGTTAGAGAAAATGAAGGCATATTTTGACAAATGGAAACTGTGGAAATTGAATGTTTACCAGAAGGCGGTGTACGTCAAAACTTACCTCATACCTCTGGCCTTGAATTTGGCTGCAGTTTACCCACCCCCTAAGGCCTGCTGAAGGAAGCTGAAAAACTGGTTTTCCGATTCCTCTGGGGAACGGGCGCTTTTCCCCTGCCTCAGGCGGTGGCCTTTAGGAAAACGGAACAGGGAGGCCTTAACTTACCCGCCTTGCGCCTAAAGTTTCTGGCTACTTTTCTCAGCCAGAACTTTGGAAAGTTTCGCCAGTGGTTTCGTCGGCAGGCAGGCCCAGAGGGGTGGGTTGCTCTTTTTGCAGAACATTGGGTGAAGGAGAGCTGGGCTGAGAAGTGGTGGAGAGAGGAACCGGTGCCTTTCCAGGTGACAGCCACGATGAGACACGCCGGCCCTGACTTCCTGAGGGAGGTCTATGGGCAGATTCAGCAAAACGGGGTCTTGGCGGATTGGTTTCAGACCAAAGAGGGATCTATGCAAGACTTGAAGCATTGCATATACTGGGAAACGGTGGATGTGGTGTTTTTTCAGCCGCAGTTGGAAGAAAATACAAAGAAAGACCATTTGTCTGGATATTTAAAAGAAGTGCCCAGGAACATCGAATGTTTTGCGGACCGGAGGATTCCCTTCGGCCTGTGGGACATTCGATGGAGATTTTACCATCAAATCTATTATTTAAAAGGAAACCAAGTGTGGCTGAAGGAAACAGAACAAATATGTCCTAGACTTTTGTGTCAGAGACAAGCCTCTCCTAGCAGAAGTCAAGCCAAGGAGACTCTGGAACACTTTCTAAAGGACTGCCCCTCGGACACGGACACTTGGAAGAAGATAGCTGCCGCCCTCGACTGGCCGGACTTGGCACGCCAGCCTTGGGAGGCGGTGGCGTCCGGATTGGAGCCGGAAAGCAGAGTCAGAGGACCATGTCGACACCTGCGGAAAAAAAGAAAGAGAGGACATAACGGGAGGCCTGTTGATTTGTTCTGGGTTGTTCCCTGGTCGACCATAAGACTGGTTAACTTGTACGTTTTGCTGGCTTTGGTTTTCCAGAGAAAAAAAGAGTTAGTTACACAGACACAAGCGGATGTTAACATTGCTGTTCGTTTTGTAGTGAACAAAATAAAAACTCTAAGTGAAACAGAGAGAGGCAGGATGTCCTCAAAGAGATGGAAGGAGTTCTGGCCATGGCTGGCAGAAACAACACCTGGCATAACTTGAGGTGTAGCTTATACACTTATAGGTAATAGACATAAGTATGTTATAAGTATGTTATTTATTTATTTTATTTTATTTAAATTTCTGTTTTAATGTCTATTTTAATTTAATTTCTATTTTAAATTCTATTTTAATTTCTATTTTAATTATAGTTTAAATTTTAAGCGTAATTTGAACAATAGTGTTCTTTGTGTTTTATATATAAATGTGCATAATATGTAAGAAAGTTTGACAGGGAAACAGGACTAGGAATAGTAGTAAAAATAAATAATTGTATTGAAAATTATAATGCTTATCTAAAGATAGGTGTAATTTTGAAAAAATTT
This sequence comes from Cyclura pinguis, assembly GCA_030412105.1. Lineage (NCBI taxonomy): Eukaryota > Metazoa > Chordata > Lepidosauria > Squamata > Iguanidae > Cyclura > Cyclura pinguis. Next base: position 135,360,317 of record CM059601.1, read on the forward strand.
TAATAACTTCGGGTACTTTTTTGAAGAAATGTTATATTTTGTTATACTGTTATATTGTTGTTTTGATAACTTTATTATGTAATTCCATTTGTGAATTTGTACTATTCTACTGTAGGCAAATGTGTTTGTAGGATGTTAAAATTTTAATAAAATTACTTAAACCTAAAATTACTTAAACCTAACCTAGCCCGACCCCTAGCCCTAGCCCTAACGCTAGCCGTAGCCCTAGGTCTAGCCCAAGCTCTAGCCCTAGCCCTAACCCTAACACTAACGCTAGCCCTAGCCCTAACCCTACTACAAACCCTAGCACTAACTTTAAACCTAGTCCTACCCTAGCCCTAACCCTAACCCTAGCCCTAACCCTAGCCCTAAACTATCCCTAGCCCTAGCCCCATCCGAGCCATCGGCCTAAGCCTAGCCCTAGCCCTAGCCCTAGCCCTAACCCCGAACTCTAGCCCTAACCTTAATCCTAACCCTAGCCCTAACCATAGCCCTAACTTATCCCTAGACCCAAACCAAACCAGTTTGACATTGATTATTTTTTAATTATTGATTATTGTTTAATTGACGTCTGTGTGCTTGTGTTTAGGTTTAGGTTATAGTTAGGAATAAGATAGAAACCCTTTGCTTTCCCTTTTCCTGTAGAGTAATACTACCACCAAACCTGTAAGCCCCTATTCGGCTCTAAAATGATTTTTGATTTTTAATTGGAAAATGTTCGATATTGTCCCCAACATCGCCCATTTCCGCGGGGGGGGGGATTGTTACCTCCCTGTCTAGCCTGAACTTGGGGGATATAGAGATATCTTTTGATTTCAATAATTCGGCTTCACATATCCATTCCCCTCCACGTGCTTGCGAGGCCCCCGGACAAACACGCACACAAGCTTGGCCGATAATCGCTGTAATATTCCAACACAATATAGGCAGGCCAGAAATAGGCGACTTGTAGCTTCAGGAGACCTCAAGGCAAGTACCTCAATTATGTATGCAAGCAACTTTCAAAAGATCCTCTGCCCTGTGCTGGCAGCTTGATGATCAAAGTATACAACGCTCAAGTACTCCGTGTTTGCATACTGGCTATCCTATTGACAATTTGGCTATAATTCAATCATTCAAATTCTGACCTTTTGGAGGCTTTGTCTCCAGCCCCAAGCTCATTGTTTTCCCCAAGTCCAAACTAGCCTGTGGTCACAATTCTCCTTATAAAAACCCCTGACTTTGAGAGCTTCCTTGGATCGCTCTTCGCTTCCATCCCACCTTGCTGTCGCTTTGTCCAGTTAGCCTTCCCCTCAGCTCCACGTGCTGAGAGCCACACTCCCCAGCTTCTCTGCTTCTAACCAGGCTTCAGGACAGGTGAAGTATTACCCAAACCAACAACTCCTCTAAAAATCCCACTCCAACCTTTATTTCTTTAGTTATCTGTGTGAGTGTGCTGCAGACACTGTTTGATTGTATTTTTAATAAAACAACATTTATTATTTCAACTTCTGTGTGCTCCTTGACTCGGCCTGACCCCATAAACATAGGGTTCAAGATCTCGCTACATTACCCTGCCTCTCGCATTGCTAGGCTGTGCTCTTGGCTAATTTCCCCAACTTATATAATTGAGAGCACATTTAGGTGTCCCTCCTGGGACCCCCAGAAATCAGGGTAACAGGCTGAAACGGGCAGCTCAGAGGGAAGCTGCGTTGACTAGATTAAGGAAGCAATGATAAGTAACACCTGTCTTTGTGGCTATTTATGTCTGTCAGTGTGGCTTCCTCCTTGCTTGTACCAAATTATTTGCAAGCCTCATGACCCTTGTGTTCTGGCTCCCTTGACTCCTCTGGACAGACCTCTGCTTTCTAGACTATTGGACTGGAATTTGACCTGGCTTGGCTCTGCGGTTTCCTTAATAGTTGTTGTATCGGACATTCTCCGCTTCCTCCTCCTCCTCCTTGCAGCAAGTATTCTCACCTCCTCCCCCTTGCTTGCCGTGAGGTACAGGCAGGGAGTTGGACTCTGACAAGTCCTAACCCTAGCCACAGCCCTAACCTTAACCCTAACCCTAACACTACAGTGGTACCCTTACCAGTAGTAACCCCAGCTGTCACCCTAGCCCTAGCTAAAGCAGCCCTAGCTCTTGCCCTAGCCCCAACTCTAACCTTAACTCTAAACATAAACATAATCCTAACCCTAACCATCACCGTCTAGCAACCCTAACACTAACCCGGAACATAGCGGTAACATTTGACATAAATTGCCATAACCCTAAACCTAGTCCTAGCATTAGCCCTAATCCTTGCTCTTGACACAGCCCTAGCCCCTATCCTAACCTAGCATCCCTAGCCTTTGACCTACTCTAGCATCCCTAGTAACCCTAAATGTCGGTCTACACATAGGCGCAGTGCTAATCCTAGCCCTTGCCCTAGCCCTAGTGTCCTTAGCCCTTGACCTACCTCTAGAAGCCCCAGCTCTAACTAGAGCCCTTGCTCTAACCCTAACCCTAGCCCTAGCAGTTTTAGCCCTAGCCCTAAGCCTAGCTCTACTCTAGGCTTAGCACCCTAGCCATAACCCTAGCTCTCCTAGCTCTAGCCTTAGCCCTACCCTAACCCTATCCCTAGCCATATGCTGAAAAACTCGAGCCATAACCCTAGCAGCCCTATTACTAGCCTATGCCCTACCCATAGGTGTAGCCCTAACTGTACGCCTAGCAGTGACCTTAATCCTAGCTCTCGCCATATACCTGACTATAATCCTAGGCCTAACATCTCTAGCCCTTGACCTAACTCTAGAAGGGCTAGCCCTAGCCCTAAACCTAACTGTAACCATAACCCTAGCCCTAGCCTTAGCTCTAGCCCTGGATCTAAAAGTTCTAACCCTAATCCTAGCTCTAGTAGCCCTAACCCTAGTCTTACCATTTCCCTAAACCTAACCCTAACCCTGATCCTAGCTGTAGCCCAAGAAAATTGACTGTAACTCTAGCAGCCCTAGACCTCACCAATGCCCTAGACATACCTCTAAGCCTAATCCTTGGCTTCTCAGTAACCCTAATCCTGGCTTTAGTCATATACCTAGCCCTAATCCTAGCTATAGCCCTAGCATCCTGAGCCTTTCACTACTTCACTGCTCTATTCCTAGCCCTAGCCTTACCCCTAAATTCAACTATAACCTTTGCCCTAGGAATAAACTTAATTGCACATCTACCCATAGGCCTAGCTCTAATCCTATCCCTTGCCCTAGCATCCCTAGCCCTTGACCTACCTCTAGAAGCTCTAGCCCTAACCCTAGCCTTAACACTTACCCTGACCCTAGTTCTAGTACCCCCAGCCCTAGCCTTAGCCCTACTGTAAATGTATGACTAATCCTAGTTCAAGCCCTAGAAACTTGAGTCCTTCCCCTAGCAGCCCTAGTCCTACGCTAAGCCATAGCCATAGCTCTAACCCTAACCCTGACACTAGCCTTAGCACTAAAACCTAATCCTAGCTCTGGCTATAGTCCTAGCCCTAATTGCAGCCTTAGATCTAGCATCCCTAGCCCTTGAACTACCTCTAGCATCCCTAGTAACTCTAAACGTAGTTCTCAACATAGGCCTAGTGCTCATCCTAGCTCTTGCCCTAGCCCTAGCATCACTAGACTCTGACCTACCCCTAGAAGCCCTACTCCTAACCCTAGCCCTAACCCTAACCATAAAACTAGCCTCAGCCCTAGCAGCTTTTGTCCTAGCCCTAGCCCTACCTTAGGCCTAGCAGCCCTAGCCCTAACCCTAGCTCTAGTTGCCCTAACCCTAGCCTTAGCCCTACCCTAACCTTAACGCTAACCCTAGACAAGCACTAACTCTAGCAGCCCTATTTTCAACCTAACCATAGCTCTAAGCCTAACCCTACACCTAGAAGTAACCCTAAATCTAGCTTTAGCCTTATACCTGGCCCTAATTCTAGCCCTACACTAGCCCTACCATCCCTAGCCCTTCACCTAATTCTAGAAGCCCTAGCCCTAACCAAAACCCTAACCATAGCCCTAGCCCTATTTCTAGCCCTAGGCCTAAAAGTTCTAAACCTAACCCTATCTCTAGTAGTCCTAACCCTAGTCTTAGCACTACAATAACCCTAACCCTAATCTTAGCAGACCTAGATCCAGCATATGCCCTAGCCATAGCTCTAATCCTAACCCTAACCCTAGCCTAACCAGGAACCTAGCCCTAGCCCAATAAAATTCAACTTAACCCGAGCAGCCCTAGACCTAGCCATAGCTCTAACCCTAACCCTAGGCCTCTCACTAACCCTAATCCTAGCTTTAGTCATATACCTAGCCATAATTCTAGCCCTAGCTCTAGCATCCCAAGCCCTTCACTACCTCTAGCAGCCCTAGCTCTATATTCAACCCTAATTCTAGCCCTAGCAATAAACCTAAACCTACATCTGCCCATAGGTCTAGCTCTAATCCTAGCCCTTGCCTTAGCCCTAATATACCTAACCGTTGACCTACCTCCAGAAGCCCTAGTCCTGGCCCTAGTAGCCCTAGCCCTTGTAGCCCTAGCCCTAGCCTTAGCCCTAGCCCTAGCCCTAATTCTACCCTAGGCCTAACCCTACCAGCCCTATTACTAGCCTTTGGCCTAGCTATAGCTTCAACCCTAACCCTAGGCCAAGCACTAACACTAATTCTCACTTTAGCCATATACCTAGCTCTAGTAACCCTAAACCTAGGTCTACCCATAGGCCTAGTGCTAATCCCAGCCCTTTCTCTAGCCCTAGCATCACTAGGGCTTGACCTAACTCTAGAAGCCCCAGCCCTAACCCTAGCCCTAGCCCTAGCCCTAACCGTAGCCCTAGCCCTAATCATAATCATACATTTACCTATGTAGCCATATACCTAGCTCTATAACTAGCCCTAGCTCTACTCTAGGCCTAGCAACCCTAGTCCTGACCTTAGCTCCACTAGCCCCAGCCCTAGCCTTAGCCCTAACCCTTAACCCTAACTGTAACCCTGGGCCGAGAAACTCAAACCCTAACCCTAGCAGCCCTATTCCTAGCCTATGCCCTAGCCATACCTAACCCTAACCTTAGGCCTAGTACTAACCTTAATCCTAGCTCTAGCGATATACCTAGCCATAATCCTAGCCCTACCAAGCCCAAGCATCCCTAGCCCTTGACCTAACTCTAGAAGCCCTAGCCCAAACCCTAGCCATAGACCTAGCACTAAGCGTAACCCTAACCCTAACCCTAACACTAACCCTAGCCGCCCTAGTCCTAGACTTAGCCATACCCTAGTCCTAAGCCTAAACCTAGCCGCAGCCCAAGATTCTCAAGCCCGAACCCTAGCAGTCCTAGTCTTGGCATTTGCCCTAGCCATAGCTCTAACCCTAACCCTAAGCCAAGCACTAACCTTTATCCTAGCTCTAGCCATATACCTGGCCCTAATCCTAGCCCTACCCTAGCCTTAGCATCCCTAGCCATTGACTTAACTCTAGAAACCCGAGCCCTAACCCTAACACTAGCCCTAACCATAACGTAACCCTAACCCAACCCTAACCCTAGACCTAACTCTAGCTCTAGCCCTAGGCCAAAATTTCCAACCGTAACATTAGCTCTGGTAGCCCTAGCTCTAGCATTAGAACTACCCTCAACCTTACCATAATTCTAGCCCTAGCCTAAGAAACTTGACCCTAACCCTTGCAGTCCTAGAAGTCGCATATGCCCTATCCATAGCTCTAACCCTAATCGTAGGTCTAGCCATAACCCTCCTAGCTTTAGCCATAAACCCAGCCCCAGTCTTAGCCCTGGCCCTTGCATCCCAAGCCTTTCACTACCTCTAGTAGCCCTAGACCTAACCTTAGACTTTGCCCTAGGCCTAAATTCAACCTTAACCATAGCGCTAGTACTAACCTGAATCCTACATCTACACATAAGCCTACCTCTAATCCTGTCCTTTGCCCTAGTCCTAGCATCCCTAGCCCTTGACCTAACCCTAGACCCCTAGCTGTAAGCATAGTCCTAGCCCTAACTCTATCCATAGCCCTAAGTCTAGGCCTAGCCCTAGCCCTAGTTCTACCTTAGGCCTAGCTGCCCTAGCCCTAACCCTAACTCTACTAGCCCTAGCCCTAGCCCTAGCCTCAGCCCTACCCTAACCTTTGTTACCCTGGCTTCTGAGGGTCCATTGGGGGACACCTTAATTTGCTCCAAAATTGCAAAGATTGGAGAAATTAGCGGAGCACTGGCTTTAGCAAAACAAGGGGCAGGGTAACCCAACAGAATCTTCTACCCAATTTTTATGGGGTCGGACCAAGCAAAAAGCCAGACAATCATACTAAGAAATGGATTTTATTAACAAATAGATTCTCATGCACCACCACACTCACTCACTCATGCACACAAGTCTTATTGAGAAGGGAAAGAGGTGACAATTGATAGGAGATACAGCAGAGAGGGTGTAGAGGTGGTGATACTTCCCCTATCCAGAACTCTTCAGTCTGGGAAGCGGCAAGAAGAATGGAGCTCAGCAAAGAAAGGCAGCTGAGGGGAGCACTCAACTAACAGAGTGTCGGTCTGCTAGCGTGGCGGGGAGTTCTCTGAAGAGACTCTCAAAAATGGGAACTACTTATAGGGCAGAACATACCTCAAGGGCAGGCCCTCTCTTGGGAAGAACAATGGACAAAATAAAAGGAAAAATGCTGCTCAATATCAATATGATTGGTTCATGTAAATGAACCTCACCTCCGTAGGATTCTCCAAAGTCGGAGTGGCTGTGTTACTGCCCTGGCTAGTCCGAGCTTTGGGGATATTAAAAGATATCTCTTGATATCACAATTTGGCTGCACTTCTCTATTCCTCATAGCCGCTCATGCCACTTTGCTGCCCCCACGGGCATTGGATTCAGTGTTTCCACAACTTTAATGGTCTCAGCCTCAGCGATACCTCCGAATATTTAGTAATACTGGTAAATACCACAGTCATGGCCCAGATTAACTGTGAGTGCTTCTGTTTAAGGACTCCTTGTACCAACTTGGTAGTATTGCCTAATGGTGCGACTGTAAGAGTAAACCGCACTGCTGGGAACCCCTGTTTTTGCTCACAGATGGTCCAAGACTTTTTTGGCCAGAACGTCTATCTCCAGTGGGAGATATGAGATTATGTGTTTGAAAGTGTCTACGCACCCATGGAATCCAAGTTAGTTGGATTCCACCTTGGGACGAGATCCCTGCGTCTTTATGGCTCAGGAATATCACCAGTTTGTCGCAACGAGTAAAGGAGGTCTCGCACTCTCTCCACCAAATTGCCTTGACTGTCAATCACACTGCTCAGGTAATAGTAAGCACTTCCGAGGAGCTGAAATCCGCCATGAGACATTCGTGGTGGGATATCTTTAATTGGTCCTCCACGGGCCAGGTTATAGCACACTTCGCTCTCCACCCTTTAGTCATTTTGGTGGCGTTTCAGCTAATTTTGGTAGCCAGTCTTGTTGGTTTGGTATTTTGGATTAAGAAACAGATCCTCATGTTGCAAGCCGTCCATTTTTATTAAGGGAAGAGGTTCCCCCGTTTGTAAATAGTGGTTGCTGTAGAGTATAGTTAGTGTGTTTAAGTCTATTCTTTAACCTTTTAAGGGAAGGTTTTTGTTTTTGGAGGAAACAGACTCTTGGGATGGCTGTCCCAAGATCCTCTTTTCCTCTGAGGTAGATCGGGCCTACAGAGTCAGCCTGGGTCCTCTGAGGAAGGTGAGTCGGACCGGAGTACCGACCTTTTCACACTCCGAACGCCAGCATTCTCTCACTCGGAGGGATTGCCTTGTGCAATAGCGTTCTGGTGGGATTAGGGCGAGAAGAAGGGGGCCTCACGACCCTCTCAGGAGAACCAGGTCTGACTCTGGACTCCCAGTCTACTGCCCAGGCATGCCCCTCAGCATATCGAGGGCCTCCTCCCCTCTTCTTTCATGTGACTGGATTGTTAGAGTGAGAGTAATTGGTACCTCTATTTTGTTAGTTGCTTCATGCAATTTTGATTTCACCAATTTGGAACCGCTCTCCGACGCCCCATAGGGGCCGGAGACCCACACAATTGGCCTGACGCCCGGCCCTGGTGCATTGTGTCTCATTTGCATATGTTAGTAGGACATTTGCATACATGCGTCGATCCAACCAGACCAATTACCGAGGGAGTCAGCATCCGCTCTGGCAACGAGCAAGCGTACACTCACTTGTCTCTGATTTGGTTTATTCTGTCTTTTCCACCAGTATTGGGGCCCCGCCATCAGGCAGAGCAAAAAAAATAAAAATAAAAATAAGGAGGGGTCAGAGCCTAACCTATTTCAGTATGAGCATGCGAGTACCGCTGCCATTGCAGACGGGGCTTCAGCAGGGGCAACTTATGAGTGGCTGTTTGAAACAAAGCACCCTGCTGATGTGAACCATTGCCACCGCCCATCCAGTGAAATACGGGATGGAGCAAAATTTGCCATCCTGACCTCAGGATTGGTCCATCTGACCCCTGAGCTTTGCAGGTCTGATCTTACTCAGAGTGAACTACAGCTAGGCACTCGACTCCCCAAGCTCTGGCAGATGTGTCACCAGCCTAGGGTGACCATGATCTGCAGTGGCCTTAACATTGCCGCTCCTGGTATGGTTTTAAGATCTGGTCCCATCCTGTGTCCACCAGCTGCTCCCGGTAGATCTCCATTTTCCAACAGATCGCATTCACAGTGGGCTTTGAGCCAGCCATTTGCATTAATGGTATCATTGGATAGTAAACATGTCAGTCCTTCTGTTAAAATTCTAATAGGTCTACTGCTCCAGAAGACTGGGAAGATCCCGAGGTTGTACCATCACCCCCGAGCACTGTGTGTGTGGGGTGACGAAGAAAGTTGCCACTCCATCTGATGGCCGAGACTTGGAGATTCCTGGTTCTTCGACGACCCCTGAGGTTGTGAGGGAAGGTGACCATGCAGCCTCTTGATTGCAAAAACGGACTTTTTGCCATTCCTACTACTGTTTGCCGACCCGAGAAAACCTATGGACTATTCCAGGCTCCAGATTCTGCAAAAGCTCCTTTGCTCCTGAACTTGCAGCAAGCCAAGATGCACCGACTTGGATATTTTGTTGTTGTTCCCGTTCCGTTGCCTGGATGGACTTATGTTTTGCTCGCCCGTTCCAGTTAAAAGACTTTTCCTGTTGGGAGGGGGGTGCCAAGACGTTTGCTTGCACCTCCCCTCCCCCGGACTACGACCTTTCATCCTCACTGAACTGGTTGCTCCTTGGATTTCCTTCATTGCCAGACCATGCATTGGACTTACCGTATTTCATTGATTGCTTCATTTTCCATTTGATATTTTACTGCCATTTGCTCATCTTTTGACATTTCCCTATTGACGGGACATTGGACATTGTTTATTGTTTAACTGTTTATTGTTGTGCTACATTGGTGTGTGTTTGTTTAGGTTTAGGTTTTAGTTAGGAATGTCTTTATAAGATAGTAATCTTTTGCTCTTCGCGAAATTCCCTTTCCTGAGGAGTGATATGGCTACCAAACTGCAAGCCCCTATTCGGCTCTATATTGGTTTTTGCTTTTTGATTGGAAAATGTCCGATATTGTCCCCAACATTGCCCATTTTCGGGGGGGGGGATTGTTACTGCCCTGGCTAATCTGAGCTTTGGGGGTATTAAAAGATATCCCTTGATATCACAATTTGGCTGCACTTCTCTATTCTTCTCCATGTGCTTGCGAGCCACCAGACAAGCATGCAAACAAGCTTGGTCGTTAATAGCCATAATATTCAAACTACAATACAGGCAGGCCAGAAATAGCTGAGTCACTGCTTTAGGAGACCTCCAGGCAAGTACTTTAATTAAGTATGCACGCTACTTACAGAAGAGCCTCTGCCCCGTGATGGCAGCTTGATGGGTAAACTATGCAATACCCAAGTACTCTGCATCTGCATGCTGGCTACTCTACTGAGAACTGCTACGATAACTCAATCATTCAGATTCTGACCTTTCGGAGGCTTTGTCTCCAACTCCAAATCTATTGTTTTCCCCCAAGTACGGCATAGCCTGCAGTCACAATTCTCCTTATAAAAACCCTTGATTCTGAGACCTTCCTCGGAACGCTCCCAAGTTTCATCCCGCCTTGCTGCTGCTTTGCTTGGCGAACCTCCCCTCAGCTCCACGTGCTGAGCTACATCGCACCCCAGCTTCGCTCTCTATTTTTCTGGGCTTCAGGACAGGTGAAGTATCACCCAAACCAGCAATCCCTCTAAAAATCCCTCTATACCACTCCAACCTTTATTTCCTTTAGTTATCTTGTATGAGTGTGTCGCATACACTGTTTGGCTTGTATTTAATAAACATCAGTTGTTATTTCCACTTCTGTGTTCTCCTTGACTCTACCCGACCCCGTAGACATAGGGTTCAAGATCTCACTGTTACCCTGCCTCTCGTAACGCTAAGCAGTGCTCTGAGCTAATTTTCCCCACCTTTAGTTGAGCACATTTTGGTGTCCCTCCCGGGACCCCCAGTTCACAGGGTAACCTGACTAGAAGCAAAGATGGCTAAACAACCTGTCATACTTTGCTGATGTGATAATGATGGTGGAAGATTTGTTGCAATAGGACTCAATGGCGTCTGGAAAAGTGGAGAGACTGAGCATGGGAGTGCATGTTGGAATGTAATTAAAGTATAATATTAAACATGCAATTTATCATGATATAGAATATTATTAAATTATTTCTTTTATTTCTCTTTTGGGGTTCAAATTTATAAGAACTGCTTACCTCAAATTCTTTTTTCACTTTTATTGTAAACAATCTGTTTAAAGTACTCAGGCTTTTTATTAAAGCATCTGAGACCATAGGGTTTTAAAAAATCTTCCCCTTCCCCTTCAAAGAGAGTGAGGAGAGAGATCTGCTCTGAGGAGGGAGATGCTATTTTCAAGCCTCCTCTGCGAGACTGTAGAAAGGTCCATAGCTAGTTCTTCCTTGATGCTGGATTGCCAAATGTTAAGATCGCAATATACAAGCACTAGTTCCAGTTCTCATAGCTTCATTTTGAACAATTTTTTGAGCCATTTCTCTTGACATAAAGCCATGCTGAAGTATCTTGAACTGTTCTTTTCGACTTTCTTCCAGTTTTTTCCAATGATCCTCTTGTTGATATTTCTGTAGAAGCAAATCATAAATTTCATATAAGATAAAGGTCTTCATGGTCCCATTCCCCAATCTACCACTGCAGTTAATTTATGATGGCTACCTATGATTTTATCAGGCACTCCACTTGTCCCAGGGCATACTGACATCAGTAACACCAGCTGTCTTTCTTAAATTTTTATTCCATATGAGACATGTGGGTTGGATCTATGACCTACTTTTGCACATCACAAATTACTCCATTCTGCAGGATCTCTTGTCCCCGTGTATAACATTTTCATTGTGCTACATGGCCTACTATGGAAATAAGAGGGCAAGGAAGACTGCTTCTATCAACCCAGGTTACATACACCTAAATCTAGGTCTAACATATTGTCTTATTGATTGTGTGAATTTACAGCAAAATATTTTCTACATAAAATACCATTGTGCTGGATTTTATCTCTATGTACAAAACTTATAATTTAAGCACATTACATACATATCCTGTTCTAGAATGCAGCTACATGCCTTACTGAACACTTGTATAAAAGTAACTTTTTTCACTGGTGGCTAATGGCTCCAATGTCAGTGGAATACTGAATCTACTTTTGGTTACAGTTCAAACTTTAAAGCAGCTATCTAAGGTGCAGAACTTTGGACAGCTCCTTTAAAATTTGGACTATAGCCTGGGGGGATTCACCACTGTAACAGCAAAGCAGAAGTCCTCCTGCACAGGCACACTTTAAAATCCTTTTCCTCTCAATGAAAATCACAGTGTTTTCTGAATGGAGGGCTCCAAGTACTATCAATCAAAAAGTTTTCTGCAACGATCCCTCTTTCCCTCTCATTCAGTGCAAATTACAAAACATAACAAATAGTGGTCCTGTTCTGCACTTCTCTGTGACCCCCTTGAAGCAGTACTGTGTGAAAACAAAATCAAAGAAGATAGCTGAAAAGCAAAGCAAACTGTGATTTTTGTAACTGTGATTTCTTGAGTGGTCATCTGTGAACTCACACAAATGGGCTATCTGTGCCTAGACAGTGCGATGTTAAGAACCTTCTATAGCCTGGAGTTAGGTGCTTTTGCAGGAACTCCGCTTCTATCCCCTAAGGGCACCCTTCCTGCCTAAACTGTTAGTTCCTTGGCCAGATGTGAGGGCGATCTGGCTGCGACATCTGTCACCCCATTGATCACCAGGGTTGATTCGGCTGATCTGGCTGGCTAGGCGGGTGTCCCCTTCCTCCCTCACCGCTCCATGTGCGTCCCTCCTGAAGCTGCACGCTTGGTAGAAGAGGACAACCATCCCAGATAGAAGGAGTGTACCATTCTTCGGTCAAGGGTATACGATAGCTGCGCTCCCCTGCTAGAACCTCCAAACAAGCTCAAGGTCCAAAGTAGGAGTTCCTTGGCCACTTGAGGCAGCAGCGGACCAACAACAGGACATGAGAGGGGAAGATGAGCGGGGTTGTGTGAGTTCACAGATGACCACTCAAAGAACCACAGTTACAGGTAAGCAATCTGTTCTTTTTCTTTGTGGTCTCTGTGATTCACACAAATGGGACACTAGTGGGTGACTAACTTAGGAGATGGGAGTGTCATGCCAGAGACCACAAGGAGCAGATACAGTTTCAGAAGGTATCATCTAAGCCACAGCAGATTTTAACACTGCTCTTCCAAAATTAGCATCAGTCCATGCTCCAGCCTGTAGTGAGTAATAAATGTAGTGGGTTGCAACCAAGTGGCAGCCCTGCAGATCTCGTCAAGAGGAAGTCCATGTAAGAAGGCTGTGGATTCTGCCATGGCTCTAGTAGAATAGGTCCTCAGCTGATGTGGGTTGTTGTTTTTTTCCACAGTTCATAGGCTAGGTGGATTGTCAATGCAACCCATTTTTGTGAGTCTTTGAGGTGACACATGCTGTCTCTTTTTTGCAGATGAGTAGCACACAAAAAGCTTCTTAGTGTCCCTGAAAAGGGAGGTGCATTGTATGTAGAAAGCCAGGGCATGAACGTCGAGCATCTGGGTTGTGGAGCTGATGTTCCAAGTGACAGGAAGGATTTGGAAAAAAAGCTATAAGGATGTTGTCTTGGTTAAGATGGAATGAGGAAACCACTTTGGGCAGAAAGGTGATATCTGAAGACCATCTTCTCCTTATGGAACTGAAGGTAAAGGGGATCCTGTTACCCTGATTTCTGGGGTCCCATGGGGGACACCTCAATGTGCTCCAAATAATGGAAAATGGGAATTAGCCAGAGCACAAGCTATAGCACTACGAGAGGCAGGGTAACCTAGCAAGATCTTTCAACCCAATTTTTACGTGGTCAGGCCAAGCCAAAAACCAAGCAGAATTGTCTAATAAATTATTTTATTGAGGGGAATTCACTCATACATGCACACAAGATACACACAATCACACATTCACACAAGAGCTAGCTGAAAGAGAAAGGGAGGAAAAATTATAGAGAGGCTGAGGGATTTGGGGGGGGGTTATAATTACCAGTCCAGAAGAGTAGTGAAGAGCAGAAATGTATTTTGGCTTAGGTAGGACCTAAGGACAGTTCTCATTCAGGAGCCAGACAGACAGAGTGACGGGTAGACCTTCAAGAGACTGCACTGGGCATCCTCAGATCAGGGGTATTTGTACCCTGAAAATGGCTTGTGGCTGTGAAGGTTCCAGATGAAAGACAAAGGGAACCTGTTGTGGACAATGAGTCTTTCCCCTGTTGATGGGCTTAGTGCTTGGATTGACAAAGACATGATGGATGTTGTAATAGCTGTCTATTCTGGGTGCTGTGAAGAAAGAGGAAAGAATCCAGGTGTACAAGGGATGGATATCTGTCAATCAGTGTCCTGGTAGGCTCCTCACAGTTGGATTCCCTGGAAAATTCCAGCTTCTATTTAACCCTATTATCCACAGGAATGACGTGTATTTGCCTGACAAATGACTCAGTCTTACCTGGAGGAATTTTGGAGTTGACCTATGCTTCTCACATTTACAGTCAAATTCTTTCCCTTGCTCAGTTTTACCTCTCTGTCACCTCTCAGGCTTGGATTTGATATCAGAGCCAATAAAATGTGTTGCCAATTACATATGATGCCAATTAGGTATGGTGCCCATTCAAACCATACTGATATTGGGGACCCCCAAAGCGGGGCCTTACAATCCACTCTGAGGGCACAGATTTCACCTGTTCTGCTTGCTGAGGTAGTTGCCACCAGGAATGCTGTCCTCCTTATTGAGGAAACAGAAAGGCCTTTCAGCTTAAGAGAATGGACATTGGGATGGTGAACTGTCCCATCATGAAGAGAGAGTAGGTTTGGTTTGTATTGAAGCCTCCAATACTGACCTCTGGACAGCAGGGAGCAAACCAAACTTGTCTCGGCTTGGTTTGAAGATCACCTTGGCTTCATTGTGATGGATCTTCACAAGGAATACACTCAATGTCTCCTTTTTGTAGCAGGGTTGTGATCTCATCATTGAGAACTGGAGAGGCCCGTGTAGCCTGCAGACGACCCATCGGGGGCAGATGACAAAACTCTCTGGCCATGATTTCAAGTACCCAAGAGTCTATCGTAATGGAGACCCAAGTGTGGTGGTATTCACTTAGCCTGTGGTTGAAAGGCAGAGAGGGATTGCTGTTGGTTTGGTACATTTGTGAGTCAGTACTGAAATCGGCATCTAGGGAAGAAGCAACCAAGGAACCTCCAGCATTGATGGCAGAGAAAGCGATCAAGGTGGTATCATGGCGAAAGGCACCAAATGTGATGCTTGATACTTTCAGGCTGGCATTTCCAGTATTGAGATGCTTGGTAATGACCTGAAGAGAGCTTGCAAGAGGATTGTTGTTGAGACAGTTGGGCTGGTCTTTTCTGTCTTGATGGAGTGGGACTGAAACCACATCTCATCTGGTAGGTAGGTATCCGTGCCTAGATGTCAGGGGTGATTGAAACCCATACTTCCTGGTTGTTTTGTGCATCTTCTGACCATGCTCTAGTTTGTTATCTGTGGACTTGTTGAATAGCCTGGCATTGTCAAAGTGCAAATCTTCTATAAGGGACTTTGCCTGCTGTGATAATCCAGAATAGCACAGCCAAGTATGACGGCAAAGTGTGACAGCTCCAACTAATGCCTTGGCACTACAATCAGCAATATGCTTCGAGGTGCTAATCTGCTGTAATGCAAGGTGGGAAGCTTCCCCATAGAGAACAATAATTGGTCTTGTATACCTTCAGGGGATGGAGGCAGGGTTCCAGGCTCTAGAAGGTTGCAAACATAGCACTGCACAGGCACAGATGACCCATTTGTGTGAGTCACAGAGACCACAAAGAAGAATTATATATTCTAAGATTCAAAAATTGATGACTGAACATAAAAAGAAAGGGAATAAATAATGCTGCTTGAGCTGTCCCAGTGGAGGACTGAACTGGAGGCACTTGATTTGGCCTTCATTTGATTGATACAATCTTATTATGAGGCTGGTTACTCCAAGTTATTGTCACATGCATCGAAGAAAAAATGAAGCCAAAAAAATTGGTGAACATGATTAAACTAACAATGAAATATTAATTATAACCTAACAGATGAACAAATTATTTACAAATTATTATGAAAGCTGCTTACAGAGTAGAAATTTTAAAAGATATGTGAAGACCATTTTTAAAAAAGAAATCAGCAATCATGGATTCTGAAATAAAGTTGCAAATTAAAAAAACAGTGAAGCTCCTGGCTTTCATGAATATATTGCTGATTTTTTATTAAAAAATTAAAAATGAATGAATTCCACATTTAAATGTATGGTACAATAGTGTTCTAAAAGGTATCAAATTAACTCATGGCTCAAGCACCTGAGACTCCCCTTTTTAATATCCCTCTGCTTCCTGACTACCACTGTACACTTGTAGAACTGCCCCAGGTTGCTAGTTCCTCTAATGAACAGGATGCGGCATTGGGTTCATCTAAGACTATAGGATCGCTGCTTGCTAATGATCCCCACTTTGTAGTCCATGAAACACTGATACATCCCGCTTCTTTGGACTGTCAATTGAGGAATGAGTTTGATCGGATTGTAGAGATACAGGAGGAAATATACCCTCATCCATCAAGTCCATTGCCTGCTGATAATCAATTACCCCCTGTATGCCCACATACTCTGTATGGGTCTGATAATGAATCAGCCTGACAATGAATGGAATGGAGCAGGATTGCCTTTCTAACCTGGAATGTTGCAGGATGGGCTGCGTCCATTGGAGATCCCAGTTTCACCTCCTTTTTGTCCCAATATGACATCATTCTGCTTCAAGAAACCTGGTTTAAGGAAGATCTGCTACTAAATGGCTTACACGCTTTTAGCTTCAAGGCTGTGATCATGGCTAATCATGGTAGAGCAGTGGGAGGCCTAGGTATACTGGTCTCCACAGGTTTACACGCCTCTACAATAGTGCTTCCTCCGTTTAAATCTAATAGTATGGTAGTTATGATGCAGCTCAAAACTGCCATCTTCGTGGTTATCAACATCTATATGCCCCCATTGAAAAAGAAGTCTGAAATTAAAGCAATGTGGGATGATCTGGAGACCTATGTGGCTGAACTAACCATAAAATATCCAAAAGCATCTGTGATTTTGGGGGGTGATTTCAACGCTAGAATGGGCCCAGATGACAACTCTTTGTTTGCACAGCATAGATGCCATTCCCCATATATAAAGGAAGGTGAAAATATTCTTACGCGCTGTTCAAAAGATCAGAAAACTAATTATGCTGGCTTATGTCTAGCCTTAACCACGTATCGACTCAATCTCCAAATTTTAAATGATGCCATAGAGAATGATTGCCCAGCCAGATATACCTATCTTTCTGGCACCAGAATGAGTGTTATCGATTATATAATCGTCTCTAAGGAGCTGCTAGGGCAGGTTGGGAAGTTAGAAGTTATCCCAAGATTTGAAAGCGATCATTTTCCCATTTCACTGCAGCTACTTGACCTTATTCAACAGTCTTATGTGGAAGACTTCTATAATTATAACATAATTTCTGAAGGAACAACTTATTGCCATGCCAAGTGGAGTACACAATTAAACCAGACGACTGAGGAGTAACTGGCATCTCAATACTTTCAGAATCTTCGACTTGCAATGATTAATGCAGAGCTGCCGGAGGTTCTATTTGAAAGTTATAATTTAATTACCAGGGAATTGCATCAGCTTTTAGCAAGAAGAGTCGAACCACAAGTTAAACTCCTAAAGTTTCACTCCAAATCATGGTATGATTTGGACTGTATTAAAGCCAAAAATAACTTTTCTGTTAAATATCAGGCTTATATAACAGACTCTTCACCTTTCTCTGCCCTAATGCTCCTCCAGGAAAAGAAGAAATACAAGCAACTATTGGCTCGCAAAAAGAAGAATGCCATGAAGGAAAACTGGAGGTGTCTTATTCAAGCCACTCAAAATAAGGATTCTTCTCACTTTTGGCATATAATTTCAGCAATACAAAATAATTGCTCAGGTAGGGTGGACTGCCTTATAACCCCTAATATTTGGGAAGTATATTTTCAGAATTTATAAGCAGATAGTACTATTGGAAATGGAAATTCACATCTGCCAATAGATTCTCTGCCACCCTGGCCCTCGGTAACAGAAATCAAAAGCTTAGTATTACAATTAAGATCAGGGAAGCTACAGGAGAAGACCTGATTCCCCCAGATCTCATCAAAAACAATTTGGACTTCTGGGCTCCTCTCCTGGCCTCTCTTTTTACTTGCATTGATCAACACGGTCATACACCGCAGGATTGGGGGCTAGCAATTATAATCTCTATATTTAAAAAGGGATCCAAAAATGATCCAGCCAATTACAGGCCTATCAGTTTACTAAATACCATCAGCAAGGCATTTACAGAGGAAACTCTTGGATTGGTTGGAGCAAGAAAACATTATAGCAGAGAAGCAGACCGGATTCAGGAGAAGGAGATCAACTATTGATCAATGTTTTGTTCTTCAACACCAAATTGAGAAATACTCTTCAAACAATGTAACCTCCCTGTATGCTGCCTTTATTGACTTTAAAGCCGCCTTTGACTCCATCCCTCAATCAATTCTGTGGGAAAAGCTGGAGGCATCCTCGATCGATAGGTGATTAAAAAAAGTAATCTGCATGCTTCATGAAGGGACTTCCTTGAAAGTAAGATGCTCTCCTTGGGGTCATCTAACCAGTGCAATCAAAACAGAGAAGGGAGTAAAGCAAGGTTGTATTCTGGCTCTGTTGCCATTTAATTTTTATATTAATTCATTGATGGGACGGCTTCAAAATATCTATTTTCATTCCCCTCAGATAGCAGGAAGATCCATCGCCGTGCTTCTATATGCAGACGATGTGGCTATACTCTCGAGGACTCGCATTGGACTAAAAAGAGCTCTTAAATCCTTGACTCTTTTTTGTAATGAAGATCATTTACCTTTAAATCATCAAAAAACCAAAATAATGGCATTTGGGAAAAAAACAAGGAGCTTTCATTGGACTATAGACAATCACCAAATAGATCAGGTTTCTTGCTTCAAGTGCCTAGGAGTAATTTTTCAATCCTTGGGTAGCATGAAAGCTCATGGTGATTATATTGTTAACAATGTCCAAAGTTGCTCAGTTGCTATCCAAAAGTTTTTTAAGTATAAAGGCAGTCAATATGTTCCAGCAGCCCTGAAAGTATTTGAGGCAAAACCAATCGCTCAGCTTTTGTATGGTGTTCAATTAGGGTTATTTCCTAACTTAGCTCCTTTGGAACGCGTACAGTCTAAGTTCTTAAGATCAGTTTTTCATGTTCCTAAATGTGTATCCAATGCCATGTTACAGTTAGAGGCAGGCCTTCTGAGTATAGAGGCCAGAGTATGGATTTGTATATTTAATTATTGGCTTAAATTAAACTTCGTACCAATTGGGCTTGCACCCTTGGTTCTGGAAGACCAATTTCATTCTAAATGGAAACAGGCAGTTGTTACCAAATTGTCAATGCTGGGTTTGTCCCCTGATAGCTTATTTAGGATGGGCTATGATCAGGCTAAATCAGTCATTAAACAACGTATCTTTGATATTGAACGCCAAACAGATTTGGCCTGTTCTCCATCCTTTATTGCTAATGAGCAGGACAAGTATCACATGTTGCCATGGGCCTATCTAAATATTTTAGAACTGCCCAAACATCGTTTGGCTTTTACTTAAGTGCATTGCCGTAGTCTTCCATCCGCTGTCCTTGAGGGACGATATAAAAAAATTCCATATTTGGAGAGATATTGTCCGTGTGACTCTGGTCAGATTGAAATGCTTGAACATATTCTTTTTCAGTGTATGTTCTAATGAGATTTAAGAGCTGATATTATCTCCCCAATCCTTCGGGAACACCCAGGTAGATCTGAATCATCTGATACCTTCTTATTGTTATCAGATATGAATTCTGACACAACGTATAAGGTCGCCAAATTCTGTGCTGCAGCTATGAGAGTAAGACAAAAGATGTTGGCTAGTAAGTAGATGCATATTGTATATCTTGTAATCCTTGTGAGACTATTATCCCTTAGTAGTATTGTATTCTTGACCCAGTTTATCATGCTGTTTTTATTCATGTTTATGTCTACTTGTATCAGTACTTAGGTTTTTTTGTCTGTAGTACTGTTTTGGTGTAACTTTTTTCTGGTCTATGACCGTAATAAACAATATCTATCTATCTATCTACATTAACTCATGGAAATTATCAGGAAGAGTAGCTATACTTAAGCCAGGAGGATACCACACCCAGGTTATGGCATATCAAATGACAACATCATCTATCTTTTCTTACTTTTTGTGATATCCACGATCTCTTTGAACCCTCCTTTGATTTTTGAGGTTTAGTTTTTAAATATTCAGATGGTATTTTACGCTCCATAGACTTTTTCACAATTTTTTTTTGTAGATCTAAAATCTGTTCATCTTTCCAAATGCCTTCACAAAAAGGAGTTTTAGTTTTCTTTTCCTCCTGTCTGCAAAGTAAGCAAGAAGGCAATATAATTAGACAATGTATAAGAATATAATGACAATGTTCAATTCAATTCAACTCAATTCAAAATATAAGCTGGCCAAAATTAGGCAAATTAAGTTGAACATTTAAAACCTGGGTTTTAATAGCACTTAATTTGAACTGGATGTGTCCCTATAGCTGTCATCATCATCATCATCATCATCACATTAGAAATTTATTTGCATCAACTTCCAGTTACTCCAGTTAATATATATTTGATACTGGTAACACATTAATTAAAAACACTGAGAAAGAACCCAGCAGTTCAGGCTTTTTTTTTTCTTCCCACTTTTTTCCAACTCCTACCCTCTTACCCCCTCTCCTTCTCTCTTCCAGTGGAGCTAGGGGGAAAAAAACATAAAAAGATTGCATTTGGTCTTCTATGGCTGCTCTCTTTTTATGAAGAGGAGGGTCAGGGAGGTGCAGTGGTGAGAGAGTCCTGGCATATAGGCCAATAGTCCTGATGAATCAATAGGGCCAATAAGACTAAGGGGAAAGCAAACTCTGTTAATTTCTCCCCAACTAAGGCTGAATCTACATGAAGGCTGTATCTGACCTCCACCGCCTAGTATCTCTGCCTTGGTTTGATCCCTTTACTGCCACACACACCTATATTAATCCTACCTGAAATCAGTTTGGAAAGCCACATGGGACCTCTGTTACATAACCACATCAGTGCAAGGGGGCATTTCTATTGTGTGCATGTGTTCACCAACATTGGCTTATGTCTGATCACATGACTGCAGCAGCTGCAGTTTTTTTTAAAAAAAACATATTCCCACAATGCATCAAACAAAGGAGCTTACCTTTTTGTGGTGGGAACAATCAGATGACCGAAGTGACCATCCCCCAACCTGGCCCCAGAGTTCCACCACCATGCCACCCCTGATTCCACCACAATCCCAACTCAAGGTTTAAACCACATGTTTTAAAATCCCAGTTCTTCCAAAAACCAACAAATAATCTGGAATTTTTAAAACATTGCTTTAAAGCCCTCAGGCATCAAAAAAGATGTTTTCACATTGGAAGGAAAGGAAGATTGTGTATTCCAACAAGACTGGGATCGAGGTAAGACACACTATTTAGGCTGTGCAGATTCAGTTTTTTTTTTTTTTCATCCACTTGACTTTTTTCCCCCTGCACATTTTCCTCTGCTGCTAGGGTTTCCCAGTGGTTAGAGAGAATCTATGTGATCTCTGAAAATTACTTCATGGTTTGTTCAGATCTTTCAGATTCTACAAACAGACCTCACCAGGCTCTAAAGACAGATGCTAAAGGTTACAAATAGATAAAGTGGATCTTAACTACTGAAGACAAAAGAGTATGTTTTGATGTAAACTTGTGAATATCAAAAATGACCTAATCTTGAGGCCTGCTTCTGATACTTGCTCCACATCCATGGTCAGCATGTTTTACCAATAACTGGGGTATTAGCTGAGAGTACATGGTTAAGGCTCACAGTTACTCTTATATGTCAGATGTTTCTATTGGACCCCAAAAATCTTTTTAAAAATTACCATTAAGCATAAATACTCAACAAAATTTTAATTTTTGTCATAAAATTGAAGTATGTCCCACATATTGAGGGATCATTTTTATTCATAGATATGTGTTATAAATACTACTGCATATCAAACTAACTTCAAGGCAGCTACTCTTCCTAATTGTTCTCTGAACATGGAGATCTGTTCCAGTTTGCCCAAAAGAAGCTGTTCCTTCATGTATTTTTCATGGATTATCTGCTCCCTCTTCTTCTCTTCTGCCTTCTTCTGAGCTTCCTTCAATAAGGCTAATCGTTCTTGCAGTTCCACTATTGACATCTCACCAAGAACACCATGGTTAGGGGTCTACAAAAAAAAGTAACAGTGAAGAAAAATTTGATACATTTGGTATTCTTAATTTATGCACTAGCTAGTGCATAATGATTTAATTAGAACTGGAGTGGACACAACTGTGTCTCTCCTGGTTTTTGGGGGGCTGAGGGGCTACAATTGTCACCAGACCTAGCCCTTTTTTCTTTTAATGGCTAATCAACCTTTTAAAAACATGGATCACAGGACCATTTCATTTGTCTTGGGAGTTAATCTTTTTGCCTTAAATGTTTGTCCATTTCTATTCATGTTAAAAAGCCATTAATGGTTTTGAGTATCTCTATTATGTTTGCCTTATATATAGTTACTCTTTTTTTCTAAACAGAATAACTCCAGGAACAGGTTCAACATAACTTTATGGATTTCTAGATAAGTGTAGGAATAATTTTTAATATATATTGATAATACATTGAAACTTAAACTTGTTCATGGATGGACCTGCGAGTTCAATCTCACAAAAAGTGTAGAACTAAGTCACATGATTGTTCTGGAACAAAATGCATGGACGACAATTATCACAATTCTCTTACATATACGGTGTTTTCCCCAAATTCACATTATGATGTAGAGAAATATATAAATTGAGAATTGTGGTAGAAGCAGATTTCATTTCTAACTGAAAGTAAAGAATCAGTAGGACTGTCCACAGTCCTACTGATGGCTTGGGTGATGAATGCTCAATTAACCCTTGACTATAAAGCTCAACTCCACTCATGTTATTATAGCTCATTCTAAACAAATCAACAGTGGAGCTGTAAAACTAAATGTTTAATTGAGATGTCTGACAAGGATATAAATATAAACAAAGAATATACACTGTATTTTATACGATTTTTGAAAATGAAATACCTGCGTTAGATCAACAAATTTGCTGTTTAGGAATGGCAGATATTCTATAGCTCTTATTTGTTGAATGAGTTCACATCTTTTTTTAATTTTCTCTTCTTCTTCTTTCAAAGCCTGAAGAAGGATTTCTTTGCTTTCTTCAGATACTTCCTGAACTGTAAAGGGAAAGCAGGATGAAGATCTCACTAGGAGGATTTTCAGACATACTTTACAATTACTGTTGCTTTGTTGCAAAGCTTTTCGGCTTTTTTTTTTTAAACTTATCTGCCATTTTGGCTAGAATATCAACATCTAGTGCCACTATTTCTTATAGAGGAGTTGGGTCATCTATTTCACTTTAAAACAGACTTACTTCAGATCTGATGGGCAAATAACCTTTATGGGCCCAAGGCCATATCCTGATTTGCAATCATGTCATGATTACAAAACCTTTCAGTTAGTAGAATGTTATCTACTTCTGTTACAGGCATTGCTGAAAGGAGGAGAGTAAGGTGCCGCTTGTATACTCTGACAGGAGTGAAACAGACTTTTACTAGTAAGTAAAATTGCACTTTAATTTTTTTATTTTAATAATGATTATCAACATGGCTAATCATAACTTTGGTGTTATAAAGTTAAATGAGCTGAGGAAGTCATTTTTGGGAAACAAAACAGTTCAGTAATTGCCTGGGAGTTGCTGACCTCTACTGTCATCTGGCTGTATACCCCCACACCTTGATATGGTTTAGTTGGCAAGATATATTAATTGGCTTTAATATAAAACATACCCTGATGTGACCAAAAGGTCATGCTAGGTAAGAGGAAGAAGCTGGCCAAACATTGCACTGCAAATTAGGTCAGAAACCCCTTCTAGGTGCACGCAGGTCATAGTCAGGAAATCATCAGTTAATTCCAGAGATAATAGGCTTAAGCTAGCCTTAATGACTCTGCCTGTTGGGATAATAGCGACTGGGAGATTCCCACCAAACTGCTGGTTGTCTTATCCCCTTTTCCTCTGACTGAACAATGTTTCCTTTATCCTAAGCATTGAGCTGTCAGACAACCATTAGCCCTTTGTCACCTAACCCTAAGGTCATTAGCCTGCTCTGGACCCCATTGTCCACTATGTGAGCTCCGTTATTTACTCAGCCAGAGAACTGTTCACACCCTGGCCTTCCAGGAAAAAACTGTGTATAAAAACTCTGGTTTTGTCCAGCTAGCTTGCAGTACATCAATTGCTGGTTGCCAGTTTGCTACTCTGATTTCCGATTGTGTACTGTCTTTAGATGCAAGTCTAAGCCACATTGCTGCTTCTTCACTGCTCTTTGAGACTGGTAAATGTCACCCCCAACACCATGAAATCTCAGTATCTTAAACCTTCCTCCCTTACTCCTTTGATTAACCTTATGTGACTGCATGACTGTTTGGATCTCATGTGCATGATTAATTCCCCTAATAAAACACAATTAAGTTACTTTTGGATTTCTGGCTTGTTCTTCCCTACATAAGAGCTCATAAACATCGGTGTCAAAGATCTCGTTAGGTTACTCCCCTCTCGCAGGCCTCCTCTTTGACCTAATAATTCTCTACCTTTGCACGGAAGTACTATAGCATTGCAGGTGGACCCCTGAGTTGTCCACATTTTGGGACTCCACCAACAAGCTGTTCACCTGTACTACTTCTGGATGTGTTAATGTATTTTCACTGGCTAATGGACTGTTGGATAATGTTCTGCAATACAGTGGATGAGGAATGGTATTGCATAAATACTGAAAAGGATGAGACTTATGTTGATGGACTCTTCACTTTTCATAGATGAATATATAGGCCATGGATATAAATGACAGCATGGATATTAATGGGCTATAATGTAGAAATGTTATAACATTTTGTTGCATTCACATTGCTATAATTGAATTGTTGCATTCATACTGTTAAAAATGTCATAACATATTGTTACATTTACATTGTTATACAGTCTATTTGTATTCACATTGTTACAAGGTAATAGCATTTTCGTTATATAACATATAACAACATATTTTTGTTATACGTTTCAATTAGTGTTACCTGTTTGCTATCAACATCTTAGTGAGCTAGTTCAGGAGATTCTTGTGTCAGTTTGTGCATATCATCCTATTAGTGGCACATGCAGATCTAAGTTTGGCTTATGCATGTATCACATTTTGGACATAGTGCAGAGGAATATTTTTTAGCCCTTTGTACTATGTCCAAAATCTCCCTCCAAGGAAGCTGCTACTGCTGTTTTTGCTTATTGGTGGGGAGTAGGGGAGGTAGCTCCAATGATGAAAGAGCAGCTCCAAGGGAAGGGAAGGAGGGTCCATTCTATCTGCAAATGTGAATGTCTAAGCTGTCTCCCCACAGACTTTCCCTCACATCATAGCTTAACAGTTATCAGGGAAAGGGAAAGGACACAGAACCACATGAGCAAATTGTTATGCTCTGCTTGCTTCATGCAGGATCTTGGCCCTGGTTTCTAAAAATTTTCCATTAAGTTATAGAAATCTCTATAAATTTGACTGGCTGGAGCTAGTGAGGCCTTTAAGTGCTATGGAAACACTTGAAACTATTAAGTTTCCTCACCAGTGGTTGGTGACCTTAACTCAATTTTCCAGCAGCAAATAGTTGCAAAACTCATTGAATTCTGGCTCTCAATTGTTAAGATATTGTTAATATATACACAGTGGAATTTTCTTCAGGATCTTATCCATTCTTTAATATCAGTTTTTAAATAGCGAAACATGACTATTCATTAGATGTTCCAGGACACAGCAGGCTTTTATATACCAGAAGGATCTCTTCTGGCAACCAGGCAAAGCCAGCAGGAAATGACACTGTAAAGGGTGAAACCACTTACCTTTTAATCCCAGACCAGCCCTGCTTGGCTACCAGAAAGATCTGACTGTCTCCATGCTCATATGCCATTAGAAATGTGTATGTACATAGAGGGAATATTTTTTGGGTTCCTTCTTTTCCCTTCTTAGTTAAAGGAGTTTATGACTCTCCACCCATTTGAGAAACTGTAACAGGAATGGTTCCTGACAATTTTCCTTTGCAAATGACTCCCTCCTCCCACTTATGCAAAATTAAACCAGTGGGGCTTGCTCCATGGGTTCAGATGCTACACTACTCAGAGCTATTGTGCAACTCCTCCCATCTTACGACCAGAAGAAAGAGAGAGAAGACAAGAGACTGAAATCAGAGCTGGCATAGTGGGCTCCTCTGTAATTCCGCACCGGGCTTGGGGCAAAGAGTGAGCTCATCAGATCATCAGCCAAGTAAGGAACAATGACAGATAGTTCTCCTCCAACCTGATGCTAGGCTATGAGAGGCTAAAACAATGGTGCCTCCAAGGAATTAAGTTCTATTGACATGCAGCATAAGCCAAGCATAAGCTGTGAAGACACTTGTTTTTACATGCCTCCAGGCTGAGTTGCAAATTTTTGGGTAAGTATTGCCTTAGGTACACAATTTTGTCTACTGTAATGTACTCTTTCTTAACTGACATATATTAAACTTGCAACAGGCACACACATGGATGTCTGAATTGGTCCCTGAAGCTGTATGGTTTTCAGGGTAGGCTGTGCAGTTCTCAGGAAAAGCTGCACAGTTTTCTGTCATGGGGGGGGGGGTGGAATTTTTGAAGCTAAGCAATGAAAAACTGCTTCCTTGTTCTCAACATCTGTTGGGACTTGGAGAAATCAAGATTTGCCATCCCTGGATCACAGCATACAGACCAACTGCACTCCCTAACCAAGACTTTAAACTATTCACAGCTATGTTAGCCTATCAACTGAATAAATCTGAAACCTCTTAGATTAACATAGGCCCTTTCTGCATCTTACTGTCTTCCAGCGCTGGGGTGCAGGGATCGCGTGAGCAGCCTCCGGCGAGAGGCTCTCACATCCGGGTTCCTTCGGCTCTGCACGAGCTGCCTGCTCGCGTGACAGTACCGCCTCTTCCTTCCTTCCGGACTTTCCCAGGCTGCACTGGGGCAGGAAGCGTGACCGGTGTGGCTCCGGAGGCTCTGCACGCCAGGTAAGTGCACGCGGGGCCCAGGAGTGATGTGCAATCGCGCAGCATTTTCAGCTTCTAGCCGAAAATGAAAAGGTGTGTGATTGGCGCCTGCCAGCCCCTGGAGCGTCACGCGATTGTGAGTGCGTCATGCAGATCACTCCTCACAATCGCACGATGCTCCAGGCCCTCTTTTGCATCGAAAATGCCGTGCGAAAAGGGCCATAGTTCCAACAAGCTTTGTGCCCAACTGGTAATGGGTGGATGCAATTTGAAAGGCATTAAACGTAAAGCACACAGTTACCCAAACAACAGTTAATATCTTCTTTTTGTTATCAATATCATGGGTAGGTAACTGCGCAGCAGATCATTTTTCCACCGTGTACCCACCCAGTAGGTCGTACTGGTGTGCTAGTGTGTTTTGGTGTACCCAAAGTGATACAAAGTCTTTTTCTGCTTCCATTTTGGCCAATTTTCAACTGATCTTTAAAGATTTCTTTTGTGTTTTGGGGTGGTATGGGACCTTGGAATCTCAGGAGAAGTAAACTGCTATGGTTTGGGCATATTTTGGGCTGTTGGGGGTAAGCATTTTCTCAAAAATTGGCCTGAAAATTTGTAATCATTTTAGTCTGGGGGCTTGGTGGGAGCTTCTGGGGGGCTTCAGGGGCCATGCTTGGGGGGCCCTGCAGGTCAAACTGATTTATATCCACCTTTTCCCCACTTCAGGATTCAGATTGACTTACAACAGTTAAAATAAGCATAGCTAAAATTCACAGCATACAGAGGTTAAACATTTAATTAAACCACCAAAGAATTAGAAACCAGTTAAAACCATAAACCATTAAAGAAAAACAAGAAACAATTCAGCATATTATGCAAAGCCTGTTTCTTCAAGTCCTCAAAAGCCTACCAAAATATAAAAGTCTTCAGCTGCCTGCAGAAAAACAGCAAGGAGTGTACTGTCTAACCTGTCAGGCAGTAGTGCCCACCACTAGTATGGGAATTAGAGTGGCCATAGCAGAGACAAAGTAAGAAGATTTGAGACTGGCACCAAGGCCTAGGAAATATCTACAGGGAGATAAGAAAGCTTCAGCCTGGAAAGAATGTGTGGGAGGGTCTGGGGCCTAAATGGCTCTATTCTATCCTGTTCTTTCCATCTGAGCACTGAAGTTAGCTGAGTGTACTGCAGTTCCAATAAACCATCCTTTACGAAGAAGCCTTCTGACTGTGGTTCCTTCAATCCTGATAGAGTTCTCAGACTGCGTAAGACTTCAAAGCCATCAATACTTTGAGAATGTGTTGAGAGGGACAAGGTGACAAAGTGACCAAAGCAGATGAAGCTTCTGCCACTCTAACTCAAAACACGTGTCATCCACCTGTTACCCTGTGAACTGGGGGTCCCAGGAGGGACACCAAAATGTGCTCAACTAAAGGTGGGGAAAATTAGCTCAGAGCACTGCTTAGCTTTACGAGAGGCAGGTAATGTAGCGAGATCTTGAACCCTATGTCTACGGGGTCAGGTTGAGTCAAGTAGCACACCGAAGTTGAAACAATATATGATGTTTTATTAAATACACATGCAAAACAGTGTATGCTACACACTGATACAAGATAACTAAAGAAAATAAAGGTTGGAGTGGTATAGAGGGATTTTTAGAGGGATTGCTGGTTTGGGTGATACTTCACCTGCCCTGAAGCCCAGAAAAATAGAGAGCGAAGCTGGGGTGCGATGTAGCTCAGCATGTGGAGCTGAGGGGAGGCTCGCCAAGCAAAGCGGCAGCAAGGCGGGATGAAACTCGGGAGCATTCCGAGCAAGGTCTCGGAATCAAGGGTTTTTATAAGGAGAATTGTGACTGCAGGCTATGCCGTACTTGGGGGAAATAATAGATTTGGAGTTGGAGACAAAGCCTCCGAAAGCTCAGAATCTGAATGATTGAGTTATCATAGCGGTTCTCAATAGAGTAGCCAGTATGCAGATGCAGAGTACTTGGGTATTGTATAGTTTACCCATCCAGCTGCCATCGCGGGGCAGAGGCTCTTTTGTAAGTAGCGTGCATACTTAATTAGAGTGCTTGCCTGGAGGTCTCCTAAAGCAGTGAGTCAGCTATTTCTGGCCTGCCTGTATTGTAGTTTGAATATTACAGCTATTAACGGCCGAGCTTGTTTATGTGCTTGTCCGGCGGCCTTGCAAGCACGTGGAGAGGAATAGAGAAGTGAAGCCGAATTATGATATCAAGAGGATATCTTTTAATATCCCAAGGCTTGGACTAGCCAGGGCAGTAACACACCCCTGGACAGAGGTGGCTGTGGGCTGCCTGAATCCATGCCTGAGGTGGGAAGGACATGGTCTTGGTGCGAAGACACCGGACAAGAAGTACGCCAGCGGGCTACTAGATGGGACACCAAGGCTAGTGACACCATAGTCTAGGAATTGTTAAGAGACATGGATGAAGAGGTGGAAAGCCTGAAAGAGGAATTAGCCTCATTGCGTGCTACTCTGAGTGATCACCTTACCCTGCTTCCATTGTTTGCAGCAGTGCTACTACAGGCAGCAGTGAGACAGAGACCCAGAGTGGGAGCGGGTCCCCAGGCTGCCCTGGGCCAACAGCAACCAGTGGCACAGGCAGAGAGGCCCAGTGTGTGAGCAGCCAGGACAACAACCCTTTTATGAGCTGAAGGCAACTTATAGTGGTGATGGGGAGACCTTCTCTTACTTCATGAATGTGATCTTCAACTTCATGGCTGATTTCAGAAACAGGTTCCTCAACAACCCAGCAAAGGTGAGATATATCAGCCAGCAATTTCCTGGAGAGGAACTGTGCCAGGAACTGAATTCACACACACAAGTAGTACAGTGCATAAACGCTATTTATTTGGAGTGAGATACATCGTACAAGACTTCAGTGAGCGGACTAAAGTTCAAAAACAATAGCAAATACTTAAGAATCCCATCCTTCCCCCTCCCTCTTTCAAGACACTTTGAAGCAGTGAGAGCCTGGCAGAGCTCATCAGTGCATTCCTAGCATTTGTTTACCTAACGGTCTCTGGTTCCTAGGCTTTAGTTGCAAGCAAGCTGCTACCTAATGCTGGACTACATATCCCATTACTATAATATGGAGGGCATCCCGACAGCAGAGTATCTGAGCTCCATCTATGACATGAGAGCTCCTGAAATGGCAGATCTCAACATGTTTATGACAAGTCTCTGGGAAAAGTTTGAACACCCTTTTCTGTAAGATCACACCTGCAACCCTTATGCAAAAACTTTTGACAGGGGAGAGGGCCTGTGGCTGAGTATGTTCGTGAGTTCCACCATCTCGTTGCCAAGATTCCTGAGTGGCCAGAGGTGACCAGCATTGAATTTTTCAAAGACGGGTTGCAGCCCAATATTTTGGATCGTTGCCTGGCCGAGGGCAACCCACCTCCCTCCTGGAGTGGATGCAGCTGGCTAATGAGATGGAGGCTGGGAAAGAGAGCATGCAACATGTATGCAAGCTGCAAGCCGGCCCAGAGAGAAAGACACTGGGAGGTAAAAGAACTTCAACCCTGAGTGAGCAGGAAAGGAGGCAACGACTCCGTGATGGGAGCTGTCGGGTAGCCCTCCATTATTAGTATGGGATATGTAGTAGTATTAATTAGCTGCTTGCTTGTAACCAAGAATGTGAACCAGAGACCGCGAGATAAACATACCCAGGAATGCAGTACTGATAAGAAATTCCAGCCTGAGCTGAGCTCTGCCAAGGTCTCTTGCTGTCTAATTGCTGTGGGAACAGATTCTTTTGCTTACAGTGTTTGGTTTCTGCAAATTGCCTCCAGTTCAATCACTGAAGTCCTGTACAAGCATCACACTCCTAATAAATCATGTATTAGCATTGCTACATTTGTGTGTGTGATCTCAGTTCCTGACAGGAGCTGCCTAAAATGTGGAGAGAAAGGGTATCTGGCTGCAGAGTGTGAGAAGAAAGGAATCTCTGAAGTTGAGAAAAAACCTCTCAAATGGCACCTGACCTAGTGGAATATGCCCAAACCTAACTTGGTCTAACCTCCCTAGCATTATCAAAGGACAGGAACACACACAATTTTAACCACTGTGCTGTTGATAGGCCGAACAACCCCATGTTTTGATATGGTTTAATTGGCATAGATATAAATTATACACAGCTACAGCTGCTTGGTCATGTTGCTAAGAGGAAAAGCTGACCAAACACATGCATTGCACAATCACATAATCACAGAGTTGGAAGGGACCACAGGGGTCATCAAGTCCAACCCCCTGCCATGCAGGAACACACATCAAAGCACTCCCAACAGAAGGTCATCCAGCCTTTGTTTAAAAACCTCCAAAGAAGGAGACTCCACCACACTACAAGGCAGCATATTCCACTGCTGGACAGCTCTGTCTATCAAGAAGTTCTTCTTGAGGTTCAAGTGGCTTGAGGTTCGTGTAGCTTGAATCCATTGCGCTTTGTCCTAGTTTCTGGAGCAGCGGAAGACAAACCTGTTCCCTCTTTGAACATGGCTATCAGGTCAGGAGAGACCTCAAGGCATAGCCAGGTCATAGTCAGGAAATCACCAGGAGACTCCAGTAATAATGAACTTACAGTTAGCCTTTGATGACGCAATCTTCAAAGACAATAGCATCCAAGATGTTTTCACAGGAAGGCTTAGCCCCTCTTCCTCTGACTAGAAAACTTGCTTTTTGTCCCCACATCTGTCTGGCAATTAAGGAGCTATGAGGACCCCCATTAGTTCTTTGTCATCTAAAGCTAAGATCATTAGCTGATTAATGACACTACAAGGCACAGCTTTCAGTGCATCACAAAGGATTATGAGGTTATGGATAGGAAGCTGCGGGACCTTGGCGTGAAGGTTGTTATTTCATCTCTCCTCCCAGTGGAAGGTCTCTCCCATGAAGGGAGAGAAGAATAGTGGAGGTGAACAACTGGCTCTGAAGATGGTGCCACCAGGAAAGATATGGGTTTTTGGACCACGGTCTGTGTTTCCATGAAGATGGCTTTCTGGCAATGGATGGGCTGTACCTCATACCCGTTGGCAAGAATGTTTTTGCTAACAGTCTTGCAAAGTGGATCAAGAGGTCTTTAAATAGAGTTCAGCTGAGGAGGGAGACAGGCAAGGATCCGGCTAGTGCTGGGCAAAAAAAAGCCCAAATGATATAGATAGAACAGGCCAAGTAGTACTGGAGACCAATAGTGGGAGGAAAAGTAACTTTAGTAAAGGACTACCAGGAAGGGCACATGGTCTTAAGTGTCTCTACACTAATGCACAGAGCATGGGAAATAAGAAAGATGAACTGGAACTCAACAACAACAAAAACAAAATGATTTAATAGGGATCACTGAAACCTGGTGGGATGAGTCTCATGATCGGAATGTAATAATAGGGTGGTGTAACCTGTTTTGCTGAAATAGACCAAACAAGAAAGGAGGAAGAGTAGCTTTATATGTCAAGGATGTTTTCACCTGTGAAGAGATCCATGATTTAAATCCAGGAAGCCAGGTCGAGAGCACCTGGGTAAGAATTAAGGGAGTGAGAAACAATAAGGATGTTATTGTGGGGGTTTACTACAGACCTCTAAGCCAGTGTTACCGCTGTTTCTAGCCCGAGCTTGTGGGATATTAAGATATCATTTTGATATCAATAATTCAGCCTTCTATACCCATTCCTCTCCACGTGCTTGCGAGGCCCCCGGACAAGCACGCACACAGGCACGACTGACAATAGCCGAACCATTCAAATCCCACTCTAGGCAGGCCAGTCATTGCCTAATGCAGCTTCAGGAGACCTCAAGGCCAGTACCACGTTATGTATGCACGCAATTTACCAAAGATCCCCTGCCCCGCGCAGGCAGCTTGATGAGCGGACTATACAACGCTCAAACACTCCATGTTTGCATACTGGCTACTCTTTTGACAATTTGGCTATAACTCAATCATCTAAAGTGCTGACCTTTCGGAGGCTTTGTCTCCAGCCCGAAACTCATTGTTTCCCCCAAGTACGGACTAGCCTGTGTCCACATATTCCCTATAAGAACCCCTGACTTTGAGCACTTCCTCGGATCGCTCTTGGCTTCCATCCCGCCTTGCTGTCGCTTTGTCCAGTGAGCCTTCCCCTCAGCCCCACGTGCTGAGAATCCACGCTCCCCAGCTTCTCTGCTTCTAACCGGGCTTCAGGACAGGTTAGTATTTCCCATACCAAACCTCCTCTAAAAATCCTGCTATCCGCTCCTACCTTTATTTCTATAGCCTCTTGTGTAAATGTGCTGCATACATTTGTTTGATTGTGTTTCAATAAAATAATTATTATTAATTCAACATCTGCCTTATCCTTGACTTGGCCTGACTCCGTAGACATAGGGTTCAAGATCTCGCTACGTTACCCTGCCTCTCACATTGCCAACTTGTGCTCTGTGCTAATTCCCTCCCCATTGTTGTGAGCACATTTAGGTGTCCTTCCCGGGACCCCCAGAAATCAGGGTAACAGAGTGGTAGAGTAATGCGGGCAGCCCCTGTACTCCTAATCTGAGTGGGAGTCACGAACCTACTCAAGTCAGGCTGGTACTGACTTAGATGACGGCCGGTCAAGTCTCTAGAGTTTTGTTAGGAAGGAACATGTGTGTGTGAACTCTGTGTGCTTGAGCTCTAGGAGCTACTCTATCTGGGTTGCAAATCTGTCCCCCTTTCTTGCTTGGTTTGTGTATGTCAGCCGCCCCAGCTTGGTCACTAGCTCTCGGGCAGTGAATCAGGACCGACAGCAAGGGGTGTGCACAAGCTGTCCTGGGAATCACATCCCTAACTTGGGGTCTATCGTGGGCTGGGATCCGAAGTGCTAGGGTGCTAGGAACAGTCCACACGCACGCAACACTTTAGGCAAGGCAAAAAGCACTTAGGAAAGAAATCCCCCCCCCTAGTTTTGAGACACGGGTGTGTCCTGTTTTGTAGTTTAAATAACGCGGGTGCGTCCTGGCTAAATTTGAATTCAGGTGCGTCCTGACCGCTAGCGAAGTAGGTGTGGGTGGTGAGTCCCGACCTGGGATAGGGTTTCAGAAGGTTTTGCCCGAGGTGTAGGAAGGCGCCCCTCACCCAAAAAACTGTTAGGGACGGTTCAGTTTTGGTTCCTCGCCCCTTTTTCCCCGCTGCTTGGCCAGGCGGCGCTGTAAGTTCCACTGGGTTCGTTTCCCCCCTTCATTGGCAGTCAGAGTACTCGTGAAGGTTTCCCCAGAGTCTAGGTGACTCTCTCAGTCCCTGAACTGTTTCCTCGTCCTTTTGTCCCTAAGCTGTGAAGGTGGAAGGCCAGGCTTAGCCAGACAAAAGTGACTTTTTCTGGGCAGGCTGGAGTTAGATTCCCTAACCTCTTCCCTCACTAAGTTCTGTAGAGTTCGTGTCCCTAAAATCCCCCAGGGGTCTCGGTGATCCTACCCGTCACTCCAGGTCCTGGTCCCGTGTGTAAGGTTAGAATGGTTGAAGGCAGTAAGGTAGCAGTGAAGGACCTCATGCTCGAGAGGGAGGTCAGAGGGAAACTAGAAAAATGGGTGTTGAGCAAGGGGAAATGCCCCTGGAAGGAGATAAGCTTCCAGACGGCAGATCCCTTTGCCACTTTAAGGGAGGCTTATGCTCAGGCACGCCAGTCAAAGAATCCGTTTGGGCCATCAAAGGATGCTTTGGCCGCATGGGGACTTTGGCTGATGGCCAGAGATGCCTCAAGGACCCTCATAGAGACCAGAGAAACCCTTAGTGAGTCAGAGAAGGAAGTTGCCCACCTTCATGCTGAGATGGAGGCTCTGTGTGTGGACAAAGTAATGTTCACATCTGTCGCGCAGACCACTGCACAAAAGTTGAGTGCTGCCACTCTGCAGGCTCAGACTTGGGAGGACAGAGCTCGTGCTTTAGAAGCTGAGCTAGCTCACGCCAGGTCTGCAGCCAAGTTCATGGTAGGGCAGGTCAAGGAACAGCAGGAGGCTGTTAGTCACGCGGCTTGCCACAAGCAGATAGCTGCATTGGAGAGTCAGCTCCAGACACGCAAGGCCTTGATTTCAGCAGTGTGTCCAGAGCTACTCCCCTCGTTTGCTTGTGATTCCACTGAAGAGCCCCTGCCAGAGGATGCTCTGGCCACTCTTCCCCACAACCCGGACTGGAGCGACCCCAGGGTCCCAGTCCAGCCGGTCGAGACACAGTCCATGACCAGACGGACCACCCCCCTAGGAGAGGGAGTATCAGATAGACCAGAAGTACAGGAGACTCAGGTAACTGAGACACGAGTCCCCTGGAGACCCACCGAGGCCAAGGTGATTGCAGATCAACTTGGTCTTCTAAACAGACAGACAGGGATCACGTGGTTGAATGCAGTGATCCATTCCCACCCCACAGCCAACGGCCAGGACTTAACCCAGCTGGCGAGGCTGTGCATGTCCCCTTCTGAGCTCCCCACATTGGAATCTGCCGTGGCGGCTTGAGACTTGGTGAGACTCGAGGCCCATGAGTGGATGAGGGAGATAATTAGGATCTTGTGGCCCGGGCAAAGTGCGAGTGTGTTATATGTCATGGAGCAACAAGGCCCTCGAGAAAACCCATAAGCATGTGTGGCCAGAAAACAGCTTTTGGCCATTTTAGCCGAAAAGGTTCCCCTCACTCCTGGTGGCTATAACTTTAACCACGTGGAGTTCAAGACTCTATTGTACAGAGGCTTTAACCACAAGACAAAGATGACCCTAGGGTTAGTGGATCCTGCTACCACCGGGTGGGAAGAATTTGGAAACAACCTCCGGCGAGTTGCTGACTTGCTTCACAAGGCTGGTTCTCTGAAGCCCCCTTCCAAACCCCATAGACATGACGGAGGGAATTGGGAGCCCATACAGGAGGTTACCTACTCCAACTATGGACCCCATTCCCAGCATAGGAAGACGGCTCTGAATTCCATTCCCAAGGGGAATTGGAACTTGCACCCTCCTCCCAGACAGGACAATAGGCAGTGGCAGGCTAGGGACTCCCGCGGTCTGCCCAACAGGACTGGGAATTCCGCTCAGCCGCCCGTAGCCCCAAAGCAAACCCCAGACACTGGTGCTCCTAGGGAGACGTCTGGTGGTTATGACCCCACAGCCCAGACGTACTCTTTGGACAGAGTTCGGATCTGGAATATGCTTAGAAGGTTCGGACTGGACACGAGCCAGTTCAACAAGAGGCCAACATCAGAGCTTATAGAGGCCCTGGAGAAGCAGCTTCAGGCGGGAAGTAAGCAGCCGGTCAGCGCCGTGACAAATGGCCCTCCTCCAGCTGGATACTATCCTACCCTGCAGGAATAGGGGTGTCCCAGTCCAGGAAGCTTCCCCGCAACGTCGTGGCTTGGCTGAAACCAGATAAGTGGGGAAGGTTCTGGGTGAAGGCAGACATTGGGACCGAGAGGGACAAGACTCCTGCCACCCTTCTTGTGGATTCTGGTGCAGCGCTGAATGTGCTGCACCCCAAATTAGTGAGACATGGTGAGCCCACCCCCAAGACTGTCCAGTTGACTGGATATGGTGGGGGGGACACCAAGCTAAGGTATGGACTAATATCCCAATGTCCATCAACACGTTCAGTTTTAAGCTGTGGGCTTGTGAGAACCATGGGGAAGACGAAGGCCTTTTGGGCATTGGATTCCTCTGGGGAAATAAGCTTACAGTTGACTATGTGAACGGGTTTTTGTGGCAGTTAGACCAGGTACCCCCTGAGATCTCTGCGGTACACCGCTGTGCTGCTATTAAGGCCCCTGCCCCCATGCAGAGTGTGGCTACTGACCCATGGGTACAAGCGTTCCCTGAAGTTTGGATTAGAGACAAAATTGAGTGTGGCAAGGTGAAGGGTGCTTGCGTGTTAATTGAAGGCAAGGATCCCCTGCCACAGAAGCAGTACAAGTATCCTGCAGAGGCAGAGGAAGGCCTAGGAAAGACAATTGAAGGACTTGTCCAGTGGGACATAGTCACTCCTATGCAGTCCATCTGTAACGCGCCCTTGTGGCCTGTGCTCAAGGCCGACAGTAAAGCGTGGCGAATGATGGTGGATTTCAGAGCTTTGAACTCTGTCACTCCCCCCGTGGCACCAGTCGTGGCCAAATCTCATTGGATCTTGTCTGCTATTGTGGCGGGGGCCAAATATTATAGCGTATTGGATTTGGCTAACGCCTTCCATTCAATACCGCTACATGAAGCGTGCTGGTATAAGTTCGCCTTCACATTCCGAGGGCAACAGTACGTATTTAAAAGAACGCCTCAGAGTTTTCACTTGAGCCCCAGCATCCGCCATGTGCATGTGGTCAAGATGTGGTCTAGGCTGCAGCCAGCCTCACGAGCCCATGTCTTGTCCTACGTGGATGACATCCTCATCCATTTGGATTTGGAATACAAAACTAGGGACATTACCCATGAAGTACTGGTTATTCTTAGAGACACTGGATTCAAAGCCAGTAGGGAAAAAGCACAGTTGGTGACCACGGAGGTCAAATACCTAGTTCTTTGCCTAGGAGCAGAAAGACGCACTCCTGATGCGCAAAGGGTTGAGGTAATTGCGAAATTATCTGCCCCCATGGACGTGCATTCTCTTCTCTCGCTTCTGGGAACTTTAAATTTCTCTAGGGATTTTATCGAGTCTTTTGCCACCAAGGCAAAGCCTCTATATGCCCTGTTGAAAAAGAATGCCCAGTGGGAGTGGGGAGCTGCACAGCAACAGGCTTTTGCACAGTTAAAAGAGAACCTTATGAAAGCGCCAGCATTGGCACACCCGAACATGTCTAGACCGTTCCTCATACAACTAGCCACCTTGGATAGGAGTATAGGAGCAGTCCTATCACAGCAATTGAATGGTGCTCAGCGAGTTATAGTGTACACCTACCGTAACTTGAACTCCCATGAGGGAGAAAACTTCCAGGAGTTTTCTGCGAGAAAACTTGCCTCACACTAGTCTGGGCTCTAATGCACTGGGAATTTACGATTGGAGGCACCTGTGTGATTGTCCAGACCACCCCACACACCGCTTAAGTACATTTTATCTGGAAAGGTCCAGAACAGCCAGGTATCCAACACTTGGATAGCCAAATGGACCGTTTCCCTGTGTCACATGGGGTGGATTTCCAAAAACAGCCACAGGATCCACCGGCTCCCTATGGTCTAGTTGTGACCAGAGCCACACATGAGTGTCCTTTACCACCTGTGTATAAGACCAATTGGCCGGTCGAATGGGGAGCTTCTCTCGAAGAGGCTCAACTACAAAGCTTTACATGTTGGTTCTGTGATGGTTCCTCCATGCACGTGGATGGTAGCCCACGGACAGGCTTTGGAGCGATCCGCGTCACAGACTCCTTCACCCTACAGGGAAAAGCCAGACCCCACTCTAGCCAAGTGGCGGAAGTAGAAGTTCTAAAGGCTATCATAGAGCACGAACCGCTTGACTGCCCATTAGCCATCTACACTGACTCAGACTGGACTGCTAAAGCAGCCAGTGTGTGGCTTCCAATCCAGATCCAAAATGATTTGAAAACTGCAGATGGGAAACCCATAGTCCATCTGGACAAATGGGTTCGCATTGCTGCCCAAATTGAAGAGAGAACTGCCCCTACTTGGGTTGCTCATGTCCGAGGGCACCAAAAGAAAGGCTCGGTTACTTGTGTGTGGAACAACCGGGCAGACGCCCTTGCCAGAGATGCGGCTTTGATGGACGATGGGGCCCCCATCGCTGCCATCAATGTCAATCCCAAACAGCTGTTGCTTCCCCCTATGTTTGACTTGGGCACCCTTCAGAAGGGAGACCCAGAGATTTCAGAACTGGCCAGAAACGGCTCTGACGAGTCTGGCCACTTTAAGATAGAACAACTGGACAGAGTATTTTGGGCTGTCAATGCCAGTGGCCAGCACCATTGGATAGTGCCCCAAGACCTCCGCGGAGACGTGATCCAGTTCGTTCACGAGCAGGGACACCGTGGATGAGGAGTCACGTTGGACAGAGTTAGGGAAACTGGTTGGTGGCCCCAGATGAAGCAAGACGTTAACCAATGGGTTGACAATTGCTTATCTTGCGCCATGGTCAACGCTGACCCCTCCGGTCCCAGAGCTCCCATTCAGCACCAACGGATTGAAGGTCCCTGGACCTGGATCCAAATAGACTTTATAGGTCCTTTGCCCACCACACCGAGACGGAACAAGTACTGCTTGACGGTAATTGATCCCTTTAGCAAATGGGTAGAGGCATTCCCTTGCAGAGACAATACGGCTAGCACAGCTGTACGGCTGCTGTTCAGCAATGTCTGGGGTCGCTGGGGCTTGTCATGTGACCTTGACTCGGATCTTGGAGTTCACTTCACTGGAGAAGTGACCCAGGAATTGTGCAAGGCTCTGGGCATACGCCAGCGATTCCACATTGCGCATCACCCGCAAAGCTCCGGACAAATCGAACGCACAAACCGTTCTTTGAAGGAGGCACTCCAGGAGGTTGTGCGCTCCTCGGGGAAGGACTGGGACGTCAAACTGCCCATTATCTTGATGGAATTCAGAGGCACCATGGCATCACATGGTTTTACGTCACACATGGTTATGACAGGGCGTAAAATGATGTTGCCAGAGGCCTTCTGGATCGATACTAGTTTGCCTTCAGATTTGGAACCCGTCGTTTTGAACAACGAGTGGGTAAAGAATCTGATTCAGCATATAGGACAAATACATAGTCAGGTAGCAGAACAACTAGGTAAGAACCTGCAAAGGATGGATAAGAGGCTGGGACGGGCTCATCACCTGTGCCAGTGGGAAGAAGGGCAGCTGATCCTTTATAGAAACTTCTATAAGGACAAGCACTCTCTTGCCACTAAATGGGTGGGTCCCGTCCCCATTGTGAAAAGGATTTCCCCCGCAGTCTACCAAGTCTGCATACCTAGGAAGAAGGGAGACTGGCTTAAATTCTTCCACCTCTCCCAACTTAAAGAATGGAAAGGTCAGCCTGCTGATCCCGCCTCAGTGGTAATTCCCGAGCCGGATGATCCAGGCACCCAAAAGCCTAACGTGAACCCAGTGATTTGCCAGACGTCTGTGAATTGTGAGGAAATGCCAGCCGTTAATTTGTCTGAGACGTTTGTCTCAATCTACGAGGCCTTTGACAATGGGTAAATGAACATTGTCTGAGCGGGACAGAGAGGAGTGGCACCCCCTCTGGCTTTCCCATTTCTGTAAATAGCTCTTGTACATAGTTATAGTAGTGACGGACTCCCGTATCTGTGTTCCCTACAGAGAGATGGAATGGGACCGTTCACGTGGATTGTGGTATTGTTTCCTTTGTTTAAATGTGTCCTCGGAGCCTCTCTCGAATACACCGCTCAATTCACCACCAATTGGCAATTCAACGTGCAGGCGGTCTGCCATTGGAATCCTTACCAGGAGGCAGAAGCCCTGCTACGAAATTTGCAGCTGTTACCTTGGTTTCAGAAGAGGTACCCATTTGAATTATTTTCACAGATACAGGTACGCCCCCGAGAGAGGCTTAGCTCTGAGCTACGAACGTCTCTGGCTGGTAGAAAAGCTAAGGTCTACACGGAAATGGCCATTGCCCCGTCTCCGTTAACCGTCAGAATGGTTCAGAGTCAGTACTGCAATGCCTCCCTGTTTGTAATTAGGTTCACCTACGATGATTGTCACCCAGCATGGGAGTGGAAAACCTTTCTATTCACATGCCGTAACCTCACCCGTACCCCAACTGGTTGCAAATTCGAATGTGGCAAAATGTGGTGCCCTGATTCCCCTGCTTATACTCCTCCTTCCACCAGTTCCCCTGCCATGTATGTGGGAAGCACCGTAATACGTAGAGATATAGAGATGGTCGCATACTCGAACTCCCAAGCTGTTGTCACCACCATGGTTCTAAATTTCACTGTAGTCAACATTTCAAAAGTCATTCCTGCCTGCCAGCCTTATCTGAAGTTAGCATGGACACAGTGGGAGCACTGGGAAAAGCGGTGGCTGTCTTTTCCCACCCACACACTCGCCCTAAGTGAAGCGTCCTAGGGACCATCTTAGGAGGAATAGGCACTGGTGGCGCAATAATAAATGCTATGGATAATGAGGTATTGGCAAATAAATTAGGCATGATTGGCTCCAAGACTAAAGAAATTGGTATATCCTCCGCCGCTGGTCTAACTAACCTCGCGCGAGGAATGGATTTGATCAGTCAATTGTTACCGCAGTGGGTTGGCGCAGAGAGAGATATAGTGTCTGACCTCGGTTGTGTCTTAAAAACCACGACACACAATATGTCAGTTGCTATTCAGTGTACGCAACTGCAAAGCAACATAATCACCTTTGCTGCTCAGGTGATTCAGGCCAGCCTCATGGGATTAATCCACCCGGAGATCCTGAGCCTGCTGAGAGAGCGCTACCCAGAGTCCCTAGAACATCCTGCCGCTTTGGCGCAGATATGGCGTGCCACTTGGGAGAGCCTAACTCTCAAGGTGGAAGTCGTACACGAATGGATTCTGGACCCTGTAATTTTACATCCATTATCCCATCTAGGACTACCCTTAACAACCGCTAATGCCACCTTACTCTCCCGACAAATGTACCATTGGTCCAATGGTACACACTCATTTTATTTATCCGGTTGTTTATTTCACCACCATTGGGTACAGTGTTTTCGCAATATTGATAGTTTTGGTTATAGCAATGTCTCTGAGTATGTAGTAGTACCAGTAAATTATACAGTTATGGCACAGCTTAATAAGGAGTGCTTCTGCTTGAGAACCCCATGTTCAAATGTGACAGTATTGCCTAGTGGTGCGACAGTAAACATCAACTGCACCGCTGACAACCCTTGCTTTTGCTTGCAGCACGTACAGGATTGTTTTGGAAACAACTTCTATCTCAGGCGGGAGATAAAAGATTATATCTTAGAGAATGGATACGTGCCCACGGAATCCGAACTAGTTGGATTCCACATCGAGGATGAGATTCCCGTATCTACATGGCTACGGAATCTCACCCGCCTAGCGAATAGAGTACTGGAGGTCTCGCACTCCCTCCATCAGATTACATTAACTATCAATCACTCCACCAAAGTAATTGTTGAATCATCAGAGGATTTGGAGTCAGCCTCACAACAGTCATGGTGGGACACCTTCAGCTGGTCGTCCATGGGGCAAGCGATCGCCCACTTCGCTTTGCACCCTTTAATAATTCTGGTTGTCTTTCAGATCATACTAGCCATATGCTTGATTGGCCTCGCACTGTGGGTCAAGAAACAGATTTTCCAGCTACAAGCTGGTCGGTTTTATTGAGAACTCTGAGGCTCGTAGTTTGTAAATAATTAGTTGTGAATGTGAATTGTTTTGAATTGGATGTCCCATTTGGTTTCAAAAGCCTATCCGAAGGCGACCATCTTTCAGGCATGCCTCGGAATCCAGGTTTCTTGAGGTAGGGAAGTTGTGCACGCAGAACCTACATCTAGCTACCAGCACCGTACCTGCAGACCCCGAAGCCCTCAGTATACGTCATCAGACTTGGAGTCAGGCTCTAGGCTTGAGCGATGGGGGGGAACCTCGGCGAACTGCCAAGTAAGACCTCATCCTGTTGGGGATGATTTTGGCTATTTGTCTGCTAACTGGAATCCAACCTTGTTCTGGAATGACTTTGGATATCTGAATCTGGCCTCATTCTGGGATGACTTTGGCTGACCTAACCTCAGGACCAGCATGCGAGTGGAAACTTCAAAACCCAAGTTCCTCTCATGGTGCTGAGATGTTAGATCTTGCCTCAGGACTGGTGGATGGATGCGGGTTCTGAATTCACAACTTTGCTCCCTTCTCGGCCTTCCTACAGCCAAAACAGTTCTATACTTGGGAGCTATTTAAATCCTCGCTCCCACATACTCTTTCAGATCACAGTGAGCAAAAATTGTTTCAACTTGAACTCCCATCAGGCACTGAGCTGATAATTTGCATATTATCTATGTATTGGATAACCTTGTTGTCAGTTCTGTTGCCAAAATAGCTATAGGTCGACAGCTCTGGAGAGCCAGCAAGACCCCCCGGACCTGACCATCTCCCCCAGGTATTGGGGGGGGTGTGTGAAGAAGAAAATCGCAGCTCCAATCGGGAGTCTGTCCAAGGAGATGCCCGAGCCCTCTGCAGCAGCTGTGGGACCATGTGGTGTGTGTGACCCAAACACCTCCCGACAGAGACAAAGGACTTTGGACTTAAAACCCATTTTTGAAAGACTTTTGCTTCTTGCTCACCGAAGAAGCTCTTCATGGACTATCCCTTTCTGCAAGATCTGCAAGATGCAAGCAGCTAATAGTCAGCTCGCGATTGTTAGCTAGTTTAGCAAAGTTGGATACATTGTAACTGCTACCACTTTATCTTTGCTCAAGACTTGCAGTGCTTCATTGGAAGGCACGCTTTGCTTCAAACTGCTTTGCAATTTGATGTTTGCTTCAACTGGTCATTTACTGCCGCCTCTCAATTGTTGGAACAATTTATTGTTGTTTATTGCTTATTGTTGCTATGCATTTGGGTGAATGTGTCTAGGTTTTAGTTAGGAATGTTTTTATAAGATAGAAACTCTTTGCTTTTCCCCAAATTCCTTTTCCCTATGGAGCAATACTACCTCTGGACCTTTAGACCCCTATTTGGCTCTAAAACTATTTTTGATTTTTAATTGAAAATGATCGATATTGTCCCCAACATCGCCCATTTTCGGGGAGGGATTGTTACCGCTGTTTCTAGTCCGAGCTTGTGGGATATTAAGATATCATTTTGATATCAATAATTCAGCCTTCTATACCCATTCCTCTCCACGTGCTTGCGAGGCCCCCAGACAAGCACGCACACAGGCAAGGCCGACTATAGCCGAACCATTCAAATCCCACTCTAGGC
This sequence comes from Cyclura pinguis, assembly GCA_030412105.1. Classification (NCBI taxonomy): domain Eukaryota; kingdom Metazoa; phylum Chordata; class Lepidosauria; order Squamata; family Iguanidae; genus Cyclura; species Cyclura pinguis. Next base: position 135,404,080 of record CM059601.1, read on the forward strand.
AGGCCAGTCATTGCCTAATGCAGCTTCAGGAGACCTCAAGGCCAGTACCACATTATGTATGCACGCAACTTACCAAAGATCCCCTGCCCTGCACAGGCAGCTTGATGAGCGGACTATACAATGCTCAAACACTCCGTGTTTGCATACTGGCTACTCTTTTGACAATTTGGCTATAACTCAATCATCTAAAGTACTGACCTTTCGGAGGCTTTGTCTCCAGCCCGAAACTCATTGTTTTCCCCAAGTACAGACTAGCCTGTGGCCACAATTTTCCCTATAAGAACCCCTGACTTTGAGTCAGGATCACTCTTGGCTTCCATCCCGCCTTGCTGTCGCTTTGTCCAGTGAGCCTTCCCCTCAGCTCCACGTGCTGAGATCCACGTTCCCCAGCTTCTCCGTTTCCAAACGGGCTTCAGGACAGGTGAAGTATCATCCAAACCAACAAGTCCTCTAAAATTCCCTCTATCCCACTCCAACCTTTATTTCTATAGTTTCTCTGTATGTTTGTGTTGCATACACTGATTGATTGTATTTTTAATAAAATTCACATTTGTTATTTCACTCCGGTGTGCTCCTTGATTCAGCCTGACCCCGTAGACATTGGGTTCGAGATCTCGCTACGTTACCCTGCCTCTCACAGTGCTAACTTGTGCTCTTTGACTAATTTCTCCAACTTGTATAATTTTGAGAGCAATGCGGTGTCCCTCCTGGGACCCCCAGAAATCAGGGTAACAGCTCGCTGGACAAAGCGACAGCAAGGCGGGATGGAAGTCAAGAGCGATCCAAGGAAGCGCTCAAAATCAGGGATTTTTATAAGGAGAATTGTGACCGCAGGCTAGTTCAGACTTGGGGAAAACAATGGATTTGGGGCTGGAGACAATTTCAATTTGATTGAATTATAGCCAAATTGTCAATAGGATAGCCAGTATGCAAACGCGGAGTACTTGAGCATTGTATAGTCAGATCATCAAGCTGCCAGCGTGGGGCAGAGGATCTTTTGAAAGTTGCATGCATACTTAATTGAGATACTTGTCTTGAGGTCTCCTAAAGCTGCGAGTCGGCTATTTCTGGCCTGCCTGTATTGTGTTGGAATATTACGGCGATTATCGGCCGAGCCTGTTTGCGTGCTTGTCCGGGGGCCTCGCAAGCACGTGGAGGGGAATGGGTATATGAAGCCGAATTATTGATATCAAGAGATATCTTTATATCCCACAAGCTCGGGCTAGCCAGGGCAGTAACAACTCACTGTGAGTCATCCTTCATTGTTGTTCTAGTCTCTGTCCCACTTGTTTCCTTACACCCAGCTCCCTAGTACATCAGCGGACTTGTTTGGTTTTGCTCCATCAGAGGGGATGCTCAAGAGCAATCATGTCCACTGTCCTGGTCATTTTTCCATTCCAGAGCTTTGTCAGAATCACCTGCCCTCACAATAGGAAAAAGAAACAAAAAATAGTTGTTAAGAACACATCTCAGTTAATAGATACTCTGTGAATGGGTAAAGGGGAAGGACCCATAGTCTAGTCTTCCTTTACTAAATCTGAAAGCAAGCAGCACAAGAAACTGAAATACAAACAAAAAGGATCACAGTACAGTAGTATCCAAAGCTGTTCCAATAGCAGATAATAAGAACTTGACCAAAGTTTTGGAGTGCAACACCTTGTTTGACAAAGCCAATCAACCTAGCTCTTATGGGATGATAGTGGTAGAAAGTGGTTACCAAATGCAAAGAAATTTATTTCCATGGTGGGAGGGGAGAGAAGTGTTTCCTTCTATTTGTCTTCTGTAGGAACTACTTATCATACTTATTCATTGTAAGGGAGCACTTTGTGTGTCCACAGAATGGGGAGGCACCTCCCACAGGACTGATAGCCCATTCTTTAAGGTGTACACTCACTTCTGCTGTCTATAAATACTCTTCTTCCACAAAGTTGATATGTAAAGCAGCCACATGAAAGTCTGTAAAAATATGTATATGATGCTACCACATTGATACACAGTTCTACAGACACGTAGCTTTTGGCCACAGCATATTTTACAGAATATCATGCTAGCCTAAGAGTACTCTTCAACATCCTGAGTGAAAAAAACTGCCTTACCCCAGAAGATCAAGTACAAGGAAAATATATACTTATTATACATTTTTATTCTTGGAGATTCTGGCATAGGACAAACTTCCCCCTTTAAAAAGACCATGATGCTCTTATTCTAAGTGGAACAGTACAAATTAATGTTCAGGGGTTTCTAGCTTAAGTTTCTGACTAAAGGCAGCTCAAGAAAATTAAAACAGATGCCGCTAGCTGTCTTCCTTTTCTCCCTGTTCACACAAGCATAGAATAAAAGAATCTCTTTCCAGAGTCCAATCTTAGTCTTGACTTGAAAAGAATTTCACCTCCCTCACAAATCATTTGCTGGTAGCCCTCCTAATTACAAGAAGAGATCCTTCATGAATAACTGTCCCAACACAGAATCTCCAAACATGGAAATTTACAATAAGTCTAAATACTTCCATTTTCTTTTCACTCCTTAGAAATATTCTGATGAGCAAACCAGAAAAACAGTTGCTTTTTAGAACATTTGGAAAAGATATGACAGTACTAATTACCTATTTGCCGTTTGTATTTTTGGAGCTTCATTTGTGCTTGTTTCACATTTTTGCGTGCTTCTGTCACCTGCTGCACTGTTTTTTTCCTTTCCTTCATTTCTTGAAGGTCTCTTTGTACACACTGATGATTCATTTCTTCTTTCTATACTCCAAAGAACATTATAAGTCAGTAAAGGACAACAGTACATAGTACAAACTGCAGAGTGGAAATTGGTTAATTTCATTGGAGAAAGGTTTTTTAAAAACTTCTCACAGTGTCCCTACTTAATCAGGAAAGTTGAAGAATGTTTCATTTGTCATTAAGTTGCTTTATTACCTGTTCCCTCCCTCCTGCCCCCAGCTTGAGTCTGCTGCTTGTAAATGCCAGGTTGCTTTGTTACCAGGCCACAAACCCCTGTGGCTTGATATGGTTTAATTAGTGAAATATGATTAAAGTGGCAAAATACATTAATTGGCTTTTATATAAAACATACAATTGTTACCGCAGTGGCAGACCCCATCCCTAGGGAATATAAAATTGATATCAAATATGACTTCTATGCCAGAGAGGCTGCCCGGGTGGGTGTGTAGACAGATAGGTCAAACAACCAAATCTAGGTCAAGGCCAGGAAAATTCCCAGTCACGTTTCCCAAGGAGACCTCAGGCTAGACACATCCGCATGAACAAAGGGTCCTCAGCCACAAATAGCCAACTTGAAGGGATTACCAGGTTTTTCCCAGGTTGAGCAACTCCAACTTTGGAGAATCCTACAAGGGCAAGGTCCATTTACAAGAACCAACCATGCAAACCATCAAGTTACCATTGTGCAGCATTTTTCCTTTTATTTTGGCCATTGTTCTTCCTGAGAGAAGGCCTGCCCTAGAGGTACATTCTGCCCTATAAGTAGTCCCTGTTCTAAGAGTCTCTTTGGAGAACTCCCCACCACACTAGCAGACTGGCACTCTGTTAGTCGAGTGCTCCCCTCAGCTGCCTCTCTTTGCTGAGCTCCTTCCTTCTCCCCACTTCCCAGACTGAAGACTTCTGGACAGGTGCAGTATCACCGCCTTTACTCCCTCTCTACTATATCCCCTATAATTTTCACCTCTTTCCCTTCTCTATAGGCCTTGTGTGCATGAGTGAGTGATTGCTTTGGTGCATGAGAACATATTTGTTAATAAAATCCATTTATTAGTATGATTGTCTGGCTTTTTGCTTGGTCTGATCCCGTAAAAATTGGGTAGAAGGTCTCGCTGGGTTACTCTGCCCCTCGTTTTGCCATGCTAGTGCTCCACTAATTTCTCCAATCTTTGCATTTTTGGAGTGAATCAAGGTGTCCCCCAGGGGACCCCCAGAAGCCAGGGTAACAGAGTGGTGGAGTAACGCGGGCAACCCCGGCACCCCTAATCTGAGTGGAAGTTGCGACCCATGCAGAGCAGGTTTATGCTGACATAGGGAATGACCAACCAAAAGCCTAGAGTGTCAGGAAACATGTGTGTATGCAACTGTAGAGTGAGTGAGCCACAGGGCTACTGTTGGGGTTGGAAATCTCTCCCCCTTTCTATCTTGGTTTGTATATGGCAGCCGCACCTATGTGGTCACTAGCGTAGCAATGAATCATGGCAGATTGCAAGGGCTGTACATAAGCTGTCCCAGAAATCTCTCCCTAACTTGGGTCTATTGTGGAGTGGCATCCTGTGTGCTAGGTAGTAGGCTAGGATTTCCCATAGCACCCACTGAGTTTTGGTGTAGTTTTAGCAATTGTGACCACAGGTCAGTAGGAAACATGGGTGGTGATTCCCATAACTGTGGTAAGCATGGGAGGTGAGTCCCAGCAGAGTAGGAGACACGAGCGGTGAGCCCCGTAATCCTAGGCAATACGAGTGGTGAGCCCGTAGAGTTTGAAAAGCATGGGTGGTGAGTCCTGTAGGCTTTGAAGGGCATGGGTAGTGAGTCCCGTCCTGAGTAGGATTTCAGAAGTTTGTCCCAAGGCAGAGGAAGGTGCCTCTCTCCCAAAAAACTACAGGGCAGATTCAGTGTGGCCCTTTTCCCTCTCTCCGTGTCACTGGTCCTGGTGACACAGTAAGTTCTTTAGGGTTCGTTCCCCCTTCACGTCTAGGCAGGGGATAGGTGAAGGTCCCCCCAAAAGGGATCAGAATGGTCCCCCTGGTCCCTGAATCTGACCCCTATCCCCTGGTACACTAAGCTAAGAATGGAGGAAGTCTGGGCTTAGACTTCTAAAAGAGAATTTATTGGGCAGCCTGTAGTTAGGTTCCGCATCTCCCTTTCCTAACAGAGCTCCTTAGCATTCATCTCCTAAAAAACCCCCAGGAGTCTAGGTGATTCTTCCTGTTCCTACAAGTCTTGTCCCTCATGTAACTAGGAGAAAGAAAAATGGAAGTGAAGAATCTTATGCAGGAGGAGAAGGTGGCAGGGAAGCTTGAATGCTGGGTCCTCCCCAAGGGCAAATACCCATGGAAAGACTCTAGCTTCCAAACTCCCTATCCCTTTTCCACCCTTCAGTAGGCTTACATGAAGGCTTGTATGGAGAAGACCCCCTGTAAGGTCCCACTTTGGGGGTCCCCAATGTCAGTATGGTTTGGATGGGCACCATACCTAATTGACATCATATGTAATTGGCAACATATTTTATTGGCTCTGATATCAAATTCAAGCCTGAGAGGTGACAGAGAGGTAAAACTGAGCAAGGGAAAGAATTTGACTGTAAATGTGAGAAGCATAGGTCAACTCCAAAATTCCTCCAGGTAAGACTGAGTCATTTGTCAGGCAAATACACATCATTCCTGTGGATAATAGGGTTAAATAGAAGCTGGAATTTTCCAGGGAATCCAACTGTGAGGAGCCTACCAGGACACTGATTGACAGATATCCATCCCTTGTACATCTGGATTCTTTCCTCTTTCTTCACAGCACCCACAATAGACAGCTATTACAACATCCATCATGTCTTTGTCAATCCAAGCACTAAGCCCATCAACAGGGGAAAGACTCATTGTCCACAACAGGACATTGTCTTGCATCTGGAACCTTCACAGCCACAAGCCATTTTCAGGGTACAAATACCCCTGATTTCAGGATGTCCAGTGCAGTCTCTTGAAGGTCCACCCATCATTCTGTCCATCTGGCTCCTGAATGAGAACTGTCCTTAGGTCCTACCTAAGCCAAAATACATTTCTGCTGTTCACTATTCTTCTGGACTGGTAATTATAAATCCCCCAAACCCCTCAGCCTCTCTATAATTTTTCCTCTCTTTGTCCTTCAGTTAGCTCTTGTGTGAATGTGTGATTGTGTGTATCTTGTGTGCATGCATGAGTGATTTCCCCTCAATAAAACACATTTTTAGCTTACTTCTGAATCTTTGGCTGGTTCTTTTCCTGCATGTGCCTGTAAACACTGGTAGAAAAGATCTTGCTAAGTTGCCCCCCTCTTGCAGCCTCCTGATTTTGAGCTAATTAATTCCCCACTTTTTCAAGGAGGTATTTGGCACTGTAGGGTGGCCCTTGTGGCACCTACCTTTTGGGGTAACACCCTTTTGGGCCTTCCAAGGACACCTTTGTGGCATGGGGACTTTGGCTCACTGCACAGGATGCCTCGAGCACCCTCGTGGCCGCCAAAGCCTATACAGAGAAAATGACCAAAGAGATTGCCTGGTTTCAAGCTGAGAACAAGGTTGTGTGAGTGGACAAACTAACTTTTGCATCCGTGGCACAGACCATAAGCCAGAAGTTAAGTGAGGTGACCCTCACAGCCCAGACTTGGAAGGAATGGGCCGAAGTTTTAGAAGAAGAGCTGGTCTAATCTAAGACTGCTGCCAAGTTCATGGTGAAGCAGTTGAAAGAGCAACAGGAGATGGTCAGCCACATGGCTTGCCATCACAGAGTAGAAGAACTAGAGAAGGAACTAAAAACTTGGCAGGCAGTCATTTTGGCAGTCTGCCCAGAGTTTCTTCCTTCTCTCCCCATTGCCGCCTTCAGGGAACTGCTGCCTGAGGATGCAATGGCATCCCACTCCTACAACCCTGACTGGGTGGAGAGCACTGTTCCTGTTCATCTGGTTGAGACCAGATCTATGACAAGGAGAAAAGTGATTGCAAGGGAGGATGAAGCAGAGGAGAAGACCCATGAAATCGAGAGTAGGGTCCCTTGGAAAGCCACCAAGGCCAAGGTGATTGCCGATCAGCTTGGCCCCCTGAACAAGTTGACTGCAATCATGTGGCTTAATGCCATGATCCATTCTCACCCCACAGCTAATGGGCAGGATCTAACCCAAACTGGTTGGCTGTGTGTGTTCCCCTCAGAGTTCTACACCTTTGCCATCACCGTCTGGGGGTTGGTGACGTTAGATGCCTATGCGTGGATGCAAGAGATTATCAGGATCCTGTGGCCAGGTCACACTGCAGGAGTCCTGTATGTATTGGAGCAGCAGGCCCCTAGAGCAACTTCTGGCTATACTAACCAAGGTTCGACTAGCACAGGGACAATGGGATTTTGACAATGTGGAGTTCAAGATGCTCCTTTAAGGAGGCTTGAACCACGAGATGAAGATGGCCCTGGGTCTCATAAGTCCTGAGATTACGCCATGGGCTGATTTTGATGCCAAGCTCCGGAGGGTCTTGGACCTCCTCTGTGAGACTGAAGACCTTAAGGCTCCACAATGGCCCCCCAAGAAGGAACACGGGAATTGGGAGCCCTTACAGGAGGTGACGTACTCCAACTATGGGCCCCATTCCCAACACTAAAAGTCAGCCCCTGCTCCAGCTCCCAAGGGGAATTGGAACTCCTGTCCCCCACCGAAGCAGGATCCCAAGGCTAGGCAGGACAAGTGGTGAGCCAGGGACTCCCGAGGTCTGCCTAGCAAACCAAAGAATTCTGCTCCCCAAGCTCAGGCACCCCAGTCTTCCCTGGACAGTGACACTCCCCGAGCATAGTCTGGAGGTTATGACCCAACCTGAAGCACTTATTCAGGGGAGAGACCGAAGATTTGGATGGCCCTGCACAAACTAGGGCTTGACATGAGCCTGTTTGACCAATGGCTGATGTTGGAGATCCTCAATGCCCTGATTAAGCACTCTCAGCCAGGAGGTACACAGCCCGTGGACACCTTGGCACATGACCTAAATATGAGTGTGCCTGGCTACATGGACCAAGTCCTGACAACAGTTCATCACTTTCCTCCGGTCAGTAACTACCAGCAATATGCAGGGACAGCCCATAAGAATCCCCCCTTCATAGTAGATTTCATGTTTGAGAGTTGCCACCCATCATGGGAATGGAAAACATTCCTCCTCATATATCCAAATACTAGATATATGAACTAGAACCCCTGCCAGTTGCAAGGTGTCTTGTGACCAAATCAAATGTCCCTTCATCCTGTTCACAAACTCCCCTCCATCTAACTCCCCTTCTATGTATTTAGGCAGCACAGTGATCAGGAAAGATGTAGAGGTCTTTGCCTATTCCTGGACTCAGCCGATTAGCACCTCCATTCAGCTCAACCTCACCATAGTAAACATTTCCAAGGTTCTGCCAGTCTCCCGACCCTTCCTTAGACTGGTGTGGACCAATGGGAACACTGGAAAAAGCACTGGCTCTCTTTCTCCCACTCACATGCACAAAACTAATGTGACATCGTAGGCACTGTGTTAGGAGGCATTGGGACTGGCGGAGTGGTAATAAATGCTATAGACAGAGATTCTAGCAAATAAGTTAGGAATTATTGGGACCAAGACCAAAGATACAGGAATTTCATCAGCCACGGGTTTAACTAACCTCACTCAAGGTGTAGATCTAATTGGCCAGCTAATGCCTCAGTAAGTTGGGGTAGAAAAAGATATCATTGCAGATCTTGGAAAATCCCTCATACAACACATGCATAATCTGTCCGTAGATATACAGTGCACCCAGTTGCAAAGTAACTTTATTACCTTCTCCACCCAAGTAATACAGTCCAGACTCATGCGTCACTTACACCTGGAGATCCTAAGCCTCCTCCAGGAAAGATATCTTGAATCACTCAGTCACCCATCTGCCTTAGCCAGAATAGGGAGAGCCTCATGGAAAAATCTAACCCTCCATGTGGAAGTCCTTCATGAACAAGTTACTGACGCAGTCCAACTGCACCCAGTTTCTCATCTTGGACTCCCACTAGCCCAAGCCAACGCCACCATTCTTCCAAGCCAACAGTTTTACGGCATGCGTTCCAGTCAAATGGCATGCATTTGTCACGCGACAACGGGTACACTGCTTCCACAACCTGAAGAAAATAGCCCAACACCACCGATTACCATATAGCATCTGTTAACAACTCTTTGCTGGTGCAGCTGAATCAAGATTGCTTTTACATGTTATACCTGGAGACTACCCCGTTGCCATTAACAGAACAGCCGGGAGCCCCTGCTTTTGTCAGATGCACATAGTAGACTGTTTTGGTCAGGACTTCTTCTTAAAAGAGGCCATTAAGGACTACATGTTAGAAATAGCTTACACTCCATCATCTTCCAAGTTAGAGGGGTTCCATCTGCTTGGCTTCGCAACCTACCACTTTGAATAAGAAAGTACAGGAGGCTGCACATTCCCTACACAACATTGCAATCACTGTAAATCACACAGTCAGACAGATCACCATAACCCTGAAAGAAATTCAAAAGGCAACACACAAGTCCTGGTGGGATGCCTTCATGTGGTCTTCCACCGGCAGTGCCATCAGTCATCAAGCTTTACACTCCCTAGTAGTCATCTTACTTTTGCTGGGCCACATGACAGATTTTGCAACTCCAAGCTAGAAAGCCTTTGAGTCTTTCTCTTTACTGACAGTAAGGGAAGGGGTCTTCCTTGTTTTTGGGGAAGTGTTAGGGGCCCAAGCAAAGTCTGGACCAGTTAAAAACCCAGGACTTAATTGGGAATCAGAGCTGTGGGCACTCTGAGGTAGATTGGGCCTCCAGAATTAGGTTTGATACCCAGAAAGCAGTGGTCTAACCATGGGAATGGGACCTCCGGAGTCAGAGAGACCACGTGCCATGACACTATGGGACAAGCAGGAGAGAACTTTGGGGTTCAAGAGGCTAGAGAAATAAGAAAAGGACATGGACATGCTTTACATATGCCTGGATAACTGACAGGATTCCACTGATATATTACATCAGCTGTGATCCCATGCTCTATCACAGTCTAAAAGACAGACAAGGTGGCACTGGCAGGACTTATTCCAACTTAACTTGTGCTGGCTCCTAGTAATCTATGTGTGCTTAACCAACGGCTCTTGAATTCTGTCCAGTATCAAGCTCACAGGGTTCTACTTTTTCCAAGATCTAACTTTCCCCACATTGCTTGGAAAAGTGGGCTAGACAATTAGGATTAGAAAATTATCTAAGACTTCCCAAAGATAAATCGTGTCAATTATTCTGAAATAACATACACAAACCCATTCAGTACTCTTTGCCTAGTCTGAGCTGCAGATCCTGGGCTGCTGGGGACATGTGTGGACAGACAGATAGTGAAAGACAGAACTCCACAATGAATAAGTTGAGGTAAGCAAACACTTTATATAATTTGTTCTTATATATCACTATATAATCTTATCTATAACCTTATATTTTATATAACTCTATTTATCATTATATATCATTTGTTCTAGAAAATGAGTACAAACATTTTCTCTTTGTTAAGACTTTTTTATTTTATTTTTTATTTTATTTTTTAATCTTTTTTTATCTGTTAAGACTTCACTATCTTCCCTAAGCCATGGACCTGTTCCATTTTTCCTGCTTCTGACCAAAGATAATTTTTGGTTTTTGCTTTTTCGAAAAGTTTTCTTTAGCCAGATAAACTTTTTATTTGTTCTTAGCCCATCTCTTTAGTCACCTTATCTCATTCCAGACCTTAGCTTGTCTGATACCAGTCTTACAGTTTTAGACTGTTTGACTGGTTATATATTAATCTATCTATAGTCATTTTTAAGTCTCAATTAATCAGAGGGCTTCCTGTACAGCTACACATGGCTTATTTAGATATCTCTCATTCCTTCTTCTCACTGGAATAGTTTGGGATTGTACCTTCAGAATTTCACCTTTCAAGATCTCCCATTGATTTTTTTTTCTCTTTCAGAATTTCTAGCTATAAGCTGTAACTCAACTGCTATCTGTACTCTTTGAAACCAGCTTTTCTGAAGGCCAGATGTTAGACTAAGTACACCTCTGTTTATGCTAGTTGTATTACATTGAAAGCAATGAAAGATTCATGACTTCTTCATCAAGCACACAAACTGAACATAAGTGCTGATGGCCAGGCATCTCTCTGGCTGTGTGGATTTATTCTCAGAAAGTTATTCCTCTCCCCTTGGTACAGAGCGGCTCAGCCATTATGGTGCTTTGAACAAATATTTGGTGTAGGATTCACTTGCCATCACTGGCTGAGATTCTACATAAAGCAGGCAGAGCTAGTCTATATATTCCTCCCCAAACAACTGTCAAGGCCCAGGAAGGGTGGCAGCTGCTGCTGCTGCTTAACTGGGGAGGAGGAAGAAGGAAGGCAATTCATACAATGAAGAAGCACCTGATCTTGGCTCAGAGGAGGGAAGAAATGAAGGTGAGCTCACAGATGGAGTATAGGCTCTTTTCTCTTTGCCTCAGAGTACAGACCAGCCTCAACTTCATAGTCTTCCCATCAGTAAACTGCACCACTAAAAGCCCTCCCAGGGCTTCACAACTGTTCAGTAGGAGATTTTGAATGGGGGTGCAAAGGGATAGAGAACAGCCTTCTGCACTCCAACCATAAGAGGCATACATGTATATAGATCACACATCCGTGTGTATATGTCACTAACAATATGCTTCAAAGTTGGCTAAATTAACCATCACTCCGAGGGAGAAACCCTATCCTGGGGTCTACAATTTTAATATTAAAATATGATTCTGTGCGCCAGAGAGGTCCCCCGAAGAGGCACGCAGGCAGGCACGGTCGAAAGAGTGAAAACCAGGTCAGGCCAGTAAATCCCCCGTCATGTAGCCCCAGGAAACCTCAAGATGTGTAAACCCACAATAAACAAAGGGTCCTCAGCCCCAAGACGCCGATTTGAAGGGATTAGCGTATTTGCCCCAGGTTGAGCAAATATCCCATCAGGCGGGGACCAGAAGTCACACCACAAAACACAGCCAAAAATCCGGAGGCTTTGGCAACACCTAATAATCCCATCATGCCAAAGAAATTACCAATGTGAAGCTTTGTGCCCACTGCACCACCTGTTGTTCTCCCTGGGAAAGGATTAGTCCTCCAGGTACTTTTCCCCCTATAAACAGTCCTGGGTTTTGAGCATTTCTTCAGATCGCTCCCGGTCATCCCAGCTGACCGTCGCTCCGTTTGTCAAGCAATCCCCTCAGCCCTCTCTGTGCTGAGCCCCACTTCTTCACTGCCTTCTCTGACCCAGGACTTCAGAACAAGGTGCAGTATTACCCCAACAACACCTCTTCAATACTCCCTCTGTCCAGTTTCCTCTCTTTTGCTTCCTAATAGCTCTTGGGTGTGTGTGTGCAAGAGTGCGTTGGTGCGTGAGACTTGCATTCAGTAAGATCATTCATTGGACATTTTGGTTTGGTTTTTGGTTTGGCCTGACCTTGTAAAAACTGGGTAAAAAGACCCCACTAGGTTATCCTGCCTCTTGCAGTGCTATTGCTTGTGCTCTGGCTAGTTTCCATTTCCCATCATGTGGAGCACAGTGAGGTGTCCTCCAAGGGACCCCCAAAATTAGGGTAATATAACCATTGGCTAAATGGCTAAGCATTGACTAAATTAACCATTGGCTAAGTGGCTAAACACTGGCTAAATTAACCGTTGTTCTTTGAGAAGGGCAACAGAAGGTCTGAAGTTTTCTGGAAAATGTCCCTGGATTTGTGGGGAGTGGAGAGTAGTATTGCCTAACTGCCAACATGTGCACTTCACTATTTCAATTAAACGGAGTTATACTTATGAAAATCTTGTTGTTGTATTGTGCCTTCAAGTCATTTCTGACCTATAGTGACCCTAAGGTAAACCTATCATGGAGTTTTGTGGGGCTGAGAGTGTGTGACATGCCCAAGGACACCTGGTTGGTTTCCATGGCTGAGTGGGGAATCAAACTTTGGTCTTAGTAGATAAATATAAATACTTACCAGACAGCTAAGTGTTACTGCCCTGGCTAGCCCGAGCTTGGGGGATATTAAAGATATCTTGTGAAATCAATAATTCGGCCTCACATACCCATTCCCCTCCATGTGCTTGCGAGGCCCCCGGACAAGCACGCATACAGGCTCGGCCGATAATCACTGTAATATTCCAACACAATATAGGCAGGCCAGAAATAGCCGACTCGCAGCTTCAGGACACCTCAAGGCAAGTACTTAATTAGGTATGCATGCAACTTTCAAAAGATCCTCTGTCCCGCGCTGGCAGCTTGATGATCTGACTATATAACGCTCAAGTATTCTGTGTTTGCATACTGGCTATCCTATCGACAATTTGGCTATAACTCAATCATTCAAATTCTGACCTTTCGGAGGCTTTGTCTCCAGCCCCAAATTCATTGCTTTCCCCAAGTCCAAACTAGCCTGCAGTCACAATTCTCCTTATAAAAACCCCTGACTTCGAGCGCTTCCTTGGATCGCTCTTGGCTTCCATACCGCCTTGCTGTTGCTTTGTCCAGCGAGCCTTCCCCTCAGCTCCACGTGCTGAGATCCAAGCTCCCCAGCTTCTCTGCTCCTAACCAGGCTTCAGGACAGGTGCAGTATTTCCCATACCAAACCACCTCTAAAAATCCCTCTATCCCACTCCAACCTTTATTTCTATAGTTTCTCTGTATGTTTGTGTTGCATACACTGATTGATTGTATTTTTAACAAAAATCACATTTGTTATTTCACTCCGGTTTGCTCCTTGACTCGGTCTGACCCCGTGAACATTGGGTAAACGATCTCGCTACGTTGCCCTGCCTCTCGCAGTGCTAACTTGTGCTCTTTGACTAATTTCCCCAACTTGTATAATTTTGAAAGCAATTTGGTGTCCCTCCCGGGACCCCCAGAAATCAGGGTAACATAAGGAATATCTAAGCTACTGAATTCCATGAGTATTACTTAAACTAAGTGATATTTTTAAGTTATAGTATCAGCCAGCTAGATTTTCATGTTATTGCTTTTGCTCTGAAGTGAGGGTATTTTACCATATCATCAATGTTATCATCTCATGTCTTAAAGGCTTAAACAATTGCTTATACTTGAAAACTAATGACTGATATAACTTTTGTTTTTACCATAGATACTTTGAAATTATCCAGTTTTTGTATATTTATATGATGTCCTGAGATCTTTTGACATAGATTTGGGAAATTTAAATAAATGAGATTGACACCTGTGAAGAATCACCTGCAAAAGCTGTGGTATGTTTGTGTTCTTGCTGGAGGATGTGGGTAGTTACACCTGTAACAAATGCAAGCTGGTTGCCTTGTTAGATGACACTGCAAGGCAGTCTTCTAGAGATCATAAGGGATTACAAGACTCTGGGTAGGAAGCTGAAGGACCTTAATGCATAAGTTGCCATTTCATTTCTTCTCCCAGTTGAAGGACAAGGCCCAAGGGAGGTGAACAACTGGCTCCACAGATGGTGCCGCCAAGAACTCTTTCACTTCTTGGACCATGGTCCACAGTTTCATTAAGATGGACTTCTGGCAAGTAATGGGTTGCGCTTCACAGCTGTTGGCAAGAACATTTTTGCCAAGAATCTCAAAAAACTAATTAGGAGGTCTTTAAACTGAGTCATGGGGTCAGGGAGACAGTACTCTTGAGGTCAGGAGTTCATCAAGTCCTGGAGATAACAGTCTGAGTCTTATAGGAGAATGGGGCACACAGTACAGGGACCCAGCAGAGGGAGGGAAAAAACTGAAATAAGCAGCTCAGGGAGAGACTCATGGTCTTGGATGCCTCTACACTAATGCACAGAGCATGGGAAATAAACAAGATGAACTTGAACGTGTAGTACAGCAAAGCAAGATATGTAAGCATCACTGTAACCCGGTGGGATGAGTCTCATGATCTGAATGTAGCAATAGAGGGGTATAACTTATTTCTGAGAAATAGACCAAGCAGGAAAGGAGGAGCAGCAGCATTATATATCAGGAACATTTACACTTGTGAAGAGATTCATGACTTAAATCCTGGAATCCAGGTTGAGAGCATCTCAATTAAGGGGGAGAGTAATAACAGTGATGTCATTGTTGGGGTCTACTACAGCCCTCCAAGCCAGACTGGGGACTTAGATGATGCCTTTCAGGAATAGATGACTAAACATTCAGGAAGGAAAAATATAGTTGTAATGCACACTTGGACCCTCGCGGTCATGCTGCTGAGGAGGAGGGTGGTATTTGCTGCCCTCTCCAGAAGAAGCCATAACTGGGAAATGGCTTTGTAAACAACGCCTGCACTGAGGTGGCCTGTTGCCATTATTGTCTGAAGAGCACCATGGCCATCCACCTGATGTTTTGGTTATTCATCGGGGTGGTAATGCCTGAAGTTTGCTGAAGGACAAGGCCTTGGAGCGCCTTGGGTCTCCACTTGATGGTCACCTTTGTGGTAATGACCTAGACTTGCTGTAGGGCAAGGCCTTAGAGCACTGTGGGCCTCCACCTGGTGTTTTGGTCACTCACTACAGTGGTAATGCCCCTGGAGGGATTACAATAGGGGATGAGGGCCATCTTGGCCAGCCTGGTGGGGGAAAGAGAATAAGCAGATGCTTGTGCCTTACCATGGCAGGTAGCAGGGGAGGATATAAGTCTCCGTGTGCTTTGGCACCCCCTTTGGTTGTAGGGTAAGTCTCTGAAACCCCCTCTTTATGGTCCTGGGAGGGGATAAGGAAGAGGCTATCCTTGAGGTTTACTCAGAACATGAGCTCTCACTTGTAGGGTCCTGGGACTTCAGTGGGAGCCTACCGGTTTCACCTTCCAACTGGGGAGCAACCCAGAAAGAATGGATTGCCTTCGGTGGTCAGGTGTTTCACCCAAGGGAAGACTGAGGAGGTCATCACAGGGATGACACCTGGGCTTGGCTGGTCCCGAATTAGGTTCCTCACCCTATTTTGCTCACACTCAGGCCAATGCATGTAAATAAATAGGTCAAATAAAATGGCCTGTCTTGTGTCTGATCTTGTTATTCTGGTGTTGGGCAGCAATTCACACCTGGACCCTCACAGCCATGCTGCTGAGGTGGAGTGTGGTATTTGCTGCCCTCCCCAGAAGAGACAATGACAACTTGCATCCAGTGTGCAGTGCCAGCATGTATCACATGACAGGGAAAGCGAGAGGCTATATAAGGCCAGCTTGCCCTCCATGTGGCCTCCGTTGCTGTTGCTTTGTTGGCCTACCCTCCCACCCTCAGTGCAGTATGAGAGTGATCTGGTTGCTTCGAGGCTGGGTAGGAAATCTTCTCCCCCTATGCAGCCAGGGTTTTTTGGCCTATCCCATACTGTACTGAAAGGAACAGGACAATTGCCTTGGAATGAGTCAATAAATAGGGCATCACCTGGCAGGTAGCAGGGGAGGATATAAGTCTTGGTGTACACATTTAGCACCCCTTTTGGGTGTAGGGTAATGCTCTGATACCCCCTCTTTAGGGTCTTGGGACTTAGGGGATAAGAAAGGAGGCTACCCTTAAGGTTTACTCAGAACATGAGCTCTCACTTGTAGGGCCCTTGGACTTTGGTGGGAGCCTACTGGGTTCATTTTCCAACTGAGGGTGGCTGGGGAGCAACCCAGAGGGAATGGATTACCCTTGCTACTCAGGTGTTTTGCCCAAGAGAAGGCCAAGGAGGTCATCACAGGGATGACACCTGGCTTCAGCTCGTTCCGAATCAGGTTCCTCCCCCTATTTCACTCACACTAGGCCAATTCATGTAAATGAACAGGTCAAATATTACCCAATGTCTTGTGTCTGGTCTTATCATTCTGAGGTTGAGCAGCAATAGAGGATTTCAAATACCGTGATATTTGTTGGAAGGTGAACTCTACCAAGAGTATCAGGTCCAACAAATTTCTGTCTTGCCTTGCAGACAATTTCATAGTCCAGAAGGTGGAGGAGGGAACAAGGAGGACAGCTACTCTTAGATCTGATCCTAACCAACAGTGATGATCTTGTTAATGGGACGGAGGTGGTGGGATCCTTAAATGGAAGTGACTATGTTCTTCTGAAGTTTACTATACAGCAGAAAGAGGAAGCCACACGTAGTCAGTCATGCATTCTAGACTTTAAGAAAGCTGATTTCAGCAAACTTAGGGAAATGCTGGGAGTGATCTTATGGTCAAGGATACTTAAAGAGAAAGAAGTTCATGATGGATGGGAGTTTCATAAAATTGAAATACTGCAGAAAAAATTTCTAACAATTCCAGTGAGGAGGGGAAATGGGAAATGTCTAAAGAATCCTGGATGTATGTCTAAGAACTTCGAATGAAGCTAAGATTTAAAGAGACATGCACAAGAAATGGACCAGGGGGCAAATCACCAAAGAGGAATTGAAAGAAATAGCCAGTAACTGTACGGAGAAAGTCAGAAAAGCTAAAGTGCAGAATGAGTTCAGGCTTGCTACAGAGGTTAAGAATAATAATAAGGGTTTTCTGTTTATGTCCATAGCAAAAGGAAGAACAAGAAAATGTTGGGGTCCCTGCATGGAGAGGATGGTGAAAAGCTAGCAGGAGACAGAGAAAAGGCAGAACTACTCAACACCTTCTTTGTCTTGGTCTTCTTCCAAAAGGAAAACAGTGCTCTACCTGGGAAAAATGGAGCAGATGGTGTGGTAGGGGAAATACAGTACAGTATAGGTAAAGAAGTACAGGATTACCTGGCTATTCTAAATGAATTCAAATCTATAGGACCAGATAAACTAAAAGAACTGGCAAAAGTCATCTCAAAACCACTGGCAATAATCTTGAGAATTCCTGGGAAAGGGGAGAAGTCCCAGCAGACTAGAGAATATTGTCCCCCCCCATCTTCAAAAGGGAAAAAGACAACCCAAAAAATTACCACTCTGTCAACCTGACTTCAATACCAGCAAAGACCATTAAACAGATAGTCTGTAAACACTTAGAAAGGAATACCGCATTCACTAAAAGTCAACAAAGGTTTCTCAAAAACAAGTCATGATAAACTAACCTCTGTTTTAGACTGGGTTACAAGCTTGGTGGATGAAGGGAATGCTGTGGTTATAGTATATCTTGATTTCAGTAAGGCTTTTGACAAGGTTCCCGCATGATATTCTTGTGAACAAGCTAGTAAAATGTGGGCTAAACAATACTACTACTAGGAGGATTCGTAAGCGGTTGACCAACCAAACCCAAAGGGTGCTCCCCAATGGCTCCTCTTCATCTTGGAGAGAAATGACAAGTAGGGTGCCATAAGGTTCTTTCCTGGGTCCAGTGCTATTTAATATCTTTATAAATGATTCAAATGAGGGAATAGATGGCATTCTTTGTTGGATAAAAATGTGGTGACATTTGCTCCAGTTGAAAATACATTTGATGAGCATGTGGAACACCTGGGGAATGACTGGGCAAGTTATGACACATTCCCTAGGGGACATGGAGTAAAGGGCTGAGTCATGATAGTGAAATCATGGCAAGGGGTTGCATCTTGCAAATGGCCCTGAGTGATGACATGGAAGCAGGTGTGTATAAAAGAGGAGCGTAAATCCTTGCGCTCTCTCTGACTCTGAATCTCTATCTGCATGAACCTCTGTCTGTGGATCTGCGTATCCTGTGTATAGATGTACATACTGCAACTGTGGAGATTAAAGCCTCCAGGTATTTTGGATGGCAAACTCTGTGTCCGTGAGTTTACTAACCAGTGGATAGAGGAGTCAGAGCTGATGCTGTAGTTGTACTCTGCTGCACACGATTTTTGCTGTTTGGAAGCTCTGCTGTGTTTATGCTTGCCTCTGAGACACTGTCCAGAGAGCAGCGGTTCCGGGGAGGATTTTGTGCTGGTGCTGTAAATCATCTCCCGTCATTCTTATCAAATTTGCAGATGACACCAAATTAGGAGGGGTAGCTAACACCCCAGAGGACAGGATCAGAATTTTAAATTATCTTAACAGATTAGAGATCTGGGCCAAAGCTAACAAAATGAATTTAAACAGGGAGAAGTGTAAGGTACTACATTTGGGCAGAAAAAATAAAATGCATAGATATAAGATGGGTGATACCAGGCTTGACCACAGTACCTGTGGAAAGGATCTAGGAGTCTTAATAGACCTCAAGCTCAACATGATTCAGCAGTGTGATGTGGCAGCTAAGAAAGCCCAATGTGATTCTGGTCTGCATCAGCAGGAGTATAGTGTTGAGGTCAAGGGAAATGATAGTACCATTCTGCTTTGGTCAGACCCCACCTGGAATACTGCGTTCAGTTCTGGGCACCACAATTCAGGAAGGATATTGACAAGCTGGAATGTGTCCAGAGGAAGGTGACCAAAATGGTAGAAGGCCTAGAATCCATCCCATACGAGGCTTAGGGAGCTGGGTATTTTTAGTCTGGAGAAGAGAAGGTTAAGAAGCAACATGATAATTATGTTTAAATATTTGAAGGGATTCATATGAAGGAGGGAGCAAGACTGTTTTCTGCTGCTCCAGAGACTATGGACCTTTCCACACTATAGTGCTATTATTCCACATTCTGTGGAATTCTGGGGTTTGCAGTTTACTGAAGCCAAAGAGATCTCTGTCTGAGAATTCTAAATGTCCCCCTCTAAACTGCAAATTGCAGGATTCCATAGAATGCTGAAAGTAAATAATAGCACTATAACAGTGTAGTGTGAAAAGACCTTAGGACAGAGCAATGGCTTCAAACTTCAGGAGAAGAGATTCCATCTAAGTATTAGGAAGAACTTTCTGATGATAAGAGTGGTTTGACAGCGGAATGCACTATGTCAGAGTGTGGTGGAGTCTCCTTCGGATTTTTAAATAAAGGCTGGATGGACATCTATCAGGAAAGCTTTGATGGTTTATTCCTTTATGGCAGGCTTTGATGGCCCTGTGGTCTCTTCCAACTTTATGATTCCATGATTCAGTTAATACTGAACAGCTGAGGTTTTTCCTGCATGCCCAAGAACGTCCCCATTATTCAGGTAACCACTTCAGTCCTTTCCATTTCTGTGTTGCTATCCAACTTGTCTGCCTATAGAAGTCATAACCAGATAAAACCTGAATAGTTTAATACAGTACCTTTTCCCTCTTCTCTTCAGCCTTTTTCTGATTTTCCCGAATACAATTCTGGTGTGCTAGAATAGCTTCCTCATAGCTTAGTTTTCCTTGTAGCCTCCTACATTCTTCTTCCATCAGCTGCTGGTCCAAATCTTTCCCACGCATTTGCTTTTGCCACTCCAGAAATTCAGATGGATCTCGAGCTCCTCGTAGAAGATATTCAATTCTATATGGAAAAGTAAAGGAGATACTGCTATGTTGCTGTGTGATGTCAGGACAAAAGCAGCTATAATTTTAATAACAAAATTAGCACTAAAACAGGGATATCATCATCATTGTCCTCCTTGTCCTCCTCTTGTCTTTTCCCCAGCTCTGGGACTCAAGGGAACTTGATATTAAAAAATTAACATAAGTAGAGAGAAGAGGAAACCTTCACTGAGACCATGGGGGCAGCATGGGAGGTTTTTTGCCATCATAATAAAAATCCCCCTGCAGTGTACCAACTGTGAGGATTGCATTGTCAAAGAGTAAAGCTTCCAAATCCAAATGACATGCTCTTGATGAAAACTTCTTTCTCTCCCCCTTCCTTCTGTCTCTCATGCACACACAGAAACATAGCATATTATTTATTTGTTTAAAACTACCACATTTGGTACAAGCAAGAATAAAGTGAAATAAAAAATCCTAACACATAGAACAATGATGAGTGCTTGAATTAGCTCTAAAACCTAAATCCAGTGGGCCAGTGCATTCAACTTGGCTTCAACAACTCTGGTTAAATATGGAGAGCATGAACTCTTAGACGTGGGTAGTTGTCATGTACTGGATAACCCATACACCACGGAACTGACTCTGTGGTAGACAGAAGTTCATTGTTTATGGATATAATGAGCAACACTGTATATTTCCACAGAAGTTACTCAAACTGGGGGTTACATGCAGAATACAACTTATATTGGGTATGAATACATGTTGAAGAATGCAAAGCATTCATTGGTCAAAGCCATAAATCCCCTCATGTGTTTGTCACCCCCTTTTCTTTCCCAAGTCTGTAGTTGCTACCCCCTCATATGTGCTGGGCCAAAGTGATCCTCTTTCATCATATCTCCAAACAGCTCTGTTCTCAAAACATCTTCATTTTCAGATTCCCCCAGTCTTCTCTAACATGAATTACACCATAGTGACAGGTGGTCTTTGAATTACAATGAAGCAGCAATTAGCAAGCTTGGCTATAAAGTAACCCCTTTTTCAATGATATATACATACAGAGGTAACCACAAAGTAGTAGTTGGCCAAGATGGTGACAATGGTTGCATCTCTGCCAGAGTCTCTGCAGTTTGTTTGATTTATTATTAGTTCTGGTCACTGTTTTATTGTTTTACGTTCTTATTGCCTCACACCTCTTAATTTTATTGGTTTTCTGGTTTCCCTGGACATTTTGGCTGCCGAGTGCCAATATAATTACAGGCTGCCTGGTTTGCACTAATTGTTGCCAAGATGCTTTTATAAGAATTTTGCTATTCATTGATAGGAATTGCATCTGTTCTCTGTTGAGTCACTACCATGACTTCAAGGAGTTAAAGGGCCATGTCACTCCAAAATCTGAACCTACTTTGTTCTAAACAATGTAAACTGGAAGACTTCATAGTACAGCATAGTACAGCATAGTACAGCAGCAGCATAGTGCAGTTGAAATTACAACATCAAACAGGTATGGACCTCTTGCTGAGGAATGCGAGTCTGAAACTGAGGAAATGAGCCTGTAGAGATGCTGGTACCATACCAACAACCCTCTACTGATTCCACCTCTGTGGATAATAGACTATTTAAGGAGCCTTATGCAGAATTATTACTAGAACAATGTCTGTTAACTGCACAGTTCCCTATTGACGGGACAGTTTGACATTGATTATTGTTTAATTATTGATTATTGTTTAATTGACGTCTGTGTGCTTGTGTTTAGGTTTTAGTTAGGAACGTTGTTATAAGATAGAAACCCTTTGCTTTCCCTTTTCCTGTGGGGTAATACTACCACCAAACCTGTAAGCCCTATTTGGCTCTAAAATGATTTTTGATTTTTAATTCGAAAATGTTCGATATTGTCCCCAACATCGCCCATTTTCGGGGGGGATTGTTACTGCCCTGGCTAGCCCGAGCTTGTGGGATATAAAGATATCTTTTGAAATCAATAATTCAGCCTCACATACCCATTCCCCTCCACGTGCTTGCGAGGCCCCCGGACAAACACGCACACAGGCTCGGCCGATAATCGCCATAATATTCCAACACAATAAAGGTAGGCCAGAAATAGCTGACTTGCAGCTTTAGGAGACCTCTAGGCAAGTACCTCAATTATGTATGCATGCAACTTTCAAAAGATCCTCTGTCCCGCGCTGGCAACTTGATGATACAACGCTCAAGCACTTCGTGTTTGCATACTGGCTATCCTATTGACAATTTGGCTATAATTCAATCATTCAAATTCTGACCTTTCGGAGGCTTTGTCTCCAGCCCCAAACTCATTGTTTTCCCCAAGTCCGAACTAGCTTGCAGTCACAATTCTCCTTATAAAAACCCCTGACTTTGAGCGCTTCCTTGGATTGCTCTCGGCTTCCATCCAGCCTTGCTGTCACTTTGTCCAGCGAGCCTTCCCCTCAGCTCCACATGCTGAGATCCACGCTCCCCAGCTTCTCCGCTTCTAACCGGGCTTCAGGACAGTTGAAGTATCACTGAAACCAACAACTCCTCTAAAAATCCCACTATCCCACTCCAACCTTTATTTCTTTAGTTATCTGTGTGAGTGTGCTGCAGACACTGTTTGATTGTGTTTTAATAAAACAACATTTATTATTTCAACTTCTGCGTGTTCCTTGACTCGGCCTGACCCCGTAAACATAGGGTTCAAGATCTCGCTACGTTACCCTGCCTCTCGTATTGCTAAACAGTGCTCTTGGCTAATTTCCCCAACTTATAAAAGTGAGAGCACATTTAGGTGTCCCTCTCCGGACCCCCAGGAATCAGGGTAACACAGCCACACGTCCCCCATCCTATACTTGTGATTTTCATTTTTTCTGCCCAAGTGCAGGATCCTACATTTCTCTCTGTTGAAATTCATTTTGTTAGCTTTGGCCCAGCTCTCCAATCTGTTAAAGTCGTTTTGAAATTTGATCCTATCCTCTGGTGTGTTAGCAACCCCTCCCAGTTTGGTATCATCTGCAAATTTGACCAGCATGCCCTCTACTCCTTCATCCAAGTCATTGATGAAGATATTGAATAGCACTGGGCCCAGGACAGAACCCTGTGGCACCCCAATAGTCACTTCGCTCCAGGATGAAAAGCAGCCATTGGTGATCATCCTTTGGGTGTGGTCATTCAACCAATTACAAATTCAACTAACAGTAGCCCTGTCCAGCCCGCATTTTACTAGCAGGCTGTTTGCTTTCTTTTCTTATTCAATATGTCTATAGCCATTTTGTAGCCCTCTTACTACTCCCTAAATTCCTACTCAACTAGATTTAATTCTAACCCTAATAATTAAAGAAAGAAATAGAGAGAATGGAATTTTTTGCCTGGTTGGCAAGGCAGGATTTTAAAAATTGAAGAAAGAGAGGCTGCAGGAAATAATGGGTGCAATGGAAAAGAACATTGGTGAAGTCCTGCTGCATGAGGGGTTAACCCACCTGTGTGGATAGCTCCTTCAGCTCACCTGAGAATGTCTTACAGTCTCAGATGATTCTACACTAATGCTAGGAGCATGGGAAATAAACAAGGTGAACTTGAAATCTTAACATAGGAAGGCAAAAACAATTTATTAGAACACCACTGAAACCTGATGGAATGTGTCTCATGATTACAACATAGTAAGGGAAAGGTATAACCTATTCCAAAGAAATAGATCAAACAGGAAAAGAGAAGGAGTAGCATTATATATCAAGAAAGTGTGGGGGTCAGCTTCTTCAAGGGGTAGAGGTATGCCAGAAGTAGAAACATCCATCTCTAAAAAAATAGGAGACATTGCACACTCAGAGCACACTCTTCTGATTTATTGCCTTAACATCTGCATTATATGGAGAGTCCATCTAAACTTTAGGACAAACTTCCTGATAGTCAGAGGAATTTGACAGTGGAAAACACTGCCTCAGAATGTGCTGGAGTGTCCTTCTTTGAAGGGTTTTAAACAGAGGCTGGATGGCCATCTGTTGGGAATGCTTTATATGCATATTCCTGCATGGCAGGGAGTTGGAGTCAATGGCTCCGATGCTTCTTCCAGCTCTATGATTCTGTGATATTCTTGTACTGCCTCTTTACCTATTATTGTGCTGCATTTCCCCTACGATTTTCCTGCTCCATTTTCTTCAGGTAGGGCACTGTTTTCCTTTGGACAGAAGACTGAGGCAAAGAAGGTGTTGAGTAGTTCTGCCTTTTCTCTCTCTCCTGCTAGCTTCCTACCACCCTCTCCATGCAGAGGCCTGAACATTTCTGTGTTCTTTCTTTTGCTGCAGATATGACCAAAAAGTGCTCCTTATTTTTTTAACCTCTCTAGCAAGCCTGAGTTCATCCTGTGCTTTAGCTTTTCTGACCTTCTCCCTGCACTTACTGCCTATAGTCTGAATTCCTCTTTGGGTGATTTCCCCCTTGTTCCACTTCTTGTACATGCCCCTTTTAAATCTTAGCTCTATTTAAAGTTCTTTAGACATTCATTCTGGATTCTTTAGACACTTCTCATTTTTTCTTTTCATTGAAATTGTTTGAAATTGTGCCTTCAATATAACACTTTTAAGAAACTCCTTTCTATCATAAACTCCCTTCTCTTTTAGTATTCCTGACCATGAGATCACACCCTATATTTTGCTGTTTACTGAAATCAGCTTTCTTAAAGTCTGGAATACACAATTGACTACAATTGGCTTCCCCTTTCTGTTGTATAATAAACACCAGGAGAACATGGTCATCTCCACCTAAGGATCCTGCCACTTCCACCCCATTAACCAGGTCATCATTGCTAGTTAGAATCAAATCTAAAATAGTGAATCCCTTTGTTGCCTCTTCCACCTTCTGGACAATAAATTTGTCTGCAAGGCAGGTGAGGAACTGGTTGGACCTGATACTTTTGCCAGAGTTTGACTTCCCACAAATACCAGAATAGTTGAAATCTCCAAGTATTATTACATCTCTCCTTTCTGAATGTTTTTTCATCTGTTCTGGAAGGCATCGTCCAAGTCCTCCCAATTCCCAAGTCCCAAGTCTTGGGAGTCTGTATACACACACACAATGACGTTGCTGTTGTTTCTCTCTCTCCTTAGTTTTCCCAGATGCTCTCAACCTGGCTTCCAGGATTTAAGTCATGGATCTCTTCACAAGTGTAAAATTCCCTGATATATAGTGCTGCTAGTCCTCCTCCTTTCTTGTTTGGTCCCTTTCTCTGAATAGGTTACATCTCTCTATTGCTACATACCGATCATGAGACTCATCCCACCAGGTTTCAGTGATGCCTATTATATCATACTTGTCTTGCTGTGCTATGAGTTCATATTCATCCTGTTTATTTCCTATGCTCTGTGCATGAGTGCAGAGACATCCAAGACCATAAGTCATTTCCCCTAGTTGTTTATTAAAGTTTTTTTCCCTCCAACTATTTGGTTTCTTGTTGAATATGCCTGGTTCTCCCCATAACATTCCAGCTATAATCTCCAGCACTTGATGAACTTCTGCCCTCAAGAATCCTGTCTCTTCCCCCACCCCACCCCAATTCAGTTTAATCCCCTCCTGATCAGCTTTGTCTCTTAGCAGAAATGTTCCCACCAATTGCTGTGAGGTGCCACCCATCATTTGCTTACATCAATATGAAACTGCAGACTATGGTCCAAGAAGCCAAACCATTCCCATCATCACTATCTGCAGAGCCAGTTGTTCACTTCCACTATTTTTCTCTCCCTTCCTCAGCATGTCCATTAACTGGCAGAAGGGACAAAATGACAACCTGTGCATTAAGGTCCTTCTGCTTCCTACCCAGTGCCTTGTAATCCCTTATGATCTCCTGAAAGCTGTACCTTGCAGTGTTGTTCATTCCTATGTGGACCAAAAGGAAGCGATAAGGGTCAGTTTTGTCAGCCAATGTGTTATATCACAGATCTTTGCTCCAAGGAGACAACACACCTCATGAGATGTCCTGTCAGACTCACAAACCACTACTTCTTTTCCCCTCAGAAGGGAATCCACTACAACCACCACATACCTCCTTTAGGGAATGGCAGGGGCCAATCCATGTGCTGAACCTTCCAAGGTCCCTTGCACATTCTCTGAGGAGTGACAGTGTTGCTCTTGCTCCTGTCCCTCATCTTTACTGATAAAGGTAGCTCCAAACCAACAGAAAGATCCCTGATCCTTCTACATCTATGTGTCCAAATATCTACCTCATGTTTTGGGGGGCTGACCTCCTTCTCAGAGACATCCCTTGTGTGTTCCTCATCCAGGACAATCTGCTCTGCTCTGTCCAAGAAAACCTCATGCTCCTTAATCTTCTGAAGATACACAGATCTCAAGTTGCTGGACCTTCTCTTCCAACAGGGCAACTAACTTACACTTCCTGCAGGTGTAGCCATCCACATCCTGTGGCAAGAATACACATATATTGCAGGTGGCTACAGCATCTCCCTCGACATCCATATTCAGTAGTCTTACATAGGCACTGAAACAGAATTCCTGGCCTCCCCTGCCAAACTCCTCTGCTAAATGCTGACATGAAACGCCTGTTGGCTTTGCTGCCTGTTAGAGTGAAATAGGATCAGGTCCAACTAAAGCAAGTCTTTTCAAGGGTGTGATTCCCAGAGAAGGCAGTTAACATTGGCACATGCTTACTCCAGACTAAGGTCCTTTTTTTTCAAGCTTTCACTTATTTGGGCTCAGGACATTGTTAACTCTGGACCATTAAGTTCTCTGAAAGTTGTCTGGTTCTGTGTATCACTTCTGAGCTTCTAGATGAAGCATGGGACTTGCAGGTAAAGGAAGGGAGGAGCAGACATCTTCTCCCCTGTGACAGATGTCTTTAGACTGGCTATCCTTTGAGCTGTCATCCCTTCTCCCCCTGATCTTTCTTCTTGTCTCTCTTAGTTGTCTTCACCTTGTAAACTTTCCATAGCCTTGGTGAACAGCCCTACCTATCTCCTTAGGAAAAGATAGATCTCATGTTGCTGTTGGTGTTCCTTCTCACATGCTCTGTTCTTTACCTCCCTGTTCTTCCACCTTCCCTCTTGTATCTACAGCTGTGTTTTTTATATCCTGTTCCTTTCCTTCTCCAGCTAACTATTCTCCAAGTGTCTCTTAATTGCTATGCAGCTGGCTGCAAACTGAGTAGTCAGCCGGATTCTTTCCAGATGATACTGAGACAGCTGGAAGACCTGTTGAGAGTCTTGACTGAGGCTGAAATCTGAGGCAATGCTGGTAGGGACATGGCAACATCCCACTAGAGATGTGTGCATCTGTGAGGAGATCTATGATGTAGACCATGGAGAACAGGTTGAGAGCATTTGGGTAAAAAAATAAACGGGAAAGAAACAACAGTGATTTCATCATGGGGGGGTTTCTATAGCAAAAAAAGAGGACATGACCTAGCATTGTGTGATGACACTACCAGCAAAGATTCTAAAACAGACCATTAAACGGTAGTCTGTGCTTCTTCCAGGAGTGCTTTAGTTGTGTATTCCTGCATGGCAGAGGGTTAAACTACATGGTTCCAATTCTATGTTTCTGTGACAAACGGGTTAACAGCTAGTGCTGGTAACAATGTCAAAACAAAACTTAGTACAGTAATGACTTCTGCAAATTAAGTTGATTCCAGATTAAGCTATTTATGAAAGAGTTGGAGCTGGTTGAGAGCCAGTTGAACATATGAAGACCAACGATTCTCAAAAGTAGGAAAAAATTCTCACGCTGATACTATTGCAGTAAATTAAAAAGAACTGAGGAGAGTGTGTGAGTCACCGAGAGAGAATAATTATGTTATGAGAAAGCTTTTTCCCTTAATGTAATCATCATGGAGTTAACTAAAGAAACAAGCAGACAAAAAATACATACCTATTGAGCTCTTGTTCCATTTTTCGTTGATAAAGAATACCTTCTCTTAAAATGGCAGTTGCATTTAGTTTAACTGGTATATTGTCAATCTGTCAGGAAATTGAATGCATAAATATTTAACAAAGGTAGAATTTTAAAAATCAGTGAAGAGTTTTATAAAAGTTTGAGATGATTTGTGCTCAAAGTTTAAATCCACAGCATGTTTATAGTACCATATCATTTATCGGCAAGTACATTTTTAAAAGATTGATCTAAGGTCCCTTGAGTAGTCAATCTTGATTGATGACTATTCATCTCTAATGCATAGATGGACATTTTCAACAGAATTGTGCCCTCCCTGGACCCTAGCAAATCATCTGCCCATTTTTCAAATCTTGCCTGCCTCACCCCATTTTAAAAGATGATTTTTTTTCCTTTTGTGGAGGTGAATGGCCTGCACCTCCTCTATCCCTGCTTTAAAGTAATTAATTTGTTTACATTTTAAACACTGTAGTAGGCTGCATGTAATTATCATGTTAAGATGGCATCCATCGGCTTTGAAGTACTATCCAGTCCTGACTTACTTAGATTCAGAGAGAGATATAAAATCAAATATTTCTAATCAAATTTTCAAAGTGGGTAAAATGGACCCCCCAAAAAATCAGCATAAAATGGGCAATCACACTCTTTAAGACTCTAGTGGCCCTCATTGATCATTCAAAGGCTATTTCACCGGCCTGAGGTCTGTTTTACATCCAAAAATAGCTTTCAAAAAACTAGAAGTTATTCAATAGGTACTTCAGGTCAGGCACAAAAATAGTCAAGAGGTACTGAAATACCCTTTAAATAGTCAATTGCACCACCCCAAGACATCAGAGATTCCAACTGTTCATTTCTGTATTAACAATCCCTGTACTTTTTCCAGCACGGATGTCTGAAGTCAGTGAGTGGGAAATATCATGAGCTCTGGGGAAGGCAAAATGTATCCCTCCGGCCCATCAAATCTGCCTACCTCTAGGTCCTCAGCAGTATATCAAAAAGAAAAGGCTGTCAAGGAGGATGGACTAAGAGGTTATTTCTTATCCAAGGTATCTTGTTCAGATATTTTTCTACATTTAGGAAGCAAGATAAACTAACTGATTTGAAAATAAAGCTAGACAAAGAATTGGTTCACACATCCTCCACAAATACATTAACTCATTAGTTGGGCATAGCAATGGGGGGAGTACGAATGCTGGAGTATGCTGATGCATAAGAATGGGATCACAGCTGTGTTAAGTGTGTGTTCATATTTCTCACTGTTTTGTTGAGGCAATTATTCCTTTTATTTTCTGTTTATCAATGCAGGAAGAACATGTGAGCAAATTAAAACAACACATGGTCAAGACAGCTAAGGTGGCTAAACAGAGAGGATGTAGCGAAATCAGTTTTCCACCATTAGGCAGGGAAAGATTGGGCATGTGGAGCTCCCTCTTTAGGAGAATGACAATTCTTTTCCTGTCTGCAGTGTCCAAAGAAATGGCTTCTGGATTGTCATTTTGCCCTCAGACCAAGAAAATAACTTTTCCTTGGCTCATTCGCACAATAGGATGTACTGTGGACGGTATAAGTGTATCTCAGGCCCTTTTTGCATGGCGTTTTTTAAGCGAAAGGGCCCCTTGAGCGTCATGTAAATGTGAGGAGCTGTCCACATGACGCATTCACATTTACATGAAACTCAAGAGCCTAACGCGGACCGAGCATGCATTTTTTTATTTTCGGCTTAAAGCCGAAAATGCTGCATGGTTGTGCATCGCTACAAGGCCCCGCGCGCACTTACCTGCCCTGCGCAGCCTCTGGAGCCAGACCGGTCACGCTTCCTGCCCCAGCGCAGCCTACAGCTCCCAGGCTGCACTGCAGAAGGAAGGGGCAGGGCGGGGGCGGGGCGTTCCCGCGACCGGCAAGCCAGCTGCGGCGATGGAGGAGCAGAGATGTGAGCACCTCGCACAAGAGGCTGCTTGCACGAGCGCCGCCCCCCCCACCTCCACGAACAGGTAAGGTGCGGAAAGGGCCCCAGTGTTTTCCACTGCAAACCACACAACACAAGTGCGACATACATAGCCTCACTTACATCATTATTGAACATGATGGGAAATTCCTGAAGGCTGCCAGAATAAACTTTTTTTTTCATAAAATGTACACAGCTGTTATGAATAAAGTTCAGCAAATTCTAGATATTTCACAGTTCTACATTTACCTAAATTTTTTTCAATTTTTTTTTCAAATATTAAAAAGAAATAGTTCCTAGGGATTAATATACATTGGTCCACTTATACTGCACCATAAACACAGAGCAGAAACACACAATGTGTTTTATTCCAGAACTATTTCAGTAACTCTTCTAGGTAAAATTCCATAAGAATTCTATTCTTTCTTAGAGAGTTGTATCCCCTTTCAAATTCAACACTATTCACACATCTACAAATGTCAATCCTTAACTCTTGCATCTTGTCAGTTGGCATAAAAATCAGTTAGGAATGGAATCTCACCTCTCCTTTGATCTTCTGAGCTTGAAATTTCTCTGCATGGTTCTGATTTTCAATTACAATCTAAATATAATACAAGAATTATTCCAATCTGATTCTACAAATTATTTTATGAAAAATTAATAGGCATCTAAGATAGATTAGATATACAAAATAATGCCAAAATAGATTGTACAATGATAGAAGGGTACCTTAGAGTTCAAGATGCATAGATGTAATGAAAACTAATGGAATAAAAGATGCATGCATGATATCTAAACAATGTGCACATAATTAGAAAATGTGAGGCTTACAAGCTAAGACAAAAATGGGAAAAAAGAATTATAACTGAAATTATAAAAGGCCAAGAAATAATAAAACAAGAAAAGATCAAAAGAAGTTTTTAAAAATATTATTCTAAACTATTCAGTGAAAATGTATCTAAAGACGATATTGAAGAAAAGCTCCATAAATATTTAGACAACCAAAATATTATTCAAATATCTGAAAAACAAAGAAATTAGTTATATCAAGATCTCATGAGTAAAGAAATCTCAGACGTTATTAAGAAAGATAAAATTGGAAGAGCCCTTGGTTCAGGGGGACAGGCCAACTGGGTAAAGGAAGTGGTGAACGCTTCACTGAAGCAAGGAAAGTTTCTAGCATGCCTAAAAGAGGCTGTGGTGAGGCCGCTACTAAAGAAGCCCTCCCTGGATCCCACTATCCTGAATAATTATCAGCCAGTTTCCAATACCCCATTTTCAGGCAAGGTCCTGGAGTGTGTGGTGGCTTCCCAGCTCCAAAGGTTTCTGGATGAAATGGATTATCTAGATCTATTTCAATCTGGCTTCAGGCCTGGCTATGGGAAAGAGCTTTGGTCACCTTAGTAGAAGACCTATGCCAGGAATTAGACAGGGGAAGTATGTCTCTCTCAGTTCTGCTGGATCTGTTAGCGGCTTTCGATACCATCGACCATGGCATCCTTCTGGGCCAACTCTCTGGGATTGGACTTGGGGGCACTGTTATGCAGTGGTTCTGGTCATTCCTGGAGGGATGAACTCAGAAGGTGGTGTTGGAGATTCCTGTTTGACTTCCTGGCTGTTGGCCTATTGGGTCCCTCAGGGTTCTGTTTTTTTCCCCATGCTGTTTAACACCTACATGAAACCACTAGGAGAGGTCATCTGGAGTTTTGGGGTTCAGGGTCACCAATACACTGATGACAACTAACTTTATCTTTCCTTTCCATCTGATTCCAGGAAAGCTATCTTGGTCCTGAACCAATTCCTGTTGTCAGTAATGGACTGGATGAGGGCAAACAAACTGAAGCTTAAGTCAGACAAAACAGAGGTGCTTCTGGTCAGTTGAAAGGCAAATCAGGGAATAGGGACCTTGCCTGTGCTGGATGGGGTTACACTCCCCCTGAAATCTCAGGCTTGCAGTCTTGGTGTTCTCCTGGATTCAACTCTGAGCCTTAATGTCCAGGTCTCAGCAGTGGCCAGGAGTGCACTCGCACAGTTAAAACTTGTGTGCCTGCTGTGTCCATTCCTTCAGACATCAGCTCTGGCTTCAGTGACACATGCTTTGATTACATCTCAGTTGGACTACTGTAATGCTATGTGGGGCTGCCTTTGGAAACTGTTCAGAAACTTCAGTGAGTACAAAACACAAGCAGCCAGAATGCTGGCCAGAGCCAGTTATAGGGAGCACATAATTCCCTTGTTAAAACAGCTGCACTGGCCACCTGTTCATTTCTAGGCACAATTCAAAGTGCTGGTAATGACCTAGAAAGCTTAGGTTATCTTAAAGACCATATCTCCTTGTACAAACTGGCTAGAGCCTTAAGGTCTGCTGGGGAATGCTTTCTCTCTGTCCCACCAGCATCCTAGGCTCACCTGGTGAGGACACAGGGGAGAGCTTTCTTGGGTGGCTGTCCCAACCTGTGGTATGCTCTTCCACAGGAGGCTAGGCAGGCCCACTCCCTGCTCTACTTTCACTGGCAGGTGAAAACTTTTCATTTTAAACTGGCTTTTATGTAAATCATGGGAGCTCTATTTATTAACTTGTTTTAGCGCTTTTAAAATGATTTCATATGTTTTTAATGTTTTTAAATTGTTTTTAATGTTTTGATGTTTTAAATTGTTGTTGGAAGCTGCTTTGTGTCCCATACCAAGAGAAAGGCGGCATACAAATATAATAAATAAGTAAATAAATAAATAAATAAATAAATGATCATACAGATGTTAAGAATTACAGACCCATATCTTTACTTAATGTAAATTATAAGATATTCACTTCAGTTCTAGTAGAAAGGTTGAAGAGGATTTTGGAAAGATGGATTCACTTTGATCAATCAGGATTTCTCCCCAAACGATGATTAAGAAATAATATCAGAACTATAATAAATCTAATTGATTACTATGATAAATAGCATGAGCAGAAACTAGGGCTGATATTTATTGACACAGAAAAGGCTTTTGATAATGCCAATTGGCAGTTTATGCTGGAAATCCTAAAAAGAATGAATGTAGGACAAAACTCCTATAATTGGATAAAAATCTTGTGGAAGAATCAATCTGCACAAATAATAGTCAACAGAGAAAAAAATAAACCTTGCTTGATCCAAAAAGGAACTTGTCAAGGATGCCTGCTCTCATCTGTGCTTTTTAAAATTACACTGGAAATTCTCAATAACAAAATAAGAAATGATCCTAAAATAAAGGTATTCAAGTCAAAGGTCAAACATACAAGATTTGAGCATTTGCCAATGACTTAGTAATATCATCGGACGGTCCCTCAAAAAGCATAGAAAAACTGATGACAAACAATTTAAGAATATGGTCAGCTTTCAGGATTAAGAATAAATAGAGATAAAACAGGAATGATAACAAAGATTATAACGAGCAAAGAGGGAGCAGAATTAATTCAGAGATCCAATTTTAAAATAGAAGAAAAAAAGTAAAATACTTGGGGTGACAAGCCCTGTTTTTTCTTCTCACTGACTGGTATGGCAGCTTCCCATCCCCCCACCCCAGTCTGCTAAAGCACCTTGCCATTTTATACAGCTCTGGTCTTCCCTTTAAACACCACTTTGGTGTATACAAGGTAAAGCCTTTTGGTTGTTATTTAGATAACACCTTTGGAATTTATGTGTTACCGCTGTTTCTAGCCCGAGCTTGGGGGATATTAAGATATCATTTGATATCAATAATTTGGCCTTCTGTAACTATTCCTCTCCATGTGCTTGTGAGCCCCTGGGACAAGCACGCACAGAGGCGTGGCTGACAATAGCCGAACCATTCAAATCCCAGTCCAGGCAGGCCAGTCATTGCTGAATGCAGCTTCAGGAGACCTCAAGGCAAGTACCACATTATGTATGCACGCTACTTACCAAAGATCCCCTGCCCTGCGCAGGCAGCTTGATGAGCGGACTATACAACTCTCAAGCACTCCGCGTTTGCATACTGGCTACTCTATTGACAATCTGGTCATAACTCAATCATCTAAAGTACTGACCTTTCGGAGGCTTTGTCTCCAGCCCGAAACTCATTGTTTTCCCCAAGTACGGACTAGCCTGCAGCCACAATTTTCCCTATAAGAACCCCTGACTTTGAACATCTCGTCGGATCGCTCGTGACTTGCCTCCCGAATTGCCATCTCTCCATTTGACGAGCCTCCCCTCATCCCCACATGCTGAGAATCCACGCTCCCCAGCTTCTTTTCTTTTCCTGGGCTTCAGGACAGGTATAGTATTTCCCATACCAAACCTCCTCTCAAAATTCCTTTATCTCACTCCCACCTTTTATTTCTATAGTTCCTTGTGTGAGTGTGTTGCATACACGTGTTTGACTGTATTTCAATAAAACAATTATTATTATTAACTTCTGCCTTATCATTGACTCGGCCTGACCCCGTATACATAGGGTTCAAGATCTCGCTACATTACCCTGCCTCTCGCATTGCTAACTAGTGCTCTTTGCTAATTCCCTCCCCATTGTTGTGAGCACATTTAGGTGTCCCTCACAGGAGCCCCAGAAATCAGGGTAACACTTTGCTAATCTTCTTCTTCCCAGGATGCCTAGACTAAGGTCCGTATGCCCTCTCTCCCCAACTGCCTCTGATTTCCAACTTTGTTTCTGTAGCCCTTGTGTGATTGTAGGATTATTTGTTAACGTGTGTTGTGCTCTTCTTTGTTAGTTTAATAAATTTACTTTAGACTGTTCCTCTGACTCTTGCATGGTTCTGACCCCATAGACATAGAGTTAAAGATCCCTTGCCCTGACCTCTCGCAAGATTTGAGTGTCTCTGTTAATTCCCTTAATTTGAAATCTGTTTGGGTGTCCTCAAGATACCCCCAATTTTCAGGGTAACAAGACGCTCCTCAACCCCTCCTTCCCACTAAAGGTCTGGGTTTCTCCCTGGAGTGGCCATTCTGGTTGCCTAGAAACCTGTTACTTGGCAGCTTCTCTAACACTACTTATGCTGGAAACTGATTGTTATTTATTAAAACATATAAATAAGCCTGGAGATTCTCTTGTGGGTTCTGATTGAGGTTGAAACATAGAAGCAACTATTATTTTAAAGAGGTTGTGCTTCCCCCACTCTGCTGTGCTTGTTCCATCCTGAGCAATTGTGCATTTGAATCCATGGTTTTCGGTAATTGGCTGGAGGATTTCTTTCTCCTACCCCTCCTGTCCCTCCATTCTGGGAACAAATTTCTCATTTCAAAATGGTGACTAGAATTCAACTCTGTGGTCTGAAGCAACTCTCTGCCCCTCTCTGCTTGCAGTGATGACACTGGTAAGTCTTGCCCGTATTCTTTACCCTATTTAAAAACCATTTTAGACATTAAATTCTTAGATTTTTCCATGGAAGGCTGTATTTCCAAGCTTGAAAGGGGAATCTTCCCTCTGCTTTGCTTTCACTGGATACCAAAAATATTTTTCTTAACATGAAGACAGATGCCTGATCAATGGAAAACCTCTCCATGCCCACCTGATCAGCACTTGCTTCACTCATTATCATTTCTCACTCTGTAGCTTGCATACTCACAGCTGCCTGAGTGGATTTTAAAATGCCTTCCTAAATTTTCTTATCAATCTGAGCCTGGAATTCCCTTCACCCTGCTCATCTGAATTCTTCCTTTCCTTTTTCAAAATGTCCTGACATTGCCATTTTGTCTGCTTAAACTCTGGAAGGCTAAACTAGCTTGACAAATTATTTTTCATAAATAAGCTAGCTATCAAGAGAGGGTTTAACTAGCTAGCAAGGTAGGAGAAATAAAACTGAAGTGTAGAGGTATGGCGCAACGATGATAACAGATTGGAATGTTTATCTTCTGCCTTGTCCAGCCGGCACAAGGGGAAGAGAATAGAACAGAAACTTTATTACGATCATAAACTAGCACAGGTAAAAGCGGATACAGAATAAAAGAAGGTAATTTAGAAAAGTAGGTTAAAACAGTGTTTAAAAGCATCCCTTTCAGGATACAGAACTCTAATATAACACACAAGATTGGTACTAGTCTTCTGCGGAGGTCAATACCTGATGAATTTTTACTGCAGCTGCACAGAATCTGGCAACATTATATGTCATATTGGGATTGATGTCTGAAAGCAGCAGAGATGTGTAGAATTGTTCAGTGTGTCCTTGGTATTTTTGCAATGGGGTGAAATAAGTCTGAGGCTGATGTCCCTGTAGTACGAGCACTGGAGTAGTACATGCTCTGTTGTTTCTATCTGGCCAGAGCCACAGGGACACAGTCAGTCTGAGAAGGGGATCTTCTTGTATTGGCCTTCAAGGACAACTAAGGGGAGGGCATGACATTGTGCCAAAGTAAAGGTTCTCTGACGTTTTGGTATTTTTAGTTTTGCTAAATATGCCATAGGTGAAGCCAGATATTTGTTAAAGTCACTAGCCATAAAGGTTGGGGCACTGGCTAGATCCAGTTATCGCTCTGTGTCTATCACTCATTGTTTGATAGCCGCTTTAGCCTGGTCGTATGCCATTCTGAGCAGAAGATTTCAAGAAAAGTCCAGTGATTGGATTTTAGTCATTACCATCTGCTTCCATATAGACTGAAACTCATCTCTCAAGGTTAATGGGGCAAGGCCAGTGAGGAAGAAGGATAGTCTAAGCCAGTAGCTGACTATGGTCAACCACACTCTGGCCTCCACTTTCATAAGACCTGACTCCAGTCTTAGAGTTGCTTTAGAGACACATTTTGGAACTTGGAAAGTTGATCTTAAGAATTTAGATTGCACAAGTTTCTAGTGGTGCAAAATTGGGGAAGAGTCCCAGTTGGGATCCATAAAGGAGTTGTGCTACTGATTTAGCTTCAAAGAGTTTGAGTGGTGCAGGTATATAATGTTCTCCTCTTGTCTTGAAAAATTTGAGGATGGCTGTTGAGCTCCTCTATGTGTTACTAGCAGCATACTCCCCATGCGCTTTCCTACTGCCAGTAGTGTGAAAGATTACCCCCCGATATTTGAAGCAGGAGATCTGTTCAATCTTGTGGTCATCTATACTCCAGATATGATTCTTGGGCCCTTTAGCAAATGTCATGATTTTAGTTTTTTGGTAACTGAATACCAGCTGATCCTCTCTGCAGTACTGCATTAGTGCTCTTAGTGCTCTTTTTAAGCCAATGGGTGTTCTTGAGAGTATTGCTGCATCAACTGTATAACGCAGAACTGAGATATGCCTTCCCTCTAGTTTTGGAGGATGGAAGCTTGTATTATCAAGATGACCCACCATGCCATTAATGTAAAAGTTGAAGAGGAGTAGAGCTAGAATGCAACCTTGATTGACACCCTTTTCAGTGGCGATGGCACTAGTGAGATAACTCTGAGGACTGAATCTTAGAGTGAGGTCCCTTCATGCAGCATACGAATTAAATGGAGTAGATGCTACTCCAATCAAGGAAACCTCCAGTTTTTTCCACAGTTTAATTCGAGATATAAAGTCAAAAGCTGCTTTAAAGTCTATAAAGGCAACATAGAAAGAGGCTGTGTTGTGGGAGGAATATTTTTCAGTGAGATGGTGGAATACAAGGCACTGATCTATGGTGGGTCGGCCTTCCCTAAAGCCAGGTTTTTTATGGCTTCTGGAGGAATTAAGTCTTCCCCTGGGACTTTCTCCATTCTCAGTTGTGCTACAAGGCTCTTGATCTCTGACGCTGTCACTGGTGCTCACGTTGGGAGGTTCTCTATATTTTGGCTTAGCACATCCACTTTCAAGATAGGTGTCATTATAAAGTGTTTCAAAGTGATCCTCCCAGATCCCTGAGGGGATATGGCAGTCCACAGTAACTGGTGCGTTACTTTGGGCACTTGACGTAATATGCCAAAATAGTGTTATTAGATTTGACTGCATGGATGAGTTGTGTCCAACTATTCTTCATAGCTCCTTTGTTCTTGTATGCCAACAATTTTTAATAGTCTCTCTTCTCCTGGAGCAGTTTTAGCACAACTTCTGGTGTAGTATTGGATACGTATGCCTGGTAAGTGGAAATGAGAGCTTTTTTAGCATTAGTACATTACTTGTCATACCATGGCTTTGAGTGGTGCTGGTGCTGTTGCTTCCGTTGTGCACTGTTTTTGTGGTTTAGATGCTGGTGTAGCTCTTGGGTAAGAGTGTTGTAATTCTTCAAAAGTTCATCAGGGATCTTAGCTGATATCAGAGCAGTCTTGAGGGCTCCAAAGATAGTCTGAGACCATTACCTCACTTATTGTTTGATTTAGCTGAGGGGTGCGACAAGTCCTTCCTGATGGCATTAAAGGGAGTTGGTAACAGTCCTTGGTGTGAGTCTCCTGAGTGAAATCATTTAGGTGTAACTGAATTGGGAGATGGCCACTTTCAAGTCAGGGCATAACTTTTAGGTCCTTAGCACAGGGGAGAAGGTTCCTAGAAATGATTATGTAGTCAATAGTGGTTATTCTGGACCCAGAAAAATAAGTGAATTCAGCTGGACAGTCACTTTTCAGAGCACTGCTTAGGATTTAAAGGTTTAGCCTGAAGACTGTTTGAGCCAGACAAAGGCCTGCAAAGTTTGATTTCTTGTCTTTGGAGCTCTCCATCTTCTTCAAGGTTGAGAGGAGGGCATTTGTGCTAGGTGTACAGGGTATGATCATTGGGAACTGGCCTAGCATTAAAATCACCCCCAGGACTACAAATGCATTTGGATTCTGCAATGTTAGATTAGTAGTGTATGATTCAGCCCACAGGGTTCTGATGTGAGATTTCCTCTTCCTTGGAGGCATGTCGATGTTTATTATCAAGCAAGTGCAATGAATTAGCACTGCCATTGCATATGTTTTAAATGTGGGAAGAGGCCTGGCACAAGGGGATAAACTCAGAGGTAGTAGATTGTTCCTTTAGCCTTCCTGAGAATCAACTGAAATGAATGCAGTTAAGTTGAGGAATGATGAAAGCAAGACGAGGATGGTCTTGTCAGTCATTATCATTTTGCTTCATATACCCACCTATGGTACTACTATAACAGAACTTACCAAACAAAGGAAAAAGCTCACAATGAAGTATCATATATATATTGTGTCCAAGAGCTCCAACTGCTTTTATCACCAAATAACAGACAATCTTGTCTAGGTACGCCTTATCACACCTAAGCATAACAACTCTGTCTCCCCTCAGGCTCATCTGCTTTTAGCAATTAAAACATGTGGAAAAAAACTGCTTCAAAGTTATGTATTTTCCACAGGCTGACCAGAATCCCTAGATGACATCTAGACCAACCCAATCCAGATAGATCAGGTTTCAGGGATGGGAAGGAATGGTTGCTTACCTGTAACTGGAGTTCTTTGAATGGTCATCTGTGAACTCATACCAATGGGTTATCTGCGCCTGCACAGTAAGCTCCCTTGGAATCTTCTAGAGCTTAGGCCTAGCATTTTGGCAGGAACTCCACCACTCCCCTGAGGTCCCTTTGCACCAATGTCCCTAAGTTCTGTGGCTGCCGCAGCAGCACAAGAAGATAGGACACAGCAGGACATATAGAGGGGAGGAAGGGTGGGGTTGTGTGAGTTCACAGATGACCACTCAAAGAACTCCAGTTACAGGTAAGTAACCTGTCCTTCTTCTTTGTGGTCTCTGTGACTCACACAAGACTAGTGAGCTACTGATGTAGGAGGTGGGAGTGTCATGCATACAGACAAGTCCATAAATCTCCAACAAAAGGAAAAACTTATCATTACAGATTGTTATTTCAAGCAAGAACAATTTTAACTCTCTAGCAAAGGAAGAGCTTTATTATTACAGATTATGTCATTTAAAACAAGAACTTCATTAATGTGATAAGTCACTGAATAGAAAAAAAAACAAGACTGCCCTCCCAAATATAGCATCATTAGTAGTTTTATTATCAACTCTGTAATGCGAAATGAAGGCAGTGGTCTAAGACCATGTGGCAGCCCTACAAATTTCATGGAGAGGGACTCCCCTCAAGAAAGCAGCTGATGCAGCCAAAGTTCTGATGGTGTGGCTTCTCAACTGAGTTGGGAGCTGTTTACCAGCCAGTTCATAGGACAGTCTAATGGTGGAAGCCACCCATTTAGATAGTTTCTGTGCTGACAACAAGGAGTCCTTTTTTACTTGAAGAATAACAAAGAAAGAGTCTCTGAGAATTCCTATAGTCGGCCATGCACATAGAATGCAAGTTTACAGCGAACGTCCAAGGAGTGTAAGTTGGATTCCAAGTCAGAAGAGGGATTAGGCATAAGAGCTGTCAGAATTATGTCCTGGTTGAGATGGAACACAGAGATGACCCTTGGTAGAACAGTTATGTATCTCAGGACAAACTATTCCTTGTGGAATCGCAGGTACAGTTGATCCACATGTAGAGCACACAGTTCACCTGCCCTCCTAGCAGAAGTGATGGCCACATGGAAGGCAGTTTTCCAGGAGAGGAGTCACAGGTCACATATGGTCATCAGATTGAATGGTCACTTAGACAGTTGAGGGAGGACAAGAGGTAAGTTCCTGGATGGAGTAGGTTGCAGGACAGGAGGATGAAAATGCTTGTACCCTTTGTGGTAACTCTTGAGCAACACGTCCAGGAAACAGGAAGGCCTGTTGGAGGTCAGATGATACCACTGACAGGTAGCAGCGGATAGAGGAAAGAGACAATCCTTTATCAGACAAAGAGGAGAGGAACTCAAGAAGGTCTACGGTACCAAAGGTCTTGACATCGAGGTTTTGGCGTCAGAGGAAGTGAAGGAACTTCCACTTGTAAGACTAGGCATGCACAGTGGATGACTTATGTCCTGCTTCTTTGACAATCAAACCAACCTTAGTAAGGTAGTTATTGGAGTAGGTTCCAAGCTGTCAATCTGAAGTTCATAACATCTGGATGGTGGACGATACTGTTGCTTATTATTAGAAGACTTGGTTTGAGTGGAGCTTCAGATACTGATGGCTGGAGAGAAAGTATACTGGAGTGAACCACAGTTGCTGAGGCCACCAGGGGGTGATCAGTATTGCTGATGCACTATCCTGGCGCAACTTTGCAATGAATCA
Source organism: Cyclura pinguis (assembly GCA_030412105.1). Lineage (NCBI taxonomy): Eukaryota > Metazoa > Chordata > Lepidosauria > Squamata > Iguanidae > Cyclura > Cyclura pinguis. The sequence continues at coordinate 135,444,964 of CM059601.1, forward strand.
GGATATCAGCAGTAAGGGAGGGAAGATGTAGACTACTGGACCTTTCCAGCTGAAAAGAAATGCATTGCTGAGGAATCCTCTGTGATCCTTGGACCTTGAACAATAAGTCGGGCACTGTTAGTTGCAAGGGGATGCTAAGAGATCGATGGTTGGTGTTTGCCACTTTGAAAAAAGGTCTTTGAGGACTTCTTTGTCAAGATTCCACTCATGATATGCTAAGGTAGTCTGACTCAGTGTGTCCACAACAGTATTTTGAGTGCCCAGGAGGTGAAGTGCTATAGGGAAGACACCTGGAGCCAAACACCAATGCCACAGTCGAAGAGGCAGTGTACAAGAGTTGGTGATCTCATGCCACCCTGCTTGTTTATGTAGTAAGTGATAGTTGCGTTGTCCTTCAGTACCTGGACTACCAGCCCTTCAGTCTGTCCTTGAAGACAACAAAGGCTTTTATTATGACTAGAAGCTCCAGGGCATTGACGTGCAGGGCCTTCGTTGACATCAACCACTTGTCCCTCACAGTCAGTTTGCTGGTGTGGGCTCCCCATCTCTCCAGTGATGTGTCCATTACCAAAATCATTGGGGATGGCGAGGACGTTGCAGTTCAATCTCCACCAGGACAAGGATCAAAGTACCAAGTGTGGTACCAAGAGCCACCAAGTCGGTCAGCATCAAATCGGGTTGAAGGTGTTGAGAAACCAGTTCTTTAGAGGCCTCATTTGAAATCTGGCAAGTGGCGTTACTGCCATTGTTGATGACATAATAGTCTCTGTAGTGGACATAATAGGTTCTGTAGTGACCTCACTCTGACACGTCAAATTTGTTGGAGAGTCAATACTGCAGTGAGGAGACAGCTGCCATGTTCAAGTGGGAGGGATGCCGACTATCAAATAGTCGAGGATGGCTCCAATAAACTGCATCTTCTGTGATGGTATCAGATGAGATTTCTTGTAGTTGAATGTCAGACTGAGATCATTGAGAAAGTTGATCATGTTGGTGATGTCTCAATGCAGCTGGGTTCGGGACGGGCTATGAGCAATCAATTGTCTATATATGGAAAGAAGATGATGCCACACTATTTTTTTTTATAATCATTTTATTCAAATTCAGATATAAAACAAACAATTTTTTTTAAAAATAATTTTTATTAAGTTTCACAAATAAAAAAAAACATCATCTCAAATTGTACTTTTACATGTAATGTTTTTGTTCTTCCACTCTGATCTAGTTTTCATTTTCTAAATATCTACTCACATATAAAAAATTATGCCTCACAATTCCATGTTCATCTTATGTGCTTGATCTTGCATTTCTCTCATCAACTCCTGATATGTTACAGTTATTCCTCTTTAATTTCAACCATAATTCAGACATTTTCACTTGGCAGTTCCCAGCAATCACCCATTACAATTTGCCATTCTGCTTTTATCTGATCGTCTGATTTCCCCTTTAATCTTTGTGAAACAATATCCGCATTTCTATTCTCAATAAATGTCCCCCACCATTGTTCGATTGTGAGTATTTGCTGAGACTTCCACAATTTGGCATATTCAGTTCGAGCTGTCATTATCATGTACAATATTAATCTCCAGTGCCTCTTTATGTTAGTATTCTCAAGAACATTTGTCATGTTTAACAAATAAAATTCAAGGTTTTTTACAAATTGAACCTTCAGTATTTCACACATCTTTTTATGTATTTCACTCCAATATTTCTTTGCCTTGGGACATGACCACCACATATGAAATATTGTTCCCACCTCTTTCTGACATTTCCAACACATTCCCGTACCTGTATTGTAAATCTTTTTTAACTTGTCTGGTGTCATGTACCATCTATGAAACATTTTAAAATAATTCTCTTTGAGATTCTGAGCCATTGTAAATTTTTGTGTCCTTTTCCAGCTCTGTTCCCATTCATCTAATTGAATTGAATGCCCAATATTCTGTGCCCACAAAATCATTGCAGATTTCACAGTCTCCTCCTGTCTCTCCTGTGTTAATATTTCTTGATATATATGGGCTAACAGATGCAGTGGATTGTCAAAGATCCATTTAATCACTCCTGTCCTTTCTTTGGATTCTATTCCATAGGTTTTCAAGTCCATCTGGAATCTCTCATTTAGCTGCCTGTATGGAAACCAACTTAATGGCAATCCTTCCTGTTCCAATTTTTCTCTTGATTTGATCTTATAAGCATTTGTCATTGTTTTCTCTAATATATCCTCATATCTCAGCCATTTCTCTGTTCCCTTCCATCTTCCAAAGAAAGCTTCTTGAGGGGATACCCACATGGGTAGCTGCCTTATGTTTTTACTCTTATATTTATTCCATATCTTCAGAAGTGATTTTCTGATATAGTGATGCGAAAAATCTTTGTCAATTTTTGCTTTATGATAAAACATATAGGCATGCCATCCCATCCTCAGGTCTGCTCCCTCCAGTGCAAGCATTCTTGTATCTTGTAAGTCAATCCAGTCTTTTAACCATAAGAATGCCGCAGCTTTGTAATATAATTGAAAATCCGGTACTCCCATTCCTCCCCGTAGTATTTGATCTGTCATAATATTCCATTTAATTCTTGGTGTTTTCATAAAACAAACAATTATAACTGTCACATTGTTTGAAATATTTTTGATCTTCCACACTGATCTAGATTTCATTATCAATATTTCTTAACATGCTTAAAATATTGTACTACATTTTAGTGCTATTATTACTTGTTGATTCTTGCATTTCCATCTCCATATTCCCGCTTCATGATATATATCCTGTAGCCCCCTCATAATTTATCTTAAATCATGAATCACAAATTTCCATCTGATGGTACCCAGCAATTACCCATTACAATTTGCCATTCTTTTTGTATCTCTTTGTCTGATTTCCCTTTTAATCTCTGAGAGACCATATCAGCATTTTTGTTTTCAATCAGTGTACCCCACCATTGTTCTAATGTGGGTATTTGCTGAGTTTTCCACATCTTTGCATATTCAATATGAGCTGTTGTTATCATGTACAGTAATATTCTCCAATACTTCTTTATACCAGTACCTTCTAATACATCAGTCATATTTAACAAATACAATTCTGGTAACTTAGCAAACTGTACTTTCATTAATGCACATATTTTGTTATGTATTTCAGTCCAATATTTCTTAGCTTTAGGACATGTCCACCACATATGATATATCATAACGACCTCATTCTGACATTTCCAACATTGTCCAGTACCTGTACTATAAATCTTTTTTAATTTATCTGGTGTCATGTACCATCTATGAAATAGCTTGTAATAGTTCTCTTTCAAATTCTGTGCTACTGTAAATTTCTGTGTTTTTTTCCAGCTCTGCTCCCAAGACTGTAATTGTATTGAATGTCCGATATTTTGTGCCCATGAAATCATTGTTGTCTTTACTGTTTCTTCTTGCCTCTCCTGATGTAGTATTTCTTGATATATTTGGGCAAGTAAATGAGGCGGATTTTCGAACAGCCATTTAATTACTCCAGTTTTCTCTTTAAGTTCAATTCCATATGTTTTTATACCATCTGAAACCTTTCTCCTAACTGTCTATAAGGAAACCATCTTAGTGTTATTCCCGCTTGTTCTAGTTTTTCTCTTGTTTTAATCTCAAAGTTGTTGGACGTTGATCTCTCAATTATATCATCATATCGCAACCATTTATCTGTGTCCGTCCATCTGCCAAAAAAAGCCTCTTGCGGTGAGACCCAGGTGGGGAGCTGCCATATGTTTTTAGTTTTATGATCCTCCCAAATTTTCAGAAGTGATTTTCTGATAAAGTGATGTGTGAAGTCTTTATCTATTTTTGCTTTATCATAAAACATACAGGCATGCCACCCCATTCTCAGGTCTGCTCCCTCCAGTGCCAACATTCTCGTGTCTTGTAGGTCTACCCAGTCTTTTATCCATATAAAAGCCGCAGCCTTATAGATGCCACACTATTGAAGAGCTTGCTGCTACTACCACCATGCATCTTGTGAAGACATGTGGTGCCATGCTGAGTCCAAATGGAAGGACTATAAACCTGTAGGCTCATTTTCTGATCACGAAGCTCAAGAATTGCTAGTGGTCTGGCCTGATTGCAATGTGGAAATAGATGTCCTTCAAGTCAAGGGTTGCAAACCAGTCTCCTTTCTGTATGTAAGAGCTCAGGTCTGTGGACTTAGTCCTTGCAGGATTCTGCCCGCAAAGATCTGGGCCTTGACCCTGTTCTTTGCAGGATCCTGCCCAATACCTCAGACCCAGCTGGCTGCTCTCATGCAGGGCAGCTAGAGCAGCCAGCAGCCAGCTATTTAAGGACTGGGGTTGGTCTGCAGCCTTTGCCATAGCTACAGTGCTGCCTGTAGCCTCTCCAGTGGTCCTTACCCTGCTAACAGCTGACACCTGGACTTGGACCTTGGCCTGTTTTCTGGACCTGCTTCTCACCTTTGGCCCTGTGGACTCTTGTTACCTTGTAGGCTTCTACTGCCTTGAACCCTTGGTGTGCCCTGACTTTCTGCCTGTCTCTTGGACTTATCTCCTGTCTCTGTCCCTGTGTATGCCTGTTCCCTGGAAGGATCCTTTTGCCTTGGACTTGTGTGTGCTCTGACCTCCTGCCTGTTTTCTTGATCCTGCTTCTTGCCTCTGTCCTCCTGGACTCTTGCTATCCAGATGACTGCTGCCTTGGATTCTTGTTGTGCTCTGACCCTTGGCTTCCTGACCTAGTGCGCCCATCCTTTGACCCAGCCCTGGTGCCTGTACTGGTTGGCTCTTGCCACCCACAACCTTGACTCTGACACTGTAGGAGTAGAAGAACTGAACTTAGTCATCATTTGGAACTGCTGGGGCCTCATGTAGTAGTTGACATCTCTGAAGTTGAGGATAGTGTGAACACTTCCTCCTTTCTTTGACACTAGAAAGTACCATGAAGAGAAACTGTATCTCAGAGCAGAAAGCGGGATTGGTTATATGGCTCACTTTTCTTGGAAGACATCTACTGCCTTGCTGAGGGGATATAAGAGTTGGGTGACATAGATTTGGCCTACAGGAGGTAGTGTGTAAAATTCTATTGAGTAACCTCTGGCTACAATGTTGAGAATCCATGTATCATTGGTGATTGACATCCAGGCATGACGACATTTTTTGAGTTTGTTTCTGAATGGTAGGTCCAGAAGGCTTAGTGTTGAAATGGAGGTAGCAATGAAAGACACAGATCACACGGTGTCTGAACAGGAAGCAATGTTAGGAACACTGGATGAGTCTCTAGAAGTAGCAGAGGTGGTAAGAACAATGGTGGGATTGTCCTTGTAAGACTCAAGCGTGACGCTTAGATGAGTCTGACTTCTTTTTGTATTGAGGCTTTTCGTAGTGTGAAAGAATCACAGAGTTGGAAGAGACCACAGGGTCCATCCAGTCCAACCCCTTGCTATGCAGGAACACACATCAAAGCACTCCCAACAGATGGCCATCCAGCGTCTGCTTAAAAACCTCCAAAGAAGGAGACTCCACCACACTCTGAGGCAGCACATTCCACTGCTGGACAGTTCTGACTGTCAGGAAGGTCTTCCTGAGGTTCAGGTGGAATCTCCTTTCCTGCAGCTACAATCCATTGCTCCTTGTCCTAGTCTCTGGAGCAGCAGAAAAGAAGCTCACTCCCTCCTCGACATGACATCCCTTCAAATATTTAAACATGGCTATCATGTCCCCTCTTAACCTTCAGAAGAATAAAGAACTGCTCTACCAAAACTAGCATCATTCCTAGCTCTATTATCTACCCGATAGTGAGTAATCAAGGTTAATGGTTGAGACCATGTAGCAGCTTTACATATTTCTTGTAATGATACACTATGGAGGAAAGCTGCTGAGGCAGCCATGGCTCTAATAGAATGACTTCTTATGTGCTGAGGAAGTTCCTGCTTAGCAAGTTCATACGCCAACTTAATAGTTGAAACCACCCATTTTGATAGTCTTTAAGATGAAACTGGCTTGTCTTTCTTCGAGTCAGAATAACACACACAAAGTCTGATGTCCTAATAGAAGAAGTATGTTGCACATGAAAAGCCAAGGCTCTGTGCACATCTAGGCAATGCTAAGTCTTTTCCATACCCGTTGATGGATTCCACATTAAGAAGAAAGCACTATGTCATGATTAATGTGAATGATGAAACAACTTTTGGTGAAAATGTAACATCTGGTCTAAGGACGATTTTCTCCTTATGAAATTTCAAATATGGCAGGTCTATTCGTAGTGCACATAATTGAGCAGCTCTTCTGGCTGAAGTTACTGCTACAAAAAAACACTGTTTTCCATGATAAGAGATGCATGTCACAGCTTGCCATAAGCTCAAATGGTTTGCGTGATAATTGTAATAAAACCAGTCACAAATCCCAACCTAGTACCGGAGGTTGGGTAGGTGGATGTAAATGCTTGGAGCCTTGTAAGAATCTTTTTACTAGATGATCTGTAAAACAAGATGGTTTTCCCTCCTTTTGTAGTTTCCATGAGATTGCTAAGAAATATTTTATAGAAGACAAAGTCCTTCTGTAGATAAAGATGAAAGAAAGGATGGAATGTGAATAGTACTGTAAGTGGTAGAGTTGACACCATTATTTTCAAGGTAACGACAAAATTTTTCCCATTTATATGAGTAAGATTCAGATGTGGATGGTTTATGAGCAGCTGACACAATCCTTCTGACAGGTGAAGGTAAATCATCTACTGAAGAAGAAGCCATGCAGTTGGTCGCAGAGATCTGACATTGGGATGGTAGATGGTACCGCCTTGGATGTTTATTAAATCTGGTCTGCATGACAGCATTTGATACTTTCCTTTGGACAGCTGGATCAGGGGAGCAAACCATGGTTATCTGGGCCACCAAGGGGTTATGAGTATTGCTCTTGCTCCATCTTGTCTCATCTTGGCAATGACTTTCATGATTAGTGGGAATGGCGGAAATGCATATACTATTGGATCTGACAAGTTGAACAGAAAGGCATCCCCTAGAGAATTGTTGTCCACCCTTCGACGAGAACAGTACAGCTTGCATTGGTTGTTTTCCTGCGAAGTGAACAGATCTATCTGGGGAACAGCTCACTGTTGAAAAAGTTGTTTCAGGACATCGCTGTTCATTTTCCATTCATAACAAGACAGTGGGGTTCTGCTCAGTTTGTCTGCCAAAAGATTCTCTTTCCTTGGTATGTGAATCACCAAGGGTGTGACATTGAATTTCAGGCCCCATGTCCAAAATTGGACTGATAGATTGAGAAGACTGTGAGATTGAGTTCCTCCTTGTTTGTTGAACATAGAATCATAGAAATGTAGAGTTGGAAGAGACCACACGGGCCATCCAGTCCAACCCCCTGCCATGCAGGAACACCCTCAAAGTACTCCTGACAGATGGCCATCCAGCCTCTGCTTAAAAACCTCCAAAGAAGGAGACTCCACCACACTCCGAGGCAGCATATTCCACTGCCGGACAGCCCTGACTGTCGGGAAGTTCTTCCTGAGGTTCAGGTGGAATCTCCTTTCCTGCAGCTTGAATCCATTGCTCCTTGTCCTGGTCTCTGGAGCAGCAGAAAACAAGCCCTCTCCTTCCTCTACATGGCACCCCTTCAATTATTTAAACATGGCTATCATGTCCCCTCTTAACCTTCTCTTCTGCAGACTAAACATACCCAGCTCTTGAACTCTATCTTCATAGGGCATGGCTTCCAGGCCACTCACCATTTTGGTCACCCTCCTCTGGACCTGTTCCAGCTTGACCATGTCCTTCTTGAATTGGGGTGCCCAGAACTGAACACAGTATTCAAGATGAGGTCTAACCAAAGCTGAGTAGAGTGGTACCAGTATCTCCCTCGATCTAGACACCATACTCCTATTGATGCAGCCGAAAATTGCATTGGCTTTCTTGGCTGCCGCATCACACTGCTGACTCATGTTCAGCTTGTTGTCTATTAAGACTCCTAGATCCCTTTCACACATACTGCTATCCAGCCACGTGTCCCCCATCCTATATTTCTGTATTCCATTTTTCCTACCTAACTGTAGGACCTTACACTTGTCTCTGTTGAATTTCATTTTGTTAGCCTTGGCCCAGCTCTCCAATCTGTCCAGGTAATTTTGAATTTTGATCCTGTCCTCTGGCATATTAGCAACCCCTCCCAATTTGGTATCATCTCCAAATTTGATGAGCATGCCCTCTATTCCTTCATCCAAGTTGTTGATGAAGATATTGAACAGCACTGGGCCCAGGACAGAACCCTGTGGCACCCTGCAATCACTTCTCTCCAGAATGAAAAGCAGCCATTGGTGAGCACCCTTTGGGAATGGTCAGTCAAGCAGTTACAGATCCACCTGACAGTAGCCCGGTCCAGCTCACATTTTACTAGCTTCTTTGCAAGAATGTCATGGGGAACTTTGTCAAAGGCCTGACTGAAATCGGGATATGCTACATCCACAGCATTCCCTTCATCTATCAAGCTAGTAACTCTATCATAAAAAGAGATAAGATTAGTCTGGCATGACTTATTTTTGAGAAATCTATGTTGACTTCTCGTGATTACCGCATTGCTTTCTAAGTGATTAGAAACTGACTGCTTAATGATCTGCTCCAGAATCTTTCTGGGTACTGACGTCAGGCTGACTGGGCGATAATTATTTGGGTCCTCTTTTTTTCCCTTCTTGAAGATGGGGACATTTGCCCTCTTCCAGTCTGCTGGAACTTCTCCTGTCCTTCAAGATTTCTCAAAGATTATAGCAAGTGGTTCCAAAATGACCTCTGCCAGTTCTTTTAATATCCTTGGATGCAATTCATCTGGCCCTGGAGACTTGAATTCATCCAGTGTGGCCAGGTATTCCTGTACCACCTCTCTATCTATTATGTGCCGCATTTCCCCCGCTTCCTCATCTGCTCCCCAACCACCAGGTTGAGTGCTTGTATCCTTCTGGGAAAAAACTGAGACAAAGAAGGTGTTAAGTAGTTCTGCCTTTTCTCTTCCCCCTGTTAGGAATTCGCCATCTTCTCTGTGCAGCGACCCTATTGTCTCCTTCTTTTTCCTTCTGCTGCGGACATATTTAAAAAAGCCCTTTTTATTGTTTGTAATGTCTCTGCCCAGTCTAAGTTCATTCTGTGCTTTAGCCTTTCTGACCTTCTCCCTACATCTCCTGGCTACTTGCTTAAATTTTTCTTTGGTGGTTTCCCCCTTCTTCCATTTCCTGTACATGTTTCTCTTAACACTTAGCTCAGCTGAGAGTTCTTTAGTCAACCATTCTGGTTTCTTCAGATGCCTTCCATTTTTCCTCCTTATTGGCACAGTTTTAGACCGTGCCTTCAGTATCTCCCTTTTAAGGAACTCCCATGCCTCCTGAACTCCTTTCTCTTTCACTATTCTTGACCACAGAATTTCAGCCAGCAGCTCCTTAAGTTTACAGAAGTCCGCTTTTTTAAAATCTAAGTTGAGTGTCTGGCTACACTTATCTTCTCCTTCCCATTGAATGCCAAATTCCGATTGGGCATGGTCACTCCCCCCTAAAGATCCAACCACTTCTACCTCATTAACGAGATCATCCCTATTGGTCAGGATCCAATCTAGAATGTTTGATCCCCTTGTCGCCTCTTCCACCTTCTGGACCATGAAATTGTCTGCAAGACAAGCAAGAAACTTGCTGGACCTTGCTGTCTTGGCAGAGTTTGACTGCCAACATATCCGGGTAATTGAAATCTCCTATTATTACTGTATCTCTCCTTTTTGAATGTGCGGTCATTTGGTTGAGGAAGGCATAATCAAGGTCCTCAGTCTGAGTTGGAGGTCTGTAGTAAACCCCCTCCAGAATATCCCTATTGTTTCTCGCTCCCTTAATTCTTACCCAGATGCTCTCGACCTGGCTTTCTGGGTTTAAGTCATGGATCTCTTCAAAGGTGAAAACGTCCTTGACATACAAGGCTACTCCTCCTCCTTTCTTGTTCGGTCTATTTCTACAAAATAGGCTATACCCCTCTATTCCTACATTCCAATCCTGAGACTCATCCCACCAGGTCTCAGTGATGCCTATCAAATCGTATTTATTTTGTTGTACTAGGAGTTCAAGTTCATCTTGCTTGTTTCCCATACTCTGCGCATTCGTGTAGAGACACTTAAATCCCCGGGCCCTTCCTGCAAGTCCTGTACTACAGTTTCTACACAGTAGTGTTGTCTGTTACTATCTGTACCAAATGTCCCTGAAGATGTTGTTGGAACGTTCGGAACAATTTCATGACCACTATGAGCTCTAGAATGTTTATATGGAGATGCTTTTCTGAGGTTGTCCATTGACCATGTACTGTTAAGAGTCTTCATATGGCCCCTCCATCCTTTGAGTGATGCATCTGTCGTTATTGACAGTGAAGGCGGGGGAATCAAAAAGGGCATCCCATTCAACACATTTTTTTGATCTTTCCACCAGTTTAGGGAGCAAATTACAGGTCTCAGTACCATTAGAAATTTGGATTGATGGTGAAGGAAAGGATTGAAATTGTCCAGAAACCATCTTTGAAGCGTTCTCATTTTCAGTTTTGTTACCCCCAATTTTCAGGGTATCTTGAGGACACCCAAATAGACTTCAAATTAAGGGAATTAACAGAGAAACTCAAAGCTTGTGAGAGGTCAGGGCAAGGGATATTTAACCCTACGTCTATGGGGTCAGAACCATGCAAGAGTCAGAGTCTAAAGTAAATTTATTAAAACTAACAGAGAAGGTCGCAACACACGTTAATAAATAATCCTACAATCACACAAGGGATACAGAAATGAAGTTGGAAATAAGCGACAGTTGGGAGAGAGGGCATACAGACCTTAGTCTAGGCATCCTGGAGAAGGAGAAGATTAGCGGAGGCTCAGTGTAAAGCACCAAGGGGAGGCTGGATCCCGGGGCTGGAAGGCTGGAAGCAGCGGGGTTTCGTGGCGAGTCGGATACATGAGTCGTGTTTAGCTCTCAGCAGCGTCTGAGAGGCCTAAGTGGGACACCTCGGTAGCAGTGAAACGGGCCCTTGTCTGGTCTGGGATGCTCTCTGAAGAGGCTCAGAAAGTGGGGATTTTTATAGCCATTTTCTGTCCTCAGGCTGTGTATAGGCTAGTAAAGTGGCGTTAATGGATGATGATTGCGGAATATAATTTTAGGCAAATATCATGACCTCTCCTTGGTATTGTTTGTCCCTGGAAAGTCCAGGTACATGATAGGTTTAAAATTCCAAATTGATAGACTTTGATTGTCTATCCTTGCAAAGTTCATCAGCAGGGCTTAGGGCTGAGACAACCTTTTTATTAATCAAGGAGAGAGTCTATTGTGGCTGCCTAGAGATACGTGACTTGGAACAATAGGTCGTTGTCTTTTAGCCTAAAGGACGTTGTCTATGTTCCCATCCAGCAGAAAAGGGCGTTGTTGGTCTTAAGAATCTAATTCAAAACCAATTTTTACTTGCAACTGACCTTTGCTAGCCAATATCCAATATGGGAGAAGTCATGCCAATTTTAGGGGCCCTCTCTTAGGGTTACTCTGGGATGTAACAGTTTGGCATAGGGTGTTATCATTGTAGTTGACACCATCAGACCCAATGCTATTTGAATTGTCCTGGTACATGTTCAACAGTATCGACAAAGTCTTATTAGGTAATGTAACATCTTTTGCCACAAGTCTTCTGGCAGAAAAACTCATTGCTTTGTGGAGTCTATTATTGCCCCAGTGAATTTGATTCTTTGGGTTGGTTTTAAGTTTGATTTTTTGTAATTGATCATTAGACCTAGTGCTTGAAGTAGACTGATTGTTGATTTCAAATCTATGAGAAGTTTCTCTTTGGAAGATGCTACTATTACTCAGTTATCTATATAAGGGAATAGGATGATCCTCTTTTGATGGAGAAAAGCTGCCATGACCACCATACATTTGGTAAAGACCCTGGGCGCTGTGCTTATACTGAATGGAAGCACTCAAAACTGATAAGTCTTTTTGCCTACTGCAAATGCCTGAAATCTTCTGTGTTCAGGTCTTATTGCTATATGGAAATATGTACCCTTGAGGTCTAAGGTTGCAAACCAATCATTCTTTTTCAACAGTGATAGTATGGATGCAAGAGTTACCATTTGAAAATGCTAGGCATCTATGTAACAGCTGACCTGTCCTTTAGATCTAGAATGGGTCGAAGTCTGCCATCTTTCTTTGGTAAAAGGAAGCATTTTGATAAATAACTTCTTTTGAGCTGTACCATGGAGATCTTTTCTATAGTTTCCTTCTGAAGTAGAGTTGCAATTTCTTTTTCCAGCTCTGGTGATGGAGGTATATTGTGAATCATTCCAGTTGGTGGCAGACGATGGAATTCTATAGCATGCATTGTTACTCTTTGTATAATGTCTAATACCCAAGCATCTGTAGCAATGTATGTCCATGCTTGGTAAAACTCCTTTAGTCTGTCTCCAAAGAGAGGAGATGAAACTGCATTAGTCGAGGAATTGTCATTGAAGATTGCCTCGGTGCCTTGATCGATACTAACAGTGGCGACATGAGATCATTCTCGATACCAAGCATTTCCTAATATAATGGCTGTAGGTTGATGAACAGTATCAATCAAAAGGATATCATCCAGCTGGTAGTCAAACTCTCTGTTTAGTTGTCTCTGGTTGTTTCTTTTTATATGGTGAAAATGGAAGCTTTCTCGATGACTGCTGCTGAGGAGTTACTTGTCTTTATTATTGATAAGGAGGTCTCGGACTTGCAGGTCTCCTAGACATAGGTTGGTACCGTCTGTATCGAAATTTTGATGAATAAGTTGTAGTTCGAATTCCATATTTTTTGGCTGTTGTACGCATTTTCTGGGCATGTTCCAACTTGTCATCTGTTTTTGAATTGAAAAGACCAATGGAGTCAAAGGGTAAGTTTTCAGTCATGGATTTTGCTTGCTGAGACAAACTCGAAGATCGAAGCTATGTGTGACGTCGTAAGGCGATAGCTCCAGCTATTGCCTTACCACTGCAATCAGTGATATGTTTCACTGTGGTAATTTGCTGTGATGCCAATCAGTAGGTTTCTCCATAAAGTGATGAGGCTGTCTTACGCTCATCAGGGAGTATGTCTAATGCTTCATTCTAGTCCATAGAAATTGTTGATATGCACCCATACAAGTTGTGTAATTCGAGATCTTGAATAACAAAGCTGCATTAGAGTATGACTTTGTTCCACGATTGTCTAATTTCTTTCCCTCTCTATCCAAAGGCATAACACGTAGTCTCTGAGACTGTCTTGACTGTGCAGCATCAACCACTATAGAATTTGGTTTGGGGTATTGTGTTAACCAGTCTTGGTTGGTCTCTATCAGTTGGTAGAGAGACTCAATTTTCTTTGATGTTGAAGGTATCAATGATGGAGTAGACCATGATTTTTTTATGGTATGTAGGAGGTATGGCTGAGGAGCAATCATGGCAGAGTAGATGCTCTGTCCTGCAATTCTTGAAAGACTGGATCTCTTAAATCTTCCTTCAGTAATTCAGTTTGTAGATTTAATGATCTGGACATCCTCTGTATTAAATCTGTAAAGGTTCTTACATCATCTACTGATGATGTAAGAACCTTTACAGATTTAATACTGAGGATGTCCAGATCATTAAATCTGCGGAGATGATATTAAATCTGCGGAGATGATATCATCTCCGCAGTTGACACCAAATTTGTTTGGTGTCTCTCAAGCTGACGTGACTCTTGCGAAGATGTGGATAGTGAAGCCAAAGGAGATCAGAAAGATCTATGATGTGGAGATTGATACCGTGGTCATCCTCTCTCCAGTGCAGGAGAAGCCCTTTGTGTTGTATCAGATTGTCCTGTCTCCTGTGCTTTAGACAGTTTCTGTTCTTTAGACAATTGATGTGAAGTTGCCATTACCCATCGGCATCGTGGTAATGATGACCGAGATCTTGACTGCAGATAAGCAGAATGGCAATACCTATCAGCAGAATCTCCACGGTACCAATGATATCTCCTTTAATAGTAATAATAATCTGGATAAGGAGATATATCCCTAGAATTGGTAGATATTTCATCTAGGTAGCAGTCATGGTATCTATCTCTATATTGTCAGTACCGTGATGGAGATCGACTATGCGACTTAGAACTTTGATGTAGAGATCAAGGTGGAGAAGGTGGGGTTCTTCTATAACCCCTAGATGGTTGTGGATCCTCTTGAAGACTTGCCTGTTGGAGTTCCAACAGTGGCTCTTGTTGTGTGATTGAGCCCACTGACACGTGAGGGGAGGATTCCATAAGTTCCCCTTCTGAAGCCACTTGTACCTCTTTGATATTGATGGTAAGTACCAGGTCGATATCAAGTTGTCTTTGTGGAGTAAGTGACTTTCCCTCCTTTGACTGAGAAAGTGAGTCACTTTCTTGTCTGGAGGGGGATTTTTGTTGCGCTGATTGAACAGAAGGAAATGTTTGCAGGCCCTCCTTCTTTTTCTGTCTTTTAGAAGACTCCACTGATATTGAGCCTTTAGCTTTTCTCTTCCTTTCCTTTTCCTTCCCTGCTTTCACAGAAGATGTGGAAGAGGTTTGATCTGTACAATCAGCTTTATAACTTTTTGACAATGAGGATTTTGGGTCTCAAGATCATGAAGTAGACCTAGATCTCGATCTGGGAGGCGGTACCGAAGTAGCTGCACAATGTCGAGATGAAAAGGCAATTGAAGATTGGGCCGTCTTAGATGTATGGTGGGTAGACTTTGACTTAGATAGTGGATCCAAAGCAGTCAAAACTTTCTCCCACAATAGGGCTTTCAGATGAGCTGCCCTATTATGCCTAGCCTGTGGGCTAAATAGTTGGCAGTGCCCACAAGACCAAATGCAGACTCTCACCCAGGCAAAGGAGGCACTTAGAGTGTCCGTCCTTATCTGGAATTTTGCCTCTGTGCTCCGTACGTCTGAAGCTGCCATACACACTATGATTTCAATCTAATACAATAATTGAAGAAATACCAAAATACGCCAAAAACCAGACCAACATGCCAAGAGAATTCTAAGTATTTTGAAAAAAGTAGTCAAAAACTGTTAAATCCAACCAAAAATGAGAGAAAGGCTCCTTTGATGCTGCTGTCATGGCAGAAGAAAAGGAACTGACCATTATAAGCAGGAGGGGGTCTTTATACCCACAGGGGATGGGAGAGGGGCTAACCGTCAAAATGCCTATTCCTAGGGCTCGAGAAGATTCCAAATGCTGTACTGCACAGGTGCAGATACCCAAATTTTATGAGTCACAAAGACCACAAAGAAGAAGTGTGCTTTCTCCCTGGGGCAAAATACAGGGATGTCACAGAGAGGCTATCATGGGCTTCCAGGACCTGGACTCAGACTCAGTTTGAGACAGCAAAACCTGCTCTGAGCCCTGACACAGAGACAGTTACAGCAGTACCTGCAGAGCAGACACCCACCCCAGAGACTGAGCAGGGGGCTGTACCAGCACGACAACACCAGCAGGGAGCCCTGCTCATTCTGACATGGAGAGTGACCTAACCATACCTACCTTTGCCCAGCACAGACACGTCACTCCCAGCAAATTTATGCCAAACAGCAATTAATCAAGCACCACCTGCACTGATCTTGGAACCTATAAGAAAGGAGTCTTTCCCCCTCTAGCTTTTGTCGGCAATTAACTGACCGCTTCTCCTGTGCTCCTGTTCACTGCCCTTGCCAGTGTGTCTGCCTTTGACTTGTGTTTGTTTTGCCTGCCTCTGATTTATGGACATTGTTGGACCATTATTGCTTCTCATTTGCAAAGCTGTTTCCTTGCTTAAGGAAACTGACCACTTAAGTTACTGCTGAATTTCTGATCTGTGTTTGTTATTAGCTTCTCCTGGCTGCCAGCCCAGACCAAGCTTGGACAGATTAATGACCAACCTTCAACCACAGCTGATCAGAATGGAAGAGCTGAAGCAAGAGAATTAATCTTTAAATGTACAGATCACCCAGCTAATGGCTGCTGTTAGTGATTTGCAACTCCAGGTGAATTAACTATAAACAACTCGATTATCTGCTCAATGCAAGGTACTGGTGCCTGTATTGGGGCATTTTCTGGGGACCCTGTTCAGTTGGAATCTTCTATAGCAAACTGTGAGCTGTATATTCAGATGAGAGGGGAGGAGTTTCCTAATGAGACTGCTCAGGTGGCCTTTATGGATTAGTTTACTGACTGGCATGGCTGCCAAATGGACCACTTCCTTCCTACGACAGAACAGTCCTGTGCTAAACAGCATGAAATCCTTCTGAAATCCTTTCTGAAATCCAAGATGAATTGGCCTGCGGTCCTCCCCCTGCTACTTTGCAGCTGCTTATTGAACAAGCTGTTCACATAGATGGTTGCTTGGAGTCTTGCAGACAAGCCCGTAGAGCTGCAATCTCATGGAGCCCCTGTCCCAGCAACTATGGCAACGCCTACTACCTGTGCTCCGGTTGTCACAGGGCTACTTCCTGCCAGCCCTGTCCTTCCTGAGGAACCAATGCAGCTGAGGGGTGCACATCCTCGCCTCATTGCTGCTGAGAAGGAGCGTAGGAGACAGGTTGGACTATGTTTATACTGTGGGCTGGGGGGGCCATTTTGCTAGAAACTGCCCCTCTAAAGAAGCAAAGCCCTTCCCAGCCAGGAAATGGGCCCTCCCTGTCCCAGAAGGGCTCCACAGCCTGGGAGAACCAGTTATCAAGGCCCCACTGCCACCTACAGAGCCCAACCGAGACCCCTGCTGGTAGCAGCAACAATTTGGGTTGCTGAGGCTCAACCAACACCTGTGGCTACCATGATTGATTTCGGGGCCTCTAATGGACTTAGGCTTTGCCACCCAGCACCACATACCCACGCTCCCACTACCTGCACCGTGGCCCATTGAGACTATCGATGGGCAGCTCCTGAGTTCTGGGCCTGTGACACATCAGACTCCTGAATTAACTCTGGAGATCCAAGGCCATGTTGAACGAACACAGTTTTTCCTGGTGGTGGTCCTGCACTTCCCTGTGGTCTTGTTGATGCCATGGTTGTCCAGACATGACCCCCACATCTCATGGTCCCAGCACGTTTGCCTCGGAGTACTGCCAGGAACACTGTTGGCTGCAGCTGGTACATGTCACCCCAGAGGCAGAAGGTACTGAGACCTCCATGGTACTACCCGCCAAGTACCAGGACTTTGCCGATGTGTTTGATAAGAAAGAGGCATACCACCTGCCCCCACATTGTGTCTATGATTGTGCCATAGACCTGCTGCCTGGGGCTCCTATTCCTGCCGGCCACCTCTACTCTTTGTCAGAGTTGGAATTAGCTGCCTTATGGGACTTTTTGGAGAAGAACCTCTGCCAGGGCTTTATTAGACCTTCCATGTTCCTGGCAGGAGCGCCCGTTTCGTTTGTCCATAAAAAATTGGGCAAACTACGTCTTTGCAATGATTACCATGCCCTTAATTGCATCACCATCCAGAACCACTACCCTCTGCCCCTGATCCCTGAACTGTTGGAGCAGTTACGGCATGCTAAGGTGTTCACCAAACTGGACCTCCTGGGGGCTTATAACCTGGTTTGCATCCGTGCTGAGGATGAATGAAAAAATGCATTTCAAACCCGATATGGCCATTATGAATATACGGTCATGCCCTTTGGCATCTACAATGCACCTGCAGTTTTTCAGCATTTTGTAAACGATGTTTTTCAAGACTATTTGGATTGGTTTGTGATAGTTTACTTGGACGATTTCTTGATTTATTCCCAAAATCAGGCGTCTCATGATGCCTATGTCTGTGCAGTCCTCCAGCACCTAAGGGGGTACCGATTGTATAACAAGCTGGAGAAGTGTGTGTTTGACCTACCTGCCATAGATTTTCTGGGATACTGGATTGCCCACAAGGGCGTGGAGATGGACCCTGCCAAAATAGAGGCTGTGGTTTCCTGGTAACCACCCAGCAATTGGAAGGAGGTGCAATGTTTCCTGGGGTTTGCCAACTTCTACAGGAAGTTTATCCCCAACTTTGCCTCTTTGGCAGCTCCCATTACCAACCTATTGTGAAGGAAGGCCCCCTTCCAGTGGACCCCAGCAACCCAGCAGACGTTTCAGGACTTAAAGGCTCGATTTACAACAGAACCTATTCTCTAGCTCCTTGACCTCAGAATTCCATTCATAGTGGAAACCAGTGCCTCAGATGTCACCACTGGAGCCATGCCCCTGCAACCTCCTGTTTCAGGACCCCATCTATTGCCATGCGCTTACTATTCTCATCAGCTGTCACCAGCAGAGTGCAGTTATACCATCTGGAAAAAAGAGCTCCTGGCTATTAAAGCAGCATTTGAACATTGGTGCCACCTACTAGAAGGAGCAGCCCATCCTGTGCAAGCGTGTACTGATCACCACAACCTGGAATACCTCCGGACAGCACAAAAACTCACACAGAGACAGATGCGGTGCTCACAGTTCTTTGCCAGGTTTAATTTCTGTCTGCAATACATGCCCCATGCCCAGAACCGGCAAGCAGATGCACTCTCAAGAAAACCAGAATATGCCTCTGCACCAGATTTGGAGACTAAGTCCATGATCCTCTGCCCAGAACACTTTGCAGCCACTCAGGTAGCCGTGTCCCTAACAGATCTGATCCAGGACAGCCAGTCCCTAGACCCCTTGGTCCAGGCGCATCGGGATGACGGTGGAATCTTCTTCTTATTCAATGTGAGATGGGCTCCTGTACCACTGAGGGTGACTATACGTGCCTGCCGGGTTCTGCTGGCACAAGGTTCTTGATCTGTGTCATGATGGGAAACCTGTGGGACACTTTGGCCTGTACAAGACCCTGTGCCTTGTTACACGAGAATTTTGGTGGCCACAGGTACAAGCAGAGGTGCACTGTTATGTACAGACCTGCCCCATATGCCACCATGCCAAGGATCAGCCAGGGAAGTCTGTCGGTCTTCTGCATCCCTTGCCCACACCCTCAGGACCTGGAAAGTGGTGTCCATGGACTTCATCACAGATTTGCCTCCAGCCAAGGACCATTACTGCCATATTTGTGGTGGTAGATCTCTTCACCCAGATGGCCCATTTCATCCCTTGTCCCAGCATCCCGACTGCCAAAGAGACAGCGCACTTATTCATAGACCATGTCTTCAGACTACACAGTCTCCCCAGGGAGATTGTACCCGATTGTGGCTCCGTTTACTGCACAGTTTTGGCGTAGCCTCTTACACCAGCTTGACATCAAGCCTCGCTTGTCCTCAGCTCATCATCCACAGACTGATGGGCAGACTGAATGCATGAACGCCACTCTGGATCTGCATACCTGCAGTGCTATGCCAGATACCAACAGGACAATTGGGCTGATCTTCTTCGCTTAGCAGAGTTTGCCTATAGTAATGCTGTGCATGCTTCAACCCAGCAGACCCCTTTCTTCGCAAACTATGGCTTCCATCCATGGCTGTTCCTTGCGGTGGGCTCACAATCTGACATCCCAGCAGCAGGCCAATGGCTCCAGGAACTCCAGGCAGCCCAGGCACTCCTTTGAGAACAGTTGGATCTCGCAAAGAAAGCCTATAAGCGAGAGGCCAATAAGCATCGTCAAACAGGACCCTCGTTGAAAGTGGGAGATCAAGTCTGGCTGTCTACTCACCATCTGCTGTTATCTCTCCCCTGTTGGAAGTTAGATGCCAGATTTGTCAGTCCCTATGTGATCACTGCCCAAGTCCACCCAGTGGCTTTTCGACTCCAGCTCCCCAGGTCCTTCCACATTCACACAGTCTTCCACCAGTCTCTGCTGGTGCCTACCGGCGACATTCAGGATGACGAGGCCCAGGCTCCTCCGCTGGCTCCTGTGCTGGTGGATGGGGAAGAGGATTATGAAGTAGCTCACATTCTGGACTCCCAAGGGCATCAGGGACACCTCCAGTACCTTGTTGACTGGCTGGGGTATAGACCAGAGGAGCATTCATGGGAGGATGCTTCGGATGTCCATGCTCCTGACTTGGTGTATCACCACTACCCCAACAAGCCAGGTCCTCCTCATTCAGGGGAGAGGGATGATGGGGGGGAGTAGTGTCATGGGTTTCCAGGACCTGGACTTAGCTGGGCTATAAGCTGCTCTGCTTTTTTGCTTGCTCTTTAGCTTGCTTGCACTGCCTTGCTGCTATCAGCTGTGTAACTGCAAACCTTTTGCTGGCCACCTGGACTATGTCAGAACAGTTGGTTAAAATCAGATCTAAAATAGCTGACCATCTTATTGCCTCTTCCACCTTTTGGACAATGAAATTGTCTTCAACAAAATGAGGAATTTGTTGGACCTGATATTCTTGCAGAGTTTGACTTCCAAAATATATCAGGACAGTTGAAATATCCCATTATTACTACATATCTCCTTTCTGAATGTTTGGTCATCTGTTCCAGGAATGCATCATCCAAGTTCTCGGTCTGATTTGGGGATCTGTAGTAGACCCCCACAACGACAATGCTCTTGTTTCTCTCCCCCTTAATTTTTATCCAGATACTCTCAACCTGACTTCTAGGCTTTAAGTCATGGATCTCCTCACTGATGTAAACATCCTTTTTTTGTTTGTTTGTTTTTATTATTATTGTAGGTATCATTATACGATATACATAATATAATATACATTATAAATATGCTTACTTAATATAGATACTTATATACAGATTTATATCAACTTATCTTCTTTAACTGAACGGTTGAATAACTGTCAGAGATGGCTAATCCTTCCATATAGTAGTTGATAAAGGACCCCAAATATTCTCCAAATAATTATACACACACTCCCAATCTTCCTTGAACTTTTTCATTGATTTGTCTTTTAACAATATTGATAATTTATCAATCTGCATTAAATAATAAATTCCCAAAAGCCAGTCATCAATTGTTGGTACACTCTCTTTTTTCCATTCTTTGGTATATAGTAATCTTGCTTTGGTTATCAAGTACAAACATTTTTTTTCGTTTTGTTTCCCAATATAATCTTCTCTCAATTCAACCATATTTAACAAATAACATTCTGGCCGCATGGGGAAATTTATTTTCAAGATTTTTGTAATTTCCAAATGGATGTTTTTCCAAAAGAGTTTTGCCTTTTTGCACTGCCACCAGCAGTGAAAAAAGGTTCCCTTTTCAATTTTACACTTCCAGCATTTATCATTTTCCCCCTTATATATCTTAGCCTATTTTGCTGGAGTTAAATGCCACATATAGAACATTTTATAAAAGTTTTCTTTAAACCCTTGAGACTTTGTAAATTTTAAGTTTTTCCAAGCCTGTTCCCAGTTTTGTAATTGTATTGGGTGTCCAATATATTGTGCCCATTTAATCATGTTATTTTTTACTACTTCTTGTTCCGTTTCCCATTTTGATAGTAATCTATACAATTTTGCTGTTAGATGCCTATTCCTTGATTCCAAAACAAGATTGAATTCTGTTTTCACATTATTAATGGTTTCCTCTTTCTTGTCTTGTTTAAATCTAGCATATAACTGTGCATATTGATACCAGGAACATTCTTTCCCTTCCGCCAACAGTTCCTCCCTTTCTTTAAAACTAGGTTGATTTTTCTGGAATTTGAGCAGTTCATTGTAAGTCCACCACCCTTGTGGTCTTTTAATTTCATCATAATGAAAGTCTTCTGGGGGGGAATCCAGAGAAGAAGTTTCAGACAGAGTTGATGTTTATACTTTAACCAAATTGAAAATAAATGTCTTCTTAGGGGATGTTCAACAAATTCTTTTTGAAGTTGCTTTTTCATATACCACATATATAGATGCCAGCCGCTTTTCATATCTGTCCCTTCAAAGAGCAATAATTTGTTATTCTGCAATCTTAACCAGTCTATTATCCAAATGAGATTATTTGTGTGGGCATATAATTTAAGATCTGGTAGTCCAAGGCCGCCTCTTTCCTTGAATCAATCAACAAAGTCCATCTAATTCTCGGTTTCTTCCCAGCCCAAATGAAATTTGTCAGGTCTTTCTTCCATTGATTGAATACATCACTATTAATTGGTAAAGGAATATTTTGAAAAAGGAAATTAATTTTTGGTAATAATGGCATTTTGACTGCTGAGATTCTCCCTAGAAATGAAAGTTAAAGTTTGTTCCATGTGGCTAAATCATTTTTGATTTCTTTCCACTTAGGTAAATAATTATTTTTAAATAGATCATGATTGTTGTTTGTAATCCAAGCTCCTAGATATTTAATCTTCTTTTCAAATTTGAAATTAGATATCTTTTCCAATTCTTCCACCTCATTTGATGACATATTCATAGTTAAATCATAAGACTGCAATGTTATTTTGAATCCTGCAACTTCTCCAAAATCATTTAAGATCTGGATTAAGGAATTCATCAAATCCACAGGGTATTCCAAAACCACAACCAGGTTATCAGTGTATGCCCGTACTTTTAAATTACTATTTTTTAATTTAAGACCTTTTATGCTGTCTTCCTGTCTTATCTTATTGATCAAAACTTCGATAATCATGATAAAAAGTAGGGGAGAAAGTGGGCAGCCTTGTCTCGTGCCTTTTCTAATTTCACATGGCTTAGTCTTTTCCGAACTAATTATTATATGGGCTTCTTGTTCTGAATATATTGCTTTTATCCACCCCCAAAAATTATTACCACATTCTATTTTTTGTAAAGTTTGAAACATAAACTGCCAAGAAACATTATCAAACACCTTCTCAGCATCAAGGAAGATCATACCTAATTTCTTGTTTTTATAAGATTCACAAAACTGGATTATGTTCCTCAGAATTCTAATATTATCTTTTAATTGTCGACTAGGGAGAAAACCAACTTGGTCATCTTTAATCCAGTCTTTAAGAACTTTTTTCAGCCTCTCTGCTAGGATCGATGTAAATATCTTATAGTCCATATTGAGCAGAGAGATTGTAGTTTTGAAGTTGAGTTATATCTTTTCCTTCTTTAGGAATTAAAGTGATATTAGCTACTTTCTATGTTTGAGGTATCTCTCCAGATAAAAGTTGATTAATGGTATCTTGGAGAGGAAGTAAAAGTTGTTGTTCAAAAATTTTGTAGAAAGTTGCCAAGAATCCATCTGGACCTGGGTTTTTCCCAGGCTTCATTCTTTTGATAGGCTCTAATACCTCTGTTGTCGTTATAGATTGGTTAAGATTATTCCTTTTATTGATTCAATATTTCTAGTAAGTTTACCATTTTTAGATAATCGTCAGTTTTGGAGATACTTTGGTGTTTTCCTTTTGCATAAAGTTCTTGAAAATGTTGATAGAAAGCCTGTTTTATATCTTCTTGCTTTTTAATTATTTCGTCCCTGATTCTTAATCCTGATATTATTCTCTTTTCTTTTTCCTTTCGTAGTTTATAAGTAAGCCACCTACCCGGCTTATTAGCACACTCAAAATGATTTAAATGTGTATATCTTAATTTTTTGTCTATTTGTGTCTCCAGGAGCAGTGAATGTTGTTTATGTAGATTCTTAATATCTTTTAAAATGTTCATATTATTTGGGGCTTTTTTCAACTCTTCTTCCTTTTTATTTAGGGTATTTAACATTTGATTTTCTTTCTCTCAATATTTTTTCCTTAGCTGGGAACATGTGTAAACATCCTTGACATGCTACTCCTCTTCACTTTCTGTTTGGTCTATTTCTCTGAAGCAGATTGTACCCCTCTATTACTACATTCTAATCATGAGACTCATCCCACCAGATTTTAGTGATGTTTATTTTATCATATCTGCTTTGCTGTGTTAAAAGTTCAAGTTCATCTTGTTTGTCATACTCTGTGCATTAGCGTAGAGAATTGAAGACCACGGGTCATTCTTAACTGCTTATTCAAAGTTTTTTCTCCTCCTACGGTTGGGCTCTTGTACTATTTGCTCAGTTCCTTCAATAGCATTCAGATTATTATCTCAAGCATTTGATGAACTCCTGCCCTCAAGAATAGTCACCCTTCTCCACATAACTCAGTTTAAACCTCTCCTAATCAGGTTTCTGAGCCTCTTAGCAAAAGCATTCCTGCCAATAGCTGTGAGATGCAACCCATCACTTGCCTGTAGTCCATCTTCATGAAACTGCAGACCATGATCTAAGAAGCCAAATCATTCTTGGCATCACCATCTGTGGAGCCAGTTATTCACCTCCACTATTGTTCTCTCCCTTCCTGGGCTCTATCCTTTAACTGGGAGGATAGATGAAATGACAACCTGTGTGTCAAGTTCCTTCAGCTTCCTACCCAAAACCTTGTAATCCTTTGTAATATGCTGAAAGCTATGCTGCTGTGTCGTTGGTTCCCACATGGACCAAACTGGTAATGGTCAGTAGGTTTCACAAGTCTTGTCAGCCTCTGTCCAAGCTTGGTCTGGGCTGGCAGCCAGGAAAAGTTAATAACAAACACAGGTCAGAAACTCAGCAGTAACTTAAATGGTCAGTTTACTTAAGCAAGGAAACAGCTTTGCAAATAAGAAGCAATAATGGTCCCAACAATGTCCATAAATCAGAGGCAGGCAAAACAAACACAAGTCAAAGGCAGAAACACAGGCAAGGGCCGTGAATGAGAGTGCAGGAGAAGCACTTTCCTTTCCTTAATTTTCCTTAATTACCGACAAAAATTACCGACTTTCCTTAATTACCGACAAAAGCCAGATAGGGAAAGGCTCCATTCTTATAGGTTCCAAGACCAGCACAGGTGATGCTTGATTAATTGCTGTTTGGCATAAATTCACTGGGATCAACACAGGAGACCTTTTGGTGTCTATGCTGGGTGAAAGTAGGTATGGAAAAGCCACCCTCCATGTCAGAATGAGAAGGGCTTCATGCTGGTGCTGGCACAGACCCCTGCTCTGTCTCTGGGACAGGTGTCTGCTTTACTTAGTAAACAAAAGCCATGGTCGCAAACAGAGTTCAACAATATCCAAGTCAGGGCAACTGAATCCAGAGTAAGCCAACACAATCCAGGTCACAGCACAGAGTTCAGGAACACAGTGGGTAGCCAGACAGGTTAGATAATCTCTGACCAATCCTGAAGGGTATTGCTATGTATATTTAGGTCAGCAGCCAACACATCTGCTGCTTAAGTAATTGCTGCTTCTTGTAAATCCTCTGAGACTTCCTTACACTCTCCTTTTGTTGTCTCCACTTGGTGAAGGTAGGTATAGCTAAGTTGTCATCTGTATCTAAAGGGGCAGGACTCTCTGCCAGCACTAGTATCACACTCTGGTCTTTATCTGGGACTTGTGGCTCTGTAACCTCCTCCTGTTCTGGCTCAGCAGCAGGTCCTGGCATGTATACTGCTTCAGTCTCTGAGTCAGAGTTCATTTCCATGTTCTGGAACCAGGGCATGATACCAACAGTGATGACTTGGTTAACTGGATGAAGTGGTGGGATCCTTAGGTGCAAGTGACTATTGTCAGGGACTCAACCTTGTCATGAAAGTATTCTTTTTCTTAGTTGGGTTTTAGAGATAAATCAGTTTGTACTTCCAATACTGATTACTGCATGCAACAATGAATTGAATATCAATCAACCTGTAATAATGTACAACATTTCAATAGTGGGGAAAATCCAGCTTTGGGGATCAAAGGCACCAGATGTGAATTTGTAATACCCAGTGGGCATCTGGTCAATAAAATGAGGAATATCAAAGACAGATAATGGGTGATCCCAGGAAGGCACTGTAAACAACCTAAAAGGAGGCAGATAAGAAAACTTGGGAAGATAGCAGGTTCCCAAGATTGAAGCATGTAAAGATCCACCTTCCCTTGGAAACTCTTCAAGGTTGAGGACATAGGGTGATGTTTGAGGGCTCACCAACTGGAACTCTTCATGCACCAATATAAACTGATTACTAACTGATGTACCTCAGATCTAGCAACTTTTAAGTTGCCATGTCTGTTATACCTCAATAAAGCACTGTTGCTAAACACTGAATGTTTTGGGGGGAAAGCTAGTCAGCCAGCACATGTCAGATTGTGTTCTCCTGGAGCTTGTTATACAGCATTGTTTGGCTTCCCATTTCCACTGTATAACAAACTCCAGGAGCCAGGCACATTTTCTAGATTTTAAAAAAGCTGATTTCAGTAAACTTAGTGAAATACTGCTTGTATTACTAAAAGAGAAGGGAGTTCATGATGGATGGGTGTTTCTTAAAAGTCAATACGGAAGACACAATTTCAAACAGTTCCAATGAGGACAAAAAAAAATGGAGGTGCCTAAAGAAACTAAGATGAATGCCTAAAGAACTTTCAACAGAGCTAAGATTTAAAAGGGCTGTATACAAGAAATGGAAAAAGGGGGAAATCACCAAAGAAGAATTCAAGCAAATAGCCAGTACATGTAGGGAGAAAATCAGAAAAGTGAAAGTGCAGAATAAGATCAGGCTTTCCTGAGATGTTAAAAACAACAGAAATTACTTTTTTGGTTCTGTCTGTAGCAAAAGGAAGAACAAGGAAATGGTAGGGCCTCTCCATGGAAAAGATGGCAAGGTGCTAACAGGAGACAGTAAAAAGGCACAACTACTGAATATCTTCTTTGCCTCAGACTTCTCCCAAAAGGAAAACAGTGCTCAACCTGGGAAATGGAGCAGAT
Organism: Cyclura pinguis; assembly: GCA_030412105.1. Taxonomy (NCBI): domain Eukaryota; kingdom Metazoa; phylum Chordata; class Lepidosauria; order Squamata; family Iguanidae; genus Cyclura; species Cyclura pinguis. Next base: position 135,471,547 of record CM059601.1, read on the forward strand.
GATGTAGTAGGGAAAATGCAGAACAGAATAGGTAAAAAGATAGTACAGGAATACATGGATATTCTAAATGAATTCAAGTCTCCAGGGCCAGATGAATTACATCTAAGGGTATGAAAAGTACTACCAGAAGTAATCTCAGAACCACTGACTTTAAGAATTCTGGAAGAACAGGAGAAGTTCCAGAAGATGGGAGGAGGGGAATATCCCCATCTTCAAAAAGGGGAAAAGTGGACCTAAACAATTACTTCCCAGTCAGTCTGACATCAATACCAAGAAAAATTTTAGAGCGCAACATTAAACAGGCAGTCTTCAAGCAATTAGAAAGAAATGCTGTGATCATTAAAAGTCAACATAGATTTCTCAAAAACAAGTCATGCAAGATTAACTTTATCTCTTTTTTTAAACAGGGTTACAAACTGGTAGATGAAGGGAATGCTGTGGATATATCATATCTTGACTTCAGTGGTCTCTTCCAACTCTATGATTCTGTGATCCAATTTTTTTTGCCTTTAAAATGGCCTATAATTAAAAGAGCTATGAAAAATGTGTTTAACAACAATATCCTGAAATTCAAGACAGACCCAGAGGAAGTTACTTCTGTGTGCGCACTGCTGGTTTGAGTCAGTTAATAAGATAGGCATTGTCATGATGGCTGTGCTCCATGACATAATTGATAATGTGACTCATCCATGATAACGCATGCCTGTGGTTTATGCTAGTATAAAACATTGCTGTAATAATTTATCATCTTGGAGTTATTTAAGGCTTGAATGAATATCATGTGTTACAAGCCACTGCATGTTCTATGTTTAACATCAATTAAAATCTGAATGTTAGTTGTCAGTGCTCATTCAACCAGGCTGTCAAGGCATGTCTCTGTTTACTTAAAAGTGATAGCAATCAACAAGTAATTTACTATGTATGAGCTTTAAAGTACCTAGGCTAGAACCGTAACAATGTATCATATATCAAAGGAAAGGGTCAATGCATCTCATCCTAGTGAAGAGGGATCAAAGAAAATAGGTTGGAAGAAGCTGTCCTCAAGGCATCTGGCCAGTGTTAGCATAGGTACACAAAGAACTGAGAAAGAGATAACACTGGAGATACGTTAGACCAAAGTATGGAAATAAAGTCCCATGGGAACCACTGGACATTTGGGAGAGGGGAAGACCCAGAGAATTCACCAATGGGAATTGTGCAGGTGTGACAGTGTGTATCATTATATAACCAAGGGTGTGTTGGAGATTTTTAGTTTCAGCAACAGTTGTAAGCTACGCCTCCAATACTTCATTAAATACAGTGGGAAAACTCTGTGTGTTTTCTTGAGAGCAAAAGAGTAGCTAGCACATGACAGGCACGGGACAGTAAACCTATCCTGGCATGGGCTCATAGCTTTAAAAGTCCAGATAAGCAAAAGAAATAGTAACAGAGGCACAACTGCTGTTTGGAACCCATGTTGTATAAGAAATTACTAGGTGTGGGGACATTACTTTTTCAACTATAGTTCCAAGAATAACCGAACTAGCTTATTGGGGATTATAGGAACTATAGTAGAAAAAGTAACTTTTTGAAGCTCTGAGAATATCACAGTGGCCAAATCTAAAATACGATAGCGACACATTCAATAGACTTCTTTTGTAGGCTATAATATGCTAAGTGGGTTTTTAAAGTTCTACAGTGATAGTGCATTGGGAATAGACACTGTAGCATTCCTAATGGTAAAAATGTAGTTTACATCTAATTGTATAACAAACACCAAACTCCAGAACAACATCATGCAGTAATACAACAATACAATGTGTCAGATCAGTACTGTTTGAGATGAAGACTAAAATGACTTTCCTGAGGCACTTAATTTATTTGTGATGTAAATATAAAATTGGCTACAAAAATCACACTTTAAGTCTGCAATCATATACACATTTTCCTGGGAATAAGCAAGATGCTTTACATGTGAGTACCATGTATAAAATTGTGCTAATATTCAGAACCAGCTGTGTTGTTTTAGCAGCCAATACAAAAGCACTGCTACTTGAGATTATGTTCCCAACAAAGAAATGTCATTAAAATGATTGTTCCAGAAGTTATACATCAAGATACAGTTCTCCATTCAGACAATACATGACTGCATGATGCATTGGCTTATTCTTTTACTTACAGGGTTTTTACGATCAAGCTTTGGGGCTGCACAACTGAACTGGCTAATATTTGCTTCCAGCAGCAGTTCCTAAAGTTAACACAGTGATATTAGTAACATGATGCATTTCCATACATGTTAATTTGCTTTTTTTCTTGGATACATATTGCATGGAACCCTATTCAAATACAAAACTATGCCTGCAATACAAGTGGAAGCTGATATACAGTGCTGTAATATGCACTGCTCCTCTTCATGATTCCAGACAATCAATTTCACTCCTCTGGCCCCTCTCCAATTTTTCTGACCCCACAGTCCATCAGTACTCCATGTCCAATTAGCAAATTCAGACCTCACTGGACAGTCTTGTCAGGTAACGTACTATTTTTCCTAATTTTCTGTACTTCTATAAACTTCTGTGCTCCTATAAACCAACTTATATCCCACTCTTGTTCAGGAGTTGTGCCATTTTCATGCCATAAAGACTTGCACTCAAATATGCTAATGGCAACAAAGCCAACTGAATAGCACACATATTCTCCAACTTGTGCAAATGGAGTTTCCTATCCCAAGCAGTTGTATGTCACTGATGTAGCAACATAACACTCCAGACATAACTGAAATATGGCCAGAAGCAGCCCATATATCTTGCTGTGTAATTTTGCATGTGTATTATAAGTGATGGCAGTAAGAAGAACCAATATCCTGCACAATGATCTGAGCAGCGTAGGGTCCTTATTTAAAAGTAAAAACAGACTCTGACTCTTCCATCCACTTCTATAAGAGTCAAAACTCTCTCCCAGATCAATAGCACCAACTAAAAAGGTGATGAATTACTTTTTGAATCTGTATGTCCCTATACAAACCTGTCAGAGCCCTAAGAGCTACAGAGGAAGGCTTTCTCTCAGTCCTGCCATTGTCCCAGGGGTGAGGACACAGAAGACAGCTTTCTCAGTGGCTGCCCCTACCCTGTGGAACTCTCTCTGCCTCCCTCCCTGCTTTCCTTTCACTTGCAGACAAAAAAAAGGAAAAAATTCTTTTCAAGTAGGCTTTTAGTGTGAGTAGGGGAGATTTTTTATTTATTTACTAAGTTGGTTTTTTTAAAAAAAGATGTGCTAAGTTTTTATAATTTTACATGTTTTTAATTGTTTTTAATGTTTTTTAACTTTTTAAGAAGCTTCCTTGGGTCTCACTCTGGGAGAAAAGGTGGCATATAAATACAATCAATCAATCAATCAATCAATATTTCTTTGGGGCATGTGTTTCCTTTTCAATGAGTATTCAAATAATTTACTTTTGAATTGTTGAGTGACTATGGCAAGGAAATTAATCCAGAAAGTCTAGAAAGTCTTTACAGACACATAGTCTTTTCACATTTAGGAAGGGAAGAAGCCCTCATCTTCTCATACTTTATCTGAACTGACTGTATCTAAGTATTTGAGTATATAACTGTATCTAAGGTAATGGTAATCTACATTGTATATATCTAAACGAACTGCAATGTTGTTGGGAATTTTCCAGAAGTTGTTATTGAACTTCAATTTTGTTGGAAATTTTCCAAAAGATGTGAGAGGAATTCTACTGGAAATAGTCTATCCAGTTTTGGAACATATTAAAATATCCCTGATGACAATTCCCACTTCTTCAAGTCTAATCAGCTGTGAGGCCAACAAAAGGAACCTCACTGCATCTCTTCCCCTGCACACTTGCTTATAGATCTTGGACCAGGATTTTGTGTAATCATGGCCGAAGTTGAGACACTTTTAGCACCTGAATTGAAATGAGAATCATCTCTCAGTGGAGTCAGAAGAGAAGAAAGTGTGCTGATGTATGCAGAGTTTTTTCACTCTCCCTTACAGAATCTCATGTAGAGATGTGGATTTGGGAAGACTCCACACCTTGCCATTTTTGTTCCCTTCTGTAACATTCAGTGGCTTGGTGTTGGGAAAAGAGGAGAGTTCAACAACCTACCAAAGGCAATAGTAAGGCAGTGAGATGCATCTTTCCCCTTCCTGTTTGTCCATATTGTTCCTTCTAGAAAGGAACATATCATTCTGTATCTTTTAGAGAACTGCCCATTTATCCCTATCTTCTACTCCCTCTTCTAAAATATTAACCCTAAAACAAATATCCACTTATACCATGAGTTCTGATTTTTTTTTGCTGAAGGAATTTCTTTTAAAAACATAAAAGTTTGCCTGTATAAACTTTGTACACTTATCCCACAAAAAAATTCTATATGTTTGTTGATACTTTCAAAGTAATTTTTAACAAGAAAAGAAAAGGCTTTTTTTTGAAAAAGAGATTATTGCTCTCTGTAGTTTCATATCTGCATTCATTTTTAACTTGCTGTATTGAACCCTAGCAGCTTCCAAGTTTGGCTTAAAATGAGCAAATTTGTAACCAACATAAGCTGACAAATCTGGCACAGTTGTGAAAGTAATAACTGCAAGAGCAGGTGTTTAGGACTTCGCATATAACATAACAATAAACAAAATAAATGAATAAATGTTAAAATCCTTCAAAAGTAGCTTTATTCTTATCTGTTAAAAGTTGATATACTTCAGCATCCTTTTTTCCACAGAGTCATCTAGAAAACCAATAAGTAGGATACATAGGCAATAAAACTTCTTTTTCAGCCATTAGCATTCTGGACATCCATCACTATTTGTAGCCCACCTTTTCCTCCAGGGTGGGACACAAGGTAGCTTGCAAAATAGATTTTTTTTAAAAAAGCATATGGTTAAAAGCATACAAACAATTGTGATCAAAACAGTATTAACTATCAACAAAATTCAGAAGCCACCAAACTTGCAGGTAGTATAGAGCCGTTGATAAGTTTATAATTTTTCTCATGATAAATTTGTCTCATCGGTTTTTAAAAGCTGTAAAAGCTACCGTCCATCACTACCTCTTATGGTAGCAAATCCCATCAAATTAACTATGCCTTTTTTGAGGATCAGTCATGTTCTAGTCATATACTCTGTGTTTACTCAGATGAGAGTTCCTATGAATCTTAAACAGAAGTAGCTCGGTTGGTGTCTTGGCTTCTTTGTACAAACAAACAAACAAAGAGGAGAAGAGAGGAGAGGAGGGAAGGGAAGGGAAGGGAAGGGAAGGGAAGGGAAGGGAAGGGAAGGGAAGGGAAGGGAAGGGAAGGGAAGGGAAGGGAAGGGAAGGAAGAATGCATAGATCATCACAGAGATTTGGCAGTCTGAGAAGGAAACTTGAAGGGCTATGCTTTAACTGTAAACAAAAAAATTGTTAAAGGTATATGAATCCTCAACAGATTTTTTGGGAAACATGATTATATTTCAAAATCCACAAAATAATGGTAGACAGAATCCAGTGATTATTTCATACCAAATAGGTTACAGTAGGATCACACTGAACTCACCTCAGCTTTACGACGATTCTTCAGCTTGATTTGTTCTAGTTTCTGCCTCAGTTTAGGAGGCTTATACAACTTTGCAGGAACCTAAAACACAATCCAGGGAGTAATTTAAAGTTAGAAAGTACCTGATAAAAGGGATTCTGAGAGGAATGAATCATCTGAATTATTTTCATGAAAGCAACTCTGTGATCAAACAAGGTCCTTTTCGCATGGTATTTCTGATGTGAAAGGGCCCCTTGAGCATCGCGCAAATGTGAGGAGCGGTCCACACGATGCACTCACATTTGCGCAATGCTCCAAGGCCTGACATGGACCGCGCATGCATTTTTTCATTTTCGGCTTGAAGCTGAAAATGCTGCGCAGTTGCGCATTGCTCCGGGGCCCCATGTGCACTTCCTTTGCGTGCGGAGCTTCAGGAGCCAGGCCGGTCGTGCTTCCTGAGGCAAGGCTCTCATGAGAGCAGGCAGCTCGTGCGGAGCTGAAGAAGCAGGGAAGTGAGAGCCTCTCTCCGGAGGCTGCTCACGCGAGCATCGCACCTCAGTGCCGAAAATGGGTGAGTTGTGGAAAGGGTCCAAGAGTACTGCAATTTTTTTAGAGTAGCTTCTTAAAAGATTTTACAGAAACAAACATAACCAGCAGACAATGCATCTCAGATCCAGTACAATGAGGTGTACTGAGTCTCTGTTTCCAGCAAAAAAACTCCAGCTGACATGACAACAGTTATAATAAAATATCTAGCTAACATCTAGCTAGATATCTAGCTAAATATATATCTAGCTAATGTCTAGCTAAAAATCAACCTGTGAAGAGGGAGGAGAGAGAAGAATGGCATTTTCATTCATATCACTCATAAATTTTCAGCAAGTCACAACGCGGTAATCATGAGAAGTCAACATGGATTTCTCAAAAATAAGTCATGCCAGACTAATCTTATCTCTTTTTATGATAGAGTTACTAGCTTGATAGATGAAGGGAATGCTGTGGATGTAGCATATCTCAATTTCAGTAAGGCCTTTGACAAAGTTCCCCATGACATTCTTGCAAAGAAGCTAGTAAAATGCGGGCTGGACAGGGCTACTGTTAGTTGGATTTGTAATTGGTTGAGCGACCGAACCCAAAGGGTGATCACGAATGGCTGCTTTTCATCCTGGAGAGAAGTGACTTGCAGGGTGCCACAGGGTTCTGTCCCGGGCCCAGTGCTGTTCAATATTTTTATCAATGACTTGGATGAAAGAATAGAGGGCGTGCTCATCAAATTTGGAGATGACACCAAATTGGGAGGGGTTGCTAATATGCCAGAGGACAGGATCAAAATTCAAAATGACCTGGTCAAATTGGAGAGCTGGGCCAAAGCTAACAAAATAAAATTCAACAGAGAGAAATGTAAGGTCCTACACTTAGGTAGAAAAAATGGAATACAGAAATATAGGATGGGGGACACGTGGCTGGATAGCAGTACGTGTGAAAGGGATCTAGGAGTCTTAATAGACCACAAGCTGAACATGAGTCAGCAGTGTGATGTGGCAGCCAAGAAAGCCAATGCAATTCTCGGCTGCATCAATAGGAGTATGGTGTCTAGATTGAGGGAGGTACTGGTACCACTCTACTCTGCTTTGGTTAGACCTCATCTTGAATACTGTGTCCAGTTCTTGGCACCCAAATTCAAGAAGGACATGGTCAGGCTGGAGCAGGTCCAGAGGAGGGCAACCAAAATGGTGAGAGGCCTGGAAGCCATGCCCTATAAAGATAGACTTAGAGAGCTGGGTATGTTTAGTCTGCAGAAGAGAAGGTTAAGAGGGGACATGATAGCCATGTTTAAATATTTGAAGGGATGCCATGTAGAGGAAGGAGAGGGCTTGTTTTCTGCTGCTCCAGAGACCAGGACAAGGAGCAATGGATTCAAGCTGCAGGAAAGGAGATTCCACCTGAACCTCAGGAAGAACTTCCTGACAGTCAGGGCTGTCCGGCAGTGGAATATGCTGCCTCGGAGTGTGGTGGAGTCTCCTTCTTTGGAGGTTTTTAAGCAGACGCTGGATGGCCATCTGTCAGGAGTGCTTTGAGGGTGTTCCTGCATGGCAGGGGGTTGGACTGGATGGCCCGTGTGGTCTCTTCCAACTCTACATTTCTATGATTCTATGATTCTATGATTGAATTTAGAGTGATCCTGGTTATCTCTAGCTCTTATTGGAAACATATTCAGGGGTAGCTATGTTGGCCATCCGGGTGCAGGGAACCCAAACAGTATCCAAAATCCATAAAACTGGGACAACTAATAAGCACAAAATACGTCATGTAAGCTTTTGAAGCTTCACTGGATTCTTCATCAGGTAAAGATATCAAAAGTCATACATAAGAAGAAAACTGATGATGTTAGGATCACAGGCCTACACTTTGTCTCAGTTGTTACTGCTGTTCTCTGTTCTAATGTAGGCCTTATTACAAAGGACAGCATATACTCTTTTTGGCCAGTTTACCGGATTTGAGAGTGAGATGGCAATATCATCCACAAATAAATTAAGTAGACAATGACTACCATTAATTTTATCCCCATACATTTCCAGATCTGATCATAGTAACAGTGCCAAGAGTTCAATAAAAAAAGCAAAAAGATTAGGAACCTTGGTAGAGAAGTGAATATGAGGTTTAGACAATTTGTTACCTAGATGCTAGATGCTATTAGATTGCAAGTCCTATCAGCCCTAGTCAATGGTGAGAGATGGGGAAACTGCAATTCAGAAACATGTAATGTGTCACAATATACCCATCTCTGTTGCATATACATATTACATTGCCAATATATCTGTGAAGCTTAAATGAATTATCAACAGATGATTTAGGAGGACAAACTGTCCAAATATACCCTAAACTCTTTTTTTTTTCAGTAGGGGAATTTTGTGATTGGTCTGGCATTAATATCAACAGTGATAAACACACCTATTTTTATAGAAGAGCAGATTTGTCTTCTTTTCAAAAAAGTCAGCTGCCGAACTAAGTTGGTCAGCATACTGTCAGTATCTGAACTATATAATAAACTGTACAGGAAAATAAAAAATGCAAAAAGAACAGGTGGCAATCTTCCTTAGTTTCCCAGCAAAGTCAATAGGACCAGAATCTATCCCATTTTTTCTGATTATAACTTTATGAAATGTGTACATTTTCAATATTACCATATCACCAACTTCACAGTTTAAACAAAAATTTCCATTCTACCATATCAAGGCTTTAGTAGCATCGAAAGATGAAATAGCCTGTTCGTGAGATTTCTTAATGATCATAATCATAATCATAATAAGTTGTAAGATTTGACAAAATGTAAAATGCATCAGAAATTTGTTTATTTTTAACAAACTCATATTGATCTTGCCAATTTCTTAATGGTGTCAGGTGTAATTCATTTGGGCTCATCAATTTACTATGGTGATTCTGTTTTTGAAATTATTTAGGAAGCTTAGCTCTTTTTAAAATTTGATTATTTGATAATTCATCTGGGTTTGAAGAGCAGTAAATAGATTAAAAGAGTTGAATCACAGAATCATAGAATAATAGAGTTAGAAGAGAACACAAGGGCCAACAGGTCCAACCCCCTGCCATGCTGGAATACACCATCAAATCATTCCCGATAGATGGTAATCCAGCCTCTGTTTAAAAACCTTCAAAGAAGGAAACTCCACCACACTTTGAGGCAGTGCATTCCACTGTCATAGAATCACAGAGTTGGAAGAGACCACAGCAGCCATCCAGTCCAACCACCTGCAATGCAGGAACACACATCAAAGCATTCCCAACAGATGGCCATCCAGCCTCTGCTTAAAAACCTCCAAAGAAGGAGACTCCACCACACTCCGAGGCAGCATATTCCACTGCTAGACAGCTATGACTGTCAGGATGTTCTTCCTGATGTTCAGGTGGAATTTCTTTTCCTGTAGTTTGAATCCAGCGTTCCTTGTACTAGTCTCTGGAGCAGCGGAAAACAAGCCCGCTCCCTCCTTGACATGACATCCCTTCAAGTATTTAAACATGGCTATCATGTCTCCTCTTAACCTTCTCTTCCGCAGATTAAACATATCCAGCTCCCTAAGCTGCTTCTCATAGGTCATGGCTTCCAGACCCTTTACCATTTTGGTCGATCTTCTCTGGACATGTTCCAGCTTATTGATATCTTTCATGAAATGAAGTGCCCAGAACTGGACACAGTATTCCAGATGAGGTCTGACCAAAGCAGAATAGAGTGGCCCCATTACCTTCCTTAATCTATACATCATACTCTAATTGATGCAACCAAGAATTGTGTTGGCTTTCTTGGCTGCTGCATCACACTGCTGACTCATGTTCAGCTTGTGGTCCACTAAGATTCCTAGATCCCTTTCACATGTACTGTTGTCCAGCCACATGTCCCCCATCCTATATTTGTGCATTCCATTTTTTCTGCCTAAATATAGGACCTTACATTTTTCTCTGTTGAAATTCATTTTGTTGGCTTTGGCCCAGCTCTCTAATCTGTCAAGGTCTTTTTGAATTTTGATCTTGTGCGCTGGCATATTAGCAACCCCTCCTAATTTGGTTTCATCTGCAAATTTGATCAGCATGCTCTCTATTCTGTCATCCAAGTCACTGATGAAGATGTTGAATAGCAGTGGGCCCAGGACAGAACCCTGGGGCACCCCATTAGTCTCTTCTCTCCAGGATGGAAAGCAGCCATTGGTGAGCACCCTTTGGGTTTGGTCAGTCAACCAATTACAAATCCACCTAATGGTAGCACTATCCAGCCCACATTTTACTAGTTTCTTTGCAAGAATGTCATGGGGAACTTTGTCAAAGGCCTTACTGAAATCAAGATATGCTACATCCACAGCATTCCCTTCATCTATCAAGCTTGTAACCCTATCATAAAAAGAGATGAGATTAGTCTGGCATGACTTGTTTTTGAGAAATCCATGTTGACTTTTAGTGATCACAGCATTGCTTTCTAAGTAATTACAAACTGACTGTTTAATAATCTGCTCCAGGATCTTTCCTGGTATTGATGTCAGGCTGACTGAGCAGTCATTATTTGGGTCTTCTTTTTTTCCCTTTTTGAAGATAGAGACGACATTTGCTTTCCTCCAGTCTGCTGGGACTTCTCCTGTTCTCCAAGAATTCTCAAAGATTATTGCGAATGGTTCTGTCGAACTGTTCTTACTCTCAGGAAGTTCTTCTTAATGTTTAGGTGGAATCTCTTTTCCTGAAGTTTGTTTGTTTGTGTGTGTGTGTGTGTGTTTGTGTAAATTCTTTTTATATATCATTAATTTCATCAGTATGTTATTTTCACATGATCTGTTTTAATTAAGGATGTATAGTTTTTGATCTTTTTTTTCCTGAATATCACCAGAAAATAATTTAGAATTCTGATTTCCAAATTTATTGACGCTTTACCAAACTGTAGTAATGTAGTAATGCAGTAAAAGTACAGATAATGTAGTAATGTAGTAATATAGTAAAAGTACAAATAAAAGAAAACAAATGTAGCATGCAGAGAGATTGCTTTAATGATTGTATAGACTTAACAATCTGACAGCTTTAAAGCAGTTTCTTTCAAGATTTATTGCTTTGGCATTGCCATTAAAATGTCTAAGAGCTTCTTACACTGTATTATCTTCTGGCAAGTCTGTTGATGAGGTAAGGTGGCTTTTTTTTAAAAAAATTATTAAACATACCCCAAAATATTGAACCACACATAAGGATAAACAACTACTGCAGACTACATGCAGCAACCAAAACTAGCTGAACATAAAAAAAATTAATCATATTCCTAAAAACAGTCATAAACAAAAAGGGAATAAAAGTAAGACACATGTGACTTCCAACTCTCTAGAAGATGGCTATTATGTGATATATCTCCTCAGGGTATATCTCAATAAATCTATAAATATTTAAGCTTATTGAATATCTAATGAAATTCAAAAAGATATTATATAAACTTAATCATTACTAAATTTATATGCGTTTACTTAATAGGTGACATAATAGATTATGTTCTACCATATTACTTCCAATTATTTTATTCCAATCCTACCATTGTTATTTTCCCCAGCAATCTTTTTAACCTTTCCCCACTCTTTCTTAGATTAATTCAAAGATCATTCCATAATCAAGATAGTCAATTTGTCCATCTCTGCCTCATCAAATAATTTAATCACTCAATCATCCTGAGATGGTATTGTGGGTTCTTTCCATTTCTGAGCAAAAAAGTATTATTGCTGCCATTGTAATGTATTGTATAATTCTTACACAGTTCTTGTCCATCTGACCATCAGTCTGTACTAATAGGAAAATATCTGGCTTCATTTGAATTCTTATCTTCAAAATATCTTCCATCAGTTCATGCATCTGCACCCAAAATTCATTTGCTTTTTCAAAGTACACCATATGGGACAACATGTCCTTTCACTTTATTTACACTTCCAACACATATTTGAAAAGAACAGGTTGCTTACCTGTAACTGCGGTTCTTCGAGTGGTCATCTGTGAACTCACACAATAGGGTTATCTGCGCCTGCGCAGTACAGTATTCAGAACCTTCTAGAAGCTCAGAAATAGACGTTTTGGCCATTATCCCCCCACCCCTAGGGTATACAAACCCTCTCCCACTCCAGCGGTCAATTCCTTCACTGCCTATGGCATTAGAGCAAAACACATTGAGGGGAGAATGGGAGAGTTTGTGTGAGTTCACAGATGACCACTTGAAGAACCACAGTCACACGTAAGCAACCTGTTCTTCTTCTTCATCATCTCTGTGACTCATACAGTAGGGAGACTAGCAAGCTAATTTTAGGAGGTGTCATGCCAATAAATCTCAAAATATTGAAAACTGGAACACAACTTTAATAACACCAAGTTTGAATATACACTCAAAACAAAAACACATCACACAACAGTGGAAGTCAACATTGCTCTCCCAAAAATGGAATCATTTCTATCTCTATTGTCTACCCTGTAATGAGAAATAAAAATTATTGATTGTGACCAAGTAGCGGCTATGCAACACCAAGTTAACACCAAGTTCAGATCCCATCCAGGTACAGGTGGCTGTATGGGTGGATGGAGATGTTTGTAGCCTTGTAGAAATCTTTTCACCATAGGGTCTAGGAAACATGAGGGTTTCCCTATCTGCTGTAGGTGCCATGAAATAGCTGCCAAAGAACATTTTATGGATGACAGTGAAAGCTTTTTGGAGAGAAATGTGACAAAAACGAAAGTATCTGCATGGTACCGCATGCATTTAAATGGCAATTGTTGTCTTCTAGGTACCGAAGGAATAGATTTCATAATCAAGACAATGGTGGAAGGTAAGTATCTGTTAGAGAGGAAGTGTCCTGCTGACCGTCAAACCCTCCATTTAGTTTGTTCTGCCTGTCTCTTTTTATAAGGTTGTTGTTTATATTTGCTAGATGGAAATTTTCTAGATAACTTTTGTTGTGGTGTGGTCTGTCTTTGTTGATTAGATGGAGTCAGACTTGATGCTGGTTCTTCTTGATGCTGGTTGGTACCGATGATAATGGTATCTATAATTTGTAGATATTGACTGAAAACCATATTTTCTAGCTGTGGTACACATCTTTTGAGCATCCTCAAGTTTCTCATCAGCACCAGCATTAAATAGTCCTGTAGAATCAAAGGGCAGATCTTCTACTACTACAGATGATCTCAACCAAGCATGTTGTCTCAATGCAATAGCACCTGCTAAGGCTTTCCCACTGCAGTCCGCTATATGTTTCAATGTCGTAATTTGTTGTGAGGATAAATGGTATGCCTCACCATATAGAGCTTGAGCTGTTTTACATTCTTCTTTGGGAAGCATGTCGATATACGGCTTAATTCTTCCCCACAGGAACTGCTGATATGCTCCCATGCATGCAGCATAATTAGATATCCTAAATAATAGTGCCACACTGGAATATGACTTCTTTCCCAAGGTGTCCAGTTTCTTGCCTTCTCTATCAGCAGGAATCGCAAGTAACTTCTGTGACACTTTAGACTATGGGGCATCAACAACTATGGAATTTGGCTTTGGGTGTTATACAAGCCACTCTCGATCTGTTTCATCCAGCTGGTATAAGGATTCTACTTTCTTTGAAGTTGATGGGATTGAGAACGGTGTCAACCAAGATTTCTTCACTGTGTGCAGAAGATATGGAAGAGGTGTAATCATTGCTGGAATAGGTGCGCGATCATGAGATTCTTGGAAGATAGGATCACGAAGATCTTCCCTCCTCAATTCAGTTTGCAAATTTAGAGATCTAGCCATTCAAAGAAGTAAGTCCGCAAATGCTCTAACATCATCAGTTGGTGAGATCATCTCAGTAGACAATACCAAATTCATTGGAACTGTTTCGATACCGTGAGATGCTTCTGATGATGCGTTACCCTGATTCTGGGGTCCCTTGGGGGACATCTCAAGGTGCTCCATGTGATGGGGAATGGAAACTAGCCAGAGCACAAGCAATAGCAATGCAACAGGCAGGGTAACCTAGCGGAGTCTTTTTACCCAGTTTTTACGGAGTCAGGCCAAGCCAAAAACCAAACACAGATGTCCAATAAATGATTTTATTGAATACAAGCCTCACGCACCAACACACTCACGCACCCACTCACTCAAGGAGTAAAAGAGAGGAAATTGGACAGGGGAGTATTGAAGGGGTGTAGCTGGGGGTAATACTGCACCTTGTCCTGAAGTCCGTGGTCCGGGGAGACAGCAGAGAGATGAGACTCAGCACGAGGAGGGCTGAGGGGATTACTCAACGGGCAGAGCAATGGTCTGCTGGGAAGACCAGGAGTGATCCGAAGAACCGCTCAAAAACTGGGACTATTTGTGGGGGGAAAAGTACCTGGAGGACTAATCCTTTCCCAGAGAGAACAATGGGTGTTGGAGTGATAACGAAGCTCCACCATGGTAATTTCCTTTGCATGATGGGATTGCAAGGTGTTGCCAAAGTCTCAGGATCTTCGACTGTGTTTGTTTGGGGTGTGACTCCATGTAAATGGTCCTCGCTTGATAGGATATCTGCTCAACTTGAGGCACACACGCTAATCCCCTCAAATCGGTGTCTTGGGGCTAAGGACCCTTTGTTTATTGTGGGTTTACATATTTTGAGGTCGTCTGCGGTACGTGACTTGGGATTTTACTGGCCTGACCTGTTTTTCGGTCATTCGACCGTGCCTGCCTACGTACTCATCTGGGCGACCTCTCAGGCACATCAAATCATATTTTAATATCAAAATTGTAGACCCCGGGATAGAGTTTTTCCATCGGAGTAACAATGCTGAGGATGGAGGTGAGAAGGATCTATGATGCACTCATGTGGTGATCTATGGGTAAAACCACCTCTGTCAGTCCTTGATGAACCTCTCTCCAAGCGTGTTTGATGTCCACACTCCATGTCGGTTTGCTGAAAAGGGTCTGCTAGTACTCTTTGACACTGTGGTGTGAAGGGCCTTGATCTCAACCAGTCTTGAGAAGAATGATGATATCTATCTCTAAATGGACTGTGTTGATGACAGTATTTCTTATTATAGTAGTAGTCATTGAAATAAGGTGAATTTCCGAATGAATTATCAGAGAAATCTTCATCACAAAAATAAGGTCAATACCGACAGGGCGATCTGTCTCTATATCTTTGGTACCGCAATGGTGATGGACTGGTAGACCCTGACTGTCAGCCTTGAGATATTGGTGAAGAAGGTGGTGTACACCTCTGACTTCAAGATGGTCTCGATTCTAAGTCTGAATGCTGTTGCTCATTCATCTTTTGAGCAGGTGATCCCACTGATAATACTGGGGAGAATCTGACCATCTCTCCTTCAGAAGCTATTCTCACTTCCTGAAACTCAGTCTGGGAGATCTGCTTATTGTTTTCATCAGTACATATTTGTCTCTCAGGGGACGGTGGCCTCGACCTTGATGGTACCTCCGCACAATTTATAGAAGGTAACCTCTGTTGTGCCTGTTCACTAAGTAGTGACTGATGAGGTGATGGTCTCCTTTTTGATGGTACCTTTGGTACATCCTTCTTCTCTTTCTTTTTAGATTTCTTAGAAAGTTCTACGGCTACCGTCTCCTTTGCTTTCCTCTTCCTATCTTTCTCTGCTCTTACTGAAGAGGTATGAGACAAAGACCCATTTCGATCTTGACATTCATGTGATTTTTGACTTGTTGAGATTGTCAGTACCATATCACACGATTGAGAAAGTGAACGAGAACATCTCTCGGTAGCTTCCGAGATATGAGGTCTAGACATCGAGGTAGTTGAGGAATGGGCCATCTTGGATGAGTATTGGGAAGTTTTTGACTGCTTTTCCCCCAAAAAACAGAGCCTTCAAATGAGCGGCCCTATTATGTCTGGTTTGTGGGGTGAACAACTGACAATGCCCACAGGCACCAACATTAAGGTCCCCACCTAGACAAAGGAGGCACTT
Organism: Cyclura pinguis; assembly: GCA_030412105.1. Taxonomy (NCBI): domain Eukaryota; kingdom Metazoa; phylum Chordata; class Lepidosauria; order Squamata; family Iguanidae; genus Cyclura; species Cyclura pinguis. The sequence goes on from CM059601.1 coordinate 135,487,530, forward strand.
GGAGTGGCTGTCCTTGTCAGGTATTTTTCCTCCACAGGAAATACAACACTTGAAAGATTGAGTTGCCATACACAAATTACCAGTTGCCAAATCAGTACACATAAACCTTAGTCGAAACTAGTCCAATTTATTTCCAATCCACAATTCAATCCCAGAAATCAATCCAAAACACCAAGCCAACCCGTGATATAAAGATAACTGAAGTAAAAAACCGTTAATCTTTCAGAGTAAGCAAAAAAGTGTTACTGCCCTTGCTAGCCTGAGCTTGTGGGATATAAAGATATCTCTTGATATCAATAATTCGGCTTCACATACCCATTCCCCTCTACGTGCTTGCGAGGCCCCCGGACAAGCATGCAAACAGGCTCGGCCGATAATCGCCGTAATATTCCAACACAATACAGGTAGGCCAGAAATAGCCGACTCGCAGCTTCAGGAGACCTCAAGGCAAGTACTCAATTAGGTATGCATGCAACTTTCAAAAGATCCTCTGCCCCATGCTGGCAACTTGATGATCTGACTATACAACACTCAAGTACTCCGCGTTTGCATACTGGCTATCCTATTGACAATTTGGCTATAATTCAGTCATTCAAATTCTGACCTTTTGGAGGCTTTGTCTCCAGCCCCACATCCATTGTTTTCCCCAAGTCCGAACTAGCCTGCGGTCACAATTCTCCTTATAAAAACCCCTGACTTTGAGCGCTTCCTTGGATTGCTCTTGGCTTCCATCCCGCCTTGCTGTCGCTTTGTCCAGCAAGCCTTCCCCTCATTTCCACGTGCTGAGATGCACGCTCCCCAGCTTCTCCATTTCCAACCGGGTTTCAGGACAGGTGAAGTATCACCCAAATCAACAACTCCTCTAAAAATCCCTCTATCCCACTCCAACCTTTGTTTCCTTAGTTATCTGTGTGAGTGTGCTGCATACACTGTTTGATTGTGTTTTAATAAAACATCATTTATTGTTTCAACTTCTGTGTGCTCCTTGACTCGGCTTGACCCCGTAAACATAGGGTTCAAGATCTTGCTACGTTACCCTGCCTCTCGCATTGCTAGGCAGTGCTCTTGGCTAATTTCCCCAACTTATAAAATTGAGAGCGCATTTAGGTGTCCCTCCCGGGACCCCCAGTAATCAGGGTAACAAAAGGCTCCTTAGACGCTGCTACTGCAGCAAAAGAAAAGGAACTGACTGTTGGAGCAGGAGGGGCTTTATATACCCTCAGGGAGGGGGAGGGGATAACCACCAAAATGTCTATTTCTGAGCTTCTAGAAGGTTCCGAATGCTGTACTGCATAGGCGAAGATAACCCTATTGTGTGAGTCACAGAGGCCATGAAGAAGAATCCTGTATACATTCTAGACACTTTTTCTGGAGTTAGGTAACACCTGTACATCACCTTATAAAAATTTCTCAACGCATAGCATAAAGTAAATTTTAAATTTTTTGTCCACATTTTTTTCCATTGTTCCACCTCAGTGTTATGGCCCACATTTTGAGCCCATTTAATCATACACTTTTTCACTTGTTCCTCTTCAATTTCTATCTTCAACAACAATTTATACATTTTGGCTACTAAATATCCATTATCTTTACACAATTACTCTTCAAATCCAAATTACAAAACATCAAAAACAAAAACAACCTGGGTTTTATCAGTTAATTGTCTATAAGCAAACCATCTGATATCAAAAACACTTTGGATCAATTCTTCATTGCTTTCATTCACAATTGCATGTCGTTTACTTGTATCACATCTCTATGTGTTAACCACTGATCTTTACAGATTATCTCTCCTGCAATCAAAGTGTCATGTGGTGAGGATCACAAAGGCATTTTAGGACAAAGTTGCAATCTGTATTTATTCCACACTCTTAATATGGCACACTTTATAAAATGATAATTAAAATTTATATTTGCTTTAATTTTATTATACCATAAAAAGCATGCCATCCAAATCTCTTCTTTTCAACATAACCCAGTCCTTCACCCACACCACACAAAAGCATAATAATACAATTTAAAAACTGGAAGATCAACTCTACCTCTTTGTTTGGCATCTTGTAAAATCTTATAAAATTTCAAATCTTACTCTTCGTTTTTCTCTCTGCCAAACAAATTTAGTGATACCTTTTTGCTCTTTTTAAAAGGTACATCATTAGTCAAAATAGGTATAGGTTGAAATAGAAAAAGCATTTTCAATAACAAAGTCATTTTGATAGCTGATATCCTGCCTAATAAAACAGCCTCATTTTACCCCATCTTTATAAATCTTGCTTAATGCCATCCCATATTTTAGCATAATTATTCTGAAACAGCTTTGTATTTTTATTTTTAAAAATGACACCTAAATATTTCACTTTTTAACAATTTTAAATCCTGTTTTAATAATCAAAACCCTTTGCTGTTCTTTTGCTATATTTTGTCATATTTTTGTCAGGGGAAGAGAAAAAACAGGGCTATGTACAGGAAATGGAAAATGGGTGAAATCACCAAAGACAAATCCAGTAAGTGTAGGGAAAAGGTCAGAAAAGCACAGAATGAATTCAGGCTTCCTACAGAGGGTAAAAACAATAGGAAAGACTTTTTTGGTTATCTCTGAGGCAGAAGGAAGAACAAGGAGATAGTAGGGCTGCTGTGAGAAGAAGATGGTGAAATGGTAACGGAGGATAGAGAAAAGGCAGAACTATGGAATACTTTCTTTCCCTCAGTCTTCTCCCAAAAGAAAAACAGTGTTCAACCTGGAGAAAATGAAAGAGATGATGGAATAGGGGAAATGTAGCACAGAGTAGGTAAAGAGGCAGTACAGAAATTCCTGGCTACTCTAAAATGAATTCAAGTCACCAGGGTCAGATGAACTACATCTAAAGGTATTAAGAGTATTAAAAGAACTGACAGTAGTAATTTCAGAACCATGGCCAATAATTCTTGAGCATTCCTGGAGAGCAGGAGAAGTTCCAGCAGACTGGAAGAAGGCAAATGTTGTCACTTCAGCAGCCTATTCTACTGGCTCATTAAAGTGAGTTATATTTATATTTAAAAGTCATGTTTCTACATAACCCCTCTTTCATCATTTCATGGAAAAAAGAAAAAAGCCAAAAATTTACTTTTAAACTACTGGCTCATAACACCATTTTATCTCCATAATTGGGGTTATTTGACTCAAAATTGATTAAGAATATTATATTAATAGAAGCTGTAATAGTCTACTGTGGCAATTGGTCAGTTTCCAAGTCCACATTCATCATCCTAATAACAGGAAATGAGGTGCTATCTGGTTATATGGAGCTTTCTTTCTAACTTCCCTACATAGAGCTCTACATAGATTGGTAAAGCTTTCATGAACCATATGGACACCCAGTGGACAGTAGTGGAAGGAGAGTTAGAACTCATATAATAAAATAGAGCAATTTCAACTGCATTATTCCAAAAGATCTATATACAACAGTAGAGTGAATTTGACATTTTTGTAATTTGACACCCCACTCTTTCTTTTTTAAGAAGAATGAAAACTTATTTGGACTTTATGAACTTATGGATTGTATGAAAGAAGCAATTTGATAATATTGAAATTTAAAATTTGAAACTTGGAATTTTGAAATTTGAATTAGAAAAAGGTTTTTTTTAAAATTTCAGAATCAATTTTCCATTTTTAAAAAAACTTTTAAATTTGCTTTTTTTAAAAAAATGTGTCGGGGGGCTTTATCCTTCTTTTGCTTTCTCTTTTCTTCTCTTTCCCTTGCGTTTCTGCTTTTGTTCTTCTTTCTATAAATATTTTTATTTCTCTTTTTTCTTTCCCCCCCTTTATTTTCTCTTTATACCTATTCTATTGTAGGTTCTGAAATCAAGATATCAGAGAATCACAGAATAATAGAATTGGAAGAGATCATAATCACACAGATTATGTGTGATTGCCTTGGTCAAAGAGCTCTTAGGAATATTCAAATACGACCCAGTTCTTGGAAAAAAACAGAAAGAAGTAAAAGAGTGAAGGGAATATTACTTTTTGACAGCCAAGCTTAAAGAATGTGATTTACCTTTCAAATGTGCCAATGTGGTAGGTGTGGTAGTACTAAGTAGTAGTAAGGTAGTAGTAGTAGTAGTAGTAAGGAAAAGTACTTGCAATATAAATACAACTACCCAGACAAAAAGTTTTAGGGACAAAAAGTAACTGGACTTTATGCTAAATTCTTCAATGATCTACAACACAGGATTTTAGATTCAACAGTTGATAGAATGATTATTTTGGGAGACTTCAGTGAAGTGATTAATTGATAGACTGATGGTTGATAGATAGATAGTGATTGATAGATGGTCACAAAAGAAAATAAAAGGGAAATTACAGATATATTTTTTCAATGTGGTAGATAATTTGCATTTAGTAGATGCACAAAGAACTTTGTGTAAATCATTTAAAGAATATTTGTTTTAATCAAGGAGATACAAGTCCTTCTCAAGAATTGACATGTTTTTCATTTCCAAAGAACTTATACATAAACTGAAAAATATGGAAATTTTACCAAAAATGTTTTCGGACCATGTTTTATTTTCATCTAACAGAAAAAAGATGTTGATTCCATTGGAGATTAAATGAAGGTCTATTTAAAAATGACCAAATTTTAAAGAAAGCAAAAGAGACTCTCAAGACTCTCAAAAGACAGACATTGAAGTAGTTTGGGATGCCAGAAAGGCAGTAATAAGAGGCTTCTTTATTCAGCAAATTCTTTCTTAAAGAAAAACAACAGAAATTAGGAATGGAATTAAGAAAATAGAATTGGATTTTCAGACTGATCCCTCAAATATATTACTATTGAAAAATCTCAAAATTTTACATAAATAAGTATTGATGAGCCTAACCAATGAGACAGAAAAAAATATGAAATATCTACAACAAAAACATTTTGAATTTCCTAATAAGTCTGGCAGGTGGTTAACCTATTGATTGTGGAAAGAAAGAGAGAAGAAAATAATTCTACATATAAAAGATGGGATGCATAATAAAAAGATGAAGAAGATTTTCAACAAATTTTTCTCAACACTCTGGAAAGAGAACAAAAGACTCTGCTGGGGAAAATACAAACCTATATAAACTCACAAAAATTGCCACCAATATCAGATGAACAAAGAAAGATATTGAACACAGTAAAAACGGGGATAGAAATAGAGAAGCATTTAAACATTTAAAAACAGGCAATGCCCCAGGATCTGATGGCCTACCAGCACTTTATTGTAAAGTACTGGAAGATCAATTATCTTTACTATTACATTATTTGATAAACTCTGTAACTGATATAAGAATGATGCCAGAGAACTGATCAACTGCAAACATAACTTTAATACCTAAAGAAGATCGGGACACAATTGATCCAAGAAATTACAGACCAACATCTCTTTTGTATAATGACTATATGACTTTTGCATGGATTTGAGTGGAAAGATTTTTTAAAAAAAACTTTAAATGCGTGGATTCATGAAGATCAATGCAGATTTTTACCAGATAGACAACTGAGAGATAATACAAGATGTTTAACAGATATGATGGAATATTTAGCATCTAATGAAAAACAAGCAGCAACATTTTTTTTTAAATGCAGAAAATGCCTTTGACAATGTTTCATGGACCTTTATGACTGAATTACTTAAAACATTGAACTGTGGTTACAATTTTCTAAACTGGATATCAGCAATTTATTCAAAATAAAATGCTCATTTCAATGGGGATGGACCATTGTGAAATATATAAGGGTACAAAACAAGGTTGTCCTTATATCCACTTTGATTAATTTTCATTCCTGAAGTCTTGATTAGAGCTATAAGGCAAGAAGAAAACATTAAAAGTATAAAAATTAAAAAAGAAAGATTTTAAGTTGAGAGGTTTTTCTAACGATTTAGTAATTTTCTTACAAGATCCAATAAAAGGATCAGATGCTCTTTTGGATATTATAACAAATTTTGTAGAAATGGCTGGATTTAAGCTAAATCAAGATAAAATAGTTATGATCATTAAAAATATAACTAAATAACATCAATCTACTTTAACAGAAAAAGCTAGTTTCAAGACAGACAAGAAGATGAAATGTCTGGGAGTTATTTTTGAATCACACTGCACAGGACTATTTCAAAATAATTATGATGAATGTTTGGAGAGAAATTAAACAAAACTTTAAATGATAGCCTAAGTTAAAACTTTCATTGTTGGGAAGAATATTGGATATTGAATAGGGATGGGCCAACCGAATCCTCAAACCCTTGACTCTTCAGCAAGGATTCAAGATTCGCGAATCCAAATCCCTGTGCAAAAATAGGTGAACCGAATCTTTCAAATACACCAACCAAATAATAGTTTTGTTTAAAGTTCTGTTTTAAAAAAGTTTTACTTTTTTTTTTTTGGCAATAGCGGAGCAAGGAGGAATTTCTCAGAACTTGCTCTGAGGAGTTCCTAACAATGTGTGGCAGGAGTTGGTTCGGGTGATTTGAGAAGCTCAGGACCACGATTTCCCCTCCTTGTTATAGGAGGGACAAATTTTGGGGCTCCAGAGAACCGCTTTTACCTTCTTCGAGCCTTGGATGAAGTGGGAGAAGAAGACGAGGGAGTGGAGCAGCCATGTTCGTAGCTGACTATAACCAGCAAAGCTCCACCACCATAATTTTATAGAAAACGGCCAGTTGTTGCTGATAATAGAAGATCATAGGAAAAGAAAGTTCCATTTTCAATATCACCTACCAGAATTACTTAACAACTACAATTTGGTAAGATCTACTTCTACAAGTTTGAACTGAATCAGGGACCATAGTCAAAATAACCAGCACCTTCCAACGGTATTTTTTCATTTTAAAATCAGTGCTGGTAGGATGTGAAGAACTGTATTATAAGGTGGAGAATTTTGACTTTGCTTATGCAGCGATATTTAGACTTTTATACTTCAAGAAAATTGATAGATATCCGGTGATATGTGAAGGGAAGACTTTCTGTTAGGATGAGACTGGAGGAAGACAGGAGCTGGGTGGCGTGGAGCTGGGAGGACAAGTAATTTGGTAGATTGATTTATATTTTAAGCCTAAATCTGGACAAGTTTTGCTTTCCTTCCCTTTTTTACTTGGAGATCTACAGACTTGGAACTGAGTAATAAGTATAAGAAAAACTTTTAATTTGACATCTGGATTTGTTTTTCTGATCTGTGAGAGGCGAGAAGCGGATGAGAGAGACTACTGTATCTTTGTTTCTGTTTTTCTTGATTACTGACTTGGACATGATTATCTTTGGATTACAGATCTGACACGAAAGATCATTTTATTTCTGTTTTGGAACTCTGATTTTGAGAGAATTAGCTGAATAGAAAGTTGGAAGTGGAAGAATTCCCCACCTCCTGTGGAATGGATTGAGTTAACTGAATTGCAGGGGTATCTAATGGTGATGGAGAGGAGATTCTGAAAAGAACAGGAAACAAGTAGAAGGGGAAAACCGGACTGAACTAAACTCCTTATCTGCTTCTGGAAAAGATGCTATTAAGACTTTCCCTTATAATTCAAGATTGCCGGCAAGCTGAGATAATGTGTTTAGAAAGGGGATGTTAATAATTAAGTATTTTTTGAAAACATATTAAATTGTAAAGTCTGGAAGGTGGGGAGATATTTGGGTGATATAAATAATTGATTATTGATTATATTAATATATTGGTAATTTATAGCCCCTTGTATATTCTTACTTACAGCATATATTAATATTTATAGTACATATAATTGAATAATTTACATCATATAAATTCTGATATATTGTATAAGTGAATTATATTTATAAGGTATATATTTATAAGGCACATATTTATATATTTATAAGGTATATAAGATATATTTAAAATATATTTAGAAAGGTGTCTCGCATTTAATTAATGAATTGATATATGAATTAAGGAACTAACTGTACTATTGACTTAGATATATGGATTGAATATACACACACACACACACACACACACACACACACATACACACACGCACACTTAAATAGACATTTATATATTGATTGAAAGGTATTGTTGATATCCCAGATGATCTGATGTTTGATTTGATTACATTTTGATACCAATACTAAATGAGTTAAGTAAGATAAAGATAATAGAATTGAGTTCTAGTGGATGGAAACAAGGAATTTCACTGCAAAGATGGTATGTTTTACTCAGAAAGCAATCAGTGAAACTAGCAGTGAAACCAGCTCAATTTCTACTTTGAGAGGAGATGAGGAGAATCAGATTAGAAATGACACAAGAAATGGAGGAGCTAAGGGAAGTCTTAAAAAAGACTTTAAATCAGATGTCAGAAAATCATTAAACTCTCAGAAGATTTAAAAGGTACAGTGGAAAGAGATGAAACTCTGGAAAAGAAAGAAGTATGGAAGATAAAATGGAAGAATCAGTATTAGAGAGAGAAAAAGACTTGGATGAAAAAGCACTTTTAGAGTTTAAATTTTGAGAGAATTGTGTGAAGATAAGAGGGCTGAAGGAACAAAAAAATTAGAAATTTTAGGACATATTTATACCTGCACTTGCTGATTATATGGATATGCCAAGACAAAAAATGAAAGCTGAGATTTACAGAATTTTCAGAATTGGCCCCTCAACATCACAAGGAAGAAATTTCCCTAGAGATATGGTATTGGAATTTTTTAATAAAAGGACAAGAGACAGTTTGATCCAATGAAATGTGGAAAAGAGATTCAAGTTGGGAGAAGAGACAATTTGGATTTTCATACCAGTAAGATTACTTCGAAAAAGAAGAGAATACAGTTTTTTGACTAGCCACCTAAGAAGGAAAGGAATCCCATATAGATGGGAAAGATTAGAAGGCCTCTCATTCAGATTTAAAGATGAAATAATTTTTATTAACTCTGTTCAGAAGGCCAAAGATTTTATAAAAAAATATGAAGGGATCTTTCAAGCAGAATTTAGAGTTTAAAAGAAGAAAAAGAGAAAAGGAGACAACTGCTGATAAATGGGTAGAGACAGATGCTTCTTGAGAAGATATCAGAGATGAAGAAGAAGATGGAGATGAAGAAATCAACAAGGAAGAACTAGCAACAGGGGAAATCTTCAAAAGATTAGAGGAAGTTGTAAGAGTTGAGGATTTGGAGCTGGAAATGGAAGAAAGTCAAGGAAAAGACAAGGAAGAAAAGGAAAGGAAATGAGAAAATGGATATAAAAATTCTAATGTAGAATATTAAAGGGATAAGTACACCTGAAAAGGGGAGGAAGATCTTTCATTATCTGGAAAAGAAAAAATGTGATATAATTTGTTTGCAAGAGATAAGGATAAAAAGAGAGAGAATAAAATTGTTTTGGAATAAAAAACTGGGAAAAGAATTTGCTGCAACAACTGAGAAGAAGAAAAAAGGAATTGTAATTTATGTCAACAACAGAATTGAAGCACAAGAAACCTTTAAAGATGAGGAAGGACATTACATTGGGGTCATAATTAAATGGCAAGACCAAAAAGGTCTTGGTTGGAGTCTACAGCCCCCATAATGGAAAAGACAAATTCTATAAAAACTTAGAAGCCCAAATTATAGAAGTTGACTGTAATGGAATAATTCTCCTTGGAGACTGAAATGGAGTGATAGATCCATTGGTTGATCCAAAATTGGATACGATTATTAAGAAAAACCAGGGGAAGCTCCCTAGACCGTTCAAGGAGATGTGGAAAATTTACATTTGTTAGATGTTTGGCATCACTTATATGGAAAAACAGAAGATTTTACATTCTATTCAGATAGACACTCATCGTTATCTAGACTTGACATGTTCCTAATCTCTGTGACGTTCTCTAAGAACATAAAAGAAACGGACATTCTCCCAAGGAACTTATTGGATCATAATGCGGTGCTCTTACATTTAAAATCTGAAAGAAGAGACTATAATTGGAGACTGAATGTGCGGTTGTAGAAAGATGAAAATATACTTGATTGAGCAAGCAAGACTCTACAAAAGTATTTTGCCAAAAATATGAATAAAGGGACAGATATTGGAAGTGTTTGGATACCAGCAAAGCTGTGATCTGTGGCTTCTTTATACCACAAAATGCAATTTTAAATAGGAAAAGAAATGAGAAAATTCAAAAAATCAGATAAAAATAAAAGAAAAATGAGTTAAAACAAAAACCTGCTTGTAAAGCCATCCAGAATGAAATATGGGTATTACAGAAACAGTTGGAGGCCAATTTAACATCAGAGATTACCAAAAAACTACTTTACTTGAAACAGACAAATTTTGAGTGGGCTAACAAGCCAGGGAAATGGCTGGCCCATCAATTAAAGAAGGAAAAAGAAAAGAGAATGATTACAGAAATTAGAAGTGGTGAAAACAGATCCAAGGAAAATCAAGAAAATTTTTACCAACTATTTTTCCAACTTATATCAGAGTAAAAAGGCTGCCCTTGATGACATCCAACGTTATATAGAGAATTTAGAAATTAAGAAATTAACAGAAGAACAAAAAACAAGTCTTAACCATCCAATTACAACAACAGAGATAGTAGAGGCTATAAATCTGGTAAAAAAAGGAAAAGCCCTGGGGTCAGATGGTTTATCCACAACTTACTATAAAGCTTTACAGAACCAACTACTTCTACCATTCCAGGCAATAATGAATGCAGTCTTTAGAGGAACATTACCTAAATCTTGGAACAAAGCTCATATAACTTTGATCCCTAAGGAAGATCGGGATCCTCTTGTGGTTAAAACCTATAGACCAGTATCGTTGCTTAATGTGGATTATAAAATATTTACATCAATTATGGCTATAAGGATGAAGAAAATTTTGAAAGAAATAATTAATGACAAACAAGCAGACTTTCTACCCAATAGACATTTAAAAGAAAACATGAGATATATTTTAAATATTATTGAGTATTTTGAGACACAACCCAGGAAGAAATTGGGATTGATATTTCTTGATACTGCAAAAGCCTTCGACAGTTTGAATTGAGACTTCATGTTTAATTATTATTAACAAGAATGGATGTTGGATGTCACTTCATGCGAAGCATGAAAACTATTTATCATAACCAGACTGCTCAAATTCTAATAAATGAGGAGAAGATTGAAAAAATACAGGTTACTAGAGGAACTTGACAATGATGTCCAATTTCCCCATTGCTATTTTTAACAGCCATAGAAGTCCTGATCACAAGCATCAATACAAATAACAAAATTAAAGATGTTAAATTACAAGATGAAGAACACAAGATTAGAGTTTTCATGGACGATATCACTATAATATTAGAGGATCCGATTAAAAGTGTAGAAGAATGGAAAACTCTTTTAAAAGAATTTGGTCAAATCTACGGTTTGAAATGAAGAAAAAACTAACTTACTGACAAAGAATATAAATAAAGAGGAGGAGAAAGAATTGAGTCAGAAATCAGGATATGTAATCTCGACAAAAGTAAAATATTTAGGAATCCACTTGACGAAGAAAAATTCAGACTTATATAAAAACAAATATGAAAAGATATGGAAAGAGAACAAAAACGATCTCCACAAATGGAAAAACTTGAACTTATCCCTCCTGGGTAGAATCTCCACAGTCAAAATGTCAGTTCTCCCTAAATTTTTTTATTTGTTCCAGACAATCCCTGTGACTACCAATGAGAGCGTTTTTAGTGATTGGCAGAAAGATATACTTAATTTCATCTGGGAAGGGACAAAAACCTAGAGTTAAATATAAAACAATGTGTGATGCAAAAGAAAGAGGAGGTCTGGGACTTCCGAATCTATAATGATATTTTCATTCATACTGCCTTGAATGGCTCAGGGATTGGATTAAGTTGAATAAAAATAAATTATTGAAATAGGAGGGTGAACGACTGGCATTTGGATGGCATGCCTATCTTGGATATAATAGAGTACATAGTAAATTTAATAATCATTATGTAAGATTATGTATGTTGTTGAAGATTTGGAAAAAATACAGATTGAAATTCTATCCCAAAACCCTATTATGGCTTTCACCACATGAAGCCTTCTATAATAAAGAAAATATATTTTATGAAAGATGGATAGCATATAAAGATTTGACGAAATTACAAGGAAATAGAGTGGATTGTAAAACTCAGGATGAACTTAGAGAAGAGGGATTAAAATGTCATTGGTTATTATATAGACAACTAAAAGAGAAATGGAAGGCTGAGAAGAATTTGAATGGATTCCAAATTGAAAGAATGAATTTTGATCAGATATTGTTTGATGAAAAACTGAAATTTATATCTAAGAGACTGGAGACAGCAATTATTAAAGAATCCATGATCCAACGGGCACGTAATGTAGGTCATCCTATCGAATATAGAAAATGGGAAAATATTTGGAATAAGAGTTTATTGCTGCTAGCTGATTTGGCTAGTTAATACTAGTTAATACTGCTAGCCAAAACATAAAAGAGAATGTCTATAAGATGTATCTAAGACGGTACTTACCTCCTGACAGATTGGCAAAAATGTATAAAATTACTGATAATAAATGCTGGAAATGCAGGGAAGAAAAGGGAACATTCTACCACATGTGGTGGAACTATTCAAAGGCTAAAAAATATTGGAAAATAATCCATTTGTCAATAGAAAAAATTCTTGGCATAAGGTTACAAATGGAACCAGAATTATATTTGTTGAGTATGATGGATGAAAGCACAGAAAAAAATTACAGGATGTTATTATTCTGTATGACCACTGTGGCTAGAATTATCTATGCAAAAAATTGGTAGCAATTTGAGACTCCTAATGAGGAAGATTGGTTAATCAAACTTCTAGATATGGCTGTAATTGATAAAATGACCTTGTTAATAAGAGGAACATTGATGGGTTCTTATACAAAAACATGGGACTCTTTAATCATTTATTTAAGAAGTAGATGGGGAAACCTAGCAGTAGCTAGTCTTAAAGATTAAAATTGGGTACAAACTATGGATCAACTTGAATAGATACATATAAACAAAATTTAAGTCAATATCTAAACAAGTCAATATAATGGAGTTTCTATGGAACTAAAAGGATGTACTTACCTTAAAATGAAGATCAGACTAACATATAGGATGAGATAAAGATGCAATAACAACCTGTCAATTTTCTGTTTTTGTTGTGGTTGTTTTTTTTGTTTTTTGTTTTTAGATATTCTTGCTATTTTTTGCTATTTTTTGTTATATACTGTTAATAGTTTTACTTTGATTCTGATATGGCTTATATTCCATAACTTGATCTATACAATATATTTTGAATAAAAATAATTTTTAAAAAATCTACCAACCAAAAAATAGATTTTTTTTTTAAAAAAGGTCTGCTTAAAAAAAGTTTAATTTTTTTTAAAAAAGTTGCTTTTTAAACCCTTTTTTAAAAAAGTATTCAAAAGATTCAAGATTCATGAGATTCGTGGATTCCCAGAACCTTCCAGGGATTCAGATCCAGATTCAGATTCAGAAAATTCTGGATTTGTCCCATCCCTAATATTGAAATTAATGTTTTACCTAAAATGTTGTTCCTCTTTCAAATTGTTTGGATTTTTATTCCGCTATATGTTGTTTCATACATTAAATACATCTTAATAAAAATATTTTTAAAATGTTGGGGAGAACACTGGCAATTAAAATGAATGTTTTACCTAAGATGTTCTTCCTTTTTCCAACTATTCCGATACTGGTATAGCATTTACCTTTTAAACAATGGCAAAGATACATTTGAACATTTTTATAGGAGGGCAAAAAGAGAGAGTGAGAAAAATGAAGACCTTACAAGATGCAAAAGAAAAAAGAAGCTTGTGTTACTGCCCTGACTAGTCTGAGCTTTGGGGATATTAAAGATATCCCTTGATATCATAATTCGGCTTCACTTCTCTATTCCTTTCCACGTGCTTGCGGGGCCACCGGACAAGCATGTAAACAAGCTCGGCCGTTAATAGCCGTAATATTCAAACTACAATACAGACAGGCCAAAAATGGCTGACCCACTGCTTTAGGAGACTTCCAGGCAAGTACTCTAATTAAGTATGCACGCCACTTACAAAAGAGCCCCTGCCCCGCGATGGCAGCTTGATGGGTTAACTATACAATACCCAAGTACTCTGCGTTTGCATACTGGTTACTCTACTGAAAATCGCTACGATAACTCAATCATTCAGATTCTGACCTTTCAGAGGCTTTTATCTCCAACTCCAAATCTATTGTTTTCCTCCAAGTACGGCATAGCCTGCAGTCACAATTCTCTTTATAAAAACCCTTGGTTCCGAGATCTTCCTCGGATCGCTCCCAAGTTTCATCCCGCCTTACTGACGCTTTGCTTGGTGAGCCTCCCCTCAGCTCCACGTGTTGAGCTACATCGCACCCCAGCTTCACTCTCTATTTTTCTGGGCTTCAGGACAGGTGAAGTATCACCCAAACCAGCAATCCCTCTAAAATCCCTCTATACCACTCCAACCTTTATTTTCTTTAGTTATCTTGTATGAGTGTGTCGCATACACTGTTTTGCTTGTATTTAATAAACATCAGTTATTATTTCAACTTCTGTGTTCTCCTTGACTCGACCCAACCCCATAGACATAGGGTTCAAGATCTCGCTAAGTTACCCTGCCTCTTGTAATGCTAAGCAGTGCTCTGAGCTAATTTTCCCCAACTTCAGTGGAACACACTTTGGTGTCCCTCCCGGGACCCCCAGTTCACAGGGTAACACTTGGCTCTTTCAGACTTAAACATATATTTTTATCCTGTAGTGATGGTCTGGTTGAAAGATTGGGTGACACTACAAAGACAGAGACTTCTAATTTTGGAAGAATTTGATTTAATATTTGGTTGGCTCATTTTCTTATGGTGTGACAAAATCAGAGCAAATATAAACTTCAATAACCATTTTATAAGATGTGCATTACTGAGTGTATGGTTGAAATATAAAAATAAGTTATGCCCAGAAGTTCCTTTATGGTTTTCATCACATGAAGCTCCTTTTACAAGAGAAATAAGTTTTATTGACAACTGGATAACTTATGCCAGTTTAATTAAAGTAACTGTGACACAAGTTTCATGATGAATTGAGGGCAGAAAGGAGAAATATAAGTTGATTTGCCTATAAGCAGCTATCTGAGAGACTTGAAATGGATAAGTTATATGACATTGATACAGAAAAAAAGAGACTTTCAAAATCAGCTACGTAATAACAGACAGTTAATTGCTAAAATGTATAAAATATTTTTGAAATTTGAATTGGAAGAAGAACAAGCAAAAGATTGTATGATTAAATGGGTGCAAAATACAGGTCATACAATCTAGATGGATCAAAATGGGAGACTGTTGTGTCGGCATTCTCATGACATGAATTGTAATGATGATTGCTTAGTAAATATGTTAGACTTTACAATACTGTATGCCACAAGCATATTGTAAGAGCATATGTAGGCAGTATACATATATAGAGAATGTAGATCCTTGGATGTTATTATGTAATGCTAAGTAATGCCCTATTGCATATGAAGTTATGTAACTACGTAATTGTGAATCTATGAAAATATGTAATTTGCCTGTCCTGCTATTTGGTGAGCAGGTCTAGTTAGTAATTGCTGTTAATCATTTTTAATAGGATTATTAAGTACCTTGTTTAATTGAATATATATCATAGTACATGTATGCTGGTTGCATAGAAAGTAGTTGTAAATAATCACTCTTCTATTATTGTAGGAGGCACTGCTATATATTGAGCAGGCACAATTAGTACTTGCTATTAATCTTGTTTAATGGGGAGTGTATATACCTTGATAAACTGGGAAACTGAAGGTAATAAACAAAGCAGTTCCTTAGAAGTGTTAGATGGGGCCAGATGCACAAATTGGCCTTTGAAATTTCTTTTATGATCTAGCTCAAATCAGAGTTGTATACGGGTCAGGATCAAAGAGAAACATGATGATGGGCTGAGGAAGTTAGCATCAACCAGACAGGAAGCAAGGGTAATAAAAGAGAGAGCAAATGGTGGGCAGAGGATGTTTGGTTTGGATAACATCAGAGACCTGTTGAATTAATGAGACATGTAAATTCAACCAATCAGTGTAAGATATGCTGAATAATTATTATGTGTACTTTATATTCTTTGTTTGGAGAAATCTGGTCAGTTGCTGCCACTTAAGTGAAGTTTGGATTCAACCCATACTTCCAATAAAAGAACATTACTGTCTACATGTGTTTCCATGTTTCTGAGTGTTCACAATGGAGGCGGTTTAGAGCCAGACATGACAGAGACACATTGGAAGAAAGATTTGAAATGTATTTTGTTATTATTTAAAAGAGAATCTTTATAAAGTGAGGTATAGATGGTATTTATCTTTAGAAAAAAATCTCAGTGATGTAGAAGGGTTCCTCAAATAGATGCTGGATATGTAATCAGACCACAAGATCTTTTTTCATATGTGGTGGACTTGTGAGAAAGCTGAGAAATATTAGCAGATTATACATCAGACAATGGGAAAAAAAATTAAATTCAAGGTTCATTTAACTGCAGAACTGTTACTGTTAGTAACGATCAATGGTATAACAGCAACAAGAAGAATCTTGTATTTCAAGTACTGAAGAAATAAAACTATGCCATTCCAAGAAGAGTGGGTTTTGAAACTTTTAGATATGGCAGAGATGGACAAATTGACAATATTATATCTATTAATGAATTTAAAAATCACTGATAGAGGATTATGCAATTTTTTCACGGCCTGAAGGCAGACAAGCCATATTAGGATCTGATTGAAAATTAAATTTAATGTTTCATAAGGTAGAAGGCAGTAGGATAAGAGGAAGACTGCATTACAGATGGATAGACTCAAAGAATCCACAGTTCTGAGTCTGCAAGACCTGAGCAGAGCTGTTGATGTTAGAATGACTTAGCGATCCCTCATTCATACAGTCACCATCAGTTGAAATCAGGTTGACAGCAGTTAACATTAACAATGTTGGGCTCAATGGCCTATGGGGCATTTTCCAACTCTTCAGTTACATGATTCTATGTAATATTTTACAACACACACACAAACACACACAAATATAAACAGAAGAATCTCTATGAAATTTGTCCTTCAACAATGGAGGTTTTCTTTGCTACATTCCATTATCTATTTATTTATCATTGGATTTCTATCCCACCTTGCTCCTGGCATGTGATCCAAGGCAGCTTCCAAAAGATTAAAACAGGATTAAATTATCATTTTGCAAAAGTTAAAACAGAATTATATAAATTCTTCAAAAACTTTCGGAAGGCAAACATTATTGTAAAATATATAAATAACACTTACAGGTTTTGTTTTCTCCTGCTGCAGAATTAACTCAGGAATTAGTATAGCTCGTGGATTAGGTACAGTCAAGTGAAATTCCTTTGGTTCAGTTATCTTTGAAGTTGTAGTAGTGTGTATATCTAATTTATCATCAAGTTGATCAATCAGTTGTTGTACTTTTGGCTGCCATCTTTAAGCAAAAAGAATATATAATCTTATTTTCATTTCAGTTCCATTCAGTTTCCATGAATGTAAAAACATTTTGAACTTTTTATATGCAATTTGAAAGCTTCTTTCAATATGCATATAGGGATGACCTTTTGTTTCACTGGCCTCTGTCTTAATTACGATTTCAATTTTGGTGGCCAAACATATAGATCTATGCTTTCTCTAACATGCTGGGTGTAGCTGGTAAAGCAGATTTAATCGCTCTCATCCTTCCTCTCTGTTTTGGTGTTCATACATGTTCAGTAAGAGATTCAGGTGACAACTGCTGTTTATCTTGACTGTTGCAGGCAGGTATATATGGCTACGGTAGCTTCAGCTAGAATTCTACTCTTTCCCTGCTCAAACTTCATTGTATGTTTTGCTGTAGAAACACTGCTGTAACCCAATCCCCAAAGTCTATGCCATTCCTCTTTCACCCATCCTTCAATGTTGATGCTCCTATAAAAAACAAAAAACAAAAACTTGCCAGCTAGACAGAAGATGAGGAAGAATAAGGGACTGTAGGGGCATAAAAAGACTTTGTAAAAAGTCTTCACTGTCAGAGGCTTTATTAAGTGTTCCATGCTTTTAGGTTGAATTGAGCTATCAAAGCAATTTGTAAGATAAAAATAATATATTAATTATTAATAAGCAATATTCAGTTTCATTGATCCCATTGGGAAAAATCTAACCACGTACTTAATGTATTCACTGAACTTTGTGTGATTTTAAAGTGCTCAACTTTGGCTAGGTTGTGCCCTATAATAAACTAACAATGCAATCCTAAACATATTTAATCAAACCATCCCATGTATTAAAATGAGATTGGTTCCATGTAAGTGGATATACTAATACCATGGTATTGAGATAAAGTTTATATTATAATAATTTTTAAAATGCCAGAAATGAAAAGTTCTACCTTCTACAAAATTGGTCCAAAAAACACAAGGGCAGAAACCAAAAGAAAGAAAAAAACTTGCTTGCAAAAGTACACACTATTAAAATTTAGCACAACCATTTACATAAATATTTATTATGGTATCAGACACATAAGTACTGTTTGGCAGCTGAATTGTTAGTAATTGGTGATATATATTAATTAGCAGATATGTTTAATTGGCACAAAATATAAATTATACAAACTTATTGCTGAAAGGCATTGTGGAAAAGGGAAACTGGCTGAATAGCAGACCAAAAGATGTAATCTCAACATGGCCAGGTCATAGGTTCACTGAGAATTAGCCGAGAAAGCCTGGCTTAATTGCTCTAAGCTAATCTTCTTAAGGAAAACAATAGTCAAACAGCCCAGGTGAAGGCAAGCACCACTACTGTGTGCATTTGCTACCAAAGCCTTGCCCAGTTACCTTACCCAACAAAGACATTGAAACAATCAGTCTATTCCAGACCCCTTTAGTTTACTCTACCAGAAAGCAATTAACTCACACACCTTCAGGGAGGGAAATGGAGTATAAAAATCCCCATTTTTGAGCAACTGCTTTGCAGTTCACCAGTTGCTGAATGTCTCTCTGCCACTTTAATTCCCAGCTGTGTACTGCCCTTAGACAAACAAGTCTAAGCCACATTGCTGCTTCTTCACTACTCTTCTGGATTAGTAATTATAACCCCAAAACCTCAGCCTCGCTATCCACAATTTTTCCTCCCTTTATCCTTCAGTTAGCTCTTGTGTGAATGTGTGACTGTTTATATCTTGTATGTGAATGAATTCCTCTCAATAAAACACATTTTTAGTTTAGTTTTGAATCTCTGACTGCTTCTTTCCTGCATGACCCTTGGTGGTAAACCTTGGTGGAGAGGTCTCATTAAGTTATCCCCCTCTCCCAGGCCTCCTAATTTTGAGCTAATTAATTACCTATTGTCACATGGAGGTACTGGCATTGTGAGTGGACCCCTGAGTCACCCACATTTTGGGGTAATAGAATGACCACCAGCTTGCCAGTGATGAATGTGCCTCAGTTGGCTATTCACCATAACTCCACCACCCAGACAGTCATGTAGTGGCCTTTCAGGAGGGGAGGCAAAAACCAAAAGCTCTTAATGTGTACGAACCTGGAACAATCCGTGGTGATGTAGAAGTTTGTTTGTTTTTTAATATATAGAGAGAATTACAAGCTTGGTGATCAGCGGAGTGCTGTGGATGAAATATGTCTTGATTTCAATCAAGCCTTTGACCAAAAAAACCTTGACAAGCTGGTCAAATGTGTGCTAGACAGTGCTACTGTTCAGTGAATTTGTAACTGATTGAGGAACTGAACCCAAAACAGTACTAATCAATGATTGCTCTTCATCCTGGAGGGAAGTGACTAGTGGAGTGCTATGGGGTTCAGTCATGCACCTATTCTTGTTCAACATTTATTAGTGACTTGGATTATTGATTAGAGAGCACATTTATTAAATCTGCAGATCATAGCAAATTGGGGGAGGGGGTAGCTAATATGTTAGAGGAAAGGATCAAAATTCAAAATGACTGATAGATTAGAGCAGTGGTTTTTAAACTCTTCTTTACTGGGGACCCCTTGTAAATAGAATTTGTTGCCAGGACCCTGAAGATTTAACTCAAGATTTAAATATTTAATTTCATATTTAAATGTTAAAATATTCATTTCAATATTCTAATATTCATTCATTCATTTATGTATTCAAGGCTTCTGAAGAATCATAGAATCATAAAATCATAGAGCTGGAAGAGACCACCATGGACATCGAATCCAACCCTCTGCAATGCAGGAACACACACTCAAAGCACCCCCAGCAAACGGTCATCCAGCCTCTGTTTAAAAAACTTCAAAGAAGGTGACCTTCACCCCTGTAAATAGGCATTACATTTAGCTACACAGGATTCTATGGTAAATAAAGACAGCCTTTTATTACTCTTTAAGTGTTTACTATGAACCCAGGAGCTCCAGACTATCAGCTACAGGTTTTTTTTCTCTACTAGCCACTTGTACTTTGTATTAACAGCTGATTTAAAGAGACAGTACTTAATTTTGAACCTCTTACTTTTTTAATGAATGAAGTGGCAGCATCTGAAAGGACCCTATTGAGTTCTTTTTTATACATTTGGAAATATATCCTCATTTTGGTGTTTATATTGACTATATTGATTGATCTTAAGGAGTTGAATGGATTCCCCACCCCCTTTTTTTTGGATCTGTTGTATTTGTAAGATACTTGTTATCTCACTGGTAAACCCCATCTACACTGGTAAACCTGGGGTCTACAATTTTGATATTAAAATATGATTCCATGTGCCTGAGAGGTTACCCGGATGGGCATGTAAGCAGCAACGGTTGAACAATCGAAAACCAGGTCAGGCCAGTAAAATCCCCCATCATGTAGCCCCAGGAGACCTCAAGCTGTGCAAATCCACAGTAAATAAAGGGTCCTCAGCCCCTGAGAAGCCGACTTGAGGGAATTAGCGTGTTTGCCCCAAGTTGAGCACCAATAGCAATAAAATCCTATCAGGCAAGGACTATTTACAGAAAGTCACACCACAACCCAATGCAGCCGAAGATCCTGAGACTTTGGCAACATCTTGTAATCTCATCATGCAAAGGAAGTTACCATTGTGGAGCTTCTTTCTCATTGCAACACCCATTGTTCTCCCCGGGAAAGGATTAGCCCTCCAGGTACTTTTTCCCCTACAAATAGTCCCAGTTTTTGAGAGTTTCTTTGGATTACTCCTGGTCATCCCAGCTGACCATTTCTCTGTCCGTTGAGTAATCCCCTCAGCCCTCTCCATGCTGAGCTCCACTTCTTTGCTGTTTTTCCTGGACCGAGGACTTCAGGAAAAGGTGCAGTATTACCCCAGCTACAACCCCTCCAATATTCCCCAACCAGTTTCCTCTCTTTTGTGTCTTCTTAATAGGTCTTGAGTGAGTATGTGAGTGATTGCGTTGGTGCGTGAGACTTTCATTCAATAAAATCATTTTATTGGACATCTTCGTTTGGTTTTTGGCTTCGCCTGACCCCATAAAAACTGGGTTAAAAGACCCTGCTAGGTTACCCTGCCTCTCACATTGCTATTGCTCGTGCTCTGGCTAGTTTCCATTCCCCATCACGTGGAGCACATTGAGGTGTCCCCCAAGAGACCCCAGAAATCAGGGTAACATACTGCAATATTAAACTGGACTAAAGAATTTTGATATACTTGCCTAGATGTTGGGATGGATTCCTTTTTTCCAGTAATTTTTAAATGTTTTGGAGGGTTTTAAGGTTTGGAGATGATCTCTCATAATTCTCTAAATTTCTCTTTTAAATTCAATTCGATATGGTTTTAAGCTTTCTAGTTTTAAACCTTCTACTAGTTACTTCTTTTTTTATTCTTCTTAAAGAAATGTTTTGAGTTTTACAATTGTGGATATGTAAGGATATTTGTAATTTTAGTAACTTCCTGCACTTTATATTTGACATAGTATTAAGCTTTGTAAAGAGACTACCACTCTGTTCCTTTTTTCCCAGATTTTTGGCTAACTGTTAGGTAAACCATTGACTGGGAGTATTGTTTTGAGAACTTTCTATGTTTTGACTACACAAAGGTTCTTTTGGAACTTGAAAGTGTAATATGTGGATTAAGAAAGTACAACTTTTTTTGGCTTATTTTTGGTTAGGGCGAATTAATAGAGCTAATATTAACCACTGGAGGGGGATACAGGATTTTTTTTTCACAGTTCAGTATAATTTATAGTTTAATGGGACTTGTTGAATCAGATTTGGGATTGGGAATATTTTTTGTGGGTTTTTCTTTTTTAATTCCATTCTTTGGATGGCATGTGTATCTATGGTATGAAAAAGTTAAGGTTAATGTAGCTTTTAACAATCATTGTATTCAGCATGTCCTATTAAAAGTTTGGACTAAATATAAAGCAAGACTATGTCCTAAAACACCACTTTGGATTTCACCACAGGCAGCCTTTTATAGAATGGAAATGAGGACAGATCAGACAAGATTAACTTATAATTTGTTAATGAAGCAAGGCCAAAATTACGAGCTGAAAACATTACAATAAGTTCAAGAAGAAGGATATTTTCTACAATAGTTATCACACAGACAATACTATTTAAGATTTTTAGAAGACAAAAAAGTAAAGGTTTTGAGAGGACCAAATTAGATTTGATGTTTTGCTATGTAATGGTGAAGAGCACTTGATTGCAAAAATGTATAAATTTTTACTGAAAATTGAGATGGAAGAAGAACAGGTAAAGGAATATATAATTAACTGGGCAAACAATTTTGGACATGTTAAAACATAAAAAATGTTAAAGTACTGATATACGTATGGCTGTATATTCATATTAGAAGTATTTCATATTATACAGAATTACTTCATTTTATATTACAGAATTAAGATTATGCAACAAATGGTATTTTAGTATTTGATATTTATTTTACTAAACAAGTATATATATATATGTATATATATGTGTATATATATATATGTTGAGAGAGAGAGAGAGAGAGAATACTATGATTAGTGGATAGTTGGGCCAGGAACCACCTTTTAATTGTGTGTTTGTACTTCCCCCCCCCTTTTTTCCTTCTCTTTTTTCTTTTTTCTTTTCTTTTTAGAGATCGGTGTACAGTGAGGAGTGAGAGCACATCTGGGAACTGTTGAAATGAAGAGGAACTGACATGTCTCAATTCCACAAGTCAAACCACGGAGTTGATTAATCTGTTACCCTGGCTTCTGGGGGTCCCTTGGGGGGACACCTCGATGTGCTCCACATCAGGAAGGGTGGGAAACTTAAAGGAGCACAAGCGGTAGTGATATGAGAGGCAGGGTAACCTAGTGGGGTCTTTTTACCCAGTTTTTACAGGGTCAGGACAAGCCAAAAAGCCAGACAAATGTGTCAAATAAATGATTTTATTGAATGGAAAGGTTCTCAAGCACCAACACACTCACTCACACGAGAACTATTGTGAAAAGAAAGATGTGAAAAGTGGATAGAGTATATAGCAAGGGATTGTAGATGGGTTGATACTGCTCCTATCCTGAAGTCCGTGGTACGGGAAGCAGCAAACAAAAACAGAACTCACCAAAGAAATGGCTGAGGGGATTACTCAACTAGCAGAGTGATGGTCTGCTAGTGTGGCAGGGAGTCCTCCAAAGAAAGTCTCAAAAACTAGGACTACTTGTAGGGCTGAACATACCTTGAGCGCAAATCCTCTCCTGGAGAGAACAATAGGCACTACAAAGGAAAGAATGCTCAACAGTGGCAACTCGTTTTACATGATGGTTTTATGATGTGTTGCCAATGTTTCAGGATCTTCAGTTGCAATGGGTTGTAGTGTAAATTTATATAGATAGTCCTTGCCTTGCATGATTTTTCCAGAATCACAAGTGCTCAACCTGCGGAAAACATGCTAATCCCCTCAAGTTGGCTCCTCTGTGGCTGAGGACTCTTTGTTCATCGTGGGCTTGCACAGCTTGAGGTCTCCTTGGGCTATGTGACTGGGGATTTTACTGGCCTGACCTAATTCTTGGTCATTCAACCGTTTTTGCCTAAGTGCTCATCCGGGCAACCTCTCTGGCATGGTGGATCACCTTTGATATTAAAAGTTGTAGTCCCCGGGATAGGGTGTACCAGTGGGGTAACAAATGCACTTCTGAAGCTCAAAGCAGTCAGCCCAGAGACACAGCAAGTGAACACAGTCCTAACCAAGCAATACCTTGAACGCTGATATAATATATTAGTCAAGCCCTTGGTCCACAGCACTTCCCCAAGGTGTTGCAGCTTTCTTGGAGCCTGACATGTGAGGAAGGCTGATGGTCAAGGTGAGCATCATGTCTGCATGGGCACAAACTGCTTCCATGCTCCTGGTAGACACCAGAGTGTCCCAAAATATCATGCACCCTGTCTTGGCCTCGAGTGGGAAGCCCACCTCTAAGACCATTGCACTTTCTGGGTGTGGAGGAGGCTTGCACCAGGGGAAGGTCTGTGAGTGAATTCCAGTTAAAGTAGGGAAGCTCCACACTAGGCTTAGGGTATGTGGGAATAGAAAGGAAGATGATGGGATTTTGGGAGTACTCTTCCTCCTCCACTGTTTGACTGTGGACATGGCTAATAGTTTGCTGTGGCAACTAAGTGATGCTTCTAATAATTTCAGCTATTTATAGATGCATGGCTGTTACTGCCATTGCTAGCCCGAACTTGTGGGATATAAAGATATCTCTTGATATCAATAATTCGGCCTCACATACCCATTCCCCTCCACGTGCTTGCGAGGCCCCCGGACAAGCGCGCACACAGGCTTGGCTGATAATCGCTGTAATATTCCAACACAATACAGGCAGGCCAGAAATAGCCATCCCGTCGCTTCAGGAGACCTCAAAGGCAAGTACTCAATTATGTATGCATGCAACTTTCAAAAGATCCCCTGCCCCGAGCAGGCAACTTGATTAGAAAAATCCTCATCTGCCAAGCACTCTGCATTTGCATACTGGCTACTCTATTGACAATTTGGCGATAACTCAATCATTCAAATTCTGACCTTTTGGAGGCTTTGTCTCCAGCCCCAAACTCATTGTTCTCCCCAAGTACGAACTAGCCTGCAGTGACAATTCTCCTTATAAAAACCCCTGACTTTCAGCGCTTCCTTGGATCGCTCTTGGCTTCCATCCAGCCTTGCCGTTGCTTTGTCCAGCGAGCCTTCCCCTCAGCTCCACGTGCTGAGATCCACGCTCCCCAGCTTCTCCGCTTCTAACCGGGCTCCAGGACAGGTGAAGTATTACCCAAATCAACAACTCCTCTAAAAATCCCTCTATCCCACTCCAACCTTTATTTCTTTAGTTATCTGTGAGAGGGTGCTGCAGACACTGTTTGACTGTATTTTTAATAAAATATCATTTATTATTTCAACTTCTGTGTGCTCCTTGACTCAGCCTGACCCCGTAAACATAGGGTTCAAGATCTTGCTACATTACCCTGCCTCTCGCATTGCTAGGCTGTGCTCTTGGCTAATTTCCCCAACTTATATAATTGAGAGCGCATTTAGGTGTCCCCCCCAGGACCCCAAGGAATCAGAGTAACATGGCCTTTAAGACATTGTGCCCATTGAATGCCACTGCCAATGACCCCTGTACATTGGAATTCCCAGGTCTACAGTAAGGGCAAGGCAGAATGTCGTCTGGTAAAAGATGTCTGTGTCTCATAGAGGGAAAAGATTCCCCTCTGCAATAGCAGTACAAATGTCCCCTCAAAGCCAAGGAAAGTATTGGCAAAACCATAGAGGGTTTGCTGAAGTAGGAAGTAAACATCCCCATGCAGCCCATCTGCAACACACCCCTATGGCCCATCCTTAAAGTGGTTTAGAAGACCTGGTGTATGACAGTCAATTTCTGTGCCCTCAATGCCACAACTCCCCCAATTTGCCCCTGTAGTAGCCAAACACAATGAAATCTTATCAGCCATTTCCACAGGTGCCACATTTTACAGTGTTGTTGACCTGGCAAACTTGCACTCCATCAAACTCGATGCTGGTATAAATTCACGTTCACATTACATGGCCAACAGTATATCTTTAAGTGTAACCTTCAGGGATTCCATTCAAGTCTGAGCATTTGTCATGCTCACATTGTAAAAATAGGGAATAAACTGAAACCAGCTAGTGTGCAAGATGCGTTTTTCAGAAAGGAACATTTCAGTAGTTCTCGTGTTCCCCTAATCTCATACAGTTAATTAATTATTGACGATCAGGGATCTAATCAGGCATGGCCATGATGGAGACATTCTAAAACAAATTAGAGACTTAATGAGACTAAAAATGGCTCCAAAAATCTTGGAGAACAGGAGAAGTCCCAGCAGACTGGAAGAAGGCAAATGTCATCCCCATCTTCAAGAAGGGAATGAAAGAGGACCCAAATGATTATTGCCCCATCAGCCTGACATCAATACCAGGAAAGATCCTAGAGCAGATCATTAAACAGTCAGTTTGTAATTACTTAGAAAGCAATGCCGTAATTACTAAAAGTCAACATGGATTTCTCAGAAATAAGTCATGCCAGACTAATCTCATCTCTTTTTACGATAGGGTTACAAGCTTGATGGATGAAGGGAATGCTGTAGACGTAGCATATCTTGATTTCAGTAAGGTCTTTGACAAAGTTCCCCATAACATTTTTCAAAGAAGCTAGTAAAGTGAAGGCTGGACAGGGCTCCTGTTAGGTGGATTTGTAATTGGTTGACTGACCAAACCCAAAGGGTGCTCATCAATGGCTGCTTTTCAATCTGGAGAGAAGGGACTAGTGGGGTACCCCAGAGTTCTGTCCTGGGCCCAGTGCTATTCAACATCTTCATCAATGACTTGGACGAAGGAGTAGAGGGCATGATGATCAAATTTGCAGATGACACCAAATTGGGAGGGGTTGTTAATACCCCAGACAACAAGATCAAATTTCAAAATGACCTTGACAGATTGGAGAGCTAGACCAAAGCTAACAAAATGAATTTCAACAGAGAGAAATTTTCTGCTTAGGCAGAAAAAATGGAATGCGCAAATATAGGATGGGGGACATGTGGCTGGATAGCAGTACATGTGAAAGGGATCTAGGAGTCTTGGCAGATCACAAGCTGAACATGAGTCAGCAGTGTGATGCGGCAGCCAAGAAAGCCAATGTGATTCTTGGTTGTATCAATAGGAGCATGGAGTCTAAATCGAGGGAGATAATGGTACCACTCTATTCTGCATTGGTTAGACCTCATCTGGAATACTGTGTTGTTACTGCCCTGGCTAGCCCGAGCTTTGGGGATATAAAAGATATCTATTGATATCACTAATTCGGCACCACATATCCCTTCCATGTGCTTGCGAGGCCCCCGGACAAGCACGCATACAGGCTCGCCGATAATCGCCATAATATTCCTAGACAATACAGGCAGGCCAGAAACAGCCGACTCGCCGCTTTAGGAGATCTCAAGGCAAGTACCTCCATTAGGTATGTGAGCAACTCTCAAAAGATCCTCTGCCTAGCGCTGGCAGCTTGATGATCTAACTATACAATGCTCAAGTACTCCGTGTTTGCATACCGGCTATACTATTGACAATTTGGCTCTAACTCAATCATTTAAATTCTGACCTTTTGGAGGCTTTGTTTCCAACTCCAAATCTATTGTTTTCCCAAAGTCCGACCTAGCCTGTGGTCACAATTCTCCTTATAAAAATCCCTGATTTTGAGTGCTTCCTTGGATCACTCCCGAGTCCCAGACCGCCTTGCTGCTGCTTCGCTTGGCGAGCTTCCCCTCAGCTCCATGTGCTGAGATACATTGAACCCCAGCTTCATTTTCTTCCGGACTTCAGGACAGGTTTCGTATCACCCGAACCAACTATACCTCTAAAAATCCCCCTATCTTACTCACACCTTTATTTTCATTAGTTATCTGTGTGCTTGTGTTGCTTACATTGTGTGCCTGTATTTAATAAAGATCATTCATTATTTTCATACTGGTCTGCTTCTTGACTTGACCTGACCCCATAAACACTGGGTTACAAGATCCTGCTAAGTTACCCTGCCTCTCGTAATGCTAAAGCAGTGCTCAGAGCTAATCTTCCCCACCTATTGTTGAGCACATTTTGGTGTCCCTCACGGGACCCCCAGTAAACAGGGTAACAGTTTTCAGTTCTAGGCACCTCAATTATAGAAGAATATCGACAAGCTGGAACGTGTCCAGAGAAGGGGAATCAAAATGGTGAAGGGTCTCGGAGCCATGCCCTTCTCGGAGGAACAGCTTTGGGAGCTGGGTATGTTTAGTCTATAGAAGAGAAGGTTAAGAGGGGACACGATAGCCATGTTTAAATATTTGAAGGGATGTCATGTCGAGGAGGGAGCAGGCTTGTTTTCCCACTGCTTCAGAGACTAGGACGAGGAGTAATGGATTCAAGCTGCAGGAAAGGAGATTCCATCTGAATCTCAGGAAGAACTTCCTGATGGACAGAGCTGTCCAGCAGTGGAATATGCTGCCTCAGAGTGTGGTGGAGTAACCTTCTTTTGGAGGTTTTTAAGCAGAGACTGGATGGCCATCTGTTGAGAATGCTTTGATGTATGCTCCTCCATAGCAGGGGGTTGGACTGGATGGCCCTTGTGGTCTCCTCCAACTCTATGACAAAAAAAAAAGGAGGTATAGCTAGAGGCCTGGTGTAAACTTGTAAATGCCACTTTCATCCCCCAATGGACTCATCTTCAACTTTTCATTGCTATTGTCACAGCAAAGACCATACTTCCCATACATCTGGTCATCCCCCTTGGAATACAGACAGTCTCAGGAGTTATATTGTATTCCAAGGACTGTAACCATTGGGAGAAAAAGAGGAGAATGGTGGCATTGGTTCGATGGCTCCTTTCTGAAGAAGAGTATCTATCTCTTACAGCAGAAGAATAGAAGGAATGGTAATATGAACTGCACTGGTAGGGTGGATATTTGGTGAATTTAATCACATAGCAACTGTTGATGATGTTGAGGATCCTAGAGTCAGTGGCAATAAAGATGGAGTCTGTTGTTGAAAGGGAGGGTGAAAGGATGTGAAATGAGTGAAAAAATGTCAAAGATGATGTTTGCTCACTGATGGCTTCTTTTTGTATGATTGGGACCTATAGCAAGAGAGAATGGAAGACTTCCTCAAAGACAGTACCAAAAAGAAGGAGTCTCTGGAGCATTTTGGTAGAAACAGGCTGTAAGTCCACTTTGAGTCAGAAGGATGTCTCAACCAAGAGTATCAAGATCTGGAGGACCATGAAGACTGGGAAGGCAGGCCGAACTTATGAGCAGAGGTTTGCATTATCTGGTTGTGTTCCAGGGTGTCATCACTATCCTTGTGGTACAACCCATAACTCATTGAATGGAAGGTCTTCAATCATACTTCTGGCTGATGAGATAAAGCCAAGGAGCATAGCCAGGTATGATAGTGTAGAGTTATGGCCAAAGCTAATGATTTTACATTGCAATCAGCAAGTGTCTTGCCCTGCTTCCAGGACATAGAAATGGCCTCTGATTCAGAAACTGAAACAGGGGAACCTGCTGAACAGGAGAAGACAGTACCACCCACCCCAGAGACTTGGGGACTCGGAGGTACACAATA
Source organism: Cyclura pinguis (assembly GCA_030412105.1). NCBI lineage: Eukaryota > Metazoa > Chordata > Lepidosauria > Squamata > Iguanidae > Cyclura > Cyclura pinguis. The sequence continues at coordinate 135,517,097 of CM059601.1, forward strand.
ACAACAAAGTTTATGTGTGTTATCAAGTAAACCCCCGTTCTGCACAGGTTGGATGAATTGGACAATAGATGTGTTATAATTAAGCTACACAAAGAGTGAGGGCTTTGGAGGAGGAAGGAAGAACTGGCTAGAAGGGCTACTGGAGAGAATAAACCTGATGGAGGATCTCAGCTCTTTTCTGGAGGAGGGCAGTCAGCTAGAGTGCTTTGACAGTGAGCCTTCCCCTGCCAGTGTTCCAAACTATAGAGTCCTAGGATTTGTAGTTTGGTGAGAACATTGGGTTGTTTTGACTCTAAAGGGCAGGATGCCCCCACCCCCAGCTCAGCGAGGGTAGATCAATGGGCAAGTCACACTCTCAGCCTCCACCGAACAAATCTTGGCTATGAGTGGCACAGTTTAAATGTTGGACTAGGGTTCAGGATTTGGATCCCTGTTCAGCCATGGAAACCCCTCCTGGGTGGCCTTGGGCAAGGCACTCTTTGTTAGCTTCAAAGGGAGGGACAGGCAATGCCCTTCTGGGCAGATCTTTAGAGGCAGACAACAATAAAACAGTGAAACAAATTAATGCCAGTGTGGTGTCATGGTCTAAACTATGGATCCTGGAGACCAGGATTTGATTCTTTGCTCAGCCATGGAACCCACAGAGTGACTCTGAGCATATCACACACTCTCAGCCCCACAAAACCAGGTGATAATTTCATCTTAGGGTTGCCATATGTTGGCAATGACACAAAAGCACATGACAGCAACAGCCAGAAGGGACTTACACTTCTCTACCACAGGACTGTAATGCTGAAGTTCAAGAAAGGTTGCCAGACTACACTAAATACCTCCACAAACTACAAATCTCTTTAGGAAGTTGAAGGCAGGGGACAAGGCTCTCCTCCTCCTCTCCCTACCTTAGGCTCAGAACAACCCTGTGAGGAAAGTCAGGATGGCTTAGAGAATGTGAGGCTCACCTCAGGTCACACATGAGTGTAATGGACTTGAATCTGGGTGTCTCAGTCCAAGACACCGAAATTACTTACACTCCACTGGCTCTTGTTGGACAGTACTGGTGGGATTGGAATTTCTGCCCCAGTTGCCCTTCAGACACCTCAGGGTTTGCCAAAAAGGCAAGCCTATCACAGGATTTTCTTAGCAAGGTTTCTTCAGAGGTGAGCTGCCTTTGCTTCCGTCTGAGGCTGAGAAAGTGCGACTTGCCCAAAATCACCCAAGGGGTTTCCATGGCTGAGTGGGAATTCAAATCCTGGTCTCCAGAGTCATAGTCCAATGCTCAAACCATTACACCATGCTGGCTCAATCTAGGCGGGGCCATGAACTTCATGGGGTTTTTTAAGGCAAGGAATACTATTTTAGAGGTGGTTTACTTTCTAATTATTTCAAGGGCATTTTAAGAAATAATTTGAGGAAAAATTTCCTATTTTTAACATCATTCACTACTCTTAAGGTGTTTTGCCCCCTCCAAAAAAAAAAAACAGTACTGAGATTGTTTCTTGAATTTGCTGTTTTAACCTAGAGTCCAGCTTCTCCCAGCAGCCCAGGATGCAGGATGAGGGGAGGGAGCTTACAGGCATCTCCTCCATACCGGTGCAGGGGGTGGCACCGGCAGTCCTGGGGCAGAGCCCAAGGGGCCCAGTGGGAACCAGTCTCTAGCTCAGATGCCCCAGGCAGGCAGGCAGGCAGGCAGGCATGGAACCAGAGGTAGCCCGGCAGGTCAGCTGGATGTCACTGCTAGAGGGTGGCCGGCTCCCTGGGCAGTGGCAGGCTCCCAAAGTTGTGGGCAGAGCTGGTTGGGATGGCAAGGCCAAGCAGGAACGTGGACTGGACACCCTTGCCACCCGCCCTCTGGGCAGCACCCTCCCTTCCCTTGCTGTCCTTTCTCTTCCCTCCCTCGGGCTTGGTGAGGGGAGCACAAGGCAAGAGAGGCAGTGAGAACTGAGTTCAACCTTTTCCCTCTGAAAGAAGAATCCACCCCACTGGACAGATACTCCAGAGGAGGCCTGGACAGAGGGGAAGAGAGCCACAGGAGCCCCTTCCGCTAAGTGCGGGTCTGGTGTTACCCCAAGACCATCAAGCAGTATGTCAAGCCTTGCTAAGAAGGTAGGGGCACAACTTTCTTGAGTGTCCTAGGTGCTGTTGAAGCCAGATATGCAACTGCAACATAATGTAATTAAGGCATAATACATTGCCAGATACAGTACAGCCATTGGCATGAAATATAACCATTTACTGACTTTTAAGTGTTGCTTTCAGATTCTGCTTCTTCACTTCCTTTTATTAATTCTTTTTACTTTACTATATTTAAAGAAGGATTATGACCAACTGCTATTTGTTGTGGGTATTCCCAGGTGAGAGAGCCCATTCCTCAGGACTTTGGGTTTATCCCAACTGTCAAAGGCTGACAGTATCAGCACAGCCCAGTTCTTATTTCATTGCATTTATAAACAAACAGAAGAATTAATACACTATTAAGAATAAGTTAGATCTTACACTAAATCTTAAAGAACTAGCAACTAGTAGATAGAAGGCAGGATCTCATCCATGCACAGCTAGAAACTGAGGTCATGCTGCTTCCTGCTCCTGATTGCTAGCAGCAAGTGCTTCTGTTCCAGTCACATACTGTTGGCTAGGTTAATAAATAGTTAAGAAATATAATTTAAACAATTTAAAGTCAGATGTCTGCAGGAAAGTTGAGGTGCATTTTAGTAGAGTAGTCCTGTCACAGAAGAAGTAGACTAAAACTTATTAAAATTATGTTCTACTAAAATAAGGCTCAAATGGATTAAAATGAGAGGTTGGTACTTATTGTGAATAATCATTCTGGGATGGCAGGAGCAGCAATGTAGCCCCCTTGGTAAACCCTGTCACGCAGTCCACAACTTTGATATAAAATTAATCTAACCCACCAGAGAGGTCACCTGAATGTGCACGTAGGCAATAACGGTCGTACGGTCGAACGAACCAGATCAGGCCAGTAAAATCCCCAGTCATGTAGGCACAAGAAACCTCATGTTGTGATAACCCATGGTGGACAAAAGGTCCTTAACCTTTAAGGAGTCCACTTGAAGGGAGTAAAAGTGTTCCCAGAAAGTTGGGCACTGGAAGCAATAAAACCTTATTAAATCCATCTCCAGAAACTCACACCACAGCCTCAAAGCAGAGGAAGATCCGGTTACTGGGATGACACCTTGTTATCTTCTGATATCAGAGAAATGCCAGGTGTGGAGTTGTTTTTCTTTTCTGTCCCTGTTTGTTTTCCCCAGGGAAGGATTTGCCTTCAAAGTAAATTTTTTCCTACAAATAGTACTTGTTTTTGGGCTAGTTAGGCAGGAGAGAAAGGCGAGGCAAAGAGAAGGAGTATGATGCCTCTCAGTCATACCAACTGACTGGTCCCCCCTCCCAACAGCTGTGCGATGTCCTCAGCGTCTCTTTGCTGAGCTGCTGTTCAATTGCTGCTTCCCGGACCAAGCACTTCAGGAAGAGGTGTAGTATCATCCAAGCTGTGAATCCCTGAACAATCCCTCTATCTTATTTCCACTCTTTATTTCTATTAGCCCTTGAATGCGTGTGTGCGTGTTTGTGTTAGTGCAAACTACTACTATTCAATAAAGTCATTCATTGGACCTTTTTGTGTGATTTCTGACTGAGCCTGACCCCGTAAACATTGGGTAAAAGATTCCTAATTACTCTGCCCTCTTTGCATTGCGAAAGTAGTGTTCATAGCTAATTTTCCCCACAAGTGATAATTTTGACAGGCGTTGGGAATCCCCCTAAGGGACCCCAGCAAGCAGGGTAACAGCAATCCACTCTACTTCTGGCTTTATCCCCACATGCCAACCAACAACTCAGGAGCCCAAAGTTCTTATCATTGGATATGTTATGACTCCTTCCCTTCCCAGTCACTTTATTTCTCCAGACTGTCCTGCGTGACTAACATTACTAACTTTAATTTTTTTTTCAATTATTAATTCCATCCTTTGGGGGTGTATATGGATTGCTCCTCCTGCCATCCCAGAATGATTATTCATAGTAAATACCAATGTATCATTCTCAAGATAATAGAGCGGAGCAACCCACTTTGCTTTCATTTGGGTGGAAATATGAAATTTCACTACACTGCTACCTGCAAATGCTGCCTGAGAGGATTTATACCTGCCTAGTTTATAATGTCTGCTAAATGTGGTTGGTTCTTTCCAACCTGTCATGTCACAAATGTCTTCTGGCAATGTTGAGACTGAATATACCACACTAGTGGACATTGATCTTGTTGAATGTGGCCAAACATTATGTAGCCTTGGCTTTTTTTTTCTTTTTCTTTTCTTTTTTTTCAAAATTGTAACATAGAAAAATGCAAGCCTTAATCCATCTTGCTATTACCATTTTAGAACCTCTTTGTTCCAAAGTCCTAGGATGGTAAGAAACAAACAATGCCTCCATATGCGTTAATTGTTCTCTTAGCATAATGTCTCACTGGTCTGCAGATATCTAAAGTATGATATTTATGCTCTAAAGACTGAGTTGGTCTAGGACAAAATGTTGGTAAATAAATAGCCCTTTTTGAAATATTTTTTGGCATGAAAGTTGAGTCTATAACCAAAGTTAAGCTATCCTGCTTGAACTTAGATGTATTTGGACTAACTGACAATGCTGCCAGCTTTGCTACTCTGTTAGCGGATGTGATTGCTACCAAAAAAAAAGCCACTTTACATGACAACAACCTCAACAAAGCCTCCTTGATCAGCTCAAAAGGGCATTTTGTTAGGACATTTAATACAAGATTTAGATCCCATGAAGGAAATCTATGTAATGTTGGAAATGACTTTGTGTGCCCAGGGCTGAGGGTAGCAAGAACAAAACACACATACACGAGATACTGTGAAAAGAAAGGCCACAACTTTATAGGCTACAGACGTGACAAGGGTTGATATGGGCATGGGTCTGGATCTGGGCATCAACCAACCCGCCTGTTGGCCGATGAACCAAGTATCCACCAGGCCGGCACCACCAGGTGGCAGGCGTGGAGGCCATCTGCCCACCACAGAGTGCAGAGGATGAGTGCACCCGCCACCAATGCACACTCAATTCCCTCACACTCCCATTGCCCCATTTCTCTGTGTTCTGGGCTGCTCCACCACGTCCCAGATCCAGAACTCATGCCACTGCCGCAAGAGGTGGGACATTGCCAGCCCCACTCCCACCAACTGCCAACCCTAAACATCTACAGCCAACTAGAACCAAAGAACAACTTGAAAAATGCCAATCACAACTAGTACAGTAAGAACAGGTAAACCAGACAACAAAGTGTTCCGCCTCACAGTCCAAAAATGCCCCCAAGTTAGTTCCGCTTGCCTGCCACGTCGAGCTTCCCCCTGCTGCTGCTCCTTTTCTTCCACGGCCACCTGTCTTGCCGCCTGCCACCATGGACGCTAGGTGCCACCTTTGGTCCCTTGCATCCTAACCTCTGTGTGCTGTCCCTACTCCGCTGGAGACTCCTGCTGCTTGCAAACTCGGGCATGTCAGCATCCTGAATCTCCAGTCCTGGTTGGATGTAGCTCATGACAGCCCTGGATTTCTGATCCTCATGATGGCTTCACGGGGAAGACTACACTGAGCCGCCACAGTGGCTGCCCCAATGTGAAAGCAATAGCTTCCAAATTCCATAGCAGGTAGACGGAGATGTCTGATAGCTGCCCTGAGTACTGCTGTGAACTGGAACCTGGAAAGTGGTGACCCGTCTGCATGTAAGAACAGGTACTCTGAACTACACGGCCTCCTGCAAGGTAACTCTGCAGGGCCCGGACAGCACATGGGCTGGAGCCAGGCAGGGCTCGCAAACAGACCCAGGTGCCCTGGCTGAGCTGATCCGCCTTGGACCTGCGAACTCTAATGTTAACAAACTGAGAGGTGCAGGCAACATCTTGTCTAAGCAGGGCCCTGCCTGAGCGATCATGTTTGGACCCTGCCACCAACTCCCCAGTGCGAAAGGCCCCAAAGAATGCAATGGTGAAAACAGCTCTAAATAACTGTACCTCACTCCTGGAGGGACAAATGGATTGTAAAACCCTGACAATCCTGTGCAGCAGGCAGAAAGAAATGGGCCTCCTGCCATCAGGCCACTGAGGGGGGGCATGCACCTCCACCCCTCCACAGACTTTTTGATAAAGAAGATGGCACAAGGATCCCCAAACCCCTTGATCTTGCTGAAAAAGGACAAGGCAGCAAGATGAAGTTTCAGAGATCAGGTGGTGAGGCCTACCTCCTTTAAATGGGCCAAAAACTGTAGGATCCACCGTTTGGACACAGATTACCCTCTCCCAAAACCGCAAGCACTGTCAAAGGCCAAGAACCTGGACACCACCTTGGAGTAGGCACACAGCATGGCCGGAACAACAGAATGAAGGACCCCCTCCATTACTGCCAGCTCCCAAAGTTCCACAACTCTTCTGGAAACGGTGCCGGTGACTGGTCCACCTCTGGTGCTAAAAGGCAAAATCTGTCAACCAGGAAACGAGACAGTGTCCGCTATGCCATTCTCCAAGCTTGGCACGAAACAAGCTGAAAATGTTATGTTAGCAGATAAGCAGGTTAACATCATCCTGTGCACAAGCCTCATGACCCTCTCAGACCTGGACGACTGGCAGTTGATGACGGTCACTACCGCCTGATTGTCACACCAAAAGCGGACTCTCTTATTCTGAAAATGTCTGTGCCAGATAGAGACAGCTACCACTATGGGAAAGAGTTCCAGGAATGTCATATCCTGAACTACCAGACCACGGAGCCAAGCCTCGCACCACCTGTGGGCACCCCAGTGCCCATTGAAGTACACACCGAAACTGACTCCCCCCCGCCGCATCAGAGTGAACCTGCAGCTCCAGGTCTGGCTCCCAGACCTCCTGCCAGATGGACACCCTGTTGAACTCCTCTAAGAACTTGACCCAAACTGACAGGTCCTCCTTGACCCCTTTTGTGATGCAAATACGGGAAGGGGGCCTTGACACCAGCTGTAATTCTGGCAAGGAGGGCACAAAAGGCCCTCCCAGGGGATACAACTTTGCATGCAAAGTTGAGATGACCGAGTAAGGCTTGAATTTCCTTCAGAGTGGCCTTCTTGCAGGATAGCAAGGCTGAAAGATGCTCTCTGAAGGAGGAAAGCTTGTCTTCCGGGAGGTGGAACACCCCACATGGAGTCGAGGGTGACCCTCAGGTAAATCAGGGAATTGGATGGACACTCTGTCTTGTCTTGAGCCAGGGGGACCCAAACTCCACAGCCATTTCCTGAAAAACTCCCAGTAACCTAGCATACTCGCCAGAATGAACCCTGCCCATCAGAAGGAAATCATCCAAGTAGTGAGCAAAGTAAGGGGAGCCCAGCCTGACCTTGGCCACTCATTCCAGGAAGGTGCTGAAAGTCACGAAAGCTGCACAACTCACGGAACACCCCATAGGCATGGCTTTATTGTAATACTACACCCTGCAGAACTTGAAACCCAGCAAGCAGAAATCCTCTGGGTGCACTGGGAGAAGATGAAATACCAACTGAATGTCACACTTTGCCATCAATGCCCATAGGCCACAGGCCCTGACTAAACCGACTAAACTGACCTGCATGGTCAAAGGATGCATAATGCACCGAGCAGAGCTTCAGGGGGATGGCGTCATTCACAAATGCCTCTTTTGGGAAAGAGAGATGATGAATGAGTTGGAATTCTCCTGGGGCCTTTTTGGGGACCACCCCCAGAGGGAAGACCCTAAGATTGCTGAATGGAGGTGCCTGGAAGGGGCCTGTCACCCGGCCTGCTTTTAACTCCTTGGAAATCTTATCTGCTGCACATCTGGCAGATCTCTAGCTAACTTCAAATTCTGAGACTCAAAAGCAACCCTGGGACCACTGGCAGAGATCCCAAAACCAAACAGAAACCCCTCTTGAATAAACATGGTTGCCCTGCGATCGGGATAGCATTGGAGAAAGGGAAGGAAGGAAGCCAGGCAGACTGGGGTGCAAGTGAGGGCCAACCCCCACACCCTTCACCCCATCCCAGCTAGGTTGCTGCCATCGGTGTGGGCACCGGCAGGGAGGGAGCCCCCATCCCACCTCGCAGTAGAAGTCCCATTGCCCTTCCTAGATCTGGCCAGCTGCTGGCTGCTGGCCTGGCGAGTGCAGGAGATGCGGGAGTGGGATCCAAAGCAGGACTTGCAGAGGTGCTCAAATCTGCAACAGGCCTCTGGCACTTCCCCGAGTTGAATTCCCAGCAAAGCCCTATTTTGGGATCCCTCCCAGCCCAACAAAAAAGCTTGGGCCTGTCACCCTGGCCTTTCATGCGTGGTCAACAATAACAAGCCACAACTTGTCATTGATCAGGTCCCAACGAGTTAGTTCATTGTGGGAAGCCCTCTTGCAGAAGGCCTCATCATACTCTATGACAGCTGATTCCCCAGTCAGCGCCCTAGCTTTTTGTACATTCCCAAGGTGGTTGGAAGGGTGCCAGCCCCACTCAGGGTAGGCTGCTTGGACAATGCCCATGAAGACCGTGTGCCCTGCCAACCAATTCAGGAAGGTGCGCTCAACTCCATCCCCCTTGTCCTCTTTCTTCCTCCATTTTTACTTGGATGGCACACAGCCCTAGTCTCCCTTGGGCTTCAGGAGGGAAAACATGTCTACATAGTAGCCATTCAGGATCCGCTCCCAAGCCTGCTTATCCAGGTGAATCCCCAGAGGATCTTCGTGGTCCCCAATTAGGTGCACCAGGGCGGAAGGAGAGGTGCCAGCCCTGGAATCCCAGACAGCCCTGGGCCCACCTGCAGTGCGTCCCCTTGTTCCCTATGCTTGATAGCCCATGCCGGGAGGCCCGGGGCAAATTCTGCAGTCCTCCAATATGCAGCCCCATCCTTCCCCCTCTCTGGTGAAGATTCACCTGAAGATCCCATGCTAGTTGACTCCCTGCTCGGGCTGCGCCATCTCCTCCTCTTGGTCCTGCCTTTTTAATTCCTGCAGGATCTGGCTTCTCACTCTGCTTCATCCTCAGACATGGAGGCAACTGAAGAGCTGCTGCTGCTGGTAGAACTACTCTTGTTGGGAGTGGCAACCTTTGCATGCTTAATTAATTGGCTAGTTTGTTTGCATGTTTATTGTAGGCATAGAGAGATAGCCTAGAGAAAACTTCCTGTTTGTTTTGGTCAACACCTCTTCCTCCAGCACGTACACCTTCTTTGTTCTTAAAAAGGTTCTCTTGCCATTTACTCTTTTTTTTGTCTTTGCCTTTTGTCCTGAAAGCATGCTCTGAGATCTCCTAACAGGGATTATTTTCAGCAAGCTGTGAGTGCTTAATTTTCTTCCTACCTTCTTCAAGAATTGAACCTGTGTAGACTATGCACAAGATTTTGTGAGTAAACTCTTTTATATTTTAACCAAACTGTTTTTTTGTGTTTATTTTGAGCTAGGTTAAGTGTGTTTGGGGTGGAGTGATAGAAGTGGGACTGGTAATCTGTTCAACTTCCGTTTTTGTGCAATTACTAAAATACTCTGCTGATTGAGAGTCTCATTACCAAAGTCTCTCAATTCCCAACAACTCTCACACTGCTGCCTGTTACCACCCCGAGTCTGCTGCAACCCAGGATTCTCTGACGCCTGCTGCTCAGCATATCCATGGCCCAAAGACTCTGCCTAAGACTCCAATCTTTGGACCTTCTCCACCAAAAGCTTGAGGGTTTACAGGATCACAGAGTTGTCCCTGTTGTTGCTAGGAGGAGAGAAGTGGGAGCCTGATGACTTGGAGCCAGTGGTGGACCTCCCAGGTGCCAGATCAGCGCATGACTTCCACAGACAGATGGCTTGCGCCCTCATCCTGGGTCCCTGAGCCATGGATGTCTGCTGCCTCTTTTTAGTTGGCATACTCTGTCCTGAAAGGTACAACTGCAGTCAGCTACCAAGTACTCTCCCCTCTCTGTGAACCCAACCAACTCAGACCCACTAACAAATGAGCAGAAAGGCCAGTAGAGGCAGTGGAGACACACAGCATGATAGGAACAAAGCTAGCCCAAGACACTCTATGCTGAGGCAATCCCAGAAGGAAGTGGGAAAAATGAGCAGAGGAGAAAAAACAGATGAAAAAATTAACGGTGGAGCCAGCGCCATAAAACGTTGCCCTCAGGGAGCCGAGGCCACGTCCAAGGCCAGGAGGAGGAGAGATGACAAAGAACAATTGCAGGGCAAGCAAATGGAACAATTGCGGGGGGGAACCCTGCGTGATTTCGCTCTAGTAGCCCTGAAAAGGACTGTGAATAAAGCAGAGGATAGAGTAGCTGCCGCAGAGCACCTCTGCCACACGCCATTCATCCCGACACTCGCCCTGCTGCCTCACTCTTCCCTACTTTTCTCTGGCATCTCTGCTTCTCCCTGGATGGTCCGCCGCTCTTCCACACCTCTTCCTCGTCCATTAGCTGCCACCATTTGAGTAGAAAACCTGTGCCAATCTTCTACAGATGACATCCAGCGAAGAATGAGTCTCGAGGGAGAGGCTCGTGCTCTATAAACCCCCTGCACGGACCAGAGGGAACACTGCCCCATTGAAACCTGAAACTCTGCAGCCAGTGAGTTCAAACTGCAAGTCCAAACTCATTGGCTGCTGGGCACAGGGGCTGCCAGGAAAGGGACCAGAGCCAGCAGTCACAAGATCAGCCCGAAGATGGAGGACGTTGCGTTCAATCTGCCCTGCAAATTGGCCGCCCGATGAGTTGCGCAGCCTTACTTAACATTGCACCCGCTCAGGAACTATTTTATATGGCGGTTACCTGGAACTGATTCCCCTTCTGACTTCAAAACTGCAGCTAATGCTGAGACCTGCCTCTTTAGCATATTTAGCCTCAGTCTCTCGTATAAATTGTCCTGTAGAAACTGCAAAATACGTGTCAACTCCAAGTGGCTTATTGGTAACAACTATGTCCTACATGAATTTGTGAAAATCTTCAAGTCATACTACACATTTTTTGTGTGGAACTTCTTCAAGATGCCACTATTGTTTCCACTATCTCATCCAAATATCCCCGGTTTTTCAAATGCCTCTTCTGAAGACCCATCCACTGGACCTTGATTGAACCAGTCTAACCAGTGTGCTGGAGTCACTGTAATGTGGTATCGCAGTCTAATTCAATAACCAAGTTTCATGGATGTATCCAGAAAGATTTTATTAAAGATTAGATGTAGCACAGACACACTGCTTTTGCCAGAACTGAAGATACAGCACAGGTTTTGGTTTTAAGAACTCCCCTCTCCCCTTCCTAGAGGTTTCACAATCACATTCTTTCCTACACAACACCAGGCGGAACCAGCTCTCTAAAATGACCTTGGATCCCAGACTCTGGCCAGCTTGCCCCTTCCAACACCCAAACTACAAAGCAATATGGTAACAAAGCAACTAAGTAGCTAAGTAATCTAACAAGCAGCGTAGAGGAGCCTTGGTTGGCCTTCTGACAATCACTGGCTCTTTCACTGACCTCTGCAGCAATAAAGGAATTATCGTGGAGCTATCAGTACTTCTGATGCCTTCTCCTGCTGTATAAGTCTCTCTGAATTATTTGTATTGGCAAAAATGCATAGTGCAGTCCTCAACAATGTGTCCTGAACCTCTGCACCATTACTTCCATGTAAAAAATAGTATCTGTTTAATTTTGTATTCATGCTATAGACAAATAAACCTATGTGTAATAGACCCAACAAATTCTTCAACTGGTGGAACACTTCTGGATGTAGACTCCATTCTCTTGGATACATTTGATTCCTGCTGAGATAGCCTGCTTGAACACTCAGAGTCCACTTTAAGTAAACTGCTATCATCATCATCATCATCATCACCACCACCACCACCACCATCATCATTTGTATGCCACTTTTTGCCCAACACTGGGCCTCAAAGTAGCTTACATATTAAAACAATACAATTTAAAAACATATAAATAGTATATATTACGCAGGATTAAACTATAACAGAATTAAAACATCTAAAAAGAGATTAAAAGCAGGATTTACAATTAAAACTAAAACAGTATGGCACACACACACACATACTCTTTCTTTAAAAACTTCTGTATTAAAATGCCTGCTTTCTTTGCCCAACACTGGAAGGAAAACAAGGAGGGAGCCATTCTGGCCTCTCTAGGAAGGTTGATCAAGAGTCTATGGGCATCCACTGAGAAAACCACCTCTTGTGTCCTGACCAACCATGTTTGTGACTGTTTTTGACTGTAAATTCCTCTCTGCCATTTAAAAAGTCTGTTCCATTTGGATGCTAGAGGAGAATTTAAGCTCCCTCGATGGCAAATATAAGCTTTTACAGTCATGTTATCTGTTCAGACTTGTACATGATGACGTTTGACTAATTCTGTAAAACTCAGAAGGACCTGTCAGACCACCTTGAGTTCCTGATAATTTATATTGTGCCTCTTGTCTACCAAAGCCCATAGTCTCTGCACTGTTTGACTTTCACAATGTGGTCCTCAGCCCACACGACTCATGCCAATTGTGAAATAATTGGCAATATTGGAGTAGGAGTGGTCTGGAATCTGCCCCAAGGGACTAACTGCATATCAGAAATCAGTAATCCCATTATCTTGGCCAAGTACATTATATCTACTCTCTCTAATGATACCAACAGCCCTAGTTCCTTTTTTAACTTTCCTTCCTCTCCTGACACAACACTAGACAACCCTTTGAAGTATCTATCTGTGCCCCCAAGTACATTAATACTGTAGTTGGTTTTAAAAGACTTTTCTCAGTTTATCAGAAAACCATACCTCTCCAGGATTTGTATAAATATATCTAAATCCCTCAGTAGTTTCTGCATGGACCTGGCCTTTAGCAAAACATCATCAAAGTAAAGATACAACTGTATTCCCTGGTGTTTGAGATATACCACCAGAGAACTCAAGTGGATTCTATGCCACCTCAAGAATAGCTGCTGTATTCTGGATTTCTATTGTAGATTCATGCCAGAATTGGCATGAGAGATACTATACTGCCAATCTCAGCAAGAAACTAGCAAGTGAACTGCAGTTTTTCAGTGCAACCAACAATTACAATATTCTAATTATCATTAACTCAAAAGATTCATGTGACAATCCAGTGCATACTTTTCTTAGGGAAAACTGTATTTGCTTAAGATGCATAAAACTGTACCAAGACTTACTTTTGCAATGGTTTGATCCAGTTATTATTTACATAAATTGAATCATATATTTGGTTCCATTCATCTTTTATCCATGTATCCAAATTCATGCTATTGAAAAAAAACCTGAGGAACTGAAAACAATTTAACAATTTATTAATGACAGTTTCATAAACCCCCACAAAAATGTAGTGTGTGCCATTAATTTTTAAACATAAACTGCAATTAGCTGTTTAATACTTAAATGATGGATCACATTTTATATTTGTACAATTGTCATGAATACATTGTTGCTGTTGTTCTTGTTGTTGCATACCTTCAAGTCATTTCTGACTTATGCAACTGTAAGATGAACCTATCACGGTGTTTTCTAGGGCTGAGAGTGTATGATGCACCCAAGGTCACTGAGTGGGTTTCCACGGCCAGGTAGAGAATCGAGCCCTGCTCTCCAGGATCGCAGTCCAATGCTCGTACCACTACACCTTCCTGGTTCTCAATGAAGACACACCAATTCCTATTTTTATTTGTATCTAAAGAAAGAAAATCATGGGACTGGATCCAAAATAACTAGAACTCTTGTTAGAAGACACTCCCATCAGAAGAAGTTAGCAAACAAGCCAATTTTCACTTATTCCTGGGCAAAAACTGTTGCAGTTTTGGCGGCAAAGTTGGCAACTGGTAAATAAACACTTCACAGGGGGCAATTCATAGGGGGCAACCTGTGGCTCTTGGTCCTCTGCCTAAACTAACAAAGATTTTGTTCCTGTATAGAATGTACCAAGTTGCCTTTCTGCTTTTTCCAAGAAACTAGGGACAAAACAAAAATGGTATAACACAAGTAATTAAATAACTCCCTTCAAAAAGAAAAAAACCATGGGTCTCTGATGACACAAAGCAAATTGTTTTATGGCTTTCTACTGGAACAATCTCATCAGATAGTCTCAGAGATGTCTGTCATCTAACTCCTTAGCTAGTTGTTCTATACAGTATTTTACATCTCCCATATTTATTAAAATACATATGCTGGATTGCATCATATAGCTCTGGAATTAGATGGCATTGATATGTTGCTGATATTTCTTTGTACGCCAATGAACAGAAGAATCTAACTTTGTGTCAGGCTATTGGAAGCTATGATTGAGCGAGTTTGGATTAAAGGTTGAAGTTGAATCCAGATAAGATGAACACTATTTGGTGGGGATTCTGGTTGCTCTTGGGGATGTCATTTTATCATTGTGATAGAAATTATTCTTTTGGAACAGTTGGGCAGTCTGGTGGTGCCTTTGTACCTGCCTTTCATACTACAATGTTTTGCAGACTTCAGCCTGTTTTGACTTTTCCAAATTTTGTTGTGTTACAACCTCGAATTAAAATGGATTTGTCATTGCTATTTTTTGAAATACATACAATACTCAGTATTATGACATTGCAAAAGCTAAGTCCACAAAAAGAAACTATCACATGCTGGGTGAATAAGTATTCTCCCCCAAGTCAATACATAGCAGAAGCACCTTTGGCAGCAATTGCAGCTGCAAATCTTCTTGAGTGAGTCTCTATCAGCTTTGTACAACTGGAACCTGCAATTTTTGTCCTTTCTTCTTGGCAAAATTCAGGTTCAATGCTATGTTGTCATTTTGTGATGAGAGTCATCGTCCTGCTAGAAAGTGAACTTCTGCCTCAGGGCCCTATCACACTACACTGTTATAGCACTATTATTCCACTTTAACTACCATTACATCACATGGAATCATGGGATTTGCAGTGTAGGGAGAGGCATTTAGAATTCTCAGCTTGAGGCTCCTGTGCCTCACAAAACTACAGATCCCAGAATTCCACAGAATGATGCCATGGCAGTTAAAGTGGAATAATAGGTCTACAACAGTGTAGGACCCCTGGTCTTAAGTCTTTCCCAGACTGAAACAAGTTGTGTTGCATTTGATTGCATGCAGCTTTCCCTCAATCTTGACCAGTGTTCCAATCCTTGCCAAGGAAAAGAATGTTGCTACCATGCTTCATCATGGAGGTTGTGTTCTAAAGGCCATGAGCACTGTTTGTTTGCACTGTGTGCATCAAGGCCCAAAAATTCAATTGCCATTTCAGCTGCAGATATCTCCCAGCACCTTCAGAGTTACCACTGTCATCTTGTTTGCTTCTCTCACTCTCACCTAGTTCACTGACTTTTGTTAGACTTCCTTCTTCAGACAGAATCTTGGTTGAGTCATATTATTTCTATTTTATAATAAAGTAGATTAACACCCAAGTGATGTTCATATTTACGACCTGATTGGTGCTTCTACATAACTTTATCCCAGACTGGTTTTAATAGCTCCATGGTCTCCATGATTTTCTGTCCAACAAGCCCTGGGGTCTTCTAGAGACAGATGTGCTTAATTTTAGAACATGTGGCACTGGAATTCTTCCCAGGTGTTGTTTCTGTTCAATTGCTTGAGTGACTTCTGGAAGCAATGGGTTGCATCAGAACTTATTTAGGTATGTCACAGCAAAAGGGATAAATACTTACACAATCAACTAGTGCTACTTTGTTTTTGTTTACTTAACTTTTTTGTCACAACCATTTTGTACTTTCATAATGTTCAGTATCCTGTGTGTATCAAGTGGTAACAAAGACAATTAAACCATTTCACTTCCATGGTGTAACACAACAAAATACAGAAAATACAAACATTGCTTGTTTTGTGGCTATATCTGAATAGCATATTGGAAAAAAGCAATATTATGAGGTAACACTTTAAAGGAAAAGGAGAAAGAGCTGAGGAAAAAACTGTTCTGCTACCAGTAATGAAAAACCAAATTCATGACACAAGAAATCTGTAGTATCAACTATAGTAAACTTGTTTCTTTTCAAGGAGGCTCAGATGATTACAGCAAATAAGAGACAGTCATGCTCATCACTCCTCAAATTGCATAACACTTAAAGAAATCTTGACAAATCTTTTGAAAGGTTCACTCTTCTCCATCTAAATACCATAGACTCTTTGATGGACTGCTATATTTAGAAGATACCACACCCATTTTTTGAAACTTTGAGTTCATAAAGTCTTCTAGTTCCACTATATTACTGTATATACTTGTATATAAGGCAAAAAATTTATGCCAAAAAAACCAAAAACATGATCCAAAAATCCTGGGTTGACTTATATATGAGTGAATGTCGTAACTTCTGTCCACCACAGTGCTGTGAGGGGTTCAGGCTTCTTTCAGAGTCTCCCCATCCCTTCAAATCTCCCCACCCTGGCAGGGAAGTTCCAAAGACCCGCCACCACTGTGGGGAAAATGGAAGGGCTTTAGACTTCTTTCAGGGTCTCCTGGCCCCTTCTAATCTCCCCACCACAGCAAGGAAGCTCCAAAGAGCTACTGCCATAGTGGGGAAAGTGGATGGGATTGGATTTTTTTTTTTAGGGCCTCCCAACCTCTTGTAATCTCCCCACTCTGGCAGGGAAGCTGCAAAGAACTGTCACCACAATGAGGAGAATCAAGGGGATTGCGGCTTCTTTCAGGTTTCCTGGGAAAAACTGAGGCAAGAGTTTAGTTCATCTGGGACAACCTAAAAGAAACACCGACTGCATGTAGTCCCAATCCCCTCCTTTCTCCCCACTTCAGTGGTGTGTCTTTGGAGCTTTTCTGTCTGGGTTGGGAGATTAGATGGGGTTGAGAGATCCTGGGGGATTCTGAGAATACAAGTAGTATACAGTTTTCTTCCTTTTATTCCCCTATGGAAGAGTCCATTGTCATTGGCTGTTAGGTATTTATCCAAGCATTCCTATCTTTTTCCTTCACTATCACTCACTACTACACATTGCCATTATTTCTCTCTGATATTGTTACACTTCCACAAGTATGATCTCTGTAAACTAAATTTATAAATTTTAACTCTGTAACATTCTCAAGAGAATTCAAAACAACCATAACAAAGGGATATTTTGGCACCTTGCAGACTAAGTTATATGTAAGTAGTGATGTCTGGTTTATAATGCATCTTATTTCTTCTAATAATGTCACATTTGTGGATAATTCAATGCCTGGCCTGCTGCTAACACTAAATAAATGTTAAATAGTGACAAACTTCTAAGGTCATACCCAGTTTAAGATATCTTAGAGGAAAATTCATATACATTAAATAATAGCAATGTTGCTTGCTTGTTTCGTTTTGCTGAAAGAACAGCTATTTGAAGTACCTTGCATATCTTAGAAGCATCCATTGACTTGACCATTCTGCCAAACTGCTGAAGCCCAAGTTCCTCCAGTCGAAAAATGGCCAAATAACAAACAACTACCAGAAGACATGTACATAGAGAGCAAAGTTATTTTAGAAAATGGATCAGCTTTATTTTGGGTTTCTACTCAAAAAGTTTAAAAAATACCACATCATCACACTGTGTTTGTTAACAACCTAATTGGATAGAATGATTATCTACAATTAAGAACTTACTGGATATTGTCATAATAATTCATCCCTAAATCTTCACACACACACACACACACACACACATAATGAGTAAAAGTGCTTACTGATTCAAGTCTTATTTGATAAGCCTCTACCACCTTTGCACATTTGGATCCTGTAATTTGCCTATTGTTCTTGGCAGAATTGCAACAATCAAGACGGGGAACCTTGATAAACAGCAACTTTCAAGCTGTATTAAAAATAGTCAACTAATCTGAAGTCTGAGTTTTGAACAGATTGTCCTAGTACCTTCAGGTTCTTACTTTTGAACAATTCCTGAGTTATTTTGACTATACATTTAAGCGCATTAGGGGCATAGAAATATTTCTGAAATTTTGGTCAGTGGTATGAACATATATTTGAATGATGATGATTTAGTGAATATATAAACATATATTTGAATGATGATGATTTAGTGAAAAAAGTCAGAAGGAGATAGTTGAGTTTCATCATTGAAAACTAAACGAATCTCATTCTTTTTGCAGAATAGGATTTTGATGGAGATACAGGGGTTGATGTTGCTACTTATGTTGATGGTTCTGAATCTGAAAGGTTGGGGCGACTGGTGATGGTTGTGGAGATGGTATATTGAATTAGGAAAGCAATTAAGTTTGTTGTGTTGACAGCTTTTGCCTTTCTCTAAGAAGTTTTCTGTAACAGACTATTTGGTTTTGTAGTCCTCTATTTACTTTTGAACTTCTTCCAGATTTGAAGTTGTGTTTGCAAGTATGAAGGCAACTTGAATTTCTATGAATGAATCAGTCAGAATTCTAGGGTAGCCTAGAGCATTATCAACAAGAAGTAGAATCTTAAAGGGAATGTTCTGTTACCTGCAATTAGCCTCAACTGTAGGCTTGAAGTAATCTGAGAATCAAGTTGCAAATAAATGAGTAGTCATCCACCCCTTTGCATTATTCTTATAATAAACTGGAGGGCTAGACTTTAAATAGTTCCTAAGGGCCCTAGGATTTTCTGCATGGTATATATGCATTAGCCAATACTTTGCAGAGTTACAGTAGGCCCTTCACTTTCGTGGGGGATAGGGAAAAAGAACCTCCGTGAAAGTGAAAAAAAATGCAAATAACCCAGGTCCCCAACTGTGCAATCATGGTGGCATGGGGGGGCACAGGAGAGAAGAGTGAGGAAAGAGTTTCCCCACTTCTCCTCACTCCCATTGGAGAAAGCCAAGCAGGGAAAGAGTTTCCCCACTTGGCTTTCTTCTTGCCCACACTCACACTATCGGGGAGTGGAGGAGACAGTCAAGGGCGAGTTTCCATGCTTGACTTTCTCCTTGCCCACCTGCATGATCAAGATCACCTGGGTGGGGGAGTTGAAGGAGAAAGCCAAACAGGGAAAGAGTTTCCCCACTTGGCTTTTTCCTCACCCCACCATGCAGGTGGGGGGGGCAGGATGAGGGCGAGGAGAAAGCCAAGTGGGGAAACTGTTTCTCCACTGGGTCTGTCCTGCACCCCCCCCACACATTCTGCCACTGGCCCAGGGTGCACCCACATAGGTGGCAGCGGAAGGAGCGTGGGGAACAGGTGATACTCCAACCCCGCACCTTCTGCCGCCAGCCCAGATAGTGCTTGCATGGGCAGCGGCGGCAGCAGAACGAGCATGGGAATCAGCAATTGCCCACCCTGCACCTTCTGCAGCCAGCCCAGGGTGTGCCCACACACGCAGCAGGGAAGACGCATGGGGAATGATGGATCGTCCTCCCTACACCCTCCTGCCCAAGTGTAGGCCAGGGAATGGGAGCGGGAGAAGGGAGGCAAGTGGGCACCCTGTGAATAATCAAATTTGCGAAAGTGAAACCTGCGAATATGGAGGGAGAACTGTAAATTTCTTTTAAATATTTTAATACTTTAAAATATTTTAAATATTGTTGCTATTTTGGGATATTTTAGGATATATAACTCTATAAACTAAATATTAATATAATAATATTTAAACCAAAAATACCAAAGATTAACAACAGTAATGGTTAATTCTCATAAATTGCCAATGAATCCTAAACATTGTTACTAAAGTCATATATTGTAAATCTTAAAAATATCCTAAATTAGAAACCAACTAGAATCATCGAATGTTTTTGTATAATACTTCTCATGTATTAGTAAAAAAATGAGTCAGAACTTAAGAATATGTACAAGTTCAAAAACCTATTGTCATAGCTGGTCTGGAGATCTTCAGGCTCCCTGTAAATCAGGGTGCCCTGTTACTTGACAAAAGGATCCCCTCCTGTCAAGAACGACGCTTCAGGGTTCACAATCTAGTGCACAATTACTAGATCACATCCTCCATTACCCCAAATGGAAACTGGAACCAAAAACTAAGAATGTTTACAAATGAGAAATCAACTTTTGAGAAAGAGTGGAAGCAGGTTTTGGAATATATTAAAAGGGAGAGGGGAAAGAAGCTACCATTAGATAAAGTTATTCAAAAGACGTTTAAGGGACCTAAAGGCTTACAAAATTTTAGTATTACACATACTAAATAATTTAAAATTGGTTAGATTAACATAAAGAGAACAATGTACAGCCATAAATGATATTCAATCTAAGTTATAGATACATGTGAAAAGTGATAAGTTGGAAGATAAATGGGGAGGGGGGAATATTTATATGTTTTACATTGGAAATGTTTGTAAAAAAAATTGTTACATGTTGATGTATATTTGGATATATTTTAATAACAAAAAAGATAAATCACTTCCTGTTGCATCATCTGCAACAGACCTCAGCTTCTGAGCTACAGAAAACATGAATAATACTGATGAGAAAATTCTACTAAAGAAAGAGGTAGAATGGATTTAAAATTAAAATATGCTTCCTAAAGTACTAAACAAGGATCTTTTCCTTTTTGTCTATCAAATGAAATTAAATTCCCAATTTCAGACATTTCTGCAATCACATTTCAAATCAGTACATACAAGCCCTAGACTGTATAGAATGATTAAACTGAAATGTCTTATATTATACTCTGTAAGTTTTATCGTATTTGTTGTCCTTTTGTATTTACTATTTTCATATTTTTCTGTAGCCTAAAGAAGTCCATAAAAATATAGTGTCAAACATGCGTTTGGGTTTTTCTACAATAAAGAAATCATCTATCAAGCACTTTGAGATGTATCTCAAGTTTTTTTTATGTGGAGAGAAGATACAGAAAGGATTCATATCAATCAGAAGTGGAAGTAAAATTAGTGGGAATGGGGGCTGTTAAATGGAAAAACATTTTCCACATTGCATTTGCTTTTGAAATATAAGCACAATTGAATAAATTTCAATGGTATTCATTTTGAAACCTTAAACAAAGGAACTCCTTGCAAAGGTTTTTTTTTTTTTTTTGTGGTGAGGAGAGGGTAGTTGTTATGTATCAAAAACAACAGAATCTAGTTGCACTTTAAAGGTTCCTTATTTTATTTGACATAAGTCCTGGTAGAGTGCAGCCTCAGACACACTGAATGTTTTCTGTGGATTGGGCAGACAGTCTGTTTTGAGTGTCCCACATCTACCCATCTGGAACATCTAATCCAAATGGAGCAAAATCTGCATGAAGCCTACTAAAATCTCTATCCACATACAATAACAAAACCTTGGATAAAAAAGTTATGTCCCTTTAAATGCCAATTACATAATTAAATACCTACCAATATACAGATTACGTTCAGACAACAGGCAGTGCTTTCCATCTCGGCTATAAAATGCATTGACCACCACATCCAGTAAAGGCTTATACTCTATACAGCCAGACAGTGTCTCCATCAAAAAGGTTTCATTCATTACTGTAAAAGTCTAAAGAAATAACACTGGTTTCAGTTTTAGGAAGCAAAGTTTGATAAATGGAATAAGTATCATCATTTTATATTAAAAGGTAATGTGTTTCCAAGAAGAATGATCCTACAGGCCCCTTTAGCAACAACAGGAGACTTTTAAGGAAGATTATCTACGCATTAAACTACGTAACAATAACATACTATATAAATTGGATTTCACAATCAAGGACACATGGGGGAGGTAAAAAGATATTCTCTCCCCCTGGTAGTTTGCCTCTGGGAGGATGGAGTTTTTTAAATAGTACAATATTCATTGTACATTGTACAATATTGTATTGTACATCATACAATAGTCATTGTACTGTGTACTAGAGACACAGACAGTTTGGTTTTAACAAGTATAGGAACCACATGGTAAATTGTCTATCTGAAACATAGTCTATAGATATAATTTGCTGTCTAGAAAGCCTAGTATATACTGCTGGTGGAGTGTATGTTGGCACCAAGGGTAAAGGGAAGATTTTGAGATTTTGAGAAAGAGATTCTGGAATCCAAACTTAGTTGAAGACCAGAACCTTCAGATGTAGTTCTAGATGCTGCCTGTTCCACATGTAAGGCCAGCTAGACGCATGAAATGGAATAGTCTCAAAGTGTGAATGAAACAGAGATGAGCGTTTTGTATTTGTTAGGAATGGGGAACATTTTGGGACAAAGCAGGCCTGTACCACAAGAACACAGCCAGACTGTTGGTCCTTCACATTAAAAAGGTGATAGAGCTGCTTTTCAGTGAAGCCTTTAGTGGAAAGAAGCTGGAGAACTTCAGTTTAGCTCAAAGGATTCTTATCAGGATAATGGTGAAAATGCCTCAACCCAAATGGAGAATGAATGGAAACTGGTCATAAGTATACAGTAAAACATAATAGCCAGTGAAAGAAGCCAAAGGGCTGCAGAGCAAAATGCAACCACCAGAGACATCTGGAGAGGGGAAACTATGGGCTTTGCTGCACTACACTGTTATACTGCTATTATTCCACTTTCAACATCCTGTGGAATTCTGAGGTTTGTCATTTACGGAGGCCAAGAGCTCTTTGGCTGAGAATTCTAAATGGTCCTCCCTAAACTGCAAACTCCAGGATTCCATAGGATGTTGAAAGTGGAATAATAGCACCATCATAGTGTAGGGCAGAAAGCCCCTATGTTTTGATGTTAATGGTAGAAGCTTCATAGTCAAGATGGAGCAGTTAGATAGGTCACATTTATCAATATGCAACAAGTAATGCACATGTTTGCGTCTGTAACTCTATGGTGTTCCAAAAATGAATCTGCTTCCTCTGAAACAAAGGTGTACATTGTGACCTCCTTAAATCAGTTTAAATTGGAAATGCTACCTGTACTGCACTCAACTTCAGACTTAGACAGCACACATTCTACTTGTGTTCATCTTCTGAATCAATGAGAATTAGACATATAATATCTGGATAGGTATATTATCTATTGTCAAATCAATGCTCCCCCATCCCCCACATTTATTAATGGGTTTTTGGTACAGTTGTCTTCCTCCTAACCTGTCGTCATAAAGCATTCTGCTTTTTAGTGAAACTAAAATTACCTTTGTTTTGTTTTTTTAAAAATAACATAGAATTATAGAGTTGGAAGAGACCATAGCGATGTAGTTCTGGTAGAGTAACTATCTGAAGTGCCAGTGCAGCCTGGAAGCATGTTGCCAGGCAATCAGAATAGCTCCTTGGGAGAGAAACACAGTAGTGTGTAGGAGGAGCTTATGGCTGAGAGAAAAAGATATATATAAAGTCAAGTACCTGTGGGTATTCATTCCTTCAGTGAGATCCTAGCAGGGAGCTAGGGAGTAGAGTCTCAGTCAGCCAGGGAGTCTGGCTATGTTGAGAGATTTAATTCTCAGTGGAAGCCTAGTGAGAGGCAGAAAAGTAACTGAACCTTAGTAGAATCTGGTCAGAGAGTGTGACCTAGATTGGCGGTTGAGCCTTTGGTGGGAGTACAGCCAAAAGGCCGTTATATGATACTTGTGCTTTATATGAGAGTCTAAAGATAAAAATTAACTGTCTAAAAAGTGCACTGAAGAAATTATTAACTTTGACCCGCATATGAGTTGTAATACTTTATTTTTATTGTTACCTAAATAAACGTTATAATTTATTTTTATACTTTTAATACTTGACTTGGCTGGGTTGTATACAGTATATAAAGTAACACACTACCATAAAACTAAATGACGATTGCAACCCCTCACCATTTTACACAAACCTCTGTGTGGTAAAGCCTTATCAAATTGGGAGCTGCCACACCAGACTGGGAGAAATAAGGGCCTGTCACTGTAACACATTCATTTCTAGTACAAGATAACACTGTATCTAAACAATGTGTATGTAACTTTTATATGATAGTTTTATACTGATTAGAAAGGCGATTTAAAATGTGAAAATTGTATTGAATAAAGAGACAACTCACATACCTGTAATATTTTAGCAGACTCATCCAAGAAATTCTCAATATTCTCATTTTCAGGACTGAACTGATCAAGCTGCTGGATTACTATGTCAATGTGTCTTGTCTGACCATCCATTTTCACTCCGAAGAGACCTATAAAAACCAGGTGTATACAGCAGACTTTCTCAAACTTTTTACCCTGGAAGACTCCTTGAAACAATTTTCAAACTGCAGAGAACCACTGCATAAAAATTATTATACCTACAGCTATGTTTATTTTTCATCCACAGTCTCTCTCAGAAACCATAGCAAACTCTTATGGATTCTAAGATCCCATGGACCACTGGCTGAGAAATCCTGGCATATATTTTCTCCTATAGTTTGTAATCCTAACAGATAAGAATTTCTTTTTTGCTCGAATTAACTGGCACAGCTACTCTCCAATACACAAATACATTACACCTCACTCTGTTTCTGCCCACTAAGCCTTGGCTCATCCAAGTTTCTTTGCAAATATTTTTTATGTCATACCCTCCAGCATTTCATAGGTGAAAACCAGGAGACATATGATGGAGCAAAATCAGAGTGAGGTCAAAAGGTTGTGGCAAGACAACAAGAGGGCACAAATTATTAATGAGGAAGAACAAAGAAAACTACCATTTTAAGCAGATAAACCTTGGAATTTATGTACTGAGTTTAGGAAAGCCTCAAAACCAAAAGGGAAAAAAAGCAAATAAAATACAATGCTCTTTCTGTGAACACGTATCTATATGCAGCTTAACAATAAATATAATACTATATGTTACATTATTGTAAAATCAAAATGCCTTTATCAGATCTGTTCAAAATTGGTGTTCCCCAACTTACCTAGAAGTTGTTTGTGGCAAAGAAGAGTGATGAGGTACCATACTTTGGCACATCAGTTAGGCTTCTGTTTAGAAGTCTAAACAGTTTGTGCAGGCTCCGAAGAGGGGTGGAAAGTGGGAGGGGGGAGGACTCTAGGTTGAGGCTTCACTCCAGTTAGGTAAAGGGAAATATATTAGGCTCCTGATCTCTCCACCTTCCTTCAGCTTTGTTCTATCCCCACCTTCCCTTGTTGTCACGCAATTTATATGCTAGCATATTCTTTTTAAAACTATTTTTATTGTATGTTTAAAAAGATTTACATAAATACAACACATAAATGTCAAATAAATTGATATAAAAAGAAAATATTGAACAGCAAACAAAGAGGAACCAAAGCATATTTTAGCACATTATTAATAAAAAGCTTCAACAGGGCTCGACCTATTTCCTAGACCATGGAAGACTAGAAAGCGGATCTCCAGAATTCTGAGTATTGCTGAGGGAGATCAAAGAGGGAATTGTCTTAAGCTGTACAATAATAAAGAGATATGAAGTTTCTTTGAAAGCAACATTCCAATTACTCTTTTTCTTAGCTTTATTTGATGCATCAACTTTTCAACTAGTGCTATATCTCAAACCATATCCAGTATGTTTGCCAGTACTTTGCCACTTCAAGCCTGGCTGTTCCTAATAATAAAGATATTAGATGTTTGTGCTTCAGTTCTGCATTAGCTGCTACAAATAAGGACAACAACATAAATGCTTCACATTGACTTTTGGTTTGTGCTGCCACATCTGATATAAAACTCAGACCCAATGATCAACATTGTGCTGCCTTGGGATATCTGGACCACTTGTGAATTGTGGTACCCCAAACATTGCAATCCCATCAACATAAAGGGGACGTCTTTTTTGTCATTAACAACAACAACAAGAAGTTTATTTTTTACCCACCTTTCGTCAAGGAGAGGTACAACACAGATTAAAATACAATATATAACTAAAAACACATAAAACCATTTAAACACATAAAACTAGACTAAAACACAGCCACTATCCTTTTTTAAGAATATATCAATTTAAAATTCATAGTTTAAAATTGACTGGATAGGCCTGTTTGAAGAGTTAAGTCTTTACTACTTTCCAAAATTCAGACAGCATGTTTAGCTGTCAAATCTCTTCCAGCAAGTCATTTCACAAACTAAAGGCAGCCAACAAAAAGGTCCTCTGGGTGACCATTGCCAGTCTAAACCTGCCTAGTTAAAGCAATTGGCCCTCAGAAGATCTGAATGTGGAAGGTAGATTATACAGGAGGATGCAGTTCTTCAGGTAACTTGGACTCAAACTATGCAGGTGTTTAAAGGTAACAACCAACATTTTGTACTTTGTGCAGTAATTAATTGGCAGTCTGTTGTGTGCTAGCTACTCTTTTGCTCTCAAGAAAACACACACGGGCTTTTCCAGTATATTTAATGAGGTATTGGAGGCATAGATTACAACTATTGCTGGAGCTAATGATCTACAATATATACTTGGTTATACAGTGATACACATGTTAACACAAGGACAATTCCCATTGGTGGATGCTCCAGTTCTTCCCCTCTCCCAAACTTCCACAGGTTCCCAAGGGACTTTACTTTCCATACCTTGACCTAACATATCTACATCCTTTGTGTATCTACCATTACACTGGCCAGATGCCTAGAGCCTAGCTTTTCCCAACCCATTCTCTTTGATTCCTCTTCAGTAGGACGAGATGCCTAGACCCTTTCCTTTGATATACAATGCATTGTTACCCACAATTCTAGCTTAGGCACTCTAAAGCTCATACATAGTAAATCACTTATTGTTTACTATCACTTTTACATAAACAGAGCCAAGCCTGGCTGAATATTCACAGCTAACATCCAGATTTTAACCACTGTTAAACAGAGCATATGGTGGCCTGTAACACATGATATTCATTCAGGCCTTATGTTACATCCAGAGGATAACTTACTACAACAATGTTTTATACTAGCATAATCCACAGGCATGCATTATTGTGGATGAATCACACTATCAATTATGTCATGAGCACAGCTGACATGACACAGCCAGAGGAGTGATTTTAGTATCAGTGTGATATGCTCACCCCTGGATGTAGCTGTAATCACTCTGACTGCCATATTTTGGACCAGTTGGAGTTTCCAAATTTGGTGCAAAGGTAGCACTGCAATATGCATTGCAGAAGTCCAACCTTAAGGTTACCGATGTGTGCACCATCATTTTTAGGTCATCCAGTTCTAAAAAGGGATGCAGTTAGCTTATCAGCTGAAGCTTATAATAAGCATTCTCAATCATTGCATCTATCCAAGCTGACAACTGGAGAGAAAGATCCAGGAGCACTCCCAACCAGTGAACACAGTCTTTCAAGGGGAGTATGACCCCATCCAGAACTGGTTGACACACCTCCAACCACAGATTAGGGCCCTATATAGTAAACACCTCTGTCTTCTCTGGATGCAGTATCAGATTGTTTTTACTTCATCCAGCCCATTGCCATCTCCAAACATTCATTAAGAGGAGACATACTACTGGGGCAGGTCAAGATGGCAGCGTGACAGGCAGCTTGAGCATGTGGCTCTTGACTGCCACTGCAGTCCGGAATAGAAACATCAGGGGGGATCCAGTTTAGGACCCCCCCAAAAAATTCTACCTTGGAAGGTAGGGAGATCAGAGCAGCTCACAAGTCCAGATTATCCCAGCGACAGTGAAGAGAGGAGATAGGTATCACCGCAGAGCGACAAGGACACAGCATAGCCACTGGGTCACAGCAGGGAATCCTGAAGAAGCACTGATTAAATAACCTTTTTAAATCAACAAAGAAAGTGAGAGCTTCCAGTTGAATCAAAACAGCTGGAGTCTTTTTGGGTGGCTGATGGGAAGGCTGTCAGGAGCTTTGTTTTTATGGCTTTGTTTTATGGCTTTAGGTTCCCCATCTGAAGATAAAGGAGAGGAAAATAAACTTTGAAGCTCTGGTATTTGGCATTTGCTACTGGGAGAAACGTCTGGATTGGCTTCAGCAAAAGAAGCAAAGAGAGAAAACTTGCATAAGTTTATAACACTTTAAATTACATTCTAACGACTTGTAATCTTAGTAGCAATTAGGAGTAACCTTAGAAAGAGAGGTGAAGAGAGTGGATTGAAACTAATTTGGGTAGGAATGAATCTGTCTGAGACACAAGAAAGAGACTTCTTGCTTCCTAACAAACAGACGGTCTCTTTTGTAAAAGATTAGCCTTTTCAAGAAAGGTGAAGAATAGACTTTGTTTTTGACATACGGGGGCTGCTGTCTTTCGTGAGTACAGGTTGAGGATTAGCCTTTTCAAGAAGGTGAAGAAGCAAGAAGAAATAAGGAGAAAACAGAACTTTTGAGGATTATTGTGATTATATAGTGATTATAGACTGAGGAGCAGCCTTTGCAAGGAAGGTGAAGAAAGAGGCAATAGAACTATAGAGGGTTGTTGTGTTTATATTGTGACTATAAAAATTGTGAAATGAGGGAAACCTACTAAGAATTGACACTGCTTTGATATTTGGAAATCAAGATCTGAAGGAAGTGATAATTAAATGGTTCAATTGATAAGAATCCTTAAAGGAATTCAGAAATAAGTAAAAGGTTAAAGAAATTTAAGGTTATATACACATGATATAATATTACATAATTATCTGTATTTATATTATAATTAAGTACATGTATATTTGGACATTATAATAATTTCTACAGGTATTGTGATATTATACATGTATTCATTTGATACAGAATTGACATTTGGATAAGTTCACAGTGAAATTTACAGTGAAAATTGTAAATTGTAAAGGGGTATGGCAACAGGACCCAAAAAAACAACACAGACACAACTTCAACTGCCAACAGGGGAAAGAAGAGGCTCAGTTGGTTCCAAAACCATGGAGACAAAAAAGCTGCTAGAGGAATTTCAGAAAATGAAAGCAGAGCAGGAGAAAATGAGAGCTGAAATGATGGAAGAACTCAAAGCAACAAGAACAGAAATAGAACTACAAGAGCAGAAATTAAACAAGACTTGAAGAAAGAAGTAGAGAGTTTAAATAAAAATTTGCAAAAATTAGCCTCAGATATAATAACAACAGATAAGAAGATTGAAGATGTGAGAGAGAAAAATCAGAAACTGGTTGAATACATGAAGAAAGCGCAACAGACAGACAAAGAGACAATCATGAGATTGGAGTTACGTCAACGTAATAAATTTTTGAGGATACGAGGCATTTTGGAACAAAAAAATGAAAATTTACAGCAAAGAGTAACTGATATCCTAGCTCCCTATACTGGACATAGAAGAGGAAAGTTTGAAGCTGAAATTGATAAAACTTTTAGGATTCAATCATTAATAGTGAAACGAAAGGCCTTCCCAGAGACACAGTCGTGTTTTTCACCAGAGAGACGACTAGGTACCTTGTGATAGAACAGAGTTACAAGGAAAAACTACAAGTGGATGAGAATGAAATCCAAATTATCAAGGACGTACCATTCAGTGCACAGAAGAGAATATATGTTTTTGACAAGGAGATTACAGGATTTGAATATAAGATAGAGATGGGAATTACCTGAAGACCTCTTTTTTTTTTTTAAGGGGAAGAAGGTTAAGATAACATCGGTAGATCAGACAACTGAATTTCAAGAGAGAGATCTCAAAACTGAACTCCAACCTACACAGCATGATACCAAAAAAAGACCAGATAAAACCTCAGAATCTGAATCAAAAGGACCAGAAGTGATTGAAGAGACTTGCCCAACATCAGAAGAAGAGTCACAATCAGCAGAATCAGGAGAAAAGAAAGAAAAGGGAAAGAAAAGTAAAAGAAGAAATAAATATGAAGATAATTTCCTGGAACATACATGGAATCAATTCACAGGCAAAGAGGAGACAAGTATTTCATCATTTGGAAAGACTTAAACTACAAATCATGGTATTACAAAAAACTCATATCAAGTTGCACCAAGAAAAAAAAATTTGTACAGCTCGAAATTAGGAAACTGTTTTACATCTTCGTACTTAAAGAAGAAAAGGGGAATAGTAATATATGTTGATAAAGCAACAGAAGCTAAAGAACTTTTTAAAGATGAGGAAAGAAGATTGTTGGGGTAGAAATCTTTAAAAATTGGAAGAAAATAATAATAGTTGGAGTCTATGCACCAAACGAAAATAAAGCAAAATTTTATAAAGGATTAAGGGAAAGGCTCTCTAATTACGAGTATGGGGATTGGATTCTTTTGGGAGACTGGAATGGAGTCCAGGATGTAAAATTAGATAAATCAACTTCCAAAATAAAAGGACGATTAATGAAAGGGAAATTGCCAACAAGTTTTTTTGATATGTGTGAAGAATTGACAGTAATGGATGTATGGAGACATATTCATTTTGATGTTAAAGACTTCACTTTCTTCTCAGAAGCTCATCAAACATGTCCCAAATTGACATGATTTTAATATCCAAACATTTATTAACAGAAGTCCAAAAGGCAGAACTATTACCAAAAGTAATCTCAGATCATCACCCAGTGCTGCTACAAATGAAGGATAAAGATAAAAGAATTTCATTGGAGATTGAATGATGGACTGTTAATAATGAAGAAATTGTGAAAAAGGCAAAAGAAGCTTTACATTTCTATTTTAAAAAACACATAAATAAAGAAATAAAAATGAAAACTGTCTGGGATGCTTCTAAGGCAGTAATGAGAGGTTTCTTTATTCAATAACGACAGATTCAAAACAAAAAAGAGAGCGAAAACCACCAGATTTTGTTGTCCTAGACTAAAAGAAAAAGAACTCAAGAAAAATCCTTCACAAAATTTATTACATCAGGAGGCTAAGAAGATACAGAAAGAAATGGTTACATTTGCAACAGAAGAGATAGAGAAAAAACTGAAATATATGAAACTAACCCAATTTGAACAAGCAAATAAGATTGGAAAATGGTTAGCCTATAGACTTAAAAAAGGGAAAGAAAGAAAAATGGTCCTTGAACTGAAGGATGGTAAGAAATTGATTACTCAACCTGACAAGATTAAACAGACTTTTGAGAAGTATTTTAGTAAGTTATTTCAAGAGCAAAAATCTCCTCTGAAACAAGAGAAAGACATAAATGTTTATGTAAAGACAATAACCACTTGGCAGATATCCAAAGCACAAAATCAGTTGAATAAATCAATAACAATTAATGAATTGGAAGAGGTAATAAAAACCTTAAAATCTGATAAAGCACCAGGGCCGGATGGCTTCACAGCGCTTTATTACAAGAAATTCTTAAAAGAATTGATAACACCACTGCACCACTATCCAACAATAGAAGAAATCAAGTTGATGGGAAAGCCGGAATCTTGGGGAGAATCAGATATAGTATTGATACCAAAAGATAAGAGAAAAATTAAGAATTATCGACCAATCTCCCTGTTGAATATTGACTACAAAATTTTTGCATCAGTTTTGGCAAAACGGCTAAGGAAAGTATTACAAGATAAGATAAAAGATGATCAGATGGGCTTTTTACCTGGGAGGTATATGAGGAACAACATGAGAACAATACTTGACGTAATCGAGTATTATGACAAAAATCCTGGAAAGAAAACTGCATTCACTTTTCTTGCTGCAGAAAAGGCTTTTGATAATGTCTCTTGGTTATTTATACAGCGGATATTGAATGAACCATAACTTAGGTGTTGGGTAGCCCTCCATATTTCAGTTATGGGACATGTAGTAGGAGTTAATTAGCTGCTTGCTTGTAACAAGGTATAAGAACCAGAGACTGTTAGATAAACAAAGCTAGGAATGTACTGATAAGCACTGCTAAGCTGAAACCAGAACTCCAAGGTCTCTTGCAAGCAGGAGGGAAAACTATTTGCTTTTAATGTTTGGATTTTGCTAATTGCCTTCAGTTCGCTCACTGAAGTCCTGTACTATGTATCACACTCCTAATAAATAGTGTATTAGCACTGTTACGTTTGTGTGTGAGAATTTGGTTCCTGACATTAGGGGAGGATTTTTGTAAATTGATTGATAAGATTTATCAGGATCAATCTGCAAAATTGTTAATAAATGAGGATACATCAGCAAGCTTCCCCATAACAAAAGGGGTGAGACGAGGATGTCCGCTGTCTCCACTAATTTTTATTGCGGTTTTGGAAATTTTGCTACATAAGATAAATGAGGACTCAGAGATACAAGGTCTGGGAGTTAAGAAAAGAGAACTGAAATTAAGAGCCTTCGCCAACAATGTGGTCATCTTTCTAGAAGACTTGAAGGATTCAATCTCGAAATTGTTGGAAATCTTACAAGGATTTGGAAAGTGGCAGGATACAGAATTAACAAAGAAAAGACAGTAATAATGACAATGAACATGACGAAAAAGCAGCAAATGAAACTGGAAATAATATCAGAATGTCAATTAACTAACAAAATTAAATATTTGGGAATAACTATTACAAAGAAAAATCAAGAATTATTTGGAAATAATTATCAAAGAATATGGAAGGATATTAGAAGGGACATGCAAAAATGGACTAAATTAAATTTATCATTTCTAGGAAGAATTGATGCTTTTAAAATGTCTTTACTACCTAAACTTATGTTTCTTTTCCAAAATCTACCAATAACTGGAAATGGGAGAGTGTTTAAAGAAAGTGAAACTGAGCTTAAAAATTTTATTTGGTTAGGCAAAAAACCAAGAATAAGATTTAAAGTATTACAGGATGCAAAAGAGCGAGGAGGGTTGGAAGTGCCGTCCTTGAAGATGTATTATTATGCAAGTTGTTTAGCTTGGATTAAAGATTGGATTATATTAGAGAAATCTACATTAAAAGATCTGGAAGAAACTGATAATAGATTTGGATGGCATGGTTACTTATGCTATAACAAAATAGCAGTGAACAAAGATTTTAATAATCATTGCATCCAGAAAACTGTATTAAAGATCTGGCTCCAAATAAAACAGAAATATTATATAAAACTCCCATCTTAGACACCCCCTCAAGAAGCTTATAAGATTGCACTGACGAAGCAAGGAAAGCTTTTGACTTATCAAGATATAATAAAATGAGAAAGAGACAATCCAAAAATGAAGTCAATAGAAGAGTTAAAAGCTGAAGGTCATCAGCTAAACTGGTTCCCTTGGCGCCAGTTGAAAGAAAGGTACAAAATGGACCAAAAATTATATGGATTCGAAAGACAAGAAAGTGAACTAGATCAACTGTTGAAAGAATATCAAAATAAGAGAATCTCAGTTTTACAAATTATTATTAAAAAGGGACTTTTAATCTGAGTCATAGAATCACAGAATCATAGAATCATAGAAATGTAGAGTTGGAAGAGACCACACAGGCCATCCAGTCCAACCCCCTACCATGCAGGAATACCCTCAAAGCACTCCTGACAGATGGCCATCCAGCCTCTGCTTAAAAACCTCCAAGGAAGGAGACTCCACTACACTCCGAGGCAGCATATTCCACTGCCGGACAGCCTTGACTGTCAGGAAGTTCTTCCTGAGGTTCAGGTGGAATCTCCTTTCCTGCAGCTTGAATCCATTGCTCCTTGTTCTGGTCTCTGGAGAGGCAGAAAACAAGCCCTTTCCCTCCTCTACATGGCATCCCCTCAAATATTTAAACATGGCTATCATGTCCCCTCTTAACCTTCTCTTCTGCAGACTGAACATACCCAGCTCTCTAAGTCTATCCTTATAGGGCATGGCTTCCAGGCCTCTCACCATTTTGGTCGCCCTCCTCTGGACCTGCTCCAGCTCGACCATGTCCTTCTTGAATTGGGGTGCCCAGAACTGAACACAGTATTCAAGATGAGGTCTAACCAAAGCAGAGTAGAGTGGTACCAGTACCTCCCTCAATCTAGACACCATACTCCTATTGATGCAGCCGAGAATTGCATTGGCTTTCTTGGCTGCCGCATCACACTGCTGACTCATGTTCAGCTTGTGGTCTATTAGGACTCCTAGATCCCTTTCACACGTACTGCCATCCAGCCACGTGTCCCCCATCCTATATTTCTGCATTCCAT
The DNA here is from genome assembly GCA_030412105.1 of Cyclura pinguis. NCBI lineage: Eukaryota > Metazoa > Chordata > Lepidosauria > Squamata > Iguanidae > Cyclura > Cyclura pinguis. Next base: position 135,550,891 of record CM059601.1, read on the forward strand.
TTTTTCTACCTAAGTGTAGGACCTTACACTTCTCTCTCTTGAATTTCATTTTGTTAACCTTGGCCGAGCTCTCCAATCTGTCCAGGTCATTTTGAATTTTGATCCTGTCCTCTGGCGTATTAATAACCCCTCCCAATTTGGTGTCATCTGCAAATTTGATGAGCATGCCCTCTATTCCTTCATCCAAGTCATTGATGAAAATATTGAACAGCACTGGGCCCAGGACAGAACCCTGTGGCACCCCGCTAGTCCCTTCTCTCCAGGATGAAAAGCAGCCATTGGTGAGCACCCTTTGGGAATGGTCAGTCAAGCAGTTACAGATCCACCTGACAGTAGCTCTGTCCAGCCCACATTTTACTAGCTTCTTTGTAAGAATGTCATGGGGAACTTTGTCAAAGGCCTGACTGAAATCGAGATATACTACATCCACAGCATTCCCTTCATCTATCAAGCTAGTAACTCTATCATAAAAAGAGATAAGATCAGTCTGGCATGACTTATTTTTGAGAAATCCATGTTGACTTCTCGTGATTACCGCGTTGCTTTCTAAGTGATTAGAAACTGACTGCTCCAGGATCTTTCCGGGTACTGATGTCAGGCTGACTGGGCGATAATTATTTGGGTCCTCTTTTTTTCCCTTCTTGAAGATGGGGACAACATTTGCCCTCTTCCAGTCTGCTGGAACTTCTCCTGTCCTTCAAGATTTCTCAAAGATTATAGCAAGTGGTTCCAAAATGACCTCTGCCAGTTCTTTTAATATCCTAGGATGCAATTCATCTGGCCCTGGAGACTTGAATTCATCCAGTGTGGCCAGGTATTCTTGTACCACCTCTCTACCTATTATGTGCTGCATTTCCCCCGCTTCCTCACCTGCTCCCCAACCGCCAGGTTGAGTACTTGTATCCTTCTGGGAAAAAACTGAGGCAAAGAGGGTGTTAAGTAGTTCTGCCTTTTCTCTTCCCTGTTAGTAATTCGCCATCTTCTCTGCGCAGCGACCCTATCGCCTCTTTCTTTTTCCTTTTGCTGCGGACATATTTAAAAAAGCCCTTTTTATTGTTTTTAATGTCTCTGGCCAGCCTAAGTTCATTCTGTGCTTTAGCCTTTCTGACCTTCTCCCTACATCTCCTGGCTACTTGCTTAAATTCTTCTTTGGTGGTTTTCCGCCTCTTCCATTTCCTGTACATGTTTCTCTTAACACTTAGCTCAGCTGAGAGTTCTTTAGTCAACCATTCTGGTTTCTTCAGATGCCTTCCATTTTTCCTCCTTATTGGCACAGTTTTAGACTGTGCCTTCAGTATCTCCCTTTTAAGGAACTCCCATGCCTCCTGAACTCCTTTCTCTTTCACTATTCTTGACCACGGAATTTCAGCCAGCAGCTCCTTAAGTTTACAGAAGTCCGCTTTTTTAAAATCTAAGATGAGTGTCTGGCTACACTTACCTTCTCCTTCCCACTGAATGCCAAATTCCAATAGAGCATGGTCACTCCCCCCTAAAGATCCAACCACTTCTACCTCATTAACGAGATCATCCCTATTGGTCAGGATCAGATCTAGAATATTTGATCCCCTTGTGGCCTCTTCCACCTTCTGGACCATGAAATTGTCTGTAAGACAAGCAAGAAACTTGCTGGACCTTGCTGTCTTGGCAGAGTTTGACTGCCAACATATCCGGGTAATTGAAATCTCCTATTATTACTGTATCTCTCCTTTTTGAATGCGTGGTCATTTGGTTGAGGAAGGCATCATTAAGGTCCTCACTCTGGGTTGGAGGTCTCTAGTAAACCCCCACCAGAATATCCCCATTGTTTCTCGCTCCCTTAATTCTTACCCAGATGCTCTCGACCTGGCTTTCTGGGTTTAAGTCATGGATCTCTTCAAAGGTGAAAACATCCTTGACATACAAGGCTACTCCTCCTCCTTTCTTGTTTGGTCTATTTCTACAAAATAGGCTATACCCCTCTATTCCTACATTCCAATCCTGAGACTCATCCCACCAGGTCTCAGTGATGCCTATCAAATCGTATTTATTTTGTTGTACTAGGAGTTCAAGTTCATCTTGCTTGTTTCCCATACTCTGCACATTCGTGTAGAGACACTTAAATCCCCGGGCCCTTCCTGCAAGTCCTGTACTATAGTTCCTACTCCTCCCACCATTGGACGCTTGTACTACTTGGTCAATATCATTTGGGCCTTTTCCCTCTGCACTCGCCAAGTCCTTGCCCTGAATAATATTGTCTCCCTCCCCAGCAGAACTTAGTTTAAAGACCTCTTAATCCTCCGTGCAAGACTGTTTGCAAAAACATTCCTGCCAAGTTTCGTGAGATGCAGCCCATCCCTTGCCAGAAGCCCACGTTCATAGAAATTCAGTCCGTGTTCCAAAAACCCAAACCGTTGCCAGCGACACCATGTGCGGAGCCAGTTGTTGACCTCTGCTATTGCTCTTTCCCTTTGTGCGCCATATCCTTGAACAGGGAGGAGAGATGAAATGACCACCTGCACACCAAGGTCCTTAAGTCAATAAAAGAGTCAATGATTAAGTGGGCCCAAAATATAGGTCATCCAATCGAGTTAGAGGCATGGGAAAAAGTATGGAAAACAGACATAAAATTCATTCCAAATTTAAATTTAAGAGAAAATTATTATAAAATGTTACATAGGTGGTGTATGACTCCAGAAAGATTTTTAAGAAATAACCAAAAATTGAGATGCGAAGTGCTGGAAATATGGGGAAAAGGTGGGGACTTTTTTTCATATGTGGTGGACTTAGCTAAGGCTAAGAAATTTTGGAAGGGAATTAATGATGAAATTCAAAAAATTTCCAAAGTTAATTTTGAAATGGTACCAGAATTTTATTTATTGAATACATTAGGCTAGAACCGGGAGATTAGAAAACCACAGAAGATATTATTGTATTTGATTACAGCAGCATGGCTGACATATGCACAACACTAGAAAGATAAAACAGATATTCAATTAGATGAATGGAAATTAAAAATGTTAAGACATGGTAGAGACTGAAAATTAGCTAACTCCCTTAAGAACAAAACATTTCAAAATTTTGAAAGAGAATGGAAAAGGGTAATGCTCTGGCTAAATCTGTAAATGTCTGTGGATTGAGTATATTGGTATTTGATAAGATATGTATAAAGGAGAAGATAGATTCAACTGGAAACTTTTGATATACAGAAGCAGGGGGGAATAGAAGAATTATAATAATGATATACATATTTGTGTCTATATATGCTTTTATGTATTTTGAAAAAAATAAAAAAAATAAAAAAAGAAGAGACATGGGCCATTTCTGCACTAGACTGTTATAGCATTATTATTCCACTTACAACATCCTATGGAATCCTGGGGTTTGTAGTTTCGAGATGGGCCAGACGGTCCAAACGATTTCTCCCAATCGTTTCATGTAGATGTTAAAAAGCTTTGGAAATAGAATGGCACATTGTGGTATGCCATATAACAGCTTCTTTTTTCAGGAGCAGTTATCCCAAGCACAATCATTTGGAACGTGCCTGAGAGCCTAAGATCAGAACCACTGCATCATAGTGCCTTCAGGACAATAGTCTTTTTAGATAGATAGATAGATAGATAGATAGATAGATAGATAGATATTGGATTTTATTCAACAAAGCAATATAAGAAAAAAGAGAATAAGAAAAAGGACAAGAATAAATATTGGTAAGAGAAAAGAAAAAATATAGAACATACAATCCACATAATTACAAAATGTAAACATAAATGCACTTTGGGCGTAATTGGTAGTGTTTCACAATAATAAATAACTACTTTTCCATGATATACACAAAATATTCTTTCACACTGTCAGTTTCAAAACACAAGCATATTGCTCCATCCTCAATCTCTTTCAAAACTATATCAATATGACAGTATTGCACATTTTGAAATTCCCTAGTGCACTAACCTACATATTGTTGGAATAACCTTCTTTAACATACAGAGTCTAACTCAACTAAGCCTTACCTGAACAAATAATTTAGTAACATTTACAGACATCTGGTTAACAAGAAATCAGTTGTCAATTAACTAACATTTTATAGAAAGGACCTCTCCCTCTGAGGATGAAACAGCGTAGTACTTAACTTATCAATCCCCCTCCAAACTGGAAAATGAGACTAGATAAATAAATGTCTGAATGAATATGTATATACACCTGCAACCACACATGAGTAAGCATATATATATATATATTTGCACATACACACATGTATATAGGTATACATACACACATGTATATAGGTATACATATCTACCTGTATGCTAGTCATATTCACTTTCCACATATACATATTTGTTAGAGTGAATACAAAAATTTCCTAGTCTCTTATTTACGTAATAGTCACTTTCATGAATTGTTTACTATAACCACCCTCTTTGAACCCCTATTTCTAGACTTCCCACTTTAAATCACATATTGTGTAAAATCTCAGACATATTTTCCTCTTAATCCATTAGTCAATCCCAGTTTTAGTATATAGATACTCCAAAATTGGTTGCCAAGTTTTTAAGAATTTGTCATCTAGTTTGTTCTCTATCATACAGGTAAGTTTTTCTATCCCCGCAATTTTAGCCAATTTCTCTATGCATTCTGTCTCAGGTGGTATCGATTCTTTCTTCTAGTATCTAGCAAGAGTAATTCTTACTGCCATAACCATATGCCACAGCAGTCTGCCATATCTTTGTTCTATTTGCTTATCTAGCTGGAAAATACCCAACAAAAAGAATTCCAGTTTTAAATCTATTTTAATTTGCAATATTTTTTGAATTTTAGAACAAATCCTCTTCCAGAATTCCTTAACCTTTTGGCATTCCCCACCATTGGTGAAAAAAGGTACTAATCTCTTTATTACATTTCCAGTATCTATTCTTGGCATTCTTGAACATTTTAGCAATTCTCACAGGTGGGAGGTACCACCTAAACCACATTTTCAGTGCATTCTCTTGCAGGATGTAAGATAGTGTATATCTGAGACAATTTCTCCACACCTTTTGCCAGTCATTTAAATATATATTGTGGCCTACATCACATGCCCACTTAATCATATATTCTTTTGTGGTTTCTTCTTCCAGATCGATCCCCAGTATTAATTTATACATTTTAAACAGCAGGTGGATGTCTCCACTCTGCCACTGTTTTTCTAGGAGAGAAGGTTCTCCTAGAACCTTATACCACCCATTTCCATATCCTTTTTGAACCTCTCTTTGATCTGGAAATAGGGAAACCACTGTATAGTAATACCCTCTTTCTGAAGCTGTTGTTGTTCTCTCAATTTAATTATCCTACCTTCTAAATATGCTAGATCTTTATAAGTATACCATTTTCCCTCTCTCCTTAAGCCTTTTATCTGAAGTGCTTCTGCTGGAGAGGTGGTAGGTGGCAATTTAGCATATAGAAGGGGTTTGTATTTAATCCATATCCTAAAGAGGGATTTCCGAATTACATGTCGGAGGAACACTTTCTGCACCTCGGCCTTGCCATACCATAGGTAAACATGCTACCCGAAGTGCAGATCGTGCCCCTCCAACACCAACAGCTTATGATTATTCAAGAGTACCCATGGTTTTATCCATACTAGGCATGCTGTCACATAATACGTTCGTAAATCAGGCATGGAGAACCCACCTCATTCACGGAGGTCAGTCATTGGTTTGAGCTTAACCCTCGGTTTCTTCCCACCCCAAAGAAATCTTACCATCCCCTTTTTTACAATTCTCAAACCACTTGAAAGGGATGGGTATTGGGATCATTTGGAATAGAAATAACATGCGCGATAATATATTCATTTTAAACAATGATATTCTCCCTAACAAAGTCAAGCCTAGTCGGTTCCAGGCCTCCAGGACAATAGTCTTGAAGATGACACCTAAAACCACTGTCAGAACATTTTCCTCAGTTGAGGAAGATGCTGATTTGTAAGACAGAGTGGACCAAAGTCTGTTTCATTGAGTATCAGAAATTAAGATATCCAAATTTGTTTCCCAAAGAGTTTCTGTTTCATTCCCTACTATATGAATGCTGAATTAACCAGTTATAGATAGCTAACACTGTCCTTTTTGAATTTTAAGCATGTTTAATTCACTTATCCTCTAAAAAGGTTATTGATATAGGAACCCCCTCCATTCTGCAAATTATTTTTGGTAAAGAAACAGTTGCAACACATACAACCAAGGTGTGGAAGTTCCTTGTAGTTTTACATTGAGACTCCCTGGGGTGATTGGTTTACCTTGACAAAACAAATCCATATAATTTACCTTCTTTCTATTTTTTAAATAAGAGAAGTAACATCATTTCTTTGAAAAAGAGGTGGCCTACTATGATGCAGATGAGTGAAGGTGGAGGCAATTGCTTCAATATTAGTACATATTCTTCAAAAAGGTTTTGTGATTTCACCAAGTTTACTATTAGTTATTGAAGCAAAGGAATATAATTCAAAATATGCTATGCGGTTTGGCCATTCCATTTTAACCCATTGGATAATATTGTTATTTCACAATATGGGTAATACTTGCCTAATTTGAAAAGCAGCATGGTGTTACCCTGATTTCAGGGGTCCCGCGGGGGACACTTCAATATGCTACTATCAATGGGGAATGAGAACTAGCAAGAGCACAAATTGTAGCAATATGAGAGGCAGGGCAGCCTAGTGAGATCTTTATACCCAATTTTTACAGGGTGAGTCTGAGCCAAAAACCATGCAGAATTGTCTAATAAATTGATTTTATTTAAAAATAAGTCCTTGCGCACGTTTGCACTTATGCACTCACACAGAACCTAGCAAGAAATAAAAGAGAGGAAATTTGATAGGGATTTTTGGAGGGTTATTGTTGGGGTATACTGCACCTGGTCCTGAAGTCCGAAGTCCGAGACAGCTGTGGAGCGGGAGAAGAGGCTTAGCACGTGGATGGCTGAGGGGATAGCCAGACTGAGTGGCATGGAGCCGAGAGTAAACCGGAGTGATCCGAGGAACCGCTCAAAAACCCGCTTTTTTTATAGGGGAAAATGTACCTGGAGGGCTAATCCTTTCCCAGGGAGAACAACGGGTTGAGGAGCTAAAACAAAGCTCCAAAATGTGCATGGTTGGGAGAACAAAGCTCCAAAATGTCAAAGTTCCTTGCCTGATTGGTTTTTGCCGGGGTTGTCAAAAGCTGCGGCTATGTGCAAATCATCCACGCTTGACGAGCTGTCTGTCAGGATCGCTAATCCTGTCAAGCTGGCTTCTCAGGGCAGAGGACCCTTTGTATATTTTAATGTGTGCATGTCTGGAGGGCTCCTGGGGCTACATGACAGATTGTTTACTGGCCAGACCGGGTTTTTCCTGATCGCAGCCGTTTGGCCGTACCTGCCTGCATGCTCTTCCAGTGGACCCTCTCAGGCATGTGGAGATATATTTAATATTAGATATTAATAAATTGTAGACCCCGGGAGAGGACTAACTACCACAGTAACAATGGTACAGAGAAAGGTTTGGTATTGCTAAACCACCTTTGCTAGATTTATTGTATTGTACTTTCTTAGGGAATCTGAGACGCTGGCATCAATTGACTATAATTTTTTCTAAATCTATTAGCCATAGCAATAGCAATAGCAGTTACATTTCATTTCATTTGCTTAACTTCTGATGGTCTTGGATGGGCATATTTAAACATAAAAACTTGGATTTGATTATATTAATTTGGAAACCAGACTAAACGTGGGACATACTTAAACACAGCAAATTCATAAAACTGTCTTTGAAGATCAATAAATGAGGGATGAATGTTATCAGTAGCCAGTGATTCAAGTTCCACTTTCAAAGCTAATGCTGTGTTTAATGTATTCCTAGACCCATTTTTTAAAATGAAGTGAATACATTTCATTTATATGAATATTCCTGGCTGCAGAGGATTTTTTTTTTCTTTAAAGTAGAAATCTCTAAGTTCTAAGTTCTTCTTTAAGGGAGTCCCATACGAGTGTTTCATTAATTCCATGTACTTAATTAACTTTTCAGCTAGATGTTGTAAAATGAGCCCTTGGTCAGCTGGATGTTCAACAGACCAAGGGATCGTTTTACAACATGTAGCTGAAAAATACTCTGCCTCATCGGGTGGAGCATTATGTGCAGCTTTTATTGACTTTAAATCTGCCTTTGATCTTATAGCTAGAGATAAATTATGGAGGAAATTACAGGATACAACTATCGATAAAAGGTTATTAATGCTTATCAAGGGCCTGTACAAAAACACAAGCCTCCGAGTAAGATGTAACAATATGAGTCATCTCACTAATGAAATTCCAACATCCAGAGGCATCAAGCAGGGTTGTATCCTGGCCCCTTTACTTTTTAATTTGTATATCAATTCTTTGGTCAAATCTTTAAAGGGAAAATCCTTCCACTCTCTGCAACTGGCTCACCACCCACTTTCAGTTCCTCTATATGCAGATGATGTTGTTCTGCTTTCATATACTGTGATTGACCTAAGAAGATTATTAAAGGAACTGGCTATATATTGCCACAAAGAAGACTTAACCAAAATTTACAATAAATCAAATGTTCTAATTTTTTTCCTAAGAAAAAGATTAAATAAATGGTGTGCCTCTTGAGCAGGTTTCAAGTTTTAAGTACTTAGGAATAGTGAGTGTCTCATTCTTCAGGCTCATGGAAATTGCAGGCCAACTCAGTAACAAGTAGTGCACAAAGGAGCATAACAGTGTTGCGAAGATTTTTCTATACCAACGAAGGGTAATCCAAGTGTTTGTAGCCAAAATCACCTCTGTCTTATTATATGGTGCCCAACTGTGTACTTATAACAATTACTGTATGTTTGAAATAATTCAGACTAAATTTTTGAGAAAGATCTTCGCTGTCCCGTGCTGTGTTTCTAACGCAGCCATACAACTTGAGGTGGGCCTAATTTCTATTGAGGCTCAGGCCTGGATCCTTATGTGCAATTATTGGATGGAACTCACGTTTATTCCTTGTGAGTTGGGCCCACTGATAATTGTAGATAATTTTCATTCTTCTTGGAAATAGATGATAAACAAAAAACTGTTTTTAGGTGGTTTTTCCCAGAATGCTTAATACAAATGTAATACACAAGGGCCAAATCAGCCTTAAATCAGCGTATTTGAGATACTGAATTGCCAAAAAAATCAGCGTTTAACTAGAAGTATCCTGATTCTGGGTCGTATGGAGGTATCATTTGATTGCCCTACCTATCTCACTAATTTAACAGTTCCCAAATTTAGAGCGGCTTTCACTGTTGCACGTTTTAACATGCTTCCAACAGCCATTCTGGAAGGTAAGTATAAAAAGATCCCGTTTGAGAAGCATACTTGCCCATGTTCAAATGAATCAGTAGAATCTATTAACCATGGTCTACTGTTTTGTCCATTTTACCAAGGTGCTTGTTCTATTTTAATAGTTCCAATTTTACAAAAATTCCAAGAAAGATTTTATCTCTTCTGCTTGCAGATTCAAACTCACAAATCACAGAGAAGGTGGCTAGGTTTTGTGCCTTTGCCATTATGACCCACAGACAAATAATACAGGAGCATATATAATTTAGCCACTTTTTGTTTAATTTATAACATTTTACCTATCTTAAATTTTATCTTTGGACCTTTACTATAAATGTATGTATGTATGTGTGTGTGTGTGTGTGTGTGTATGTGTGTGTGTGTGTGTGTGTGTGTAAATGCACTTGTATCCAATCTAACTATGTATGATGTGAATTTCACCACTAACTGTAATTGTGCATTACTATTTTTTATTGTTTTAAAGTAACTTTTTTATATACTTTCATTTGGTCAATGACCATAAATAAACAATTGATTGATTCTCCTCACAGAGATTTGGGATTTCCTGCTTTACTTTTGCTGTTCTTTCAGACTTAGCTAAGATGGATTTAATTTCTAAATAAATGACCTATCTAAATTTTTATTAAGTGAAAACAACACGGTGGGGAGTGATTGTCAGAAAGAATAGACTCCATTTTTATTTCTCTTATATGCTTGGCTAGGCTACACAAAACAGGAACATAATCAATGCAAAATAGGTATGAAATCTGGGAGAAAAGGAATAGCCTCTTCAAAAAGAATAGTGACAGATCCATGCTTCTACTAGCTTAAGCTTGTCAAGCAATCATCACATATTAGGTGAAACTACCTTCCTTTTTTGTAATGGAGTACATCTGTCTAGTTTATTAGCAAATCCTTGTATTTTATTTTAAAAATTAAAGCAGGAACTCAACTTGCCTCTGGTTGGGTGAGTAATAGGACCTGAGAGTGAAATTCTGTCCTGCCAAAACTCCTTTTACATGAATAAAGCATCCACTGTCATTCTTAAGTCTTCAACTATAAGAGGATAGGAAGCTGCAACCAATAACATGACCCCTCTAGATGTAGTACTCCCCTGCCAATGAAAACTGAAGGACAAACTTAGGACAATTAAACACTCTTTCAATCTTTCTGTGCAAATCAGTTTCTTGCAGCATAACAATACTAGCTTCTAGGTTTTTCAGTATTTTTTTTAATTTAATTTTTATTAGATAAATATTCAAATATATAAAATACCAAAACAGAAAAAGAAAAAAAATTGTAGGAAAAACCATCAAAGCGAAGTGTGTGTGTGTATGTATGCATGTATATATACATACATACATACATACATATATAAATATAAGGAATAGTTCCACTCATATATCTGAAAATTAGAATGCACTTAAACATAGCAATCAGCGATATGATATAACATAAATATAAATAAGAAGATTTAGCCATCTATTTGCCTGTATATATATAAATATTTATAAGCGTAACTGATTTGTGACTAGTTCCAGCATATTATCCTCGTATTCTTATCCTTATCTACTTCCATATGTCTCCATGGTTCAGTTTATAATTGGCACTTCTATCTTTCCTCACTTTCCTAACCTATATGAAATCTTATTCTCATATACTATATTGTAGTAATGGTGGTGTATATGATGTCCGCCTTTTTAAACAACTGATTATCTTTCTGATTTTCATACAATTTATGTTTCAATCTCTATTTCGTTTCTTCTACAAAAAATAAAGCAATATATTATCTAAAAGAGTGATCTTGACCTTTAATCATAATGTAAACTATAAAGCTTCTGTTTTCTTATTTTTTTTCTTTATATAGTTCTCAATTATATTCCAACTGTCTTCTTTTTTATTTAGCATCTGAGTCTTTCTGTCTAGATCTTTAAATTCTGTAAACTTTATCAGCCAGTCTTCTATCTGTGGGATTTGTTCATTTTTTCGTAATTTAGCATATGTAATTCTAGCCGCAGTGGTCACGTACATAACTATTTTCCAATTTTTAAGTTTTACTGATCTTCCCAATCTATGAAGCATGTTTAGAAAGAAAAATTCAGGTATCAGTGGAATGTTCATATGCAATATTTCAGACATTTTTTCCTGAACTATTTTCCAGTACTTTTTAGCTAATGAACAAGACCACCACATATGATAGAAAGTTCCATTTTCTTTCCCACATTTCCAACCGCTATTATTTTTTGTTTTATATATCTTGTTCAGCTTCACTGGGTCAAGATACTATCTATGCATCATTTTCAAGTAGTTTTCCTTCAGTAATTGCACTGATGTAAATTTCTGTGTATTTGCCCAGCTTTTTTTCCATTGATCTACACGTAATTCATGGCCAATATTTTGTGCCCACCTGATCATGCAATCTTTGATTTGTTCGGATTCTAGTTCTCTTTCCGGTAAAATTCTGTAAAGTTGCAGTGTTAAATGTTGCGGTGTTTCAAATATCGCTTTCTCAAATTCATTAGTTTTTCTCGTTGATTCAAACCCTTCTAATTTCGAGTCCATCTTATGTCTTTCCTTCAGTTGCATGTATAAGAAACATTGACATTTAAACTATTAATTCTAATTCTTCTCTTGTTTTCAGTTTAAAATTTTGGTTGTTTTCTTCAATTAGTATATCCTTATATCGAATCCATTTTTCTGACAGGTCTCTCCATCTTCCATATAAACCTTCATGTGAAGAAATCCATTGGGGGATTTTTCTATACATTTTATTCTTAAATTTAGTCCAGATCCTTAGTAACAATGTACGGGGGGAGTTAATGGCCAGAATTTCAGTTCTGGCTAGTCCGCTTGGCATGGCAGAGACAGTGGAGTCAATGGGACAAACAACACTGTCCTGCCGTCCGTGCCACTATTGAAACCGGAAGGCCAGTTTTTTCAGTATTTTAAGTACTTTATATTGCTGCCAAGACCATTTACATTGAGATGATATTGGTATTACCCATGTCTACTGATTAATGGGAAGCACAATCAGATCCCCATCTTTCTCAATTTTAAATCAACAGCATCTATGGAGATTTATGGTACCCAACATATAAAATTCTGAAACAAAAATAATATGAAATTACACAAATGTCTCAGAACCTCCATGTTGGTCTGGAAGAACCATATCCCAGCATCCGACCAAAAAGGATTTGGTCCTACAGACTAAATCAGGTAAGTGTTATCTAATGGTCTTACACACACACACACACACACACACACAGTAAAACTCCCGCCTCCCTTGCCAGCTTTAGTCTATGCCTTTATAAAATAAAAGGCCAAAATGTATTCAGATAAGGTGAATGACAAAAAAGAAACATGCAGTTGGTTTCTTTCCTCTCTTAAAGGGGAAGAATCTGTAGGTAAATGTATTCATTTTTCACAATGTATATTAAATTGTCCCAAGCCTTAGCAAAGAACAAGTTCTTTCCTAAACTGCAGAATGGCAACACAAGATGGCAGTGGGTTATCATCTCCATATGATGGTGAAGATAGTGATCTCTGTGAAAGAGTAGTAGATATATGAGTTTAGGAGAATCTTTGAGAGTGAATATGACAAACAAAAAAGATGGATCAGGATAGAAAGATATATAAACAACATGGAATTTAAATCAGTGATAGGAAATAAGATCATACGTTGGAAAACTAAAATAAATAAATAAAGGGCCTTTCTAGACAATGTGGCAAGTATGGGGAAAATGGCAAAAGAAATCCAAGATAGGTAATTAGTATTGGCATTCAATAGAATGTTTAAATAAAGAAGAATCATCTAGCAAAGGAATGATATTAAGGAAATTTAGAGAATTAGGATATAGAACAGTAGGTGAAGTATCCAATAGTTTAGGAGAACATACAGAGATTATGTGAGCTTCAGAGTCATTAGAAAAAAAATATTGGCTACAGTTGCATGGCATTTTTAAAAATTACAGGAAATGATAGTGAGAAAAGAATATCAATATCCATTTGAAGAATTATTGAAGATGAGATACGAATGAGGCAAAGGGATTGGTGGCAAAACATATAGAATGCTTTTAGGTAATCAATTTAATTTGACAAGGGGTTTATTAGGAATATGGGAAGCAGATATTAGGATTAATAAGAAAGAAATCCAACAATGGCTACAAGAGATAGTTAAAAATAAAAATAATAAAGTTAGAGAACAACAGACGAAATTAATAGGAAGACGGTACAGAATACCACATCAACTATCTTATATTTATAAAAGAAGGCCATCTGAATGTTGGCATGGGTGGTTCTAAAAGAACTTACATTCATATATGGTGGGAGTGTGAAAAAGGACAAAAATTTTCGAAAGAAATCGAACAGAAAATTAATATAATTATAGGAGAAAAGTGGAAAAGAAAGAAAGAAAGAAAGATGGTTGATTATTAATGTTAAGGATATTAGGGTACAAAAAGAGGAAGAATATTTAATTAAACAATCATTAATAGCAGCACAATCAGTGATTCCCTATGGGTGGAAGGACAAAGAAAAATGGGACCTTAACAGATACTATATGCTGTTTGATTTTTATATTGGAGAAGAGGAGGTTATATCTAGGTCACCTAGGTCATCTGAGAGAATAGAACTGGTCCAGGAAGTGGGAGAAACTGACTGAGTTTGCAAAGGAGAGAGAGGGCTATGAGGATGTGGATGAAAGAGTTAAAATGATATAGCACATAAAGTGAAAAAGAAATTAATTATCAAATATCATTCCAGGAATGGGGAGGGGGGAGGATGAAATATAAATATTGTGCATGTAATTTGTATGCATGATGAATAATTCAAATAAAATAAAATGAAAAAGGAAAGTCTTTGAGAGTGATTTCTGCTTTTATGCTTGACTATTTGTCAGCTTAAATCCATACTTTCAGAATTCAACATCCAAGCACTCTAATCCTAGTTTGTGAGGTTTTACATCAATCGGCTCACAGATTTCCCTCTTTCCCTCAAGGTAACAAAAGAGACATTATGGAGAGATATCATTTTAGGGCCTTGATAAGGTAGTGGCTGAAACCCATTAAGCAAGAATAAGACTTTTGCCTTTATAGTGTAATTAGCAAATCAAATTAAAATATCTCAGGGAAGTTTTGGAAAGAAATACATGATGAAATTCAAAGAATGTATGGTTTTAACTTTGAAATGAAGCCAGAACTCTATTTGTTGAATATGTTAGGGCAACAAAGAGAAATAAGAGCTCATCAAAAGACATTGTTATATATAATAACCGCAGCAAGATTGACTTATGCTCAACATTGGAAAGAAAGAAAATATACTGATATAAGAGAATGGAAATTCAAAGTCCTGGATTTGGTAGCAACAGAAAAGCTAACTTTTTCACTCAAACATAAGCCAATCCAGGGCTTTGAAAGAGAATGGCAAGAGGTATTAAATTGGATAAAAGAATGAAATGGGGGAAAGAAAGAAAGGCTGTAAGAAAGGAGGAAGATAAAATGAGGCAACAAAAGATAAAATGTAAATAGTTAAATATAAGCTAAAAGTAAGTTTACAATTGTTGTAAAAAAGAGATAATGTATGGAGTGGAATGTTTATACGGAATGGAATGTTAATCTCAGATTCAACTGGGAAATTGATGTTTGGAAGCCGGGGGGGGGGGGGGTATTGTTATTCACTTAAAATTTTAATAAAAATTATTTAAAAAAAATAAATAAAATATCTCAGGGAATTCCTTCCTTAGCATTGTGAAGCTTTTGCATATGATATGCAAATTCAAAATCTTGCTATTGTAAATTCACGGCTGAAGATATCTCCAAGAAACTAATAAATTTGACTAAGCAGTTTTGCTCTGTCCACTCTGGCATCCTAAGCAGCTTTATGTTAAGACAGTACTCTAATTTTCTGATTTAGAAAGTTTTCCTTGAAGTGAACTAGCAAGCTTTTGGAGATCCCCAATTTTTTGTTCATGTGTTAAGTCTCAAGTGCTTTGTTGTTGATTTAAGGCACTATTTTCTCTGTCACAACAGAAGTCTTTTGATCCCAGGATGAAAAGCATTTGTTGGGGAATTCTCACCTTGTTGTGATAGTGTTTCATCTTTCCCTTGGCAACTTCTGTTCCCTTTAGGGACATTATATACCATTTCCAAATCAAATGACAAGAGCTGTTTAGACCATACCACTTGGTCTTTCAGCATAAAGAATATTAGATCATGATCTTGATCTTGCACCTTTTTTCATAATCTTGTAATCGAGCATTACAAGATTGTAGCTTAGATAAAGAAAAAAAAGGCTGAGGTGAGTATCAGAGCAATGAATTATGCGACAATCTTGGGTCATTGTGTTATATGTTAGCTAACTAGCTTACTCTCAAGAAAATAGTCACAGGTTAGCAGCAGAATTTATTGACAGGTACTAGTGCATAACGGCTAGGAAAGTTGCTAAAGCCAAGATACATCAGTAAACAATCAGTTTATATAGAAGCATATACTTTTGCACATGAACAGTTTCAATTGATGGGATCACAAGTTTCCTCCTATTTCCCAAACTCTGAATGGTTCCCAGGGGAAATAAAATGCTTATATTATTTATCTTGAGCACATAACATCCTCCCAGGTTTTCTTACCTGCCTTTCCAGTTGTTTTAACAATGTCTTCCTAGAATCACACTGTCTCTGTCCTTTATATTCCCTCTTAACATTGACCAGATGCCCCTGGGTATATAACTTCACACCTGAAGCCTGTGATCCACCTGCTAGATATTCCCCACAATTGAAAACCAATACATTGTTGCTGACCTTTGGATAGTCAATACATTGTTACAAATTTTTTTAGCAATGGTTACATTGTAGCTACAAAATGCTCTATAGCTAAATCCTAGTTAATAAAATGGCAAAATACTTTCATGACTAAATAAATGGTAAAATATTTTCATGACAGGGCTGAGTCCCTGACATTCCATCCTGCCCCAATCTACCTACCCTGATATGTATGGGTAAGTATGGGTAAGTATCATGAAATTTCTTTACTAACTGAGGAGCCCTAATGTGATGTGAATCCACCCACTCCTCTTCACTGGCAGGCAAATGCCCCCACCTCACAAAATACTGAAGTTGTCCTCATTTCTTTCTGGAATCTAAAATATTGGAGATCTCAACATGTTGATCTTGTCCCATCATGACTTGAGGAAAAGGCAGTTCATCTTTGGGTCTCAGGCTCCCTGGGTCTGCTGCAGGTTTCAACAAGCTAAAGTGAAACACAGAGTGGGTTTTTTTAGTTTTTGGGAAGTTCCAGTTGTGCAGTGACTTTGTTGATTAATCTTTGCACCTTGAATGGTCCAAAATATTTAGGTCCCAATTTTTCAGATGGTTGAAGATGTTTCAAAACCTTGGTGGATAAGTAGACATTGCTTCCTGGTTTAATATCCCACCTTTTATCCTGCTTCTAACCTTCATATTTTTTTTAAGTAGCTTTGGCATGTTCCAACACACTGACAATCATGGGCCATACTGCTTTACTTTTTGCTGCCCTATCAGATAATGGAACGGGGTCAGTTTGGAAGACCTCTGGGATGGTAAATGCCTCAGTGACTGCCCATATATGATTTCAAAGGAGGTATGTCCTGTACTTTGGTGGACTGCATTGTTGCAAATCATTTCTGCAAAGGACAATAATGTGTCCCAGTTATCTTGATGATGTTAATATAACAATGCAAACATTCTTTGGAGGTTTTTAAGCAAAGGCTGGATGGTCATCTGTTGGGAATGCTTTGATATGTGTTCCTGCATAGCAGGGGGCTGGACTGGATGGCCTTTGAGGTCTCTTCCAACTCTATGATTCTATGATTCTATTATTCTATTTCCATCCCAAGGAAATATTCAAGTTCATCAGAAAAAACTTCTTTAGGGGACAGGTAACTGTTAACATACATCACAACCCCTCTCTTCTTTTTCTTGAATGTGGAGAGAACACATTGACCCAATTTTGGGTTTTAAAGTAGCTTGCATCTGTCTGTCTAATATGAGATTCTTTCAAACACACCACATCAAATTTTCCTTTCTCTAAATAATGAAATATCTTCTTCTTCTTCTTGGCCAGCTGATTCAAAGCCTGAACATCCAACTTAAGATTTAAAGATCGATCTTCTTTGGGTTCTTCCAGTATATCTTCCTCCTCTTCTAACATCTGAGTGTTCTGGTCTAAGTTCCTTTGTTCTTGTTTGTCTCAATCTGATAGAGTCAATTGTGGTGTCTGTTTCCGTTCTTCTTCTGTTCCCCTTATTCATTCTTCTCTTCTTTCTTCTTCTGGCTCTTCTTGTTCCTCTTTACCTGACTCTTCTTCTTCTCCTTCTCCTTCAGGTTCGTCTACCTTGCTTACTTTGGTTGCTAGTTGATTCCTAAAAAAATTTTAGGTCCATTTTTCCCTGTGTTGGATTTGCTTTTGAATTTCTTCTTCATCGAAATTTCTGATTTCCTTCTTCAGAGTCTCTCAGTTCTCATCTATAAATTCCTCTGCTTGCTTTTTTCAAAGTTATGTTAATTCATTTCTGATTAAAAAAGAAAGAAAGACCTTCAGGATTCCCCCATTTATAATTAATTCCAGCTTTCCTAAGCAGCTGTGTCAAAGGGGTGTAATCTTTCTTTTGTTGTAATATCTGGCCAGGAACATCTTTGAAGATCTGGATCCCATGATTTTCAATCACCAGTCTTTCAATATAGCTCTTTTGTAATATCAGATCTTTGATGTGTTGTCTTAAAAAATAAACTGCAATATCTCAGGGTAGCTTATTCCTTCTAACTATTGCAGAATTAACATGATAAATCCAGTCTGTTTCAAAGTCCAGTTGCTCCACAGGCCATCCCAAGAATTGTGCTAGTTCTGGTATCACACATTTTTCAAGATTTTCAAATTTTTTTCTCCTTAAGTCCTCTCAGTTTTAGACCTTTTTGTATGTGCGCCTGAATTCAAATAGATTGTTCATTTGACGTAGTTGGTCTTGTGTCTCTTTGATATCTGTTTTTATATCTTCCACTTCTTGAATCTTGTCTTCAAATTCCTGGGGTTTATTGTCTATTCTCCTCATTTCTGCTCTCATCATTTCAAATTCTTCTTTCAGAAAGTGTATTTCTCTTTTCAGGCCTGCCTTCATTTCTGTATGGGTTATCTTAAGTTCTTGGGTGGCATGTTCTGTAAACTTCTTTATTTCCTTGAGCATTAAAGACTCTGAAGTTGAAGTAAGTGTTAAGGTGGAAGTTGATTCAGAAGACTGAATTCCACTTGCCAAATTTTGAAGTTTTGTTTTGGTCCTGGTTGTTGCCATTTTAAAAAAATTCTCCTATTATCCTTTGTTTAGACAATTTTTCTTAATCAATTAAACGTTTCTGTAATAAATTCCCATTATTAACTAAAAAAATTCATCCCCAGCAACTGAATATTAGATCAGAGATTATAAAATGAATATATGATTCAAGAAATGCAAATACAGTAGATTCTTAGTCTTAGTAGTAATGACTCCTTAGATCAAACTTATTTTATACAGTCACAGTTACTATTCCACAATTCTTAATTCTAGATTCCTAAATAGTATCTATTCTCTAAGCAGGAATATTATAGCCTTATTTTTCACTATTTCTATATATATTGCCACAAGACAAAAATATCTGTCCAAATTTATTTCCAAATTTATTTATCATTTAATATTATCTAATAAAATAAATCTTACCACAACTATGTGTAATTATAAACTCAATTCTTTTCTAAATTCCCCTTGAAGAATTCTCAGTAAATTCTCAGCAGTTCATACCTCACCATTTTTAGTCAATATTATGAATTAAGCAATATTAATCAACAATTAATATCAAAAATTAATTCTAGATCTTAAATATTAATTCAGTAAGTTTTCAATGGTTCTAAATAGCAATAACCCAGAGCAATATTGATGCCAATTCATAAACTCTTAATTCATAATTCTTGCTTCTTAACAAGCAGCTATGCAATAGAGAATTTTTTTACATTATGTGTATGTGTGTGTGTGTGTGTGTGTGTGTGTGTATGTATTTTTTTGAACCAGAAGATGGCAGTATTAACCCAGAATATTGTACTCTGCTACCAGGGCTATAAGGCTAAATATTAAATAACAACAGTCTTATCAGAGCTGCAAACAGCTAAAACCTTGTTAACAAAAGACCTTGAAGTGATCCTTGTTCAATCTATCAGAGCTGCTATCTTCCTCGTAGCAAAGTCTGGTAATCTGTATAACCTTGTAAAGACAGCTTCAGATTCTCATTGGCTATGAGAATCCTTCCCTCAGCTCAAGTTCATTCATTTTTGAACTTTTAACTGATTTTTACCAACTAACGTTGTGGAGAATCCAAATTTGAGAGTAGTGCAAAGTTATATACGGTTGTGTACGTCCTGGGATTTACAAAGGCACCATCAATTTATAATGTAAGTCCAATTCTGCCACAAATCAAAGTCTGTCAAAAATAATCTTAAGAGAAGCTTGGTGAGATACGACATATTATGTATATATACATATGGATGATCCAGGGAAATCATATCTCAGGGATCCAAGAGTCTGAGATTTCAGAGTCTATGTCAAAGTCTGTGTCAAAATCTGTATCAAAGAGCCTGTACCATAACTTCAAAAATCCAAAAATAGAAAGAAAGGGGGGGGGGGAATTCGACCACCTTTCCCTTTCAGCAAACTGAAACTGAAGCTGTCAATGTTCAAATTGTATCCATGAAAAAAAAAATGTCCACCCCTGCTGTGGCAAGAATAGAAAATAAAAATTAAAAAAAGGAACTGGAAAAAGAGAATCTGAACACTGGAAAGTTCATAAGCCAAAGAGTATCGGATACTGTCAAGTGCTGTCAAAGTGGATAATAATAAGCAAGTATAAAATGGAAATTTACTTCAAAAATAAAGGATAAAGAAGAGAGATGTTTTCCAAAAGGAATCTTACTGAGAATCTTACTCCACCAGAGTATCTTTGGCTAATGAGTACAAAGAAAGGAGAACCACTGCCACTCACTGTAGTCTCTTGGCACCTGTTAATCATAGCCTGTCCTTTGGCACTTAGGATAGGCTTGACTCATTTCCTAACACCTTGGAGTCACTGGATTCCAGGGAGTTGGCACTGTCCTCTTCCAGGTCCGGTGAACATAGACTCACCTCTTCCACATTCAGAGGTGATCCCATCCCAGTCTTACTTGACTTCTAATCCATTTTTCCACTGTTCCACGTTCTTTCTCCCCTGCTCTTGGTGATATCAGGGCAGTTGGCTATTTGGTGCCCCTGTTCCCTGCAGTGCAATCAAAAGCCCAGATGCATTCTCCATGCCCTTTTGCCACAGGGTTCTTGTGGTGCTCCTCTGCTGACACTACCTGTTGCATTTGGCTTAGCAGGGGGGCTCCGCCTTTGCTGGGTGGTCTTGACTTGTTGATGTAGGGTTTCCACTTCACCCACCAGCAGCATCATAGTTTCATGATTGTTCTGCACTACAGTCCATTCCAAAATTTCTGGCTTCAGCCCTTCTTGGAAATACTGGATTTTTGTGGACCCAGACCAATCTGGTACTTGGTGGTGGTGGTGGTGGGGCTAGATGTTAAAACTCTTCCATGTACTCAGCTACTGAACAGCTACCCTGCTTGAGGGACATCAAGTGCACTCTGGCCTTTGCACGGCAAAAAGGGTCTTTAAATCTGGCCCCCAGCCTGTTCTTGTACAGGCAGAAATTGCTGAGCTCTGGGTCTCCCACATCGTACACACCCACTAATCAGTCATTCTTTCTTCCCTCCAGCTGGGTCACCACACAACTCACTTTCAACTCTTCAGAGGGGAAAGTGTGTTCCCACACAGCCATAAAGCTGGCTACCTGGATCAAGAAGAAAAGCAGACACTCTCTTTGTCCATCAAACATAGCCTTAAGCAGCCAGCTCCCTGGTGCAGGTAGTATTAGAGCTGGCTGGACATGATGTGGTGCCCCTCTACCTTTGCTGTCCAGTGCCTGGGCTCCCATCTCCTGTGGCTAGAGGTGATTGATCTACTTGGGGTGACACTGCCACTCCAGCTCTGTCTGGTCCTTCCCTGGCGCTGAGCTACATTGCAGCCCATATACACTAAACCAAGTCTTGGGTTTTGCACTTGTAGCCTCAGGACTTTACTTTTAGGATCAGGTCCTTGGTAACCTGCATCAGTGGAATGCCTGCTCAGTACATCCCACTTGGAAATCCTTTCAGCCCACCACTGCTGACACATTGTGTTCCCCTGAGGGAATCAGGGTCCACCCACTGGACCCAGGAGGGTCCTGAAATTCCAGGTGGATCACAGGGTAGCAGCTGTAACCTGCCTACCACCCCTTTGGTTGTTTTGGCCTGTACCATGTTGGTGCCATTCTCTTTCTCAACAGCACGGGGATCTGTGTCCAGATTGGATGCCTTACAATCAGATTGCATCACGCTGGGGACTGGAGTCTCAAACCAGAGTGGCAATTCAAGGAGCTCTAGCAATCTGTCATGTGTTGGCTAACCAGCTTACTCTCAAGAAAACACTCAAAGGTTAGCAGCAGCATTTATTGAGAAATACTAGTGCATAACAACTAGGAAAATTGCTAGAGCTAAGGTATATTGGTAAACAATCAGTGTATATAGAATCATGTACTTTTGTATGCAAACAATTTCAATTCGTAGGGTCACGAGTGTCCTCCCATTTCCCAAACCCTGAAATGGTTCCCATGGGAAATAAAATGTTTCTTTGATCTTGGGAACCTAAAATCCTCCCAGATTTTCTTACTTGCCTTTCTAGTTGTTTTAACTATGTCTTCCTGGGATCACACCATCTCTGTCACTGATGTTCCCTCCTAAACCAGGATGGATGTCTAAAGAATTTTCAAATGAACCACGATTTAAAAGGGCTCTGTACAAGAAATGGAAAAAGGGGGAACCACTGAAGAGAATTCAAACAAACAGCTAGCACATGTAAGGAAAAAGCCAGAAAAGCTAAAGTGCAAAATGAGCTCAGGCTTGCAAGAAAAGTTAAAAGCAAAACAAAAA
The DNA here is from genome assembly GCA_030412105.1 of Cyclura pinguis. Taxonomy (NCBI): domain Eukaryota; kingdom Metazoa; phylum Chordata; class Lepidosauria; order Squamata; family Iguanidae; genus Cyclura; species Cyclura pinguis. The sequence continues at coordinate 135,573,243 of CM059601.1, forward strand.
GAGCATTTTTTGTAATGTCTGTAGCAAAAAGAAGAAGTGATAGTAGGGCCATTGTGAGGAAGAACATGGTGAAGTGGTAACAGGGGACAGAGAAAAGACAGAACTACTCAATGCCTTCTTTGCCTTGGTCTTCTGCCAAAAGAAAAACAGTGTTCAGCCTGGAGAAAATGGAAGAGGATGTAATAGGGGAAATGCAGCACAAAATAAGTGAAGAGGTACAAGAATACCTGGCTACTCTAAAGGAATTCAAGTCACTAGGGCCAGATGAACTATATGCAAAGGTATTAAAAGAACTGGCAGAAGTCATTTCAGAACCACTGGCAATAATCCTTGAGAGTTTTGGAGATCAGGAGAAGTCCCAGCAGACTCAAGGAGGGCAAAATACTGTCCCTATCTTCAAAAGGGGGTGGGGCAGGAGCTAAGCAATTATTGCCCAGTCAGCCTGACATCAATATCACGAAAGATACTAGAATGCATCCAGGGGAGGGTGATCAAAATGGTGAAGGGTCTGGAAATCATGTCCTATGAGGAGCGGCTTAGGGAGCTAGAAATGATTAGCCTGATGAAAAGAAAGTTAATAGGTTACATGACAGCCATGTTTAAATATTTGAAGGGATGTCATGTTGATGATGGAGCAAGCTTGTCTTCTGCTGCTCCAGCAACTGGGGCCATTTCTGCACAACTCTGCTATGCTGCAACAGTAGTAGGTTGGTTCCAGTCCATGAGTTGTGCTACCACACAATGTCATCACTATCCAGTTGCTATCCTGTCCCCAAGTGTCACCAAAGCGCCATATTCTGTTTCCAGAAAAAATCTGTTAAGAGCCTTCTTTAGCACTTCAATCCCATCAGCCAGCTCAGTGCAGTACCATAATAGTGCTTGATTGCGCTTCCTGCGATTGTGGGTCCAGGAGTGGGTGGGGTGTGGGCATTGTGACAGAGGCCGGGGGCATGGCTAGCAGAGCAGCCTAGTAACAGAGGGTGATCTAATCCAATTGTCTTTCTGACTGAAGAACCCAGCCCTAAGCTAGAGGGACGGGGTGTGGGAGAGACATAAGATAGCACATATATACTGGTAGTGTGAGTTAGATTGGTGATTCTTTCAATTAATTTCATAGAGCATCCAGTAAACCAGAAGAGGGCTTTCAGGGAGAGGGTTAGCCTGTGTGAAGAAGGCCTGTGTGGGGCAGAGAAGTAACCAAGCCACCTCTGAAAGGGTCAGAGAGTAGAACCCTGAGGAGGGAAGAAATAGACCTTTGTGCAGGGAGAGCCAAAGGGGTGTGTGAGTGTGTAGACGAATTAGTAAAATTAACCAAGAAAGAAATAAAAGCTTTTACAGAAGGGCAAGATAAAATAGATCAATATCAGTTATTGAAAGATTTACATGAAATCGGACATGAAGGAATTGAAAAACTAATGAAAAGATCTCAAATATATGGAAAGGGAAGCAGAAAATGATAAAAGATATTGTAGACTCTTGTATATCATGTAACTTAATAAAAAGAGAGTATGAAAAACAATAAGGAATATTATTGCCAGTAAGAGAATGGGCACCATGCGGAATTATTTATATTGACTACACACACACACACACACACACACTCTCAAGTGTGTGAGGTGTGTGTGTGTGTGTGTGTGTGTGAGAGAGAGAGAGAGAGAGAGAGAGAGAGAGAGAGAGAGAGAGAGAGAGGCCTCTTGATTTGTAATTTGTAATGTGCTAAATAAATGTTACATGGAAAGTGTCTAAACCCAGATTTGGTCTCTTATGCATCTTATTGAAAGTCCTATAATCTAATTCTGTATTTACTTATTTCTCTGGATCCAAAAGAACTATATTCAGATTGATAACATAATTGGTGTAGTCGGCAGGATCCAAGAGTGAGAATCAAAATTGGTGAAGGACTAGTAAATAGTAAATAGAGGTGCAAAGAGTAATATTGCTGAGGGGATGCCCCAGCATTCGGATTTGGATTTGGAAAAGTCCAGGGAAAACCAAAAGGTAATATGGCTTTCTTTGCCAAAGGGAAAAAGAAGGGAGAATAGGAAGGTAATACTGTTTATGGGAATCCCTTCATGCATATCAATAGTGAAATAAAGAAAATGGACTCAAATGAGAACTTAAAAAGCAACGCTCAGGATTGGATATACTGGCTAACACAGAAAACCCTTAAGAGTGCCCAAGCAGAAGAAGAGTACAATAAGCGGGAAGCTTTCTTATTGCAGGGTATGGATAACTCTGAAGTTGATATAATTGAGCTATTATTTAAAGCCACTGGGCTAGTATGTGAGAAAGGAGAAATAATTGATGTAGGATGTCAACAGCGTACAGTCATTATACTGGTAGCCGGAGGCTTAGATAATCTTTGGAAATGATTATGTGAGTTAAAAGAAAGATTAGACATGGAATATAGGAAGAATATGACACTGATTATGGAAAATGTAAAAAGAACCCAGGAAAATATAAAATTAGAAGAAGAAATAGAAGACAAAAGAAAACAAAAATACTAGAAGGAGGAATGGAGGATTTAGATCAACAAATTGAGGAAAATAAGAATAAGAAACAGCAAATAAAAATTTTAAAGGAGATAATAACAGAAAGAAATCCTGAAGAAATCAAGAGAGCAAAATGTGGTGACTGTCAGGCAAACCAGAAAAGAGAAATTGGGGGAGGGGGGTCATTAATAGCCTCTAATTCTTCAGATCCTTATTAGTGCTGTTATGATGGCACTTGCCCTGATAATCCTGATTGTGATCGTTGGGGTTTTGCATCAGCTACACCAAATGCAAAAGGAAGACTAGGAAAGAGACATAGGATAAATGCCTTTAAAAAGTCCATCAATTACCTTTAAAATAGATCAAGATGGAAATGCTGATTCTGTGTTGCAAACCACAATAACCAATGAAATGGTTAGCAATGCTGATTTAAAAGAAATAAAAAATACTATAGGACCAGTGGGAGAAAAGCCTGTAGAATGGGCAGTAAAATTATGGGGAGAAGTATCAAGAAATGGACTAAATATACAAGAAATGATTAGATTGTTAAGAATGTATAGTGATATGAGAGACCTTGCTAAAATTGGGTTAGGAACCTCTTTAAGAAACTGGATGTTAGAAAATGGTGGAGGAAAAGCAAAGAAAGAAGTGATGTCTTGGGAACAAAAGCTTGGAGACGATGCGGTTGAGTTTTGTATGATTATACACAGGACTATACTTGGCAGGACTATTTGTACCGGGGGATGAGCTAGTTAGTGGAAGGATAGTTGTATGTAATGGATCTCCTGAAGAATTGGCTAATGAGGCTGAGGAAGCTGAGGGGATATTCTGTTTGCCTTTAGCTGGACTAACTAGAAAATGGAGATTGGCATTAGGAGTTAGAGATCCATTGTCAATATAGGGTTGGAAGGAATTAAAAGCCTTATTGAAGGAAGCACAGAGGCAGATTTTAAGTACAAAGCCTGCTGGGAACCCATCTATAAAAGAAATGTTATATTCTAATGCTACAGCTTATGGCAATACTGTGCAAACAGGAAAAAGGAACAAATGATTTTACAATGAAAAGGGTGAGAAATTAAAACGGGGAAACCTGAAGGAGATAAGACAACAGTTCCTTCAGAAATGGTGCAGATTTGGAGAAAATTAAAGGAGCAAGGGTGGAATATGGAAAAATTAGACAGATTGAGTACTGAAATTCTGAAAGAACTGCTTCATAAAGAAGCTAAGAAACCTAGTGCCCCACCCAAGGAGATTAAAAAGTTGAAACAACAGAAGGGCAAATGTTAACTTGACTTCTGGGGTCCCTTGGGGGACACCGCAATGTACTCCACGTGATGGGGATTGGAAACTAGCCAGATGACAAGCAATAGCAATGCAAGAGGCAGCGTAACCTAGCAGGGTCTTTTACCCAGTTTTTACAGGGTCAGGCCAAGCCAAAAACCAAACAAAAATGTCCAATAAATGATTGTATTGAATGAAAATCTCACACAGCAATGCAATCACTCACACACTCACCAAAGAGCTATTAAGAAGCAAAAGAGAGGAAATTGGATAGGGGGGTATTGGAGGGGTGTAGTTGAGATAATACCGCACCTTTTCCTGAAGTCCTGGGTCCACGAAGGCAGCGGAGAAGTGGGGCTCAGCACGGAGAAGGCTGAGGGGATCACTCAATGGATGGAGAAACGGTCTGCTGGGATGACTGAGAGTGATCCAAAGAACTGCTCAAAACTAGGACTATTTGTAGGGCACAAGGTACCTGGAGAGCTAATCCTTTCCCGGGGAGAACAATGGGTGTTAGAGCGATAACAAAGCTCCACCATGGTAATTTCCTTTGTGTGACTGGATTGCAAGATTTGCCAAAGTCTCAGGATCTTTGGCTGTGTTAGTTTGTGGTGTGACTTCATGTAAATAGTCCTTGCCTGATGGAATATTTGCTCAACCTGGAGCAGACACGCGAATCCCTTCAAGTTGGCATCTTGGGCTGAGAACCCTTTGTTTATTGTGGGTTTACACATCTTGAGGTTTCCTGGGGCTACGTGACAGGGGATTTACGGGCCTGACCTGGTTTTCAGTCTTTCGACTGTGCCTGCCTACGTGCCCCTTTGGGGGACCCCTCAGGCACATTGAATCATATTTTAATAAAAATTGTATACCCCAGGATAGGGTTTTTCCAGTGGAGTAACACAAAACTGTTACCATAGGATCCAGATTTCAAAGGGCCCAGCTGAAATTACATACCAGACACTGAGAGAGGCTTTAAGCCAAACAACAGAAGAAGGGGACTCTGAATAGGGCTGCCCCGCTGCCAAAGTAAAAAGCTATCAAATTAAACCAGGCCAATAGCAGTATAGGGGAAAATTAATATCTGAGCCTGGTGACACCCAAAAGTATGTAATCAGTATCGACTCGAGGGGTAATGAATACAAAACTTTACTAGATTCAGGAGCAAATGTTAGTATGACTACTAAGTGGATAACAGGAAGTAAAAAACTTAAGAATGTATTACTAGAAGTAGCTTCAGAAGAACCTATTGAAAAACCTCTTATTTTGAGAACTATTTTTGTGGCTGGAATACCTATTAAAACTTAATTTATTTATGACAAACAAGGAACTGAGGTCATAATTTTAGGAATGGATGCTATGGAAAAGTATGAAATATGGTACACTACCACAGGTTATCCATTTCTTTTTGGAGTAACCATTAATCAGTTTTGCTCTTGGTCCACAAAAGATTGTGGATTTTATTGAAAACAGGGGTGTGATTAAGTGTGGGGAGGGAGCTTGCGTGTGATAATGACATTAAAAGGGGTGCTGCTTCTCCAGAGAGGGATAAAAGAAAGCAGGCATAATCTGTCTGTGCCCTGGGCTAGCCCAAGCAAACATTGCCAAGCAAGACTTCCTTTGCCTTCCTTTGCCTTTTGTACCCACTCTGCACAATCACACACCCATCCACCCCTCTGTGATAGGTGTGCCTAGCTTGTCCCTCTCCCAGTGACTGCCACGGCACGGTAACTTTCTGTCACCTCTCTGTGTTTACGTTAAATTCCTCCTTTGAGTTAAAACTTTTTAAAATACATTTTTAAGTATTATAGCTCAAAAGTGCATGTCATGCCATTACAAAATTGTTATGCTAGTATGGCTTCTAAAAACAACAACAAAAAAATCCCCCAATCAATCATGACCAGCAGGGTACAGTGAAGGCAGGGATGCTGTAATGCATGTGGCCAAAGATGTGTAATGTGGGGCCAAGGATGCTGTAATGCAGAAGGAACACCAGTGGCAATACTGCTACTCATCTGCTTAAGGCAGAAGAGTGCAGAAGACAGCAATCCTAACCCAACAGCATTGTGCAAATGGCAATGCTGAGATTGTAACAGAAAAATGTGCTAATAGGGTATGGCGCGGAAAGGGCCTAGGACATGGAACAATGGATTCAAAGTACAGGCAAGGAGATTTCAACTAAACTTCAGAAAAACTTCCAGATGGTAATTGCCATTTGACAGTGGAATACACTGCCTTGGAGTATGGTGGAGTCACTTTTTTTTGGAGATTTTTAAACACAGGCTGGATGGCCATTTGCTTGGGGGTGTTTTGACTATGTGGTAGGGGGTTGGGCTTCACAGCTGTTGTGGTCTCTTCCAACTCTATGATTCTATGACTCTATGAGTCAGTGCTCAGAAGCAGGTGACAACTCGAGAGGCATGGTACAGGGAGCAGCAACCCCTCCACATGCTTCTGCTAGCCCAGCCCTTCTAGAGCCATGCTCTCATACCAATTCAAGTTTGAAAGCTGCCTTCAATGTGGACTCAAAGAAGCTGTTGTTCTTTTTTGACCCAAGTTGAGGGCTTTATGTGTGAGTGCCAAGGTGTGCTATTTATCAGTGCAGCTGGAAGGGGAGGCAGTGTACAACATGGGGGTAGCAGAGTTAGAAGATTTCCATGCATTCATGACCAGCTTTCGTACCTACTTTGAAGAGCCATTCCAGCAAGAGAACACATCACCAGCATCCAATGATTGAGGCGAGGCAACAAGTTGATGGCAGAATATATGGTGGAATTGGCTGGGCACATCCCCAACTGGTCAGAGATGGCCAAGATGCAATATTTCCATGACAGACTGAATCTCAATATATTGGACAGGAACCCCAACACTCTGCTGCAGGGAAGCCCCAACACTCTGCTGAAATGGGTGTGGCTGGCTGGAGAGGTGTAGGCAAAGTGACTGTGAAGTTTGCCAAGCAGAGACAGTCATGGGTGACCAAGCCAGCAGGAGGAGGCAGGGTGGAAAGTAGGCTAATCAGGAACCTGTCAAGGTGGCACTGTGGGAGAAGGAGAAGTGGATGAGGCTTGGCCTGTGCCTGCAGTGTGGAGGAGAAGGGCATCATACCACCTAACTGTCCAACAGTCTCATGGAAACACTAGCTGACTACATCAGCAATGAGACTCAAAAGTGAGATTCCTCCATCCCATCCTCTTGTCCTCTGCCCACGTGCCAAGCATGGCGGAACACGCATGCACACACACCTTCCCTCCTCCTGCTCCCCCACCTCATCTCTTTGTCTCCTGCCTCCACTGAGAACAAGAGAATGCTGTCAAGGACAGGATAACTCCAATCCTAGAAATTCAGTCTAAAAATTCACAAAAGCTTTATTCAGGAATTTCAGAGTAACAGCAGCACATTCTGGCAATTGCCAAGACTAAAACTCTATTGGATTTACAGTGTCTTATAAGCAGTAACATTAAAAATTTGTGTGTGCATGGCCCCTATTTGCAGCTAATTAAAACATTCCTTTCACAGGCTTACTTTCCACCTGCCAGTGTCCTGACCTTATAACTGCCCTTGTTTTCCTCTTATCCAGGCTTGTTAGCATAGCATCTCTTTGTTCCCAAAACACAGTTTTCTCATTCATTTTCCATCATCCTCTTCCAGCCTCTATTGTTCCTAGTGTTACATGGCATCAAGCAGTGAAGCATTACATGGCAAATAACATGATATGAAAATCCATGGCGAATTACACAGCATTATATGATATTAAACATCAAAATACTATGTTGCATTGGAATGGCATTAGGACAGTATGGCAGCAAAGTGAAGCTGACCTGGTCACCAGGGCATACATCCCTACTCCATGATATGGTATAATTGTCAAATATGATCTAATTGTCATAAAATAAAAATAATATGGCTGAAAAGCTATGCTGGCCAAAAGGACTGAACACATGCAATGTGAAAATAGGACAGATTAGACCTCAGGATGCAGCCAGGTCATAGTCAAGGAAGCTCCAGTAATAACAAGCTTGCAAATGTCCCTCCAAAACTCAACCTTTCAAAACAATAGCATCCAAAACTACCAACTGATTGTCTTCAACCTGCTTCTTCTGCCTGTCAACATTTTCCTTTGTTCTCTCACCTGTCCAGCCATTAAGGAGCTATCATGATTCCCATCATCAGTCCTTTGTCACCTAATGCTAAGGCCATTAGCTTGTTCTGGACCCCAGAGTTTACTCTGACAGAGAGCTATTAACACCTTCCCCCTCAGGGCAGAAACAGGGTATTTAAAACCTGGCTCTGAGCCAGATAACTAGTAATACTCTATGTCCAGACTGTCACTCTGCTGCTCCGATTTCCATTCTTGTACTAGCCTTGGACTATTACCCTGAGTCTCATCACTTCATCTCTCTTCTCTGCAGCATAGGTAAATATCACCCACTTCTCTCTAACTTGCTCTCCAATTTTTCCTCTCTTTTTCTTCAGTTAGTTTTATGTGACTGTGAGACTGCCTGAATCTTGTAGGCATGTGATTGTTAATTCTCCCAATCACACAAACATTCTTTGAATCTCCAACTGGTGTTCCTGCATTAGTACCGATACAGACAGGTGTAAAAGCTCCTGCTAGGTTACCCCGCAGGTCTCCCCTTTGAGCTAATATTCCCCACTGTTTAACAGAGGCACTAGTATTGTGGGTGCACCTCTGAGTCATCCACCTTTTGAAGTAACAACCTGAAGCAGAGGCAGCAGCAAATAATTACATTTGCTGAGATTAAACTCACAAATGTAGAGGAAGGATTGTATTCCTGTTGATGTGGCCCAGAATTGCTTTGCCTTTTTTGCTGCTGCATCATACTGTTGATTAATGTTTAGCTTGTTAAATACTAAGACCCTTAGATTCTTTTTATGTGTATTACTTTCAAGCCAAGTGGCACCCATTCTATATTGGTGTGTTCCATGTTGTGTGTAGCCCCTGCCATATGCTGGCCTGCTGGATGTGTACTGAAATAGTGTATTGTAATCAGTATAGAAGTACTGCTGCAGAACTCCACTAAGCTTAGTTGTAATGCTAGAAGTGGGAACCAAACATGAGTCTATTTTAGTCTCAGCAACTTTGGAAGGAGTGTGCTCTATTGCCTCCCTTTTCTACAAATTGAAACTACTGTCTACCTTGGAGTGAAGTTTGTGGCGTGTGGGTCAGTAGGATGGATACACTTACTCAGGGAACCACCCTGGATCATAGACCTGCTCAGAGCTTGCTGAATGAGGGGAGAGACAGCAGTGGAGCAGCAATGGAAAAATGTCAGCCAGATATAGCCTTGAAAGGTGTAGTGAGGAGGGGGTTGGGCTGTGATATGGCACTTCAAAAAGAAAGATGCCCAGCAAGGAGGGGGAAGTGGAAGGACAACATGTGAGAGACAAGAAGAGAGACAAGTGTGATGAGCAAGCAAGCAGTGTGAAGCAGAAGCCAACAGACTGCATACAGATCATGCAGCCTCTGAATCTTTCCTGCCAGGGGAGGATGCTCAGCAGGGGCCAGGCACAGTAGTGACTTCAAAGAGGAGTCAGTAACTCAGCAGTACTCAAAAGAATGGGGAAAGTCCAAGAAGGAAGGAAGCGGTGGCATCATTTATCCTCTGATACCATTTAGTGGTCTCTGGGGGGCAATTTCAGCTCCATTGGACATTGGGAAGGACTGTTTAAGACTATAAGAGATTGACTCCTCTGGACAGAGGCCAGGGGGTCACACTGCTCACAAATGAACTGGTCTTGCCTTGTGGGGAGGGGTTGTCTGTAATAAATCTACATAAATCACCCTTCATCATCCAGTGTATAAAGCTGGAAACTAGGGCTTTTGAAGTCCCCCTCCCTACAGAGGAGGGGCCAACTGCAACAGGGTTATTCGGTACATGACCATCAGTTGAGACACTGCACCAAAGCTATTCAAGCACCCATTCTGGGTACCTTGCTGCTGCAGTATGCAGGTTGGAAGAGAACTGCCAGATCAGGAAAACTAGGCTCAGGGAGTGATGAAGAAGACAGGACCGAGAGGCCACAGAGCACAGAGTTGGATTTTTGGAATAGGGTGGGTGGACAGCAAGGATCAGGGAATGCATTAGTTGTATTATTTTCAATCTGGACCCTCCAGCCTATGGCAGATCATAGAAACACGGAAGAGACTACAGTGGCCATCGAGTCCAACCCCCTGCCATGCAGGAACATACACTCAAAGCACTCCCAGCAAATGGCCATCCAGGCTCTGTTTAAAAACTTCCAAAGAAGGTGACTCCACCACACTCTGAGGCAGCATATTCCACTGTCAAACGGCTCTGACTGTCAGGAAGTTCTTCCTGATGTTTAGGTGAAATCTCTTTTCCTGTAGTATATATCCATTGTTCCATGTCCTAGTCTATGGAGAAGCAGAAAACAAGCTTGCTCCATCTTCAACAGGACATCCCTTCAATAGGCTCAGATCAATGGGCTCAGATCCTTGCTGGTACAGTAGGTGACCCCTGGTTACCTGGTGGGGAGCCAGTGCACCATCAATGCTGGGCTGGCTGCATATTGGAGTGTGACGTGCAGATCAGAGGCACCATCTCACAAGACAGTGAAGACACAGGCCTGGAGACAGAGGTCCTGAAGCTACAGGAGAAATTAGAGGAGGCCAGAGACATGATCCAACAGATGTGAGCCACCATGACAGTGGAGTGCTGGGAGTAGCAGGCACAGCAGCTGGGGTGGCAGGAAGGGGACTGGCTTCCGAGGTGGTGGGAAATAGGGTCCCAAGACCAGGCCCATAGCAGGTGCAAGGAGCAGGACCCATCCTACCACTGGCACCTCCAATGCCCCAGGTTCCTGGGATAAGGCAGCTGAAAGCCATGTCTGACAGCCAGGGTAAGAGGTACTTCTAGAACCAGGTTGCTGAGTTCATGGCTGAAGAGTTGAAGGTGTGATATATGGTCGCACAGTTGGAAGGGTGAGCATGTAACTAGCTGGTGGGGCTGTAAGACACTGAGGCTCCCCAACTGGGCAATTTCTGTCTGTTCATGTATCATCTTAGAGCCTGCTTCAAAGATCCATTATGTCAAACGAAAGACCAGGCCCACCTGATGTTGCTGAAACAGGGGAATTAATTGGTGGCCAAATATGCAGAGGAGTTTCAACAGTTGTCACCACAGGTGACTGACTGGTCAGAGACCACCAACATCTAGTATTTACAAGAGGGCCTGAAACCAGAGATTTTCAAGTGGGCTATAGTGAGGAATAACCCTGACACCTTCGTGGAATGGATGCTACTGGTAGGTGAGGTAGAGACCCATCGCACTGACTCAAGACAGCCCAGCAGAAGCAGAGCCCACCAGGCAAACCTAAGGCCAAGGGCAGTTGCAGCAAGGGGACCTACTGCGACCCTAATAGTGAATGGGAGAAATGAATGTGCCAGGGCCTATATCTACAGTGTGGTCATGAGGGACTGTGACAGAGTATAGAGTGGTGGTATCCTGAGTGGTAGAAAAGCCACCCTGCAATAGGTTGGCAGGCAACCAGAATGGCCACTCCAGAGGAAAACTCAGCTCCTTTACTGGGAAGGAGAGGTTGGAGGGGAAATATATTTGTAGCAGGCACACTGGTTTAAAGATGAAGTCAGACTTTCAGGAATCAAGGACGAAGGGTGAAGCCAGAGGTGTTATCATTCAATTGAGGGGGATTGAATGAGAGGGGTGTTTTTAAGGGAAGGCTTAGAGAAGGGGCAGAAAAGAAATCAACTCACTGTTAAATCTGGTCAGAGACAGTGGCCTAGATTTGGGAACATAGTCTTTGGCAAAGAGAGAAGCCAGAGGACTGTGTGTTCATGTGTGTGTATGACCTGTCCCTTTATGCTGTTGTAAAGAGTTAAGAAAACTATTTAGACATATTCTAAAAATCTGTTTGAACTTAGACATACTTACAAAATCAAAACATTATTCTACTCACTGTTTTAAGATACCATATTTTCTTATAAAGTTGGTCTCAATTGAATGATTCTCAGTGGTTGTAACCAACCAGAACCACACTACTGTAAATCATTAAAGGACTTTCAATTAATAACTGAAAGGCTTTACCCTATTTACATAAAGGTGGTGTTTCTAGGGAAGGCCAGAGGGGATGTTTCTGGGGTCCCTTGAGGGACATCTCAATGTACTCCATGTGATGAGGAATGGAAACTAGCCAGAGCACAAGCAAGAGCAATGCGAGAGGCAGGGTAACCTAGTGGGGTCTTTTTACCCAGTTTTTATGGGATCAGGCCAAGCCAAAAATCAAATGAAAATGATTTTACTGAAGGAAAGTCTCACACAGCAGCGCAATCACTCACACACTCACTCAAGACCTATTAAGAAGCAAAAGAGAGGAAACTGCATAGGGGAATATTGAAGGGGGTGTAGCAGGGGTAATACTGCACCTTGTCCTGAAGTCCTTGGTCCCAGAAAAACAGCGGAGAAGTGAGGCTCAGCACGGAGAAGGCTGAGGGGATCACTCAACGGACAGAGAAACAGTCTGCTGGGATGAGCAGGAGTGATCCAAAGGACTGCTCAAAAACAGGGACTATTTGCACAAGGTACCTGGAGGGCTAATCCTTTCCCGGGGAGAACAATGAGTGTTGCAACGAGAAAGAAGCTCCACAATGTTAACTTCCTTTGCGTGATGAGATTACAAGGTGTTGCCAAAGTTTCAGGATCTTTGGCTGCATTGGGTTGTGGTGTGACTTCATGTAAATGGTCCTTGCCTGATAGGATATTTGCTCAATTTGGGGCAAACATGCTAATCCCCTCAAGTCAGCTTCTCAGGGGCTGAGGACCCTTTGTTTACTGTGGGTTTGCACAGCTTGAGGTCTCCTGGGGCTACATGACAGGGGATTTTACTGGCCTGACCTGGTTTTCAATCATTTGACCATCGCTGCCTACATGCCCATGCGGGTGACCTCTCAGGCACATTGAATCATATTTTAATATCAAAATTGTAGACCATGGGACAGGGTTTACCAGTGAGATAACAGGGAGAAAGCTGCCATTCCAGTCTGAGAGAAGAGAAAGCAGGCCTTGCTTGTTGTCTCCACAGTGACATTGGACCACCACTTGCCTGGAGAATCCAAAGACCACCGGAGACAAAAGGAAGAAACCTGAGAAGCAGGGCAAGGCCTCAGGGAGCAGCTTAGCACTGACCCTGGAAGAGATGAAACATTAGTTTGAGGTGGTAGATGACAGCACTGACACTGACACATCTGAGGACAGTGATTCTAAGCTGATAGGAAACAAATAGGGCCTGATCTGAGTGCCAAAAGGCAGGCTACATCCAGCAGGCACCCAGAAACCATGGTGAGTGGCAGTGCAACCCCCTTTTTCATTCCCATTAGGTTAAGACACTTGCTCCCCCCCCCCGCCATCTGTGGGCATACTTGGGGGTAGCACTAGTATAGACCTGATGGCCATCATTGACTTGGGTGCACCTGATGTTTGATGAACCCCACAATTGCCATGGGCATGAGGTTGCTGGCAGAGGAAATGGACAACTCCATTGCCTTTATCCAGATGGATGAGAGGGAAATGCAGCAAGGACTGACGAAGCATCAAATCCACTGATATGGAGCTAGGCGATCATTAGGAAACAATTAAATTTGTGTTGGCTCCCACTAACCACACCCCAGTGGTCCTAAGACTGAACTGGCTGAAGTTTCATGATCCTCACATCCAGTGGCTCAATGAGACAGTATGCTTTCCCAAACACCAGTGCTGGGGCCACACCTGGGATAATCGTAGATACAGGTGACAGCCTGAGAACCTACCTTGCCTGAAGTGGGGCAAAAGACAGACAGAGAAAAACAGAGGCAGAAGAGACAGAAACAAAAGCCAGAGACCCTGCAGGAGGGAGTGCTGATGGCAGGGTGGAATTGCCAGTGGAGCACACAGACATCTAAGAAGTAGAATCAAAGCAGGAGTGTGATCTCCCACCACCCCACTGGGACAAAGGGAAGATTTTCACTAAGTTAGATCTGAGAGATGCATATTATTGCATCTGCATACAGGAAGGAGATGAGTGGAAAATAACATTCAATACCCCACTGGGAGCTTTTGAATATCTCATAATGTCCTTCAGATTTAGTGGGGCTCCAGGTGTCTTTGTCTTTCAACTTTATTACGGTCACAGACCAGTATACGAGAACAAACAAGATACAAGATACATATAAATAATCTATAGGTTAGAAAGAGATATACAACCGTACAACATCATCCTCATAAAACATATGGAGGCAAGATGGCGCCGGAGGCAACAACATAGTAACTCCTGCTGATAAACCGTCTTAAAACACTCACAAATAACTCTAAATAACTCTAAGTTCTATTTCCCATCCTAATTATTCTTATCGCCTGAAAAAGGGCTCCAAGTGTGTTCATGAGAGTTATCAATTACTTTTGCATGAGCATCTCTACAAGGGGGTCCTGGTTTACCAAGATGATATGTTGATTTATAGCTGCACCTATGAGGAACATGTGGTACTGATGAGAAAAGTGTTAACCAAGTTGCTGGCTAACAATCTATATGTCAAACTGTCAAAATGTGGATTTCATACCAACAAGCTAGGTTACTTAGGATACAGAATCTCAAATTAAAGCATAGAGATGGACCTTGCCAAAGTACAGTGGGTATTAGAGTAGGTGTCCCCACAGACCCACAGCTGCAGAGTTTTTGGGGGGTTGCTAATTTCTACCAGAAGTTCATTCCATATTTTGCCCAAGTCACACTGCCTTTAACTGACTTGCTAAAAATGAAGATTTAAAAACAGAAGGTGGGGAGGCAGTCCTTGAAAAACCCAAACCTAGTGATAAAATCAAATGGACACTGGGATGTCAGCGAGGTTTTGAGGAGCTGAAAAGACTACTCAGTTCAGAACCTGTTTTAAAACACCCTGATCCTACTAATCTGTTTGTAGTCCAAGCTACTGTCAGTAATTCAGCAATGGGGCCTGTACTCTTGTAGAAAGATGAAGAGGACAAATTGAGACTATGTGCCTACCTGTCCACAAATTTGACAAAGCAGAACTTAATTGGCCAGTTTGGGAAAAAGAGGTGGCTGCCATAAAAAAGGCCCTGGAGATGTGGAGACACCTTTGGAAGGAACTTCATGCCTCTTCAAGATCTGGACTGATCACTGAAATCTAGTGGTATTACAACCCCCACCCCCCTCACAGGCTGAGTCTGAAACAGGAGCAGTAGGCTAAGTTATTCTACAATTTAGATTTGTCATCAAATGTTTGCCCAGGAAAAAGAATTTATTGGCAGACACAATGTTCCAATTGCCTCAGCATGAGTGCCAAAGACTGGAAATAATTGGCACTTTGTAACTTCCCAACAACTGGGGTCTGCAGTCACAACCCAAAGACAAGCCCAAGACAAGCAGCCACTCCAAGAAGTTCCAAAAAACCCCTCCAGAACAAGCAATGAACATGGCTTATAACCCAGAGACTGACGAACAGATGGAAAAGATAAACCAAGTGTTAGAACAGTACCGGGATCGTTATATTAACTAAGAGCAAAATGATTGGGAAAACTTGGTCCTCTTCGAAGAAAGGGCATACAACAACGTGGTACAACACAGCATGGGACATGTCTCATTTGAAACTGTGCATGGACAAACACTGAAACACTTGTCACTCCTTGAAGTCATCCAAACTGACCCACAACCAGTGACTGATTAGGCCAGCAAGTTTAAAACAGCATGGCTAGCCATTATATCCACATTCGAATATGCCAAAGCCACGTATAAAAAAAAACAGGTGGATCGCAAATGAGACAAGAACTAGGATATCAAATCTGGAATTAAGGTGTACTAGCCTACCAAATTCATAAAGTTCCCTCAGCCTTCAAAAATTTAGGGCCAAAATATGTAGGACTCTTCAGAGTCAAAAAATTGATCAGTGCTGTGACTGCTGAGTCGGAACTGCCCAAGCCTTACAGGAAATTTAATCCTGCATTTCATTTCAGCTTACTCAGACCTGCACCAGATGCTGACACTTGGCAACCAATTCCAGAAAAAACCCTCCCCCCAATAATGGTGGGGAAAGATCAATACTTCAAAACATCAGAAATTCTGGATTCCAGAAAGCACAGAGGATGTTTCCAATATTTAGTAAATTGGAAACATCTCTCAACCAGTGAAAATGAATAGGTAGATGCCCACTATGTTAGGGCTCCTGGGCTGATTAAGAAGTTTCATATCATCTACCCTCACAAGCCAGGCTAAAGTATGGGTAAGTGACTTTAGGGAGCAGAATGATAGGTCACTAAGCTTCCCTGTCATGGAAAATACTAGCCTGTTGAATTGTGTTCTTTACTAATTATTACCATGTATGCAATCATTACTAAAAGGGACTACCGTGTGTTACCATACCCAACTGCCCCTCTGGAGAGATATGCAATTTTCACAAATTGGACTTATTAATAACTGGAGAATATGATCAGGGTCATGCTGACCAGAGATGTGTTTGGGGTCATGAAAGTTATAAGGAAAACCCCAATGCTGATGGGTTTGTGCTAATCCCTTCACTGTTTCAGACTCTTTGCATTTTTGAATACAGTGGAAGATGAGCTTCCCAGATAAAGCAGAGACTATCTCATCCTATGGAGAGCTTCCCTATACACCCTAGGTGACCAAGCATTTAGGAATTACCATGAGTCCCTTTGAGTCTCCTTTTGGGAGAAGACCAAGGCAAAGAAGGTGTTGAATAGTTGTGCCTTCTGTGATAGTTCCCCACTATCATTTCACCATCCTTTCCATGCACAGGCCATACAATTTCTTCAGTTCCTTTTGCTATGAACTAAAAAAAGCCCTTCTTATTGTTTTTAACCTCTCTAGCAAGCTTGAGCTCATTCTGCGCTCTACCTTTTCTGACTTTCTCCCTATAATTGCTGGCTATTTGTTTGAATTTCTCTTTGGTGATTTCCCCTTTGTTACCCACAAACATGGGTGACTCAGGGGTCTACCTGTGATGCCAGTACCTCCATGCAAAGATGAGGAATTATTAGTTGAAATTAGGAGGCCTTCAAGAGAGAGACAACCTAATGAGATCTTTTACACCAATGTTTAGCAGTACTTCTGCAAGGAAGAACCAGCCAGAGTTCTAAAAATTAAGCTTAATTGTGTTTTACTGGGGGAAATAATCACACGCACAAGAACCAAACAGTTAGCAATCACATAAGGCTAACTGAACAAAAAGGGAGGAAAGTTTTAGATAGCAAGATTTCAGGGCATAGTGGGTGATATTTACCAATCTAGAAGAGCAGCAAAGAAGCAGTGATATGGCTTAGACTCATGGCTAAGGACAGTATACAACTGGAAATCAGAGTAGCACAGTGGTGACCGGCAATATGTGAACTACGAGTTGACTGGCCAAAACTAGGGGTTTATATACCCGATTTCTGCCTGAAGGGAAAAGGTGTGAATGGCTCTCCAGCTGAGTAAACAATGAAGTTCACAGAGTGGTCAATAAGGTCCAGAATGGGCTAATGGTCTTGTTAGGTGACAAAGGGCTAACGGTTGCCCTGATAGCTCAGTGCTTGTCAGACAGGTTTTAGGACAAAGGAGAGGTTTGTGTGGTCAGAGGAAGAGGAATTAAGACAATCAACAGTTTGGTGGGAATCTCACTGTTTTCCAAAAAGACAGAATTGTTAAGGCTGTCTGCAAGTCTATTATCTTTGGAATTACCTGGTGATTTCCTGACTATGATCTGACTATGCCTAGAGATGTTCTCTGAACTAATTCACAGCGCATATGTTCAGCCAGTCTTTTCCTCTTGTCCAGATTGGTCATACAGCCATCGGAGGGCACTCTTCATATCAATGCCAATTAATATATTTTGCCAATTCAATCATATTTCACCAATTAAACCATCTCAAAGTGTGTAGCATACAGACTGGTAACACCCTTTCTTCTACACGTCCCTTTTAAATCTTAGATCAGTGCAAACCTTTTAAGACATCCTTCCTGGATTTTTTAGACATCTCCCATTTTTCCCTCTCATTGGAATTGTTTGAAATTGTATCTTCAGTATTTCACTTTTTTAAAAACTCCAATCCATCATGAACTCTCTTTTCTTTTTGTATTCCTTACCATGGAATCACACCCAGTATAACTTTATTGAAACCAGCTTTCTTAAGGTCTAAAATGGGTGTCTGACAACAATTGGCTTCCTCTTTCTGGTGTATAATAAACTCTAGGAGAACTTACTACTGTAACTCTAAGAGTTTGTTCATGGATATTGGGTCATCCAGTACATGACATTCATCTAAGCAGGAAAAATGAAAAGCACAAATATAGAATTGGAGACACTTGGTCTGAAAATAGTACATATGAAAAGGATATAGGAATCTTAGTAGAACCACAAGCTAAATGTGATTCAGCAGTATGATGCAGTAGCAAAACAAAACAAACCCAATACAGTTCTGGGCTGCTTCAACAGGAGTCTCTTGTCCAGACTGAGGGAAGTAGTAGTCCCACTCTATTCTGCTTTGATGACCTTCCCTGGAATATAGTATCCAGTTCTGGGCACCACAGTTCAAGAAGGATATTGACAAGCTAAAAACGTCCAGAGAAGAGCAACCAAAATGATTCAAAGCCTGGAAATCAAAGTTTATAAAGAATGACTGGGGGAACTGGGTATTTTTAAGAAAAGACTGAAAAGTGACAATGCTACCTATTTTAAACTATCTCATGGGATGTCATGAAGAATACAGAGCAAGCTTGTTTTCTGTTGATCCGAAGAGAATACATACCAAAGAATTCAAATTACAAAAGAAGAGATTCCACCTATATTAGAAAAAACTTTTTTTAACTGTAAGAAGTGTTCAAGAGTGAATCAGGCTGCCTCAGAGGGTGGTGGACTCTCTATTTTTGGAGGTCATTAAACAGAGGCTAGATAGACATCTTTTAGGAGTGCTTTAATTGTGTATTCCTGAGGTAGGGGGTTGTATTAGTTGGTCCTTGTGTTCTTTTCTAGCTCTATAATTCTATGGATTTTGTACTCATTCCTGTCAAACATCTGCATTTTAGAAAACAGCCTAAAACATCCACTTTCAAAATAGGCACATTCACTGGCTGGAATTATTATTATAATAGCACATCATTTTGATTCTATTAGTTCTACATTTAACATAAGCAGTAGAGTAATGATAATATAAATGTAGTTTAAACGTTATATAATTATAATATTAAATAGATTGACAATTCAGGTATCGATATTCTGATGGAACTTTGAAGAAGTGTAACAACCTTATAATAGTTGTCATTCTCTAAAGAATTGGAAATCAAGCATGTAATGTTATTATCCCTGTCTGAATTGTTGAAGTTAGTGTGTTAGTTTAATTAGTTGTTTGTTCAGTTTTGATAGTAGATATCTAGTTGTTTGAGTGTGTATGTTTCTTTATATGTTATTTTATATTAGTCAAAGGTACAGTCAACCTGTTACCCTAAAATGTTGGTGATTCAGGGACCCACCTGTGATGCCAGTGCCTCTGTGAAACAGCAGGGAATATTAGCTCAAAGGGGAGGCCTGTGGCGGGGGGGGGGGGCAGGTAACATAACAGGATCTTCTATACCTGTGTATACTGGTACTAATGTAGGAACACCAGCTGGAGATTCAAAAGTAAGCTTGTATGTTTTATTGGGGGAATTAACAATCATACACACAAGATCCAAACAGTCCTGCAATCACACAAGGCTAGCTGAAGGAAAAGGGAGGAAAAGTTTGGATAGTGAGAGTTTAGGGCATCATGGGTGATATTTACCAATCCAGCAGATAGGAAGCAAAGTGATGTGGCTTACACTAGGAGTCCAAGGATAGCACAAATCAAGAATTGGAGTGGTAGAGTGATGGTCAGTATGACAAAAGTACTATGACTTGTCTGGCTCAAAGCCAGGTTTTAAATACCTCTTTTTTTTTGCCCTGAGGGGGAAGGAGTCAATGGCTTTCTGGTAGATAGACAATGGGATCTGGTGAGTTGACAATGGGGTCTCGAATGAATAATGGTCTTTGCATTAGATGAGAAAGGGACTGATGAGAATCATGAAGCTCCTTAATGGTAGGACAGGTGAGAGGACAAAAGGAGAATTTTGATGCACAAAGGGAGAAAGTCAAAGGCAATCAGTCATTCCATGGAAGCAGTTTTGGGTGCTATTGTTTCTAAAGGTTGAGTTGTTAAGGGACATCTGTAAGTCCTTTGTCTGGAGTTTCCCAGACCTAGCCATGCCCTCAGGTCTCATTCTGACCTAGTTTTGCAATGCACATGTGCAGCCAATTCCTCTTTGCCAGAAAGCTTCCCAGTCATAGCAGGGTATAATTTATATTTCATGCCAATTAAATTATATCTGCCTATTAAACCAGATCAAGGTAGAGGTGTATAGCCTGGCAACAGGCCCTTCACATTTGTGGGTGTAACTTTCACAGATTTTATTATTTGCAAGTTTCTCCATGCCTTAGCCCCCCCCCCCCGGCAAGCGCTTCTTTTCTGAGAAAACCTTTCTTCTTGGTCGCTCCAAACCAGCCACACAGCTCTTTAAAATCTCACCTCTGGTCCTCCTCTTCAATCAGCCACAGCCTGGCCAGCTAATAGCCCTTTTTCTCAGTACCACAAACCCTCTCCCAATGCCACCCACACACCCATGGAGGGAGATGGGCCAGAGAGGAGGTACAGTGCCTCCATGTCAACCCATCCCCTTTACCTCTCCTTTCCTTGATCCAATTTGGACCCTGGGTGCCTCTTCTCCCCACCATGCCTTGGCCCCCTTCCCACAGAAATACACAATACTGATATTTGTGGTTTTTCACATTTGCAGGGGTCCTTCGTCCCTAACCTTAGCAAATGTAGAGGGCCAACTATGTTTTCAAAAACATATTTAAAAAAAAATAGGCACCTTCAACAAACTCACCAGTACCTCAATATTACATAGGAGTGATGCAACAAAGAGTGGAAATTCACAGGAAACACCTTCTTGCACTCATACTGAGCAAAACACTTTTATCACACAAAAGTGACCTGAACACCACTGGAACAACACTAGATAGGAATAATATACAAGCCACAAAACTCCCACAGAAACCTTCTTGTATCTACGGTGAGGAAAAAAAATCTGTATGTCACAAAACAGCCTGGAACACAAACTTTTAAAATATCCATACTCACCAAATTTACCAGTGGCCTAAGAATAGATGGGAACGATATAAGAAACTGCAAATCTTCCATGAATAAAGTCGAGTTTAAATACAAAGGTGGCCTTTTGTTTTACAAATATACAGTAAAAGATATGCATGATTATTATGTTCCACAGCACTATCTTCAGCGGTGCTGAGTAATCTCAAGGTGTCTTAGTTCTCAATAGCCATATACCTAGTTCTGAACTATCTTTTTCCTTAAACTTCAACTGTAATGTTTTTGATTAACATGAATTACACTACATGAATCATGCTGTGATCATTAAAACATCTCCACTGATAGACACACACTCACATGTTCGTCTGACATTTGCAGACCTGGAGCAGCGTTTCCACGACAGGATTCCCACCCGCCCAAAGTCGACTTCTCTCTCACAGACAATTTCCTGCCCTTTCACGCTGCTAATAACAAGAAGCAAAGGGGTCCAGACTTTACCTTATTGGAGAAACAGCAGTTCAACAGATGAGTTCAAGAGCTGGGCAGCAGACGACTCACCGCGAAAGCAACTGAATTGCAATAGGTGGCTGTCTCTGTTACTACACGTCGCCTAGCAACTGCTAAAGCTCAACGGCAGCCTGCCTTTCAACGTTTGTAGGACCTTAGATGTTTTTGGAAATACCACGTGGATTCTAAAGGTCGAACTTTTAAGTTCTACATTGTTTCCTTAGACAGACAACCGATGGCGAACACAACATTGCTGATTTCCCGCTCTGAAACGCAGCTTGCTGGTCTCCATGGCAACAGAACTCTAATTTGCCGGGCCAGTTGGCTTGCTTAACGGGACTTCCTATAAGCGTCAGTGATCCCTGATTTCAAATGCCTTTGCTCTGAAGGATTTTTGCTGCCTAGTTTAAATAGCCTGCTTTTTCTACCCTCGCCCCGCTTGCTCCTGTGGCCAGTCACCATCCCGTCCACCTTTTCTTCCTTCTCCCCCTCCCTTGCCTCCAGCGTCTAAACCCCAAGGATCCACTTTCTTAAAGACAGGGGCCTCTCTGTCACAGAGATAGTGACAGTGTTCTTACACAACGCATTTAAAAAAAAAATCCAAGATCTAGTGTGAAATAAGTCTGATTACAAACAAATACTATTTTAATTTTAATGTATATCCTATTGCTTATGCTTTTTTATTTGGTTTGTGGGCCAGAGTAAATTGACTGAATAATTGGCAGTATCAGTACATTAATAAAGATGTCTGTTCCTTGAAAGTATGTCTATTAATGCTTAAAAAAGAGGATTATAAATTACAAAGTAACAAACTATATGAGAGCGAACAAACTGAAACTTAATCCAAACAAGACAGAGCCATTCCTCTCAGTAGGAAGGCAGATCAAGGAATGGGGATTCACCCTGAACTGAGTGGGGTTATGTGTATATCTGTTTATTTGGCTCCAAGTTGCCTGTTGACTTAGTATGACCTAATGAATTTCATAGGGTTTCCCTAGGCAAGAAACACTCAGAGGTAGTTTTACCAGTTCCTTCCTCTGAAATATAGCCTACAGCTTTTGTATTTGTTGGTAGTCTCCCATCCAAGTACTAACAATGGCTGAACCTGCTTAGTAGCCAAGATCACACAGGATCTAGTACCTTCCAGGGTATGTAGACATACTGACTAACAAGTGAAACTTAATGAATGAGGAAATGTTTCAACTTTTGCCCTCTTCCGTTGGTCAAAACAAAAATGAGGTACATAAAAGATGACAGTTTAGAACACTTTACTGTTAGCATTCCTAAGGGGATGATGGCATAAAATATTATCCTCGAGAAATCTTTTTCTTTCCACCAAAGTACTTGAAAGAGATGTTTCAATCACAGACACATCAGAGAGACTTTGGTGTTCCAAGTTAAAAGGTCTAGCTGTTACCCTGATTTCTGGGGGTCCCGGGAGGGACACCTTAATGTGCTCAAAATAATGGGGAATGGAAATTAGCTTAGAGCACTAGTTAGCAACGTGAGAGGCAGGGCAATGTAGTGAGATCTTGAACCCAATGTCTACGGGGTCAGGCCGAGTCAATAACCAAACAGAAGTTAAGAATAATTGTGTTTCTTTATTTATAAAACACAGCAAACGTATGCACTCACTCAGAAGATTAAGAAATACTGCACAATTGCGCAGCCACGCATACAGTCCTAAAGAAATTAAGGGAGGAAAATAGGGGATTTTCAGAAGGAGTTGTAGGGAAATACTACACCTGGTCCTGTAGCCCGGTATAAGCAAAGAAGCTGGGGAGCGTAGGTTCTCAGCACGTGGAGGCTGAGGGGAGGCTCGTCAAACAGAGAGGCAGCAAGTCGGGAGGCAAGTCACGAGCAATCCAACAAGATGCTCAAAGTCAGGGGTTCTTATAGGGGAAAATGTGCCCGTAGGCTAGTCCATTCTCGGGGAAAACAATGGATTTTGGGCTGGAGACAAAGCCTCCGAAAGGTCAGTACTTTGGATGATTGAATTATGACAGCGTTGTCAATACCGTAGACAGTACGCAAACGCGGATTGCTTGAAAGTTGTATAGTCCGCTCATCCAGCTGCCTGCTCGGGGCAGGGGATCTTTTGTAAACAGTGTGCATACATAATGCGATCTTAAAAGGTACTTGCCTTGAGGTCTCCTAAAGCTGCATTCGGCAATTACTGGCCTGCCTGGACTTATTTTGAATGGTTCAGCTATTTTCGGCCGCGCCTGCGTGTGTGCTTGTCCAGGGGCCTCGCAAGAATGAGGAGAGGAATGGGTAGTGAAGGCCAAATTCTTGACATCAAATGATATCTAATACCCCACAAGTTCAGACTAGAAAACTGCAGTAACATAGCCACATGTTGCTTATGGTTCCTGGTCAGGACTGCAGATCTGTGATTCTTGAAACACATATGCAGATCTTTATTTTCCCCCCACAAACTTAGGATGGCATCCTTTACATCTGTCTCCAATTGTGTAAATTAAATCGCAGAATGAACAGGTGATGTCTTATTTAATGTAGTAGGTCTTGCTAATCTTATGCTCCTAAAAGTGACTGGCTCTTACAGGTAATGCAACAGAATCACAAGGATGTGATCCAGGATTGCTGGTTGGTGTTTTAAGGACAGATTTTACCAGGTGGTACAAAGCAGTAACAGGAGGCTTACTTTAGGCTTAGCGACATGTTCAACATTTGATAACAATGGATAGCTTTCCTAAAATGCCTTATGATATTAAGGAGATGCTGGGTAGAGATCCTCAACAAATGCATTGTTGGCTATTTGACTTGTGTCAATTTTTTCTTTCTTTCAAAAATAATGGTTGCTGCCTTGATGTTGTCAACACTGGTATGAAGAAGATATCCCCTCTGAAGCAGCTGTTGCTTAAGTTCATGGTCTATTTTATAGTAATGTGCATTGGTATTATAGGCCATCCAATTTTTTTTTGTCAAGTTGTAGATAATATTTCTGTTAACATGCTTGGTGTGGTTGGATGTCCAAGTCCTGGTTAATATGTGTATCAGTGGGCTTATTGTGAAGATCGGTGACAATGTAGTCAAAAACCAGATTGCATCTATCTGGGCTCCAGAAAAAGCTTGTCAAAGAACTATTTCTTAGTTTTTGAATCTATCTATTGGTCTACCTATATTCAGGCTTCAATTTAAAAAGCTAAATAATTCATGTAATTTTTATTCAGCATTTGTACTTGTGTTGCTTGCTTACAGAAATATGTGTAATAAGAAAAATCCATAATTCATGTTATATTTGAAAAATCATAACTGTCAGATGGATATTTATTAATGGTAAATTAGAACCTTGTGTGAGCCGGACACATTCTGCACAGTAGGAAAGAAAAACATAAAGTAGGAAATAGGCAATATGGACTACACTGCACTCAGGAAGAAGGTTGTTTCTTTTAGAAATAATGAGAAACAGATTAAGAAATGTAAAATTAAAGTGTCTCCTGTTACACATGCTGTTACAGTATATTTACCACATAAAATATAATTCTTATATGCTTTATATTTTATTTACTATTATACCTCATAATATATTACTCATAGTGTTTTATTGGATTCAACTACTGGACTGCTGTATCTGTGGCTAAGGAGGATGCAGGCATGAAGGCACGTCTAGATGCTTTGGATCCATCTGTATTGCTGTAGGCATTGTCAATTATATCCAGCATTCCTTTTACATAAAATCATAGAGTTGAAAAAGTATTACCCTGATTTCCGGGGGTCCCAGTCACTGTGCTCGATGTAATCAAAGATATGGGAATTAGCCGGAGCACACGTTGGCAAAGTGAGAGGCAGGGTAACTAGGCAGGATCTTAGAGCCCTATGTATACCAGGTCAGGCCAGACCAAACACCAAGCCGAATTGTGTAATAAATGGTTTTTATTTTATCTTTATTAAAAGTCAGTCACTGCACACTTACGCACGTTCGCACTCACTCACGCAAGAGCTAAAAGAAATAAAAAGGGAAGAAAATTGACAGGGGAGTTTTTGGGGGGTTTAGCGGGAGATACTGTACCTGGTCCCGATGTCCGAGATGTCAGCGGAAGGAGCGAAGACGGATCTCAGCACGTGGAGGCTGAGGGGAGGGCTCAGCGGACAGAGTGACGGCAAGCGGAAAAGAAGCCAGGAGTGATCCGAAGAAGCGCTTGAAAACTGGGAGTAGTTATAGGGGGAAATGTGCCTGGAGGGCAGTCCTTTCCCAGGGAGGTTTCCTCCTCCCTGCCTGCATTAGGTTTCAGAGGTGAAACAAAACCTGTGAAAGTGCTTAAGCTGATGGGCTTCTGACAGGGATGTCAATGGCTTTGACAATACGTTAACTGCTCTCGCTTGTCGTTTCAATGGTTCGGAGCGCAAATCCTGTCAAGCCAGCGATTCGGGGCAGAGTACCTTTTGTGTGCTTAATGTACTTTTGATGGGCTTTTACCTGTGCATGCCTGGAGGTCTCCTGAAGCAATGTGACAGAAAATTACTGGCCTGACCAGAGTTTTTTTCTCTATTTTTCGGCCACTCGGCCATGCCGTTCTGCGTACTCGTCCAGGGGCCTCGCAAGCACTTGAGGAGATATATATTTTTCTGATAGCCAATTTTATTAATATTAAATTGTAGACCCCGGGCTCAGGCTGCTTCACCATAGTAACAAAAGACCACAATGGCCATTGACTCCATCCCTCTGCCATGCAGGAATACACACTGAAAGCACCCCCAGCAAATGGCCTTCCAACCTTTGTTTCGAAACCTCCAAAGAATGTGATTCCATCACACTCCAAAGCAGCATATTCCACTGTCAAATGGCTGTTACTGTCAGGAAGTGCTTTCTGATGCCTAGGTGAGATCTGTTTTCCTGTAGTTTGAATCTATTGCTCTGTGTCCTAATCTATGGAGAAGAAGAAAACAAGCTCGCTCCATCTCCAACATGACATTCCTTCAAATATTTAAATATGGCTATCTTGTCAATTCTTAACCTTCCTTTTGTCAGGCTAAAAATACCTAGCTCCCTAAGCTGTACTCATAGGGTATGGTTTCCAGATGCATCACCATTTTAGTCACTCTCCTCTGGACACATTTCTGCTTGTCAATATCTTTCTTGAATTTTGGTGCCCAGAAGTAGACACAGTATTCCAGGCGAGGTCTAACCAAAGCAGAGTAGAATGGTATTATTATGTTCCTTGATCTTGACATTTTACTTCTATTGATGCAGCCTAGAATCACACTGGCTTTTTTAGCTGCCACATCATACTGTTGACTCATGCTCAGCTTTTGGTCCACTAAGACTCCTAGACCCCTTTCACACATACTGTTTTCAAGCCAGATATTATCCATGCTATATCTGTGCATTTCATTCTTTCTTCCTAAGTGTAGTACCCTACATTTTTCCCTGTTAAAATTAATTTTGTTAGTTTTTACCGAGCTCTCTAATCTGTCACGGTCATTTTGAATTCTGATCCTGTCCTCTGGGGTATTAGCTATTCCTCCTAATTTTGTATCATCTGCAAATTCGATGAGCATGCCCTCTATTCCATCATCCAAGTCATTGATAAAGATATTGAACCACACTGGTCCCAGGACAGAATCCTGTGGCACCCCACTAGTCACTTCTTTCCACCATGAAGAGGAGGCACTGGTGAGCATTGTTTGCATTCAGCCAGTCATCCAATTAAATATCTACCTAACTGTAGCATTGTCTTACCCACATTTACTATGTTTGCAAGAATATCATGGTGACGGTGTCAAAGGCCTTTCTGAAATCAAGGTACACTATATTGACTGCATTCCCTTCATCCATCAAGCTTGTAACTCTATCAAAAAAAAGAGATCAGATTAGTTGAAATTGTTGAAATCTGCCATTACTGTTATCTCCCTTTTTTCCTGCATGTGTGGTCATCTGTTTTAGGAAGGCCTCATCTAAGTCTTCAGTCTGGTTTAGGAGTCTGTAATAGACCTTCAAAATGACATCCTTGTTTTTTCTCTCCCCCTTTTTACCCAGATGCTCTCGACCTAGCTTCCAGGATTTAAATCATGGATCTCTTCACAGCTGTGAACATCCTGGACGTATAATGCTACTTTTCCTCTCTTCTTATTTTATCCATTTCTCTGAAATAGATTGTAACCCTCTATTACTATATTCCAATCATGAGCCTCATCCCACCAGGTTTCAGTGATGCTTATTATATCATACCTGCTTTGCTGTGTTAAGAGTTCAAGTTCATCTTGTTTATTTCCTATGCTTTCTGCCTTAGTGTAGAGCACATGTGTCAAACACAAGGCCCATGGGCTGAATCCAGCCCACCAGGTCATTTCATGTGGCCCTCCACCTCTCCTGCACAGTGGCGTTAAAAAAAAGTAGCTGGACTGGCTGAACAAAGCCGCCTTGTTGTGTTTACTGTTCCCACCCAGACAAAGGGCATGATATACACAGAGGAAAATGTGGTAGCGGTCTTTCCCCTCCCTCCCTCCCTCCCTGGCCTGACTCCTCCATTCTTCTCCGCTTTTTCTCTTGCCTTTTCTCCCTGTTTTGCTTTTGCCAGAGCAGCACTGCAGCACTGCCACCTCTCCCACCAGCTCCAGAACTGCAGCCCCTCCTGCTGCCGCCACCTCCTTTTACTCCTGTGGCCTGGCCAGCAGGGGGCTCTGTCAGTGTCACTCCCTTGACAGTGTGGCCCGAGGCAGCAGCGGCCAGAGCGTTGGGAACTGTCCCAGAGACGGTATGGTTGGAATTGGTCTGGGCTGCTGCCACAGGACAGCAGTGAAGAAGACAAGGAGGAGAAGGTGTCAATGTCAGGTGGCGGCTTGAACAGAAAACAGAGGCAGGAGCCAAAGTGTATGGCTTTTAGTGATAAGTAGTAAAATAAACAAGAGGTTACATCATCCAAACAAAAAGAGACCGCAAACTCTACAGCTGGGCCTGGAACGAAAAATACAGGATGCAGATTCCCCGGATGTAAGACAGTTGTTGCCCTGTGCCCAACTCCCCCCAGCGTCTGACTTAAATACATAGTCCTTAACCCAGTTGGGCTGATTAAGCGTCCGCTGGCCCAGCTCACAGCTGTAGGCCCTCAGATTTCAGACGCTTCTCCTGCAAGCGTTTTGATCTGCGAACCGCCTCCTTCTCTCGCCGCCTCTGGAGGAACGTGGGGGGAGGGTCTGCAGCAAACTCCGGGCTGGAGTCAGGAACAGCAGCTTCTGTCGAGGCCAAAGCACTGGTCTCCTCTGCTGCAGGTACTGGCTCGGGGACCGCTGTGGGGTCGCTGGCAGGCCCCTCCCTTGCCTCTGCAGGAGCCCCCTCTCCCTCCCAGGGATCCACCCCCACCTGGGGTTCCCTGTCTAACTCAGAGTCCCCGTCTGAGTCGGCAGCATGCTCAGCCGGGCTCATGACAGAAGGAGGAGGAAGGTGCAGGCAGGGAGGAGGAAGTGTCACCCAGGACCGAGCTCACCAGTAAGCGCCAGCCCCCCAGTCACTGCTGGGAGGAGGCCGAGGAGGAGCTAGAATCATTCTTCTCTTCCTCAGAGAGTGACGAACTTGCCATCCTTGGAAGTTTTTAAACAGAGTGCTTTGATTGTTATATTCTTGCATGGCAGAATGGGGTTGGACTGGATGGCCTTTGGGGTCTCTTCCAACTTTAGGATTCTATGATTAAGACAGGAATACAGTTATAATCAGGGAATTCAGGAAAGGTGGGGAGTTAAAGCAAGTCCTGATCACTTGAGTCTAGTTTACAGTATTTAATTGTAGAATCATACAGTTAGAAGGAAGAACCACTGTGGAGTAGTGGTTTGAGTGTTGGACTGTGACCAGAGTTCAATTCCCTGCTCAATCATGGAAACCTGCTGCATGACCTTGGGTGCATCACACACACTCAGCCTCAGAAAATCCTATGATAGGGTTGCCTTAAATAGTGCTTGGTAATATTTGTCTGATGATTAAAAAAACACCTTTCTTTTTTCAAAAATCATTTTTCAATAAATTGTACAATAGTTGTACACCTGAATATCTGCTTGCCATTATTTTTCCTAGACTTCTAGTTTCAGAGCTAATTATAATCATATGCAGAGGCAATAATTTAAAAGAGTAGATTATTTAAAAAAGTAGATACTTTTATATAGTCTTACAGATACAACCAGCCCTTTGAGGGCAACCATAATGCTGATGTGGCCCAAGCTGAAATTGAGTTTGACACCCCTGGTGTAGAGGCATCTAAAACCATGGGCAACTCCCCCTAGCTGCTTATTTAAGGCTTTTCTCCTCCCATGGTCAGGCTCTTGTACTATTTGCTCAGTTCCCTCAATAACATTCAGATTATTATTCTAGCACTTGATGAACTCCTGCCCTCAAGAATAGTGTCATCCTCCCCCACATTAACTCAGTTTAAAGAACAGGTTGCTTACCTGTGGTCTCTGTGTCTCAGACAACTGGATGACTAGCAAGCTTACCCTAGGTGGAGGGTGAGGTCAGTTGAGGATAGCAGAAAGCACTCCTCTTTCCAAATGAAGCCTCAATCCAGACACTTTGCAGTCCAGTCTGTAGTCCTGTATGAAGGTGGAGGGCTGAGACCATGTTGCAGTTTAACAGACTTTTCTCCTCTGAGCTGTGCATTTGAAATGGCTGCATCTCTAGTAGAATGTGAGCAAGCTGCAGAAGTTATGGGGTTTTTGCCAGTTGATAAGCAAGATTGTTTGTTTCTATTACCTGTTAGGAAATGGGAAGTCCCATGCTGTTCCCCTCATAACAGAGGAATAGCTGGAAAGAACTGTGTAGTAAAGCTGTTCTTGTGATATGGTAAGCTAAGGCACAATGCACATCCAATAAATGCAAAGCCTTGTCCAGGTTGGAGGAAGGATTAGGATAAAAGGTAAATAAATAATGTTCGGTTAATATGAAAATCCAAGACCACCTTGGGAAGAAAGGAAAGATTTGTTCTCAGAACCATCTTGTCCCTATGAAAAATAAGGTATGGATTGTCTGCTCTGAGTGCACACATTTCACTGGTCCTCTTAGCTGACAAAAAATACACTTTTGAAGATCAGGTACTGAAGATCTGATGATGTAATGGTTCAATGGGCTTATACATAAATTATGACAAGACCAATGACAAGGACCAAGATAGAAAGGGGTCCCTTATCAGTGGATACACATGGGATAGACCTTTGAGAAACTTCTTATCAGTTGCACTCTTACAAGTATGTTGCATGATAACCAGAAGGCTGATGTGCTACAACTGCTGCAAGGTATACTGCAAGATAAACTTTTATCCATTAAATGCAACACTGTCTACTCCTTGGTTGGAAGAGAAGTGACCTGAGAGCTGTAGTATATTATTGGATACTACTTGCTAGTGTAGAACTGTCTGGTGAAATCTTTCTTGGACGTCTTTAAGACTTCTTGAAAGCATTTTTCTACTATATCTCCATCTCCACAAAGTGAGACAAAGTGAATTCAGTTTTGGGTGCCACACTGCCCACTGAGAGTGAGTCAGTAGTGCTGGATAGTATGGAAACCAGCTGTAATTTTGAACTATGTGCAGCAGAGTTGTAAACCATGGCTGTCTGGGCCAACAAGAAGCTATTAGTATACAATCTACTGAGTGTTCTTGGATTTTCAGCAGTACTCTGGAAATGAGTGGCATGAGAGAAAAGAGGTAGATCAAGGGACACATCCATCTGAGGAGAAAAAGTCTCCCAAGGACTTGTGTCCTATTGCTCCCTCTGCTGCAGTAGTTTTAGTTCTTGTTCATCTGTAATTATACACAAGCTCAACATGTTGTTTCTTTTGCAGATTAGCACATTACCAAAAGAAGGTGTAGTCACTGAGGAACTAGTTTATAAATATGGGGCTAGTAGGTTCTCAGTTCTTCAAAAACAATGTTCCTCCAGTGCCACTAGTCACAAAGCTTTGTAAGCCAGCTCCTACTAACAAATAAATTGATTATGAGAGGGATCTTATTCATCTGGACAATTTTAAAATCACCTTAATTCATATATCTCTAAACGAATGGGCTTTAATAGAGGATTCTAATATAATGTACTATGTTTAACATAACTGGTCTCAGGCTATCATAATCCCTATCTAAAAAAAGAGGGATAGGAATTATCCTTCTAATTACTGGCCCACTACAGTAATCCCCCCTTATCCACAGTCTTGCTTTCCATGATTTCAGTTACCCATGGTCCAAAAATATTAAACAGAAAATATCAGTGTCCAGGTAACAGCACCAAAGTGGCCTGCTCTAGGTCCTGCCACCCTTGCCTTGTCTGCCTGTCCTGTACTTTTACTGCCTTTCTGCCAACACTGCCACAGGAAACGGCTTTGGCCACACCGGAGTCAGCAGAAATACCCTCTTCCCTATCTACTACTATGTTCAGTATTATCCACAGTTTCAGCTGTTACCCAAAACATGGGTGACTTAGGGGTCTTCCCACAATGCCAGTACCTTCAAGTGACAATAGGGAATTAATTAGCTCAATTAGTCAAATAGTCCACCAATGTTTACTGGGTCCTAGCAGGAAAAACAACAACCAGAGATTCCAAAATAAGCTAAAATGTGTTTTATTGAAAGTTCAGTCATGCATGCAAAAAATCCAGCACTCACACAAGAGCTAACTGAAGGACGAAGGAGGCAAGTTGTTGATAGAGGAGTTTTTTGGAAATGGGTGATAATTATCTATCTAGAGAGCAGTGAAGAAAGCAGTAATGTGGCTTAGACTTGCGCCTAAGGACATGACTTGTTTGGGAATCAAAGTACTCAAAATAGAGGGTTTTTATACCCAGAATCTACCTGGATGGCATGGGTGTGAATGGCTCTCTCGCTGAGCAAACACTAGAGGTTGCACAATGGACAATGGGGTCCAGATGGGGTTAATGGTCTTAGTGTTAGGTGACAAAGAGTTAATGGCTATCATAATAGCTTTGTAATTGTGGATGGCTGAAGGAATAATACAGGGAAATGTGCAGGTGCAAGGAGGAAGGGCTGTGTCGTCGGTTTCCAGGACCAAGACTCAGACTCAGAGTCTGAGGCAGCAGAACCTGCTCTGAGCCCTGACACAGAGACTGCTGCAGCAGAACCTGCAGAGCAGACAGTACCACCACCAGCACCAGGATAGATGTGTCAGCCCCAGCAGGGAGCCCTGCTCACTCTGACACAGAGAATGATCTAGCAGTACCCATCTTTTCCCAGCATAGACACCAAAAGGGTCTCCTGCATTGCTCCCAGCGAATTTATGCCAAGCACCAATTAATCAGGCACCAGCCTGATCCTGGAGCCTATAAGAACTGAGCCTTAACGTTATTATTATGTTTTTTGCTATGCTCAGTGGTCCCTTCCAGGGAATTCTTTACAAAAATTGTGTTTTTCCATGTGGACATAGATTAGTAAAGCCTCTATCCCATATATTTTTCTTTTGTAATTTTTATAGACATGAGAGATTAAGATTAATTATATTTCTCCTAAATAAATTCCCTCTGAATGGTATTCAGTTTATCTATTAGTAGAGACTAATAAAATGTATAATAGAAATTTCTGCAAAATTTCTTTTCTTTTCTGTGTTGCTAAGATTTGTAAAATTATGATTCAGACACATATGTAATACTTGGGGCTTGTCTCACCTTTTAAATTGTATTATGTCTCTTATGTTTTTTAAAAATTAAATGGTTACTGGATTGATATAACTCATGTCTGTTTTATATTATTTTCTATATTTTCTATATTTTCTATATCTTTTCTATATGTTTTGTATGAAGGATATCTTATGTTTTAATGGTCTGTGACTGCCTAATAAGGATTGAATTGGATTGCTTGGATGAGGAACTCTGATGGTATCTGGATGGATGATGCTTTACAATGAGTCAAAGAGGACTGGGATGTTTTACAGGATGGATGAGAAAGAGATTTGGACCTCAAGAAAGAGGAAGTGAAGTTTTCCTGAAGGGTTTCTGAGAGCAATATGGCCAGAACTGCTGTCCAAAATCCATTTTTCTGGTTATAGTTCATGCCCTGAATAAGGATCACATGGTCTCATCTGTTATGTTGGCATTGCTCCATGATATGGTCATCATATTGATGATGTTATGTTTTCCAATATTGTATGCAACAAGCATGTTGTAGGGATGGAGGAATGTGTTACATCTGCTTAGAAGATGCATAACCATCTATGTTGTTATGTAGTACTGAGTAATGCCGTACTACATGGGATACTGAAAATATGTAACTAATGTAATATAGTGGACCATAGACTTTGCTGTCATGGGTTTTGCTGTATGTGTGCATTGAAGCTTAATTGTCAATACTTACTGTTATGACGTCTTGTCTTTTGCTGTTTGCTTTGCCTGTCCTGGCCAGGCCAATGTAGTACGTCCTGCTATGTATTAAGCAGGTCTAGTTAGTACTTGCTGTTAATTGTGTTTAATGGGGTTATTATATACCTTGATTGATTGCATCCATATTATATTACATATATGTATCACTGCTTGCATAGAACCTAGAGCATAAGTAGTGCCTTGGTATATTGTACCAAGGCAGGTAATTTAGATACTGTAAGTTGCTAATGTATGATTTGTACTTGTTCCTAGGAAACAGGGACCATGCAATGAAATTGTGATGTGCTGTGAAGGGATGATGGGATAAGAACAATTAGGAAAACAAGGCTGTGTTGTAAAGGATGCTGGGATAAGCTGGGAAACTAAAGGCAATAAACAGAGCAGTTACTTGAAGACGTTTTGATGGATAACCAGATGCCAAATTAGCCTTCAAAGGTTATTTTATGATCTAGCCTAACATCAGTAGAGAAGTTTTATATCAGCCGGGATCAAACAGAAACAGGATGCTAGGCTAGGAAGGTTTGGTATCAAGCTAAGCAAGAAGAAAAGGCAATAAAAGAGCAAAGGAGATAGCAATGTAGGGATGTGAACAACCAAAGCAAGCCTGGACAACACAGGAGACTGGTGAATTAATGAGACACATGAATTCTACCAATCAATGCAATGAGCACTGAATAATTATTAATTGAAATTATATAAGCTTGTTGGGCTGACACTCCTCAGTTTTGGCAACTGAAAGTTATGTCTGGTAGCAATCTGTACTTTCTATAATGAAGAAGGCTTCTGTTCACATGCAGTTTCACATTCTGAGTGTTCACCCTGGGAAGCAGATTGGAGCCTGGTACCACATCATTGGTCTTGGCATTGAAGAGGCCTTCCCTATCAAAGAAAGGTGTTAAATTTTGGCCCCAGGACCTTCCATTAGCTTTTCCATTAGATTTCTGACACCCTTGGCGACAAATCGGAATGGAAGTAGGAACTCTCTTGTAATACATAAAGTGGCCCTTTTCACTTTGGCTGCAAAAAATATTAGAAAGAGAGAGTTAGATAAAATTGTCATAAAACTGTCACATAGACTAAACGCATGAACACAATTTTCATGTTGGCAACTTAGAAATCTTCCTATAATATGAATTGTTCCTATTCTTTGTATTAGCTTGTTAATACCTTTGGTTACTGCATGTAAAATTATGGTGCACTTTTTGCACTTTTACTTTTGGACTTTTTATTTTAAATGTTTTGTATATTCTAAAGGTATTTGCCATGGCTTTTGGCCAGCACAATAAATCTATTGAACGTGTGTACAGTACTATAGGTGCTCTAACACTACCCAGTCTCTTAGTATGGCTCTGTTACTATCAGTGATCTGATTGTGGTACAATG
This sequence comes from Cyclura pinguis, assembly GCA_030412105.1. Lineage (NCBI taxonomy): Eukaryota > Metazoa > Chordata > Lepidosauria > Squamata > Iguanidae > Cyclura > Cyclura pinguis. The sequence goes on from CM059601.1 coordinate 135,608,393, forward strand.
TCCTTCTGCAAAATTCTTGTGCTTGCACAGAACAGTCCTTGTCCTTATCCAGACCAGGTCCTTGCAAAGTCCTTCTGCTAGAGTTCCTTATGCTGTTTGTGGCCCCAAAGCTCAGAAGTGGTAATGCTGGCAATCCTAATAAACCTAAAAGAGCCTGTCATTCATCTTATTTTTTTTTTAAAAAAAATAACATTTCATATTATCTCTGGTTTTCATTATTCATGGTAGGTCACAGAATGTATCCCCTACAGTTATGGAGGACCTACTATATTATTTCTTTTTAGGACTGAAAAGAAAATACAGCATACAGTCAGCTCTTCACATTTGTGGATTTAACTGTCATGAATGTTATTATTTGTAAATTTCTACAATCCCTGTCACCTCACCTTACTTCTTTTCCAGGGCATCTTCCTTCTTGGTGTCTCTGCTCAGGCTGTGCAGCACTTTAAATGCCCACCTTTCGTCCTCCTCCTCCACCAGCAGCTGCTTGGCCAGCTAAGGATGGCTTCCAGCCCTATTTCTCAGCACCACAAACCTTCTCCCAATGCATACCCACAATCAAAGAAGGAAATAGTTGAGAGAGAGTGGGTATAGGGCACCTTGCCAGCCCACCCTTTTCCCACTCCTTTCCCTGACCTAGTTTGGACCCTGGGTGCTCTTTCTCCCCACCGTGACTTGATCACCTTCCCAAACACAAACACACACACACACACACTTTGATATTTGCAATTTTTCCACTTTTGTAGGGCTTCTGTACCTGTTACCCAAGGGAAAGTGTAGATCCAACAGTATTATGAAATGAATATAACATAAACAGTCTTTGGAGGGTGAAAATCAGACAATGGATTTAGTACTTAATATGAATGTTTGTTTAGCTTTATAACTGCTGTAGAACCATATAAGAAGAGCCAGCATTGTGTATAGTAGTTTGAATGCTGGACTAGGACACTAGGAAACCAGAGTTCAAATCGTTGCTTGGCTATGGAAACCCCTGCGTGGCCTCAGATAAGTCATACTTCCCATTCTCTGAGAATGGCAAGTGTTACCCTGTTTTCTGGGGGTCCTGGGAGGGACACCAAATTGCTCTCAAAATTATACAAGTTGGGGAAATTAGTCAAAGAGCACAAGTTAGCACTGCGAGAGGCAGGGTAACGTAGCGAGATCTTGAACCCAATGTCTACGGGATCAGGCCGAGTCAAGGAGCAAACCAGAGTGAAATAACCAAAGTGATTTTTATTAAAAATACAATCAATCAGTGTATGCAACACAAACATACAGAGAAACTACAGAAATAAAGGTTGGCGGGGGATGGAGGGAATTTTAGAGGAGTTGTTGGTTTGGGCGATATTTCACCTGTCCTGAAGCCCGGTCGGAAACGGAGAAGCTGAGGAACATGGATCTCAGCACGTGGAGCTGAGGGGAAGGCTCACTGGACAAAACGACAGCAAGGCGGGATGGAAGCCAAGAGTGATCCGAAGAAGTTTTCAAAATCAGGGGGTTTTATAAGGAGAATTGTGACCGCAGACTAGGTCGGACTTGGGGAAAACAATGGATTTGGGGCTGGAGACAAAGCTTCCAAAAGGTCATAATCTGAATGATTGAATTATTGCCAAATTGTCAATAGAGTAGCCAGTATGCAAACGCAGAGTGCTCGGACGTTGTATAGTCAGATCATCAAGCTGCCAGCTCGGGGCAGAGGATCTTTTGAAAGTTGCGTGCATACATAATTGAGTACTTGCCTTGAGGTCTCCTGAAGCCACAAGTCGGCTATTTTCTGGCCTGCCTGTATTGTGTTGTAATATTACAGCAATTATCGGCCGAGCCTGTGTGCGTGCTTGTCTGGGGCCCTCACAAGCACGTGGAGGGGACAGAAGGCCAAATTATTGATATCAAAAGATATCTTTTAATATTCCCCAAGCTCGGGCTAGCCAGGGCAGTAACACAAGAACAAACCCCCTCTGAACAAATTCTGGAAAGAAAACCTCGAGAAAATTTGTCTTAGCATTGCTTAACTCAGAAGTGACCTGAAGCACACAACAACAACAAGGTACCAAACTAATATCCACAAACAGCAAAGTTGAGAATATATCAGCTTCCTAAGCAGTCATTCCTATATCTCTTAAGGAAAAGCACAATCAGTACAAATTTGCATTCGTCTATAGGAAAACCTGATTTAGCCCTGAGCCTTTCCTGCCAAAATTAAAAAGCCACAACTTCTGTCTTCTACCTGCTGTGTTTTTCCTTTATGGATTTGTTCTGCACAAAGATATTAAACACTCTGTCACTCCAGTCACACGTTTGTCAACTGATAGTCTATAATAAATAAATTTTGGGTCCTATACTGGGAGAAAAACAGGACATAAATCAAAGAAAAATTAAAGAAAAAAAACACAGGGTGATATGCTTAAGACCATGGACTTCAAGAGGCTTAGCAGGACTTAATTATGTAACAAATATGAATACAGAAGTATATTTGTTATTCATTGTTAGATTTTTACCCTCCATTTTAACATCCTAATAAGTGCTAAAGGGCAGTATAAGCATCAGCGTAAGCATCATATAACAGTGAATGTGACCAGGCTTGCTACTTTCTCAGATGAGTAGGGCAACTCCCCAAGCTGATAAAGTGCCTGTCATTTCAAATGCACAGCTGTGCCTTCTCCTTTAAAAAACTACTTATGAGTAAAGAATGATGTCATGCCCTGCTTCCAGAACATGGACTCTGACTCAGAGTCTGAAACACGGGACATGCCATAGACTGAAACAGGGGGCATGCCAGGACCGGCTGTACAGGAAGAGGTTACAGTGCCACAAACTGAAGAGGGGGCAGTGCCAGCTACAGCAGAGAGTCCTGCCTCTTCAGACATAGAAGAGCACTTACCTGTACCCACCTTTGCAGAGCACAGACAGCAAAGAGAAAGCTGGCATCATTCTCTCAGAATTTATAACTGGCAACAATTAATCAAGCCATAGCTCACTAGGCTTCAGTCCTATATATTTGACATCCTTCCCCTCCAGGAGTTGTCAAAGCTTATCTGACTTCCTACCCTGGATACCTTGCTGAATACTCTGACTGACCTTGGACACTCTCTTGTCTTGGAACCCTGTTGGACTTTATTTATGACCCTGTGCTTACTGTCTGGAAGTAACTAACTAGCTGGAAGCTATTCAGTGTGTTTTGTTTGAATTATCAGCTATGTCAGGACTAAGACAGGACAAGTGAGGTGTTTCAAAGGTAATTTTAGAACTGCTTTAGAGTTCTATGGTAGTGTCTTTTCTGATTGCATTTTAAATACTGTATATTACTCAGCTGAATCAACATTTATAAATATAAACTATAATCATAGAATCATATAGTTGGAAGAGACCACAAAGCCATTGAGTCCAACCCTCTGCCATGTGGGAACACACACTCAAAGCACTCCCAGCAAATGGCCATCCAGACTCTGTTTAAAAATCTTCAAAGAAAGTGACTCCACCACACTCTCAGGCACCATATTGCACCTACCATTAAAAGTTCTTCCTGGTGTTTAGGTGAAATCTCTTTTCCTGTAATTTGAATCCACTGTTCCATATCCTAGCCTCTGGAGCAGCAGAAAACAACCTTGCTCCATCTTCAACAGGACATCCATTCAAATATATAAACATGGCTATCATGTCACCTCTTAACCATCTTTTCATCAGGCTAAACATGTCTAGCTCCCAAAGCCACTCCTCACAAGACATGGTTTCCAGACCCTTTACCATTTTGGTCACTCTCCTCTGTACATATTCCAGCTTATAAATATCTTTAATTTGTGGGGCACAAATTGGACACAATACTGCAGGTGAGGTCTAACCAAACCAGAAGAGAGTGGTATTATTACTCCCCTTGATCTCGACAATATACTCCTATAGATGCAACCTAGAATCACATTGGCTTTTTTAGTTGCTGCATCACACTCTTTATTCATGTTCAGCTTGTGGTCCATTGAAACTCTACTAAGACTCACATATACTGTTTTCAAGTCATGTGTCACCCATCCTACATCTGTGCATTTCATTCTTTCTTCCTCAATGTAGTACCCTACATTTCTCTCTGCTACAATTCATTTTGTTAGCTTCAGCCCAGCTCTCTAATCTGTCAAGGTCATTTTGAATTTTGATCCTATCTCCTGGGCTGTTAGCTATCCCTCCTAATTTGGTGTCATCTGCACATTTGATGAGCATGCCCTTTATTCCATTATCCACTTCATTTACAAAGATGTTGAATAGCACTGGCCCCAGGACAGTGTTACCCTGATTTCTGGGGGTCCCGAGAGGTACACCTAAACGCGCTCTCAATTATATAAGTTGGGGAAAATAGCCAAGAGCACAGCCTAGCAATGCGAGAGGCAGGGTAACGTAGCGAGATCTTGAACCCTATGTTTACGGGGTCAGACCGAGCCAAGGAGCACGCAGAAGTTGAAATAATAAATGTGGTTTTATTAAAAATACAATCAAACAGTGTATGCAGCGCACTCACACAGACACTAAAGAAATAAAGGTTGGAGTGGGATAGAGGGATTTTTAGAGGAGTTGTTGATTTGGGTAATACTATACCTGTCCTGAAGCCCGGTTAGAAGCGGAGAAGCTGGGGAGCGTGGATCTCAGCACTTGGAGCTGAGGGGAAGGCTCGCTGGACAAAGCGACAGCAAGGCGGGATGGAAGCCAAGAGCAATCCAAGGAAGCGCTCAAGTCAGGTTTTTTTATAGGGAAAATTGTGACCGCAGGCTAGTTCGGACTTGGGGAAAACAATGAGTTTGGGGCTGAAGACAAAGCCTCCGAAAGGTCAGAATTTGAATGATTGAATTGTAGCCAAATTGTCAATAGGGTAGCCAGTATGCAAACGCGGAGTGCTTGAGCGTTGTATAGTCTGATCATCAGGTTGCCAGCGCGGGGCAGAGGATCTTTTGAAAGTTGCGTGCATACATAATTGAGGTACTTGCCTTGAGGTGTCCTGAAGCTGCGAATCGGCTACTTCTGGCCTGCCTGTATTTGTTTGGAATATTACAGCGATTATCGTCTGAGCCTGTGTGCGTGCTTGTCCGGGGGCCTCGCAAGCATGTGGAGAGGAATGGATAAATGAGGCTGAATTATTGATATCAAAAGATATCTTTATATCCCACAAGCTCGGGCTCGCCATGGCGGTAACAACAGAAACCTGTGGCACAGCACTGGTCACTTATTTCCAGGATGAAGAGGAAAAATTGGTGTGCACCCTCTGGGTTCAGCCAGACAGCCTATTACAAATCCCCCTAAAAAGTAGCATTATCTAACCTACATTTTACAATCAGTTTAATGATTTGCACTAGGACCTTTTCTGGTATTGATAGCAGGCTGATTGGGCGTAATTCTTTGGGTCCTCTTTTCCCCCCCTTTTGAAGATGGGGACAACATTTGCCCTCCTCCAATCTGCTGGGACTTTTTCTGATTTCCAGGAACTCTCAAGAATGATTGCCAGTGGTTCTGAAATTACTTCTGCCAGTTCTTTTAATATACTTGCATGTAGTTTATCTGGCCCTTGTGATCTGAATTCATTTAGAGTAGCCAGGTATTTCTGTGCTACCTCTTTACCTATTCTGTACTGTATCTCCCCTATTGCATCATCTGTTCCATTTTCTCAAGGTTGAACACTTTTTTTTTTTTGGTGTGGGGTGTCTGGCCAGTTCACCAAAGGCAAGGGAGTTCTCTTTAGAGGATGTGAAGGCAGCAAAAGACACCAGTTGTAGGTCAAAAAGTATCAGATTTATTCAACAGTAAGCAGTTTAAATCTCATAAGCATGTGAGCAGCATTAACACACAGTTATAGATGAAATCCACTTGAACCTAGATAACATAAAGATGGATGTTCTCACCAAAGTTAATTTCCTTCAGTCAGCCAGGGGTAGGAGCCCACACAGAAAGTGGCAAAGGAGATCCCCATCTGGTAGCCATTATGCGTGGCACTGCAGCTGTCAACCCATGCTGAGGGCACCCCCGAGAGCACAGTCCATGGAGTATTTATACTCCCTGACCCAGGAGACTCAGCTGTCATCCACAGAATCTTTGAGAGTTCTCACACATCTGGGACAAGCTAACTTCTTCCCTGTGCCCACTGTCTAGTGCTGCTTGGCTTTTGGACTCAAGCCAAGGGCAGGTTCCACTTAGCTGACATAACCTGAAACTTTGTTTTGTGAACATTTTAAACTGGCAAGCATACAGAGTCCTTGACCTTGTGAGAGCAAAGCAAAATACAGAAATCAAGGCAACAGTGTGCTTAATTACCCAGAATTCTTACTAGCAGCAGACAGAAACTTAAAATATGGAGAAACAAACTGGGGCCAGGACATTCCTACACCTCCTCAAGATTACAACAGTCTTCCAGTTATTTCCCATACAGCGGGGAGAAGACCAAGGCAAAGAAGGCATTGAGTAGTTCTGCCTTTTCTCTGTCCCCTGTTACCACTTCACCATCTTCTCCTCGCAGTGGCCCTAACATCTCCTTGTTTTTCCTTCTGCTACAGACATAACCCAAAAACCTCTTTTTATTATTTTTAACCTCTCTAACAAGGCCAAGCTATGCTTTAGCTTTTCTGACTTTTCCCTACATGTGCTGGCTATTTGTTTGAATTCTTCTTTGGTGATTCCCTCCTTTTTCCATTTCTTGTACATGGCCCTTATAAATCTTAGTTCTTTAGACATTCATCCTGGTTTCTTTAAAAACTTTCCATTTTTCCTCCTCAATGGAATTGTTTGAAACTGTGTCATCAGTATCTCAATTTTAAGAAATTCCCACTCATCATAAACTCCTTTCTTTTCTAGTATGCCTGACCACAGGATGACACCTAATATTTCCCGAAGTTTACTGAAATCAGCTTTCTTAAAGACTGGAATGCAAGTCTGACTATGCTTGGCTTCCCCTTTCTACTTTATAACAAACTCTAGGAGAACACAGTTACTCCCACCTAGAGATCCTAACCCTTCCATCCCATTAACCAGGTCATCACTGTTGGTTAGGATCAGGTGCAAAATAGATCATCCCCTTGTTCCCTCTTCCACCTTCTGGACAATGAAATTGTCTGCAAGACAAGTGAGGAATTATGGACCTGATATTCTTGGCAGAATTTGACTTCCAACAAATATCAGGATAATGTCATGCCCTGTTTCCAGAACATTGACTCTGACTCAGCATCTGAAACAGGGAACATGCCAGGATCTGCTGTACAGGAAGAGGTTACAGTGCCACAATCAGAACAACCAGTGCCAGCTCCAGCTGAGAGTCCTGCCCCTTCAGATACAGAAGATAACTTGACAGTACTGTTATCTCACTTGAAAACCCTGCCCCGGGGTCTACAATTTTGATATTAAAATATGATTCAATGTGCCTGAGAGGTCACCCGGATGGGCACGTAGGCAGCAATGGTCAAAGATTGAAAACCAGGTCAGGCCAGTAAATCCCCCAGTCATGTAGCCCCAGGAGACCTCAAGCTGTGTAAACCCACAATAAACAGAGGGTCCTCAGCCCCGAGACACCGACTTGAGGGGATTAGCATGTCTGCCCCAAGTTGAGCAAATATTCCATCAGGCGAGGACCATTTACATGAAGTCACACCACAAATGAACACAGCTGAAGATCCTGAGACTTTGGCAAATCTTGCAATCCCATCACACAAAGGAAATTGCCATGGTGGAGCTTCGTTATCGCTTCAACACCCATTGTTCTCCCCAGGAAAGGATTAGTTCTCCAGATACTTTTTCCCATACAAATAGTCCCAGTTTTGAGCGGTTCTTTGGATCACTCCCAGTCATCTCCGCAGACTGTTTCTCCGTCCATTGAGTGATCCCTCAGCCCTCTCCGTGCTGAGCTGTACTACTTCATTGTTTTTCCTGGACCAAGGACTTCAGGAAAAACATGCAGTATTACCCCAGCTGCTGCAACCCCTCCAATACTCCCCTATCCAATTTCCTCTCTTTCGTTTCTTAATAGCTCTTGGGTGGGTGGGTGTGCATGATTGCGTTGGTGCGTGAGGCTTGCATTCAATAAAATCATTTATTGGACATTCTTGTTTAGTTTTTGGCTTGGTCTGACCCCGTAAAAACTGAGTAAAAAGACCCTGCTAGGTTACCCTGCCTCTCGCATTGCTTGTGCTTGTGCTCTGGCTAGTTTCCATTCCCCATCACGTGGAGCACATTGAGGTGTCCCCCAAGGGACCCCAGAAATCAGGGTAACAGTACCTACCTTTGCTGAGTGCAGACTACAAAGAAAAAGCCTATGCCAATCCCAGAGAATGTGATGGGTAACAATTAATTAGGCAACAGCTGCACTAGGTGGCTGACCTATATAGCTGCCACCTTTCCCATCCAGAAGTTGTCAGAGCTTATCTGAACTCTCTGTTTGCTGGATGCCTTGAGAAACTCTGTGCCTGACTCTTGATTACTCTGACTGATTTTGGACTTGCTGCCTTTGAACTCTGTTGGATTTTTATTTGATCTTGTGCTTACTGTTTTGTTTGAATTATCAGCTGTGCTGCTGGGACTGAAATAGGATAGATAATTGAAATCTCCAATTACTACTCTCCCTCTTTTTTTCCAAATGTGTGGTCATCTGTTTTAGGAAGGCCTCATTTAAGTCCTCAGTCTGGTTTGGGTTGTTTTTTCTCTCCCCCTTAATTTTTTCCCAGATGCTATCAACCTGGCTTCCAGGATTTACGTCATGGATCTCTTCACAGGTGTAAACATCCAAAAATAATGCTCCTCCTCTACCCTTCCTGTTTGGTCTATTTCTCCGAAGTAGATTATACCCCTCTATTACTACATTCCAATCATGAATCTCATCCCACAAGGTTTCAGTGATGCATATTATATCTGCTTTGCTGTATTAAGAATTCAAATTTTTCACTAAAATAACAGACAGAGCAAAGAATTAGGCTTCATATACAGATAGAGGCTAATATTGTTCTTCAAAGCTCTTTTAGATAGCTTCCTTAGGTCTTGAAACCCTCATAAGCACCAGTATCACAAACAGCCCTCTGCCTACATTATTACTAAAGACTCAACCCCCAAATCCAGGCCACACTTTCTGGCCATATTCCATAATGGTTTGATTTCCTTTCTGCTTCTCTCTAGGCTTTCCCTGCAGAAAACAAAAACCTCTCCCACTCAGACAGCCCCCCTGGCTGACCGAGGAACTATTTCAGAGCTCTCTTTGGCTGAAGGTCTGACTGCCTCAAAGGCATTCAGTATTTGTCTTTTTTTAACATATTCTCCTCCTAAGCCTCCAGCCGCTCCCTCACATTAATGGCATGTGTTTCTCTCTTGAGTAACTGTTCTGGTTACCTGGCAATCCGTTGCTGGGTTACTCTGGCATTCAGGATATCCATACACCCCAGCACTCCATCACAAGTGACTAGATATGTAAACAGGCCATCTCCCTCATAAAGGCGAGGTACTTAAGATATGCAAACTTACATATCAGAGGCCCATTCACATTTCACAATTTTAGAAATGTTATTCTATTTTAACTGCCAGGGCTGTATCCTATGGAATTTTGGGGTTTGTAGTTTCGTGAGCCAGTAGAACAACCTGGCAGAAAGTTCTCAATGGCCCCTCCCCAAACTGCCAAACAGAGGATTCCACAGAACAGAAACATGGCAGTTAAAGTGTAATAATAATGCTACTGTTGTGCAGTGTAAATGGGCCACTGATATGAGTTTGCTTATTCTGAGTGCCTCCAGTGCACTGCTATGTTGTGCTGTGATGTTGGATTCAAACCCTATGACTGAATTTAGACTGTAAAGCAGAGCTTCTGCATTCCACCCTTTGCGGGTTGTGGACAGATGATAGTTTATATAGAAGCTGGTGCTTGGTGTCACCAACACAATGTTTTCAATAAAGAGAACATTTGATAAGATGAATGACATACTTGGGAAATGAGAAAAGACAGGGGTCTGTTAGCATTGGCTACATTATTGACAGAAAGAAGAGTGAGGGAAGAAGTGAAATGAAGCCTGAGAACATTATTCTACAGGTGAAGAGATAATAAAAAGAAGGAACACACCAGTGAATCCTAACTATCTTCCTCTACTTCTATAGCCCCTAGTAGCACATAGCAACTTGTGTCCTGTGCTAGCTACTTTTTCACTCTCAAGAAAACACATAGGGTTTTTCCAGTGTATTTAATGAGGTATATGAGGCATAGCTTACAACTGTTGCTGGAGCTAACTATCTACAACATATATTTAGTTATATAGTGATACATACTTTAACACACACACAATTCCCATTGGTGGATTCTCTGGTTCTTCTCCTTTCCCAAACTTCCAACAGTTCCCACGGGACTTTATTTCCATGCTTTGAGCTAATGCATTTCCGTTCTTTGTGTATCTGCCTTAACACTGGCCAGACAGCTTGAGGCCGGCTTTTTCCAATATATTTTCTTTGATCCCTCTTCACTAGGATGAGATGCCTAGATCCTTTCCTTTGATATACAATACACTGTCACCTACAATTGTAGCCTTGGTACTCTAATATTCATACATAGTAAATCACTTGTTGATTGCTATCATTTTTAAATAAACAGAGTCATGCCTTGACAGCATGGTTGAATACTCCCTTACAACTAGCATTCAGATTTTAACTGATGTTAAACATATGGTGGCTTTTAACACATGATATTCTTCAGGCCTTATGTTACATCCATAGGATAACTCACTACAGCAACATTTTATACTAGCATAGTCCACAATGATGTATTATTGTGGATGAGCCACACTATCAGTTATGTCATGGAACACAGCATGTGCACATGTGACTGAACATTTCTTCTCTTCCAACTCAATTTCTTAACACCATATGGACAAAATTTCTCTCTTCTAGATCTTGATCTCTGGAGAACTGATTGACGAAAACAACCATGACAATTTATTCCCTCAGGCAATAATTCATCTCGGCAAATCTTTACTCTTACATACTTCTAAGTGGGTGATGTCTAAAAATAGATACATTGTACATTTCTCATATAATCTCAGAGTCTTATGCATTCCTGATGGTCCTCAAAGAGCTGCATCAGTTCTGGCTCAACCATCCCCAACTCCAACAGTTGAGACATACTCTGCTTCTGTTGAACAAAGTGAAAGCATGGCTTGCTGGAAAGCGGCAGACAGAAATGGTGTGTACATGTACATGTAGTCAGAAGGAAAGAGTAAAAAAGAGCCACACAAACTCATTCTGGCCCCTTCCTCTCTGCCTTTCCTGTCAGTAGTCCCACCTATCAGGCAGAGTGGAACAGCACTTCACAAAAAAGAACATAAATTGCACATCTCTCCTCCCCCCTCCCGAAAAAAAATAAATGAGTCAGTGACCTTCCTCTGCATAATGGAGCAGCCTGACAAGAACACTAACAGATCTTCTGGCCATGGAGATATCAAGCAAAGTTCTCAGCCAGCACTCTTACAACCCTGCTCACTACAGCTGCAATTTTACATATACAGACATGCATTGGGTTGTGCTGTCAGAACATTCTAACAGATACTAGACACTTAAGTCTCTTATTTTTTGAAAAAATGGATTTGATTGTATTAATTCTGACACAACTATGCCTTGTCACTAAACATAGTGATGTATTTGTAATTAAGCTCCGCTGCTCTGCAATGCCACACTCCCCAAAACCCTCTACTCCTTGCAGACTTAAATCTCTCACCAACACCAGAGGAGAGGCCTGAAGCTTGCATACAAGCCATGTACCTTAGGTAAAGCATTCCCAGAATGAAAACTTGGGCAGGGAGTCTCCCTTTCCAGGACAGCTGCACTAGATACTTCCAGCTGCCCGTCGCTTGTGCCAGGTGCAAGGGCGGTAATTCCACGGAGAGGCTATTTGTTTTCCCGGGTACAGATGATAAGTCGGTTCTGTCCCACTGCTAAAATGTGACCACCGTTTGCCCAGCTGTTCACAGTCCAGTGCTACCGCTCCGGTCCCTCAGAATTAGGTTTTCCTTTTGCATAGCTGACTCCTCCTACTTCCAGCTGTCAACCACCCATGCTGCGCTGCTCCAACCAAACCATTCCTCCTCCAAAGCATCGTTTTTATGCAAACGAACCATAGGCAAGGTGTCTCCAATCACACACCACGGCCTTCTTTGCGTGAAGTCAGCTGGCCACTCAGTGAGCCTGAGGGCTGGGCTGTCAAGCGCTGCTGCGAAGCTTCGGCTTCTAAATTGTTGCTATAGTGCCCCCCCCCCGCACTCAGGGAGCAGGTTCTCAGATCTGTCAACGTGCTCTCAGTCTGAATATTCTGGCTTGTCTCTGATTGGCTCTGCTGTACTCAAGATCCTGCAAAGCATGTTATTAACTGGCTGGGGAAGCTGTCCGTCAACTGCGGGATTGTAGACTTGAGACACTGGAAAATACTTTGAGAGATTCAATTCTTGTGAGCTCTCAAATAGTTTGTATTCTCCCTATAGTTGTCTGCTTACAGTCTCTACGAAAGTGGGGTGAAAGAAAGCTACTCTGCCCTTCTGAAAATGGAGTGGAACTCCTTGTTGATGCTCTTGGAAGCCGCAGAATACTTGGAACGGAGAGAAAGAGGTAAATGAAAATCCACACATTGAGCTCCACTTGTCTCCCCGCAACCTGTAGAGCTGAGGCGTAATGGGCCCTCCGAGATTTAAAAATTCACAGGCTTCCACAGGAGGTTTTTTTTTTAATTGCTCCAGTTCTCTACATATCCTTCCTTTTTTCTTCATGGTGGTGTTCTTCCTCTCCACCACTCCATTCCCTCGTTTTCCATAAAGCTATCAGTTAATCTGTACGCTTCCGTTTTTGTTTGCTTCTATTTTTGTATAAATATGATATAAACAGTCTTTTTCTCTCTCTTCCTTCTCCAATAGAAGCAGAGCACGGCTATGCTTCAGTGTTGCCTTTCTGCAGTGACTACACCGGAAGGAAAACAAAGCTCAGAAAATCTCCGAGTAACCGGTCAGTGTTGGCGCTTCCATTCCTTCATGGGGGCATCTTTTTTCTCGAAGTGCTCCGTTTAATGCCATAGTCAAATTTCGCGATCGCCGCCGCCATTTTCCCCACTCTTGGGTTGGGTTGGGTTGTTTCGCTCTCCGGCGAGCGCTGCCACGCGTACAGCACGGGCGCTGAAGCAGCCTCCCCGGCGCGCACACCCCATCCCTTTGCGGCTCAGCTTGAAGATTTAAAGTTAATTTCCTCCATGCTTTAAAAGTGTGACTGATACACTTGGGTTTTTTATACATTTACTCGGAAGTAGTCGGCTCGGCCTGGATGCTTCACCCAAGACCCTGCGGGCTCTGCCTGCCTAGGATCGGGCACGGGCAGAACGCACCCCTTCCTTCTCATCGAGCGATGTGGCCTGAATGGATTCGCGTCCTTCCTCTACTAAAACTTATCGAAAAGATCAGAGTCCGGGGCTTCGGGGTGTCGTTGCGCGTAGAGCTCTAGCGGGCTTCTGGCCCGCCGCCTTCCCTCTTGGCCCCGGCGACCCGTCCTCACCTGCGGCCAGGATTGGCGGCGGCGGCGGCCACGAAGCTCTGGCGGCCCTCTGGGCAGCTTCCGGGCAGCTTTACTTGGCTGCCGCTCCGTCCGGACAGTGCCCCGGGTGACCAATGTCTTTAGGAAGGCATTGGCACTTCTGCCTAATCTCTCATCTGTTACTTTTGTCATCCTCTTTCTTTGCTCATACAAACGTCTTGCTGAAAATTGTGTACAACAAAGAAATCCAAAATAATCGTCACCTTTCCTCGTTTTCCTAGGCACCTACAAAACCTGATAGTTTGTAGTCTTCAGCTATTCTGAATGAAGCCAATGAAGCATTGTATCTAAAAGCAGAAATTACCTTATTATATTTAAATTATTTTTATGACAGGGATAGCCACTCTGCTGTGGAAACCCACTATGGGACCTTGGATACATCACTCACTCTCCAGCCTCAGAAAACCCGGTGATCTTAGGGTCACAATAAGCCAGACACTACTTGAAGTCACAGAACAACAGTATTTCAGTTAATGAAGTCAATGTGTTCCTGACTATTACTTCCTTAACAGAAAGTTTGGTGTCAGGGGAAGGATAGGGATAGGTCCCTGCATCACCGCAGAAAGGGAGTTACACCCCTGTGAAGTGAAAGCCTTGCAGAAGTAGACAGAAAAGCATTTCAGCCTTCTAGAGACCACTTCTAAAATACTTCCAGGATTTTTTTTTTCCTTTCTCAAGCCTATGATTTCCATTTTGATGGCCAAACCTGTAGATGGGGGGGAGGGTAGCTGCTGATGCAAGATTTACCTGCTTTCCCTATTTTTCTCTGTTTTGCTTTTCATGTATGCTTACTATGAGATTCTGGAGGCAGTTAGAATCATAGAATCATAGATTTGGAGGAGACCCCAGGGGCTATCCAGTCCAACCCCCTGCTATGCAGGAACACACATCAAAGCATTCCCAACAGATGGCCATCCAACCACTGCTTAAAAACCTCCAAAGAAGGGAGACTCCACCACACTCCGAGGCAGCATACTCCACTGCCAGACAGCTCTAACTATCAGGAAGTTCTTCCAGAGGTTCAGGTGGAATCTCTTTTCCTGCAGCTTGAACCCATTGCTCCTTGTCCTAGTCTCTGGAACAGCAGAAAACAAGCCCACTCCCTCCTCTACATGACATCTCTTCAAATATTTAGACATGGCTATCATGTCCCCTTCTTAACCTTTTCTTCTGCAGATTAAACATCCCCAGCTCCCTAAGCCACTCCTCATAGGGCATGTCTTTCAGCTCCTTCACCATTTTGGTTGCCCTCCTCTGGACGTGTTCCAGCTTGTCAATTTCCTTCTTGACTTGAGGTGCCCAGAACTGGACACAGTACTCCAAATGAGGCCTAACCAATGCAGAATAAAGTGGTACCATTACCTCCCTTGATCTAGATACTATATTCCTATTGATGTAACCAAGAATTACGTTGGCTTTCTTGGCTACCTCATCACACTGCTGACTCATGTCCAGCTTGTGATCTACCAAGATTCCTAGATCCCTTTCTCACTTGCTGCTATCCAGCCACACGTCCCCCATCCTGTATTTGTGCATTCTATTTTTTCTGCCTGAGCATAGGACCTTACATTTCTCTCTGTTGAAATTCATTTTGTTAGCTTTGGCCCAGCTCTCTAATCTGTCAAGGTCATTTTGAAATTTGATCCTGTCTTCTGAGGTATTAGCAACCCCTCCCAATTTGATGTCATCTGCACATTTGATCAGTGTGTCCTCTACTCTTTCATCCAAGTCATTGATGAAGATGTTGAATAGCACTGGTCCCAGGACAGAACCCTGGGGCACCCCACTAGTCCCTTCCCTCCAGGATGAAAAGCAGCCATTGGTGAGCACCCTTTGGGTTCAGTTGGTCAACCAATTATAAATCCACCTAACAGTAGCCTTGTCCAGCCCACATTTTACTAGCTTCTTTGCAAGAATGTCATGGGGAACTTTGTCAAAGGCCTTACTGAAATCAAGATATGCTACGTCTACAGCATTCCCTTCATCTATCAAGCTTGTAACCCTATCATAAAAAGAGATAAGATTAGTCTGGCATGACTTATTTCTGAGAAATCCGTGTTGACTTTTAGCGATTACGGCATTGCTTTCGAAGTAATTACAAACCGACTGTTTAATGATCTGCTCTAGGATCTTTCCTGGTATTGATGTCAGGCTGACCGGGCAATAATTATTTGAGTCCACTTTTTTCCCCTTCTTTAAGATGGGGATGACATTTGCCCTTCTCCAGTCTGCTGGGACTTCTCCTGTTCTCCAGGAGTTCTCAAAGATTATTGTGAGTGGTTCAGAAATGAGTTCTGCCAGTTCTTTTAATATCCTTGGATGTAATTCATTTGGCCCTGGAGACTTAAATTCATGTAGTTTAGCCAGATATTCCTGTACTACTTCTCTATTTATTCTGTGCTGCATTTCCCCCCATTCCTCACCTGCTCCTCATCCCCCAGGTTAAGTACTTCTCTCCTTTTGGGGGGAAAACTGAGGCAAAGAAGGTGTTGAGTAGTTCTGCCTTCTCTCTTCCCCCTGTTAGTAAGTGGCCATCTTCTCCACGCAGCGACCCTATCATTTCCTTGTTTTTCCCTTTGCTGTGAACATGTCTAAAAAAAGCCCTTTTTATTGTTTTTAATGTATCTGGCAAGCCTGAGTTCATTCTGCGCTTTAACTTTTCTGACCCTCTCCCTACACATCCTGGCTATTTGCCTGAATTCCTCTTTGGTGGTTTCACCATTCTTCCATTTCCTGTGTATGTTTCTTTTAAACCTTAGCTCAGGTGAGAGTTCTTTCATCAACCATTTGGGTTTCTTTAGACACCTGCCATTTTTCCTCCTTTATTGGCACAGTTTTCAATTGTGCCTTCAGTATCTCACTTTTAAGGAACTCCCATCCATCATGAACTCCTTTCTCTTTTAGTATTCTTGACCATGGGGTTTCAGCAAGTAACTCCCTAAGTTTACAGAAATCAACTTATTTAAAGTCTAGGGTGTGTGTCTGGCTACACTTAGCTTCTCCTTCCCATTGAATGATAAACTCCAAAGGAGCATGGTCACTCCCCCCTAAGGATCCAACTGCCTCCACTTCATCAAAAAGGTCATCCCTGTTGGTCAGGATCAGATCTAAAATAGCCGATCTGTTTGTTGCCTCTTCCACCTTCTGAACCATGAAATTGTCTGCAAGGCAAGCAAGGAACCTGTTGGACCTTGTGGTCTTGGCAGAGTTTGACTGCCAACAAATATCAGGATAGTTGAAATCTCCCATTACTACTGTATCTCTCCTTTTTGAATGTGTGGTCATCTGCTCCAGGAAGGCCTCATCCAAGTCCTCAGGCTGGCCCAGAGGCCTGTAGCAAACCTCCACAATCACATCCCTATTGTTTCTTGCTCCCTTAATTCTTACCCAGATGCTCTCGACTTGGCTTCTCAGATTTAAGTCATGGATCTCTTCACAGGTGAAAACATCTTTGACATATAAGACTCCTCCTCCTCCTTTCTTATTTGGCCTATTTCTGTGAAGTAGGCTATACCTCCCCTGTTCCTAAATTCTAATCATGAGACTTATCCCACCAGGTTTCAGTGATGCCTACTAAATCATATTTATTTTGTTGTGTTAAGAGTTTGAGTTCATCTTGCTTATTTCCTATGCTCTGTGCATTAGTGTAGAGACACTTAAGACCGTGTGCCCTTCCTGGAAGTCCTGTTCTAAAGTTACTTTCCTTCCCCCTGTTGGTCTCTAGTACTATTTGGCCTGCCCTGTCTTTATCATTTGGGCTATTTTTCACAGCACTCACTGAATCCTCACCCACAACAATCCTGTCTCCCTGTTCAGTTGCTGCTCACATTGTCTGTTGCAGGCAGGAACGCACACCTACAGTAGAACCAGCTAGGGTAGAGTCCATTTCTTTTCCAGCTTATGTTTTTATTGCATTGTTTACTGCAGACATGTTGCTGTAATCCAACACCAACATCTCTGCTTCTCTCTTCTCCTTCAACATCCTACTGCCAATGTTGGTTTAAAAAACCTTCCCATTAGATGGAGGACAAAGGGAAAAAGTAGGGCTAGGGGGCATTAAAATACTTTGTAAAAGGGAGCTTCTTTGTCAGAGCTTTGCAAACCGATGTATGCCTGTACTATAATCATATTATAATACATTCAAAGTGATGTTGTGTTTTTGTGTTATGGCAGTATTACAGTTTTTAACATTTAATTAAGACCACAAAAGAAGTTCTTTTGTATTAAGCCATCCTAGTATCTCAATGGGCCATTCTGCTCCAGCATTCTATTTCCAACAGTGTCTCTAAACAGTTATCTCTAGGGAAGTTCACTCAGCAAGAATTGCTGCATCCAGCCAGAACTGAACTCAAATAGCCAGTTTTCTCCAAGTGCCAGAAGACACCAGCAGCAGAAGTTCCAGTCAGAGAACCATAGTGCATTTTACTCATTTTGCATTGTTATCACCTCAAGGATTGATGAGGAAGTGGGCTTTGGACAATTTTTAGTGGGGGAGATTTTTAGATGGCCTTGTGTCAGTACTTGTGTGCAGGAAATATTTTACCTGCAAGTGTATGTACAAACTGAAGTAATTCTCACTGGGTTCATAGGGACTTACAAAGGTGGGATGTCCTGGCTAGCTTTCAGCTGAGAGAATAGGCTTGGAGAGTTCAAAAGCTTTAGGCAGAACAGCAAAGAAACATCAGCACATTTTGGCAATTGCCAAGACTAATGAATTATTAGATTTACAGTACTTATTAAGAATTAACATTTCAAATTAGTACGTGCTGGTATTCTATTTGATAACTAGTCATAACAATTCTTTTCCCAGGCTGTTCTAACCCCTCCCATTTTCTCGTTTACCTTGCTAACACCGTGACCTTGCAGCCACGTCTGTTAATTCTAATCACAGATTATTATAATAACATTCCTGTGTTCCCAGCATACTGTTTCTAAACCAATCCCATCATCCCTTCACAACACAGTAAAGCCTAATAAAGCAACATAGCAAGGCAACTAGCTAAAAGCATGGCAAGGATAGCAAAGCCAACCTGACAGAAGGTCTCTACTTCAGATTTTGTTTGGGAGGGGGAATTAAAGTTCTAAACCAGGCAAAATGTTTCATATCAGATTGTTTTATGAAATTGCATCATATTTTAAGAATATCTGTTATATTTTTATATGGTATAAAACTGTAGAGAGATAGCTGCTCTAGATATTTGTTCCTCACAGATACACATAATATTACCCAAGTATAAATAGATGCCGGTTCTAGTGGGGCAAACAAGATTTGACCAGGCAATATGTATATATATTTGTGTTGATGTTTTCCCTGTTTTTTATCACTTTCCTCATTCCATGGCTTTTCTCCTCTATGAAGATCCAACTTGTATGTTATTGGGATTACATATGCAGTACTGAACTGGTCTTATGGAACAGGTGACTGGTCTTACACGCATTGGCCGCAGTAGTCACTTTTTCAAGAGTCTGAGGGATGGCTTAATCCAGACCTCTGAAGTCCTTCCTCCTCTGATCAAAGCTGGTAATCTGTATATCTATGCATATGCAGTGTATCACTATATCTAACATATTTAGATTCCATGTTCTGTTCCCGTCAGTCAGTTCTCCAGGTGAAAGATAAGATCCCTGAGGATCCCATTTATTGCCATTTACCTGGACAAGAGGAGGTGTCTGTCTGGGGTTCTGAAGCCATCTCCTTCTGTGACAATAATCACTTCTTTTGGGAAATCAGCCTGTGCCATTTGACTCCTTTATAAGATGGTCTCCAGCTCACTGATGTTTTCAACAATCTAGTCACCCTGTGCCATAGGGAAATTCAGTTATCTAGTTTTCCTTCACTCTAGGCTTAGATGAACTATGGTAGCTAGTTTAGAAGCTTCTCATGAAATGCTACTCTTTTTTTAGCTATTATAAAATCCATCAAGAGAAGGAAAAACAGGTCCAATAGCAAGATTGTGGAAAGAAGCAGTGAAACATTAACCTGTGCTATAGTAGTAACAGTCAAATGTTGCCCTAGGAAACATGACAGGAAACTAGATGGAGGATTCAATACAAAGGTCTTTGCACACAAAACAATTTTTTTCCAACAAGCTATTACCTTTTTTCCAACAAGGTAATAGCTTGTTTTCAAAAAGCATCTTCCTGCTTTTTATTTGGAACACAGCTTTTTCACAACAAAAATTTGGAATAAAGAAGGGCTATTAACCTAGACTGAGGCTGTGAAAAGTTTAAAGTATAGAGTGCCCTCCTTACCTGCAGTCTCCAGACATGCAGATCTGCTCATCTGGTGATGTGCATGTGCATGCACCGAAGTCTCCATGCGCACATCACCACCACTGAATACAGCAGGACCCAGGCATGCACAAATTTTGCAAATCAGGGATTCCTGGAATGGAACCCTCACATATAGTGCAGTGTAATGGGTTTAAACACTCCTGGACCTCAGCTAATAGTTCACTGCTAGTGGGAGAATAGAAGTGAGGTAAATCGGGTTGCCTTCTTTTGTTTGCCAAGATTCCTGTGCCTTTGAGAGTGGCAGAACTGCAGCAGCTAAAACTTTTTTTTGCCATAGGAGAATACGTGTAAAATATCTGCTGCTTAGCGAAGTTGTAAAGGCACAGGAATCTTGCTGTTAAGAAAATGGCATCCTAACAGTAAACCAGCAGCAGAAAAGTGAGCAATGGAGAAAGAAACAGGAGCTCCATTGACTTAGTAAGGAATGCATAGCAGAGAGTTTTGAGGCAGAATAAGAGCCAGCATGCAGTGGTTTGATTGTTGAACTACAGACTCTGGAGACCAGGGTTTGATCTCCACTGGTCCATGAAAACACACTGAGTGACCTTGGGCACATAATACACTCTCGGCCCCAGAAAACTCCATGATAGGGCTGCCTTAATGTCACCATAAGTTGGAAACAACTTGAGGGCACACAACAGCTACAAGTAACTTTGAGTAGTGGGCTATGTGGCACACCTATTGCTGCTCCCATTGTACCACTGATTTTTTTATGTCAGAGAAAACAGACAGCTTAGATGTACTTTCCCCTTGTTAACATTGGGCTCATAGGTTGTCGCACAGAAAGGAAGAAAGCACTTCCTCATTAACAAGCATGAGACTGAAGCTAATAACTTTTTGAAAGTTTTCACATTAAAATTCTATTCTCGCTTTGCTGTAGAAATAATGTTTTTAATTGCTTCGGATTTGCAGAGATTTAAAAGTACAGTAAAGTGCTGGATAGTTAATCTCCAGGATATTGAGCACAAGGGATGAACCATAATGGCAGCCTTTGCTACTCATTGTTTCTGTAATAAAGTAACAAATTTTGTGATTTCCACATTCAGATCAGTGGTAATAATGAAGACCTACACTTTTAGTAACTAAGCTGATATGAAGCCTTAGAATGAAGATGAAGGTTATACATAATGAAAACTAAGAACAGGCTAGGTGGTGTCTTCTTGAAGAAAGAAGTGAGCTGGTGATTGAGTTGGAACTCAGGGCCTTTCTGCATTACACTGCTATAGTGCTATTATTCCACTTTCAACATCCTGTGGAATTCTGGGGTTTGCAGTTTAAGGAGGAGCAGTTAGAATTCTCAGCCAGAGAGCTCTTTGGCTTCAGGAAACTACAAATACCAGAATTCCACAGGATATTGAAAGTGGAATAATAGCATTATAACAGTGTAGTGCAGAAAGGCCCCCAGTCTCGCCAAATGTAAAGCCAAGAGAAACAATATTGGCAAGAAAGGCATGGAAGTCAGGGAAATGAAAAGGCAAGTAGTCAAGTAGAGGAAGTGATTAGCAGTGGACTTGAATACAGGGAAAGTGCCGGAGGACAATAAAAACAACAGAAATATTGCTAACAGGGAAGAAGCAAAAGTGATGAGCAAAGAAGGACAGTTCCTGAAAGTGGGACAGAAGAAGTTGTAGGAAGGAATTTCTCCACAGTGAAAGGCCAAACATCCTGAGATGGCCTGTTAGGAGGCCAGGGATGAGGATGAAGAAACGCCATGGAGACCCGAAGAGAGGAGACTGTCCAGGCATGTTGGAGGACTGAAGTTCCTTTCCTTCACCCTAGCGCAAAAAGGCAGTGGCTTAAAGTCAAGCTTCAGCTATGGAAACAGGATAACCACTTGCAGGCCCTGTGCTGAATGAAGTGCAACTAAGCCCCTCTTTCCAGACCTCAGCGAGACAATGCCTGGAAGGGTGAGACTGGGGCCCTGGGCTCTCTCCTCCTCCACTATGGAGCTAGGGCTGCTTCTAGTGAGTTACCATGGTTTCTATACCTCCCTGCTCATAAGGAGTCGCAGCTCACAGGCTTGCCTGCTCAATAGTAGTCCTTACTTATGAGTAGGTGTGACTTCCAAGGCTTTCTATATCCAAACCTCACAGCTAATAGTTGGAGCTGGCATGCCTGCCTACTCGAGGATATGCAGCTACTTACTCATGAGCAGGAACAGCTCCCAAGCATTCCCATCCAGGAGTAGTCTTCTAGCTGCCTGATAGAAGCTACTGCATAAAGCGGCCTCCTTTGGTTGTGCAAGTAGAAGAGAGAAGCACCCCTCCAGCAGTAGGGGCAGAAGGCTCAGGCTCAGAAGTGGTGCCTGTTAACCCCCATCCCTTGTAGTATGATTACATTGGATAAACCCTGTCTCCAATAGGCTGTTTCCAGCATGTCTTTAAGTAATAATTATTAATTTTATTCCAACCTCTTGCCAAATGCAGTGTCTAAACTACAGATCCTCTTCCTCATGGATGCCCTGTTTCTGTTTGTCTTGTCCCTGGTTTATGCCAGGGCAGAAGAGATGCTTGGGAGCCAACTCAGTAGAAGAAGAGGACAGTCTTCAAAGGTGCATGGAGACTCTTCTTTCTCTCTCCAAGGGTTTGCATTGCTGTCATCATTATGGTCAGAGCCTTTTTTCCTCTGGACATAGTAGTTGCCAAAGGAGATCCCAAGCAGCAGTGCCAGTCTAAGACACAAGTTTAACAAAATGTTTCAGGCCTCCTCTCTTATGGCTGGTGCTAGTACTAATGCCTCTAAGTTTCAGTACTGGGGCATAAAACACAGCTCTTGCTCTGATTTGTTTAAAGTCTAATGAGTGACGAAACTCAGGTCTGACACAAGCAAGGACAGAAATATTTGCTTCCTCCAGTTGTGACTCAGTTTGATCTGCAGTGCTTACATAAATCTGGGAATGTCTAAGAAAATAATTTCAAACTTGGTGACAGTCCAAGAGCCTGTCACTCCATGGTATGCTCTGAGTGAGATTTAAATCAGCACACAAGGGGTCAGCAGTACCAGCTTAGTCCCTCCTGGGGTAGCCAAATCCCTGGTATGAAATACAGGGAACCAAGTAAGTTATTTCTCAGGAGATACTCCCACCCCAAGAGGAGAACTATGTATTTACAGAGGAAAATAAGGAATATAGAATCTTTCTCTTAACAAGATGTTTCCTCAGAAATAGGAGTTATAAGTTTTCTAATCAGAGACATAGTAATTACCTCCATCCCAGGAAAACTTTCCACCACCACCTCCTTTTTTTGTTTTTGCTGAAGTCATAAAATAATAAGAACTATTTGTTCCACAAAGGGATTGCCTTCTCTCTCCCCACCCCCGCCAACACCCTGAGAAACCTTTTGAGGGGGTTTGCCAAGGTCAATAGCTAAAGTACTTGTTAACTAATCTAAATAGTTATATTTTAAATAAGAATTCCCTTTGATGGGCCTGTTATTCCACTGGTCCTTGTCTTTGTGATTACAGAGCACTGGGTAGAATTCAGTTCTAGCCATAGGAGGGCTTGATTGTTCAATCTTCCCGAAAGAGTTCGTACATCGGCTCTCAACTTTTGCAGGTTTAACTTCCATGACTTTGATTATTCACAAGTTTGTAGCTGCTGCTTAGCTAGCAATGTAATTATAGGAGAAGGTGGTGATAGCACTGTGCTGCAATGACAGGAAGCAGATTCTGGGGATACTGACTCTGCCTTCGTCCCTCCTTGTTCTGCTGCTACTGTTTGGCAGGGTGACTGTAGCTCATCCTTCTCTCCCAGCACCTACCAAAAGCAGAGGATCACAAGCACTGTCTGAAAAGCGCATGAAAGTCAATAACTCTACTTTCCAGAAAGAGGGGATAACGAAACACTGTCCGAAAAAGGACTTGTGTACATGGAAATGAAGTCTTGTGAGAAACTAGGGTCTTTTCTAGGGGAAGGGTTGGAGATTGAAGACCAGTCCTTGGAGGCAGCCTCCAAGCGACACAGACACATCCTGGTGCCAAAGTGGCAAAGATTGTAACAGATAGAGCTGTTGGTGGCTGCTACAAACATCTCCTTCAGCATTACCTCCTTCTCTTTCTTCTCATGGAAAAGGATGATGACACTGAAGGTGATTTTTGCAACTATAGAGTCTGTAGCATGCATGCTTGGGGTGCCTAGAGATTTGCAATTTTTCCACTTTTTTAGGGATCCTGTGCCGCTAACCCCCATGAAAGATGGAGGGCCACTGTACCTGCCCAAGAATCACTGGAACCTGCATCCTAACAGAATGTATTTCTCTACAAGTGTTCAGGCACAATAGCTAAATTTTTACCCCTATTGCTGTTATAAGATTAGTCTGTGTGTGTGTGCGCACATGTATCTTCAAGTTGCCTGTCAACTTATGGCAACCCAATTAATTTTGTAGAGTTTTCTTAGACAAGGAATACTTAGGGGTCATATAGCACCTTCCTGCTTCTGCTCTTTGAGCACACATATTGGTGTTGTATGCCTTCAAGTCATTTCTGACTAGGTTTGCTTGGCAGGATATGATTCTGGAAACGGTTCCTGTTAACATAAGGTCCATCCATATATTTGTATGGACTCACCAATGTCTACAGGGAGTATATGTTAATCTTATCTCCCCTTTACCTAAAATGGCAATAGTCTTATTTTATACAGGTATAGAGATGATTCAGTAAAGAACTCTTAACCATTCAGGCTAAAATTGACATCCATTTGTTGAATTTCAAGCATTAGTTTTCTTCTTTCAGGTCCACATTGTTTACAAGGTGGCGTGTCTGCAGTTAATACAACCAATTGATAACGTGTGAGCTGGCATAGTTTCCAGTTTTGGATCAGATTTAATTTTGATAAGTAGCAGAATCTACCAGAGTGCATTTTAGAGAAGTAAGCAACCCCAAGGCTCCGTGGGGCCCAGCATAGTTCTCTGTCTTCTGAGCCAGATAGCCCTCTAATCTTCTTTTCTACTCAAACAGGTGGTCACTGGACCAGGGCTTGTTCCTGAGCCATTGGCTGCTGGTGCCTGTTGAGTTTCCAGGACAGAAAAAAACATTGGTAGTTAAAGGGCACAAATATACTGCTGATCCCGATCACATTGAGGGAAGGGGAGAACAATTGCTTGTCCTTGATCAAATAGCCTGAGAAGTGCATCAGAGAGCTGACTTAGCAGATAAGGGCAAAACATAACAGAGTGTTTTGCACTATCCAGTTGTTCATCCTTGGCCTTATACCTCCTTTGCACTTTCAGTTGATGGCCTAAACAGTAAGGTGATAATGAGCATTCTAGGCCAATTTTTGGTGTCTTTGGAGAAAACATCTACTTTCCACCACATTTGAATGTTATCAAGAAAAAATGCTATTACCAGAATCTCCCAATCCAGCAGGAACCTCATCAATTGTGGCTATAATACAGTTAAGGTTTTCTCCCGTAAGCTTGAGAAAAAAGGGCTAGACTTAACCAAGATGTTTGTGAGTTCTAACTAACATTCTTACAGGATGACCTGAAACAAGAACAGTGGTCTAACATGGGCAAGTGGCTGCCACCTCTGTTTTTAACATTTGACAGGGGGCCTAAATCTCTGCACATAAGATGATTCCTTTATTAATGGGTGGTGGTCTACCTACTTAAAACCTTCATCATCCGAGATAGAAGTAGGTAAGAATTTCCCTTATCCCTCACAAGCAAGGGATTTGCCTTCCTTCCATCAGCATGGAAGGAGGTTCCTCAGGGGCTTCTTAACATCTCTGCCAGCTTCTGTTTGGGCCCCATACAGTCCTAAATGCCTTGATGGGGTATCACCTATATCTTGAAATACCTATCCTGGAAGGTATTCTTATGATGAGCTACAAGAAAGGGAAACTTTTTTGACCATGAAAGAACTAGGTGCCTTTTGTATAAATTCAGTAATTCTATTCCTGGTGCTTTGATCTCAAAGTAAACTCTCATTTTCACAGGATTAGGAAGTTATTTTTTGCTGTCTTTTGTCTTCATCCCAATAAACCATTAGAGAAGGTCCAGCATACTTTGTATGTATGAAGGATATTCCAAACTTATTTAAAAACAATGAAGGAATCCCTCCTGTCTCTTTTCCTTCAGCCACAGTCCACAGGGAAGAATGTTTTCAGTCTTCCCATTTAGCAAATGCCTCAAGGCCTGCATCACTTCATGCTATGAACCTTTAGAGTCCTTGTTATTTTTTTTAAATTTATTTTTTATTAAAGGTTTCTTCAAAACATTGAGTACTTAACATTACCATTCGATCAAAATATACAGAAAATTTCCATCATAGATATCTTGTCCATATCATTAAATATTAAATATTATTAATCACAGTATTATTTACTGTCTATAAAGTAGGTGTTAGAATATTAATAGGTAGGTGTCCAAAAACGAAAAAGAACCAAACACAGATAGAATAAATTAGGAAAAAAAACATAATTGCAAAATTTAAGAGTATAAATTGAAAAAGAGGAGACGAGACGAATCTAGAGATTAAAAAAAAAAAGAATTTAAGAACAGAAAAAGACAAAAAAAGAGACAAGAGAAAAAGGAAAAGAAAAGAAAAAAAGGAAGAGTATAAAGTAAGAAGGTAAAGAAATATGTAAAATACCTAAGTAAAAAGAATAAAGAAGTAAAAAAACGAAGGAAATAGAGTAGAAATCTATCCTTAAGTGCTCTGACTTACCTACCTAACTATTCTCACCTTAAATCTCTTGTATATTCATTCTTCCATTCTTCTATTCACAACTTCCACTCGACCCAGTCTAGTTGTGTTTATTGTGTATTTCTCATTATCTAAACTTAATAATTCTACTTTAAATTTGCAAACTCTACTTATATGCTACTAATCATAATTTATACTAATCTTAAAATTCAAAATTAACCACCTTCAAATTTCCCCATGTGTTCTTGAAATATGCAATGATTTTATCCCAGTCCTCAATAAGTTTATTGTATTTCTCCACCCTCAGAATAAATGTAAACCTATCCATGTGTATTATATCTACTAATTTCACAATCCAATCATTTAAAGTAGGTAGAGTGTTTTGCCTCCATTTTTGAGCAAAAACTATTCTCGCTGCTGCAGAGAAATAGAATATTACTCTGCCTGCTTTTTTCCCCCAAGGTTATCCTTCATAATACCCAGTAAATATAACTCAGGTGACATTTCAAACGGTAGACCCAATATTTTTTCAATTTGCATGTGAATATCTTTCCAAATTTTTTTTACTTTTTTACAAGCCCACATGAATGAAAAGAAGGTACCAATATCTGTATTACATTTCCAACACTTGTTACAATATTTCCTATACATTTAACACAATTTGTCCGGGGTTAAATACCATCTATAATGCATTTTATATAAGTTTTATTTAATGTCTTGACAAGCTGTAAAGTTCATTCTTTTTGTCCAAATTTTAACCCATTGATCTAACTCTATCAGGTGCCCAATGTTTTGAGACCATTTAATCATGGAATCCTTGATTAATTCATCTTTTGTCTCCCATAATAACAATAACTTATACAACTTAGGGAGAACTTTGGTATTTTCTGAGAGAAGTATTAAAGTAAGTCAGTCTTCCTCTTCTAAGAAGCCATTTGATTTTAAGTCCATTTTCCATTTCTCTCTAATCTGTCTATATAATAGCCAATGGCAGTTACTTCCTGATTCTTTAAGCTCCTCATGCATTTTAATTACTACCTGATCTTTTTTCAATTCTGACAGATCTTTATATGTAATCCATTTATCTAGGAAGATGTTTTCTTTTTTATAATAGGCTTCATGGGGTGATACCCATTAGGGTGTTTTAGGACAACACTGTGGTCTATACTTGTACCAAACGTTAATTAATGCTCTTCTCACAAAATGGTTGCTAAATTCTCTGTTTACATTTTTCTTGTTATACCATAGATAGTAATGCCAACCTGACCAGAGACTGTTACCTTCTAAATTTAATAGATGCGTATTATCTAACCTAATCCAATCTTTGATCTAACTTAAAAGTGAGGCAAAAAAATATAATTTTAAATTGGGCGATCCCATTCCACCTGTTTTCCTATCATTCTGTAAAATTTTCAATTTAACCCTTGGTTTTTTTCCCTCCCAAATAAAATTGGTAATATCTCTTTGCCATCTTTTAGAAATTACGTCTCCATAAATTACTGGTATTGCTTGAAACAGATAGAGCATTTCTGGAAGTGTGCACATTTTAATCAGAGATATTCTTCCTAAAAAGGACAATTTCAAATTCCTCCAATTTTTGAACTCTTTTGTAATTTCTTGCCAGACTTTCTCATAGTTATTCTTATATAAATCCGAATTCTTATTTAATTGTATTCCTAAATATTTTACTTTCTTTGATATCTTATGTCTTGATATTTGAGTTAGTAATAATTCTTCTCCATGAGAAATATTTTTAATTAATAAATTTGTTTTCTCTTCATTTACTCTTAAACCAGCCATTTTCCCAAATTTTTTATTCCTTTTTATTCCTTTCAGTTCTTTGATTCCCTCTAATGGATCTTCTAATGCAACCACCAAATCATCGGCAAATGCTCGAACTTTATGTTCTTTACCTTTTACCTTTACTCCTTTAATTTCCTTGATCTCTCTCATATTTGAAATTAATATTTCAATTACTAAGGGAGAGAGAGGGCACCCTGCCTTGTCCCTCCTTGAATATCTATTCTTCTTCATTTTTCCCCATTTATTCTCCAAAAAGCTGATTGTTTAGTATATATAGCTTTAATACATTGTAAATATTCATCTCCAACTTTCACTTTTTTCATAATTTTCAACAAAAAGTCCCATTTTACCGAATCAAAGGCCTTTTCTATATCCAGAACATAAAAGCTGCTTTTTTACCTGGATTCTTGCTGAAATATTCAATTAAATTTATTACTTTCCTTATGTTATCCTTTAAATATCTCCCAGGTATAAACCTGCACTGGTCATCTTGATTTATGTCCTTTATTATTTTTTTGAATCTATTTGCTAAGATAGCTGTATAAATTTTATAATCTGAATTTAGTAATGATATTGGTCTATAATTCTGTATATCCAATGAGTCTTTGTCCTCTTTATGAATCAAAACTATATTCGCTTCCTCCCATGATTTGGGGATACTAACTTCCAATATCTTAATAATCATTTCATGAAAAAGAAGAATTAATTGATCCTGAAATGTTTTATAAAATAGTGCTGGCAATCCATCTGGGCCTGGTGCTTTCCCCTGCTTACTATTTTTAGTTGCTTCCTTTGTTTCAGTAATTGTGATTGGGCAATTTAGAATTTTCCGATATTCCTCCAGCAGTTCAATTTTTAAATGTTGGTTAAATAGTCCTGAATCTGCTTTATATCTAATCTGGTATCTTTATAAAAAGTTCCAAATAAAAATTAAAAAATATTTTTTTGATTTTTGCCAAATTAGTATAGATTCTCTCTCCAAGCTTGATTTTAGTAATTAAAGATTTTTCCTTTCACTTCCAAAGTCTGTACGCTAACCATGTACCTGCTTTATTTCCCCACTCAAAATTTTTCTGCTTTGAATGTATTAGCTTATTACCAATCTCTTCATTCAATTGTAATTCTAATTGTTTCTGTAACATATCTATTTCTTTTTTTTAAATCATTTTATTCGAAATTCTCATTATAAAATACATACATATT
This sequence comes from Cyclura pinguis, assembly GCA_030412105.1. Taxonomy (NCBI): domain Eukaryota; kingdom Metazoa; phylum Chordata; class Lepidosauria; order Squamata; family Iguanidae; genus Cyclura; species Cyclura pinguis. Next base: position 135,637,886 of record CM059601.1, read on the forward strand.
CAATTGTCAGCTTCGTTAGAAATATCTCTGATCTTCCACATTGATCTAGATTCCATTTTCCAGATTTCTACAAACTTAAGGTACTGTACAACATTATACTGTTAGTTTATCTGATAGTTCTTACATTTCATTCTTCATATTTCCGCTTCATGATGTATACCTGTCGCCCACACGTAATATAACTTTAACCATGAATTAAGTATTTCCAACTGTTAAAATCCAGCAATTACCCGTTACAATTTGCCATTCTTTCTGTGTCACATCGTCTGATTTCCCCTTTAATCTCTGGGAGACCATGTCCGCATTTTTATTTTCAATAAGTGTAGCCCACCATTGTTCTATTGTAGGTGTTTGCTGAGTTTTCCATAACTTTGCATATTCAATACGAGCTGTTGTTATCATGTACAGTAATATTCTCCAATGCTTCTTTATACCAGCCCCCTCTATTATATCAATCATATTTAGCAAATACAATTCAGGTGTCTTAGCAAACTGACCTTTCACTAATGTAAAAATCACATTATGTACTCCATTCCAATATTTCTTAGCTTTTGAGCATGTCCACCACATGTGATATATCGTACCGACCTCCTTCTGACATTTCCAGCACTGTCCAGTACCTGTATTATAAATCCTTCTCAGTTTATCTGGTGTCATATACCATCTGTGAAATAGTTTGTAATAGTTCTCTCTCAAATTCTGGGCTACTGTAAATTTCTGCGTTTTTTTCCAACTCTGCTCCCAAGACTCTAATTGAATTGAATGACCAATATTTTGAGCCCATAAAATCATTGTTTCCTTTATTTTTCTTCTTGTCTCTCCTGCTGTAATACCTCTTGATGGATTTGAGCGAGAAGGTGAGGCAGATTTTCAAAAAGCCATTTAACTACTCCAACTTTCTCTTTTAGTTCAATTCCGTAAGTTTTTATGTCCATATGAAACCTTTCGGTTAATTGTCTATAAGGGAACCAACTCAGTCTTATTCCCTCCTGTTCTAGTTTTTCCCTTGTTTTCATCTTAAAATTATTAGACGCTGATCTCTCAATTATATCATCATACCGCAACCACTTATCTGTATCAGTCCATCTACCAAAAAAAGCCTCTTGCGGTGAGACCCATGTGGGGAGCTGCCTCATGTTTTTTACTTTATAATCATCCCAGATTTTCAAAAGCGATTTTCTGATATAGTGATGTGAGAAATCTTTATCTATTCTTGCTTTATCATAAAACGTATAAGCATGCTACCCCATCCTCAAGTCTGCGCCTTCCAATGCCAGCGTTTTCATATCTTGAAGGTCTATCCGGTCTTTTATCCACATAAAAGCCGCTGCTCTGTAATATAATTGCAAGTCTGGTAGTCCCATTCCTCCTCTACTTTCTATATCTGTCATAATGGTGTGTTCCATTTTATCCTAGACTTCTTTCCCTGCCATATAAATTTAGTTAACTCTCTCTTCCATTGTAAGAAAGGTTTCATATTTGTTGTTATAGGCAGGTTTTGGAACAGAAAGTTCATTTTTGGCAAAACATTCATCTTAACTGCTGCAATTCTCCCCATCAACGAGAGCCGCAAAGAAGACCAATTTTGTAGATCTTTTGTTATTTCCTTCCATTTTTTCTCGTAATTATTTTGAAATAACTCATTATTTCTTTTAGCTATCCAAATTCCTAGATATTTTACCTTTAGTCCTGTTTTAAATCCTGTTTTTTGTACTAGTTCCCTCTCTTCTCTTTCAGACATGTTTTTGGTTAAAAGAACTGTTTTATCCCTATTAATTTTAAAACCAGAGAATTGTCCATATTCTTGCATTGTAGAATTCAATTTTTCTATAGATTTGCATGGATCGTCCAAAAAGAGGACCAAGTCATCTGCGAAAGCTTTCAATTTATAATGGTATTTCTTAATTTGAACTCCTGTTATTTCTTTGTCTTTTCTTATAGCATTGTTAAGTATTTCCATTGTCAAGATAAACAGCAAAGGTGACAAGGGGCATCCTTGTCTCGTCCTTCTGTGGAGTTCTATCTTTTGTGTTCTTTCGCCGTTGATAACCAATCGAGCTTGTTGTTGTCTATATATTTCTTCAATCCATGCAATAAATTTCTCTCCTGCCTGCATCTGTTTAATCACTGTCTTCATAAATGGCCAACTAATCATATCGAAAGCTTTCTCCGCATCAACAAAAACCATGGCCAATTTCCGTTCATTATGTTTTTCGTAATATTCAATTATGTTTAGAACTGTTCTAATATTATTTCTCAAAGATCTTTTAGGTAGGAAGCCATTCTGATCTTCATCAATTATCTCTGATAAGACTTTCTTGAGCCTCTCTGCTAATATTGTAGCGAAGATCTTATAGTCTGTATTCAAAAGTGAGATTGGTCTATAATTCTTAACATCTGTCAAGTCTCTTCCTTCCTTCGGAATCAAAACCACATTGGCTTCCCTCCAGGTCATATCTATTTCTTTTAATATTTCTTTATCTGAGGGGTTATCTTTTATTTTCCTCTCCTTTAACCTTAGATGCTCATTTATCTTTTGTATACTTTCTCTCTTCCTCCTTATCCTTTGAATGTTTTGCTGTATAAAAAACCTTGTAATCACTGCTTTACCTGCGTACCATACTGTCTCAATTTTAGATCCTCTATTTAAATTAGCTAGAAAATCATTTTGTGTTGTCTTCTTTGCTTCCTGAACTGTATTATCATCTTGAAGTAACTTTTCATTAAAGCTTCAATAATGATTTGGTTTTCCTATTGCACCATGGTCTGAGAAGTTCCTTGGTATTATTTCCATTTTCCTAACATTATTAATAATTGATTTAGATACTAAAAACCTGTCAATCCTGGACAGTGATGTGTGGCTCTCAGAATAGAACGTAAACTCTCTTGAACAGCCATATTTATAATGCCAGACATCCAAAAGTTCTAAACTGTTCAGCATTTCATCAAATGTTTGAGGGAGCTTCCCCTGTGATTTCTTTATAGGTTTATTGGCCTTCTTATCTAATGCAGGTTGTGTTATTCCATTCCAATCCCCCAAAGCTATAATTTTGTCATAATTAAAATTAGTTTTAAATTTAAATCATTGTAGAATTTACTTTGATTGCTCTGGGAACAATATACTCCTACCAATAGTAACTTAGTTCCTTGACAATTTATTTCCACAGCTAAATAATGTCTTTTTTCGTCACTAAATATTTCTTTTGCTGGTATCTTATGATTTATATAGAAAACCACCTTCCCTTTGTTTTCCTCTGAGGATGACACAAACTCTAATCCTAATCTTTTGTTTTTAAGCAATCTTATTTTATCCCTTTTTATACGAACTTCCTGTAAACATATTACATCATATATTTTCTTACCTAAATAATGAAAGATTTTCTTTCGTTTTGTGAGGTGGAAATTCCTTTAACATTCCATGATAATATCCTTAGATCCATTTATTTTATTGGCCTGTTTAAACTTTTAATTCTCAGACAATGATGGTTCCTCTCCGCTTCTGTCTCTTCTTCCAATTCTTCAGCCTCCTCAGAGGCTTGAGCATCAATTTTTCTCTCTTCTTGATCAGATAACTTCCTTTGCTTTCCATCTTTTTGTTCTTTAGATCTGCTCTGCTCAGTTCTTTTGCTGCTGGGATAATATGTGTCCAGTTTTTTACCATGTCTTTTTAAGAATTTTTGAGCTTTTTTGGTCGAATTTATCTTGAAAATCTTCCCTCTCATACAGAAGCTTAGACCTTCTAATTTCCCCCATCTATAAGAGAGAACTTTTCTTTTTAATCGTAAGGTAAGGAATTTGTATTCTTTTCTTTTTCATAGAATTCTTCCAGGTATATCTTTGTGTGTGTGTGTGTATTCTACCATTTCCTATAATCAAATTATTTTCCATACACTGTTGTATAATGTCTTTTGTTTTCTTCCTTGTTAGATAAACTACAATATCCCATGGAAGATTCTTGTCCTTTGCTATTTTTGAATCTAGTCTGAAGGCTTTATCAATTTCCCATTCAATTTTCTCTGGTGGTTGCTTCAAAAGCTCTGCAGAAGCCAGAATCAAGATTTCATATAGGTTTTCACCTGTCTGTTCTCTCAAACCTCTGATTTTGATACAATTATGTCTCATTTTCTGATTTATTAAAGCCTTTTCATCTAACTGCTTCTCATATTCCATAAGCAGGTTTTCCATTCTTTCATCTACATTCTTCACCTTCCCCTCAGGAATCTTCTCTCTACTAATAGTCCCCTTTAATTCTTCTGATAAAGTCAAAATAGAATTTTTAATCTCTTTCAGATCAGATTTGATATCCTGTTTAATTTTGGTCCTCATCTCTCTCATTTCTTGTTTCATTTCTAATTTCATACTTTTTATCTCTTCCAGAATTGCAGATTGATCGATTATTTTCGAAGCCATTTCCACAGATGACCTTCTCTGGTTACTCATTGCTCCTTGCACTGCTGTTTGTACAGTCGTTTTTCTTGTTACTATGGACATATTCAATATACTTACCTTTATGTGATTTCCTATTATGTGCAAACTTTTATCAACGATCTTTTATTTTTGAAAAATATATATATAATATACCCAATCAATTCTTCATAAACAAGAAAGCTAATTTATCTAATAATTGCTAATATTTAAATCACTAAGATTACACAGTTTCTCCTAAGTTCTGATATTCTAGTGTATATAAGATATCAAAGTATCAAATTCTGTTTATTCTAAAGATATCTCAAGGAACAAGAGAGAAGGAATAAAAAACAGGGAGAAGAGAGGAAAAAGAGAGAGGATAAGCTAGAAAATCAGATAGAATCAATTAGAAAAGATAGAGTAGCTAAACTGGTTATTCAAATAACAGAGGCAGAAGTTGTCAAATTATATGATCTATCACGTTTACACCTTCAATATAAAAGAGAACATACAAATTTTAAATTCCTATACATTTAAAAAGAAGCTTATAAATAAATACCTAACCAGTTATTCTATCAATCTATTAGTTACTATACTGTATATACTATACTGTATATTTCCTCACAATTAATATTATAAAATACCAATAAAGATCACAATAAAATCTAATTCATTTAAATTGAACTAATGTAAAGATATTTAAAAATTCCTCAATATTATTTAAATATTATTTAAATACAGTCAGTTTCAACTATTAGCAATAATAAACTTAAGAAATATCTATAAATTATATATATGGCAAAAATATATATAAACTATTTATAAGTAGCAATAAAATCTAAGTCTAATTTGTTAGAATAAGTTTGCAGGGTCTCTATATATCACCTACCAGAAGATAGATTATTAATAATTAATACAGAAGCTTACAATTCTTATGTCTAATCTAAAAATTAATGTATATACCTTATCTTAACTTCTATTAATAATTTATAATTAATGTTATATTCTATTTTACTGATACACACACACACACACACACACACAAATTATATCAAAAATAATACTATAATACACATAAACTTTATTATATTATAAATATGTAAATATGTAAATATGCAAACTATAGATTCCAAATATAAGCTGTGAGGTATAAAATATTTTATTCTATTTTTTTTAAATACAGTCTTTATTAGTTAAAATTAAAAGAAAAAAAGCAACAACATACATTATAACAGAAGTAAAAGCATCCGAAAAAGGCAAGAAAAGAAAAAAAAAAGGAAAAAAAAGCAACAAGGCATTCTGACGACAACCAGGAACCGCCCTGTAAGAAAAAAAAAAGGTAGAACAAAACGAAGATAGAAAGATAGAAGGAAAGAAAAAGAAAACAAGGGAACAAAAAACAATTCAGTTTAAAAATATAGCATAGAAGGATTTTTCTATTCCCCATCACCCCTTCTCTACAAACATACATACAAACTGAATAATAAACAAAGCAACAAGGAAAAAAAGAAAAAGAAGAACAATACAGATATACTAAAATAACTTCCTGTCTTCTTCTGCTATAAGTTCCAAAATATTTTTATCTCTAAGTTCTATATTCTCAATATATCAACAGAGACCTCTGAGTAACTTTATTACATCTAAATCATTCGTGATCATTCAGTTTCCATCTCCTTCCATTCTTCTCTATTTGAATAATTAAATGTTCTCTATTGTCACTATTGTCTATTAATCTCAATTCATCTGTCAGTCCTCGATCCTCTATTAGACCGTCCATCCACCCAATTTCATATATCAACCGTATAGCACTCCTCAGATCTATGTAGGTCTTGTTAGAATTTAGTCTGCTTGCTTCTGGTCACATCCTCTATGCTGAATTGTTGAAAAAAATTGAACCCCTTGCCATTGACAATATATCCTCTGGCACGTAGCTTTCCTCTTCAGCAGATACAATGTCATAGATACAGTGTCTTCTTCAGCAGATACAGTGTTGCTTCTTGCAGATGCAGTGTTGCTTTCTTAAACACTCTAATTCAGTAATCCTCCTTGTCAAGATAAGGTAATAAAATGATAAAATAAGTCTTCACTGTTAACAGTTCATTACATTACATTACATTACTAAAGTAGAGGGAAGGGGGAATAAGTTTTTCAATCTCATGACTCAAAATAGATCAAGGTTATCGACATCCTCCTCCTTTCCTCCTTCAAGACACCATTAAAGCTTTTAAATCCACAATATCCCCCCTCCTATTTGTCTGCAAAACATTATTCCAGTACTTTATTTTGTACAGCAATCTAGTCCCGTAAATAGGAAAATAATAACCAGTCTCTTTTTCTATCAGGGCTGGGAATTATTAAAGCGATGTCCTCCTGTTTCCTCTCTCAAAAGCCCAATTTAATGTCAAAAAGAACAATGTCCGAACACAGCTTACCCCTCTCCACCATTCAAATGCTGATGATCTTATTTCTCTCCATAGAAACTCTAAATATTGATAATTGAATGTTTCCAGATCCAGAATGAGTATGTTAAAAATCTGAAGGCAGAGTTTGTACTGAAGTAATCAGCTGCAAATTCACGGCAGAGGCTGTCTCGATCTTCTCCACTCCACTTGCTGCTGTCTTAATTTAAATGACAGCAGCTAGGAACTAGATCACAGATCTCCGGGAACCCATGTTTTCTCTCTTTACCCTGAGAGAAAGCAGTCGACATGGATCAAAGCAACCCAAATCAGCTCCTGCTGCTACATGCAAGTATCTCCTTACCACCAGATCAAGGAATCATAGAATCATAGAATCATAGAAATGTAGAGTTGGAAGAGACCACACGGGCCATCCAGTCCAACCCCCTGCCATGCAGGAACACCCTCAAAACACTCCCGACAGATGACCATCCAGCCTCTGCTTAAAAACTTCCAAAGAAGGAGACTCCACCAGACTCCAGATTCACCTCACTCCGCCATAGTCTGGACCAGAAGTTAGGGTCCTTGTTACTTTGGGAGGTTGTCACTCACCCCATTAGGAGTCCTATTTCATCAGTGGCTTTTGCTGGTACAACCCCTCTGATGGACATCTGCCAGGAGACAGACACTTGGAAGTTAGTCCCACATTTTTGAAGTGCTGGCAGTTGGATGTCTTTATCTTTGCCAAAACGTTCTTGAACAGAAGAGTGATCAACAGTTAGTAATGGTTTATGGTTTATAATAGTTTATATGTAAGACACCAGCAGTTTGTTTTCCCACTCTTGATTAGGGGAGCTTTGATATGTCCTCCCTCAGGACGTTCAATCTTTCACTGCTGGGAAAAAAAATACTGGTTTGACCAGTGATGTGTGCATTTCCAGAAAGAAGAACATCCACTCCACCTTGCATAGAGGTTCTTTGATTACTGCTGGTGTTAGCTCATTACACTACTAGTTGTCAGCATGGGACAGGTCTTTTTCTTCTTGGGCTTGTTTTTATTCCCTTTAGCTTCTAGAGTTTCAAGTCTTTTGAAGCATTAGCTGATAATTTGACTGCCTTTACTGAGAGTCATTCTCACTAGAGGGTACTCTCAAAAGTCCATAGCATTCCTACCTATTGGGGTAAGAGAGACGAACAACCCATCTCAGGATGTTCATCTTTCACTGCAGGAAGTTACTACAAGAGAACTATATAAAAAGAATGTAATTTAGATCAATATTAATGGAAATAAAACCAGGGTGATTAAATTAGAGAATGGAACAAAACAAGCATGCCCATTATCCCCATTTTTATTTATATTGGCAATTGAACTGTTAGCCAATCTTATACGTAAAGATGACCAGTTGAAAGGTTATGTGGTAGGAAAGGAAGAATTAAGAATTAATTTATATGCAGATAATGCTATAGTAGTAACTGAACAAACTGAACTTCCAAACAATTAAAAAACTGTGAGATATAGTAAAACAATATGAAAAGGGGTCAGATCTTAAAATTAATATTGCAAAATCAGAAATAATGTTTATAAACACTCCTCTAGAACAACAGAAGGAAATACAAAAAAAACAAAAAAAACAAAACCCAGAACAGGAACTGGTGACGGTGAAAAAAGGTGAAATATGTGGGAGTAAATATAATGACTAATATAAACAATATAATTCAAGGGAATTATACTCATTTATGGAAGAATATAAATCAACCGATAGGTAAATGGGAAAAAAATTGGAATACTTTAATGAGGGTTACAGCATTTAAAATTATTATTCTCCCTAAAATACGGGGGGGGGGGGTTCAAACAATTCCAGTAGAAATTCAAATAAAAATAATAAGGAATTGGGATAAAAAAATTAAGGAATGGGGTACAATGAAAAAGAATACCAGGTTCTCTAATATAATTCTGTATGCTCATCAGGAAAAAGGAGGATGGGGTCTTCCTTCCCTTGAAAAATACTGCGGTGCTTTCCAAATAGCAAGAATATCGGATTTTTAATATGACAAACAAAAAAGATGAATCAGGATAGAAAGATATATAAATAACATTGAATTTAAATCAATGATAGGAAATAAGAGCATAGGTGGAAAAAATAAAGGGCCTTTCTGGACAATGTGGCAGGTATGGGGAAAGTGGCAAAAGAAATTCAAGGTAGGTAATTATTATTGGCCTCCAATAGAATATTTGAATAAAGAAGGAGAATCTAGTAAAGGAATGATGTTAAGGAAATTTAGAGAATTAGGATATAGAACAATAGGTGAAATATCTGATAGTTTAGGAGAACATACAGAGATTAAGTGAGTTTCAGAGTCATTAGAGGAAAAATATTGGCTACAATTGAGTGGAATTTTAAAAAACTGCAGGAAATGATAGTGAAAAAAGAATACCAATATCCATTTAAAGAACTATTGAAGATGAGATATGAAGGGCAGAAAGGAACTGGTGGCAAAAATCTATAGAATGCTTTTAGAAAATCAATTCAGTTTGACAATGGGTTTATGAAGAATATAGGAGCACGTATTAGGATTAATAAGAAAGAAATCTAACAGTGGGTACAAAAGATAGTTAAAAATAAAAATAATAAATTTAGAGAACAACAGACGAAATTAATAGGAAGATGGTACAGAACACCACATCAACTATCTTATATTTATAAAAGAAGGCCATCTGAATGATGGAATGGATGTGGTTCTAAAGGAACTTATATTCATATGTGGTGGGAGTGTGAAAAAGGACAAAGATTTTCAAAAGAAATCGAACAGAAAATTAATCGAATTATAGGAGAAAAGTTGAAAATAAATAAAGAAAGATGGCTGATTATTAACGTTAAGGATATTAGGGTACAAAAAAAGGAGGAATATTTGATTAAACAATTATAAATAGCAGCACAATCAGTGATTCCCTATGGGTTAAAGGACAAAGAAAAGTGGGACATTAACAGATGGAAATACTATATAGCAGACTATGTGCTGTTTGATTTTTATATTGGCAAGTCAAATTTATTGCATTTTAGCAGCCAGCCATTCTACAAAAATAAAAAAATGAAATGAGGAAGGATAATCCAGCCAATTTACATGTGATATATAAACAACAATTCATAAATCACTTTCCATACCCCCCCTCCCTTGTTCTTTATAACTCGTAATTGTAAGGCCCTGACAAGAAATTTAGATGTTCTAAAAGACACATATTTCACAGTATCAGATAGCAGAAAACAGACCTTCACAAAGAAGGAACTTCCCTTAAAAGACTTAATCTTCTATTGAAACAGAGTTGCAAACACATACTCTGTCCTTCATAGGAACATTATTGTATCTGCCCATCCAAATTGCCAGTGGGAGAACATTCAATCGCATGCAGACATGCTAACTTCATTTTAAAAGTTGGAAGATCAACCTGATAATGGGGAAGGGGTGAGTTCAGCGGAATGTAGGAAACAAAAAATGTATTAGATTGGCAGGACTTAAGCCCTTTTCGCATGGTGTTTCTTAAGCGAAAGGCCCCCTTGAGCGTCGCGTAAATGTGAGGAGTGGTCCACATGACGCATTCACATTTACGCGATGCTCAAGAGCGTGACGCACAGTGCATACGCACTTTTTTATTTTTGGCTTTTAGCCGAAAATGGTGTGTGCTTGTGCACCGTTCAGGGGCCTGGGGCGAACTTACCTGCCCTGCGGAGCCTCTGGAACCAGGCTGGTCATGCTTCCTCTCCTCAGTGCAGCCTACAACTCCCAGGCTGCACTGCGGAAGGAAGGGGTGGGATGTGGGCGGGGTGCTCGCGCGACCAGAAAACTGCTGCGGAGCCCAGGCAGCAGGGACGCAAAAGCCTTCCTCCGAAGGCTTCTCGCACGAGCACCGCCCCTCACCTCCGCGAAAAGGTAAGATGTGAAAAGGACCTTAATCTCAGTCATCTGGGATTGCATCGCTATATTCTTGAGTCTTTGGAGTATAAGTAATTTTGCTTGAGTCAGGAAAAAAGGAACAGAGAACCCCAAATTCATGACAACCAGTTGCATTTTATGCATCCATGAATTTGGACCAGGCTCCTCAAAGGACATCAAAAGGAACTCAGATACCTGCTTAAAAATAATTTTTAACAAAAAAAGGAGGGCTAATCTAAGAGCCTCTGTTTTAATTGGCATTATACCTAACTCTGCACGGAGCAATGCTAATTTTGTGGAAGTGGGAATGTTTTTTTTATATTAGAGAAGAGGAGGTTATATCTAGGTCATCTGAGAGAAGAGAAGTGGTCCAGGAGGTGGGAGAAACTGGCTGAGTTTGCAAAGGAAAGAGAAGGCTATGAGGATGTGGATGACAGAGTTAAAATTATATAATAAAGGAAAAATTAATTATGAAATACTGTAGGTAGGGGGAGGGGGGATGAAATATAAATATTCGTGATTTGTATGTAAGATGAATAATTGAAATAAGATAAAATTAAAATAAAGAAATAAATATTTCACTGCTCAAAATTAACGTATGACAGGTGAGACCAGTGTTTCTATCCAGGGCATAAATAGCACAAGTAATTGACAGACACAGAGCAGGAGAATAGGGAGGGCAAAGAAAAATTGGCCTTAGGAACCAGCTTACAGATGGTTTGAGTTGCTGTCTACTCCCTGTCCCCTGCAGCAAGGCTTTGAGGCCTCTGATGCTCAAAATAAATGTAACGTGTGTAGCTTTTTGCACCCATACTGAAAAATGCTGCAGCTGTTAATATTCTTGTTTACCACATAACTAGATGTCTGGCCTTATAGGCAACTCTGTGTTGAGTAAGAAAACCACAAACTATAAATTGACCTGCAAGGTTGCTGTCTTTACAGGGGCTTTATACCTGACTCAAAGAGATTAAAGCCATTTCCGCACTAGACTGTTATAACCCTATTATTCCACTTGCAACATCCTATGGAATCCTGGGGTTTGCAGTTTAGGGAGGGGCCAGCCAGTCCTCCCGAAACTGCAAACCCCAGGATTCCATAGGATGTTGCAAGTAGAATAATAGCATTATAACAGTCTAGTGCAGAAATGGCCTAAGAAGCCACAAATTATCCTAGCTGAGGCAGTAATGAGGAGAAAAGATACACATTTTAATGCCTGACAGGACCTGGACCACAAAAGGAATTGCAGTTGCTCACAAGGAGATGGGCGCTCCCTGGCCTGAACTCAAAAACAGTAAGCGGGGGTAGGGAGATGACTTTCACGGTGTGATCTGAATTCACCAGGCAAAACTGCTGTGCCACACCCAGGCCATTTCCGCACTAGCCTGTTATAGGGCTATGATTCCACTTTCAACATCCTATGGAATCCTGGAGTTTGCCGTTTTGGGAGGGACCAACTCCAAGCAGAGTACCTTGTGTAAGAAACCAGTATAGTACTGTAATACTATTGTGCTGTGATCCTGCTGGCACATGAGACACTTCACCTCATCTAAAACAGTAGACACTATAGACAGGATTTGCTGCATATACACTCTGAAACTGTATTCAAGGCACTCTGCTCTGAAGTTCAGCAAACATACTTTGGAAGAAGTTATCTAATACAGATTCAAGGTTAATTCTAAGGTTTTATCAAATGTGGTACAAATAAGATGTACAGTCAACCATCTGCATTGGCAGGGGTTGGGGTGCAGCATCCCTGGGAAAATAGGAAAACTGTGAATATTTATATTTATTTATAACACACATGCTAAAGTACAGTATGATCCTCAGATTCAACCCACTGCAGATTCAAAGGTACATTGTAATCTGAGGTGGGGAGCATACTAGCCACCTGGTCCTGCCTTTGCAAGACAGAAGTGGACAATTGGCGGGACTTCCTGCTGCACTATGTCATTTTTAATAGAGACTTATGTCTTGCATTCACACTCTCATTAGGCTTGCAAAAAGATTGTAAATGCAAGGCAAGACTTATAAGTCCCTATTAAAAATGGCATTGGCCAGCAGCAAATAATTCTTGAATAATAAATCCATGAATGTTTAACTCGTGAATGTGGAGGGCTGATTGTACAAATTATATTCTGGAAATTGAATCTCTTTAATAAACAACTTCTTCATTTTCACTGGATTGAAAGTACATTCTTCCATTTGGACCTCAAGTTTTCTTTCAGCAAATAATCTGAAATACTACATTTTCTATTTTAATAGGTCTTCACATAATGAGCTAGAAAAGCATAGGTAAGTAACAAACAAACCTAAGTAGTCATTAAATATGTACACTTTGGTCTTCTGACATGCTGCTGGCTTGCTTTACAACTCATTTGTACTTTGAATAGTTTATATAGGTGCCATCCGGTTTTCAATCTGCCTCATTGAAAATCAGTATGAGTTATGTTTGCTTAACTGTATAGTTCATATGCATTTCTTCATCAGATGTTAGCAGTCATTAAATGAAAAAGCAGCTGACATTCAAACTTACTTTCCTTGAAAGGTTAGTGGAGTTCATATGCGGTTCAAAGTCAGTGCATTTCCTGTTGTTTTCATTTCTTGAATGGCCATGAAGCTCATCACATTCCCATGGTCAGTATAGACTTTAAAAATAATAATTTCTTAACTTCTTTTATTCTATTTTAATTTCAGTAATAACAATGTGCTTTAAAATACTATCTCTTTAAAGTAGAAGCGCACAGAAATGCGGCTGCCACTTGTTGCATCCCAGGAAGAGCTGAAAAATAAACAGTTTCAACACTCACTTTACTTTACTTTTTTTTTTAAAGTAAAACTTAGTTGCCAGAGTAACTTGTATCCAGTGTCTGGATAGCTTCTTAAATTCACTCTCTTTTAGCTTCTGAGTTTAAGAAACTTGGTTTAGTGATATTTGGCTGCTCTGAGCAGCAGCTATGAAACAAGGAGGCTTTTGCCTTCCCCAGTCTTCATTGATCTGTCTGGATCTTTGACAACCAAATCTTAGTCCTCTTGGTTACCTGGATCAGGCTGCTGCACAATCAGGGGGTCCTCTGGGTTCCTTGTCCCAAGAAACAATTCTCACCAGTTTCAAACTGGCCTCTATCATTTCCAGCACATTGTCCCTTAGAAGGTTTCACTAAGGGACAATGTGGCACATCACCATGCCACACCGAAAATCCAGATAAAGTAGACTTAAGTCTGTGAAAGCTTATGCTATCAACTTCTTTCTCCCAATTGGTCTCAAATGTGCAGCAAGATCCCTTCACATACTGTTTTTCCTGGTATTTGTTTTGGTAAAATATTCTTACATGTTCAGAGTTTTTTCACATCTTATTAACCACTGCTCTGTAGATATCTGACCCTTCCTTGAAACCTGGGGGCTTTATCACATGGGGCAGGTAAATGTCAGTTATGGTGGGATAATAACATCTTTGGCTGGGACTTATCACATGACATTGTTCCTCTTCTGTTTTCTCCCAGAGAAGACCATTTGGAAAGTGTTTCTTTTAAGAAGGAGGTCATTAATGGATTAATGAATTAATCCATTAATGACCTCTATTGTAAAAGAAACGTGTTCCAAACATTCATCCATCAGGAGAACAAAAGAAGAGGAATGACAGAAGTCCCAGCCAAAGAAACTATTATCCTGCTGTAAGTGTGATTTACCTGCCTGTGTGACAAAGCCTGGGGTATCATATTAGCTGTTTTCCAGCTCCCCTCCCAGAATTGCTAAATTGGAATCTTTATTTACCCATGTTTATCTATCTGCAACTTTATTTTCCAGCTCATTTTTAATACTCCAATATTCAGTTTTCAAATAAAATTTATGTGTGCTTTGAAGTAAGACAATAATGGAATGAAATAAAAGCAAATGACCCCCCCAAAAAAATAGTAATAGTGCACCAAAATGAGTAAGAAATGGGCATACAGACCAAAACAAGAAAATACAATGTAAAGCTAACACACTAAAATATGGCTTTAAAAATGAGCTAAAATAAAGCATAAAATAAACCAGATGTTAAAACCACCAACATGTAACGAGGACTGAAATAGTAAAGATTTTAAGCTTGTGGGAGAATGAAGAAATCTTAGCTCCTTAGACTTGAGAATCTTAGTAGACCATAAGCTGAACATGATGGTGTGGGGGCCAGAAAGGCCAGCACAATTCTAGACAGTATCAGCAGGAGTATAGTGTCCAAATTAAAGGAAGAGGTGGCCCAACCCCATTCTACCTTTGTCAGACCTCATCTGGAATACTGGGTCCAGTTCTGCATACCACAGTTCAAGAAGGATATTGTCAAGGTGGAATGTGTCTAGAGAAGGGTAACTAAAATGATCAAAAGTCTGGAAATCAAGCTTTATTGGGAGCAACTTAAGAAGTTGTATATGTTTGAGTGTGGAGAATAGAAGATTGAGAGGTGACATGATAGCCATCTTTAAATATCTGAAACAATGTTAATTAGAAGACAACTTTTCAGAAATTTGATTTTCTTTTATTAGCTTTAGTAATCATCATAGGGACACATGGAAACAAGCTCCCACAACACATGGAAACATTTGGAAAAAGTAAATAATAATTCTAGATTATATTTTATTTTTTGTATAAACATATTTTGATATAGTCGACATCTACTGATACTGATTTTACTCTGTTATTTAGTGATTATCGTTTTATTTATACTTCTTGTTTGTATTTCTAGGTTTTTTTAAAAAAAATAAAAAAATATGGTGGCAAGAACAGGACATGGTATCCCAGGTGAGGACTGACCAGTACAGAATAGAGTGGGATTACTAATTCCCTTGATCTGGACACACTAATCCTGTTGATGCAGCCCAGAATTGCATCGCCTTCTTTGGCCACTGCATCACATTGTTGACTCATGTTTAGCTAATGGTCTACTAGGACCTATAGATTCTTCTCGGACAACTGCTTTCAAGTTTGTTGTGATTCATTCTGTATTTGCACCTTCCATTTTTCTAGCCTAGATGTAGTACCTCATGTTTTTCCCTGTTTGAATTAATTTTGTTAGTTTTGGCCCAGCTCTCCTGTCTGTCAACATGAACCAGTGAATTCAAATTACAAGGAAAGAGATTCTATGTAAACATTAGGGGGAAAATTACTCTAAGAACTGTTCAACAATGAATAGATTGTTTTCAAGCTCTCCTTTATAGGTCTTTCCGTGGAAGTTGGATGGAGTGATGTAGTTGTCTATTCTTGCATGGCAGGCAGTTGGACTAGATAGATCTTGTAGCCTCCTCCAACTCCAAGATTCTATTATCTTTTCATAGGCTTGAAGGCACACAACAACAACAACATGGTGATCTTTTCAATTATTATATCATTATGGAGTGCATATTATCTATCTGAAGTGAATATTTTGCATAAATTCTGAAAGCTGGACTGATTTTATACGCTAATGAGCTGTAACAACACTCTGATTTTTAATAATTTCAGACGAGCTAAACTCCGGCTATATTTAGAAGAATTAAAACAGCTTGTCCCTTTGGGAGCAGATAGCACTAGACATACTACACTCAGCCTGCTGAAAAGAGCCAAGATACATATTAAGGTAAAAGAGAGATTTGTTTTCTTTTAAAAAAGAACTGAAGTTGTTTTGTTTTGTTGATTTGTTGTGTGCCTTCAAGTCATTTCTGACTTACAGCAACCCTGAGGTGAACCTGTCATGGGTTTTATTCAAAGGAGGTTTGTGCATTAGGCTAGGTGATTCAGTTAGTTTTCATGGTTGAGCAGGAATTCAAAACTTGATCGCATGATCTTGTGTAGCCCAATGTTCAACCACAAACAACACCATGGTGGACCAAACACTCTGGCCTAAATATCCATGCCAGCAATTAGACTGTTTTAGTAGTAGACATGTGGGAAGTGCAACAAAATTTTGGATGCAGTTCAGTATTCCTTATATTCCATTCCTCCAGAACCAGTTGTCAGCATCATGTGGCAAAGATCATCCCATGTAGTGTTCCCAAATGTTTGTTCTTCCCCTAGATTTCAAACAGTTTTAGGCATGCCATTTGTTGCCTGTTTGTATTATTAGTTTTTTTATTCCATATTATTTTTTATTCCATATTTTTTATTCCATATTAATATTTATTGCAAGTTTATCCAAAAAATTAAGAGAACATTACAATACATCATAATACAATACATTGTAAACAAAATGAAACATTAACAAAGAAAAATAAACAGACCAACAAATAAACTACAACACACGTGTATATATATGTATATGCCCCTATATATGCATTTATATGCATATATATCTGTTAAAGAAGTTAACAAATCTGTATTAAGAAAATATCACTAAAAACATACATAAAACAAACTTCCAAGTTCAAACTTCTTTGTGAGGTGCTCATCTTTATATCACAAGTCCTGGTATATGCATAGTTTAAATCTATTCTTTACCATTAATAGCCAAACTTTAGTCACAACTACATGGTAAGAAGAGGGTACAAGCCTTAAATATCAAAGCCGGATACAGAAAATTTTTCCCATCTGTTCTATCAAAGAGGGGTTAAAATTTCCCATTCATCTTTGAAAGATTTAACAGATTTGTTGGCCAATAGTAATGTCAATTTATCCATCTCTGCTAGGTTGTATAACTTAAATATCCAATCTTCCACTTTTGGAATTTGGGGCTCCTTCCATTTTTGTGCAAAAGTTAACCTAGCCGCATAGATCATACATGACAATATTCTAGCATATTTATTCTTTAATCGAAGGTCAAGACTGTCAAAGATATTCAGTAAATAAATCTCTGGCAATAGTGGAAAATTAATTTTCAGTATCTTTGTAATATGATCATGAATGATTACCCAAAATTCTTTGGCCTTTCTACAACACCACCAAATATGACCCTTTTTCATGACATTTCCAACATTTCCCATTATTACAATTGTTATTCATTTTCACCAGTTGAATTGGGTTATGTACCGTCTGTAAAAGATTTTGAAATAATTTTCTTTTAAGTTGTAGCTTTTTGTAATTTTTTTTATTTAAAATCCATGCTTTCTCTCATTGATCCAAATTTATAGTATGCTCAATATCTTGGGCCCATTTAATCATATTATCTTTCACAACATCCTGTTCTCTTTCTAGATTTAATATGATTTTGTAAATTTTACTTAACAGATAGGTTACTTGAGGTTTTAATAGCTTATCAAATTCTGTTTCCTCTAGAGATATCCCCATTAATCTGATATCAATTTTAAATTTCTCTACTAATTGTCTGTACAATAGCCAATGTGATATATGCCTTGTAGAATCAGTTCTTCTTTTGATTTTAACTGGCCATAATTTCATTCTAGTTTGAGTATATCTTTATAATTAATCCATTTGCTTGATTGCAGCATTTCTAATCTGTAAAAAGCTTTGTGGGGTGAAACCTAGAATGGTAATGAGTGATAAAAGTTTCTCTTATATTTCAACCAGACTCTAAGAACAGCCTTTCTAAAATAATGTTCATTGAACTCTTTGTTTGTAGCATGCTTATTGTACCAGGGGTAGGCATGCCATCCATAGTACAGATTGAATCCCTCAAGGTTCAGTAATCTTGTATGTAACAAAGTCATCCAATCAATTAGCCTTGAAAAACAAGAAGCTTGATAATAAAGTTTTAAATCTGGCAGGCCCATTCCACCTCTTTCTTTCAAATCTTTCAAATACTTCCATTTAATTCTAGCTTTCCTCTCATTCCAAATAAATTTAGATAAATCTTTTCCCCATATTTTAAAATGTTGGTCATTCATCAGAACTGGTAAATTTTGAAATAAAAATATTAATATTGGAAGGACATTCATTTTCATTGATGAAATTCTTCCTAATAGACAATCTTAATCTATTCCATTTCCTAAGATCATCCTTTATTCCATTCCATACCTTTTTATAGTTATGTTCATATCTATCTGAATTGTTTTTAAAAATTATTATGCCTAAATACTTAACCTTATTAGTTAATTTAAAACCTGATTGCTCTGATAATTCTGTTTCTTGTCAATGAGACATGTTTTTAGTAATTAGTAAAGATTTTTCTTTATTAACCCTGTAACACGTGACTTCCCTAAAAATTTTCTAAAGTTTCCAAACTGTCTGAATACTATCTAAGGGATCTTCTAAAATGATTACTAAATCATCAGCATATACTTTTAGGTTATAGTGTTGGTCTATAATGTGAATACCCCTAATACGGGATTTTTTCTAATTTTCATATTTAAGATTTCAATGCATATTAGAAAGAGTAAGGGTGAAAGTGGGCATCCCTGTCTCGTGCCCCATTGTATAGGAAATTACTATGTTTTTTCACCATTAATACTAATGTTTGCCTTTTCCTCCATATAAATTGCCTTGATCCAATTTATAAATGACTCCCCTACTTTCATCTTCTTCAGAACTTCAAACATATATAGCCAATTGACATTATCAAAAGCCTTTTCGGCATCCAAGAATTTCAAAGCCAATTCTTTCTTGTTATATTTCTGATAATATTAATAACATAACATAATGTTCTTATATTATTTTTTAAGTATTTCCTGGGGAGAAAACCATTCTAATCTTTGTGTATCCAATTTTCTAATTTTTTTTAGTCGCTCTGCCACAATTGACGCAAAGATTTTATAATCTGTATTTAATAAGGAGATAGGTCTATGGGGTTTTTTTAACCTGACAAATCTTTCCTTTCTTTTGGAATCAAAACAATAGTCGATTTTGTCCAAGTGTTTTGAGATTCCTTGTTTGAGTATCATATTTAAAATTTGATGGGGGGGGGGCAAAAAATCCTGCAAAGTTTTATAGTATACTGCAGAAAAACCATCTGGGCCTAGTGGTTCTCTAACTTCAAATTTTTAATTGCATTAAGAATTTCCATAATAGTAATAGGCTTATTCAATTTTTCTCTTTGAAACTCTGTAATCTGAGAAATTTCTATCTGATATAGATATTTATTTTAGTTCTTTGATCTTTAGATGGTAATTTATCTAAATAGATCCTGGAGATAATTGGTGAAAAGATTTTTAATCTTTTTTTGGTGATGATGGATTATTTATCCTTCCCTGAGTTCAGTAATTAAACACTTCTCTTTATCTTTTTTTAATCTATATGATAACCATCTCCCTGGTTTGTTTGCTCATTCAAAAATGTTTTGTCTTGTGAGTTTGAATTTTTTTCTCAATTTCTGAGACAGCAATCATCGATAATTGTTTATTCAGGGCTTTTGTCTCATCTTGCAAGTTAGAGTCCTTTTTATGTTGCTCTTCCTCACAATGAAGTTCTTATAAGATTTGCATTTCCCTTTCTTTCGATAAATTTGTCAAACGGGCCTGGTGTATAAAGAACCCTCTCATGACTGCTTTACTAGCATCCCACACTGTTTGGATTTTTGTATCCTTATCCAAATTATTGTCATGGGCTTCCAGGACCTAGACTCAGACTCAGAGTCTGAGACAGCAGAACCTGCTCTGAGCCCTGGCACAAAGACTGTTACAGCAGAACTTGCAGAGCACACAGTACCACCACCCACCCCAGAAACAGAAGTGCCAACCCCAGCAGGGAGTCCTGCTCATTCTGACATGAAGAATTATCTATCCATACCTACCTTCACCCAGCATAGACACCAAAAGAGTCTCCTGTGTCGGTCCCAGCAAATTTATGCTGAGCACCAATTAATCAAGCACCAGCTGCACTGATCTCGGAACCTATAAGAACTGAGCCTTTTCCCTCTAGCTTTTGTCAGTGATTAACAGATCATTTCTCCTGTGCTTCCATTTGCCTGTTGTTCTTGCCTTTGACTTGTGTTTATATTGCCTGCCTCTAATTTATGGACATTGCTGGGACTGTTATTTGCTTCTCATTTGTAAGGCTGTTTCTTGCTAAAGTAAACTGACTAATTACATTGCTTCTTGATCCTCTTGACCTGTGTGTTACCAGCTTTTCCTGGCTGCCAGCTCAGACCAGTGTGGACAATTATTTTCAAAAAAGTTATTTAATTCTGGTTTTGCTTTTTCGATCACTCCTTCATCCTTTAACAAATTATCATTTAATCTCCAATGAAGTGTTTTACTTTTATTTTGAAGTGTGAGAAGCAAAGGATTGTGGTCAGAGAGTGTTCTTGGGACAGTTTCTAATTTTTCAATTTGCCTAAATAGAGCTTTAGAGGCAAGAAACATGTTTACCCTCATCCAGGATTTGTATCAGTAAGAGAAATATGTATAATCCATCTCTGGCCCATATTTTTGTCTCCATACATCTGTAACTGCTAAATTATCGGTTAAAGTAAAGAAAGATATTGATAATTTACCTTGATTTTTTACTCTTTTTATTTAGTTTCTTATTATCATTGGTTCTATCTGCTAAGGGGTCAAGGACACCATTCCACCCATTAATAGGATTTCCTGATAATCAAGATCCAATAATGCATCTAGCAGTTTTTGATAAAATTTACCTTTGTTCTCCAGCCACTAGCAGTACTTTGTAATCAAACAACCCCACCTCGACAGCGATATGTTGCCCCTGATTGTCTTTGAGAAGCTTTTTTGCAGAATATTTGAAATTTACATAAATTGTTATCCCCCCTTTTGTTTTTGTCTATTGATGTTGAGAAGACTTTTCCAAACTTTGGGTTTCTAATATATTTTAAGTCCTTATTTCTAATATTGGTTTCCTGTATAGATAAAATATCCAAATTTAATTTTTCTAGATTGTGAAAAATACACTTTCTTTTATAGGGAGAGTTTAGGCCCCAAACATTCCAGGACAGAATTTTGATTTTCATATTCTAAAAGAGGAGTTTCAAAAAAAAGAGAAGAATAAAAGAAGATGTTAGCTATGTGCTTTCTTCTTTTTCTTGATCTGCACCTCTTCCTTGATCAGATTCTGAATCTTCTTCTTCCTCTTCTAATTCTTCCTCTTTCTCAAGTCCTGGGTCTTCTCCTTTTTCTCCCTTCTCACTAAGTTTAGAGTTTCACTTTCTGAGAGTGTAATCAAATTTGTTTCTAGTTCTTCCATTTTTTCCAGTTCAATTTCATGTTTCTTAAAGAATCTTTCCATCTTTGGCACCTGTGATAACTGAAGCCCCTGTCAGAGCTGCTGATGACAAGCAGCAGCTGTTGGTCCCTGTTGCTCAGGGTGGAGATGACGAGCAGCAGCTGTTGGTCCCTGGGACTCTGGCTGGAGATGAGTCCTGCAGCTCACGAGCTCCCCCTGCTGCCATGGACCAAGCAGGCTCAGACATTCCTCTGCCTGCTCCTTTAGGGCAACAGGGATCCAGATGTGATCCTGAGGATGCCCTGGAGCCTGCGTCAATCAGCCCACAAACAAGGCGGAGACTCGAGAGCTCAGCAAAGGGAGGCTTCCTTGATTAAGTTCAAGAAGTGGTGACCAGCCACTTCTTGAACTTGGGCTATATAACTGCCTGCCTGGAAGCTTTCCTTTGCTTGTTGCAAACTTTCTACAAGTCCTCTCCTTGCCTGTTCCTTGCTTCCAGCACCTGGCTCCTGATACCTTGGATTGATCTCCTGGCTCCTGACCCCTGGATTTTGGACTCTGACTATGGCTTTTGCTTGTCGCTCAGGCTTAGGTAAATGGACTGCCTATGAGTAATTGCTTGCTTTGACTCCTCCTGGCGGGACTCTGCTATCTCTCCCTCTCCCTTCTCCAGGCTGGCTCACCGCCTGGGTCTCTGACCCTGACAGCACCGTATTCAAGACCACTTTCTTCTGTTGTAGAAAAATGAAGTTCCCTTTGTCTTCTCCTATCTGTAACTGATGCCTCAACTTCTCAAGAGTTGTGTCAACTGGCTATAGTCTTTCTTCTTTTTCAGTAACTGGGATGAACATCTTTGTATATCTGCAGTTCATCATCTTCCACGATAAATTTCTTAGAGAAGTTCTGTTGGAAAATTAATTCTTTAAATCTCTTGCAGAAGAAATAGATGGCTATGTCACGAGGAACCTTCCCTTTTTTTGGGGGGGGGGGGCTATTGTAGAGTTGATCCTGAACATCTTGTCCATCTCCAAATCTAATTGCTCTGGTACCCATCTGATAAATTGATCCAGAGGGCGTATCAAACGGGCATATAAGTCTTCTTGAGGAATTTCCTTCAAACCTCTTATCTTACTGCACTTACTTTTGTTTCTGATATCTGTAAGTAATGCTGAACTTTCGGTTTGTTCTGTTCTTTCTTCCAAAATTGCAGTACGACTATCAATATTTGATGTCTTTTCTTCTAATTCTTCTACTTTCCTGTTTACATGCTTTAATTCTTTTGAGATATTCTCCAGTTTTATGCTAAATGATTCCATTTCTTTTCTTAAGTCTGTTTTTATCTCTGATCTCATTTTCATTTCATTCTTAAATTCCACCCTTTTCTCTTTCATTTCTCTCATAAATTGCATTCTTAACTTTCTAATTTCTTCTACTGTACCAGCATTCAAATCGGATGGTGCAGGATAAGTCTGCAAGGATGATCTACATTGAAATAAAGTGTGAATCTGAGATTGTGTAGCTGCTTTTCTCCTTCCTGAGGCCATCTTCACTTCATAAGAACCACCAAGGTCAAAGGAGAGAAAAATGGATTCTATTATTTATTTCCTCTCCCTTTTTGTTCTTACTCTTACAGCTTCTTCCCTCTTTAGTGAGCTTAATTAACAACTAAATTATGTTTACCTAGTTATCCAGGTGGGTTTGATTAGTTTATTACTTTAATTCACATTCATTGATTTAACTTATATTGTTTACTTTGATAATTTAGTTTAAATTTGTTAAGTTTAATTTACATCTTTAATTTAGTTTAAATTTAGTTCATTTCAATTCCTTTTACTTACTTTATTGTAATTATAAATCACCTGATTTAGAAAATCAACTAATTGAATTAACCTATTAACTGTTTGAGTTAATTTATGTCAATTTATTAGTTTATCTAATTTAAATGCCTCAAATTCTATAGTTCTAGCTAAAAATTTTTAAAATACTTATTTAAATACTTAAATACTTATTTAACTAATTTATGAAGCAAGTTATAAGTTATTAGGATAAGTTATTGATTATTAAAATGGAATTAAATTGAATGAATGAATGAATGAATTCTAATTGATTGTGAATTATATAATTGTCAGTTATCAATTACTTAGATCAGTGTCCAGCACTAGTTATAATATCAAAGGCAAAGAGCAAGAGCAAAAGGAAAAACAGTTCCTTATGATACCTATAAAATTTTCTAAATCAATTTAAGCAAATTAAGAAGCAAAGGAAGCAGAAAAAAGAGATAAGAAGGGATCACCTATAAAATATTTTAAATAAGTATTATCACTTTAAATAGATTCAATCTATTATCAATCTAATAATAAAGATGGTAAAGAGAGAAAGTTAATGCAGTTCTGAACTTTACAAGTTAACCAGCAGGTGGAGCCCTTATCTCGCTATAATATAAGCTAAAAGAGGGAAGTAAGCAGGAGGTATTTTTGTAGAAACAAAATATAATGTTTATCTCAATTCAAGGTCAGCTAGCTAAGTGGAAGCATCCTTGGCTTATTCACAAAGCAAATGAATATCCTTGAACTAATTAGCTGTAATCTATTCAACAATACCAACCAAAATAAGTCTCAAAAGCAGAGAGGAAAAAGTACAAATCTAAATAAGAAATACAATTCTAAATCAAATCTAAGACTAATGTCTTATAAATTCAGTACAATAATAATAAGGAAATAGGCTGCAATTGATTGGCGTATATCACAGTACCCCCGGAGGGAACAGTTTATGGAGTGCTTAGAGCACTAATCTCACTCTACCATGTAAAACAGAAACAGAGAACAGATATCAAGGCAAAGCAAGACTATAGTTAACTCTATACAGACAGCTAATGAGCAGTTAATAAGTCATGCTAGTGAGTCTGGGGGACTTTCCAGAGCAGATTTAGTATAGACTGTATCTCTCAGAATCTCTTTCAATTATTCCAGTTTTCTTAATAAGCTGCCCAAGAAATCAGAAGTTGAGGGAGGGGGTGATGTGAAAGTTTTGAAAAGAGAAGTTGTTGAGTCTTGATTTTTCCCATGCTCACAGATTTGCTCCAACAAGGACAAAATAGTTCCAACTGGGCAAACAGTCTCTTACACTTTGCTGAACGTCCACTTGTATTCCTCCTTAATTGTAGTCAGACACTCCTTTCCTTTGCTGTAAATCAAGTTCTGTTAAAAGATTACCCTCTGGACTTTCCCTGACTTAGTGTTCAAGTTTTCAGTCTTTAAGCTTTTAGTCCTTTTAAATTTTCCATGTCAAGTCCGTGGGATCTATCCGCTTCAACCAAGCTCCAAGATAAATAAATGCTTAGTTAAGCTTTAAGCTCTAGATCCATGCTCTCCTCTCTTATTGGTAGCCAGACCAGATTTCTTGCCATGCTTATTTGAGCCAATCAACCAAACCCATGAAACATGGTGACATAAAGTTGGCTGTTTCATAAAATAAGTAGAGTGGTCAGATTGTGGGAAAGAGAAAAGTCACCAGGAACGATCTAACCTCCCAAAGGCGAAGATGCTATGAGGAGAAGCTTGAAATAAAAAGTAAAATGCAAAAGCAAGACTAAGCCGAAGCAGGCACCTCAGCAAGGTAATGGCAGCTCCGTGACCCCCTTCAGTGCCATCCACAACCAGGTCTTCTCTTCTCCACTTCTCCCCTGGTACTGGCTGCTGCTACTGGGTCCCCAACAAGCCCCTCCGAGTCCCCTTTACCAAGGGGCAATTTGGTCTGCGATCATAAAATTAGGCAAGCACCCAACCTCACTAGGTCACTGGGCTTCACCAGTTTGGTGAAACCCAGCCGATCATCACACCACAGCCACTGGGCAATCATTGAGCCACGGCCACCAGTGCAACCTTTCAATTTTTTTTAAAGATATCTCTATCCCCTGAATAAGCATAATTATGGGGCAAAATGTACAATCATTCATTTGCCCAATATTTTTAGTAAGACAAGCCTGTCCTGCCTTAGAGTATGTTTAGTCTTGCGAGTGAAGTCTCACAACTAACATAGAGACAGTATTAGTCAAAAAGCCATTGCATTCAGTATAAGCCTGCAGTTTCCTGGATTGGTGTTACAAATCTGCAGGAAAGTCTAGCATTTCACAGAAAGGCCAGTTAAAGTCTGTTTTGAAGAAATCCTTTAAAGACTGCATAGAAAGTAATGGAGTCATTGGAATGACGGAGCAGAGTAACCCTGCAAGGTGCTCCAGTGGTGGTTTAGAACCCCTTTAGAGTTTTATGGTAGTGTGCTTTCTGTTTGGGTGTTAAATACTGTATATTACTCAGTATTAAAACAACAGACAGAACAAAGAACTGGAGTTCTTATAAGTAGAACCTAATATAGTTCTTCAAATGTTTTTAAACTGTCTTGAAACTCTCATATAAGCACTAGTACCACAAACAGCCCTTTGGCTACACTATCACCAAAGGCTCAACCTTAAAATCTAGGTCACACTTTCTGACCAGATCCAAAAATGGTTTTATTTCGCTACTGCCTGTCTCTCTAGGCTTTCCCTGAGAAACAAACCCTTCCACTCAGACAAACCGCTTGGCTAATTATGGAACTTTATTTCAGATCTCTCTCTGGCTGAAGGGCAGCATGTGCCTTTTATATGTATTCTCCTTTCAAGCCTCCAGCCCGTCCCTCACACTAATGGACTGGGTTTCTCTGGCACTAAGGTTAGCCACACATCCAAGAACTCCATCACACCTCTGATCCAAAGATTCTTGGGTTCCAGTGACACTAGGTCAGTGTCTTGAACTGGAAATCTCCAAGCATCACTCAAAATGGTGACGTCATAGGAAAAAAAAGAAGGCCAAGGAGGTTGCTAGGCCTGATCCATCTTCTCTTACAACTCAGGCTGAAACTGTCATGCCTCAGGAGAAGGAATGCTTACCACCTCGTATTTCTCCAGTGCATCAATCTCAACCTTCTCCCTCCCAGAGAAGATCACCTGAGGTTCCCCTCGTGGCTATGGCTTTGGAAGGAGAAATACTGGAGTCCCGCCGTCATGCAGCTTAACTGTCTTCTGGCTTACTGGTGCAGATGGCCACACCTCCTTCTCCCATTCCAGCTGCACAACTGACAAAAGCGACTCCCCTGCTGCCTTCTCCACACTCCATGGTTTGAAGTTTCTGTCCAGCATTATCCTCTTAAAGTTCATCCCATACGATGAGGTTCTCTGTCTCTACATCAAGGAGTCAATCCCCACAGCACTCCCATCAGTGCACTTGACACAGTGCGCTGTGCTTCGTTGGACTGGACGTGACTCAGGGAACTACGACCATAAGGATAGGGAAGGGCATAATTGAAGCTGATACTACTCTTGAAACGGCCATCAAGGCCTTTATTCTGAGAAGCAACTATAGGGAGTATGGGTTCAGTTAGCACCTGTCAAGGGGGCACTATCCACTTTACCACCCATGGAAACTCTTGTACCACCAACAGAGTTCTGTTGAGTACTCCTGCTACTGCCACTTCCCACTGTACCACCAATGGAGTTGGCACTGTTATTTGCCATAGGATTCCAGGTGTTCCTCACTGCATTCCTCAACATGACCAGTTAGGTATCAATCTTTGTATTGTGGACACTCAGATACCTGTTCTTTTGAGTCTCACTTTGTTCCCCTGTTCAGGCACTGGACTAGCAGGAGGGGCTTCCCCCTCTTTGCTGAACCCACTCAGTCATGCACACCATTCCAAATCCTCCATGATTTCAATGAGCATCTTCGAGAGCCTGACTGGTCAGCCTGTCTCCATTCCATCTTTCCACACATTTTCAGCATGAAGTTTTAACCTCTGCTGATACCAATTTGGATTCATCCTTGACTTCTTTGGACATACCTGAGATGAAATCACAATGTTGGGAGAAAATGAGGCTGTATCTTCAATGTACAACATTTGCTCCTTTACAGAACAAATGACTAGAATGGCACACTTGGTGCAGTTAGACATTAGACAACCAGAACCTGAACCCAAAGATCCTACTTACTGCAGAATTCAATCAAAAGTACCTCCACCTGCTTCTTTCCTATTGGTGCCTTCCCTTGCTAAGGATAGCCTGTAAGTCTATCCTATTTCACCTACCTACAGAACCTTGTAACGTGTGAGCGGTTAGTGTCAGAGTGGCCGCTCCACCATCCTAAACCAAACTCAATCATAATCAAGGCAACTCAATCAAAGTCCATTCAAAAGAGGTTGGCCAGGCCAACTGATAAAGAAGGTAGGAAGCTAGATATTTGACTGGGGAGGGGAGGGGAATGTAGTCCACTGAGCCTTATCATTCAGAATCACCAACTATGAAACCTGGATATCTGCCTGCCAAGAAAACTTACAGGAAAGAATGACCCACCCTTTTTAGCCAAATTATCAGAGGAGAACAATTGAATGGCTGCTGCACTCCCAGCTGAGGTATACAACCTTTCTTCTCAACAGCTTACTACCACAAGACACACTGCAGATTGCAGGGGCAAAACTCCAGTGAGTGCCATCACCCTCAGGAGACATTCCTGACTAAGATCATCTGACCTTTCCCACCAAGTGCAGACTATGATTGAGTACCTCCCCTTCAACAAGGCAGGCATATTCAACAAGGAGACAGATGACAAGCTGGAGCATATGCACAAAATGCATACCACCACCAAGAAGTTTGGGTTCCAACCACAAGCTCCATGGTCATCCTAGTTCTGTTATCCTTAGTCAGATAACCTTCGGGACTGAAGCAGTCCTTCAGTCCCCCATCGTTAAGGTGTACAAGGCTGCAGAATCTGTGACTGCCCTCTTTAAGGAACCCCATTGCAGCCTCTTATTACCTTGCATAGGTGGACTGATTGTAAGTGACAAGAAATCCCATCTCAGACCTTCCCAAACCATCAAGTTTATGTTTTGTGAGATCTTCAACTCTGGCAAAACATCTGCCTGTTTTCAAGAAAAGAAGCTTCAAAACTTAAGAATGGACTTCCAGCAAGATGTCAGCACAGCTGGTAGCCTGAATAGCTGGCTCAGGCTACCGCTGCGAATCTGCAGAGGAAACATCCCCCAGGGACCTAGTGTCCCCCTGGAAAGGTACCCCCTTAGCAAGTAGGGGGGAACAGAGCAGCTCACAGAGTCCGCAATCGTCCTAGCATTGGCAGAGAAGGAGAGGGGAACCAGCGCAAACATGATGGAGGATGGAGATGCGCCTCAGATTTGCAGCCAGGAAACTGTTTAGCGCCAGCGAGAAACCTCTTTTAAAAGAAAAGAAAACAACCTAAAGAAACCCAGTTGAATCTGCAAGGCGAATAAGAATGGCTTCAAAAATACAATCAAATAGAACAAATTCTTGTTTCGGAAGGAGTAACATCTGGAAGACAGGGCAGTTCGTAGCTGCGGAGTTGCGGATGAGTGAAGGTCCGGGGAGAGGAACGGAGGGCGTAATTGGCTTTTGAAACTTTGCCTCTAGAAGACAGATGAAGAAAATATAAAACTTTTAAAAATAAACCGACATGGATTGGCCTCAGGAAGAGAGGTGAACTTTGTGGCTTTTTTGGCTCTGAAATTGGATTAGCCTCAGGAAGAGAGGTGAACTTTGTGGCTTTTTTGGCTCTGAAATTGGATTAGCCTCAGGAAGAGAGGTGAAGTTAAAAAGAAGGAACTGTCATCACTGGGGGATTGCCTGATTTATATGTAAGAATTTTTTCAAAAGTGACTATTCCAATTGTTGATCGTGAACAGAAGTATTTGCGTGACTGGCCCCCGATCTGACAAATAGATTAGCCTCAAGAAGAGAGGTGAAACTGTTAAAAACAAAGATTTGAGGAGCCTGATTTGAAAAAAGATCTGAGAAAAACTGAAGAAAAGGAAGAGATTTGAACTCTAGGAAATCTGGGGCAGACAATAAGGAAGAAAGAAAAGTGGACATGACAGGTTTATGAACTGATTTTATTGGGCTTTGACTAGTGGATGAACTAACTGTGATTATATTATATATAAATAATATAATAGTAAAATAGTTTTAATTTCTTTCCCTTTTACAACTTGGTTTAGATAAATATAGAAAAAGGTTAAAAGATAAATAAGATTTAGCAAGGTTAGATACTATTAGATAATCAAGGAAAGAGAGGTAAACTGCCAAAAAAACTTTTTTGAGATGTGTGAAGAAATATCAGTCTTTGATGCATGGAGAACTCTTTATCCCAATGTAAAGGATTTCACTTATTTTTTGGAAGTACATCAATCTTGGTCTCAAATAGATATGATTTTTATTTCTAAACATTTGCTAACAGAGATAAAAAAGAAATACTGCCTAAGATCATCTCAGACCATCATCCAGTGATGCTGCAAATACAGAAGACTGCAAAACAGTTTCAATGGTGGTTAAATGACAGTTTATTTAATGATGAGGAGATAGTACAACAAGAGAAAGAAGTGTTAAAAAATTATTTTAGAGAAAATATAAGAGAAGATATGAAGATGAAGACAGTCTGGGATGCATCTAAAGCAATAATGAGAGGGGTTTTTTTATACAAAAAAGACAAATCCAGAATAAGATAAGGCGAGAGAAACATCAAGAGTTGATGACTAAACTTCAAGAGAAAGAAAGAGAATTTAGAGAAAATCCATCAAAGAAGTCACTGCAAGGGGAGATCAAGAAAGTACAAAAAGAGATAATGTTGAATACATAAGAGGAAATAGAAAAAAAGATGAAACAGATGAAATGGACTCAGTTTGAACAAGCTAACAAAATTGGGAAATGGTTAGCATATAAACTTAAGAAGAAGAGAGAGAAGAACACAGTAGCTGAACTGAAAAATGGGAAGAAGATGATTACGCAACATGAAAAGATAAAACAGAAGTTTAAAGAATATTTCAAAAAATTATTCCATGAAAGAAACCCGCAGTATCGAAATGAGAAAAAGTGGACAGAATTCTTTACTAAGATAAAGATTCCAAAAATACCATTGGAGAAACAAGAACAGTTAAACGAGTCAATAACATTAACTGAAATAGAAGAGGCTATAAAAGATTTGAAAACGGATAAGGCACCAGGACCAGATGGATTTACCGCATTATACTATAAAAGGTTTGTAAAAGAATTAATTCATCCATATCAAGCAACCTTGAAAGAAACAGAGAATTATGGGAAACCACAATCCTGGAGAGAAACAAACATCATACTGATACCCAAAGAAGATAAGGATAAAAGAGAAGTTAAAAACTATAGACCAATCTCTTTGCTAAATAAAGATTATAAAATACTGGCAATAATATTGGCAAAATGATTGAGGTATGTAATACAGGACAAGATTCACGAAGGTCAAACAGGCTTTCTCCCAGGCAGATATATGAAGAATAATATGAGAACACTATTGGGTGTGATTGAATATTACAATAAAAACCCAGGGAAGAAGATAGCTATTTTTTTATTGGATGCAGAAAAAGCTTTTGAGAATGTTTCCTGGGAATTTTTGCACCAAGTCTTAAAAGAATATGGCCTGGGAGATACAACAACAAGCTTTGGGGTACGGGAAGGGTGTCCTTTATCACCATTGTTATTTATAGCCGTATTGGAGGTATCATTGATTGCAATAAATGAAGACTTACAAATACGAGGTTTGAGAATAAAGAATAAGGAAATAAAATACAAAGCTTTTGATGATGATGTAATTATATTTCTGGAGGAACCACAAGAATCAATTCAGGCATTGAATTGTATGGATAAATGGCAGGATATAAGATAAATAGAGAAAAGACAATGATGATGACATTAAATATAACAAAAAAAACAACAACAAGTGGACCTGGAGAGAAGATCTGGATATCAAATCACTAAGAAAGTAAAATGCCTAGGAATGATAATTACAAATAAAAATCAAGAATTATTTGATAATAATTACTTGAAGAAATGGAAGGAGATTAAAAGTGAAATGGAAAAATGGATGCATTTAAACTTGTCCCTCCTGGGAAGGGTAAATGTCCTTAAAATGTCCTTATTACCAAAGCTCATGGTTTTCTTTCAGAATTTACCAATAATAGGAAGAGAGAAGATTTTTAAAGAATGGGAAAAAGAGCTACGAAAATGTATTTGGCAAGGGAAAAGACCAAGAATAAGATTCAAAATATTACAAGATGCAAAAGAGAGAAGAGGATTTGATGTGCCATCGTTAAAAACCTATTACCAAGCATGCTGTTTAGACCTAATCAAAGACTGGACACAAGTAGAAAACACAACAATTAAAGAATTGGAAGGAATAAATATTAAGTTTGGATGGCATGGATAGTTATGCTATGACAAAATAACAGTGAATAAAGAGTTTAATAATCATTGTATTTGAAAGACATTATTGAAAGTTTGGTTACAAATAAAGCATAAATTTTATAGAAGACTTCTGATGTGGACTTCACCCCAAGAAGCATATAAAATTGCCCTGACAAAACAAGGAAATCTATTAACTTATCAAGAGTTGTTGAAATGGGAAGGGATAAACCAAGAATGCGCACAGAAGAAGAGTTAAAAGTTTTAGGACATGAATTTAATTGGTTTCCATGGAGACAACTTAATGAGAGATTTAAAATGGATCAAAAATTATATGGATTTGAAAGAAAAAAAATGAATTAGATGTATTGATGAAGGGGGACCAGAAGAAGAGAATTTCCAAACTCTATAAACTATTGTTGCAAAGAGAAATGGAATCAGACTGTCAAAGATAATATGGTTAGATGGGCACAAAACATTGGGCATCCAATTGGGCTGGATACATGGGTGAGGGCATGGAAGACAGATATAAAATTTACACCAAGTCTAAATTTAAGAGAAAACTTTTAACTTTTAAGAAAACTTATACAGATGGTATATGACACCTCGAAGGTTGCAAAAAATTACTAAAAGTGGAAATATAAGATGTTGGAAATGTGATGAAAAGGTGGGGTCTTTTTTTCATATGTGGTGGACCTGTAAGATAGCAAGGAAATTTTGGAAGGAAATACATGATGAAATTCAAAGAATTTATAGTTTAAACTTTGAAATGAAGCCAGAGTTTTATTTGTTAAATATGCTAGGGCAACGAAGAGAAATAAGATGTCACCAGAAGACGTTGTTATATCTGATAACTGCTGCAAGACTGACATATGCGCAATACTGGAAAGAAAGGAATTATGTTGATAGAAAAGAATGGAAGTTAAAAGTCCTGGATATGATAGAGATAAAAAAGTTAACATTTTCACTGAAAAATAAGCCTATCCAGAACTTTGAAAGGGAATGGAGAGAAGTCGTGAATTGGATAAAGATATTGCATAAGAAAAGAAAAAGGAACAAAGCAAGATTGTATGTAATGCAAGGCAACAATGTAATAAGGCAATGTAACAAAGCAGCAATGTAACAATGTAAGATGCAACAATGTAAGATTATCCTTTAAACAGAAACTATATATGAATGGAATGTAAACAAGCAGACTCAGCTGGAAAAAAGCTTGGAAGTGGGGATGGGTTTTTTTTTATATTCAATTTAAACCTTAATAAAAATATTAAAAACAACAACAACAGCTGTCCTTCAGTGTTGATACTCCAGATGGGTGACCACCAAGGATATTCAAATTCTCCTTGTTTTTATGGGCATATGTGACACCATATGACACCATATGCATGACTTTGAATGCACCCACTTCAAGCCTGGATCCTGCCTCAGTTCAAACCTCTCACTAACTCCCTTCACCCACATCTCACCATACTGAGAGCCATCCATTAGTAGTGGCTTCATACCAAGAACATAAAAGCAGGAATACCTTTCCTCCCTCTGCAACCCATGACATTGGTGACTTCGGGTGCCTCCATGGAGAGTGCATGTGGAAGGACTTTCCATCAAAGAGCACTGGACAGAAATGAAAACTACCTTCCACATCAACAGATTGGAGGTGATGGTGGTAGAGAAGGCCCTGTGAGTGTTCAAACTCCTTATACAAGGCAAAGTTATTCAGGTAGTGTCCGACAACACTATGATGGTCTACTACCTGACTAAATTGAGACTGTCATACTTTGGACATATCATGAGAAGACACAACTCACTACAAAAGACAGTAATGCTTGGTAAGGTAGAAGGCAGTAGGAAAAGAGGAAGACTGCCTTATAGATGGATAGATTCAGTCAAGAAAGCTACAGCCCTGAGTTTCCAAGATCTGAGTGGGCTGTTGATGAGAGAGTGATTTGGAAGTCTCTCATTCATAGGGTCACCATAAATTGAAATCAACTTGATGACAGTTAACAACAAGAATCAGCCTGCCCTGTAATCTGCCTTTACAATCTACATCTAACAAAGGCTTGCTGAGGTTTGTTCATTGCAGAGAAATACAGAAGGGCAAGATTTGCATCAAAGGAGAAATAGAAGGGAAAAGACTAATCTTTCTCTTTCCAGCTGCTTCTATACCTTCCAGTATTCAAGCTCATGTTTGCAAGCATGATAAAGTTATCAATGGCACTGATACATGGAGAAAGACCAACTGGTGCATTTTGGTTGGCCAATAAAGGAATCATTCTTTTGTGGATTTTGGATTTTGCTGTATTTTACTACATGGCAAACACAGCTACCCCTGAATATGTTTCCTTGATTTGAAGATAACAAATCTTGCTGCAGCTGAAGAAGCTTTAACAAGAGGGAGCAAGTGGACTGGGACTTACTCTTGGACTGCAGTTGGCAAGTTTTACTTATGGTCCACCTAAAAGGTTTTCAAGATTTAACTATACCAGGACTTGAAGGCATGAAGACCACTAATGGGAAGGTCAAAGTACTTTTATTTCCCTGCTGGCACTTCTCCAAGGCAAATGGGCCCATGTCAAGGCAAGTTTACAGCAGAGAAGTATTGCTATAATATAAGTATGTAATTTAACCCTAATTTGGAGAAAAGCTTGCAGCCTGCCTAAATTTACAACTTGACAAATTATTATTTAGTTATTTAGTAGACAAATTATCTATAGTTGTCTTCATTTTTTATCCTCTCTCCTATATAGCTGCCTCAAGGATATTTAAGAAGACCAATAGTTCTTGAACTATGGCCAAGCCAAGTGTCACCCATTCGTAACTGCATTTCATTTTTTCTGCCCGAGGGTACCACCTTATATTTCTCCCTGTTGAAATTCATTTTATTAGTTTTGGCACAGCTCTCTAGTCTGTTAAGGTCATTTTGAATTCTCATCCTCTCCTCTGGAGTATTAGCATTAGTACTAATTTGGTGTCATCTGCAAATTTGAGAAGAATGCCTCTCTATTCTGTCATCCAAGTCATCGATAAAGATGTTGAATAGCACTGGGCCCAGGACAGAACCTTGTGGCACTCCACTCTTCGGTCCAGGATGTAATACACACTGGTAGCCTTCAGTCCACAGCAACAAAGTTCAGAAGGTCCACTAACTTTGTTGAGGATCATAACAAAGCAATTGCCTGCATAGCAGCATTGCCAAAACTAAAAGACTGCAGTATTTTGCAGTACTTTACAAGCATTAAGTGATAATCTCAATTTTGCCTACAAAAGTATTCCACATGCTGTTAAGAGCATTACCTCATGGCTCTGACTCTGTCCTTGCTGTCCATTACTAAGACTTTCAGTCTTCAACTTCAACCTTGATTTTCTTGTCTCAAGCACCAAGTACCCACAATATCTCTCAGCAGAGTTATACATCCCCTGTTCTCAGCTACATGCCCAAACTAACAAGAAGCTTATAACAAAAGCAGTGCATCCTAATATAATCTACTGTATAAAAGTCAATGTTTGTCTGCATGGTTGTCTGTTTGTCTGCATCAGGCAGGCAAAGACCCCATACGATTGGCTGTGTGAGGCGAGAGGGACCTCATATGATTGGCTGGCTGTGAAGATTCTATGGAATCCTGGGGTTGGTGGTTTAGGGAGGGGCCTTTAGAATTCTCAGCCAGAGAGCTCTTGGGCCTCAGGCTGGTTGCTATGGAGATGAGGCCTACCATCAGTAAGGATGCTAGAAAACTTTTGGGAGGCATACGTGAGAAAAATTAAAGTGACATACACAACATAGTTACAAGATCTTCTTCCCTCACACAGTAGATTGTAAAGATTACATATGTAAGGAATCTTAAAGTTGAAATTCAAAACTAAAAATCCTTCCAGAGAAACGTAAAGCCATTGCACAAATTCAACAGAAAGCCAAAAAAAGAAAGAAAGAAAGAAAGAAAGACAGAAAGCCAGTACATCAACATCACCAGAGAACACAGATTGGATTGGGGACTGTGGGGATAAGTTACAGATACTGGAATAGGCTGATTGCTATGGAGACAAGGCCTAGCAGCAAGGAGGAGGACAGTGTATTCCCTCAGGAACCCAACCTCTGAATGTTAACAACTCTGAATAAAGATTGGATTGGGGAATATGGGGAAAATTTACAGGTACAGGAATAAGCTGGTTGCTATGGCCATGAGGACTAGCAGCAAGGGGGAGGACAGCATACTCCCTCAGGAACCCAAACTGCATATGTAAATAACTCCAAATACAGATTGCATTGGGAAATATGTAGCAATTACAGGAAATGGAGAAGACAGTTTGGTGAGTTCTTAAGAGGAAAATAAAAACCCTGGGCAATGCCGAGTAAATATTCTAATGTACATATAAAAAGCAGTAGGAAAATCCAAATTGCTTGTTCAGACAGAGTTTAGCACATTGTGACAGGCTATTATATAGGTGGAACTTATTCTTTTTGATAAAAAATGATTAGGATGCAGGTTAGATTTCATATGCATATTTTCAGAAGGATAAACTGCAACCCTCCAGAAATCATTTTCTAAAATACAGAACAGTTTACAAGAAGTACATAAGTTAACACACCATCTTCGCATCCTGTTCCCTCTACACGTACACTCCAGACTATGTAGCACACTTTACAGGGCTTTTCATGGCAAGACAGTTTTGCTGTCCTGACACAGAATGAAGAGGAGCTATTAGTGAACACCCTTTGGGTTCGGCCAGAAAACCAGTTACAAATCCACCGAACTGTAGCATTATCTAGTCCACTTTTTACTACTTTGTTTGCAAGTCTATAATGGGGAACCTTGTCAAAGGCCTTATTGAAATCAAGATACTGTTACTGCCCTGGCTAGCCCTAGCTTTGGGGATATAAAAAGATATCTATTGATATCACTAATTTGGGTTCACATATCCCTTCCATGTGCTTGCGAGGCTCCCGGACAAGCACGCATACAGGCTTGGCCGATAATCGCTGTAATATTCCTAGACAATAGACCTCAAGGCAAGTACCTCCGTTAGGTATGCAAGCAACTCTCAAAAGATCCTCTGCCCCGCGCTGGCAGCTTGATGATCGAGCTATACAACGCTCAAGTATTCCGCCTTTGCATACCGGCTACTCTAGTGATAAATTCGGCTCTAATTCAATCATTCAAATTCTGACCTTTCGGAGGCTTTGTCTCCAACTCCAAATCTATTGTTTTCCCAAAGTCCGACCTAGCCTGCGGTCACAATTCTCCTTATAAAAACCCCTGACTTTGAGCGCTTCCTTGGATCGCTCCCGAGTTCCAGACCGCCTTGCTGCCGCTTCGCTTGGCGAGCTTCCCCTCAGCTCCACGTGCTGAGATATATCAAACCTCAGCTTCGCTCTCCATTTTCTTCCGGACTTCAGGACAGGTTTCGTATCACCCGAACCAACTATCCCTCTAAAAATCCCACTATCTTACTCACACCTTTATTTTCCTTAGTTATCTGTGTGTTTGTGTTGCCTACATCGTGTGCCTGTATTTAATAAAGATCATTCATTATTTTCCAACCGGTCTGCTTCTTGACTTGGCCTGACCCCGTAGACACTGGGTTGCAAGATCCTGCTAAGTTACCCTTCCTCTCGTTTTGCCAACTTGTGCTCTGAACTAATTTCCCCAACTTGTAGCAATTTGGTGTCCCTCCCGGGACCCCCAGAAAACAGGGTAACAATACGCTATATCCACATCATTCCCTTCATCTAGCAATCT
Organism: Cyclura pinguis; assembly: GCA_030412105.1. Classification (NCBI taxonomy): domain Eukaryota; kingdom Metazoa; phylum Chordata; class Lepidosauria; order Squamata; family Iguanidae; genus Cyclura; species Cyclura pinguis. The sequence goes on from CM059601.1 coordinate 135,675,635, forward strand.
TGTAACTCTATAAAAAAAAAAGTGACAAGATTAGTCTGACATGACTTGTTTTTGAAAAACCCATGTTGGCTTTTCGTGATCATGCATTCACTTCTAAATGCTTGCAGACTATCTATTTAATTATCTGCTCTAGAATCTTTCCCACTATTGATGTCAGGAGAAGGTTTTTGGAGAAGATTTTTCTCTCAAAACTGATGGTGGTTCTCCTGATCTTGTCATCAATTATATAAGGAGGATGTCCCCTTTGAAGCAGATGTTGCATGAGTTTGTTAGTCCTTTTTACACTAGTTATCTTCAGTATTACAGATGCATCTGATTCCTAGAGCCAAGCCATAGATAGTATTTATTTTAATGTGCTTAGGGTGGCCCAGTCACCTGTCCAGGTAAGCATGAACATCAGTGAGTTTATTGGGAAATCTGCAACAACTTTGTGATTCTCAGTGGTGAGGATTTCATCAAAAGAATAGATATGTGCATGTTGTGTTGCTAGATGTAAACTTGATTGTAAGATGGGTAGAGTTGGGATATAACATTTTCTAACCATTCTGTTACCCTGACTTCTGGACGATGAGTGCACAATATCATACATTTTCCAATCAAAACAGCAAGATAATTTTTAGGGCCAAATCAAAAGCAGAGATCTGACCTAACAAGCAGGGGATGTCGAAAGAGGCTACAGTATAACTGCCAGGAGGAGAAAGACAGTTTTCCCAGGGAAGGCAGATCACTTAACTTTGAGGAAAAGAAACCTGCTATTTACAATGCTACAGTTCCTAAACACACTCGCACCAACACATGTACAATGAAAAACATTGAATTGCCCTCAAAAATTGAGGAGCGGCCAAAGCAGTATTGATGAGACGGTATACCCCAATCTTCCCTTATCTGTGCAACACAAACATTCTGACTGGAAATCTGGGGACCCCCCCCCCACACGTGTCCAAAAAGTTCATATTGTAGAATGTGGAGCATGTCTCAATAGAGGCAGGAAAGTCAATGTCCTTTTGGGGGTGGCAAGAGTGTCTTCGTGAGCAGGAATCAGTGTGGTAGGTGGTATGGTGTGTTCTCCACCCCTCCCTTGCCACCGGGGAAGGCTGTGTCACTGGATCAGAAAGTGCTTGCTGCTGCGTTGGGCACACACAACGGCCATCAGGGCTGGCTGCACTGCTGTCGGCTTCTACTAGGTCTGCTCCCAGGGTTGGTGCAGGACCTGCTTTGGGTTACAAACTGAACAAACTGATTAGTAGCAACAATACAAATTCTAAACCAATCAGGGACATGGGGTCTGAAGAGGCATCCTTTTGGGAAATGAATTTTGTTAGGGCAAAACATGCCCTACGCGAATGGAATAGAGGTGTCATCGGAGATGTGGGGGTTTACTATAATTCCTGGGGTGGTGTCGGTAGGCTGAACTATGCCATGCTGAGTGCCGGTCACTCTGTTTTATGTTTGCTGTGGCTGCGGTCAGGGAAACAGCACGCGAACCTTGAGGTGCAATGGAGGGCATGGATTAGACCTCCAGAGTTCCGGAGTCCACGCCGACGGATGCCCTTTCTTCTGTACACGTACACATAAGCTGCCCCGCAGAGATTGGACTTCACTCTGGTCTTCAGCTCCTTGCTCTGGAGAGCGGGAGCACCCTTTTGCAGTTGAAAGGATATACTGTTTCAAAATGCCTAGGCCATGCAAGCTCTCAGGCGAGTAGGGCTATAGCTTGCTAGTGCCCGCATGTCTGCAGGAGGTGTGGAGAATGTCATTTATTCTAAATTCTGTTGTCAAATCCTTGCATTGCCTTAAGGGCATATGCAAATTACTACTAATATTTACACGAAGCAAACTTTAATCCTAAGAATTTCTACAACCTAAGGAGCTATTAACAAAAGAAGGTATGGGGGGTATCGCTCTTCACTTACTCTTCACGTACCCTTTAGCGAAGGCATGGTATCAGGGCTCCTAATCAGGCTCACCATAACTTAAAATGGCAGCAAGGATGATGGGCTAGGTGGTTCCAGGGCACTATGGATCAGTGAGGCAGATTGGCACTCCAGAGTTGTTGTTACCCTGATGACAGACCCCATCCCGGGGAATATAAATTTGATATGAAATATGCCTGTCATGCCAGAAAGGTTGCCCGAGTGGGTATGTAGACAAAGAGGTCGAATGGCTGAAACTAGGTCAGGCCAAGAAAATCGGTAGTCACATTTCCCCTAGGAGACTTCAGACTAAACATGTCCGCACAGGCAAAGAGACCCCAGCCAAAAACAGCTAACTTGAAGGGATTATTGAGTTTTCCCCAGGTTGAGCAACTCTGACTTTAGAAAAGTCCTACATGGCGATGTCCATCTGCATAAACAAATCCTGCGAACTGCCTAGTTGCTATTGTGCGGCATTTCTTTCTCTATTTTGGCCATTGTTCTTCCTGGGAGAGGGCTGACCCTCGAGGTACATTCTGTCCGATAAGTAGTCCCAGTTTTTGAGGGTCTCTTTGGAGAACTCCCCACCACGCCAGTAGACTGGCACTCTATTAGTTGAGTGATCCCCTCAGCTGCCTCTCTTCACTGAGCTCCATCTTTCTCACTGCTTCCTGGACTGAAGACTTCAGGATAGGTGCAGTATTATCGCCTTTACACCCTCTCTGCTGAATCCCCTATCGATTTTCACCTCTTTCCCTTCTCAATAGGCCTGTGTGTGTGAGTAAGTGAGTGCGTTGGTGCGTGAGAACACATTTGTTAATAAAAACCGTTTATTGGTACAATTGTCTGGCTTTTGGGTACAAGATCCTGCTGGGTTACCCTGCCCCTTGTTTTGCTACAGCCAGTGCTCCACTAATTTCCCCAATCTTTGCATTTTTGCAGCGAATCAAAGTGTCCCCCAAAGGACCCCCCCAGAAGTCAGGGTAACAGATCTGCCAGAGAGAACTCTTGTCCAAATGTCCTTTCCGCTTGGCCCATGGTGTCATTGCACGTGGTCCCCCTGACTCCGGAGGTCTCTTTGCCGTGGTTAGACCACTGCTCTCTGGGTGTCAGTCTTAACTCTGGAGGCCTGATCCAACTGAGGATGCCCAGGACTCTGACTTCCAATTGAGCCCTTGGTTTTTAACTGGTCCAGGCTCTGCCTGCACCCCTAATACTTCCCAAAAAGAAAGAACCCTTCCCTTACTCCCAATAAAGGAAAGAACTACAACTTTGGGCTTGGGAGCTGCAAAATCTGTCTTCCCGCCCAGCAGGCTACAAGAAAGAGACATATGACTAACATAATCTGGAAGGCGGATGACTACCAGAGGGTGCAAAGCTAGATGTGCGATGGGGCTGCCGGTGGAAGACCACATGAAGGCATCCCACCAGGACTTGTGCGTTACCTTCTTAATTTCTCCCTGTGGGGAACACAGAATACAGAGTTTGAAAAATAATGCTGTGAGGGTCTTCTGAGGGAGAGAGGGAGGGAGAGAGAGAGAGAGAGAGGGAGACATGCATCTCCCCAATCTTCCCTGGTGCCTACCTGTTGTCAAAGACCGAGTAAATGGATGCAAACATCTCAGACAGATCTATCTCGGGCAGCTCCTGATAACTTAAAGGCATCTGAGGCATTAGGGCTTTCGAATTGGGACTTCCTGGGATCTCCTCAGGGAGCTCAGGGAGGTTTATCTCCCTGGGATCAACTGGTCCTCCCTTCCATTCCTTCAGCTGGGACACATGGAAGAACTTAAGCCAGTCTCTCTTCTTGTGCAGGATTCGTACCTGGTACACTGCTGGGGAAATTCTCTTTTCGATGGGGACAGGTCCTACCCACTTCACTGCCAGGGAATATTTGCCCTTATAGAGATTTCTATACACGACCAACTGTCCTTCCTCCCACTGAGTGGAATGATGTACCCATCCTAACCTGCTGTCCATTTTCTGCAAGTTCTTCCCCAGTTGGGCAGCAACTTGCTGCTGTATCTGGCCTATGTTCTAGATCAGACTCCTTACCCACTTGTTGTTTAGGACAACAGGCTCTAAGTCAGAGGGGAGGCTAATGTCAATCCAGAATGCTTCTGGCAGCAACATCTTTCACCCAGTCATCATCATGTGTGGCGTGAAGCCATGGAATGCCACAGTGCCTCTAAATGCCATCAGGATGAAAGAGTGTCCCAATCTTTCTCAAAAGCACAGATCACCAGTGATTGATTGGTTCTCTCTATCTGTCAAACTCTGGGGATGATGAGTGATATTGAATCTCTGTCTTATCCCAAGGACCTTACAAAGTTCCTGGGTGACCTCCCTGGTGAAGTGAGGCCCCATGTCACAATCAAGGTCACATGGTGTACCCCAGCATGACCAAATGTTGTTAAACAATAATCATGCCACTGTGGCAGCCGTGTTATTGCAGCACAGAAAAGCCTCAATCCACTTGCTGAAGGGATCAATCACTGTCAAGCAGCATTTGTTTCCCCTTGGCATTGGCGGGGGTGGTCCAATGAAGTCTATCTGAATATGGGACCAGAGACCCTTGATTCTCTGGTGCCCGGTGGGGTGAGCATTGACCATAGCACAAACCAAGCAGTTGTTTACCCACTGGTTGACATCCTGCTTGAGCGGGGGCCACCAGCCTGTCTCTCACTCTCTCCAATGTGATCTCTCATCCACGATGCCCTTGCTCCTCCATTTGGGCTTTGGCAGCCATGAGAGCGCTTGAGGCATCTCGTGCAGTCAGCCAAAGTCCCCATGCCACAAGGGCATCCTTGGAAGGCCCAGAAGGGGTCTTCTCTGTACGGACTTTCATATAAGCCTCCCTAAGGGTGGAAAAGGGATCAGGGGGTTGGAAACTGAAGTTTTTCTATGGGCATTTGCCCTTGCGGAGGACGCAGCATTCTAGCTTGCCTGCCACCTTCTCCTCCTGCATCATGCTCTTGAGTTCCATTATTTGCTTACTTTGTTCTACTTTCCTTTTATTTATTTATTTGTGTGTGTGTGTGTGTGTGTGTGTATTTTATTAATCATTCTCCATAAAACACATATACATATACAACATAAAACACAATACTTTACAACAATACAATACATAAAACACAAAAACTACATAAACAATACAACGCCTAAACAAAAAATTTCTTATCTTCTATTATCCCTCCCTCCTATTACCTAAACATACTAAATCTATTAACATATATGTTAACACCAACCTATACACTAAATACTAAACATATATTCTAAAAAACTAAACATAAATTCCCTTAAACCCCCCCCTTACCGAAACTCAAGGTATCAATGCTACATTATCTATATCTTTCCTTCTTCAAACCAATATAGATTTCAAAAACTGTTACACCTTCTTCTTCCTTCTTTTTACTTCCTTAACCCTTTTACTTTTCAATTAACCCTTACAAATGATTCTATATCTTCCAAACACAAATTTCATGAAATTTCTTATAACTTTACATGTTATTCTTATTTTTACCTTAAAAAAATAATTGCTTTTTCACCCCAACAAGCTTCCCATAGCGGGAGTACCATTTTCCATTCTTCTATTGATTTCTTTTTCTTATTATCCTTTAAAAGACTCTATTACCATATCAGCTTCTGCCATATCATACAATTTTATTAGAATCGTAGAAATGTAGAGTTGGAAGAGACCACACGGGCCATACAGTCCAACCCCCTACCATGCAGGAATACCCTCAAAGCACTCCTGACAGATGGCCATCCAGCCTCTGCTTAAAAACCTCCAAGGAAGGAGACTCCACTACACTCCGAGGCAGCATATTCCACTGCCGGACAGCCCTGACTGTCAGGAAGTTCTTCCTGAGGTTCAGGTGGAATCTCCTTTCCTGCAGCTTGAATCCATTGCTCCTTGTCCTGGTCTCTGGAGCAGCAGAAAACAAGCCCTCTCCTTCCTCTACATGGCATCCCCTCAAATATTTAAACATAGCTATCATGTCCCCTCTTAACCTTCTCTTCTGCAGACTGAACATACCCAGCTCTCTAAGTCTATCCTCATAGGGCTTGGCTTCCAGGCCCTTCACCATTTTGGTCGCCCTCCTCTGGACCTGCTCCAGCTTGACCATGTCCTTCTTGAATTGGGGTGCCCAGGACTGGACACAGTATTCAAGATGAGGTCTAACCAAAGCAGAGTAGAGTGGTACCGGTACCTCCCTCGTTCTAGACACCATACTCCTATTGATGCAGCCGAGAATTGCATTGGCTTTCTTGGCTGCCGCATCACACTGCTGACTCATGTTCAGCTTGTGGTCTATTAAGACTCCTAGATCCCTTTCACACGTACTGCCATCCAGCCACGTGTCCCCCATCCTATATTTCTGCATTCCATTTTTTCTACCTAAGTGTAGGACCTTACACTTCTCTGTTGAATTTCATTTTGTTAGCCTTGGCCCAGCTCTCCAATCTGTCCAGGTCATTTTGAATTTTGATCCTGTCCTCTGGCGTATTAGCAACCCCTCCCAATTTGGTGTCATCTGCAAATTTGATGAGCATGCCCTCTATTCCTTCATCTAAGTCATTGATGAAAATATTGAACAGCACTGGGCCCGGGACAGAACACTGTGGCACCCCGCTAGTCACTTCTCTCCAGGATTAGCCAATCTTCTACTCTTGGTGATATTTTCTGCTTCCATACCTGGGCAAAGCAAAGTCTAGCTGCTGTTATCATATATAGAACTATTTTCTTTTGTGATTTATTTATTCTTAGCTGGTCTATCATATTGAGCAAATAAATTTTTGGTGTTAAGAGTAAACTTTATTTTTAACATTTCTTGTATTTTACTATGTACTACTTCCCAGAATCTCCTCGCCTGTTTACATCTCTTTGCTCACATTTCCAACATGAATCATTTAAATTTTTCTGCATCTTTGCAATTTGTACTGGTGTTATATACCATCTGTGTAGCATCTTGTAATAGTTCTCCCTTAAACTAACTGGTATTATCAATTTCCATGTAGTCATCCAAGAGTTTTCCCAATGGCTCATTGTTATTATATGATTTATATCTTGTGCCCATTTTATCATTGTTTTTTAAACTGATTCTTGCTCCTTTTGTTGCAACAATAAAATTTTATATATCTGACTTACCCTATGTTCTGCTCCTGACTTTAACACCTTATCAAATTCATTTTCTTTAGTTTCAAATCCTTCTTCTTCATTATCTTTCTTATATCTCTTCCATAACTGTCTAATTAACAACCAATGTGTATCCCATCCATCTGTCTTCAATTCGTTTTTCGATTTAAAAGTTACAGTATCCCCTTGCCTTTTCAATACATCTTTATATGTAATTCATGCCTCTGTCTTTGGTTTTTCTCTATTATAAAAAACTCATGTACTGAGACCCATAATGGAATTTTTAAATATAACTGTCTTTTATATTTTAACTACGTTGCTATCAAGGCTTTTCTCAAAAGATGGTTTTTAAAATTTTTATCAATTGATGCTTTCCCATACCAAATGTAAGCATGCAACCCAAAATATAATTCTTCTCCTTCTAAATACAGCAGTCTTTTATTCTTCAATGCTATCCATTCTATTATCCATTCTAAACTATTTGCATGGTAATATAACTTTAGATTTGGCAGACCCATTCCTCCTCTTTCTTTTGTATCCTCTAAAACTTTCGTTTTTATTCTTGGTCTCTTCCCTTTCCGTATAAATTTCACCAACTCCCTATTCCATTCTATAAAAGATTTTTCGTTCCTCATTATTAGTAAATTTTGAAATAAGAACTTTATTTTGGGCAGTATGTTCTTTTTAATTGCCGATATTCTACCTAATAAAGATAAATCTAATTTCCTCCATCTTTTGAGATCCTCCCTTATTTTGTTCCATATTTTCTTATAATTATTATCAAATAAATCCACATTATTTTTTGTAATAACAATACCTAAATACCTTACTTTTTTCACTATTGTAAAACCAGTTAATCTTATTAATTCTTGTTCTTCTTGTTCTCGTATATTTTTATATATATTTTTATATATATGTGTGTGTGTGTGTGTGTGTGTGTGTGTATATATATATATATAATTATCTTTGTTTTCTCTTTGTTTATTTTATAACCAGATAATACTCCAAAATTTGTTAGAATATCCATTAAAACCTCTATACTTCTTATTGGATCCTCTAGAATAATCACTAGATCATCCGCATATGCATTTTATATTCCTGATTTCGAATTTTAACCCCTTGTATTCGATTTTCTCTTCTAATCCTATTATTAACTATTTCCAATATTAATATCAATAAAAGTAGTGACAGAGGGCATCCCTGCCTGACTCCCCTTTTTATCATTATATCCTGTGTCCTTTCTCCATTTATTATTATTTGGGCTCTTTGATCCTTTTAAATTGCTCCTATCCATTCTATATATTTCTGTCCCAGATTTATAGCCTTTATTGTCTCTTCTAGGAAACTCCAGTTAACTCTATCAAAGACTTTTTCCGCATCCAGGAAGCAGAGGGCCATTTTCTTTTCATTATGTTTGTGATAATATTCTATTACATTTAACACTATCTTTATATTTCCTTTTACTGCCCTACCCAATAAAAATCCATTCTGGTCTGTATGTATTATTACTTGTAAAACTTTTTTTAATCTTTCTGCCAATATAGTCGCAAATATTTTATAATCAACATTCAAAAGCACAGTAAGTCTATAGTTTCCTAATTCTTGAGGATCTTTTCCTTCCTTTGGTATCAGACTAATATTTGCATGTCCCCATGAAGGTGGTCTTGTGTCCTTATTTACCCCTTTTATTATCTCATATAGTGGATTTATTAATTGCTCATTAAATACTTTATAATATACGGCTGAGAAACCATCGGGGCTGGGCACTTTTCCTGTTTTTTGCTTCCTAATAGACTGCAGAATTTCTTCTTTAGTTATTACATTATTTAATTCTTCTCTCTGTTCATCCGTAATTTTAGGAATCTCTCCTTTATTTAAATATTGTTTTATCTTGTCACTCTTCAATTGATTAGATTCAGGATCTGCAAATAAATGTTCATAATACCTCTCAAAGGCATTCTTTATATCCTCTTGTTTTACCAAAATTTTCTTATTTTCTTTTATTTGTGATATCAAGCGTTTCTCTCTCTCCTTTCTAATTTTGTGTGCTAACCATTTATTTGTTTTATTTGCGTAGAAAATTTTTTTTTGTTTTGCAAATTTCAATTTTCTTTCTATTTCTTGCATATCTTGTAATGAAATTTGTTTTTGTAGCACATTTATTTCATCAATAATCTTACTATCTTGTGGTGAGATTTTCAATTTAGTTTCTAATTGTTTTATTTCATTTAATAACTTTTGTTCTTTCAATCTTTTCTCTATTTTCATTCTTATCTCTTGCTGTATTAGGAAGCCACGCATAAGTGCTTTTCCGGCCTCCCATACCATTCCTACCCCTTTTTTAAAATTTTCTCCAAAGTACTTCTCTAAGGTTTCTTTACCTTTATCTACTATTTTCTCATCTTTCAATATATTCTCATTTAGTCTCCATCTAAATTCTTGCTTCCTGTCTTCCAGTGTTAATACAAGGGGGCTATGATCTGACATACTTCTTGGTAACGTTTCCATCTTTTTTCAAATATTTGGTTATTATTTTGGAGTTCCAAATCATGTCTATTCTCAACGATGTTCTAAACACCTCAGAAAAATATGTGAATTCTTTCCCCCCCCCCTATAAACTTCTCCAAGCATCCACTAATATCAGATCTTCTGTCATATCAAAAAAACTTTTTGGTAATTTTCCTTTATTTTTCATTTGTCTTTTTATCTTCGATCTATCTAATTCTGGGTGTATAACCCCATTCCAGTCTCTCATAATTATTATATCTTGACATTCAATGTCTCTAATTTTTTCTAATAATCTTTCATAGAATTTGTTTTATTTTTGAGTGAGCCATATATCCCTATAAATAATATCTTTGTATTTAATATTCCCACTTCTACTCCTATATATCTCCCTTGATCATCATTTAACACTTCTTTAGCATCATATTTTGGGTTCGCATATATTGCAACTCCTCTTTTTTTCCTTTCTATACCGGTTACAAATACGTTTCCTAATTTGGGGTTTTCTCGTTCTTTCGAGTGTACTCCTGCTTCTGCCGTAGTCATCTTATACTGTTTTTCATTATCTTTTTTCCGATCTTAATTTGTTCTTCTCTCTTTCCCGTCTTCTTTTTTCTCTTCCATCTTCTGCTCTTTCTCCTGTTTTTTCCTATTTTCTTCTTTCAACCTCTTCAGAAAATCTTCCGCCTTACTTTTCGTGTTTATTACATGTCTTCTTTGGTTATATGTCAATATCTCACCTTCCAATTTCGCCCATCTATATGATATATCCTTTTTCTTAAGTTCTTGTATTAAAAATGAATAGTCTTTTCTTTTCTTCAGTACTTAAGAAGGAACATCTTTAAATATTTTCAATTCCATTCCATCGATAATCAATTTATTTGTGTAGCTCTGCTGGATAACCATCTCCTTCACTCTTTCCTGTACAAAGTATACCACTATGTCTCTGGGAACTTTCCTTTTTTGTGCAATTAACGAGTTTATCCTGAAAATCCAATCTATTTCCACATCCATTTGTTCTGATGGCCAATCTAAAAATCTAGCCAGTGCTGGGATCAATCTGTTGTAAAGATCTTCTTCCTCTATTTCCTCGAGTCCTCTTATCTTTATACATTTTTCTCAATATTTCCATTCCGAGAGTGTATGTTTTGTTTCTGTTTGTTCTATCATGCCTTCTAAATCTCCAGTTCTCTTTTCCAGCTTTCGCATTTTTTCTTGTACTTCTTCTATAGTCCTATTCATGTTTTTTACATCTTTTGTCAGTTTCTAATCTCTGTGCGAAATGTTCCATCTCTTTCTTCATTTCTCTTACTTCTTTTTTAACTTCTGAAGAAAGGTCCTTCATTTCTGCACACATGTCTATGCGTATCTTTTTGACTTCATCCAACAACATTTGATATGGTTCCACTTCTCATGAATTTCTTCTCTGTGATAGCATCTGTATTTGTGTTTGAACCACTCTCCTTCTTCCTGTTGCCATCTTCCCTTTATTTTATCTCTTATAGTACCTTCTCTTCTTTAACTTACTTCCACTTCTCCAAATTAAGTTCAGTTATCTATATTAAATGTATACTAACAGCTCTATGCTAAAATTTATTATATAGTTTTAATTCAAATCAGATTTGAATAGTTAATTGGTTTAGCTTTAAATTATCTTTTTAATTACTTCTAAATTAAATTTTGTCTCAGTGTAGATATGCTATATAATCTACCTTACTTCATATTTCTACCCCTTCTTAATTTATTAATAATAAATATAAACAGTTAAAGCAAACCTACCCTTACTTTTAAATATTAAATAGATAAGTGTTAAGTATTAAATATTTAAGTGTTTTAAACTATTTAATATATTTAAATTCTACCAATGAATTTTTATTATTCTCAATTCTTTTTCAAATTGCTAAAATTCTTAGTGTAGTAAGATCTTGCTACCACAAGATGGCACTGTATACTTATATTTCACCTTATCTTCTTTCGTGCTTTATCCTTACAGAGTTAACTTATATGTTTACAGTTCAAAAAGAAAAAATATGCGTAAACCAAGGACTTACCACTGTCTGTTATCTTCTAGCCTTGAGCTTATCTTCCCTTTGCCACCTGGCAACAAACCGTCCAGTTTCTACTTTTCACCCAATTTGTTTAACAAATATAAGACAATTAACCTGTAAATTTTCTATGTATATTTCAATTGACAAAATTAAGACCAATTTTCTAAATTTCTAGTCTCCCTTTATATGCAAACTTTACTTTGTCTTCTTCAAACCTTCAATTTACATGAGTTTTCCGAGCAGCTTCAAATCTCTTCAACTCCCACAGATCAAAGTATATATATATACAAAGAGACCACTATATATATATATATGTATATGTATTTGTGTATATATATATATATATGTGTATATATATATGTGTGTATATATATATATATATAATATATATCTCCCCTTCAGTAGCTTACTATCCACAGATATATTCCACCCTCAATAAATGTAAACAATAAAAATAACTAAACAAATCTTTCAGTCTCTATATTATTTAATCTCTCTCCTGCTTCTTCTCTGCAATCTTTCTCTCTTCATCTCCAGTCATCTTCCTTTCTCCTCTAACACTTTCCCTTATATCTCTCCCAAGGTCTCCGTCTGGTATCTCTGTCCTTCGATGTTAGCTAAAACTTTCCGCTTCTCTTTCTCTTTCTCTATCCTTCGTCTTTGTTCCCTCCGACCTTCTCCACGCAAACACTTTATGCAACTTTCTTAAATTTTCAATATGTCCAGTCCAATAGCACAAAATAAATGTTCAGTCAATGAATGTTTTGTAATTTTATTTATAAACTGCAGCACTGTCTTTCCTTCTCTCTTATCGTAATCCGCTCTTTAACAGTCCGCTATTCCGATACGGTTCCAATTAATTTCTGTATATGTTAATATATATTTCTTAAGTCTTTCTTAATATATATTTTTTAAATCTTTAAGTCAATTAACCTTCTAAAGTCAAACCTCCATCTGTCAAACATTTACTATGTTCTCTGGCATCAGGATCGAAAGAAATAATAGCCCAGGTAGGAGCTTTCAATTTCTCTTTCTTTCTTTTTAAATGTCCCTCTGGCAGAGTTCTGAGTTATCAGTTTAAATATTCCAAAAAATCGTCTTTTCTCTCTCTCTTCTCTCTCTTCCTTATGTCTCCCCCTTCCTCCCAATATTTTCTAAAAAGATTCAAAGTTTATCGCTTGTTGCCTTAATTGCATCTGGATTTTTCCCCGGTTTTCAAAATATTCTCCTACCCTCCGTCTCAATACATTTTCGACTTTATACAAGGTGTAATTAATGTGAAGGAGCTTTCCTTTTGTTCCCTGAGTTTCGGCAAAATAATCACTTACATGTCAGACATCCTTTTACTTGTTAATAAGTTTGTGGCGTAGCCATTACCGCTTCCCGGTGGTTGCACCAGATGTGGTAGCTCTCTGACCCATCGGCTCCGTCCGTTCCCCTCTTCCTGTCGAAGTTTCTGGGAAACTGTCCACCGTCTCCGGTGCACGTAGAGCCCCTCCGAATCCCCTCTCCCGAGGGAATAAGTTGCCCCGTTTCTTTCTTTTCAAAATGGGCATACAATCTCATGCACCGATCCTCCGTCCCGCAACTGTGCGAGTAGACAACTGATTGCTACGCCATCTTCTACTTTCCTAGTGGGACCAGGCTTGTAAGAATGAGGAGGATCACCAAGATCCCTGGGGGAATTTTTAGGGAGATGAACTCCCTGTAAACTCTGTTAGGAAAGGGGGGCGATGAACCTAACTAGAAGCCACCCAGAGTGCCCTTCTGTGAGTCTAAGCCTGGACTTCCTCCTCTACAGTTTAATGCAAAAGGGTAGGGGTTAGATTCAGGGACTGGGAGGACCATTCCAATCCTTTCGGGGGACCTTCACTAGACCCTGCCTAGACGTAAAGGGGGGAAAACAAACCCAATGGAACTTACTGCGTTGCCTGGCTGAGCAACACAGAGGGGGGAAAGGAACCACACTGAATCCTCCCTATAGTTTTTTGGGTGAGGGGGCCCTTTCTCCATCTCAGGATAAACTTCTATAACCTAATTCTTACGGGACTCACCACCTGTGCCTTCAAATTCTACGGGACTCACCACTGATGTTTCCAAGTTCTATGGGAATCACCACCCATGTTTCCTCTGACCTGCAGTCACAATTGCCAAAAGCTACACCAAACAACATGGGTGCTGTGGGCTACCCTGGCCTACTACCTAGCACTCAGAATCCCACCCCACGATAGACCCAAGTTAGGGAGAGATTCTGGGACAGCTTGTGTACAGCCCTTGCATTTTGCCATGATTCACTGCTGCACTAGTGCCCACGTAGGTGCGGCTGCCATACACAAACCAAGATAGAAAGGGAGAGAGATTCCCAACCCAACAGGAGCCCTGTGACTCACTCACTCCAAAATTGCATACACACGTGTCTCCTGACACTCTAGGCTTTCAGTGGTCATTCCCTGCATTAGCACCAACCTGATCTGTGCGGGTCACGATTTCCACTCAGATTAGGGGTGCCAGAGTTGCCCGTGTTACTCCACCAGTCTGTTACCCTGACTTCTGGGGGTTCCCTGTGGGACACCTTGATTCACTCCAAAAATGCAAAGACTGGGGGAATAGCGAAGCACTGACTATGGCAGAACAAAGGGCAGGGTAACCCAGCGAGACCTTCAACCCAATTTTTACAGGGTCAGACCAAGCAAAAACCAGCCAATTGTGTCAATAATGAAATTCATTAGCATATATGTTCCCACACACACATGCAGTCACTCACACACACAAGGACTATCGAGAAGGAAAAAAGGTGAAAGCTCATAGGGGATAAGGCAGAGAGGGTGTAAGGGCGGTAATACTGCACCTGTCCAGAAGTCTTTGGTTCAGGAAGTGGCGAGAAAGAAGGAACTCAACGAAGAGAGGCAGCTGAGGGGAGCACTCAACTAACAGAGTCCCAGTCTGCTAGTGTAGCGGGGAAGTTCTCTGAAAAGGGTCTCGAAAAAGGGGGACTGTTTATAGGGCAGAATCCTCAGAGGCAGACCCTTTCCCAGGAAGGACAATGGTCGAAACAGAAGGAGAATACCGCACAATAGCAACTTGATGGCTTGCATGATTGTTTCATGTAAATGGACCTCGCCCTCGTAGGATTTGCCAATGCAAGCATCTCTCAACAGGGAAAAACCCAGTAATCCCCTCAAGTTGGCTTTGTGGCTGAGCACCCTTTGTTTCTGCAGATGTGCCTTGCCTGAAGTCTCCTTGGGAAATGTAACTGGGGATTTTCCTGGCCTTGACCTATGTCCAGTCGCTTGATCTATTTGTCTATGCACCCATCCAGGCAACCTCTCTTGCATAGCTGATATTTTTGATATTAATTTTATATCTCTCCGGAATGGGGTCTGCTAATGGGGGTAACAATTCCTTTCTCTTAGTTCAGACCATAAATATGTCATCAATGTATTGCCACTGTATGAGAAGTTTGACACTTACTGCATGTTTATGATACATAAAGAAATCCATGCAACTAGAAGAATCTTTGCATTGTTGAATAGATTTTTCTTAATCTATTTCTTTAGAAATTGGAAGAGCAAGACCGAAAAGCTCTAAATATCAAAGAACAATTAAAGCGAGAACATAGGTATCTCAAGCGTAGATTGGAACAGCTGTCTGTGCAGGGCCTGGAACGAATTCGCACAGACAGCCTGGGATCAACAGTATCAATAGATTCTGAGCAAGGTAGGTAGCATCTAAATTTTGCCATCTAACTATTGGAATAAATATATTCTTTGCTCTCCTTATCTAAAAATGTATATAATTGGACATGCAAAACATGTGAGAATGTATAATATCTTTGTTACAGGAATTCAGACCACCTCTGATTTATTAATAATTAAAACTTTATAAAACCATAGAAAAGAAATTAGAGAAGAGATAAACTGATTTCATGATGAAGTTTCTGTATTAGATGTTAAAGGAAAGGTACAAAATACTGAAAACCAAGAGCAGCTAAATGTGGTGTCACTGACCTGCTGGTGAAGTTTAGTAAGAACCTTTGGTATAAAATTTAATGTCTAGATTGTTACTGGCTGAATGGAATATATCTTGTCACTGTTAAAACTACCCTATTAAAGTGCTATTTTGATATCTTTGATGTTAGAAATACTATGTTAAATGCCTTTTTCATTTTCTATATTTTCATTTTATTATGTATTTATCTATGTCAATTGTATTTTAATTTTGTAAAGCGCCATGTACATGGATGGCACTATATAAATAAAGGATTATTATTATTGTTATTGTTATTGTTATTCCTCTATTCCCCCCCCCAAAAAAGTCTGAAGTGAGCATAAAATGATTAATAAGCTATTAACCATTCTTACTTACTTACTTTTGTTCAGTCAATCAGAAGCACTGAATCTGATTAAGGATTCTGGTTATGATGAAAGTGACTATATGAGAGAATGTATGCAATAGTCAACGTATTCAGTGTGTATATTTAGGATCTTACATATTAACATACTATGTTGGTAAAAACAGGCCCAAAATGAGTTTATATCAGATGTTCAGATCTGAATCCTATTAGTGGTCCCAATTAGAAGTGGCCATTTGAAACAATCTCATTTACATACATACATACATACATACATACATATACAGTCAAGATTCTACAATAGATTTAACTTTGCTTGAGGCTATGGATAACAGTCAGGCTGCAGAAAAGACGGATTTGTACCTCAGCTAACAGCAGAATTTTTGATGTTGATAGGATGCACAAAAAAGTTTACTTTCCCTTTACCATTTTCACATACTAATTTTTAAATATGTTTTCCAAGCTAATAGATTTTGCATGAAGCATTTAAGAAAATACTTATAGCATTTTACTTCAGAATCCATTTAAGGGACTATCTTGCATTCCTATATTAGGGAGCTCTGGTGGCGCAGTGGTTAAATGGTTCTGCAGCCACAAGGTTGTGAATTCAATCCTGCCGGGCTCCAGGTTGACTCAGCCTTCTATCCTTCTTCAGGTCGGTAAAATGAGTACCCAGCTCGTTGTGGGCAATTAGCTAACACATTGTAAACCGCTTAGAGAGCACTTAGCTGATAAGTGATATAGAAATACACATGCTATTGCTATACATTCCTGTCTTCATTGAATGATAATGTCTGAACAAATGCAAAATATGCTTTGAATTTTTGGATAGTCTTTTGAAATACTACACAGGAATGAAATGCTATAGTGTAGTAGCCAAGAGATTGAACTATGAATCAGGAATAGCTGATTTGAATCTCACCCCAGCCATGAACTCACAAGGGTTCCTTAGCCAAGCAATATGTCTCACCAAATCGTAAAGATAACAAGATTTTGTGACCCACTAGAGCACTGTATAAATGTTACTTAATATTATGGTTTAATGCTCTTCCTCACTGTTCTGAAAATTCTGTCTTTTGCATTTCAATTTAGAGGTAGACATTGAAGGAATTGAACTTATACCAGCTGAAATGGACAGTAGTGGGAGTACCAGTGATACTGAAGATAGTTTTCAAGGCAGCTCCAGTGACAGTGGATATACACATTCCCACAGACTAAATGCCAGACTTCAGTAGCATTTGAATGAACTGTTCAACTCAGGACCTTCTAACTGAAGCACTTACAATAAATAAATAAATAAATTCCATAGTTGTTGACTGCCACTTTCCCAGAAAGCCTCTGCCACTGTACTCTAAATGGTATACTATTCATTATAATTAGTATATTAAATTATAAATCATGGTTTCTGCAAAGTAAGATTTTGGTTTAAAGTACCTTCACATAGCCATTTTCCAAATTTTTAATTGTTATGAGGAGATTGCTTTTTAAAGTCTCCCCAAAGAGTATAAAATAATTTTTTTGAGTGAAGTAATAATTTACATTTTTTTCATGAACTATTTTAGATGTCAAAATGTAGAGGGCATAGTTCTGTCTAGATAAGCTACGCACACATAGATAAAGTTTGACTTTTGCTGTTTAAAAAGTGGTTTGTCTCTGTAGTCAAAACAGCAAATGTCTGTCTTTCTGTGCATCTGGTTTGCTTGTGATTGCTCTTGCTTTTTTGGATTCTGGAGCAAAGGAAATGATACACCTTTTAAAATATATTACCAGTTTGGAGGTAGGAAGGGAACTGGCTAGCATCAGTTACCAGAGTAGAATTCTTTCATCATTTTTAAGATGCGAACTGTAAAATGTGTATGTTCTTCATAGAGGTATGTTCACTATTTTTCTGCAAAAGAAGAATAAAGCTGGTTGTCATAAATTGGTTTCCGGTAACTAATTCCAGAAATAGTCATGCTAGCTTGCAAGTGCAAAAATGCTGGGCTATCTTAGAGTCAGATTATTGTGTGGCATGAACTTCAATGCACAAGTCAGTCAAATTCCATTTGTTGTCTTCAGCACTTGTTACTTATTAAAGTTTTGATTCTCAAGTTTACAAAACACCCAGCCCTCATGAGCCACCTTCTCAGAACCCATCAATGAACCAGATGAAGGTGTCCTTGTGTAACAAAGACTAGAGAGGCCCTAAGGCATCACAATTCAACAAAGGAAAGCCACATATATAGTTAATGAACATAAACTGTACTGGTCACCTGTTTGCTCATGATGTATTGGGGTTATGCATCTTGATCTTATTCACACACAGTCCATGCTGGATTAGTAGCCCAATACTGTTTTGCTTCCCCAGTTGCTTTTATAGTTTTTATAGTTCATTGCCAAAACAACCACTCACTGTCTGCTTCATTGTAACTAGGAACTATCACCTGATGTCTTGTTAAGATGGAAATTATATATAAAATATATCAATATTTTTGTTAGAACATTGGGAGTATATGACCCATGGATTGATAACTAAACCCTTTTTTAGAAAAAAACAAAAAGACTTGCTTATATTGTGTACTGTATTCCTATCTATAGTTGCCAAAACACTGAAATGGAAGGCTCTAAATATTTCATTTTATATGCTATAGTTGCAATTTCATTTCCTTACAAAATACAGAAAAATGCTGTAGTATTCATCAAGATGTTTAAAATGTAGTTATCCTAATTATAGCTGCAAAGGTATATTTGAAAACGTTTTAAGCTTAGTGAAGTTATTAGTATTTGGACTTCTGGCATTTTAAAATAGACCAATCTTTACATTACTACTTTAATGGTCTTTTTTAAAAAATTGGAAAAAAATATGTACTGTTTAGACAAGTTATGTATTTCCTGTAAATATATTTTCTATAAAATATTATGTATTATATTTTTCCTAACTCTTCTCATTTACTTACAGGGAGCATATAAACTCAGACCAGAGTCTCAGGTGCTCTTTACTTTACTCATATTGTGCCTTTGTGAATATTTTATATATTTCTCTTTCTTTCCTTGTTCAGAACATAAAGTTTGCTATTTCAGAAGCCCCAGTTGGAATGCTTGAATAGTACCCACCTCGCTCTAGATAAAGGACTAACTGTAGTTTTGTTCTATTTCTTTAATGGCAGGGAAGTTATAATCAAATAATCCACACACTCAGTATGATATTAATGCAGGGATATTTTCTGCACATGGAATTCCTGTTGCTTTAAATTAAGGATGAACAAGATTTACTTCTGCATTTTCTGTGGCCACTGAATTCCACTGGTGAAAAAATGTGTTCGACCCCCTCATCTCTGCACCTTCCAAGGAAACTTGACTTACCTCTAAAAGAAGGTGCATACTCCCCACAAACCTTATTTTACAGTGGAACAAGCATCCAGAAGTGAATTTGTCCCCTTCTACTTGCCCTCATATTGCCATTATCCCACAGTAGCATCCGGTGGGGGGGGGGACTGGCCACCACCCAGAAATTGCCTACACTGATTTAAATATCATGATGAAATCTGTATGTACAGATGTGTGAATGACTCCATTCAAACCAATATTTTAGGAAGAGGGTTTAAGTAGGTATTGGGTCCTCTGTGCCTGGAATAGCTTGCAAAATCAGGACAGTTCCTTGTGAAATCCAGTACTCTAGTAAAGTTTTAGCAATGAACAATTTAGTCTAATAAAGTAGGACATACTAACTAGATGGAAGCAGCTAACATTTTGTTGTTTCCTAAATACTCAATATTTTCCCCCCTCTTGGTGCTCAAAATAGAGAAAATAAATGCTAAATATAATTCTGGCAGCTTATAGCTCCTGGTGGTTTGTTTTCCAGTAGCCTAGAACTTGCCAACAAGGACATGCTTTAGAATATAATGATCTGTTTTTGTAGCTGCCACTTCTTTAGCTGTGGGGAGAGCTATACAATTACAACTCTTGTAGCTGGATTTAAAATGAATAGTCCCCACTTGCATTGATTTGATATGTTCATATACATGTTGTATATTTCAAATGTCCTTGTTAGGAAAGATACACAGCAATACAAAGCATTGTGAGCAGCTGATAAGCAGTATTTTTATTTCATACATTTTAATTTTAAAATCATTTAGATGTTTTACTTCAACAAGTTTTAATGAGTGCAAATGCCTACTTATGTTGTTGTTTTCCTTTACAGTATAATGAATTTATTCATGGCTATAAAATGTTTTCTTTCATGGAGAACAGCTCTTGCATACAACTTTTGAAACAGAAAAAAAACTGAGAATGGAAAAGAGACTTCATGATAAATGTTGTTGACCTTAAGCCACTCTAATGTTCACATTTTTTTCCAATGAATGTATATAATGTATATAGTCTGATGAACTCTTCCATACTGGAAATCAGTGGCTATATTTTCAATAAAGATTACTCCAATATTCTGATCTTTCAGTAATCTTAATTTCACTTATTTAATAATTGTAGTAGCTACTACAAAGCAAGTCATACTGGCAATATGAAAAATGATCTGAATTTGAAATTTAGAAATGAGAAATTATATAAATTAGTATTGAACACTTGGTGTGTGGAATCCACATAAAGGGGATTTTCTAAGGTTAAACTGTACACCCTTAGTATTCATTATGTGGATTAGAACAAGGGATGGGGAGTCTTTGACCTGTGAATGGTCCTATGTATGCTCCTAAATTCCTCACAAGTGGGAGAGATCCCCCATACAAATCTAGCTATTTCAAGTTAGAATGTTAGTTCTTGAAGAGAACAGTGGAATTCCACCCTACCCCAGTCACCTTCCCAAATGGCAACTGTTACACCACTTGATTGCTGCTCCTCCATGCATCTTTCCAACTAATAGGGATACCCTTAAAACACAGAATTGACCACAACCCCCTGCCACTGTAGGAATCCACAGTAAAGCATTCTCAGAGGTGACAATCCCAACTTTACTTAAGGGTGGTGGATTCTCCAGTGAAAGAGAATCCACCACCCTCTGAGGTAGTTAAACAACTGTTGTCATCAAGAAGTTGTTCCTAATGTTTAGCCACAATCTTTTCTTGTAATTTGAATCCATGAGTTCAGGACCTATCTTCTGGAAGTTTACTCCACCTTTCACATAGCAGTCCTTCAGATACTTAAAGATGATTATCATATCACCCACTATGATGTTATCTATGTATGATGATGAGATTGCATGCTTCTGTGAGGTAAGATGCTCTACTAACATTGCTACTGGGAGAGCTTTCCAAGTCAGGTTTTTGTTGGTGAGACAGACTAAATGTGTTCCAAACAGCTACTGAGCAGCAGCAATGGCAGAGGATCTCTCAGTGGTGATGGCACTTCAGCTAACTATTATTAGTGCTATTCAGAAGAAGGCACTGGAAAACCACTTCTCATACACACACACACACAGAAATATATAGAGATATAGATATATGAATTTTAACAGGGAGAAATGTAGGGTAGTACACTTAGGAAGAATCAAATGCACAAATATAGGATAGGTGACACCTGGCTTGAAAACAGTACATGTGAGTCTTAGTGGAGTCTTAGGTCATTTCTACACTACACTGTTATAGTGCTATTATTCCGTTTTCATTTTTCTACATTTCCTGTACAATCCTGGGATGTGCACTTTAGGGAAGGGTATTTAGAGTTCTCAGCCAGACAGCTCTTGGCCTCAGCAAACTACAAACCCCAGCATTCCACAGGATGAAAGTGGAATACTATATAAAAGTAAAAGTTCGTGAGTGATCTTGTCTGTTTGTCTGTGTCAGGCAGGCGAAGACCTCATACGATTGGCTGTGTGAGGCGAGAAGACCTCATATGATTGGCTGGCTGTGAAGATTCTATAGAAGAGGAGGAAGAATTCTCAGCTGGAGAGCTCTTGGGTCTTAGGCCAGTTGCTATGGAAATGAGGCCCAGCAGCAAGAAGAAAGTCAATATATTCCCTCAGAAACCAAACTTCTGCTATGTTAACAACTCTGAATACGGATTGGATTGGGGAATATGGGGATAAGTTACAAGTACTGGAATAGGCTGGTTGCTATGGAGATGAGGTCTAGCGGCAAGGAGGAGAACTGTGCATTCCCTCAGGAACCAAATCTCTATATGTCAAAACTCTGAATATAGATTGCATTGAGGAATATAGGGAAAAGTTACAGGTACTGGAATAGGCTGGTTGCTATGGAGATGACACCTAACAGCAAGGAGGAGGACAGTGCATTTCCTCAGGAACCCAACCTCTGTATGTCAACACCTCTGAATACAGATTGCATTGGGGAATACAGGGAAAAGTTACAGGTACTGGAATAGGCCAGTTGCTATGGAGACAAAGCCTAGCAGCAAGGAGGAGGACAGTGTATTCCCTCAGGAACCCAACCTCTGTATGTTAACTGGATATTAACAACAGTACCCCAAACTGTGTATGTAAATAACTCTGAATGCAAATTGCATTGAGAAATATGGGGAAAAGTTACAGATACTGCAGAAGACAGTTTCCCGAGTTCTTAAGAGGAAAATAAAATCCGAGGCAATGCTGGATAAGTGCACTAGTAGCACTATAACAGTGTTGGGCGGAAATGGCCTAGGTTGCATCAATAGAAGTACAGTGCCAAGATCAAAGAAAGTAACAATACCACTCTATTCTGCTTTGGTTAAACCTCACTTGTAACACTGTGGCTATTTCCACACAGCACTCTTATAGCGCAATTATTCCACTTTCAACCTCCTATGGAATCCTGGGGTTTGCAGTTTCGGGAGGGGCCGAGTGGCCCCTCCTGAAACTGCAAACCCCAGGATTCCATAGAAGGTTGAAAGTGGAATAATCACGCTATAAGAGTGCTGTGCGGAAATGGCCTGTGTCCAGTTCTGGGCACCACAGTTCAGGAAGGATATTGACAAGCTGAAACATGTCCAGAGGAGGGTGACCAAACTGGTGAAGGGTCCGGAAGCCATGCCCTATGAAGAGCAGCTTAGGGAGCTAGGCATGTTTATCCTGATGAAAATATGGTTAAGAGGTGACAAGATAGCCATATTTAAATGTTTGAAGGAATGTCATGTTGAAGATGGAGCACGCTTGTTTTCTGCTGTTCCAGGGACTAGGACACAGAGCAGAGGATTCAAACTATAGGAAAAGAGATTTCACCTAAACATCAGGAAGAACTTGCTAAGGGTAGGAACTGTTCAACAGTGCAATATGTTGCCTTGGAGTGTGGTGGAGTAATTTTCTTTGGAGGTTTTTAAACAGAGGTTGTATGGCCATGGGTGCTTTGAGTGTGTGTTCCCACATGGCAGGGGTTGCACTCAATGGCTATTGTGGTCTCTGTTACCCTGCTTGCTTGGGGCTCCCTTAAGGGGATTCCCAAAGGCTGTCAAAGTCGTCTCTTGTGGGGAAAATTAGCTCTGAGCACTGCTTTAGCAATGCAAAGAGGGCAGGATAATTAAGGATCTTTAACCCAATGTTTACGGGGTCAGGCCCAGTCAGAAATCACACAAACTGTTCAAATTTAACTATTTTATTGGCATAAATGTTAAAATCCATACAATCACTCAGCTGCACTCACTCCAACAAGCATACAAGACTATAGAAATTTAGAAAGAGGTGAAAATTAAGAGAGAGAGAGAGAGGCATAAGGGTTTGAGTTAATACTGTACCAATCCAGAAGTCTTCAGGTAGGAGAAAACGATCTCAGCCACACCTTTTGAGGCTGAGGAGAGCTTACCAGCTTCATGGTTTGCGGATCTGAGAGAACTCCAAATTCCGAACTCCAAACTCCAAACTCCCCAAAACTCCCAAAACTCCTAAAAGGAGAGGGAAAGGGGCCTAGTTATAGAGCTGACCCATGTCCTGGGGAACAGATGGCTACAGTTTTATGAAGATGGATTTCAGCTTTGTAGTTCAAAGAAAATACGGCCAAACTTCCTGCCAGATGAGTATCTCATCAGGGGATGCATACCTCAAGGTGTCACATTCCAGGCTGTTTGCATTGTTTATTTGCTCCCAGAGACTTATTGTCTCCTGATCACTGCTGAAAATCCATTCAAGTGGCCTTTGAGCAATTTGCAAGATTACCCAGGATGTGACAGAAAACAGGCTACTTTTTTTTTTATCTATCTCCATAGCTCTACTGCCTACATGTCTGTCCAGTATATCTCTATGGCTCACTATGTTTGATATAAAATAATTAGGATCCTCAAGACATAGTTTTTAGGTGGGTTAGGGGGCTTACATCTCTTCCAATTCTATGATTCTATAAAAGATGATAAAGAAGAATGAGACTAAAGCCTAAGCCCAGGGAAGCTCATTCACCCCAGACTCAGCAAAGTACCAGAAGGGGAAGAAGTACAGACAGTATCAGAGAGAGTGATGAGGAGCCAACAAGAAATGGATCAGGCTTGCTCTGAGCACTAAAGGGCATGTGACTTCTCCAAGGTGCCACAAGATTGAGGTGTGTGGAAGCACATTTTTGTCCCTATTAAATTAAGACACTCCAGGGTGGAACTGTTGGAAATTACAGCATTCTCTCTTCCCCACCTCTTTGGCTAGGATAGGGTTCTCAAGTGTCAGTCAGTCTCAATTGTCACTCTGTCTCTAAGAATACTGCTCTCCTTTGACTGCACTCATTCTATACTCTGCCTCTGATCTGACTGCTGCCAATTATCAACTCCTGTTAATCTCTACTATAACTTCTCAAATATGCTAAGCATATCTCTAAATTATTGAATTGATGAGTTGTAATGAAAATGGGTGTATTGTTATAATTTTTTTTTAGTAAATGTTTCTTTTAAATGTTGAAATCTGCTGTCTGCCTTCTCTTTCAAGTCAGCCATCATATTTAAGAAGCCACACTCAAACTGGGAACACTTTTCTCTGCTCTTCTGCTAATACAGAGGACTAATTGCCTGGGTAACTCTCACCTCTCAACAGGAACTAGTACGGACCTCATGGCCATCATAAACTCAGTGTGCACCCATTGCTTAAATCAACTCCAGCACTGCCCTGGGCATGGGGCTACAGACAGGAGACTTGGACACCCCAGCCACCTTTGTTCAGATGGATGGTCGGGAGATGCAAGGAGGGTTAGTAAATCACCAAAGCACATCCATTTATTTAGGCTTGGGGGGATCATTGGGAGGCTCTTCAGTTTGTTTTGGCTCCTAAAGCCAACTATTCAGTGGTACTGGGATTGATCTGACTTAGGTTCCATGATCCACATATCAAATGGAGCATTGGACCTATTTTCCTTTGGGAGGGTGCTCCGGGCACACATGAACTAATTGCCATCCAAGCACTCTCGCAGGCCTTCCTTTCTGAGCTATAATTCCCCACATTCCACAAAGGCACTGGCACCACTTATGGACCTTTGAGTCATCCACCTTTTGGGGTAACAAGACTGGTGGAGAAATGCAAGCAACACCGTGCACCCCAACTCCTGAGTCAATACACAGAGCTCAGGAAGGCAGATGTAGGGAAACCTGTAGGGATTCCAGTTGGGACACACGTGAGTTTGAATCTGTGCACTTGAAGCCGTAAGAGTTGGGTTGGGATCTGTTCTCCTCTCCATCTTGGTCCATGTCTGGCAGCCAATCCCATACAGCTACAAGCTTCATTTGCCATCAGTGAACTGCTGTAGATTGCAAAGGCATGGCACATGACTGCGCTGGGAATCATTCCATATCTCTGGGTGTATCATGGTGTGGGATCTGAAGAGTTAGGGAATCACAGGAAGAAGACAAACACACACCCCACAACACAATCACTTAAAGTTACGGAGGGTGTAAGAAGCAGAACCTTGTAGTCTCATTTTTGTGCAGGCTGCATGCTGCTTCTTTTGATAGGTCATTGGACCTATGTAGATTTCCCAACAAGGAAAGTGGTAGGGTGGGCAGGAACCCTGGATCTGTTTTACAGTTTCGCTGCAGGGCAGCTCCCTGGGAATGAACAGTTTGTTGTTTCGGTGGTAATGAAAACTGATTGTTAGAACAGTTTGTGCATTGGTGGTGATAACAACCGATTGTTTGACCAGTTTGTGCATTGGAGGTCGTGACAACTGACTGTTGGGTTTAAGCATTTTGCCTGGATTTGAAGGAGGTGCCCCTCACTTCTGAAAAAGCAGCAGCAGGACTCAGCCACGATCCAGATCCCTCATTCCCCCAACTGCTGTGTCAAGTGGTGGTAAGTTCCTTTGAGTTCATTCTCCTCCTTGCCCATTTTGCTTAGGGTAGATGTGAGGGATTTTCCCCAGAGGTCTGCCTGTCACTAAGTGCCTGGCCCACTTTTCCCTGGCTTCAAGGCATTCTCCTTGCAAGTGGAGACTGCAGATCATGGGGATGTTTTAGAGAAATGTCAGCACATTTTGAAAGCCGCAAAGGCATTGTGTTGTGGGCGTATTAAGGAAACATCCCCACATTTGGGTTTTTGGAAAAGTAGAAAACTTAAATTTGGCCAAAATGTTCAAGGAACAAAATAAACTTGACAAATTGGAAAAGTGGGTTATCGGCAAAGGGAACAACCCATGGGAGGAAGGGTCTTTCAAAACAGCAGACCAGTTTAGTATCCTGCATTATTCATTCCACACACAGTGCACAGAGAGATCACTTTTTGACCCCTCCGAAGAAACAGTGGAGGCCTGGGGGTTCTGGATGGCCCTGAGTGAAGCCATGAGCACCATCCAGGATGTCACCCAAAAAGCTGAGAGGCAAGCCAAAGAATTGGATGCACTATAGACACAAAACAGCACCCTACTGTCAAATACATTGGACTTTTCTTCTGCTGCACAGGAGGTCTGCACCGAATGAGAAAATGCCTCACTTCAAATGCCAGGACAGGGTAACCACACTGGAAGAGAAGCATGCTAAGGTGCAGCATGTTACTCAGTATCTGGCCAGCCAGGCGAAGGTGCAGCCAGGCGAAGAGTGCAAGCCATGAAGCCTGCAATTGCAGGATCTCCGAGCTGATTCAGAGACTGACAATCATTGCCATGTTCCATCCTGAGAAACATCCTCCACCTCCTGTATATACTCTATATGAGCCTATGCCGAGGAAAGACTCCCACACATTCCCTACAACTCCAATTGAGAGGAGTCATCCCACTCTACCCAGTCAAGAGCAAGGCCATCACTACCCATACAGATAATGGAAGGCCCGAGTACCAGGATATCAAAGAGAGGGTGCACTGCTTGGACAGGGAGGCCAAGGCCATATCAGAACAGTTAGGCCCCCTAAAATAGGGACACTGGGATCATGTGGCTCAATGTCATGAGCCACATGCATCCCACTGCCAACGGACAGGACCTCACACATTTCTCAAGCAGATCTGTCAGCCCTTGAGTCAGTGGTAGCCACCCATGATTTCACCACATTAGATATGTACCCTTGGATGAGGGAAGTCATCCAGCTTTTATGGACAGAGCAGATGGCTAACACTCTTTATGTTATGGAGTGCCAGGCTCCAGGAGAGAATCCAGAGACTTTTGTGGCCCGTAAAAAGCTTTTGGCCATCCTCACAGGTAAGGTGCAGCTTGGTGCAGCCATTGGAACCTTTGAGTTTGATGCTGTTGGATTTAAGACGTTCCTATATGGAGGCTTGAATTTTCACACCAAAATGGCTCTGAGTCTCCTAGATGTAACTGATCCCATGCCAAAGGAAGACTGGGATGGAACCTTTTCTCAGACCAGCTAAGGAGAGTGGTAGATTTACCCCAACAAACAGGAGCCATCAGGAACAAAAAGGTCCCCTAGAAGAAAGATTCTGAGTGGTAGGAGCCCATCCAACTGGTGATGTATAATAAACACAGCCCCCCCCACACACACAGTACACATTAAGCAGACAGTTTGTAATTACTTAGAAAGCAATGCTATGATTACTAAAAGTCAACGTGACTTTCTCAGAAACAAGTCATGCCAGATTAATCTGATCTCTTTTTTTGATAGAATTACAAACTTGATAGATGAAGGGAATGCTGTGGATGTAGCATTTCTTGACTTCAGTAAAGCCTTTGACAAAGTTCCCCATGATATTCCTGCAAAGAAACTAGTAAAATGTTGGCTAGACTGTGCTACTGTTAGGTGGATTCGTAATTGGTTGATGGACCGAATCTGAAGGATGTTCACTAATGGCTTCCTGGAAAGAAGTGACTAGTGGGGCACCACAGGGTTCTGTCCTGGGTCCAGTCCTAGTCAACATCTTCATCAATGACTTGGATGAATAGAGGGCATGCTGATCAAATTTGCAGATGATACCAAATTGGGAGGAGTTGCTATTATGCTGAAGGATAGGATCAAAATTCAAAATGACCTTAACAGATTGGAGAGCTGGGCCAAGGTGAACAAAATGAATTTCAACAGAGAGAAATGTAAGGCTCTACACCTTACCTCTACACCTCTACACCTAGGCAGAAAAAACAAAATGCACAAATATGGGATGAGAGACACCTGGCTGGACAATGGTATGTGTGAAAGGGATCTAGGAGTCTTACTAGACAACAAGTTGAACATGAGTCAGCAGTGTGATGCAGCAGCCAAGAAAGCTAATGCAATTCTTGGTTCCATCAATAGGAATATGGTGCCTAGATCGAGGAAAGTACCACTCTATTCTGCTTTGGTCAGACCTCATCGGGAATACTGTGTCCAGTTCTGGGCACCTCATTTCATATTATTTCAAAATATTGACAAGCTAGAAGAGGGTGACCAAAATGATGAAGGGTCTGGAAGCTATGCCCTGTGAGAAGCAGCTTAGGGAGTTGGGTATGTTTAGTCTGCAAAAGAGAAGGTTAAGAAGGGACATGATACTGATGTTTAAATATTTGAAAGGATGTCATATCAAAGAGGTTAGCAGCTTGTTTTCCACTGCTCCACAGACTAGAACAAGGAGCAATGGATTCAAACTACAGAAAAAGAGATTGACAGAGGGAGTGAGATATTTATTATCTACTGACAGACCCAATCTTGGGGAAGAGAAGTATTTATTATCTATATTTATTGAGCCAGAGGTTCACGGGACAGAAATGTAGACATCCAAGTCTAAAGGCTGAAACCTCCCTGGCAAAGGTCAGACCAACTATCCCCCAGTCATGTATTCAAGAGGAAAACCTTGAAAGGTATGTACTCACACATCAAATGGGCCGTCCACAGCTTTGACACCTTGAGAAACTAAGTGTCTCCCGGGTGAGGTTTGAAATGCAAAACAAGGTCCATCTGCATGATTCAAACATCTGTCCTTCTCTGGAAAGAGTCTGCCCCCTGCCCCCAGACATACTTTGCACTATAATTGAGTTCCATTTTGGGGCTCTCTTTGGAGAACTCCCAACTTTGACTAGTGTCTGTCATGCTGCTAGTTTAAGGCTCCCCTCAGTTTTTTTCTTTGTCTGCTAGATCTGTCTTCACTTGCTTCTTCCCAAACTGCAGTCTTCAAGATCAGGTGTAGTATAACCGCCTTCCTTCCCTCTGTTTTCTCTGCTCTTAAGTCTTTCAACTCAGTAGTCCCCGTGCACTTGTGTGAGTGACTACCTTTGTGTGCGTGTGTGGAAATTTTGCCAATCCTGCTAAATAACTACTGCTAATTGGATATATGATCTGCTTCTTGTGTGGTCTGACTCCATAAACATAGGGTTAAAGATCAGAGGTCTGGATTGTAATGTGTGATATAGTTAAATCACTTCCGAAAACGTGCCTAAAATGAGCAACCCAAACCTCAGGTGTAATTAAGAAAGACTCACATGTCTTATTGGAAAGGCCTCTCTGCAACAAATTCCAAAATTTGGTTTCATTGCCTTCATTGAGGGCCAGACCCAAGGATTTCCAATTGTTAATGAAGTAGGCCTTCTTTTTCTCCCTAAGCAAGGTTTTATATTCTCTCCATTGTTGTTTTAAGTAAGAAATTGCATCATTTGTGCCTATATGTCTCACCTGCCTTGTGAATTTACTCAGCTCTTTCTTCTTGGATTTACATTCTCTATCAAACCAGGAGTGAGAGACCATAGAGGTTCTACCTGAAGTGGTAGTAACCACATAAGGCCTAAGACTGTCAATTATGTCTTGATAAACCTCTCTAATGTTATAAGACCCTGCAAGAGCATGCTGGCGTAGCTTTTGAAGCTTTTCTGTTCCTAGCATATGTCTAATGTTGGTGTCAACTGTGAGAGACCATTTGAGCCATTTTTCACCTTCCACCTGACCAGGCATTTTAAGATCTGTCAGAACTCCAGGATGAGTCACCTGGAGTCTGAGGGTAAACCTGAGCGGACAATAATCACTTTCAGCTCTATCTGCAATTTCCAGTGCCTGCACTTAGGGAATAATTGTATCGGACCCTATAATATATTCAACTACACTTGCACCTTTGTCAGTTAAATATGTAAAGTACCCATTTGAGTGGTCTAAATAAGTACCATTAAGGCAGATAAAGTTGAGTTTGCAAATTAGGGCAATAAGGGTCTGACTATTCTTATTAATTGATTTATCCTGTGAAGATCGAGGCAAAGTTAAAATTTCTCCCACATCAAACCCTAAGACTTTTCCCATCATGGGGTAATCACTGCCTGTTCTGGCATTAAAATCAACACAAATTAGCATCAAATGATTAGGGTAATCTGTACACAAGTTATCGAATAACTCCTCCAACTTGGCCCAAATTTCTATTGAGATTCTGGCAGACCTTGGGGAGAGATAAACAATACATAACAGGGGGCCTGGTTTACAGCAATGAATAGTTAATGCTTGGCAGTAGTCTGAAGCTGGACCTACTACTATAATCTCACCCACCTCTATGGTGGAAGAAATCAGTATAGCCAGGTCTCCACTACCAACACCTGCACTGAAAGATTTCTGGAAAAGACTGATTTCTGAAAGACTGAAGTTCCCAGGATCTAAAACCTCCTAATTTCAGCGAATTTTTCTCTGTAAGCCAGATCTCTTGGAGGCAAACTATATCAAAGGTCTGAAGGTACTGAATGAAGTCAGCCTTGACTAGTTTATTTCTCCAACCTGCAATATTCCAGGATATAAGATTTATAGGTCAGTGCAGTTCCTTGCTATCTAATAGTCAATCTTCAGATAAGTAGGCCAGGGGAGCGCATCTATTACCCAAGCACCAATCAAGATCTATTACAGGGGGCTGCTTAGTAGATTGTGTTTGATCAAGCAAGGAATCATTCCCTGTAACTGTTTGTTGGAACCTATGGCCCTTTTCGCACCTTACCTTTTGCGGCACTGGGGTGTGGGGATCACGTGAGCAGCCTCTTGCAAGAGGCTCTCGCATCTCCACTGCTTCAGCTCCGCAGCTGTGGTCTGCTAGCAAGCAGGCAGTGTGAGGTCTCCTCCTCTTCCTTCCTCAGCACAGCCTGGGATTTTCCTAGGCTGTGCTGGGGCAGGAAGCACGAGCACCACAGCTCCAGAGGCTCCGCACGGATGGTAAGTGTGCGCAGGACCCTGGAGCGATGCACGATTGCACATCATTTTTGGCTAGAAGCCGAAAATGAAATAGTGCACGATCGGCACCTGACGGCACCTGCAGCATCACACAATTGGGAGGACATCATGTGGATGGCTCCTTGCAATTGCATAATACTCCAGAGGCCCTTTCGCATGGCAAATGCTGTGCAAAAAGGGCCTCTGACTCCTAGGAGGTTTGTCGATAGTTAGTAATGTCCTGTTTGCTATGGTATCTCCAGTCTGCAAACTCAAAGTGTTATGTCCACTTACTGGATCTCTTCCTTTCTTCACTGGTATATTATTGGGGAAGGTGACAAAAGAGGGACACACTTCCTTCCTTCTATTATCTGAGTAAAATCAGGGGGAAAACTATTATGGGCTATAGAAGCCTTAGATACTGGCTTTAACTCTTCCTGCAAGTGGGAAGACTGCCAATTTCTTGCTGCCTTTGTTATTCTAGATTGAGGAATCTTAGTGAAAGGAGAATTGTCACTTAGTACATAACCACTTGAATCTTTCTGGTTACTTAAGCACTTTTGGACATGAGATCGTAGAGCTATGGAGGTGAAGCCCAAGACCACTGTACCATTATTTCCTTTTCTTGGGATTATTTCGAGAACATCCACTTCACCCTTTTTAAAATTTAAATGAGTTTGATGTTCTAAATCCTCTAGGATGACCTTCTTTCCCAAGAAGGCACCATTTCTGTCCCTTATAGTACAGTTTTCAAGAGTTAATGTGACATGATTCTCAGGAGTGTGTGTTCTTGGGGTTCTGACAGGACAATATAATGTCTCAGGTACAAGTTGTTTCTGGGTTTTACAGCCCAGCCCTCTGGGAGACAAATTGTGAGCAGGCACCATGGGTACTCGTTCTCCAGGGAAGGCTCCTCTGCAATTTAAATTGTCCTGTCCTTTCATCAGGCTTGCTGACTTGTGGGAATGAGGATTCAAATATAAACTGGGATTGATTTTTGGGTAGTGTGCATGCAGGCCCCATTTAAATGAATTTTCTCTTTCTTCAAATTTGTAAAGCTGACGATGGGCATGGTGACTATCTATAAAGGACAAAATCACCATCCCTCTCAGTTTTTTGGATGTTGTGGGATACACACATGAACATTTAATATCTATGGAGTAATCCCATCCAGTCCCCAATACATCTAAGATATTCTTTAGCACTTCTGAAGATGTGAGCCACACATTATTTGGTCTTCTTAGTGGTCAGTTAAAAATGATGATATTGCTCTCAATGTTAGTCGGTGACACTTCTGCCAGTATTGGCTTACCAGGACCAGATTATACTTGATCTGGTAATTGTAATTGATAATTGTTCATCTGTGGAGCATTTTCACCTACTGTTCCTGTAGATGAAGGTGGAAACTGAGAGTTATCATCTTCTAAGGTGTCATCATGCCATTCATCTAGAACTAATAAGTCTGGATTTGTAAAAGTAAGGTTAAAATCCTCCAGGCCACTTTTAGCAGGACCATCTTCAACTGAGATCTCTAGTGTCTTCTCAGAATATGTATACCAGTCATGCATTATTTCTTCTAGTGCCCCAGAGAGCTTGTGTTATTAGTAAGGGGGCAATCATCATCTACTGTTGCATCTGTTGAGGTCTTTAGGTTGGTTGCCTGGGGGTCTGGGGGAGTTTGTTGGAGGTGCTGCTTTTAAAATTCCCAGTTCTATCAAGGCGACAATAGTTCACAGTGTTACTTTAAGTCCAGAAATCTCTTGTTTTATAACATGCAGTTTATCAAAAAATTGTTGATTGGTTTGTGCTGAAAGAAAGCATTGGTGTCTCAAGTGGCCATAGATGGTTTGAACATGACCAGTATTAAGCCTGTGAGATTTCCCTGTAGATTTCTCCATCATATTGCCACTGGTATTGGGCGTTGTGGAATACACACGCCTAGAAGGTAGATCCACTGAAGACCTGGCCAGGAGCCCTGGGTCCGTGGACCAATTTGGGCAGTCCAATTCCATGGGGCTCTGCTGATCCTGTTAATTACTTATGGTCTCATTGTAAAGGTTCATTGGAGTGCTTACAGCTGGAGTGCCTGTAATGTTATTGTTCTCATGCCGGACACTGATTTCTAGGGGAGCACAGTAATCGAAGATTGACTTTTGGGTCAGAATCTGTTACCCTGATTTCTGGGGGTCCCGGGAAGGACACCTAAATGTGCTCACAACAATGGGGAGAGAATTAGCACAGAGCACAAGTTGGCAATGCGAGAGGCAGGGTAACGTAGCGAGATCTTGAACCCTATGTCTACGGGGTCAGGCTGAGTCAATGACAAGGCAGATGTTGAAATAATAATAATTGTTTTATTGAAATACAATCACACAGGTGTATGCAACACAATCACACAAGAAGCTATAGAAATGAAGGTAGGAGCGGATAGAGCGATTTTTAGAAGAGGTTTGTATGGAAAATACTATACCTGTCCTGAAGCCCGGTAAGAAGCAAAGAAGCTGGGGAGCATGGATTCTCAGCACGTGGGGCTGAGGGGAAGGCTCACTGGACAAAGCGACAGCAAGGCGGGATGGAAGCCAAGAGCGATCCGAGGAAGCGCTCAAAGTCAGGGGTTCTTATAGGGAAGATTGTGGCTGCAGGCTAGTCCGTACTTGGGGAAAACAATGAGTTTGGGGCTGGAGACAAAGCCTCCGAAAGGTCAGTACTTTAGATGATTGAGTTATAGCCAGATTGTCAATAGAGTAGCCAGTACGCAAACACGGAGTGCTTGAGAGTTGTATAGTCCGCTCATCAAGCTGCCTGCACAGGGCAGGGGATCTTTTTGTAAGTAGCTTACATACCTAATGTGGTACTTGCCTTGAGGTCTCCTGAAGCTGCATTCGGCAATGACTTGCCTGCCTAGATCGGGGTTTGAATGGTTCGGCTATTGTCGGCCGCGCCTGTGTGCATGCTTGTCTGGGAGCCTCGCAAGCAGGTGGGGAGGAATGGGTACAGAAGGCCAAATTATTGATATCAAATGATATCTTAATATCCCACAAGCCCGGGCTAGAAACAGCTGTAACAACTCCTTAGTGTTTCATTTGCCCATGCGTACCCTTTCTGGGCTCAAATTGTTTGGCCTCTAGTCTGAACCATAATTATCTGGTCAATCTTCTGCCAACTCTAGTTAATTTTCTCCAAAGAATATCTGGTTATATCTATCTATATATATCTATGTCTA
Source organism: Cyclura pinguis (assembly GCA_030412105.1). Taxonomy (NCBI): domain Eukaryota; kingdom Metazoa; phylum Chordata; class Lepidosauria; order Squamata; family Iguanidae; genus Cyclura; species Cyclura pinguis. The sequence goes on from CM059601.1 coordinate 135,710,221, forward strand.
CTTTGACATTAGGCACTCAATAAGTGGCACCAATGAAGTCAGGCAATGAGGTCAGAGCCGACATGAAAGTTGCAAATTTCTGCTGTGAGGCAGTAAATGGCTTCAGGATACAGGCCTTTATGGGAGTTTGGCAAGTTGGAGCAGGATGAAAAGCCCAAGCAGAGAAAGATTGGGTGTGTTAGAAGCTCAAGTAGCAGGCAGGACTGCTAACAAACAAAGAACAAAAATGTGATTGCAAAGATCCAGGGGGTGCATTATCTCAGTTCCCCAGTCTACTCCTTACCTCCTTAGTCAGGCAGCCAATATAGATCTCAGGTCCAGCTTTCATCAAGTTCCAGAGCAAGATATCACCATAAATCCAGTGATTTTGGCAGGTCAGTGGCAGAGGTCTATAAACAATAGAAGTGATACCTTCTTGAGCGGCAAATGTTTGTCCTTGAATTAGCAGAGCTGTTGTGGAATGCTCCTACTTAGATATATTCTCCTTCTGAGCATCGAGTCTCAGGGGGGAAGCCTAAGGAGGCCTTTTCTCTTCTGGATACTGCACTTGACTCTGTTAAAGATCTCACTGCATTGCCCTGCCCTCTGCTTTGCTAAGCAGTGCTCTACTAACTTCCCCAACCTTTGTATTTTTGTAGCAAATCCAGGTTCCCCCAGGGACCCACAGAAGTCAGGGTACCACTATCTTAGTCAGAGTGGCTCAGTTGGTAACTCAAACAAAAACAAGCTGAATAGCTCCTGGCTTGTTACTTACTTTTAGGCAGTAAGCATGAGGTCATAAATAAAGTCCAACAGAATTCTAAGGCAAAGCAAGACCAAAGTTAATCAGAGCAATGCAGAGTCAGGCACAGAGTGTGAAAGATATCCACCAGGGTGGAAGGTCTGATAAGTTCTGACAACTCCTGGAGGGGAAGGGTGGCAGCTATGTAAGTCAGCCACCTAGTGTAGCTGTTGCCTGATTAATTGTTGGCAGTTATATATTCTCTGGGATTGGCATAGGCTCTCTCTTTATTGTCTGCACTCAGCAAAGGTAGGTAATGATAAGTTATCTTCTGTGTCTGAAGGAGTAGGACTCTCTGCTAGAGATGGCACTGCCCCCGTTCTGTTTGTCGCACTGTAACCTCTTCCTATATAGCAGGTCCTGGCATACCCCCCGTTTCAGCATCTGCATGTCCCCTGTTTCAGACTCTGTGTCAGAGCCCATGTTGTGGAAGCAGGGCATGACACCGAGAGCCTAAACATGACCTCCACAGAAAGATAGCAGTTGGGAGGATGCGATCCTCACCTAGCTGTTTATAGTGAGACAAGGAGGCATGTCTGTCTCAATTCCAATTTCGCCCCACTACCAAGCTCATCGATGCCCTTTTGGAGTTACAGGGAGGCCAAGAGACAGTAGACACTCTTCTACTGAGCAGTTCCCCAGGCCTAACCCATTCTGTTGGGATGCCTGAGGTCCAAAGTGCTTCTGTTACCCTGATTTCTGGGGTCCCTTGGGGGACACCTCAATGTGCTCCACGTGATGGGGAATGGAAACTAGCCAGAGCACAAGCAATAGCAGTGCGAGAGGCAGGGTAACCTTGTGGAGTCTTTTTACCCAATGTTTACGGGGTCAGGCCGAGTCAAAAACCAAGCGAAATTGTCTAATAAATGACTTTATTAAAAATAAAGGCTTGCACATGTACGCACTCACGCACTCACTCACTCACTCAAGACCTAGCGAGAAATAAAAAGAGAGGAAGTTGGATAGGGGAGCTTTGGAGGGTTACAGCTGGGAAATACTGCACCTGGTCCTGAAGTCCGGAGGTCTGAGACAGCAGCGGAGAGAGAGATGAGACTCAGCACGCGGAGGGCTGAGGGGATAGCGCAACGGACGGAGTGACGGTCTGATGGGAAGCCGGGAGCGATCCAAAGAGCTACTCAAAAAACAGGTCTGTTTATGGGGGAAAAGGTACCTGGAGCACTAATCCTCTCCCGGGGAGAACAACAGGTGGAGGAGCTAGAACAAAGCTCCAAAATGTCAACGTCCTTTGCATGATTGGATTTGCCGGGGTTGTCAAAGCCTCGACTGTATGCAAATCATCCTCACTTGATGGGCTGCATGTCAGATGTGTTAATCTCTTCAAGCTGGTTCCTCAGGGCTGAGGATCCTTTTTGTATTTTAAGTTTTACATGGCTGAAGGTCTCCTGGGGCTACGTGACTATGGATTTACTGGCCTGACCGGATTTTTCCTGTTTTCGGCCGTTCGACCGTGCCTGCCTACGTACTCATTTGGGGGACCTCTCAAGCACGTGGAGATATTTTTTAATATTAAATTGTAGACCCCGGGATAGGGTTACCTACTGCAGTAACACTTTGCTGAGAAGTCATAGCTCATTTGGAGTCCAAAATCTGAGGAAGGCCAATGGTCACAGAGGACATTAGAACCTCACAGGCAAAATCCCCCACTAAGCCCCCAGTGGACACCAGAGCAACCCAAAATGTCCTTCACCCCAACCTAGCCATGAATGGGAAGCCCACCTCTGAGACCATAGCATTTTTGGGTACAGAGGAGCTCGCACCAGGCTCAAGTCCAGGAAGAAATCCCCCTCAGTACAGACAAGGGACAGCATGAAACCAGTGTATGTGAGAACCAAGGAAAGGATGACACTCAGTGAGTGGAAGCTATTTCCAAACTTCCAGCTCTCACTGATGTCCTCTCTCTGAAAGCTCTGCTTTCTTTTCCGTTGACTTCTTCTTGGGCTTCATGAAGTCCTTTGTGGAGAAGATCCATTCTCGTTATGTCTTTCCTTCCAAAGAACATCTCATGGAACTGGGGATCCAAACATCAGAGTGCTTTTGCTGAGTCAAAGCGTAGTCTGGCAAAAGCACCCGCACTGACACAATAAATATGACCACACACACTCCCCCCATATGCATCCCAACAGGGCAGATCTTGATGGACCCAAATGTCATAGTAGGTGGACTTGGCTACTGCCTTATCCTCTGCACAGCTCCAAGAGCTATACTGGTACCAGGTGGGGTTTATATTCCATAGCCAACAATACATTTTACTCCTGGTCCTGAAAGGAGCCAAGGCAACTTGCAGCTTCATCTCACTCACTGTCCTGCAAGAAGAGATATTGCACCCAGAGGCATTCTGGATAGACACCAGCCTCCTCTCAAAGACAATGGTAACAAGCCATGAGTGGGCAGCTCAGCACAGTACATTCTCAGGCAGCTCCAAAAGACTGGAAAGGCAAGCCATCAGGCAATCCCCTCTTCTGTGGAGCAGCCGGAGGGGGAGGCACCTCCTCTGACTCCCTTCATGGAACGGGAGCCCCCTTGAAGAAACAGTGCTCAGAGAAGCTCTCCACTTGTAATAGTTCCAGTAGTAAGTGTTACTCCACTGGAGAAACCCTATTCCAGGGTCTACAATTTTAATATTAAAATATGATTCTGTGTGCCAGAGAGGTCCCCCGAAGGGGCACGTAGGCAGGCATGGTCAAAAGACTGAAAACCAGGTCAGGCCAGTAAAATCCCCAGTCACGTAGCTCCAGGAAACCTCAAGATGTGTAAACCCACAATAAACAAAAGGTCCTCAACCCTGAGATGCTGACTTGAGGGGATTAGCGTGTCTGCCCCAAGCTGAGCAAATATTCCATCAGGCAAGGACCATTTACATGAAGTCACACCACAAACGAACATAGCTGAAGATCCTGAGACTTTGGCAACACCTTCCAATCCGATCACACAAAGGAAATTACCAGTGTTGAGCTTCATGCCCACTGCAACACCCGTTGTTCTCCCCAGGAAAGGATTAGCCCTCCAGATATCTTTTTCCCTACAAATAGTCCCAGTTTTTGAGCAGTTCTTTGGATCACCCCGGGTCATCCCAGCAGACCGTTGCTCCATCCGTTGAGTGATCCACTCAGCCCTCTCCCTGCTGAGCCCCACTTCTCTGCTGTTTTTCCCGTACCAAGGACAAAGGTGCAGTATCACACCAGCTACACCCCTTCAATATTCCCCTATGCAGTTTCCTCTCTTTTGCTTCTTAATAGGTCTTGAGTGAGTGTGTGAGTGATTGCATTGCTGCGTGAGACTTTCCTTCAATAAAATCATTTCTTGGACATTTTTGTTTGGTTTTTTCTTGGCCTGACCCTGCAAACACTGGGTAAAAAGACCCTGCTAGGTTACCCTGCCTCTCGCATTGCTATTGCTTGTGCTCTGGCTAGTTTCCATTCCCCATCATGTGGAGCACATTGAGGTGTCCCCCAAGGGACCCCAGAAATCAGGGTAACATAAGAGTAGGTTAGTAGAAGTAGTTTTGCATTATTACCTCTTATAGCAACAAAGGCAACATGACAATAGATGTGGAAGGAAGGGTGAATATTATCCCCTTCTTCCTTCTCCTGATAGTTTTCCCTTAGCCACTTCAAGGACTGACCCCCACCAAAGAACACCTGTGGAATTGCACCATCATAGAACTAAGGCACCTCCCTGGCAAGCATTTGTTTTGTAAAATCACCCCAGCTGTAGACAGAACCAATCCAAAGCCCGTTTACTCATTAACTCTTATCTAGGCCTGGTTCACCCTATATGAGTCTGCAACCGCATGTACAGCCACTAGTTGTGTGTATCCTGAAAACAGGATCAAGGAGATTTTCTGCCAGGATGGCCCAGAAGCTGAGTCACCCAATTTTGTCACCAAGTGCAGAATGAGACTGCCCTGATGGTCAGCAGTCCTTTTCCTGCAGACTCTTTTCCATCCTGTGACGTAGCTGTAGTTACATCGGCAACATGGAACATTGGCAACCCTTTTGTGCAGTCTGTTCTCCTCAGTACCACAAAGGAGATTAGAACTCCCATTGAAATCAATGTGATCATTCCATTGGGCAAATATCAAAACACCCAGTTTACAGATTGGAAAGCACAACTCTGGACTATAAGGCAAACAAGCCTTTTAAAACAAGGTCCACCAAGCTGGTTCATCCCTCTCAATCAAATTACTTGCAACACAAGCTGGAAAACATTTTGGTTTAAATCACGGGGTACACTAGTCCTAAGCCTCACACACAAGAAAGGTAGATACACCCTCCAATTTGGTCATCAACACTCAGTTGTGGCTAAATTTGACCCACTGAACAAGGATGCTGCCATGTTAATCCAAGCAGAATCTCCTATTGCAGACTCTCATGTGTTAAAAACAGATGTGCATGAAAGAGATCCAGGTAGGACTGCAAAGGCTGAAGGCTTTAGCACAATGGCTGGAATGTGCACCCCATTGCATTCCAGTGAAGTGGGTGGTGCAGGATGATTAAAACTGTGGTCCAGACTATCCAGACCCTCCAGAGTGAAACAGGTAGCATCTGTAGGGGCAGGCATGGCATTGTTAGATGTGCCCAATGTGGAGGTTCTAGCCAATAAATTGTCCTGTGTAACTGCAGAAATGGCAAATATGAGTGAACCCATAAGGCAGTTGGCCCATAGAATGTCCGATGTTCATCACCACTTTACTTGTGGACTGGGAACTGGTCATGGAAAGAAATGCTCTAGTACTAGTGCATGAGATGCATTTTGCAGAAAGGAACAATTTGGTAGCTCTCACTTGCACTCTAATTCAAATGATCAATTTAATGACAGTTAGGGATTTAATTCAGTATAACAACATGAACACATTCTAAAAGAGATTAGAAAAATGATGAGACCAATATGACAACCAACAGTGATGGCCTGGTTAATGGGGTGGAAATGGCAGGATCCTTAGGTGGGAGTGACCACGTTCTCCTGGAACTTCAAGAAGGATATTAACAAGCTGGAATGTGTGCAAAGAAGGGTGACCAAAATGGTGAAGGGTCTGGAAACCATACCCTATAAGGAGTGGCTTAAGGAGCTAAGTTTAGCCTCATGGAAAGACGCTTAAGAGGTGACATGATAGCCATGTTTAAATATTTGAAAGGATGTCATGTTGTTGGTGGAGCAAGCTTGTTTTCTGCTGCTCGAGAGACTAGGACACAAAGCAATGGATTGAAACTACAGGAGAAGAGATTTCACCTAAACATCAGGAAGAATTTCCTGAAAGTAAGAGCATTTTGATAGTGGAATACCCTGCCTTGGAGTGTGGTGGAGTCACCTTCTTTGGAGGTTTTTAAACAGAGTTTGAATGGTCATTTGCTGGTGGTGTTTTGAGTGTGTGTTCCTGCATGGCAGGGCGCTGGAGCTGATGATCATTGTGGTCTCTTCCAACACTATGATTCTATATTTTTATGGCCATCTCCTTTGGGGCAATCATGACACTTTGCAACGATGAATTTATATTTATTTATTTAATATCTATCTCATGTGTGTCCTGAATGGGACCCAGGATAACCCAGTTATGTGTATATTATGCTTTTCATAAAGTATTTCTTTGACTATCTGTAGCCTACTGCAAATCAACAATTGGAAGATTTCAAGTTCTAGCATTAAGAGGAATCATAGAGACTTCTGGTCTGGTTGAGAGCTGGAAGACACGATCTTCTGAGCTTTAAGCGAAGAAGATCACCGCTGCTGTCAGTTGCTGGATGAATGAAATCTTCGATCTGGTTTGTCTGTGCCTCGGGAAGAAGAGGTCAGCCAGAGAAAGACGAGGGAGTAGGAGACGGGTTGGACCCGCTGAACACGATCGGACAGACCGTGGAAGCGAGGCGACCTGACTGTCGCCGCCATTAAATCTTCACCACAGCAGCAAGGAGTGGAGGGAGGAATAATGCCCTCGGACGACTCCAGCCGACAGGCTTTTCCGTAGCTGAATTTGATTGGAAAGACCTTGTTTTTAGGAGATTAGTATCATAAATCAGAAGACCTTGACTGAGTGCAGCATTTAGCCTCTGATTAAGTGCCTATTGCTGCCACCTCTTCGTGTTTAAAATTCTCCCTCTCCTCTTTCGGAAGAGTTAACGCATCTGGAACTTTATAAAAAGGAACACTTGTCTGCGACAGTGAGTTTCGGGACTAAACAACTTGATTAATTAATTAGTAATAAATGGACTTAAGCTGTTTGAACTGAGGATTGTAGTTGTGGAACTGTGGACTTGCGAAATTCCCTATAGAAAGATTTTTAATGAAAGAGGAATATTATATTCTCCGGACTGCTTTCCCGGGTTCTCCCCGTGTTTTGGGTTTTTTTTGGCCTGCTGACGCTTCTCACTGAATGCTGTCTTGTGGACTACTCAAGTAAATTATAAAGTGGAATTTACAATTAATGGATTTGTAAAGGTGATTATAATATAGCCTTTGGAATTAATTTGTTGGGGACCTTCTTAACGAAAGGATTTTAGAGCGAAGCTACAGTTTGTGAAGAAGATAAGACTGAGTAGGAAACAGGTATTGTACAGCCAGAAGATTGAGGAGTGGTGTTTTCAAGGTTAAAAGAACTTTTTTTTCTAACTGGCAACCGGGAGGCGATTAACTCTTTCTTAACTGTAGAGATTGAAGGAACTGAAGAAAGAAGAATGATTGAATTGAAGAAAGAAGAACAGTAAAATGAATTTGAATTAATGGTGATTGACAGCAAATAATTTATTCTATAGTATTAATTGTATAGCATTAATAATTTTTAATTAATAAGCAAGAAGCAAATAAGTAACAAGTAATTAATATGTACATTTAAGGAATTTATTTATAAAATTGTGAAGTGATTAATTTTTGGTGGATAAAAACAGAACTCTAATATATAAATAATACCTCGGGGAACTTGAAGGTATAAATATGATTGTGGGAAGCAGGGGGGTACCAGAGGAGAAGTGACTAATTATAAATATTATTAATTATAATTTGAACTTCATAGTTAATACTTGAATACTATATATTACATTACAGAATAATTGAACAAGTATAAGAAATTACTGTTTCTGGTCTTTATAATATTGATAAGTTAATTAATTTGTCTATTGATAAGAGTCTATTGATAATTTGTTGAAAATTGTTATTAAGTATATGTTGAATTTCCTGGTTAGTGGATAATTGTGTTGATAAATTATTCATAATGCAAAAAACAAGATCAGGTAAAGTCCGCACAACTGCTTCTACTCAAGATATACAAGGAAGACGAGATTCTTTTGATGAACCACCAGATTATCAGAAAAAATTTATGGAGGAAATGAGATCATACATGGTGGGAATAAAACAAGATTTGTATGAGTTGAAAAACCAAGTCACAGAAATGCAAGATACTTTAGAACAAGTGAAAACAGAAGTTAATGCTAACAGAAGAGACACAGAGGTGAATAAGAAAGAGATTTCAACCTTGAAATAGAAGAAGCAGCTGCGATGGGGAACCTAGAGGAAGAGACAAAGAAGATAAAAGATTTGACACAAATGGAAGCCTTGGTACAGACTACAAAGGAAATTATGGAAAAATGTACCCCACAAGAGACGAGTTTGATTGATTTGGATTTAGAAGAGATGGATCTGATTAAAACGCAGCCAAAATGAATTGCACAATTATATCTTGGAACACGAATGGTCTGAATTCTCCCATAAAAAGGAAAAAGGTGTTCCACTACCTCTCCAAACAAAACCCAGATGTTTGCTGCTTGCAAGAGACACATATAAAAAGAAAAGATAGTAGAGTGTTGGAGGTGGCAAAATTAGGTGAAGTATTCATATCAGCCGCAACGGTGAAAAGAAGAGGAGTGGCTCTATATATAAAATCAACATTATCTCCAAAATTAAGATTTAACAATGGAAAAGGAAGATTTGTGGGTGTGGAATGTACCTTGGAAGGCAAAATATTGTTATTAATTGGAGTATATGTGTCATGTAATGAAAATAAGTGCTTCTATAATGACTTAAAAAGTGCTATACAGAGTCAACCTTATGAAGAAATTTGCATTATGGGTGACTTTAATGGAGTGGTTGATCTAAAAATGGACACCAAACAAAAAAAGAAATAAAGGGAAGTTAACAGAAGACTTTTTGCATCTAGCAGAAGAGTATCAACTCCTAGATGTGTGGAGATCTAAACATCCCAATGAGAAGGACTTTACATTTTTCTCTAATCGACATCAGTCATGGTCGAGAATTGACTACATATAGTTACCAAGAAGTTGGCAGGGCTGTATAAAAAGAACAGAGATCCTGACCAAGACATTTAGTGACCATAATCCAATATTTTTAAGGCTGGAAGGTCAAAGTAGAAGATGGAATGGGAAATAGAATGAAGCGCTCCTACTGCAAGAGGAAATAGTAACAGCATGTAAAACAGAAATTCAGGAGTTTTTTAAAAGGAACTTGAATAATGAAGTTGAGACCAGAACAGTATGGGATGCATTCAAAGCTTTCATCAGAGGATATTTTTATTCAAAAAAATACTGAAGAAGAAAGGGGAAAAAAGAAGAAAATGGAGGATATAATGGAAAATATCAAGGAATTGGAAGGGAAGTTAAAAAGTAACCCCCAAAATAAAGAGCCATTATTGAATATGAAAGTACTACAAAAACAGTTGTTGATACTTACAATGGAAGAAATAGAAAAAAAGATTCACTTTTTAAAACAAAAACATTTTGAACATGCAAACAAACCTGGAAGATGGCTAGCGTATAAAATTCGGAAAGAAAGGAAAAAAAGATTAATATCTAAAATAAAAGAAGGTGGGCGCATAGTTACAGAAATTCAAGAAATAAAAAAAAAAATACTTGCCAACTATTTTAAGAACTTGTTCCAGGCTAAGGATGGTGAAAACATAAAAGAAATGGAAGAATATCTCGGATCACAAAAGCTCCCCAAAATATATCCAAATCTCCAAGAGAGGTTGAATAAACCAATCTCGATAAATGAGATTAATGAAGTGATAGAGGGAATGAAACCTAATAAAGCTCCAGGCCTGGACGGGATAACAGCTAATTTCTATAAATACTTCAAAGAACAACTGTGGGGACCAATGCAAACTGTAATGAATGGCATTTTCAGGGCAAAGACAATACCAAGAAGTTGAACAGAGACGAATATAACATTGTTACTGCCCTGGCTAGCCCGAGCTTTGGGAGATATAAAAAGATATCTATTGATATCGGTAATTCGGCTTCACATATCCCTTCCACGTGCTTGCGAGGCCCCCGGACAAGCACGCGTACAGGCTCGGCCGATAATCGCCGTAATATTCCAAAACAATACAGGCAGGCCAGAGACAGCCGACTTGCAGCTTTAGGAGATCTCAAGGCAAGTACCTCCATTAGGTATGCACAGAGCTTTCAAAAGATCCTCTGCCTAGCACTGGCAGCTTGATGATCGGACTATACAACGTTCAAGTACTCCACGTTTGCATACTGGCTATCCTATGGACAATTTGGCAATAACTCAATCATTCAAATTCTGACCTTTCGGAGGCTTTGTCTCCAGCCCCAAAATCTATTGTTTTCCCCAAGTCCAACCTAGCCTGCGGTCACAATTCTCCTTATAAAAAGCCCTGACTTTGAGCTCTTCCTTGGATCGCTCCTGAGTTCCAGACCGCCTTGCTGCCACATCACTTCGCGAGCTTCTCCTCAGCTCCATGTGCTGAGATACATCAAACCCCAGCTTCGCTCTCCATTTTCTTCTGCGCTTCAGGAACAGATTTCGTATCACCCGAATCAACTATCCCTCTGAAAATCCCGCTATCTTACTCACACCTTTATTTTCCTTAGTTATCTGCGTGCGTGTGTTGCTTCCATTGTGTGCCTGTCTTTAATAAAGATCATTCATTAATTTCCAACCGGTCTGCTTCTTGACTTGGCCTGACCCCTAAACACTGGGTTACAAGATTCCGCTGCGTTACCCTGCCTCTCATTTTGCCAACCAGTGCTCCAGACTAATTTCCCCAATTTGTGTAATTGCAAGGTTATTTAGGTGTCCCTCCCGAGACCCCCAGAAAACAGGGTAAGAACATTAATCCCCAAAGAAGATCTTGAAGCTCCCACATGTAAAGATTTTCGGCCTATTTTGCTCCTAAATGTGGACTATAAAATTTTCACTTCTATCCTTGAAAATCGATTGAAAAAAGCTCTGCCAGAATTCATACATGAGGATCAGAGTGGTTTTATTCCAGGGAGACAGATGAGATTCAACATTCGGACTATTATAGATGTAACTGAATACTACGAGTCCCACAATAAAAAAAAAGGCGCTCTCAACTTCTTTGACACTGAGAAAGCCTTTGACAATGTCAGCTGGTCCTTCTTAATAAAGGTCGTGGAAGAAATGGAATTCGGAAACATATTCACAAATTGGATAAAGGCAATATACGATGAACAAAAGGCTCCTATAATTATCAATGGAGATCTTTCAGAAAACATTTTAATTTCAAAAGGAACAAGACAAAGTTGCCCATTGTCTCCTTTATTATTTGTGTTGGTATTAGAGGTACTACTATGGCAAATAAGGAAGGAAGACTCAATTCAAGGAGTCAAGATAGGACAGGACCAATTTAAATATAAAGCCTTTGCAGATGATGTGGTAATGTTTCCGGAAGACCCTTTCAATAGAATTGTTAAAGTGAATGAACTGCTGAACAAATTTGGTATTATGGCAGGCTTTAAAATAACAAAGTTAAAACCAAGATTCTTCTGAAAAAAATAAAGTCGCCGGAGAAAGAACAGATTGAAAGAAAAGCGGGCATTCAATGTGTTCAAAGCGTGAAGTATTTAGGAATTGAAATCACCAATAACAATAATCAATTGTTTAAGAACAATTATTATAAGATCTGGAGTCAAATTCAAAAGAAATTAAACATATGGAACAAGCTGGATCTTTCATTAATGGGTACAATATCACTGATTAAGATGAGTATTCTCCCGAAGATACTCTTCTTGTTTATGATGATACCAGTCAGGATAACTAAGAAGTGGTTTCAAGACTGTAAAAAAGAGCTATCCAAATTTATATGGAATGGGGAAAAAGCAAGAATGAAGTACAAGTGGCTAACTGATACGAGATACTGAGGGAGCTTTGCAGTACCAGATTTGGAGCTATATCACGAGGCGGCATGCCTAGCCAGGATGAAATCTTGCATTCTTCTGGACGATAGGAAAATGTTGGCTCTGGAAGGGCATGATCTTCATTTTGGTTGGCATGCCTACTTGTGGTACGGGAAAGCTAAAGTCCAAAAGATTTTCCAAAACCACATGATACGAAATGCCCTTTTAAAGATATGGGAGAAGAATAAGTGTTATTTCTGCCCAAAAGTACCATCAGGGGTCTCACCGATGGAAGCGCTTTTGATTAAAGGTCTGAGAAGACAGGGCAGTTGGCGGACTTACAAAGACATACTGAAACAATGTGGAAAGGAAATTCAAATGAAAGATCAAAGACAACTAAAAGAAGAAGGATTTGATATACAATGGTTTCCCTTCATGCAGTTAAAAGAAAGATTTAAAAAGGGTATACAAGGAGAAGGGATGGACTTAAGACAAAACGAATTAGAAGAATTGATGTTAAAAGGTGATAAAAAGTTACTTTCAAGATTGCATAAAAAATTGTTATCCTTCAAACTAGAGGAAGAGACGGTCAAAGATTGAATGACTAAATAGGCGAAAGATCTCAATCATAATATTCTTTTAGAAGAATGGGAAAGTGTTTGGAAAACTAATATGTTATATACCAGATCCTATACTTTACAAGAACATGTGCTGAAAATGGTATACCATTGGTGTCTAACACCCAGCAAATTAGCGAAAGTGAATAAGAATATGAACGATCAGTGCTGGAAATGTAAAGAACAAGTGGGATCCTTCTACCATATGTGGTGGGGATGTGACAGAGCAAAGAGATTCTGGTATGCCATACGAACTAATATGCAAAAAATTTTGAAAAGGAAAATTGATTTAGTCCCAGAATTTTTTTTACTGGGAATCTTTGGTGCAGAAAGCTCAATAGATTTTTGTACCAAAAGATTAGCATGGCATTTAATTGTGGCGGCCAGACTCGTTTATGCTAAACATTGGAAATCAATTTACACCCTGACTATGGAAGACTGGATAGAGAAAACCACTGAAATAGCACAAATGGATATACTGACTTACAGATTATATAATAAAATGGATAGTAAGTTTTATAAGGTGTGGGAACCCTTAACAGAATTTTTGGAAAATAAGGGTATCCTAACTAAAGGTTTCAAATCATGAAGAGAAGGTGAAAAGTGATTATTGTTGTAATAATGAGACAAGTTCTAGACATAAATGTGGTGAGAGGTAGAAGTATGAGAAGTATGAGAAGAGATGTAGATGTAACAAGTTACTAGTTTTCGAAAGAAAAGAAATGTTGAAATAGATAATAGTGTAAGATGGATAAAAATTGTAAATAGAATTGAAAATAATGAATGGGAAAATGAATAATAGATTCTATTCTTTAAGACATACAGAGGTGTTTTTTTTAAATAATAGATATAAGGCTGTATCTCATGAAAGAGGGAAGTGCCTTATGTTTGTGAGAATATGTTAGTAAGAGGTGTTGGTTGTTATATGCATGTATTTATATATTTTGTGTATTCGTATTTGTTTATTGTGTAATAATTTTGTAATGATATGAATGTGATGTTAGGTTGGATTGTTTTGTTTTTTTCATTTTTGTTTTTATAAAAATAAATTTAAAAAAAAGAGGAATCATAGAATCATAGAGCTGAAGAGACAACAAGGATCATCAAGTCCAACCCTCTGCCATGCCACGCATCCAGCAGACCGGAGGAGGGCAAATGTAGTCCCCATCTTCAAGAAGGGAAAAAAAGAGGACCCAAATAATTATCACCTAGTCAGCCTGACATCAATACCAGAAAAGATCCTAGAGCAGATCATTAAACAGTCAGTTTGTAATTACTTCAAAAGCAATGCCGCAATTACTAAAAGTCAACATGGATTTCTCAGAAATAAGTCATGCCAGACTAATCTCATCTCTTTTTATGCTAGAGTTACAAGCTTGATAGATGAAGGGAATGCTGTGGACATAGCATATCTTGACTTCAGTAAGGCCTTCGACAAAGTTCCCCATGACATGCTTGCAGAGAAGCTAGTAAAATGTGGGCTGGACATGGCTACTGTCAGATGGATTTGTAATTGGTTGATGGACCGAACCCAAAGAGTGCTCACCAATGGCTGCTTTTCATCCTGGAGAGAAGTGACTAGTGGGGTGCCACAGGGTTCTGTCCTGGGCCCAGTGCTATTCAACATCTTCATCAATGACTTGGATGAAGGAGTAGAAGACACACTGATCAAATCTGCAGATGACAACAAATTGGGAGGGGTTGTTAATATGCCAGAGGACAGGATCAAATTTCAAAATGACCTCAAAAGATTGGAGAGCTGGGCCAAAGCTAACAAAATGAATTTCAGCAGAGAAAAATGTAAGGTCTTACACTTAGGCAGAAGAAATGGAATGCACAAATATAGGATGGGGGACACATGACTGGATAACAATACCTGTGAAAGGGATCTAGGAGTCTTGGTAGATCACAAGCTGACCATGAGTCAGCAGTGTGATGCAGCAATCAAGAAAGCCAACATGATTCTTGGTTGCATCAATAGGAGTATGGTGTCTAGATCAAGGGAGGTAATGGTACCACTCTATACTGCATTGGTTAGACCTCCTTTGGAATATTGTGTCCAATTCTGGGCACCTCAATTCAAGAAGGATATCAACAAGCTGGAGCGTGTGCAGCGGAGGGCAATCCAAATTGGGGAAGGATCTGAAAGACATGCCCTATGAGGAGCGGCTTAGGGAGCTGGGACTGTTTAGTCTGCAGAAGAGAAGGTTAAGAGGGGACATGATAGCCATGTTTAAATATTTGAAGGGATGTCATGTTTAGGAGGGAGTGGACTTGTTCATCCACAGCATTCTCTACATCTACCAAGCTCTTAACTCTGTAAGAAAAAAGAGATAAGATTAGTGTGACATGACTTGTTTTTGAGAATGTTGACTTTTAGTGATCATAGTTTTCCTTTTTAAGTGTTTGACTATATGTTTAATTATGTGCTCTAGAATATTTGCTGGAAGGAAAATGTATTTGTATTACAGGCACCCGGTCCATAATTTCTGGGTTTTTTGTTGATAGGCTTGTGGACCCTGTTTTTAAAAGTTTTGAAAATATTCACACTTTGCACCAGACTGGGACTGTTCAAAATTAAATCAAGAGTTACCTTCCCTTTTTATCAGTTCCATCACTAACAAGTGTAAGGCACAATAATATATCAGAGCTGGGGAGAAGCAGTGGAAAGACAGTGGACATAATAACAACAATAACTGACAAGACCTGAAAATTTGTACAGGACAAGTGCTCAGTCTATCTTCCAACTGCTGAGGATGGGTATCTTGATGAGGAATAGCATTTCAGAGCACACATGCATAATCCTATGCTCTCTCCTTGTCCAGAAAGAGTTTTTGCCAGCTAGAACTTACCTCCTACCTAGCAACGTTTGCTGCCTAAGCTTTCCTGGCTGCAGAGCATCTCGCAGGGATGCCAATCCACTGTCTTTCCTCACTCAGAAGTCCCATGATAAAATGAATGTTAAAGCTACTGCTACATTCATCTCCCCTTCTTTTTTTTAATTCTACAACAGACTAATACTGCTATCTCTTAAAATTATTAGCCACATGTCTCATTTTTAGACAAGGCTGTATCAAGAACCACAAATGTGCTGGACCTGGCACTGTCAAGATTTCTTCTGTTAGATTTACAGTAGCAACACTGTTGTATTAGTATGTGTAGTGTGCCATGAAGCTATTGTCTTTGTTCATATCTCTGCTAAGAATAACAGTTTCTCTTTTAAGTCTTCTTCTGTAGTTTCCTTGTTTAGAATTGGAATCATAGAGCTGGAAGAGACTCCAAGGGCCATCCAGTCCAACCTCCTACCATGCAGGAATACACAATTAAAGCACTCTTGTTCAAGGACTGCAACTTATAAATCCCTTACGGTGTGTCCAGGAAAGTTGAAATGTTCTGCAAATGGTTTGGGGGTATTGCCATTTCTAACATCAGATTTGTGTCCATTAATCCTCTTGCACAGAGACTGTCCAGTTTGTCTAATGTAGAGCGTAAAGACGCATTGCTGGCATAGGTTGGCATATATCACATTGGAGGAAAAACAAGTAAATGTAACTCTGATGTTCTCAATGATTTTATTGGCCCATAAAATATTGCATCCAGAGTAGATGTGGAGACAGAGCTAGTATTGGGGTTTGTGGCAAGGTACTATCTTTGTATTTCCATCTATGTCATGTATCCTGCTGTAGGTGAGTAGTTATTTCAGATTTGGAGCCTGTCTATAGGCCTTCCAGAGTTTGTGAGAGGGCTATTTTATTTTACAGAATTTGTTGAAGTTCATTGATGATGAATTTAAGTGGTCTCAGTTTGGGACTGTAGGTCATCACTAAGGATGTGCTATCATTTTGTGTTTTTGGTCTGTCTTGCAGTGAATGATTCCTAGGTATTAATCTTGTCTTGCCTACTTGTTTCTTCACCTCCTTAGGTGGGTATTGTTGTTTGAGAAAAGTCAGAGTTTTTGGGTGCATGTGCTTGGGAAGCATTATTCCAGATCAGTCATGAAGAGGCTTGCATGCTATGGTGCCACGTTGGTGCCAACGACTTGGAAGTACAGATTATTCCCAAAGCTGAAGTAGTTATGAGTTAGCATAAAGTGGCAGAGTTTGGTAGCTAGCTCAGCTGTGTTGTTGTTGTTGTTATTTTATTTTTATCCCACTTTTCTCCCCGAGAGGACTCAAAGTGGCTTACAGCCACTAAAAGAAACATGATTGAACACTGTCATATAGAAAAGTTAAAACAAAGATTAAACTACAATAATAATTAAAACATGTTAAAATACATATAAAAACAGCATTAAAATATCAATTAGTTAACAATTAAAATGACCAGCACAGATAGAAATTACATATAAAATGCCTTCTAGAAGAGGAATGTTTTTAGCTGTTTCCTGAAGGTAGGCAGGGAGGGTGCCAGTCTAACTTCCTTGGCCAGAGAGTTCCAGAGCCTGGGAGCAGCCACTGAGAAGGCCCTCTCCCGTGTTCCCACCAAATACACCTGTGAGGGTGGTGGGACCTAGAGAAGGGCCTCTCCCACAGATCTCAATGCCTGGGTCAGTTCATAGGGGAGGATACGGTCTTTCAAATAACCTGGACCTGAGCCATGTAGAGCTTTAAAGGTCATCACCAGCACTTTGAACTGTTCCTGGAAACAGATCAGCAGCCAGTGGAGCTGCTGTAGCAGGGGTGTTGTATGCTCCCTGTAACCAGCTCCAGTTTACAATCTGGCTGTAACTCTTTGGACCAGCTGAAGTTTCCAAGCACTTTTTAAAGGCAGCCCCACATAGAGTGTGTTACAGTAATCCAACCGGAATGTAACCAAGGCATGTGTCACCACGGCCAGGTCTGGCATCTCAAGGAATGGGCACAGCTGGCACACAAGCCTTAATTGTGCAAATGCACTCCTGGCTACTGTTGAGACTTGGGCTTCCAGGCTCAGAGTTGTATCCAGGAGCACTCCCAAGCTGCGAATCTGTGTCTTCAGAGGGAGTGTGACCCCAACTAACACAGGTTGAATCCCTATTCCCTGATCTGCTTTTCTACTGACAGGGGCACCTCTGTCTTGTCTGGATTAAGTTTCAATTTGTTTGCCCTCATCCAATCCATTACTGATGTCAAGCACTGGTTTAGGACCAAGACAGCTTCCTTGGCTTGTGGTGGAAAGGAGTAACAAAGTTGGGCGTCATCTGCATACTGATGACATTGAACCCAAAACTCCAGAAAACCTCTCCCAGTTGTTTCATGTAGATGTTAAATAGCATGGGGGACAAGACCAAACCCTGAGGGACCCCACAGGCCAAAGGGTAGGAGGTTGAACGGGAGTCCCCCAGCACCACCTTCTGGGTTCGGCCCTCCAGGAAAGAATGGACTCACTGTAAAACAGTGCCCCCATCTCCCATCCCCACAAGGTGACCCAGAAGGAGACCATGATCAATGGTATCAAAGGCCGCTGAGAGGTCCAGCAGAACCAACAGGGACACACTCCCTCTGTCTAGTTCCTGGCGTAGGTCATCCACCAAAGCTACCAAAGCTGTCTCAATCCCATAGCCAGGCCTGAAACCAGATTGAAATGGATCTAGATAATCTGTTTAATCCAGAAACCACTGGAGCTGAGAGGCTACCACATGATCCAGATCCTTGCCCAGAAATGGAATATTAGAGATGGACCGGTAATTATCCAAAATGGTGGGATCAAGAGATGGCTTTTTTAGTAGTGGTTTTATAACAGCCTCCTTGAGACAAGTTGGAACTTTACCTTGTCTCAAGAAGGCATTAACCACAACCTCTACCCACTCAGCCAGTCCTCCTCTGGCTCTTTTAATAAGCCAGGAAGGGCAAGGATCTAGCACACATGTAGTGGCTCTCATATCTCCAAGGATCCTGTCCACATCCTTGGGCTGTACAAATCAAAAAGTATCCATTATCACTGGACAAGCAGAGGCCAGAGTTACAGCCACAGGATCTGTATCAATCATGGCATCCAAGTTGGAGCAGATCCGAGTGATTTTATCTGTAAAGTGCTGGGCAAATTGTTCACAGAGGGCCATCGAATTGTCTCAACTTTCCTCTCTCGGGTCTGAGTATAAAAGACCCCTAACCACTCAAAACAGCTCTGCCAGCCAGCTCTTTGCAGATGCAATAGAGACAGAAAAGAATTTTGCCTTTGCTGGCTCTATTGCCACAGAGTAGGCTTTCAAATAAGCTTTAGCCTGTGTTCTGTTTGAAGCATTCCAAGTTTTCCGCCAACATCGCTCTAGTCTCCTTTTCACATGTTTCATCACCACCAGCTCCCTGGAAAATTAGGGGGAATGCTTTGGTTCTACTACATGAGAGGGGACACTCAGGGGCGATCATGTTCACTGCCCTGGCCATTTCTGTATTCCAGAAATCAGCCAGGACTTCGACAGGACCACCTGTCTAGCAGCAGGAAATTCCCCAAGAGCTATCAAGAATCTATCTGAATCCCTAAGCCTCCTGGGGTGGACCCACCCCTGCGGAGGTTATGAGTCCCAGTAAGTCTAAACCCCACCAGGTAGTGATCTGTCCATGACAACAGAACTACAGGTCATTCCTCTACTCCCAGATCACATTCACCCCACCCACCACAGAAAACAAGGTCTAGAGTGTGCCCAGCAGCAGCAGCATGGGTAGGGCCAGACACCACTTGGGGCAGAGCCATGGTTGTCATGACAGACATGAAGTCCTGAGCTGCTCCTGACAGGGTGGTCTCAGCATGGATGTTGAAATCCCCCAGTACTACTAGCCGGGAGGATTCCAACTTCAACCCCGAAACCACACCTGATAGCTCAGGAAGGGAGACTGTTGTGCAGCGGGGTGGATGGTAGACCAACAGAATCCCTAATCTGTCCCAGCCCTCCAGCTTCAGATAAACACACTCAAACCCACAGAACTGTGGGATGGGGCATCTGTGCAGGGGGATAAATTTCAATAGACTACTGAAATTCTGCCTCCTCTGCCCCCGAGTCTCACCTGTTGATGAACAGAGAATCCTGGTGGACAAAGCTGAGAGACATTAACCCCTCCAGCCTCATCCAACCAGGTCTCTGTAATGCATGCCAGGTCTGCATGCTTATCCAGGATCAAGTCCCAGATGGCAGTTGTCTTTCCATTAACTGACCTGGCATATTTTAGGGACAACTACCCTTATTCAGGATGGTATTCTTAATGGTTTGTAGTCCATCCTGCTGTGAGATGTTGGTGTATAGGGAGGGATCCCACATCTATGGTGGTTAGGTTGGTTTCTCTGGGAGGTTGTGGATAGACCACATTCTTCTCAGGAAATCGATTGTATCTTTCGTATAACCTGGATGGCATAACAGCCTGACAACTGAGTCCATATATTCAGATATCCCAATGGTCAGGATTCTAATGCTTGAGGTAACAGGTCTTCCTGATTGCTTTGTTTGTGTATTTTGGGTAGTAGATAGAAGATGCATTTTTGGGCTCCAGGAAGTGTCCATTTGAATTCGGTTCTGAGTAATTTTGTGTAGTTCCTTCAGATATACATCAGTGAGATCTTTGGAGAGGATCTGGAGAGCACCACCAGTAAAATGTGGTGCTGTAGCCTATTACATTCTATCCCATTCCCACAACTATATAAGTATGCTTTATTCCTGAGGCCATACCAATTGGTATTGCATCTGAAGAAGTAGGTTTAAATCCACAAAAACTCATGTGAAAATAAAGACCAGTTAGGCTTCAATGTGCTACCACATTTCTTTTTTTCCCCTTTTTTCCTCCCCCTTCCTTCTTCCTTTTTATGCTGCAAGAGCCTAACACAGCTATTTCTTTGAAAACTAACACTTCTATCTAATGGAGGTGTCTGCATAGCTGGTGGAGAATTTATTGGAACTTACATTCTTAGTCAAATTTGACTTCCCACAGATATCAGTGTTTCAAATCTCCCGTTACTACTATATATCTCCTTTTGAATGTGTGGGCATTTGTTTTAGGGAGGTATCCTCCCTGCCCCATGATGTCACTATTTCTGTTGTCTTTAATTTTTACTCAAATGCTTCCATCCTTTTTTCCAATGTCTATGTAATGGATCTACTCACAGGTGTACACACATCCTTGACATAGAATACTATCCCACCTTCTTGCGTGTTTAGTCTATTTCTTTGGAATAGGCTATACCCTTCCATTACTACATTCCAATCATATGATTCATCCCTCAGTGTTTCAGTGATGGCTATTAAATCATAGTTGTCTTCTTGTATTAAGAATTCAGGGTCATCTTGTTTATTTTTCATGCTCTGTACATCAGACATCTAAGATCATGAATCATTCTCTCCAGATGATTCTTCATTTTTATTTTTTATTTTGTTCTGCCCACTCTTGGGTTCTTGTGCTATTGGCTCCATTCCACTTATATCACTGAGGCTATTGTCTCCAGTAGTTGGTTTCCTTTGCCATCCGGAACACTGTCTCCCTCCCCCTCACAACTCACTTTAAAGTTCTCCTGATCAGAGTTTTGAGACTCTAGCTCGTATACAGTAGAACCCATCTCTTGCAAGAAGGGCTTTTTCAAGAAAGCATGATCCGAGAAACCAAATCTTTCTTTTTGACACTATCTGTGGACCCAGTGAAAAGCAACACATGAAGGCATGAAAAAAATTGTCATGCTAATACTAATGTTTCAGGATTGTATGACCAAACACTTGCGTAGTCTGCTTATCAAACATTGGACTTACATATTTTTGAGGCTGATATTAGTAATGCTGAAAAACTATACATGTTTACCTGAGAGTAGGTCTATTGAGCACAGTATGATTTACCCCTGTGTGAATATGCATCCAATTGCACTGCAAGTAAAGATTTAAGCTGATTATGGTTCTATTGTCATTTAAGATGCTTTATGTGTCCCTAAAATATAAACATGTTTATTGTACAAGTGCATTCAGCAGGGAGCACTCATCACATTCACAACAAGTGAAACAGCACAAAGTCTGTAGCACTATGTTACTTTTCGGCCAGCTGTTTCTTCCTATAATGATTCCATGGATAATTTCATTTCCTTTTCCGGTCCTTAATGTCCATTACTTCTCCTTGATTCCACTGTGCCACTAAAATGCACAAGCATTTTCAAGATCAATCTATAAATCATCAACTTTGCTTTCAGCCTATTGCCATCAGTGTTAATATGATATATTATGTGATTTTTGTGTATAGTATTTCTTATGACTCCTTTATCTGTCTGACTTCTTAATGTTTCCTCTTCCTCCAGTTTCTTTGAAATACCCATAGCAGAGGCTTTAGGTTCTTCTCTGTAAGGACATCTCAGGCATGTGCACCCAAAGGCATGTACAGCATGCACACCTTTTCAAGTGCAAGCTACCACTTCAGACATGAGAAAGAAAATACAAGTGAGAAACTGCTTTTTCCCCACTTTCAGCAGCACTTTTGTTCTCTGCTTTCTTTATCACTTGAAGCCAGTTTCAGAGGCAATGAAAAATCTGTTGTTGGCTCATTTGTTTTTTGACAAAGTGCAGCCCATGAATCTAAGCAAGCTCAGAATGCCCATAGAGGATTACTTTTTTTTCCCGATAACAGCCCCTCATGAAAATCTGCCTATGTGAGAAAAAGACATCAGCTATTTTGAATTTTTCACATCAGAGGATCATACCATGTCCAAAATAACAAACTTGGTTCAGTTCTTGGCTGCCACAGTATAAAGAAATTTGATGGTAGGTGCAACTAGATGAACAAGAGAGAGAGAGATTACCCACTTGTGTTGGCACTGAATTAGTTTTTAAAATGTATTTAGCAGAACCAGGATAAGCAACACTTCATAGCCACGTATTTTTTAAACTTGCACTCCTAGGTGGCTCTAGAAGTATTATCATATAGTGTACATTTAGATCAAATGCTTCTGTGCAAGAACTTGCATATTCCAGGCCTTTTCATATAGCTAAAAAGAAAACTACAAAGGTATGAGAATCAAAATAGTCACATTCTTAAAGTGCCTCTGTGAAAATTGATAAAATTCAGCTTATATTAAACATGATTCTCATCCTTCACCTCTCAATACATTGGACTGCATATAATAATAAGTCTCCAGAAATAAATTTACTGCAATGGTAAATGGGGAAAAAAATCAAAAGGCACAAGCAGTTATTTTCTTTCACTTTTCCCCTAATACTTTATATTATTATAATATTATTCTGTTTTATGCAGTTTAATGAAATCACCAAAAACAGGTAGAAAATACTATACCAATTTCTGTACACTATACACCTCTGTCCTACATCTTCCCACAATACACATTTTAGCTTCAGGAGAAATGTACAGTATAGGCATTTTTAAAAAAATACATTCCACATCCACACACACTCAGTTCCAAAAGGTACATTCTGTAAATCAAATTAAATCTATATTACTGATCAATTTATTATTGCTGGGACAAAGTTTGATACTGCCACTTCTAAGTATGGCACTGTCTGAGGCAGGAAGCGTACCTGCACAGAAGGCAATAGCTAGTTAAAGAGGGGAAAAAAGTTTCATTTTTTATGATGTGTTATTATCACTATATTTGGTTATGATCTTATTATTTACATCTTGACTGGAATGGCTCCCCTTATTCTGTGCTAAGAATGGGCCTGTCAGTGGATCTTCTCTTCTATCAAAGAAGCCCTTTTCCACAATATGTGGAAGGGAGAAGCTGGCTCTTAGTGGGCACAAAGATGAGGGGCTCCTTCTCCAAGCTAGTTCAGATTAAGAATACGGAGGACCTAATTAAGCCTCCTCTTGGCCCCAGCCTTGGTTTCAACCTTTCTTTTTTCAGAAGGAGATTATAGACTGCCTTCTGTATATATGTCCATTAGCAGAGTCCCTATTTTTGTTCTCATGCTGCTGAATTTGAGAATGTTCAACCCAAGAAATGTGGCTGGATTGCCATTGAAAGTGATTTTGTACGTGGACTTAACATAGTCAGGAATTAGAACTGGGCAGTTTCCTAATGTCTGTATGCAGCAGAGGGCTGCTGTTATGTTAACTACATAGCAGATCCAGCAAAGTGACTGTTGCACAAGATCCATCCAAAACTAAGGGCAATCAGAAATGTTCTTAGCATTTCTGATATGTCACATTAACATTTTAAATCTCCTGAATTACATCAAGATGTACTTCATGCAGAGCTGCTATTTCTTGAAATTAGTTATAGAATTAGTAAGGTAATTCAAGCTATAAAAAGCTGTAACCTTAGTTATTTTTGTGGCCGGTACTGTACACATGCCAAATCTGTGTTGCATTATTGTTCGCATTGGATGGTACAACTCACAAATCTGGCATCATTAAAGCAGCAATTACTTTTTATAGCAAGCTGTCTATATTTATCCACTAGCAACTGATTAAAGTAGTATCTTTGCTTTCTGATACCTTCAGCCAAACTTGCAACTTCAGCTATCCATCTCTTGCATATTGCTTTTCTGAAGCATTTAGATTTGGTGCACATATTAGCAGAAAGGTATGTTGCCATAGAAACAGATGCCTGTATTTTGTCTCTGTGAAACTAGTCAGCAAACAATAGAGCTTGAGTAAAGAAAGTTATTGCAATAAACAAGATTATACATGAAGGCAAAAATAAATTGGATAGAATTCTACAACATATGGATTTCACAGGAATTCAGGTTATAAATATACATCAGCGCAGTTAATATCTCAGTAATTTACATATGTTACACTGGGCTCAGGGTTCACATATGCTGGATTAAGAAGAAAATGAGGATAGAGAAACAAGTCATAGTTATCAGATGCACCATGATTCTTTAAGACTGTTGGCAGAACGAGGTACATCCAAAAAGTGCAATATTGGAGCCTACTTGGCAGTGCCATGTGTTTGAATGCATGCAAACACTTCCTCTTCATGCATTATAGCAAGCAGGTTTTTCACATTTTTTCCAGTTATTATTAACCAACATGTCATGAATGCATACTTGTCCACGAACGACTGAGAAATGCATTCAAGTAAAACTTCTGCATTTAGTTGTATCAGCAAATATCACTCCTTTTTAAAAGTATTTCAGGAACAGGGACACTATTTACACCACACAAGCAGTATTGTTATGCATTTAAAGTTTCTGTGCTTAATAGGTAACCTGGGTAAAACTGGGAGAAGGAGAGTAGACTGTGTCCATCATGGCCTCCTTGGCCACTGAATAAATGTATGCATCAAGGACAGCCAGCCCAGCAGTACCTCCAGCATTAGCACCGTCATTCTACAAGCATGTCAGAAGGACCCTTTTGTTTGTACAAGCAACCTGTACAAAGCAAATGAACAAATATGTTTATGAAATAAAAATAAAATAATCTGCAAATAAACAATGACAAAAGCTCCCACAAAACAGGCAGAGGAGATTTTGGGGAGAGACAGACTTAATTTGGGGCTTTTTTTATTCTTCACGCAGCTGCAGGCAATAGCGATGGTAGCGAAGCTGGAAAAACATTTGCTCTAGAAAAGAATGTGTCATCCCAGGCAGAGAGTAGTGTTCAACAACACCCACATGCTTGAATCCTAAAGACTCATACAGTTTGTGGGCTGCCACCTTAACAGCTGTGGTTCCAAGGACAACAGATGAATAATTATTGAGCATTGCAAACTCTAACACTTTGCGCCCAAGAGCTTTGGCAATTCCTTTTCCACGGTATTTGGAGTCAACAGACATGCGGCGCAGCTCCACAGTGTTATCATCCTCATTGCCTCTTGCAGCTACAATGCCCACCACATTTCCATTTAGCACTGCAACCCAGAAACAGGAACCTGCAGGTACAAAGCAACATGAGAAAATAAATTAATGTATAGCCCTTCTTCAAATATCTATATCTAGGATTATTTAATCTCCCCATTTTTAAGAGTTCATTAAATACTGAGGTAACCCTAGAGTAAGAGTGGGAATATTTATGCAAACCAATGCAATCCCCTTTGGAAAACAAGGGAGCTTCTCATCCCAAAGATACTGCATGACTGTTCTATCTTTCCTTTTTTAATACATTTCTGAGGTCAGAAAAGAGATGGAGTAAGTGATGAGGAAATACAGGTTACAAGTAGGTGACAGCATCAGGAACTAGGGTTGCCAAATCAGGAGCACCCCAGATCTCAGGGCCAAAAGCTAAGAGATAGAGACATCCTTTGTTGATGTCACTGTGCGTGACATCAGCCACAATTTCTCAGAACATGTATTCAAATAATAAACATTGAGTCTAACAAATGTGAAAATATTTTTCTGTTTGCAAGTTAAGTTTTCCAAGATCTTCACTGAACAAAATGAAAAGCACATTTTTCCGAGCTCTGTTTTAACACCTTTGCAAGCATTGCTTTTAATAATTCATGGAACACATGCAGTCTGACTAAAGGAAATTTTCCATTTTCTGCTTAGAACAGTGATCAGATTACAGTAGCTGCTCCAGAAGGCAGTTTATATCAGTGGAGCACTTAGAATGAACATACACATGCACACATGAGAAAGGGATTTTCAATGTGATGCTCTTGCTCTGAGTTTTATTCTCCTCACCCTGAGAACAGAGAAGAGACCCCAGGCCCTGAGACTCAGGGCCATGCCTTGAGATCTGAGTCCACTATCCAGATCCCCCGTAAAATTCTATGAAGGAGGCAGGGCATTTTACAATAAAAGCCTCCTGGAAGGAACCCTAAATTAGTGAAACGATACACAGTTTAATACATTCCTAGAGGTTCTCTGGACATAATTATTCTGTTAGACCCAATATTACCAGCAGCTCTCTATGTTGTTATATAATGCTAAGAATCTGCCCTAGCAGGGAATTGTATTAGGTTTTGTTAGTTTTGGTACTTGAGAATATGAAGTGTATTAATACTTTTACAACTATGTTGCTTGCCTTGCCACTCAAGTTCAGTCTTTAGCAAGGCCCATGAATGCTTCTCTTGTGTAAATCTTGCTCTGGCAGGCTAGCAGTATTCCAGTGAAGGCACTTCACTGTTTCCCATTTTCAGCTAAAAAAAGCTCTTTAAAAGGCCTGCATTAGGTTAGCCCAGAGGTCCAGCTAAGTCCATCATTCACAGTTACCAGCCAGTGTCTTCATCAATTTACAAACTGGGGTCACAAAAACTAGCAACTTAGACTCCTTTGGCCCTTTACCACCAAGTGAAAAAGTGAGCCCCTATGGCTTGTCACTAAGATAAAGTATCTCTTGTCTTTAAAGAGTGGATTCTATTTGTCACAAGTAGGACTTGAAAGAAAATGCTACAGTATAGAATGCCTCCTGTTCAGGATTCCAGAATTTCATTCTTCTCTCTTTAGATTTTCTGCCTTCTCCCAATGGTCAGTCAGCATGTCATGGTCACTTAGTCTTCATTAGATTGTTTCTCTGTGGATACTCTTCCTCCAGTTTTGTCCCTCTAAAGGCTCTTTACATCTGCAAACTTCTGAGTGGCCTGCAGATACTACTCTTAAAGATTGCCCTGTCAATCATATTACAAAGCGGTGTCTTCTTAGTGCACAGACTATCATAGCTTCTTCTGAAAAATTACAAGTGGTTGTTAACAAGGTGGATGCTATTGGGCAAATTGTTACCAATGCTTAGAGATCTCCTTCTAAGCTAGCAGCAAATTTTAGGCTACTCCTCCAAGCACTGATACCCTGAAAACTGATGCATGGAAAAGGAGAGCCAGAGTGGTTTAGTGGTTTGGGCGCTGGGCTGCAACCCTGGAGACCAGGTTCGATACCCCTCTTGGCTTTGGAAACTCACTGGGTGACCTTGAGCACGTCACATACTCTCAGCTCCCAGAAAACCCATGATAGGTTCACCTTAGGGTCACCATAAGTCAGAAACAATTTAAGGCACACAACAACAGCAGCAACATGGAAAAGACAGGCACGAGAGCCAGCATGATATAGTGCTTGAGCTATATATGCAGACTATAACTGCGGAGACCAGGGTTTGAATCCTTGCTTAGCCATGGAAATCCATGGGGTGACCTTGGCAAGTCAGATACTCTCAGCTTAAGAAGAAGGCAAAGGAAAACTGGCTCTGAACAAATCTTGCCAAGAAAACCCCACAATAGGTTACCCTTAGATTCTCCATAAGTCAGAAATGACTTGAAGGCACACAACAACAACACAGAGAAAACACCTAAGACAAAGGCATAAATCATCTTTAACACAACACACAAAAACCAAAATATTAGATGGGCCTAGCCAGACTCATGTTTTGCAACCTTCACAAGTGATGCTCCAGTTGCTCCAAATAGGATAAACATAGGGGGATAGAAATCACAAGAGACTGTTAAAATGTCATTAAGGCAATTGTTAAACAACCATCCACAATATTTTGATTTTTAATCTATAGACTGGCTCCTCACTATAACTGGGGGAAAAAAAGGATGCTTCTCATCTTCAACCATATGCATTTCAGAGTTAAACCTTTTGTGAAGTTTTCACGTTATTTTGAGGGTTTTGAGGGTTTTATTCTAACATAATTTCACAGCCTTTTTGCAGAGAGACTTATTTTTCGTACCAACGATCAAATTGTTAAAACAACAGCTCACAGAAAATTTAAACCAAATTCTTTTCTTTCTCCTCCTTTGTCAGTGCTAATTGTCGGGTGGGCTTTGCTCTCCTTGTCATGCAGTGTGTAATGCCATGTAGTACCACTTGAGGACTGGAAAAAGTCAGAAGGGGGATGATGGAACTGAGCAGGAGACGGTGTTGGGAATGAGGGGATGTTGATTTAATGAACTTTGGTAAGATGGAATAAATACATCTTCAAGGTCACAGAGTTGGCAGGCAGGATGAGAGTCTGGGAAAAGAGTTGTTTTAATTAACTATCAAATGTAATGCCTGTCCGCACAAACTTGTAATGTTACAGCTTTTAAGGTACTGCAAGTCCAAAAGTTCTTTAGTCTTAGTAATAGCCAGAAAGTGGTGCTGTTACTTCACTATTCCTGAATAAAGCTTTAGAAAACCTCTAAGCCTAACAATGGGAACTAGGAGTTAGCCAGAACATGACACTAACCCTGATAGATATGTCAACGAATCTCTCTTGTTCCAAAGGACCTGAAGATCAAGGCTTTGTTAGTATAGACCAGACCCTCCATACATCAAATCTCAGAGCTAAAATCCAGTTAATTGCATTAAATTTCGTCGCTGACCCACTGACAGAACCATACAATTTGACCTAGGTAATTATCTATGTAAACTTAATTCCTACAATAAGAGAAAAGCAGGGATCTTTACTTAACAGATGCATTCTCCACATACTGACCTGAATTCCTTTACAAAATATTAATGTGTAAATGTTATTATGATTTTACAATACATGCCTTACAAAGGGCACTGCATCAATAGAACATCTGGAGGAAAAGGAAGAAGAAGAAGAAGATCATGGAGAAGCTAGGAGTGACGATGTGCAACTGTAGACAAAGAATCTCGAGTACTGCTTTGAAAAAGGCAAGTCAATATGAATAGAAAATTTAAGGAGGTATCATTAAAAATAGAAAAATATCCAAACAAAAGAAGGTAGGAAGTTGAAAATATGTTAAGAAATAAAGAGAAGGATCACTTTAGATAAAGGTAATCAGGGTGAATGTAAAGAATGGATGTGTAATTTGCAAAAGAAAAAAAGACGGTGGGGAATAAGAAGATCCTTAACATATAATTATTGAGAAGAATAATGTAAAAGAAGAATTGTATTTTATGCAAACATGTATTTTATACAATTCAAAATAGAAATATGTAATATTGTTTATGTATACGGATAAAGGATAAGATTTTAATAAAAAATAATAAAAACAAAACAAAAGATAAGCTTAGATTTTTCTTTCTTTCCTCAAAAGCAAGCTTGTTTTAAAAAAATCTTCGGCGACAATCGTGCTGCTTCACGTGGCGGTCAAATGAGGTTGTGGATGCTCTTTGACCCCAACTCTCATCTGCTCTCCCTGATTGAGCAAAGCCTCAAATCAGGGGGGGCTGGAGAGTTTTGAGTCCCCGGCAAGCCCTCTCAGCACCCCCCTTTACTGGGGGGGGGGTAGTCAGCTGGTAAAAATTTGCCAGCTATACCGCATCTGGTGGCGATGGGTGACCAGCGATCGTCACTCCATTGCCAGTCTCGGCACCATGAAGACCCATAACTTGTATGTATTTTTAAAAGTTCTTAGGAAAAGGGAAAAGCACAAATTTTTGGTGGATAAATTCATCAGAAAGATTATTTCTTCCATCTGGGATTAATTTGAAGAATTATAAGAATGAAAGACATAGGTTGAGTATGACTGATCTGATAAATGGTCTTTTAGGAATATTTAAAAATGAAAGAAAGAAAGAAAGAAAGAAAGAAAGAAAGAAAGAAAGAAAGAAGAAAAAGACTGATTTTGACGAAGAAAGAAATTTGCAAGAATCAGGAAAAGAGCCCAAATTTACTGAGAAAAAAAAATGGATTTCTTAATATTGATTATTTGGAAGAGAATGAGGGTAATTTGAGGTTGATGATAGGTTTTTCTAAAAATACTGATTTTAGACTAATCTTTACTACTACATGAGAAGCATAACTGGAATTAGAAGTTTTATTCTATTTGTTGCTTTAAAATGTTGTTCCCTTATTTTAAACTAGTTTCTTATGTAAAATAAGTCATTTAGTGATTACAACTGATTATAAGTTATTTTTACTAACTTATCTTATAGTTATATACTTAGGATGATAAGAGTGATTAGCAACTAGTGTTAATTTCTGGTATAAATTTAGGATTTAATAGGTGTAACTGCTTGATTAACATGTGCTGTTTGCAACAAGGGCTGGAACCAATTTTTAGGTATTTGTACAGTTGTTTTTTTAAGTTAGTTGTATTTTTGTTAGATATTTGTAGCTTTGTTATGTATTGTTTGGTTTTTCATTTGTATTGTATTGCTTTTAGTTTTTTGTATTATTTTGTGGTTTTGTAGTGTTGTTGTTTTTATTCAATAAATAAAGTTTTTAAAAGATGATGACAAGAAACAAATGGAATATTTGTTATAACCAGCAGTAACCAGCAGTGATATCACTGCAAGAAAGATTGCTCATTGGAATGAATGGGCCACTTTTCCCAACTTTCACTGTTTGGATCAAACCTGCACAGAGGGGAAAAAAATGACAGATGTAGAGAGCTTTTGGTGGCTTAGACATTCTGGAATCATAGAATCATAGTTTGAAGGGCCCTCTATGGCCATCAAGTCCAATCTCCTGCTCAGAGCGGGATCTTCAGCTAAAGCATCCCCAGAAGATAGCTGTCCAGTGTCTTTTTGAAGATGTCCAGAGAAGGAGACTGCACCACTTCTCTAGGCAATTGTCTCCATTGCTGAAACACTCTTGTTCTTCCTTATAATGTTCAACTGAAATCTACCATCCTTTAATTAAAAACCTTTAGACTGGTCCTAGTCTCTGGGGCAACAGAGAACAAGCCTATCCCTCCTCTCTGGGGCAGCTCTTGAGGTATTTAAAGAGTACAATCATGTCACCCCTCAGTCTTCTTTTCACCTAGTTTAACACACCCAGCTCTTTCAACATTTCCTCATATGTTTTGTTTTCCATATCTCTTACTATCCTTGTTGCTCTTCTCTGAACCTGTCTATAGTCTTCTTAAAATAAGCCACCCAGAACTGAATGCAGTACTCCAGATGAACCTTGAGCAGCACAGAATACAGTGGGATTATATGTCCCCTCAACTTGGAAACTATGCTTCTGCCAATAGCTGATTCTATTAACCCTGTTTAATTCCACTAATCCTGTTTTAAAGAAGAGTATGACTGGGGTGTGGGGGTGAATTGATTAATACCGCAGTCACAATTCTTACCTTCCTAGAGATAAAATTTAACAACTGTGGCATAATGTCAGTTTTGATAAATATTTACATCCCTCCAATATCTTCACAGATCTATGCACATAATACATATAGGACTTAGAATAGATTGTAGAATCTTATTGCTCATGCACCTCAGGAGAGGATAATTGCCTCTGAATCATAAAGTAATAAGTTAACTAAAACACCCAATAAAACTTTCCTTCAAGGAAGCTTAACGTGTTGGAAGAACCTCCAGGCATCATTTGTTATTTTGATTTTCAGCAATCATTTGGCCAAGGCTGGAGGAACGTTTCTGCTGCTACAGTTGTGAAAGTTGTGAAAGCTGTCAAAAATGGAGGCCAGAGTTGAAATAATAAGTCCTTGCACTGAAGTATCTATTGCTGCAATGGACTGATGAATAAATCTTAGACGCCTTTCAATTTTTGAAGGGACTGTCAAACAACTGGGGAATGAAATAAGGAAGGTCATAAAGAAAGTAAATGAGGCTTGGGAAAAGGCAGAGCAAAATGAAAAGGAGCTGGCCACTTGCAAAAGAGAAATGGCACTCATGAGGGGAAAAATGATGGATGGTTCGAACTGATAGAGGAGGAGGAATTTAAGATTCAAAGGGCTTTTGGAAGAATTAATTGAAATGCTGAAAACCTGGTGGAAGAGTTATGATACTGAGTTATGCAGACAGGAATTTGAAGGAGCCCATAGGCATATCAGCTGGAAAGTAAAACAAGCAAACAAACTGAGAGATGTGATACTACCCTTTTCAAGACAAAAGACCAGAGACTGAACATTAAAAAAAACTTAAGAGCCATGTAAAATTTGTAATATAAATATTTCAAAGTGATGGCATTTCAAGATTTAACATCACAGATTATTAAGCAAAGAGAAAAGCTGAGAATGGTAAGACACTTGAGTGAGGTTGGAATTAATTTTCATGAGTCTCTCCTGCAATAATTCTTGTATTTAGAGACAGCAAGTTGAAGAAGGAGAGAGCAAGTTTAAATTTGGGGGTGTTTCAGAGATGGAAGGAAAAGATGGTGGAGACCTGGCAGAGCAAGAGGAGGAGGAAGAGGATGACAGCCTATGGCGGAAGGTGACTATTTTAAGAAGGAGAGAAAGAGAAAAATAGAACAAATAAGAAGGAAAGATATGTGAAACAGCTCAGAAGCTCCAGTAAATAAACACTTGAAGGATCAAGAAATTGCCGGATATGGATGGAAATGTAAACTGGAGATTTCTAGAATAGAATAGATTTGTTATTGAATGTATTGAATTAGTACAGTCATTACGTAAAATAAATAGCAGTATTTGATATAATGGAGAAGCATAAGCAGTCATAAAATAAGATTTGGGGGGAAAGAGATAGGGAGTATGCAATCAGAAAATGGTTTTGTGTTCTATGTAATGGTGGTGAGCAGAATAAGGTAGAACAACCCCACAAACAAAGAAATTGTAGAGGAATGTAAGATTCTTCAAAATCAGCTGAATGAAGAAAACCTATTTGAAATAGAATATAAGATAAAACAAGTGTGTCAAAGATACTTTCAAACACTCAAATAAGCTTGGCAAATGGCTGGCCTGCAAAGAGAGAAAAGAGAAAGAGAAGAAATTAATCTTAGGAATTAAAAAAGGTGATAAACTTTGCACTGATAAAGATAAAATAAAATTGGCCTTTCATAAATATTATAAAGATTTATTTGATATGAAATCATTATCCCCAAATGAATGCAACCAGATGCTGCCATCAAAAATTCTCAGAAGAATCAAACTGATTCAGATAGTATCAAACAGGAGCTTAAACAAGGAACTGAAGGAGTTTTTAAAAAAACAGATGTTGGAAAAGACGATCCCTGAAGTGCAAGAGAATAACAACCTAACTGTGACTTTGACTCAAAAGACTCAGGAATCAGAATCTAGGACCTCACAGATGGAAGTGAGAACCTCTCAGTTCAAAACAAAGACTTATCAAGAATTGAGAAACACCAAGACAAGATGGCATTAATGGAGATAAGAGATATGGAAATTACTTAAGAATTAGAGAGTTTCCTGAAGAAAAGAGAGATGAGCTACAAACAAAATTAATAGAAAATTTTGCTATTTTTTTGGAAGAAGATAAAATAGAACTGAATGTGATAGCTTTCTCTCACCTTAATTCAGCTTATGCCAGAAGAATGAAAGTATCAAGGGATATGAAAATTCAATTTTCATCTAGAAGATGGAGAGACCTGGAATTACATCATAAATCACCATGGAAGATTGACGATATTAATCATATTCTTATGAATGAGACACCAACTAGAATTCTTAGGAAAAGGAAGACCTAAACTCTCTTCCATTTACTTGGGACCAGCTCAAGGGTGTCATTTTTACAAATAGATATGATTTTTTTTTAACTCTATTGATAAGATGAATGATTTCATGAGAATTCACAAGAATGAACTTCAAGGAGAGAAGGGACAAGGAGAAACTGTTGACGTACATGGGTCAGTGGATTAGCCTAGAGATGGGAATAAAGGGAGGGAGAAACTTCATTCACACCAGGGATTATGACCCCATCAACTAGACAAGAGGAGGATAAAAATGAAGAACTGTTCTATGTTGATACAAAAATTAGACTTTTCCATCCCTAATACCTAAAAATGATTTTTTTTTAACTTTGAATATTAATGAACTAAATACTCCACAATAAGATTTTTCAATATCTGAAAAAAACTATACTTGGACCTTATTTGCTTGCAAGAGACTATACAGGAGAGATAAAAACTTTTGATACATAAAAGATTAGATGAAGAATTTCTCTCAACATAGACAGTCTAAGAAGAAGGGAGAGAGGTTATATGTAAGACCAAAATTGTCTCCTCAGATGATGAGGAGAGATTTGTGGGGGTTGAAATTACTGTTAATGGAGAAAACATTTTGGGAGTGTATGTTCCTATTTTACAAAGGACAGTTTTAATTCAAAAATTGAAAGCCATATTGTCTGAAATATCTTATGAAAATTTTTGTCCAATGGGAGATGGGAAAAGGGTGGTGTCTCCACAAATGGATACATCCTCTTTGAAGGAAGTCAAGAAATCTCAAGGTCGTTTGCCTAATTAATTTTTTTAAATTAATGGAAAATTTATAGATTGCAGATATATGGAGACCCAAATGAGAAAAATTTTAACTTTTTTCTGACAGACACAAATCCCTTTCAAGGCTGGACATGATATGACTGTCCAAAACATTGACAGATAAGATATACAAAATGGAAATCCTCCCAAAGAGTATTTCTGATCACAACCCTGTGATAATGTATATTAGAAAAGCAAGTAAGGAATTTACATGAAGATTAAATTAATCTTTGATGTGGAATACAGAATTTTTTCTGTATTCACTCAAAGTGAAGAAAGAGATTTATTCAGCAGAAGCAGATTTCTACCTGGATAACAGATGAAAGATAACATGAGAATAGTATTGGATGTGACTGAGTACTATGAAAGTAACAATGAAAAACAAGGGGCTTTGATATTTCTGGACATGGAAAAAGCGTTTGACAATTTGAATTGGTATTCCCTGTTTAAAGTTATTCAACTGATGAAGTTTGGTTCTAATGTTTTGACTTGGATTAAATCTATATATTCAAATCAGCCAGCAAGAACAATAGTCAATGGAAATAAAACCAAGTCTTTTAATCCAGAAAGGGACAAAACAAGGTTATCCTCTGTCCTTGCTTTTATTAATATTAGCAATGGAAGTTCTGAATATTGCAATTACACAAGATGCTGAAATAACAGGAATTAAAGTTAGGAATTTAGAATTTAAACTAAGAGCTTTTGCAGATGATTTAGTGATGTTGCACAATCTGTTGAATTTGATACTGAAGTTACAGAAAACAAGAAAAGAATTTGGAAATCTAGCTGGCTTGAACATAAATAATGACAAGACTAAAATACTAAAGAAAGATTTGAATGTACATGATAGAAATGAACTTCAGTTAAAAACTGGATTTACAGTTGAAAAGAAAGGCAAATACTTAGAAATTAATCTAACTGGAAATATGAATCAATTATATGAAAATAATTATATGAAGACACGCAAAGAGATTAAGAGTGATTTGGAGGAGTGGCACAAATCGAATTTATCTTTCCTGGGAAGAATCTCAGCAATAAAGATGAACGTCCTTCCAAAAATTGTATTTCTTTTCTAAATGATTCCAGTTTTGACCAAAGAAACACCATTCAAAACATGGCAAAAAGATATATGGAAATTTCTTTGGGAAATTAAGAAACCTAGGGTAAGATTTAAGGTTTTAAAAGATTCAAAAGAACGGGGTGGTCTTGGGCTGCCAAATTTAAAAATTTCACAGCTTCATGTTTGACTTGGATTTTAAAAATGGACAATGTTAAAAGATAATAAGCTTTTGAACTTAGGAGGCCATGACTTAAGATTTCACTGGCAGGCTTACTTATGTTATGATAAAGTTAAGGTCATTTGTGACCTTTAATTATTGTATTAGAGGTGCCTTACTAAGACTTTGGAATAAATATAAATTGAGACTATGTTCAAGAACTCTTCTCTTAGTTTCTCCACAAGAAGCTTTTTATAGAACAGAAATGAAGACTGATCAATGTTGGGTGACATGATGACTTACTAAAAAAGACAGATCAAGATTATGAAATGAAATCAATACAGCAGCTACAAAAGGAAGGTTGTAACATACAAGGGCTATCACACAGACAATATTGTATTAGATTCCTGGAAATAAAAAGAATAAAGACTTTGAAAAGGGTAAATCAGACTTTGAACTTTTACTTTGTACCAAAGATGAATACTTGATTTCTAAGTTTATAAACTTTTATTTAAAAAATACAGATGTAAGATGTACAAGTTAAGGAATATACAATCAACTGGACAAAAAACTTTGGATATATTGTTTTGGTTGGTGTTTTTTTGCTTATGTTTAAATTTTTAATAAAAAAAATACATAAAAAAGAAAATTAGGATTGAATGAAATAAAATATTATGTAATAAAAAAATTAAGAGCAGTACACACTGTAATACATTGGGACAGAAAAAAAAACAATGTTGGGATAAAAGTAATTACTTACATTATATAGCAGAATATCTTTGATTTGATTTCCTAAGGGACAAAAATGAAAATGTAATGGACACATAAAGGAAAAAAGTTGGTGGGAAAAGTGGAGTTCTTGGTTTGAAAGTTAAAGGAGAAAAGGGGTACAAAGAAGTACTCTTCTGGTTAGATTCATCTGGAATACTGTGTCCAGTAATGGGCACCTCATTTCAAGAAGAACATTGACAAGCTAGAGCATATCCAGATGACGGTGACCAAAATGGTGAAGGGTCTGAAAGCCATGCCCTATGAGGACTGGCTTAGGGAGCTGGATATGTTTAATCTGCAGAAGAGAAGGTTAACAGGGGAGACATAGCCATGTTTAAATATTTGAAGGGATGTCATGTTGAGGAGGGAATGGGCTTGTTTCTGCTGCTCCAGAGACCAGGACAAGGAGCGAAGGATTCAACTACAGGAAAAGATTCCACCTAAACATTAAGAGGAACTTCCTGACAGTCAGAGTTGTTTGGCAGTGGAATATGCTGCTTCAGACTGTGGTGGAGTCTCCCTTCTTTGGAGGTTTTTAAGCAGTGGCTGGGTGGCCATCTGTCAGGAGTGCTTTGAGGCGGGTTCCTGTATGGCAAGGGGTTGGACTGGAGGGCCCCTGCAGTCTCTTCCAACTCTATGATTCTATGGTTCAATGAAGTGAGAAAAAGTATTAATAAGATTTCCACAATAAAGACCATGGATATAAAAATATCTTGTACAGCCATTGGTGGGAAATGAGGGGAGGGGGAGGGAGGATGAGGATATTTGATATAATATAGAAGTATTCTGTAAACATTTGCTGTATATGTTGTATGACAATACCAAGTATATAATTAATAAATTAAGCAAAAAGATTGTGGAAGAGCTAAGCATGGAGCTTCCAAATGCTTCATTTATATTTATGGCTGCATTTCACACTAGGAAGGAATCATGATTATTAACATTTGCTGAAAATTGTGAAATTTTGGAAGAAGATATTCCCATAGATCTAAATTACTGGACTTCCAGATCCACACAGATAAACAGTGGTTTAAAGCAGAGTTGGGCAACTATGGAAGACTAGGGGAACCACATTAGCCATCCAGGAGACCTTGAAGGACTGTACCTGCTCCTGCAAAAAATATAATTTTTGCCCCGAACCCCACTCATGGGACATGGGACATCGTTTTGGCCCTTTATGTAACCCTAGATGCCATCTGGGGCCATTCTGAGGCAAAAAGAATTTTTTTAAAAAATTGCAAAAAAAGTAATTCAATTGCAAAAGTTTCATTTTGATCACTCAGGGACTAAGGGGGGGTCTAAACATGTGGAAATGCCTTCTACACCTCTTAAATGTTATTATGGGGCATTTTGAAGCCAAATGGTTTTTTTAAAAAGTTACTGAAGTGTGTGTGTGCGTGCATGTGTGTGTGTATTTGTATTCATTTTTTACTCCTGAGGTTCACAGGACAGGGCATAAAAACAGTCCTGGGAGGGTCATGTGGCCCAAATGTCACACTGTCCACCGCAGGTCTAAGTTTGACTTATTCTGATTGACTTATTCTGATTATAGGCAGCAATGACCTTAATACTATAACTTTTCAATTTATTCAGCTGGTTTTCTTGACCATATCTGTGTCTTTATGGAAAAACACTTCTATTCTCTAGTATAATTGTTTCATTCATGTAAGATAGAGACCACATACTCATAACAATAAATCTTGTGGTTTGAAGGCCAACTACTCATTCACTTAATCAGTCTGGTAAGCAGGTCATTATGAATTTTGCCAATTTGGATTTGTGTTTTTATAAAACAGCAAAAACAGTGAATACATTAAAATAGTAACAATAAAATTGTATCAATAATTGAAGCCAGTGCTTACCATGAAGACAATGATAAAATAGTAAATGATGTATTGTAGAATTGATTAAAGCATAAAATTAATATATCAAGTAAATGGAAAAATATGTAAGACTAAATGCAAATAGAGCTACACCTTCAGAGACTCAGGCCATTTCTGCACCTTATCATTTTCCATCAAGTTCCTGGCATCAACCCAGCAGCACCTTTGCCAGGATAGGAGCAGGTCCCCAGTGCTCCCCTCCGCATCCGGTCGGCTGCCTGTAGATGGGAGTGTGGGCAACATGCACCTTCCTTCCACACTGCAGTCAGCTTCTTTCCCATGCTGCACTGGGGAAGGAAGCACCTACATCACACTTCCACCCATTCCGTATGGCTGTTGGTGTTTGGAGCACTGCACAATCAGAAGACATTAATGGATTTTTTCTGTTAATGGAACATCCCATGATCACGACATGTGGGGACACCTTGGCAGTAGGACCACAGTGACGTCATGTGAAAGCACAACTAACAGACCACAAGGCATACTTCCCTATTGTGGGCCAGCAACACCATGCAGAAATGGCCTCAGTGTAGTATAAAGTGTTTGAATATTGGGCTAGGACTCTGAGGACCAAGGTTCAAATGAATCCCTGATCAGTGATAAGAAACTCACTGGGTGACCTTGGACAAGTCACACTCTCCAAGCCCACAGAGAAAAACAGTGGCAAAAAGCACTATGAACAAACATGATAGGTTCACGTTATGGATGCTATAAGTCAGAAATGATTTGAAGGCATACAACACACATGCAGGACACAGTCTCTGCACCAGCCCATTTTTTTAAAGAGCAAAAGCTGTTGAGCTTGTACAAGACTGGAGGCAAAACTCTCAAATTGAAAATGCAAGATTATGTATATATACCAAGCTTGAGATGTAAAGAATTCTCTGGAGTTAGGGGGAATAATGACATTGGCCACATGTGCTTTAGGACTAGAAAAACAAAAAACAAATTAGGAAGAACACTGAAAGTACATCTCCTTTTGAGATGTCTGCTGATGGAAGGAAATAGAACTCAACAAGTGCAAAGTAACGCATGTTTAGGCCAAACCATCCATCACAACTTCCAATTTCACATGTTGGGATCTGAACTGGCATAGGATAGACACACACAAAGCCTTTGTTATTCCTGGGAGGGCTCCCCTAAATAGCTTTCTTCATTTTTTTTTCCAGTTTGACCATTTAGTTCACTTCTGATTGAGAATTCCTGAGGGGCTCACTTACATATGAATCTTGGTGTTCCAATTCTGCTTGATCATTTCAGAGGGGGAACTAAAGTCCCTCCTCAAGAATCCATAGGGAAAGAGAGAGTACTATTTGCTGAAAGCATAGTCATGGTTAAGTTGCCCCATTGATTTCAGTGGCTCTATCTCCCTATGACAAAGTATGGGTCCAACCCATAAAGCAAAGATTTTCACAGTCCAGATCATGGCAGGCATCCTGTTAGTGACTTCCATATAGACAAGTTCCCCTAGAGAAGCAGTTTGGCATTTTTGTCCAATGTGGATGTGGAAGGTGTCTCAAACTGACTCAATAACCAAGCTTCAGGGGTGAATCCAGAAAGATTTTATTTAAAAATAGATGTAGCACAGAGACACTGGTTTTGGTTTTAAGAACTCCCTGCTCCCCCTCCCAGAGGTTTGATGTTCATATTCTTTCCCAAACAACAGTACTCAAAAATTACCTTGATCCCCAGGCTCTAGCCTGCACATCCCTCCCAATACCTAAACAACAAAGACATCAGAGCAATATGGGGAACATAGCAGCTGAACAGTCTAACTAGCATGGCAGAGGAGCCTAAGTTGATGGTCCCTCTGTCAGGATGTCTGTATTCAAGCTGACGGTTGTGGAGGGTTGCACATGCGGTACCATATGTATTGCAGATACATTTGGGCATTGCATATACAGATGTGTATTTCACATTGGAGTTATGTAGTTCACATTTGTTTGCACAGTTTTGCAGTGTTGCAGTTCCTTAATGCCTAATAGTAATTACATTTTATCTCCTTGATGTAGGAACCCAGGCCATGTTTCTGTAGTGAACATCTCAACCTTCATTTTTGTGTCACGTTACCAAAGAAACCTTGTTTTCACATCAGCACTTCAGGAGCCTAAAGAGCTTTGATAAAACTGAAAGCAATGGCAAACCCCTTCTGAAGAAATCTTGCCAAGAATGCACTGTGATACATGAGCCTGGGTCATCATAAGTTGGAAAAAACTTGACAGCACACAACAACAACAGTGATAGAAAACCTTATCTTAAGCTGGAACATCTTTTGTACCCACACAGAGTATAGTGGCTTATAACTTTTTCAAATAAGAATACTTTATAGGACTGATAGAAATAAAACAGACAGCCATTAGAAAACTGACATTTGACAATTAGCTCTGGATGTGAGTGATAATTCCAAGGGAATAGTATCCAGATTGCATAACCTTGTCAATAAAACAATTTTTAGCACAGAAAGACCAAAAATGAGCTGAGAGTCAGACTCACAGGAAAATCTATCAGACAACATCTGGGCCAGATTTTGTTCCAAAATCTATTTGGTCTTGCTCAACTCAAATTCAGGAAAATTCATTAAAACTATTACACAAATGGTACAGAATACCATCTTATATTTCTACAATTAAATGTTCAGGATGAGGTCTAGGCTGGAGGGGTTGTGGGTCACCCACTGGTATATGTGATGGGATTGTCCTTTTGTCAGTTCCGTCATAATGCAATAGCTTTCTTCTATTTTGAAGACAGCAAATATGAAGAGTTTCAGTTATGAAGATTTTTTTAAGGGGATAACAATAATCCTACAAATAAAAGAATGTGTAAGATTTTGCATTGTGACAGCCCAATTAACCAAAAATGGTTATAAGTATTCATTATCTATAAGATATAAAAAGATATGGGCTTTCCGTTGCTGGTCCTGCCTAGAGTAGACCCATTCAATCAATGAGATTTACCTATGTGTTGACTCTTATTGAACAATTGATTCAATAGGCCTACTCTATTTGGGACTAACAAAATGCCAATCATGGTTTATAGCCATTATATAAATATTATCATACAGTATTTTCTCTAGCAAAGGAAAAGCTAAAGGAAAAGACTTTTATTTAAGCCAATACACTTTTATTGAATATGTTAATGATGAAAACTCAAAATATTAGAATTCCAGATAAATACAAAGCAGAATGGGTAAAGTAAATATAGTGACAAGGAGGGAGAACTAATCTGAGCATTATGTGTTTTTGAACATTATGGATTCTATAACTATAGTTTAGTGTGAAAGCAAGAGGTGTCAATAAAAATCACTTCCACACCATTCTTTCTTTTTGGGGATGGCAGTATTAACTGCTGAGCATGAGAAGAGGTAAAATGGGAGTGGCTTGATATTATTTTTGTCTGCTGTTATGTTTAGAAGTCAATAAATAAAACTAAAAGAAATCTCTTTTGCAATTAAATCCCTTTTGCACCCTTTTGTAATAAAAAAAAATAGTATGGCCCCAACACAGACATAAATGTGCTCATGTGCACACACACACACACACACACACACAC
Source organism: Cyclura pinguis (assembly GCA_030412105.1). Classification (NCBI taxonomy): domain Eukaryota; kingdom Metazoa; phylum Chordata; class Lepidosauria; order Squamata; family Iguanidae; genus Cyclura; species Cyclura pinguis. The sequence goes on from CM059601.1 coordinate 135,752,091, forward strand.
ACACACACACACAGAGGTTCCTTTCAAGCCATAATTATTCTAAGAATTATCCATATAGCACGCCAAGAATAGGGGAACTGTTTTAGTCAAAAAACATACCCCTTAGAAAAGAACCCTTAGAAAAAGAATTTAGCATGCATGATTACCCTCAGACTATACAATGCTGTTGACGGGATCTCAGTCATCAAGGAAAGTTCTGTTGACGTGACAAGAAGGTATTTTTCACTCTTTTTGTTGTTCAGCTCAGCTGAATGTCCCAATTCTTTCCACATCACTGTTTTAAATAAGCCACTTTTTAGGTGTAACTGTTGCTAGAATGATATAGATCTTGGATATCCTGTAATGGTGTTATTCCAATAATTTGCTTAATAATGAACCATTGCTCCAGGAAAAACATTAATGTTTTATCAATATGTAACAACTTGGCAGAAACAATGAAAACCATGGCAATCTATCCTCAATGTCTAATTTACATATGCAGGGTATGTGACCATTTACGTGTTGTTAGACTGCAACTCCCACTATATTTCTGTGATATCTGAGGTGACAGGAGTTGGCATCCAACACACCTGGAGGATTACGCATTCACTACTTGAGAAAAGCATAAAAGAAAAAAAAAACAGAAAAACGTAGCTGCCAGAAATGAGATTTTAAAAATTTATTGGTATATCCAACTTTTTAGCACATTAAAGTTTAGTGAATATGCAGGAGTTCCTTCTGTTTAATGTGCTTCTTTTCACTGCTCTTAGATTCAATATAGTTCATGTTGCTCCTCTTAATTATTCATGAAACAACACATACAGTGGAAAAGAAGAAAAATGCACTACAGATGAAGAAATATTCCTCCCTACCATAGCATGCTGCCTTTGGAAGTTACCATATTACCCTCTCCTTTCTGTTTAGTATTTCAGTGAAAACTGGAAAAGAGATATAAACCTAGACAAGGTAGTCACGCTAATCAAAGATAGTCTTGTGTATACAAGAAATTTCCAAAACTAATTATATAGCCAACTCCTCCTCCAAACCTTTTGAAGAGTAAAGTACCTGACCAAACTTAATAATAATAATAACTTCAGCTATCAGAGAATCAATTTTTTTTATGGTTGGCTTTTAGCAGAAAAGATTGTAACTGTGTCCATAACTGTTCCCACTACGTTACTGATTTCAATCTGGCAATTGGGATGAATTCCTGTTCTGCAAATTGAACTCTCTCTAGACTGCAAACAATAACTGTTCCTTTCTTTTCTTTTCTTCTCTTTTTTTAAATTCTTTTTTAGAATTTTCCATTGGCATGGGCTCTGGGACAAGATCTCATGGTAAGAAGTGGCATACCTGTGTCATGTAAAATGTAGTAAAGTCATCTTTTTAAAAAGTATTCCTTGCCTTCACTAATTGAAAAGATTTTAAGTTGCAGCCAGGGGACTTATGAACATGGCCATGTAAACTCTTCTATGCAAGCTCTTCCATGGTTACTACTCATCAAATCTTTGTTGGCAGGGTCCCTCACAGCACAGCCCCTGATGAAGACCTTAAGCAATTGGAGGAGATATCTTGGTCCTATATTGTATGAGGTATTATAGGTCAATATGCACTTTGATTTGAAAGGAGGGGACCCAAAGAATCATGACCCATCTTTAAGAATAGAGAAAGGAATCTTTGTTATCAGCTTGAATGCTACATTCTGAGTATGGATGGACCTGTTGTGGCAGCCATGAGTAAAGTACACTGCATGTAACATAATTTGGGGGTGTTAGAAATACTGGTTGAATGCTCTAGTATTTATGTATTGCATCAATATATTTTAACTTTTTAAATAGAAACTGTCTTTTAAATCTCATCCAATCACACAGCATTGTTGTGAATTTTTACACAGTTACAATATGTCATTAATTTCACAGTCTCACCAGATCAACTTTTGTGAACAACAAGAGCCCTGGTTTGATCTAATACAAATTGTATTAAGCTGTGGATCTGTTAGGTTTTGAAATTCTAGTGAAGTATTTCAGGTATGGCTTTCTCTATGAACACAAATTAGTGAGTGGCAGGACTCTGAAGCCTAAGTTGGAAAGGTACCCTGTGGCATTTTGTACACTGCAGCACATGGCTGGAATGAGTGTCCATTCCTACTCTTCTCCCTGGGAGCTAAACTGTACTTGATGAATACCCATGCCAAGCACTCATGGGAGGTACTGAACTTTTGAAATAGTTCTGGAACTTGTTTACTATTATCCTTATGCTATTTTTTCAAATTTGCCTCCCTACAAACTGCCATTACAAACTCCACCTCCCCCTACTCCAAGTAAGAGAAGAGACAAGCACAATACAAATGCTTGCTTCTTCCCACAAATAAAAGGATTTTAACTGAAGGAGTGGTGTGGGGATAGTAGTATAAGCTTTGGACTAAATTAGGTCTCTAATGACTCTAATAAGTCTCTAATGACTTTTAAAAACTGAGCTCTTCTGCATCACATATAAAGGAACAACACTGTCCTTGCATAGGGATGGATTCTGATATGCCTCTGGTGAAGGAACTAAAGAAGGAAGCATCTAAGAAAAAACAACAGTTGTGAACAGCCAGAGGACAAAGGGATGGAAGCAGTGCACAGGAGTGTCAGCAATGCAATTGCCAAGTCTTCCTGTGCCTCCTGTGAGCATAAACAGCCATATGTGCCTGTTCCTACTTAGGCGATTGGGAGGACTGGATTTACCAAACCTGTGCTGCAAGTGTTGTTGACCTCCCAACAGTTACGGTGCAGAATGAAAATTATGGAGTCAGTGGTGTTTGGAAGGGAAGCTACTTCTGGAGAGTGAGGAAACAGAACTGATATGGGAAAATGAACACATCGCCTGCTAAATTGTAAAAAAAAACAAAAAACAACTTTTTCTTTTTTTTTAAATAAAAAGGGAAGCATATGAGAAGAATAACTTGGAAAACTGTAGAAAAGTAAGTAATCTGAAAAGATATTTGAAATTTATATTGCACAAATATGAATGGTCTTCTTTTATAATAAAAGATTCTTTGTGGTTAGGGGAATAAGTCACATCTTCTGTGAGATGTTGTGAAGATTTCTGGAGATCTCTCACCAACAGTTTAGGGTCTGTAGGTGTGCTTGATCCAGCATGAGAGTATCTCTTCTTTCAAAGCTACTGATTCTGTAAGAATTAAAGAATAATAATAAAACCTCCACAGTGCTGTTGTACCTGCTAAAGCACAATGCATGTATTCCTATGAGCATTCCCATCCCAAATATTTTCGATCCTTATTTCAGCTACTTAATTCTCTATGTAGAAAATTATTTGCCGATCCTTTCCAGTTACCACAGAGATATGCTGAACTGGTTTTAGTCATTTTGGTTCTGAATGGAGTAAACCGCTTAAGGTCAGGAAACAGGCAAATACAGGCTTATATTTGAGACAGGGATGGTCAAAATGCAATTTTGCATTTTGACCACATGCGGCTCCCCAAACTCTTTTTTTTCCAGCTGACACTCTACCTCCAGACTCCCCTGGAGTGAACTTTACTGGCAAAAAGGAGTGAATTGTCTCTCTTGGAAGATTCAAGGAACAGTGACCCTCCTGTTCCAGGGTTTTTGAGTAGTTGACAATCCATGTAGCCCCCAGTAGTTCCCAGGGCAGAAAAATCATCCTTGAAACCTGAAATTGCCCACTGCCACTAACGTTCTGGCTGCAGCTGGAAAAGCAGAGCAGAATAGGTTGCTTACAGATAACTGTGGTTCTTCGAGTGGTCATCTGTGAACTCACATAATTGAATCATCTGTCCCTCACAGTGCATCGTTTGGAACCTTCTAAAGCATAAGTGGAGGGAGTGTCATGTGAGGAGGAGAGAGTGTCATGCAAAGCAGGAAAACAGCATGACTTTCCCAGATGCAACTTCAGCCTTCGACCTTGTATCCAGTCTATAGTGGGATATAAAGGTCAAATGCTGTGACCAAGTGGCCACTCCGCACATATTCTGAAGTGGAACACCTCTCAAAAAAGCAGTTGACACTGCCACAGCCCTGACTATAACATCCCTGTCACTGGACAACACAGGATGCAAGGTGCCCCTTTCACTCATGAGCATTCACTGGCTGGATGCTGCAAAGCACTAAAAGGAGATCAGTCAAATTAATGCAACTTGTAGAAATTTGCAGACAAATGCATCTGCCCTATGACTTTTCACATGTTTATGGAATCATGGAATCATAAAATCTTAGTTGGAAGAGGCCTCAAGGACCATCTAGTTCAACCCCCTGCCACACAGGAATTTGTAGAGTTAATAACCTGAAACAAAAATAAATTTAAATTATATTGTTACCATCTGGTGTACACAAAATACTCAACCCTGTAAAGATAACAATATTTTTTACTGTGGCCCCAAAGGTAAGTAAATAGAAAGAAACTGGGACTCAACTTTATCCTCTTTGCTGTGACATACCTAAACAAACTTTGGTGCAACCTACTGCTTCTAAAAGTCATTTAAGTTTACCTGGGTACAATTCCACTGGCATATGATATGAGATTATAGGTACTTGCTTTTAAGAGGCCACGTAGTCTGTTTGGGACCAAATGTAAAGAAGCAGCATTATGAAGACCAAGGAGCTATCAAAACAAGTCCAGGACAAAGTTATGTAGAAACAGCAACTAGGGCTGGAATATATAAAACTATCTCAAACTATGAACATCCACCAGAGTTAGAAACATTCAGAACTGAGATGTGAGAAAATGTCCATGAGACAACTATCACCCAGATACCTCACAAAACTAGGCTTTACGCAAGAGTGCTTAGAAGAAAATCATTGCTGAAACAACCCAGTATCCATTTTAATTTTGCAAAAATACATGCAGGACACACATCAGATATATGAGAAAGAGATCTCTGGCCTGAAGAGACTAAAACTGAACCTTGCTGCAAACTGCCATGTATGTCCCAGAGCCATAGGTATACTTCGTCCTCAGAAAACCATCCCCATAGTGAAGCAGTGACTGCGAAACTGGTCAGGATTTAGAGAGATGGATGGAGCTAAATACAGAGCAATTCTGGAGGAAAACCTCTTTCTGTCTTCAAGGGACCTAGGACTATGGTGGAGAGTCACTTTCTAGCAGGACAATGATCCTAAACACACAACCAAAGTGAAAACAAGAACCTGGATATCTCAGAATGGCCCAGTCAAAGCCCAGACCTCAGTTTAATTGGCAAGACATGAAAGCTCCTGTTTACCAATGGCCCCATGAACAACTAGTGCAATTTTGTCTAGAAGAATGGGAGGAGTGTTATAGAACCCAGATGCATAAAGCTGTCGGAGACTTACCAAAAACTCAGAGATGTAATTGCTGGTACAGGTACTTCTACCAAGTACTGATCCATGTTTGTGAACCCTTACGCAACCAACAAGTGCCAGTTTGTTTTTATTTGCTTATCTTTTGTGTCACAATAAAAACATCATCCAACTTCACAATGTTGAATATCTTGTGTACATCAATCTCCTTATCACAATACACTGCTATAGTGCTATATTCCACTTTATCTGCCATGGCAACAACCTATGAAATCTAGGGATTTGCAGTGTAGGGAGGGGCATTTAGAATTCTCAGCCAAAGAGCTCTTGGGCCTCATTAAACTACAAACCCCAGAATTCCACAGGATGTCGTCATGGTAGTTAAAATGGAATATAGCATCATAACAATGTAGTGTGATAAAGGGTCCAAGTGGCCCTAAGGACACCATGCCATAGTGAAGCATTGGCAATTGCAGCATCATATTGTGAGGATGCTAAGCAGAGACTGATGGATGGTACCAAATATAGGGGAATTTTAGAGGATAACCTGTTTCAGGCTGCAAGGGACCTGGGACTGTGGTGGTGCTTTATATTCCAGCAGGACAATGACCCTAATTGCACAGCTAAAGTAATACTGAAATGATTGAAAAATTTTGAATGGCTCAGTCAAAGATCAGACCTCAGTTTTATTGGCAAGATTTGAAAGTTGCTGTTCCCAACAGTCCCCGTTGAACTTGACAGAACTGGAGCAAAGTTGTTTAGGAAGAATGAGCAAAGATGACAGCATCCAGAAGTATAAAGTTGATAGACACTTAGCCAAGAAGACTCACAACTATAATTATTGCCAAAAGTGATTTTACCAGGAAATAAATACGCAACCAAGAACTCCTTTCCCAAACCAGTATTAACTTTTGTGACACAATAAAATGTTTTGTATCTTCACAGTGTTGAGTGTACTATGTACATCAATTAGTAACAATGTCAATACCCAGTAATAACATAACAAAATGTGGAAAAATCAAAGAAGGAGTGAATACTTCTACAAGGTACTGCATCTTTGGTATCAAAAAGCTGAACATACACATTTTACATTAGAGTATTAATGTGAACAAAGAACCTTAAAAAGAAAAAGAAAAGAAGCCATGCTAACTTTGGCCATTTCCACACAACACTGTTATAGTGCTATTATTCCAGTGTCAACATCCTATGGAATCCTGGGGTTTACAGTTTAGGAAGAGACCTTTACAATTCTCAGCCAGAGAGCTCTTCGGCCTCAGTAAACTACAAACTCCAGAATTCCACTGGATGTTAACAGTGGAATAATAGCACTATAACAGTGTAGTGTGGAAATGGCCTGTGTTAGTTGTTTCTGGCATTACCTTCTTCAAAACTTTTCTGCCACCAATCACAGTTATACGAACACTGACATGACATGATAACCTTCATACTTCTATGACACCATTCATCCTGCAAACCTACCTTGACCCTAATATCCAGCATATGGGGTGGGACGACTGTTAATTCTCTTTTTTCCCTTGCATCTGAAAAGACAAGAAAAATTAAACTGTGCCAACTTCAAAACCATACACCAGGCATTATCATCCACTACCCTGCTATCTTGATTTCTTCTTTGCACAAAATTTCCCCTCCTGAGTCAGCCCGTTCATCCACCAATATTACTTTCAGATACACTACCTCAACCCCCTTAAAAACATGCCCATATCCACCTACTGCACTGCTTAATCTTCAAATTCGCTTCAACAGACCCTTACATCAGTAATTCATGTTCAAGCTTCCAACCTCCACCCTAATAACATGTCTGCTGCACAAAACCCAACATACTTACCAGAGGTCAGCTGATGGATGCCTGTAGTACGCAGCAGAATTCTTCATATTTGCCCACCATCCAGGATACCCCGCATGGCTGGAGGGTCCATGGTACAGTGAAAAGGTCCATGGCATGTGTTTGTAGGCAGCCGTCACCAGGGCTGCTGCTGCTGCTACTACTGTCTCCTCCATGAGTGCTATTGATGTCTGCAAACAAAGAAAGCCGCTCTACGCAACCAGTCTGATGCAGTTAAATGTGCAATGTCTAGGGCACAAAAGATATTCCACCAAGGTATGCTAATGGATGAAATACCATTCATCATCCCCAATAATGGAACAATTAGGATTGCAAAATTTAAAAAGCTGCTTTATTATGATATAGTTTATTCACAAAGAATGAAATGGAGAGGTTTCATCCACCTCTAACCAGGACAAAGAAGGCCTGTCATTCCAGCTACTCTCTGGCATCCTTCAGGTATCCACACTGTTTAATAATACAGTTGAAAAATCATCCAAATATCCTTATAATATAAAAAATGTCCCCAGACCCCAGATCAAGCCACACTTTGTATTTGAATAAAAGACTTAGGGAAAGATTAGAATCTGGGTACATTAGTTATAAAATCCTGATACATGCATAGTAACGCAAGCAATCAAATCTGAATGACTGTCATATTGAGATATGCATTCATATATTACTTTTATTTTAAAAGTCATTGGGGTCCCTGTCAACTGGAACTTGTACTTAGAATCCACATCTAAGATGTAACTTTGTTCAACTGTATACTGAAATTTGTTACTGTGTGACTTCAAGTAATTCCAGTTTATGGCAACCTTAAGACAAACTATCACAAGGTTTTCTTGGCAAAATTTGTTCAGAAAGGGTTTGTCAGTCCTTTCCTCTGAAGCTGAGAGAGTATGACTTGCCCAAGATCACAATGGATTTCCATGCCTGAGCAGGGATTTGAACTGCGGTTTCTAGAGCTGTAGTCCAACATTCATACCTGAAATATGATAAAGCTTTATCCCCCTCATTTGTTGCATTCCCAATTCTTCCTTAAGAATGTTTCCAAGTCTTGTATTACTCCATTTGACAGTCAAAAGAAAGCAGATTCTGAGTTCCACAAAGTCATCAGTTTATTGTTGTTGTGTGCCCTCAAGTCATTTCTTACTTATGCCAACTCTAATGTGAATTTATTACAGGGTTTTCTTGCCAGAATTTGTTCAGGGGGCGTTGGCCTTGTTTTTGTGACTTGCCCAAGGTCACCCAGCGGGTTTCCATGGCTCAGCAGAGATTTGAAGTCTGGTCTCCCAGTGTCCTAGTCCATTACTCAAACCACTACACCACCCTGGTGCCACTTTAAGAAGCTTTTGATATATTCCCACTCTAGATTTTTTTCTAGTTATGAGACTGATTACACGTGTCTGTGGATTGATTCAATCAAGGAAGCCTGAGTTTGCAAGACCTGAGCAGGGCTGAGCAGGGCTGAGCAGTTGAAGAGGGGAATCTCAGAGGTCTCTCATTCATAGGGTCTCCATAAGTTTAAGTCAGGTTGACAGCAAATGATATCAATGTGTGTGAAGACTTAGAATTCAGTCCTCAAAATGTTAAACATAAGTGGAGTCTACAAGTTAGGTTTTCAGTCATCCTCTTCTTAGCCCTCTCCATTCCTGCAACAAGCATTCCATATACCCAATGAGCAGAGGTTACCATACTACCCAGTTGGCCAGACTTTACCCAAATTCCAGGCATGCTGCCCAATGCCCATTTGAATAATCACCAGCTCAGAGTCCAGGCTTTCAAAACTGAAATACAATTATTTAAGATTTCATGAAGCTTGCTGCTTCTTATGACTTGCTTGATACAACACTATTATGTATTTTCATCAGACATCCCCCCCCCCGGCAAAAAAGTTCCATTTTATGAGGATTTGTTAGCATTCTCCCACTTCCGTATAAGAGAGGAAAACAGTCATCCCATTCTTTCACTTTATCTCCCGCCAGCACGACCCCTGCTACCACCTTCCCAACATTTATTTATTTCCCTCTTCCCCTGCTCCATGTCTTGCAGCAACAACAGCACTACCATCTTCAGCTGCCTGACTTCTTCCCTCCTGCTTAAAGGAGAACAGGCAGTTCTCTACAGTGACCATTTCTTTAGAGGGCACAGGCAGAGCAGCACAAAGTGAAGCAAGGGATGGGAAGGAGGAGGTCAGCACTGGGAGAGGGTAGAAGAAGCACCAGGTGAGCGTTAAGAGTGAGAGAAGAGAGCTGCAGCTGCAGAACTGAGGAGGAAGGGGGGAGAAAGAGAAAAGGGAGGGTGGGAGATTAAGGGTTGGAGGAAGTGGAGCAGGATGAAGATGAAAGGAAAGGAAAGGAAAGGAAAGGAAAGGAAAGGAAAGGAAAGGAAAGGAAAGGAAAGGAAAGGAAAGGAAAGGAAAGGAAAGGAAAGGAAGGAGGCACAGCTGTAGATTGAAGGAGGGGGACATTTTGAAAGCATGAAAGAAAGAAAGAAAGAAAGAAAGAAAGAAAGAAAGAAAGAAAGAAAGAAAGAAAGAAAGAAGGAAAGAAAGAAAGAAGGAAAGAAAGAAAGAAGGAAAGAAGGAAAGAAAGAAAGAAGGAAAGAAGGAAAGAAAGAAGGAAAGAAAGAGACACAAAAGGAGGAAAGAAAATAATCTTAGAGTTGGAAAGGACTACAAGGACCATCTAGTCTGACCTCATGCCATGCAGGAATACACAACTAAAGTCCTCTTTATTTTTAATTCTTATTTTTATTTAAATAAAAACAGAAGAACAGAGAAAAACAATAACAGGGGAAAAAAACACAAACACAAACAATAACACTACAAAAAAGTAAGCTATAAAACTAGACTATACTAAGCTAGAAAACAATACAATATTAAAGAAACAAGAGACAAAAACTTTAAAAACTATCAAGATTAACAAATATTAAACTACACTGCAACTTAACTACACAGAACTAAAAACTGGTTTTGGCTCCTGTTACCAACAGCACATAGTAATACAACAGTAACAAATGAATCATTAGATCCTAAAACAAGATTAAAGCTAATATTTGTTGCCTATTATTTATTTTCATAGTAGATCTAAGCTTACAAAATTGGTTAATAATTACATTCTAAGTATGCTGTTAATATCAGTTCTAACTTGCCTATCAGGTGTTGGTGTCGGTGTTGTTGTTACAAAAAAATTAATTGTTGCTTAGTAATCTCAATCAGCCATCTTATTATATACTAAAATTAATAATTCTTAAAATAAACAATCTATATATAATAAGTAGTAAAAGCAACAAGCAAAATAAGGCCACTTTCCACTTTCCATCACTCTTCCTGCAATAGTAAAATAACAAATTTAAGATCAAATCTTTAAGAGAGGGAAAAGAGAAGAAAGGAAATTATCTCTATAATCAACAAATATCTTCAATCTCTTCACAGATTTTCCTTAGCAACTTATAATCATAGACCAATTTCATGAACTATAAATCACAAACCATTTTCTTCATTAAAATAGCTTGTTCTTTTGTTCTCTCTATTTTTTCCAAAACTAGTTCACATCTAGAAATACCTAAAACCCTTATCAAAGGAAGCATGCATAATCTATGTTGCTTATCTTTATATGTAGAAACTAATATTTCAAATAGAATGCAGCCAAAAGGAATATTTTTTCTGGGGAGTCCATCCATTAGTAAGTCCATCAATGTATTGTTATTCTCCTCTTATCTAAGCAGAACTTGTTATAGATTCACAGACCAGTTTCATACACTTTCCAAAGTAAAGTCAACTCACAACCCACATTGCCATTGAAGGTATCATTGTAAACTGGGTTACGACATCACTTTCATTCTTCACTTTTCATTCTTCATTTCACTTTTCCAGCTATGTTGACAGTCTCCCTGCCTTGCTATAGACATAGTTTCTAGATTGCAAGTCAGGTCTTTCTCCCTGTGACTCACAGCAGCACTCTCAAGGGTCTCCTATGCTTTGTTCACTTCTTTTTTTCAGTTAAAAAAATGATGGAAAAAATACCACAGGACTCTGATCAGAATTGCATTGGAAGTATCTGTATATGACAAAAGGCCATCGTGATTATGATTACGACTATTACCATTCTAGGAATATAGACAACCACTTTACATTCCATGATATGGCAAAATGATGATGATGATGATGATGATGATGATGACGACGACGACGACGACGACGACGACAACAACAACGTTTGTTTGTTTATTTATTTATAATGCTCTTTTCACCTAAGGACGGAACATCAACATATACAATCAGGGACAAAGGCAATAAAACAGAACACCACAATAATACATGGAATGAAATCCCCAGCCCCCCACCGGTCACTATCCATCTCAGCTCCTTAAACATAACTCAGTGGCTTAAGATGGTGAATCAAAGAAGAAGGTCTTCAACCTTTTACAAAAATGGGTGAGATCCTCCTTCAGCCAGAGGTCCAAAGGAAGACTGTTCCACAAATTTGGACCCAGATCTTGAAAGGTTGACAGCCTTGACAGAGCTGTGTGCATTGGTGGAACAGACAGTAATCCTTTGCTTGTAGATCTTAAATTCCTGGATGGAATATACCATACAAGCTGAGCTGTGAGGCATAGAGGGAGGTTAAAAAGCAAAGCCTTAACTATCAGGATCAAAAGTTTGAAACAGGCCCTGGCCCATGCTGGTAGCTGGTGAAGGGATCTATGGGGAGAAGAAGCAGGTGAATATTTAGGCAGATTTAAAACAACCTGAACAGCATTGTTCTGAGGAAGAAGGCAAACCTGCCAGTAAACTGTTATAATAATCCAGGCATAAGATTCCCAAGGCCTGGACAAGCAGATGGGCAGTCTCTGCAGCCAGGAATCTCCAGATCCTGCAGATGTTCAAAAGATGGAAGTTACATGCCTTTGCAGTAGCCTCAATAAAAGGGCGTACAGATAGGCAGTCATCCAGCAAGTGAGACAGGAGCCACTGTAAATCCAGTGGAGGACATGAGAGAGGGGCTGAGGGGTGATCAGGCTGAAACACTGAGATCTCCCTTTTGTCCTCATTCAGCTTAAGACAGTGAGTTGTCATCCATGAAGAAACACATGACAGATAGTCCATCACTGACTTCCACACAGTGGCATCAATTGACTTGAAACTCTGAAAAATCTGAGTGTCATCTGCATAAATGTGATACTGAAAACCCAGTTCAGAAATCAGAAGTCCAAGGGGTAGTGTATGTTATCAAAATAGAAGAGAACCCAAGACTGATCCTTGTGGCATCCTTACCCTTACAGGAAAAGCTGTTGACATAAGTCCCCAAAACGAAACAGAAAAGGAATAACCACAAAAAAAGGATTTAACCTATTCCTAGTGATGCTATCCATAATAGTAAGATCTGACGGTTCAAAGTGTCAAAGGCTACAGAAAGATCCAATAGGATCAACACAGAAGTTAATCACTGGACCTTTGCCACTAGAATATTGTTCACTACATGAGTCAAGGCTGCTCTGGTGGAATGACCTGTGTGAAACTCTGATTGAAATGGGTAAAAAAAAAATCATATATAGTCAGGTAAGGCATCAACTGGGAAAGGACACCTCTCTCCAAAGTTTTTGAAAGAAATGGGACAAGAGACACAGGATGACAGTTAACAGAAAGTGAAGGATCCAGAGAAGGTTTATTTAATAGACAATGTAAAACAGCGGGCTTAAAACAGCCTGGGAAGATACCCCTGAAGAGAGAGCAGTTGACCAAATGGGTTATATAAGGCAAGAGCAGAGGCAAAAAAATGGGTAAAGGAAGGAAGAGATAGTATCAGTAGGACAGGAGGTAGGGGAAGAAGACATCACAATCTGACTCATGACTGTAACAAGGGAAAAGCAAAAGTCTTCTCAGCTGGTGAAGATATGGCCTTAGCCAAAGGCTGTGGTAAATTAACTGATGGCAATGGAGGTGGAGATCCACCCAGCAAAAATGAGAATCAACAATTGTCTTCACCTTCTGATCAAAGAAAGAGGCCAAGTCACTTGCAGAAAGATCCTGAAATGAAGGATCCTCATCACAACCAGCTGCTGGACTCAACAGGGTATTAAAAGTAGTAAATAATTGATGAGGCATATGGGCTTGAGCTTGAATCTTCTCCCACAAGTAAGATTGTCGAGATTCAGCAACATGAGAATAATAAATTTTACAAGCATTCCTTTGACTTTGATGCAAATCATCTGATGGATTTTGTCTCTACTGCCTTTCTAGCTGACAGACAATAGTTCGTTCCCTACACAGCTCAGCATGCAGCCAAGTTCTTGGACGATTCTGTATAACTGGGAAAGTTCTTGATCGTGCCACAACCTCTAGGGCAGTTTTTACTGCACTGTTAAATTGGTTGACCACACTGTAACCTCACTGGTAAACCCTGTCCCGGGGTCTACAATTTTTGAAATTAAATATGATTCAACATGCCTGAGAGGTCACCCGGATGAGCATGTAGGCAGCAACGGTCGAACGATCAAAAACCAAGTCAGGCCAGTAAAATCCCCCGTCACATAGCCCCAGGAGACCTCAAGCTGTGCAAACCCACAGCAGACAAAGGGTCCTCAGCCTCTGAGGCGCCAACTTGAGGAGATTAGTGTGTTTTCCCCAAGTTGGGCACTGATAGCAGTAAAATCCTATCAGGCAAGGACCATCTACATAAATTCACACCACAACCCAATGCAACCAAAGATCCTGAAACTTTGGCAACACCTCATAATCCCATCATGCAAAAGGAGTTGCCATTGTGGAGCTTCTTTTCTGTTGCAACACCCATTGTTCTCCCTCGGAGAGGATTTGCCCTCAAGGTACGTTTTCCCCTACAAATAGTCCTAGTTTTTGAGAGTTTCTTTGGATAACTCCCGGTCATACCAACAGACCGTTTCTCTGTCAGTTGAGTAATCCCCTCAGCCCTCTTTGTGCTGAGCTCTACTTCTTCGCTGTTTTTCTAGACCAAGGACTTCAGGAAAAAGTGCAGTATCACCCCAGCTACAATCCCTTCAATATTTCCCCTATCCAGTTTCCACTCTTTGCTTCTTAATAGGTCTTGAGTGAGTGTGTGAGTGATTGCATTGATGTGTGAGACTTTCATTCAATAAAATCATTTATTGGACATCTTTGTTTGGTTTTTGGCTTGGCCTGACCCCGTAAAAACTGGGTAAAAAGATCCCGCTAGGTTACCCTGCCTCTCACGTTGCTATTGCTTGTGCTCTGTTGAGTTCCCATTCCCTATCACGTGGAGCACATTAAGGCATCCCCCACGGGACTCCAGAAATCAGGGTAACAAAACCATCTGGTTCAAATGCATCCTCCACAAAGCTCTGGTCCACTGGAATGTTTTCCATCTCTGTCTTGCTCCATGGTACTCCGTTCCACCATCTATTCCTCCACAGCTTGACAGAAGAAATCCAGAGATATCCTAGATAAATCCTGACAATTCTTCTTTTGTATAGTAGGGGGAGGGGGAGGGGGAATACTAACTTTACAGGATACCAGAAAATGATCTGACATCCCTACATCCCTAACCTTGTCCAGCTCAATATCCGGGTTCCTAAACAGGGAAAGATCGAACGTTCCTCCAGTTGCATGTCTGGGAGGGGTTTCCAGAATTTCCAAATTAAAAACTTCCAGAAGAGAGAAGAAATTCTGAGGAAATGAAGTAGGGTCGCTATGGATATTGAAGTCCCCACAGATAATATGAACAGGGCTCAAAGACTCAAATGCAGATAACCACTCTGAAAATTCCTCTAGGAAGACCCCATTCCCTCCAGGGGGCATATAAATCCCAGCTAATGCGTCTGAAGGATCTATTTGCAGCATTGTCACCTCAAATTATCACTGTTCATGACAAAGGGTTTAGTGATGTCTTGTAAATTATTACAGTCATTCCTTTCCAAGCTTACCATTCGAGGAGAGTGTATACTAGAAAAGCCATGTGCTTTAAGGGCAGCCAGAGGAGCAGTATCATCTCACATTATGCTCTAATAAAGTAGATAAGGGAACAGAGGTTAAACAGTGAGAGCAGTGGTGATTATGAGTATACCATAAAGATGGTAAGCGTGGCTGCTGTAGGACTGGAATGGCAGACATCACAGCTGTGTTAGGAAGTCAATCACAAATTCTTTAAGTCACCAGTTTGGTCTTTCGGCTCCCAGCTCTCTCAATTCCCAGCTGCCAACAAAGCCAAACAAGCTGTAGGTAAGTTTACAACTCCCATGCTAATCTACAGTTTAAATTCCAACAATATCTTCTGCCTGGAGTGAAAACTTCTCTATATTCTTACACTTTGATTTCATACTCATGCTGTCCCGTACTCAGGTGTCAAGGTCACCAACTTCGTCCGGTCTATGCAAATATGAATTATCTTTGGTTGGTTGGTTGGTTGGTTGCAGATAATAAAGAAAAACTAATAGCAAACTCAAACACAGATGCCTCCAGAGCTTTACCCAAATGTTGTTATCCCAACACCACCACTGAATCTTTATCTCTGCATCTCTTTAGCAGGCTTCTTAACAGTTTACACATAGGGGAATGATACCATCTTCAACAATATAATTAATCCATTTACCCATTAAGAAACACCATCTGTTCTGCTGAGGAACTAAAGATTTCTAAACAGGCATCCAAGGGTTAATATCCTTGAACATTGCTAGATATTGCTATATGTAGCAGCATTCGTTACACAACTATAAAAATCTATAATGAGCATCCATTCAATCAGAATGGGAAATATAGCTGTTTAGTATAGACTAGCTGTTTCTTCTTAGCAGCAGTATCTATTTGCATCAACACGCCTAGGCAATTTATTATTTAGGAAGAGCATAGTGCCGAGGCTGTATTACAGCCTATCTTCCCCAGTTCAGAGTGCAGAGCAGTCTGATTTTTCTCTCTTCTTGCTTCTTCGATAGACCTGGCCTTTTGCTCTGGGGTAGCAGAGAACAAGCCTGCACCCTCTTATCTGTGACAGAAGGTACAGATGGCCCTCCATATCTGCGGATTCTGTATCCACAGATTCAACCAACTACAGCTTGAAAATATTTTTTTAAAAAAATCCTAAAATTAAATTTTGATTTTGCCATTTTATATAAGGGACATCATTTTACTTCACCATTGTACATTATGAGACTTGAGCATCCACAAATTTTGGTATCCATGGGATGTCCTGGAACAAAACCCTTGCAGACACCAAGGGCTCACTATATTTAAAGAACGCAATTGCTGAGAAGAAAAAGAAATACATGCAAATGCTGGTAACAACCATACTATAAACCTCAGTGCAAGAAAACCATTAAACTTATATAAATTGGATCTTTATTTAATTGTGCAGAAATCAGTCAGCTCATTGAAGTTCGTGAAAACTTTTGTTTGAGTATAATGGATTTCTTTCATCCAAGGTTGCTAAACAGAAAAGTGAAACAGGTGGATGAGTGAGGATAGAAAGAGGTCAGTCTCTTTTTCTAGAAGAAATAGAATCTACTGACAAACTTCAGCATCATAGCAACCCTCACATTAGTATTTTAGAAACTGAAAGATTTTCTTCTTGCAAAGGAAGGGAGCTGGGATTCAGGCAGCACTGAGAGTTTGGAATCCTGACATGGCAAGCTCCTCACTAAATTTTAATTTGGTGTTTTAATTGCTTGTTCCACCCCATTAATAAGTTAAAAGACTTCAAATGACAAATGTTATTTTATCAGAAAAAAATAAGCAAAGTTTTAGAAACAGCTCATTAGTTGGGATAGCTGCTAGTTCCCTGGCCTTCCTTCTGACTGTACTGCCTAGAGTAACAATCATAAGAGTTGGCTGAGAAGACTCTACCCTGAAGCTCCAAGTCCAACAACACAGAACCTGAATCCAACTGAATAGTATTTTGTTTGACTGAAATTCAAAGGTACTAATGGACTAAAGTCCCTGGGTCACTTCCGTATACAGAGCGGAAGCAGAAAATGGGATAAGAAGCATTATTTAACACGATAGGATGTACTATAATGTTAGACCTGATTTTCAAGATCGGTGCTTATCTTGCTATTTGGTTAAAAGGACAACTAACAGCCAGCAAAATTGCTTTATTGTTGTACGTATGCTTGTTAATAACATTTTTTAACTTACTCCTGTGGTCTTAGTTCCATGGCCTACTCTTAATGTCAAAGTTTTTGCTGATCATCTTCTCTTTTTTTCTATTCTATATTCTATGAGTCTATGACTCCTTTTTTCTACTGAATTTTATATGAGTCTCAAAGAGTTTTTCTTGGTTCTAAATATTTTACATCACTAACTTTAATGTCTGACACTCTGTTAGTTTGTTTCTGTTTTGTTTCTCCTCCTCCTCTTTTCCTTATTGGGTGTTGGCTTGCTTGTGTGTTCCTTAGTACTCTACTGATCTATTGTGTGTGGGACCAGAGGAAGTGAGTCAGAAACTTCATTGGGGAGGAGCTAGCAGCCACTAGCTCTCTCTATAACTGCAGCCCCAGTCCCTGGAGTCAGTGAACTGGAGCTCAGTTAACACGCAGCAGGGCCAACAGCCATTTCATGGGGGAGTTTTAAAGAGGAGGCCCAGAGTGCTGTTTCAGTGCCCATTTAAGACAACTGAATATGGATGGTGAGGGAGGTGCCGCAGTCAGAGAGTGTGGGCAGTTATACCTGCAGCAAGTGCAAATTCCTTGACCTGTTGGAAGAGAAGGTCCGGCAACTTGAAGCCCATATATTATATTGGAGAGCATGAGGTCCAAGAAAGGACAGAGAGGAGTATGCTGTCCTAGAACAGACAGGGATGTCTCTGCAGAGGAGGTCAGTTCCCAAACACAGGAGGTAGACATTTGGAAGAATGTGACACATAGAAGTAGAAAGACAAGTGATCATTCTGTAAGTTTAGAGCTACAGAATTAATTGCAAGCTCTTTCCTTATCAGTGAAGATAAGGAACAGAAACAAAAGCAATAGCATCCATCCTCAGAGAATGTGCAAGTGACCTTGAAAGATGCAGCACATGCATTGGCCCCTGCCAATCCCCAGAAAGAGATGTGTGGAGGTGGTAGGGGACACCCTGCTGAGGGAAACAGAAGCAGTGGTTTGTGGGTCTGATAGATTGTCTTCAGCAGTGTGTGGTCTCCCAGGGGCGAAGATCTGTGATGTAACAGAGTGCCTCCTAAAACTCAACAATGGGAACAAATGGCACTGCAAGGCACAGCCTTCAGGAGATCAAAAAGGATTACAAGGCTGTACGTAGGAAACTAAAGAATCTTGAGGCACAGGTTGCCATTTTGTCTCCCCTTTCAGTTGAAGGACATGTCCTAGGAAGAAAAACAAGAATAGTGAATGTGAACAACTGGCTCTGCAGATGGTGCCACTGGGAATGTTTGGCTTCTTTGACCACAGTATGTGATTTCATGAAGATGGACTTCTGGCAAATGATGGATTGCACCTCATGGCAGGAACAATTTTCTGAGTCTCACAAACCTGATCAAGAGACCTTTGAACTGAGTTATGGGGGGGGGGGTAGTATTCTTGAGGGCAGGACTATATCAAGTTATGGAGATTATAGTCTGAATGTTACAAAGAGAATTGGGTGAACAGTACATGAACCCAACAATGAAAAGGGAAAAAACCTTAAATAACTTTAAATGATCCATGGTTGTCATGTGAGGGTTTTCCCACTGTATTTAATGAGGAATATGAAACATAGCGTACAATTGTTGCTGAAGCTAAAATCCTACAATACAAACTTGGTTAAATAGTAACACACACTTACTGCACACAGTTCCACACAGGTGGATATTCAGGGTTTTCCCCTTTCCCAAACTTCCAGTGGGACTTTGCTTATTTTCATACTTTGATCTCGCCAACCCTCCCGCCCCACAACAACATCCATCCCATCAGTGTTTCCAGGTTATCTCTCAATGCAGCCCATTCCAAAATTTCTGGCTTCAGCCCCTCTTGGAAGTATTGAATCTTGGTTGCCTCTGACCAGTTTGGTACCTGGGGGGCAAGCTGCTGAAATTCCTCCATGTACTCAGCCATCAAGTGATTGCCCTGCTTAAGGGTCATCAGGCACGTCCTGGCTTTAGCTGGATGGCCATCTGTCGGGAATGCTTTGATGGGTATTCCTGCATAGCAGGGGGTTGGACTCGATGGCCCCTGGGTTCTCTTCCAACTCTATGATTCTATGATAGGGTCTTCAGATTTGGCTGTCAGCCTGTTCATGAACAGACAGAAATTCCCCAGCTCTGGAGGTCCTCCATCATATGCAGGACCACCAGCCAGTCCCATGCCCGCTCCTCCAGCTGGGCTGCCGCAAACTTCACCTTCAGCTTTTTAGAAGTGTGCTCCCACTCTGTCATAAAGCCAGCTACCTGGGTTAGGAAAAATGGCAGGTGTTCTCCTTGCCCATTGAAAGTAGCTTTGAGCTACCTCCTGCCTGGTGCCAATTCTCAGCAGCGCTCCTCTTACAGCCCTGTCTAAAGTCTATTCCCCTACCCAAGGCACTATGTCTCCTGGAGCCAGGGAGGCTTGAGCTGCCTTGGGTTTCACCCAAGTCGCCAAGTTGTCTTAGTTGCAAGACTTCCATTTCCAAGCTTAGGTGCTCGGTGACCTGAATCATCGGGCATCCAATCTGCACGCCCCATTTGAAAAACCTTTCAGCTCTCCTCCAGTGTTGCACTGGATTCTCCTCTGGGAACCACTGTCTGGCCACCTTGTCCAGTGCGGTCTTGAGGTTCCAGTCAGCCAACAGGGGAGCAGTCACTTTTTCTCTGCCTTCACCTTTGGCTGTTTTGGCTCTGACCACCTCAGTACCATTTTCTCCTCTCAAGGTTTAGGGTTCTGAGTCCAGGTCAGTTACTTTGTGGATGTTTCTATGCTAATGCACAGAACATGAGAAATAAGATGAACTCTTTACACAGGAAAGGAAGTAAGATATAATAGGCATCACTGAAACCTCATTGGATGAGTCTCATGACTGAAATGTAGCAGTACATTTCAGAGAAACTGCTCAAACAGAAAAGGAGGAGGAGTAACACTATATAGCAAGAGTGTTTTCACATGTGAAGAGATCCATGACTTCAATCCTGGAAATCCAGCTGAGAGCACCTGGGTAAAAATTAAGCGGAAGAGAAACAACAGTGATGTTATGGTGGAGGTCTACTACAGACTCCCCAATCCAGATTGTGGACTTGGATGATACTTCTTTGGAACAGATGACCAAACATTTAGAAAGGATGTTAGAGGACCCACCAAGTTAAGCTCCTCTGCCATGTTATTTTAGCTGCTCTGGTGCCATATTGAGGATAGCTTTGCTGTTTGGATGTTGGGAGGCATAAGCCAAACAGAGCCTGGAAACCAAGGTCAACTGGTACAGCCTGGTGATGTGTATGGGGAGTTCTTAAAACCAAAACCTGTACTGCATTTTCAGTTCTAGCAACAGCAGTATCTCTGTGCTACATCTAATCTTTAATAAAACCCTTCTGGATTCCATGAAGACTGGTTATTGAATTAGATTGAGACAAAACATTATAGATTGCCAGAAATGAACTAAGTTTAGATCTTCCTCCTAAGATAGCATGCCCCTGGAGAGAAACCCTACCTCAGACTGTTGGGTTGATGAGGCCAAACCAGTCATAATAAAACCCAAAGGAGGAAGGAAACTGGTTGAGATTACCCAGGGAGACAATTCAATAAGGACATACTGAGTACCCAAGGATAGAGGCACCCCGGTAGCCACTAACCAGTGGCTGTGGGGCCCTGATGCTGACAGGCGCAACTGATGCAGAGACACATGCACAGAGAGATGGGACATAGCACTGAGCAGGGCATTCAGCCCAGTTTGCTCATGGGAAGCTGTGGAACTGGAGGCAGAGTTGTAAAGTGTGCATGGAGAGATATGCAAAGTCAAAAGCTACCTTTGATTCTAAATTGGATGTAGATCACTAGGGAACAGGAAGACCTCAAAAAAGCCCATGAAATTAGAAAAGGAGGAAGAACGGTAAGCGGTACAAGAGGAAGAAGAAGTGGAAGAAGAAGAAGAAGAGGTAGGAGAAGAATCAAACTCGGTACAAGATTTGGAATTGGAAGAAAAAATAGAAGAGAGTGAATAAGAAACATTATAATAAATAAATACAAAATGAAATTGAGAATACTTTCCTGGAATGTTCAGGGTATAAACTCCCCCCATAAAAGAAAATGCATCTTCCATCAATTAGAGAAACTAAATTTAGATATAATCGCAATACGAGAAACACATATTAAAAATAAGGATTTAAATTATATTAAGAATCCTAAATTAGGCCAAACTTTCTCATCTTCAATTAATAAAAAGAAAAAGGAGTAACTATTTATGTAAATAACAAATATGAAGCAAAACAAATCTACAGTGATAATTTGGGGCATTGTATAGCTGTTGAAGTAACTACTGTGGATTTAAAATTATTAATTGTCACAGTATACAGCCCATTAGAAAATAAAAGTAAATTTTATCAAAAATTATTGGAAAAATTATTGGATCTAGATAACCATAGGATGATTTTAATGGGAGATTGGAATGGGGTCTTGAACCCAATGTTAGATAGATCTAATAAGAATAAAAGTAACGATAAGAAAAATACTCAAGGGAAACTCCCCAAATCCTTTTTTGACTTACTGGAATATATGTCTTTAGGGGAAGTCTGGAGAAACATAAAAGGTGAAGAAAAAAAAATACTTTTTTCTCCGAGCGTCACAAAACCTGGTCTAGAATAGATATGTTTTTCAATTCATTAGATATGATAAAAAATATTGTGAAAATGGAAACCCTCCCAAGAACATTATCTGATCATTGCCCCATATTGTTAACAATTCAACAAGGGGAGAAAAGGTTTAATTGGAGAATGAACGATAGCTTATTAAAAAATGAAATAGTAATAGGGAAGGCAAAAGAAGAATTAAAAAAAAATTTGGAGCTCAATCTAAATAAGGGCCAAACAGTACAAACAGTATGGGAAGCAGGCAAGGCAGTAATGGGGGGGTTCTTTATCAATCAACAATCTTGGATAACAAAATGTAAAAAAGAAAAAGAAATACAAATACATAAGGAATTGCAAGAGAAAGAATACGAGTTTAAAAAAAATTCACAAGATTCTAAATTACAAAATGAAATAAAAATATTAAAAAATCAGTTATCATTATTAATGACTAATGAATTGGATAGGAAAATGAAATTCATAAAACAAAGACAATTTGAACAGGCAAACAAACCAGGGAGATGGCTTTCATACAGATTAAAAAAGGAAAGGGAAAAACGGAATATTACAGGTATAAGAGAGGGACAGAATATCTACTATCAACAAACAAAGATTAAAAACATTTTTGTAAATTATTTTGAAGAGTTGTTTAAAAAAAGACCGCTAACACAAGAACAAAAAAATAAGATGATGAATTATTTACAACGAACGGAAATTACTCAATTGACGGACACTCAAAGAGAAGATTTGGATAAATCAATTACTGTACAGGAAATTACAGATGCAATCAAGAAACTGAAATTAGAGAAAGCCCCCAGCCCAGACGGTTTTACAGCGTTGTATTATAAAACTTTTCAAGAACTTTTAATACCGCTGTTGTTGCAAGTTTTAAACTCTATTAAGCATGAAGAACTTCCAAATTCGTGCAAAGAATCAAATATTGCCCTAATCCCCAAAGAGGGAAAGATAGATGGGAAAAAAGAAATTATAGACCAATCTTCTTATTAAACGTTGATTATAAATTTTTTTGCAATGATATTAGCAGAAAGATTAAAGAAGACACTGGTAAAATGGGTACATGAAGATCAGAACAGTTTCCTCCCAGGAAAATATTTAAAAAATAATATGAGTAATTTTGGATATAATAGAGTATTATCAGAAACATAACCAGAAAAAATTGGCATTAATATTTCTAGACGCGGAGAAAGCGTTTGACAACGTAAGTTGGTCTTTTATGTTTGAAACAATGAAGAGGATGGGAATTGGAAATAGATATATGGATTGGATAAGAGCAATTTATAATGATCAAAAAGCATGATTAATCACAAATGGGGAGAAAACGAAACAATTTGAGATATACAGAGGTACAAGGCAGGGATGCCCACTTTCACCATTACTTTTTATAATATGTTTGGAAATTTTGAATAATAATATAAGGAATAATATAGCAATTAGAGGTACAAGAATAAAAGAACATGAATTTAAAATACAAGCTTATGCAGATGATTTGGCGTTGATTTTAGAAGACCCATTAAATAGTATTAAGGCACTTATGGAAACACTGAAACAATTTGGGGAAGTAGCAGGGTTTAAAATTAACAAAAAGAAATTGTTGATGATTACTAAAAATATTACGCAAACACAAGAATTGGAATTAATAGGAAATTCAGGAATTAAAACAACAAAAAATACGATATTTAGGCATAATAATAACAAAAAATAATTCGGAATTATTTGATAATAATTATAAAAAATATGGAATGAGATATCAAAAGAGCTGAGAAGGTGGAATAAATTACATTTATCAATTCTAGGGAGAATATCAGCAATTAAAATGAATGTTTTACCGAAATTGATGTTTCTTTTCCAAAATCTACCTATAATAGTAAATGAGAGGCCATTTAAGAATTGGGAACAGGAGCTAAGTAGATTTATTTGGAATGGGAGGAAACCGAGAATCAGAACAAAATACCTAAAAGAAATAAAAGAGAAAGGAGGATTAAATTTGCCGGATCTGAAACTTTACTATGAAGCATCTATATTAATATGGTTAAAAGACTGGATTACATTAAAGAATTCAAAACTATTGAATTTAGAAGGATTTAACTTATACTACAGATGGCATGCATACCTATGGTATGATAAACATAAAAATAATAAGGAATTCATGGACCATTACATCAGGAAAGCAATTTTGATGATCTGGTTAAAAGTAAGAAGGAAAATATATTTAAAATTACCTTATTGGGTTTCACCACATGAGGCTTTTTATCGATTGGAAAAAATACAAATGAAAGATTGGATAACATATAGAGATATACTCAAAAAAGAAGGGGTAAATATGGAATTAAAAAAAAGATAAGAATTAATTAGAGAAGGTTATACGTTGCACTGGCTCCTACACAGACAATTAGTGGAAAAATATAAATTAGAGAATAAATATATGGGAATATCATTGGAGGAAACTGAATTTGATAAAATAATGAAACCAGGAGTAAAAAGATCATTGAGTGAAATTTATAAAATGCTTTTAAATTTAGAATTAGAAAAAGAGACAATAAAAGATAATATGATAAAGTGGGCCCAAGACTTAGGATATTCAATAACTTTACAACAATGGGAGAATGCTTGGAAAATAAATCAGGAGTTCACAAGAAGCTATAATCTGAAGGAAATTTTTTTTAAGATATATTATAGATGGTACTTGACACCATTACAAATTTCTAAGATGAGCAAAACAAAGAAGGCTGCTAAATGTTGGAAATGTCAAAAGATTGGATCATTTTACCATATTTGGTGGCGGTGTAAAAAGGCAAAAGAATATTGGTCACAAATAC
Source organism: Cyclura pinguis (assembly GCA_030412105.1). Lineage (NCBI taxonomy): Eukaryota > Metazoa > Chordata > Lepidosauria > Squamata > Iguanidae > Cyclura > Cyclura pinguis. The sequence continues at coordinate 135,776,779 of CM059601.1, forward strand.
ATGAACAAATAGTTAAATACCTAAAGGTCAAGTTTCCAATGTTACCAGAGATATATTTATTGAATATATTTGATGGGATAGATTTGACCATAAGGAAAAAATACTCAAGAATATTATGTTATATGATTTATGCAGCGAGAATTATTTATGCAAAAAATTGGAAAGATGCAAATATACCATTGATAGAAGATTGGATAGAAAAATTGTATGAATTGGCTGAAATGGACAAGTTGACACTAATGTTAGAAAATAAAAATAACAGTAATTTTAGACAGGAATGGGAAATTCTAAATCCCTTATGGAAAGAGAAATGGGGGGACTATGCGCTGACAGGATTGTATGATTAATTTCATTAAGATAAGATTTTTGGTATTTATATACATTTATTTAAAATTTACCTAGTATTAAATATTCAATATTTTCAATACTATAAAACAAGACATAAAGTGATAAATTAAATTTATGAGAGTTATTAATATAATGACGTAGGAAGAAATAGAAATTGAAAGTGTTTAGAGAAGATTTATAATTAATTAAGTATGTAATGATTGTTGTACTTGATTAGATCAGAGTGTCTAAATTGCAGTAAAGATTATGGAATATTATAATCAAAAAGCAGGACTGAAAATAAAAATATGAGAATTGACCCAGCTGAGCAAATGAAAGAAGTCATAGGTACGTTTGAAGTATGTATGTATGTATATATGTGGATGTCTTATAGAATGCATTTATTATTTAGTGTATTGTTTATTGTACTGTTTTGTATTGTTTTGTCTGCTTCATTTTGCATATGATTTATAGTAAGTGTATATATGCTCCCACACATAACATAATACATTTTTAATGTTTCTGTACTAGTAAGGGATAATAGTATAAGATATATATAAAATATATTTAGCTGTTATGTTAAATTTCTTATTCTCACTCATGGATTTTCTTGAATAAGGAATAATAAAAAATAATAATAAATAACATAATAAATATTAAATAATAAACAGTATATTAATAAGGTAAAGAAGAATTAGAGGAACTTAAGGAATTTAAGATTGAAATGAAATGAAGGGGAATATGAGACTTGTTTATATAGTTATAAGTACATACTCAGGAGTTGATAGATGCATGTATAGGAATAATGAGGTAATACTTACTATGTATTTATAAAATGTACTGTGTACTATGTACTATGTAATATGCATTGTGTATTGTGTATTAGGTTTTGTATATGTTATTTGTTTTTGTTTGTGTTTTTTTATAATTCAATAAATAATATTTTTAATAAAAAAATTTTTTAAAAAAGGCTGTGAGGAAGGGGAGGTGGCTGAGCTGGTACTCCAAACAGAGATGCAAAGAAGTTGCTGTTCTTTTTTGACCCAAGTCAGGAGCTTTATGCATGAGTGGGAGCACACTTTTCAGATAGAGGCCACCAAGGTGCACTACGTATCAGCACAGCTAGAAAGGGAGGCAGCAGAATGGTTCGCTGATTTGTATGACATGGGGGCTGTGGAGTTAGACAACTTCAAAACCAGCTTGTGCTCCTGTTCTTAAAATCCATTCCACCAGAAGAAAGTGTGCACCAGTATTCTATGACTGAGGCAGGGCAGCAAGACAGTGGCAAAATATAAGATCAAGTTTCAGCGGCTGGCAGGGTACATCCTCAGCTGCTCAGAGATGACCAATCCAGTATTTCCATGAAATATGGGAGTGGTCCTACTGCAGAGAAATCTTGATACCTGCTGGAATGGATGCACCCAACTGGAGAGGTAGAGGCAACGTGGCTGAGCATGAAGTTTGCCAAGTGGAGACAGTCATCAGTGACCAAGCAAGCAGGAAGCACAAAGAAGGCCAACTGAAGCTCTGCCTACCTGGCAGCAGGAGTGGCAAATTTGACTTGGTTTGTGCCTGCGGGGCAGAGGAGAGGGGTACCACATTGCTAACTGCCCAGCGAGATCCACAGAAACATCCACTGATTGACCAGCAGGAAAACTAAAAAAAAGGGAGGGGCCTAAGAAACTGCCAAAGCTGGGATGAAGAAGCAGTGCCTATGTGGATGTCCAGCCAGCAATGGACCCTTTGTGAGATGACAACCCATCAGATGAGTCCCAGAGTGACATAGAGGTATCAGAAAACAACGAGAGCCTGTCCTGAATGACACCAAGAAGGAGGCAGTCAACAAAAGGTGCCCTGAGACAGTCGTGAGTGGATCTGGTACCCCTTTCTTTGAGTGTGGTTGAGAGGCCAGGAGGGCGTAGGCATGATGGATTCAGGCTGCAGTAGATGTCTCAAGCACCTTGCAGTGGCCACAGGACTGGGGCTGAAAACAGAAAAGCTGCCAACCCCGATTCAATTTATGCACATAGATTGCAACCTGATGATGGAGGGCATCCAATATTGCACATCCCTGGTGTGCATGAAGGTGGGACAGCATGGAGAAACCTTGCAGTTCATTTTGGCCCCCACAGCTTCCCATCTGATTGTGCCGGGACTGAACAGGCTGAGGCATCACATTCCCCAAAATGACTGGATAATGGAGGAGGTGAAGTTCCTAAGCCCCAAGTGCTATTCTCTCTGCCTAGATGCACTCACAGCACCCCCACGGGGAAAGGTAAACAGAGATCCAGTAGTGGGACTAATAGCCTGTGGAGCGATTCCCAAGCCAGGAGACCCAGGGTGCCAGCTGAGTATGCAGAACTTAAAGAGGTTTTAGAGGAAAAGGACACAGACTCGTTACCACTCCATCACACCTCAGACTATGCTATGGAACTGATCCTGGGGTGGAGCTACATAAGGCTAAACACTATTCCATGACTCCCAAGGAACTGACAGCTTTGTGGGAGTTTATAGACAGGAACCTGGCCAGGGGGGTTATTAGACTGGCAATGTCCTCCATGGCCACCCCTGTGCTGTTCTGGCACAAAGAGGACAGCACTCTGAGGCATTGTACTGATTAAAGATAGTTGAATGGATTTTTTTCTGGAAATGAAATAGGGCTGATTTGCAACTCTTGGGAATACGACAGCAGTTGGTTAATGATGATGTTGTGCGGTAGCACGAGTCCTGAACCAGGAACAACCCGTTGCTGTAGCAGGATGATGACATCGATGAGCTTATCCATTCTCCTAGTATAATAAATATACCTAGTGAAATTAATATAGACAGCTTTCCTGAGAAAAATATACTAGCATAAAAGAAGGCTGTATTAGAATTGCATTCTCACTTTCATTATGAAGTCCCCACTATAAAACAATTAAGAATCCACACTAACAAGTGGTATGATCAGGAGTGTCTGATTTTAGGAGGACAATTCAGTCAGTTTATAAAACCTACTAAACAAATAACAAATGCCAGTTGCCCTATTCATTCTATAAGCTAAGAAAAAGAAATAAAGAAAACACTTGGATGTCATTTTAAAAAAACTGAAGCTGTTAGTGACTCTTGACAAATGTTAATAGCTGCATCTATCACATATAATAATAAAAACTTCTAATAGATTGTGTCAGGTGCTCTATGTAATTGTAATGGAATTTCAGATTGTCTTATCTCTGCGATCATTTTGTCTGGGGAAATCATTTTCATATTGTTTTTAATTATTCACATGTAATAATCCTCTTGTAATCCACATGTAATTATCCCCAGAGAGGTCCACTATGGATTCTGACATCATCACAGAAATATTACAACAATTAAAGGGAGCTAAGACCCAAGGTCCTGATGGAATCCCCACCCCTCAGTTACTGAAATGTAACATCAGCTGGTGGTCTCCATTAGGTGACTTTTCTTTTCTTTTTTTCCTTAATAAACAACTCACGTATAATTCCTGTGGCCTGGCTGAAGGCTTTTATTATTCTGATCTATAAGAAAGTTTCCAAATAGAATTCACAAAATTACAAACATATTAGTCTGTTATCTATAACTGGAAAGGTTTGTGTAGATTTTACAGGTCTAAAACTTGTTAATGATAATGGTATTTGGAGGGAAGAGCACATTATCTTTAAAGGAGGCCGCTCTGTTCTTGATCACTGCCTAGGACTATTCTACTTAGCACACAAGTACACTGCACAAAAAGGAAGGAAACTTTTCATAGATGATGTTAACTTAAAATATGCTTTCAACTTTCACATGCTCACCTCTGGAGAAACCTGGAACAGTACAGTTAGCCCTGTACTTTAACAGGTTTCCCTTTCACAAATTTGATAATTCATGAGTTTGTAGCTCCTTGCTCCCATCTTCTCCATCTCCCTTTCGTCCAATAGCCCCACCTTAGCACCCACATGCCTCATCCAGAATTTAACAGTCACTCCACACAATCCAGTTTTGTAAGCAGCAGTCATCACCAGCTGGAGCCTCCACCCCCTTCTACTCCTGGTCTTCCCCCATCTCCCATCATTCCAACAGTCCTACCTTGTAACTTCTTTTGACACCTTCACACCCACATGCCTCACCCAGCATTTAACAGTCAACCCGTTCAATGTAATTTTGCAAGCAGCAGCCACTGCCAACCACATTCTCCACCCCTTCTACTCCTGGCCTTCCCCCATGTCTATCATCCCAGAGACCAGGACAAGGAGCAATGGATTCAAACTGCAGGAAAGGAGATTCCACCTGAACCTCAGGAAGAAGGAACCTCTCCCTGAGCACACGGTCTGAGGGGGAGGAGCCAGTTAGGGGGAGGAGTCTTATTAGGAGCTCCCAATGGCCCTCTAGCACATTCCCTAGAGGAGAGAGCAGAGGGGGAGCTGGGTCTGTGAAGACATCCTAGACCAGGTGTGTTTACAGGCTTGTGGGGCAGTGCTTGTTTGTCTGTTTGTTTGCTTGTTTTTGTTTAGTCTCCTTGTGCTGGCCGTGTGCTCTCCCTGAGCACACGGTCTGACTAACAAGGGGGAGGAGCCAGCTAGGGGGGAGGAGTCTTATTAGGAGCTCCCAACAGTGCGCGCCTTTGGGGCGCGCTGTTAAAGTCCTCTACTTCAATCCTTCAAGTTTAACCCTTCACAATCAGTAGAGTAGACGTAGCTTATACAGCTGAATTTCAGAAAGAAAGCCCAGTTATTCTATTCTAGAAAGAACTGCTTCCTGTACTACTCTCTGTAGTATCTAGGATGGAAGGTGAGGGAGTTGCCGCGGTCACCTGTAGCACTTGTGGCATGTTCCTCTTCTTGCCACAAGATGTTGTCGGGTACACCTGCGCCAAGTGCAAGCTGGTGACCTTCTTGGAGGAGAAGGTTTGCCAGCTGGAGGCACGAGTTTCTAATCTTCATCTTATTAGGGAAGGGGAGGAGTTTTTGGATAGGGCAGAGAAGACGTACCAGAAGACCAAATGCGCGGAGGAGCTGCCAGATCAGGAAGTAAACACACTGTGCCAGGAAACGGAGGCTTGGAGGAATGTCACACGTAGGAGCAGAAGGTCCAGGAAGGTAACAGAGACTCTCAATCTACACAATCGCTTCGAAGTTCTTGGCCTTACGAATGATGAGGAGCACCAGGAGGAGGGAACAGAATGTCCACGAGAAGGAATCCAACTTTGGCAACGGGAACTAGATCAACGCTCCCAGTCTCAACAGAATGCCCAGGCAGTCCTAGAAGAACACGCTCATCGAGGAACCCTGGAGAAGCCTCAGAGGAGGCCAGTTCTGCTTGTTGATGACTCCTTGCTCAGAGGAACCGAAACGGCAATTTGCAAACCGGATAAGCTCAGTCAAGAGGTCTGCTGTCTTCCTGGGGCCAAGATCAACCACATAACGGAGAGGCTAACCAGGCTGGTCAAGCCCACTGACCATAAGCCCCTCATTTTGGTTCATTTCGGAACCAATGACACTGCGAGGAGCAGCTTTTACCACATTGCAAAGGACTACAAGCTTATGGGGACGAAGCTTAAGGACCTTGGTGCGCAGGTGGTTGTTTCGTCTCTCCTCCCTGTTCAAGGATATGGCGCACGTAGGGAAAGGGCAATAGCAGAGGTCAACAACTGGCTCCGTGCATGGTGCCGCCGGCAACGGTTTGGGTTTTTGGAATACGGCCTGAATTTACGTGAAAGTGGCCTTCTGGCAAGGGATGGGCTGCACCTCAAGAAACTTGGCAGGAATGTTTTTGCAAACAATCTCGCAAGGAGGATTCAGAGGTCTTTAAACTAAGTTCCGCTGGGGAGGGAGACAATATTATTCAAGGCCAGGACTCGGCGAGCGCAGGGGGAAAAGGCCCAAATGATATTGGACAAGTAGTACAAGCGGCCAGTGGCGGGAGGAGTAGAAACTATAGTACAGGACTTGCAGGAAGGGCCCGGGGACTTAAGTGTCTCTACACTAATGCACGGAATATGGGAAACAAGTAAGATGAACTGGAACTCCTAGTACAACAAAATAAATACGATTTGATAGGCATCACTGAGACCTGGTGGGATGAGTCTCAGGACTGGAATGTAGGAATAGAGGGGTATAGCCTATTTTGTAAAAATAGACCAAACAAGAAAGGAGGAGGAGTAGCCTTGTTTGTCAAGGATGTTTTCACCTGTGAAGAGATCCGTGACTTAAACCCAGAAAGCCAGGTTGAGAGCATCTGGGTAAGAATTAAAGGAGCGAGAAACAATAGGGATATTCTGCTGGGGGTTTACTACAGACCTCCAACCCAGACTGAGGACTTTGATGATGCCTTCCTCAACCAAATGACTGCGCATTCAAAAAGGAGAGATACAGTAATAATAGGAGATTTCAATTACCCGGATATATGTTGGCAGTCAAACTCTGCCAAGACAGCAAGGTCCAGCAAGTTTCTTGCTTGTCTTGCAGACAATTTCATGGTCCAGAAGGTGGAAGAGGCCACAAGGGGATCAAATATTCTAGATCTGATCCTGACCAATAGGGATGACCTTGTTAATGAGGTAGAAGTGGTTGGATCTTTAGGGGGGAGTGACCATGCTCTATTGGAATTTGGCATTCAGTGGGAAGGAGAAGGTAAGTGTAGCCAGACACTCATCTTAGATTTTAAAAAAGCGGACTTCTGTAAACTTAGGGAGCTGCTGGCTGGAATTCCGTGGTCAAGAATAGTGAAAGGGAAAGGAGTTCAAGAGGCATGGGAGTTCCTTAAAAGGGAGATACTGAAGGCACAGTCTAAAACTGTGCCAATAAGGAGGAAAACTGGAAGGCATCTGAAGAAACCAGAATGGTTGAGTAAAGAACTCTCAGCTGAGCTAAGTGTTAAGAGAAACATGTACAGGAAATGGAAGAAGGGGGAAACCACCAAAGAAGAATTTAAGCAAGTAGCCAGGAGATGTAGGGAGGAGGTCAGAAAGGCTAAAGCACAGGATGAACTTAGGCTGGCCAGAGACATTAAAAAGAATAAAAAGGGCTTTTTTAAATATGTCCGCAGCAAAAGGAAAAAGAAAGAGGCGATAGGGTTGCTGCACAGAGAAGATGGCGAATTACTAAAAGGGGGAAGAGAAAAGGCAGAACTACTTAACACCTTGTTTGCCTCAGTTTTTTCCCAGAAGGATACAAGCACTCAACCTGGCGGCTGGGGAGCAGGTGAGGAAGCAGGGGAAATGAGGCACATAATAGGTAGAGAGGTGGTACAGGAATACCTGGCCACACTGGATGAATTCAAGTCTCCAGGGCCAGATGAATTGCATCCTAGGATATTAAAAGAACTGGCAGAGGTCATTTCGGAACCGCTTGCTATAATCTTTGGGAAATCTTGAAGGACAGGAGAAGTTCCAGCAGACTGGAAGAGGGCAAATGTTGTCCCCATCTTCAAGAAGGGAAAAAAGAGGACCCAAATAATTATCGCCCAGTCAGCCTGACATCAGTACCCGGAAAGATTCTGGAGCAGATCATTAAGCAGTCAGTTTCTAATCACTTAGAATGCAAGGCGGTAATCACGAGAAGTCAACATGGATTTCTCAAAAATAAGTCATGCCAGACTAATCTTATCTCTTTTTATGATAGAGTTACCAGCTTGATAGATGAAGGGAATGCTGTGGATGTAGCATTTCTCGATTTCAGTAAGGCCTTTGACAAAGTTCCCCATGACATTCTTGCAAAGAAGCTAGTAAAATGTGGGCTGGACAGGGCTACTGTCAGGTGGATCTGTAACTGGTTGACTGACCGTTCCCAAAGGGTGCTCACCAATGGCTGCTTTTCATCCTGGAGAGAAGTGACTAGCGGGGTGCTACAGGGTTCTGTCCTGGGCCCAGTGCTGTTCAACATCTTCATCAACGACTTGGATGAAGGAATAGAGGGCATGCTCATCAAATTTGCAGATGACACCAAATTGGGAGGGGTTGCTAATACGTCAGAGGACAGGATCAAAATTCAAAATGACCTTGATAGATTGGAGAGCTGGGCCAAAGCTAACAAAATGAAATTTAACAGAGAGAAGTGTAAGGTCCTACACTTAGGTAGAAAAAATGGAATACAGAAATATAGGATGGGGGACACGTGGCTGGATAGCAGTACATGTGAAAGGGATCTAGGAGTTTTAACAGACCATGAGCTGAACATGAGTCAGCAGTGTGATGTGGCAGCCAAGAAAGCCAATGCAATTCTTGGCTGCATCAATAGGAGTATGGTGTCTAGATCGAGGGAGGTACTGGTACCATTCTACTCTGCTTTGGTTAGATCTCATCTTGAATACTGTGTCCAGTTCTGGGCACCCCAATTCAAGAAGGACATGGTCAGGCTGGAGCAGGTCCAGAGGAGGGCAACCAAAATGGTGAGCGGCCTGGAAGCCATGCCCTATGAGGATAGACTTAGAGAGCTGGGTATGTTTAGTCTGCGGAAGAGAAGGTTAAGAGGGGACATGATAGCCATGTTTAAATATTTGAAGGGATGCCATGTAGAGGAAGGAGAAGGCTTGTTTTCTGCTGCTCCAGAGACCAGAAGAAGGAGCAATGGATTCAAGCTGCAGGAAAGGAGATTCCACCTGAACCTCAGAAAGAACTTCCTGACAGTCAGGGCTGTCCGGCAGTGGAATATGCTGCCTCGGAGTGTGGTGGAGTCTCCTTCTTTGGAGGTTTTTAAGCAGAGGCTGGATGGCCATCTGTCGGGAGTGCTTTGAGGGTGTTCCTGCATGGGAGGGGGTTGGACTGGATGGCCCATGTGGTCTCTTCCAACTCTACATTTCTATGATTCTATGACTGTACCAACAGACCCAACTCCTATCTTCTTTTGATGCTTACTGCTTGCAAATTCACACTGAGTAGGGTGGCAGCAGCTGCTGGTACTTGTAAAATCAGTGGGTTTTGAAAATCTTATTTGCGTTTTTTCCATTTTTGCAAGGGTCTTCAATTCCTAACGCTCACAAAAGTGAAGGGCCAGCTGTATTCAATTGGTAAGAGACTTAAGTTTTTGATTCAATTATTGCATTATAATGAAATGGCCTAGATTTTCTGTAGTAACCAAGGCCATTTTAAAAATGTGATCATCCTCTCCAGACATATGTATGCTTGCCTCTACTTTACTTAATCTATACCTGCTTGACCTTCCACAAGTCTTAGGGACATCTCATCCACCTAGGATAGCCACAACAAAAAACTTTATCCTTCCGTATGTTGATGACACTGTTCTCATATCCCAAACTTCACTGGGTCTCAAGAGGTTACTGGATGGTTTCACAGAGTAATCTAATAATCTTTTAACTATTAATTGCTCAAAAACCGAAGTGCTGATATATGCAAAGAAGAAGCCTACCTTTCTTGGTTTATTGGGAATAACAGAATCACACAGGTTGATGCATTCAAATATCTAAGTCAGAGCTTTCCAAACTGTGTGTTGCGACACGTTAGTGTGTCAGTTGCAGTGTGTATGTGTGTCACACGAACATAACAGGTGGAGGGGCTACCTCTTGTGCCACCACCACCACTGCCCTGGCCCGAGAAAGACCCTGGCAAGGGTGACAGTGGGCCGGGCCCAAGTGGAGAGGCTGCTTCTCCCGCCACCGCCATCCCAGGCTGAGGAAGACCCTGGCAAGGGTGTTGGCAGTAGGGGGCCAGGCTCAGGTGGAGGGGTGCCTCCATTTACTGATTACTTAATGAATTACTGTGTTATGAAATGATGCATGTCTAAAAAGTGTATCATCAACATGAAAAGTTTGGAAAGCTCTGATTAGGTATATGGTTTCATGACACTGTAAGCTGAAGGGTATTAAGTTTGAAGCAAAAGGTGACAGCACTTTAAAAAAAAAGGGGTGGTAAATTTCTCCCAGTTGTAATCAGGATTTTTAAATTTAAAACAGTGTCTCAAATTCTTGGTCTCCTCTCTTTAAGACTTATCTCAAAGGAACTTAGGCCATTTCTGCCCTACACTGTTATAGTGTTATTGTTGCACTGTCAACATCCTGTGGAATTCTGAGGTTTGTAGTTTACTGAGGCCAAAGAGCTCCCTGGCTAAGAATTCTAAATACCCCTCCCTAAACTGCAAACTCCAGGATTCCATAGGATGTTGAAACTGAAATAATAGCACTATAACAGCGTTGTGCAGAAATGGCCTCAGTCTTTCTTTTTAAGGTTAATATTTGGTGTCCCCAAGTGTGTTTCTGGAGCTGCTCATAACCTGGAGGCCGCTTTAAATCCATTAAAATGTTGGTATGGATTTACTCCATTGATTGTTGACTTCATTACTGTCTAGTGCTCACTCTCAATTTCCTGATGTCCAAGACAATGCTAGATTCTTTTGAATCACTCTGGACAAAGGCGATGGTGAATAAAATTACCTCTCTAGGGTCATCTCCCTCCTACTTGTTATCTATGGATTTAGTGCAAAATCTGTAGGCAAACAGAGGCTTTTGGATATAAACCTCCAAGAACTTCTCCCTACTCACCGGACCTACCATGCCTTACTTACAAAGAAGGAATGCTCTATTTGGATTGGATAACAATCACTAAATAACAGAAATGCCTTCAATATTCTTCCTTCTATTATATTAGTTGGAAGATATTGAACAATCAATGCTGCCCCTGTAACAAGATTGACGCTGAATGTATTTTACATGTGTTCTTTCACTGTGATTACTTTCAAGCGGCTAGGGAAAACATAACATTCCCAATTATTCAGTTTTTCCTAGGTAACTCCCCTGAGTCTCTTTTAACTATTTTGCTCAAAAGTTCCAACAAGATGTTTACAGATCAGGCAGCTAAGGTTTTAACTTGGGCAATTCTTAATAGGTCATCTATGACAGAACAAGGTTAACTATAGTTAATGTATAACTGAATTTTTTGTTTGAATATTTAGATATTTATTGTGTACTGTATGTTTTTCTATCAAATGTATCTTTTAATCTGAGGATTTTCTGGTCTATTGACTGCAAACAAAGTCAATTTAATTAAAGAGTACAGTCAGTTACCTTTCAATCTTCTCTTCACCAAGGTGAACACACCCAGCTCCTTCAATCCTACCTCATATATTTTGTTCTCTGTATCTGTTGCCCTTTTCTGGTCTGCTCCAACTTGTGTACATCCTTCTTAAAATTAGATGCCCAGAACTGAACACAATACTCCAGATGAGGCAATGGACTTTGGTTCAGTGTGAGCAACGGACAACAGATGTAGAGTCGAAGGCTTTCACGGCCAGAATCCATTGGTTCTTGTGGGTTTTTCCGGCTTTGAGACCGTGTTCTGGTTGTATTTTCTCCTGACATTTCACCTGCATCTGTGGTTGGCATCTTCAGAGGAATGGTGAATTGGAAGTGGAGTGGAGAATATATATGCCAGTCTCCTACCCCAGAGGGGAGGGAGCAATTAGCATAATAGCCCTATTGTGTGTATTGAATACTTGTTCCTGGAGGGAGACTTCCTGAGCCCAGGTGGGGCTCATTAGGGCTCGTTAGTACCTTTTTTGTTTGGATTTTGGATTTTGGTGGAAAAACACCAAAATCTGAAAAAATTATTTGTGAATTCCTTATCAATTTTTTCCTTTCTATACCAGATATGTGCATGCCAGCCAAACCTTAAATCCACTCCCTCTAGAGCAAGTAATCTTTCATAACAAAGTGTTATCCAGTTGGCTGACCATATCAAGCAGCTTGCCTGATAATACAGTTTTAAATCAGGAACATCACATCCACCTTGACCTTTCAAATCAGTAAGAGGTGTCCATCTGATTCATAGTATCTGATTGTTCCGTATAAAATCTGATTGTTCCATATAAAAATTTTTCCAATTTCAAAAAGGTTTGTTGTTAACGATTATGGGGAGGTTCTGGAATAAAAAGTTCATTCTTAGAGGAACACTCATTTTCAATGTAACAAGTCTCCCCAAAAATGATAACTGGAGGTTGGACCACCTAACTTTAATTTCCTTCTGTATCCTATCATATATTTGGTTTATTTTTAATATGGCTTTTTAATATTTTTGACAAGTGGACAATTACTTTTGGAGATTTATAAGGGATTGCATATATGTTTTCTTCTCTTTTTCTTCTTTTGGATTTACCATTGGCTCTACTTTTTATTACTATATTATGGGAAATTTTTATATATTATGCATACAAAAAAGTTTATTCTTCTTTTAAATTATTTTACATTTGAAAATAGACTTTTCACTATGGACATTTTGTTTCAGTAGGATCCAATTACATGAAGCTGACTCTAAGCAGGATGCTGTTACTTTGTTGTGGCTTCTTTGTTACATTGTCAAGGACAGCTTTTTGGGGACTTGGAAGAGCTCATCTTTGTTTTGGAACACTGATGTACAAACACTACTAAGAGGTTGCTCTTTTGTTTCTTTTATTTTATGACACTCAGTCAATTCAAAGAGGAAATTAATTTGACTTAGAGAACTAACACTAGATGGGCCCCCAACATTAATTTCTGGAATTTTTGAAACTGGATATTTCGAAAATCAAAAGGGATATTGTCTAAGACTGATCCCAGAGGACCCGCAAGAAAATTTAAGAACAAAATGTATTCATGCCTTGGCTAATTTTTTTTGGGGGGGGAGACGAAATGAGGAGAATTAAGAGCCGCAGGCCTGGTTGGGCATACCCTCAGGCCAAGAGCTCAGATATTCTCTGACGCTGCCTTGCATGACTGCAAACTACTGAAGCATCTGATACATAGTACATTTCCCGACAACACAGTGATATATGAGCTATTCTTCTATTACTAAGGTACATAATGATATATGAGCTATTTCTTTATTTGCTTGATTGCCTTTATACAATGAATGTGCTTCATTGCCTTTACACAATGATTGCTGGTACAGTGATGTAAAACTGCTGGGTTATAAAAGATAGCTGTTGCAAATAAACAAGAGCATTCCCCATGCTCCAAAAGATATCTCCGTGTCTTTCGTTACTTCATCTGGCGCCCGAACAGGGACTCGCAGCTCCATACTCACCTCGCTCGGCGTGAGCTCCAGGTGCACCCTCGCATTCTTCGGAATCCCGGCGAGTATGAGCGCTTCTGTTTCTGTGGTGGAATGGAAGCATGCTGAGGAGTTAGCTTATTTGCTTAAGAAATCTGGACACCCTGTTCCTTCCTCCCAGGTCCTCCAGCTGGTCCGTGAGGTAGGCACTCATTGCCCTTGGTACCCTGAAGAGGGTTCATTGCAATTGAGTCAAGATTGGGAAAAGATTGGCCAGTGTCTTCACACTGAGCCCCGAGCGCCAGTAAATATCCTGCATTTGTGGCATCTTTGTCCCTATGCTGTGGGAACGCTTTGGTCCTTCCAACCACGTCTGGGTCAGTCTTGATCATTCTCCACCTCCCTCATATGAGGTGGTTACTATTAGTTCTCCTAGTCAAGCCACCGCCCTCTCTAATATCGCAGGGAAAATGAATCGGCCTTATGTACACCCTGTTCAAATAAGAGTGTATCCTTTCATTCTCCTTTCCAACGAATGGTTGATCAGGCCTTGGCACATGAAGACCTCACCCCGCAAGAGGTGTTAGATCTTCGTGACATCTGCCTGGTAACATATGGGCAGGATGCTGATGGACAGCCACAAGTCAATTCGGCTCCCCTTCCATACACTGTGCTTCGGGAAGTCCGTAAGGCAATCACTGAAACAGGGATTACTAGTAGGTACACACATGGGTTATTGGAAAGCATTCATAATGGACATATATTGACCCCATCGGATTGGAAAGACACGATGCGCATGCTCTTAGATACTTCTCAATATGTGCTATGGGAAAGTGAATGACATCGCCTGGCCGAGGTTAATGCCCCGGCCGGGGGAGGTGTTTATACCACCGAATAATTGGAAGGTACAGGGCAGTTTACAGAAGTTCATATGCAAGCCGCTTTGCCACAAGCTACACTTGCCATTGGCTGTCACTGTGCTTTAGAAGCCTTTCGTAAGCTTCCAGCTTCCAATGCCCCTAAGAAGAGCTTCTCATCAATCAGGCAGGGACTCAATGAACCTTATGCAGAATTCATTAATCAGCTACAAACTGCTTTGCAACAACAAATAGAGAATCCTGATGCTGCCTCAGAGTTGTTAATGAGGTTGGCAAAAGAAAACACAAACAAAGATTGTCGAGCGGCTCTTCAGCCACTTACGGGGTTGGGTGCAAACTTGGCAGATTATCTGAGAGTGTGTCAAGATGTGGGAACAGAAAGTCATCACATGAATTTACTGGTGGTGGCTATCCAATCTGGTAATAAAAAACAGAGCAAATGTTTTAAATGTGGAAAAGATGGTCATTTTCAAAAGGAATGTCATTCTAAACCATCTGCAACTGCTCAGCCTCGCCCTAGTAAGAAGTGTTCCATCTGTCAAAAAGGTTTTCACTGGGCTAATCAATGCCGGTTGGCGGGAAACCGCCAGACAGGCAACCCTCCAGCCCAAGGAAAAACGGGGGTGTATCAGGTCACAACCGCTCCCAGTGAGGGCGAGTCTCAGACCTCTGAGCAAAAACGCTTGGGAGTGCCAGACTTGACCTGTCAATAACAGAGGATCATGAATTTATTTTTCCAGGAGAAGTCTGGATTGCTCCTACTGGAGTGCATGGTCCTATTCCTCCTGATACAGTGGGACTGATTTTACCACAATCATCTGCCAGCCGTCAGGGTATTTTTGTTGTCCCTGGAGTGATTGATTCTGATTACACTGGTGAACTTAACATTCAGTTGTGGACACACACTCCTCAGACAGTGCATCAAGGTACTGCTTTTGCTCAGCTCCTCTTACTTCAGTACACTGTGCCAGGGGCATCATCTCAGCCCAGGGGTGATCAAGGATTTGAATCCACAACCGCTAATCCAACTTCTAAGGGGTCAATTTCCTCTGTTTGTTGGATGGAACATGTCATTGGGCCTCAGCAGCCCTCCTGTACATTAATTATTGAAGGCCTATCTTTTTCAGGATTAATTGATACTGGAGCTGACATCTCTGTCATTTGCGACACATCCTGGCCACCCCACTGGGCTGTGGAACCTGTTCAACAACTGTGGGGTGTCGGTGGTCATCAACGAGCGGTACAATCTAAAAAGTGGTTAACTGTTACTTCTCCTTCTTCCTCAGCACATGCTTTGGTGCACCCTTTTCGTTTGTTCATTCCCATGAACATTTGGGGTCGCGATTTGTTGAACCAGTTGGGTGCTGTTATTTCCCTTGATATCTAATTGTGGTTCTACCCCTACTGCTCTACCCCTAAAGTGGTTGACACATGACCCTGTCTGGGTCGAGCAATGGTCCTTACCAAAAGACAAGTTAGACGCTCTTCACTTATTGGTATAAGAACAATTAGCTGCTGGTCACACAGAACCAAGCACCAGCCCATGGAATACTCCAGTTTTTGTTATAAAAAAGAAAAGTGGGAAATGGAGGTTGCTTCATGATTTGAGAGCTGTGAATGCTTGTATACAGCCTACGGGCCCGCTACAATGCGGACTACCCAACCCAAATTTGATACCTCAAGACTATGATATTATTATTATTGATTTAAAAGATTGCTTTTTCACAATACCGCTAGCTTGCCCAGATCGTGAATGATTTGCATTCACGGTTCCAGTTCTTAATCATGAATGTCCAACATCACGTTATCAGTAGTGTGTTCTCCCACAAGGCATGTTAAACTCACCAACATTGTGTCAGATCTTTGTTGATGCAGCTTTGCAGCCATATAGACTGCAATATCCGACCTTTTTGGTGTATCATTACATGGATGACATTCTAGTAGCTGCTCCGCAGCTCATGCCCATTCATTTGGAGGCGCTTCGTCATGATTTGGCACAATTTGGTTTGATTATAGCCCCCCCCAAAATCCAACGATCCGTTCCATACGTATATTTGGGTCATAAACTGTTACAAGCTAGTTCTATTCCCTGCCTCCCAGAAATCCGTACGAAACGATCATATACTTTAGTTGAGTTTCAACAACTGTTAGGAATAATTAATTGGGCTAGACCATTCTTTAAGGTTTCAGCTGGAGTCATGTTACCCTTATTCGCTCTATTGAAGGGAAAGCAAGCTCCTTCTGATCTCATTCAACTGGACACCTTCGCATATGACCAACTGGTAGAGGTATTACAAATTTTCCGTGCTCAATATGTTGATCATTTACCTGCAGATTCGTCTGGATTGTCTTTAGCTATTCTTCCCACTCCAATCCTTCCCACAGGAGTTCTATTTTCACCTGTCAGTTCCAAAAGGTGGCTATTGTTGAATGGCTTCATTTGTCAGCAACTCCACCTAGAAATATATATCCACTTATCCAGGCACGTGCTGACCTGGTTAGACGAGGACTTAAGCAGTCATCCCAGATGACTGGCTGGGATGTGCATACTATACATCTTCCTGGTCAATCCTCAGAGCATGAGCATTTGATGCAATTTTCGGACTCATATCACATTGCTTTTGCGGATTATCAGGGGAAGATTAGCTTTAACCTACCCTCGGATCCCTGATTCACTCTTGTCGGGTCACTAGAGACAATAATACAGTCTGTTGCAGTTAGTCAACCCATTCCTGACACTTTAACGTTGTTCACAGATGGATCTCCAAGTCGAGGTGTTGTGGCTTACAAAGAAAACAACACCTGGAAGACTCTGTATACTTTGCCTCAAATTTCTGCTCAGCGTTCAGAGATTGCTGCTGTTATATTAGTATTTCATACTTTTCCACATATCTCTTTCAATTTGATTGTTGACTCTATGTATGTTTATAACCTTTTGGCTTATATCCCAAACGCCATGGATACATCTCAATTAGATGTTAATTTGTTAGCGTTATTTCTGATTCTTCAATGACTGTTACAGGACCGGCGACTTCCCTTTTTTGTAGCTTACATCCACAGTCATGCTCCACTTCCTGGCCCTCTGACAGAAGGCAATAATTGTGCAGATGCTGCTTTAAGGAATTTTTCCCTTTTTTTCAGATCCCTTCCAAAGTCACTCCCATTTTCATCAATCAGCTAAAACTCTTGCTAAGCAATTTCATCTTACATTGGATCAAGCACAGGCTATAGTTCGCGCCTGCCCTCACTGTGCCACTCTTCAGGCTGCCCCCTCTTTTGGGGTTAACCCCCGGGGTGTTTCTGTCAATCAGTTATGGCAAATGGATTTCACACATTTCCCTCCATTTCACCCATATTCTGTACTCCATGTCACCATTGATACCTATTCTGGGGCCCTGTGGGTTATGGCCCAGTGGACAGAAACCTCTTCTGCAGTCATCCCGACATATGTTGGCTGCTATGGCTGTCCTAGGGAAACCCATGCGTCTAAAAACAGATAGTGGCCCAGCATATACCTCATCTGCCTTCCTTGAATTTTGCACACACTGGGATATTCAGTTATCGCATGGTATTCCATACAATTCTACAGGACAAGCTATAGTAGAGCAGGCTAATAGATCTATTAAAGAATTGCTGCAGAAGCAGCGTGCAGGTCCCCCAGCTGGATCTCCTCATCCTCGAAAAATGCAAGAAGCTTTACATGTTGCATTATTCCCCTTTAATCATTTGTTATTAGATTCTTCTGCTCTTTCCCCTATCCAGAAACATTTTGGTGATCCAGTCCCTGCTGCTCACCCACCAGTGTTTTATCACAAATTGCTGGATCCAACGTGGTTAGGCCCGGCACCCTTGATCACGTGGGGTCATGGTTACACTGCAGTAGATACTCCTTCCGGTCCATTGTGCATTCTGGCTAAAGCAGTTCTTCCTGCTCATGGAGTGGCATCAGATCAATCCCAATCCAATCAAGAACTTCAATCTTCAACTTCATCAAAGAGCTCCCCATCAACCTCGCAGAAGTCGTAGTCACTCTATCTCCTGGGGTGACATCAAGGCTTTAACCAATTCAGCTCAAAAAATTCTAGAAGAATTGGGAAAAGATCAGTCTCCAGAAAATTTGGTTGCTGCTGTTTTTGCTATTATTACTGCCAACTCTGTAACCCTTGTAATGCTCTGTCTTTGGTTGTTTTTTATTCCTCATGTTATTGCTGGCTCTTTGCAAGGACGACTTTCTACTAATATGTGGTTACGTTTAGCTAACATTTCCGGGGTGGATCATTTCTGTCTTTCTGAACAGTTGGCTATTGGGGATTTATTGAGTTCATGTTTGATACCTGTTTGTAGACATCCGCAAGAAGTTCTTAATGATACACAATTTTATAATTTTAATGTTACTTTAAATCATTCTCATAATGCCAATTGGGGCGCTACACAAACAAATAGTCATTTCTTGTAAGGATAGGAAACAGCTTGGACAAGAAAATAATTTTACTACAGAGTCGATCTTAAGCTTTCCTATGACAGCTGAAGAAAAAAGGTTAATTGATATATTCTGTGTCTCATCTCAGGTAGTGCAAACTGAGATAATATCAAGACTGGAATTTTTAAAAAGATTTCTATTAGGTTCGCATTTGAAAGATGGACAATTACTCCTGGAGGAACCAAACTCTCCATTTGTGGAGGATTTGATATCTTCACAAGAGGCCCCGGCTAACAGTACACGGAGTCATAATACCCATAGACTCAAGCGAAATGATTTTCAGATATTAGCAGAAATAAACCCAGTACCAAATGATCATCAGCTGTTAGCGACCCAAACAGAGAATTCTCTTATGATGGTAGAGTCGCTTCATCAGACTAGTAAACTCTCTGGGCAGATAGAGTTAAGAACAGTTACTGCTGAGGTAACTGAACAATCACAGCAGGAAATGGCGCAACCTTCAAAATTAAGAGTCAAGTCTACTCCTATTATTTCTAATGTTAGTTGTTTGCATTTGCCTACAGAAGAGATTGAGGAATTGAAAGGAAGTTTGGAACTCCCTAAGAAATCTTCCAATAACAATGAATTTTTATTCAAGCATAAAGGTTATCCAAAACTAAGTGGAAGTTTATGACAAAGAAGTGAACAGCGAAATAAGTATTTGAACCTCCTCACTTGAAACATCTCTGGTTGGAAAAGGAATTTGGCTGATCCATCGTTCTTGGACTCTATTTCTAGACATGATATAATATTGCTGCAAGGGACATGGCACAGAGATAATCTATCCCTAAATGGCTATACAGCTTACTCGCTAGAGGCACACTCAAGCTCTAAGGGTGGCCGCCCTAGGGGTAGTTTACTCACCCTTATCTCCACCAAGATTAGAGCTGTTCATATACTTCTTGACTCTTTGGAGGACTTGGCCAATGCT
The DNA here is from genome assembly GCA_030412105.1 of Cyclura pinguis. Taxonomy (NCBI): domain Eukaryota; kingdom Metazoa; phylum Chordata; class Lepidosauria; order Squamata; family Iguanidae; genus Cyclura; species Cyclura pinguis. The sequence goes on from CM059601.1 coordinate 135,796,353, forward strand.
TTATTAATTAAATTTGATTGGATATGGTTATTAGTGATAAATGCTTATATCACCCCTCTACGCCACAAGAAATTAGTGAGAAGTATTTGGACTAAAATGGAAGAATATGTCAACAATTTATCATCTTTATATCCCAGTGCCCTTGTGTTAATGGCAGGTGATTTTAATGCCAGAACTGGGGCTAATGAGGTGGAATTGTATATACATTATCATTTAACTTACCCAGAACCTGAGGATGGCTTAAATTTACCAATCAGGCATTCTAAGGATAAAGGTTGTAATCAGGCTGGACTTTATTTAATGCAAATGATAAATAGATTGAATTTATTTATTGTAAATGGGAGTGTAGAGGGGGACAGAGATGGTGAATTTACATTCTTGTCAAATCGTGGTGCATCTAAAATTGATTACTTTGTAGCCTCTCTGGATCTACTAAACATGGTGTCTAGCTGTCTGGTTGAAAAGTGCACTGAAAGTGATCATCTTCCTTTGATTTCATCATTGAATATTGTTTTTCACAAGATATTTACATTGATCAAGTGCGGATACCTACTGGACAGCTTGAGTTAAGAATTACAGGTATCAAATGGTCCTCTAATAAACACTTAAGATAAAATTTTTATTACACTCAGAAAAAAGTCTTTTGCAGCGAAACATCCTTCTGACAGCTGATTCCGCAATAGTAGTGCTTGAGACCTTTCAAGAATTATGTGTAGCCCTAAAACACTCTTTGAGTTTTAAAAAGAACGCATGTAAAAAAGATCTCCCTGTAAATAAATCCAAGCATCGGTTTGATCAAGATTGCATTGCCATGAAACAGTTGTTGGTAGAACAGTATAGAGTATATCGGGAACAGAATTTACAAGTAATACCTTCTGAATGGTTTCAAATAAAAAGAGAATATAAGCGGTTAATAAAGTACAAAGAAAACTTAGCTCAACAGGAAGCTTGGAGCAATTTGATAAATGCCTGTGGACAAAAGGACTCAAGGTCCTTTTGGAGTCTGGTAAGACGGGGATGGCCTAATTACTCAGTTAATATTGAGCATTTTATTCCAGCACATATTTGGGAAACCTATTTTGCTAATTTATATGATAATGGCCATACAAGATATTCATTTACGGATGATAATATAGATATACTTCCTGAATGGCCACCTGTTTCTACAACACAAATTAAAAGCCTTATTCTACAGCTTAAAGATGGGAAGGCACCAGGAAATGATAATATTTCAGCTGAAGTGTTTAAATCTAACATTGAGTGGTGGGCTCCTGTTTTGGCTACTTTGTTTACTATCATTAATTATACTACTTGTATTCCCGATGATTGGGGATTGGCGATAATTATTCCAGTCTGTAAGAAAGGAGAAAGATCAAACCCTGGCAATTATAGACCTATTAGCTTACTTAATACCATTAGTAAGCTATACTCTGCACACTTGTTGATAAAGCTGCAACAATGGTTAGAAGAAGAAAAGATTATTTATGATGAGCAGGCGGGGTTCAGAAGTGAAAGATCCACCATTGACCACGCGTTAGTTTTACAGCACTTAATTGACAAATATACAAATGCAGCTACAGGAACCCTCTTTGCGGCTTTTATTGATTTTAAATCGGCCTTTGACTCAATATCCAGAGAAAAATTATGAGAGAAATTTAAATCTACTAATATAGATAGACGACTTTTGACCCTCATTCGTAAACTTCATGAAAATACCCGTCTACAGGTTAGATGTAGCAGAGAGGGAAATATGAGCAATTCCATTCCTTCTCCCAATGGTGTGAAACAAGGCTGTGTCCTAGCTCCAACTCTCTTTAACTTTTATATTAACTCTCTGGTGTCATCATTAGCAGAAGTGAATTCTCATCATCCCACACTATCAATGTTGAAATCTCTAGGAAATTATTGTAGTAATGAATTACTGAAAATTAACTACGATAAGACCAAAATAGTAATATTTACAAAGAAGAGACTTAAGTATAAATGGCAAATTAACAACAATCCAATTGAGCAGGTGTCTACTTATAAGTATCTTGGTATAACTTTCCATTCTCGAGGAACATGGCTTGCTCAACAGAAATATGCAATTATGAAGGTGCAAAGATCCAGCAAGGCCTTACTTTCCTTCTTCTATAACAAGGGGGGGGCAATATATCCCCTCAGCTATACAGGTGTTTATATCTAAGATAGTAGCACAACTTCTTTATGGCTCAGAAATATGCAATGTTGTTAATATATATCCATATGAAGTAGTACAAACTAAATTTTTGAGAACAATTCTTGGTCTTCCTAGTTGTATACCAAACATTATCTTAAGATTGGAAACAGGTGTAATGTCCATTGATGCTCGTATATGGCAGCGTAAATTTAATTTGTGGCTAAAAATGTTGTTTATCCCGATAGGTCTCTCCTCATTAATTTTATCTGACTCATGTCTATCAAAATGAAAGCAAACAGTAAATGCAAAACTGCTAACCTTAGGTTTCTCTGAAAAATCAATTTTGGCATTGGGCTATGATAAAGCTAAATTAGCAATTTCCCAACGTATTAGAGACATTGATTTGCAGAATCATTTAAGTTATGCTGCCTTTTATACTGATTATATAATCAATAGTATTCCATTTGCTCCTGCTAATTATTTGTTCAGACTAACCACACCCAAGCTCAGAAGAGCATTTATGTTAGCAAAATTAAACTGTCTTCCTTCGAAAGTGCTGGAGGGAAGATTTAAAAAGATCCCCTATTCAGAACGGATATGCTCTTGTGGATTGGATGAGGTAGAGTCTATAAGTCATGTCCTGTTTTATTGTACATTTTACCGTGATCTTAGAAAAACTCTTATAACTCCTCTCATCCAAAAGTTTCCCGGTAGACAAGAAAAATTTTATATAGAGTTTCTTTTTTCAGACACCAGTACACAGATTACAGTTAAAGTTGCAAGTTTTTGTGCAGCAGCTATGAGCTGCCGTAAACTTATGATTAATCAAGTACTCTAGCCAAACTTTTAAATATGTTAACTATGTGCTCTAGTTAAATTGTTTTAGTCCAATTGTTATTTATGATTTATGATTTATGTTTTGTAATTGTTTTATTCTTTGTAAATTTTTTCTAATTTCTATTTTATATTTTAACTGTACTGTGCCATAACGTGACTGTGTTAAAATGTATTCTAGTGTCTAAATTGTAAAGTCACTGTTGAAATTGCTGGCTTTTTGCCGTAATAATAAACTTGTAATTGGGGCGCTACCTATTCGTTACCTTTATCTGATCTCAGCCTTCATATGCCAATTGTAGCTAGTGGAGATAACTCTTCTTGTGCTTGTATGGTTAATTGTTCTTCCTCCAAGTTTCATCGGGGCTGTCTCACAGTTCCTGGACCCTCTTTTAATTGTTCTAACATTCAGAATATTTCCTTTAATTATGCTCAGGTAGTATTACCACCTGGATGGTTCTGGACCTGTGGGTCTCGTACTTGGTCTTACATACCAGGTAATTTATCAGATAACCAGCCATGCTGTTTGAGTCGGTTGGTTTCTGCTTCACCTTCTAAGCCCTCTTCATACTCACTGCATGACACCTGTTCCTTGGATGAAGACTGTGACAGTTCTTTGAATTTGTTATCTAAAGGGGAGATTGTTGCTTTAGGTGCGTCCCTAGTTGGGATTCCTGGATTATCTATATATAATGGTTGTAGTATTAATAAGCTAGCTTGTGCGCTTATAAAGAATATTAATGTAACTTCACAAGCTCTTTCCCTTCTTAATCAAGAACAACATGAGTTGAGAGATGCAGTTTTAGAGAATCAAGCAGCCATTGATTATTTGTTCTTACGACATCATCTCGGTTGTGAAACTCATCAACAACTTTGTTGCTTCAATGTAACAGATAACAGCAAAGCCATAGATGCACATATAGAAGCACTACATACTTTAGTGACTGGTATCACCCAAGACCCAAAAGGGTTATGGGATTGGCTGCTGTCATGGTTTCCGAATTTGTCCTGGTTACAGCAAATAATCTTCTATGTACTCATGGGTGTGACTTGCTTAACTGCCATTTGTTGTTGCATACAATGTATACTCTCTTTGATTCAGATGTTTCGTCCACCTCCACGAATTCCAGTTAAGTTCATATGTGCAAAGTCAAAAAGGGTGGGATGAGGAGAATTAAGAGCCGTAGGCCTGGTTGGGCACACCCTCAGGCCAGGAGCTCAGATATTCTCTGCCCTGCCTTGCATGACTGCAAACTACTGAGGCATCTGATACATAGTACATTTCCTGACAACATAGTGATATATGAGCTATTCTTCTATTACTAAGGTACATAATGATATATGAGCTATTTCTTTATTTGCTTGATTGCCTTTATACAATGAATGTGCTTCATTGCCTTTACACAATGATTGCTGGTATAGCGATGTAAAACTGCTGGGTTATAAAAGATAGCTGTTGCAAATAAATGAGAGCATTCCCCATGCTCCGAAAGATATCTCCGTGTCTTTCGTTACTTCACGAAATACATTTTGAAATGGACAGACTTTATAGAATAAATTCTAAATTAATGACAGCAAGAAACTTTCCTAGAGATATAATTGATTATTTTCTCAAAAAGACTATGAGAGATTCAATCTTGCAGAAACACTGTGTGATCAAATTGAAAGTGAATGGAAGACAAATATCAGTTTTCAAAGAGATTCCAAAGACAATTTTACATTAAAAAATATTATGGCTTTTGCTAGATAAGCTAAAGCAGAGGATCTCATTTAAATGGGAGAACTTGGAAGGACACCGTTTTATTTTTAAAGGGCAAAGATTCCAAGTACATTGGTGCAAAATGCAAGAGATTTTGTGAGAAAATACAGAAAAGATTTGGGAGGAGAACAAAAAAGACTTGACTTCTAAAGAACAGAGACAAAGAAAAGAGCATGGAGAACAAACCTCTTTGGACAAGGGAAACCAAGAATTGGGACAGCAATGCCAATTGGATAGTGAAGAGGATTTGGTGAAACTGAGTGCCATTACAGGGGACTCATCTGATTAAATTGGCCAATGATGGACTACAAATGTCTTTCCTGGTATACAAATGGGGTCAATGTTTCACAGAAGAGAAAAAAACCTTTCACTATTTAGGAAAACTTAATGTGGATATCTGAAATATCAGAAAGGATGTAATACATTTGATATATAAAAGTTGGGGGGGGGGATTCTGCTGGCCAGAAGAAGAATAGGGTGATACTCTATATTAATCCTATCTTGGGCCCAGAGATGGTCTTGGCCATTAAGAAAGGTCAGTATGTGGAAGTTCGAGATCAATTTGCAGGCGATTAAAATTTTGATTGTGGGGGGTATATTCTTCATGTGAAGATAAGGTGACTTTTTTTACAAATCTTACAGACTATTCATTCTGTCATATAACAGTTGGTGCTTATTGGTGGTTGGAACTGAGTTACACCCCCTGAAAAAGACAGGACCTCAGATAAAAATATAAAGATTTCCCATGGTAAATTACCAACTATGTGTTTTGACCTAATTGACAACTTGGAATTAGTTGATTCATGAAGACACAAAAAAGAAGGGTTATGTTAAGGAGAGTTAAGTTATATTTGTATAAGATATAAATTATATAACTTATATAACTTATAACTCATACTTCTAAAAAAGAAAGGTTAAGTTATACTTAATAAGGAGGACGTATATGTACTGTGGGATGTACACTTACTCAAGTATACTTACTTCTTGAAAAGACAAAGATCTTTTTTCAAGACATGATTTGGGACTCAAAATGACTACTAAGGCAAAAAAGGTTGAGATGTTGCCAAAGACTTTTTCAGACCACATTCCTGTGTTACCGGTTCCTAAAAGAACAAGGGAAAGTTTTAGTTGGAGATGAAATGAATTGCTTCTGCAAAATGAAAAGGTTGTGGAGAAGTGTAAGAAAAAAGAGACAATTTTTGAGGATAATTTGAGTAAGGAAACTGATATTAGAATGGTTTCAGATGCAAATAAAGCATTCATGAGAGGATGTTTTATTCAATGTAGTAGGACCTTAAAAAGATAGACAAGAGATTCAACTGATTTTGGATGAAATAAAAAAGGGTTAAAGAAATCTTCAGAGATTATAACAGATAGACAGATTAGACTGTTAGCTGTGGATGGGACCATGACAGTAAAAGTAGTGTCAAGCTGCACAGTAAGTAGTCCAGACTCACTCTAAGACTGTCAGAAGTGAAGACAGCTTAAAATGTGGGTATAAAAGCAGCCTCCATTCAGAAAGTGTTAGGTGGAAATAAGGCCTCAAACAGCAGCTACAGATTTCCCAGTCTTGCAAAGCAATGATAAACCAACAGAACAGGGAATTGACAACTTAGTAGGAGAGCTCTGATTTTACACAGACCTCTGAGACTTGTTGAACTCTGACTTAAAACGCAAGAGAGAAGTAGGGTGAGAGAGAGAAGTAGCTTCATCTCTTCACGATTGGAAGTTTTCTGAGAATTATTTTGTGGAATGTGTTTTGCAATCGGAAGGACTCCAAAACATCCGAGACTACAAAAAACAATTTCAGCTCAATGTAATAAAGTTTCACTCACCCGGACTTCACTAATACAGATTTTTCATTCATCTCTATCAGCAATGCAGAAAAAGGGAGTTCTTGTATCTCCTCTTTGGTGTAAGCTGTACTGCTTTCCTCAAGCTCCTTTGGTTCTCAGAGTCTGTTCATTTTATTTACTTGTCTAGGCTTCCAAAAGACACAACTTATTTGAAGGAGACAACTCCAACTACACTAATTTACCATCTGGAAACACTCAAGGAATTCATAATGTTTTACTCTCCCTTTTGGATTCTGGAGAAAGAATGACACTCCAATTAGCAACATGTTTGTAAAAGACCCAGGAGGAGGAGGAAGGATTTGTAATCTTTCATTTAAGGCATATTTGAAACACATAAGTGGAGTACACTTCCTGGTGATTTGGTTTTTTATTCTTGTAGATACAGAGGGTAATTTAATGTTGAACTTTCTCTTTCAACCCCTCTAACCACTGCTGTTTGTGGGAATGTGTAGAAACATTAGGTAAGGAATAATGTTACTATTGCTTTGAGCCTGGTGATGAGAAAGCTTTTGAGGAATTAATACATTACAGCTACTCAGGTTAGAGGAGATTGGACAGAGGGGGAAACAGTATCCATATTTTAATGGACTGCGTGGAATCTATAGATAATGAGGGAGACTACTTGTACAACTAATACTATCTACAACCTTTAGTGAAAAGGTTTCTCTTGAAGGACTGATTACAAAGGAAGTTGTATTTGGACTTATTAAATTTAAAATTCTACAGTCATCCAGGAGGAAGGCAACTGGGCTGGACTACAGTGGTAATAGTTGTTATATTCACACTGATACCTCATTGTACCTATATTTTATATGAGCAGGCTTAACCCTCATTAAACTGCAGCAGTGACCTTTCACCCCTATTGAAACATAAGGTTACCTTTGAGTGAATTATTATTATTATTATTATTATTATTACTACTACTACTACTACTACTACTACTACTACTATTATTATTATTATTTCACCATTATTTTTATTTTTAACATTATTATTATCACCATCATCATCACAGCTTAATATTGTTATTGTGAATTAGTTTGAACCGGATTATTTTTAATATTCCTCAGTGGCAAGACTTATGGTATTAATAAGTTGTTAATTAGTTGTAAGTAATACGTAACTTTGATTTGATCCTATCTTTATGGCTATTATGGTTTTAGTGTTACAATAGTTCTATAATACTTTATCGGCTAGACAGCCCTGAGAACAATCAATTTGATACGATGGGTTTTGTTAAAGTGAATGAGTTTTGCTGTTTGGTTATGCTACCAGGTTGCATTATCTAACTGTGTTCTACTGGTTAAAAGATATGGTTGTTACTCAAACTCAGAATATTTCCTCAAGGAAATGTAGGAGGACTACTAAATCTAGTAGGGATGTAGCTTCCAGTTCAATGTGGCCTTATGTCACAACTTCTTGTGGTAAAAAAGGGAAGTTAGCCAGGACTAAAGAGGGAAAACAGGAAGGGAAGGAAATACATAAGATGATATTGAGAACATAGAATATATATTTTATAATTACCTGACTGCTAGAGTCCTAATAACATTTAGAGATGACATTACAACTGCAAAGCTATACAAAATGAGAAGTTTATTTTGCCAACAGAGGATACAGGTCACAAGACTCTTCAGCCACTTGACACCTTACCCCTTATTTGAGGATTTGACAGCTCAAGCAAAAGAAATGTCAGTTAAGAAAGTGAGTAAGGCAGAACAGGTAGTGGGAGATAAGGACCTCATCCGTCTGGAAGATATTCCAGACAGTAATAGTAATGGAAAAGAGAATGCTCTGGTTAGGCTCAGAAACAAAGTACAGGGAAGGTTTAATAGAATCATATAGGAGACTCCCTTTACTTGATAAATTAATTATAATAGGCAGATTGAACTCCCTTCAAGCACAATTAAATAAACTTTGTGAAGCAGAATGTGCAAATACTGAATTTATGGATGCCTGTTTTGACAAGCTGGTATCTGGATATACTAAAAAAGGAGAACTGAATAAAGATAATACCGTTAACATGAGCCCATTGGCTAATAAATTTAAATTAGGGGATATCTGAAATTATTTTAAACAAAATAATATAACTATGTTAACAGTTAAAGACACCAGCCACCCACCCTAAATGAACAAAAACCAAGGGGGTTCATCCTGACCAGTGGATACTTACAGACATACAAGATTATCCTTTTGCAAGAAACGTGGACTCAGGATGTAAACACAATTGAATTACAGGGATTTACCTCTTACCTGGCATCAACATCAAAAGTTACTAACTGTGGGAGATCAATTGCAGTAAGTGTCAACTACACTCAACGCTGTTATCCACCAATTTCCATCATTAAGCTCTGCCAATTTTTTTAGTATTTTCTATCTCCAAGGTCTTTTACGAAGCAATTTATACTATCTGCACATATGCTCCCCCAGCAAGGTCCAGAGAAAAGAAAGCTCTTATTGAGAAAGGCTTGAGCAAATAATGGAGGAAATAGACTCTTGATCCCCTAAATCTTGAGTAATTATAGGAGGTGACTTTAGTGCCCGAATTGGCACTGTCTCTTCAGACAATATAGTGTTTGGGTTAAGTCTGAAAAATGTTCCAGAAATTTGTCAAAGAGCTGCATCTAATGGTGCTGGGAAGCACGTTTGTAAAGTCATAATCAAACATAACCTCCAATTATGTAATTGAGGGACCAGAAAGGATATTTCACATTTTTCTTTCCTAAGGGACATACCAGCACCATCGATTATATACTGGCATCCAGTAATAACTCAATCGATTGAGATACATTTAAAATAATTCCAAGACCTGAAAGTAATCATTTTCTGTTAGAATTGACACTCCCACAAATTGTCCCTTCTTCTGCCTTCAGAGATTCAGATTCAGCCAGACACGTATCCTAAACTTTTAGAAAGTTGATTTCTCTAAACTCAGGGAGTTACTTCCTGAAATCCCGTGGTCAAGAATACTAAAAGAGAAAGGAGTTCATGATGGATGGGAGTTTCTTAAAAGTGAGATGCTGAAGGCACAATTGAAAACTGCCAATAAGGAGGAAAAATGGCAGGTGTCTAAACAAACTGGAATGGTTGACTAAAGAACATTCAGCTGAGCTAAGTGTTAAAAGAAACATGTACAGGAAACGGAAGAATGGGGAAACCACCCAAGAGGAATTCAAGCAAATAGCCAGGAGATGTAAAGAGAAGGCCAGAAAAGCTAAAGTGCAGAATGAACTCAGGCTTGCTGGAGACATTAAAAACAATAAAAAGAGCTTTTTTAGATATGTCTGCAGCAAAAAGAAAAACAAGGAAATGATAGGGTCACTGCATGGAGAAGATGGCCACTCAACCTGGGGGGTGGGGAGCAGGTGAAGAAGGGGGGGGGGAAATGCAGCACAGAAGAAGTAGAGAAGTAGTACAGGAATATCTGGCTAAACTACATGAATTCAAGTCTCCAGGGCCAGATGAATGACACCCAAGGATATTAAAAGAACTGGTAGAAGTCATTTCTGAATCACTCGCAATAATCTTTGAGAACTCTTGGAGAACAGGGGAAGTCCCAGCAGACTGGAGGAGGGCAAATGTTGTCCTCCATCTTCAAGAAAGGAAAAAAACAGGACCCAACTTATTATTGCCTGGTCAGCCTGACATCAATACTAAGAAAGATCCTAGAGCAGATCATTAAACAGCTAGTTTGTAATTACTTAGAAAGCAATGCCATAATCACCAAAAGTCAACATGGATTTCTCAGAAATAAGTCATGCCAGACTAATCTGTTTTTACGATAGAGTTACAAGCTTGATAGATGAAGGGAATGCTGTAAATGTAGCATATCTTGACTTCAGTAAGGCATTTGACAAAGTTGTCAAGGTTGTTGCTGGACAGGCAAAGTTTTCCTATGAGTGGACAGCAGAGGGAAGAGGCAGTGTAGCCAGATAGCCAGGTGCACGACCAGCAGGATTGTTATGGATATGTCTTGCGTATTAGGGAAGGCCACATGCCAGAGCACTGACTGGGTCGCCTCACACGTTTCAGGGTGACAAGGTAGCATAAAAAGGCTGGTGTTTGCCTTGGCCAGCTGCCAGTTAGACTCCTTAGCTGGACCTGCCATGCCAGTGGCAGTATACTGTTTGTAAGGGGAGATGCTGCCCGATTTTTCTCCGTTATCTTCTGTTTTTCCTCTTTGTCTAATTGCTGCAAGCTAGCATGTTTTTGCTAAGTCTTATCTTAGAGTGCGGCAATAAATCAGTACTCTAAGCCTAACTAATGAGCCTCTGGAATTTTTTCTGCTTCACTGGGACTCTCTGCTGCAGCGAAGCCTCGCTTCACAGATAGCACTCTGCTCATGCTCAGAGGAGCCAAATCCTGCCAACCCTGACAAAAGTTCCCCATGACATGCTTGCAGAGAAGCTAGTAAAATGCGGGCTGGGCATGGCTACTGTTAGGTGGATTTGTAACTGGTTGACCAACCAGACCCAAAGGGTGCTCACCAATGGCGGCTTTTCATCCTGGAGAGAAGGGACTAGTAGGATGCCACAGGTTCCGTCCTGGGCCCAGTGCTATTCAACATCTTCATCAATGACTTGGATGAAGGAGTAGAGGGCATGATGATCAAATTTGCAGATGACACCAAATTGGGGGTGGGTGGGTGCTAATACGCCAGAAGACAGGATCAAATTTTGAAATGACCTTGACAGATTGGAGAGCTGGACCAAAGCTAACAAAATGAATTTCAACAAACAGAAATGTAAGGTCCTACACTTAGGCAGAAAAAAATGGAATGCACAAATATAGGATGGGGGACGTGTGGTTGGATAGTAGTACGTGTGAAAGGAATCTAGGAGTCTTGGTAGATCACAAGCTGAACATGAGTCAGCAGTGTGATGTGGCAGCCAAGAAAGCCACCGCAATTTTTGGTTGCATCAATAGGAGTACGGTGTCTAGATCGACGGAGCTAATGGTACCACTTTATTCTGCATTGGTTAGGCCTCCTTTGGAATACTGTGTCCAGTTCTAGGCACCTCAATTCAAGAAGGATATCGACAAGCTGAAACGTGTCCAGAGGAGGGCAACCAAAATGGTGAAGGGTCTGGAAGTCATGCCCTATGAGGAACGGTTTAGGGAGCTGAGGATGTTTAGTCTGCAGAAGAGAAGGTTAAGAGGGGACATGATAGCCATATTTAAATATTTGAAGAGATGTCATGTAGAGAAGGGAGCGGGCTTGTTTTCTGCTGCTCCAGAGACTAGGACAAGGAGCAATGGATTCAAGCTGCAGAAAAGGACATTCCACCTGAACATCAGGAAGAACTTCCTTACAGTCAGAGCTGTCCGGCAGTGGAATATGCTGCCTCGGAGTGTGGTAGTCTCCTTCTTTGGAGGTTTTTAAGCAGAGGCTGGATGGCCATCTGTTGGGAATGCTTTGATGTGTGTTCCTGCATAGCAGGGAGTTGGACTGGATGGCCCCTGGGATGTCTTCCAACACTATGATTCTATGAAATCTAAATACACGATATTTGGTAGTAGGAGGTTAAAATGGAATGAACAACTTCAATTAAGAATCAGTGAGACCTTAGAATCCCATGATTTTGTAAAACTAAGGGAGAATATTCTCAAGAAACCAGTAATGTAGTTGGTGCATATGAAACTTTAATAACACACATAAGACATTTAATGACTTCAAGTACAATGCCAAGAAAGCTTAGGCTTAGGCCCCATACATGGTTTGACAAGGTCTGTCAAAAGAGCAAGAAAAAATTAGCTGAGGAGCTTAGGCAATTGAAAATCAGAGGTGTCAAGGAAAATGCAATGACTCAGTCATACATAGCCCAATGACAGTACAACTATAAAATGTTACTCAAAGAGAAGAAACAAAGATATTATGAGGCACTGTGGAAAGAACTAGGAGATGCAGCAATTCAAAAGCACTCACAGAAATTTGGCACCTGATTGCTTAAGGCACTAGAAAGATAGGCTATTCATTAGAAGCAATTGTGCAAGGAAGGGAGTGGGAGAAATATTTTACGAACAGATAAAGGCTTAGACCCGGTGTATCTCCCAAAGTATATCTCCCCCAATTAACTGACTTCCCTGAATGGCCAGATGCTCCCCCAAATCAGATAAAAAAGATTACCATCAGACAATCAGCCAATAAAGCCTCAGGAAAAGGCAAGATCCCCTCAGAACTTTACAAAGTGAAACTAGGATATTGGACACCTATCCTTGCAAAACTGTTTACTTGTATAAACCATATTGGTTGCATACCAGAGGGATGAAAGTTGAGTAGTAATGTTCCCATATATTAAAAAAGGGGACAAGAATGATCCTCCAACTACAGGCCTATCAGCCTGTTCGATATCTCTTCCAAATTATATACCAGATTTCTCCTTGATCAGTTAGAGGATTGGGCAGATAGGCAACATTTGTTATCTGAGGTACAAGCTGGTTTTCAAAAAGGGAAGTCAACAATTGATTTGTGTTTTGTGTTGAATTTCCTGATGTGTAAATATGTTCACAACATGAAGCAAAAATTATATGCTGCCTTCATTGATTTGAAGTCAATATTTGATTCAGTTTCTAGACATTTGTTGTGGCAAAAACTGGAAAAGACAAACATAGATCGCCGTTTATTATTCCTTATCAAAATATTGTATACTGACACATCAGTGCAAGTTAAAGCTGATTTAGCAGGACACCTGACTTCAAAGATAAGTACTTTTGTTGGTGTCAAACAAGGTTGCATATTAGCACCTTTTTTGTTTAATTTCTACCTCAAAGATATAGTAAAGGAATTGGATGGCTTACAATATGCCCGGTCACAATCCTTGATCTAAAGCTATCATTGTTAATGTATGCTGACAATATAGTTCTAGTGTCTAGAACTCAGGTGGGATTGAGACAACTTCTCGCTAAGTTTTCATCATACTGTAAGGAAAACGCCTTGACTATAAATTATGATAAGACACAGGTCATGGTGTTTGGGAAGAGTGCTAAAGAGCATACCTGGCATTTGGATGAACATATTACAAAACAAGTGAAATCATTTAAATACTTGGGACTGGTTTATTCAGAAGCAGCTTCCTGGAAAAAACAACTGGCAAACATTAAAATGCAAGCCTATAGATCAGGCAAAGCAATCTTATATTTGGCTGCTAGTAAAGGAGGTAATTTAGTAAACCCTGCCTTAACTCTTTACAAAGCCAAAACACTGGCACAAATCCTCTATGGGGCTGAGGTTTAGGGTGTATCTAAGGTATCAGGATTAAAATCCCCCCAGAATTACTTTCTGAGAGTATTGTTAGGCTTATCTAAAGATGTTCTAACTGCTAGATTAGATTAGAAACCTGTGAGAGAGTCTAATAGAAAAGAGAATAATATGTTATTGGCTTAAGGTACAAGAGATGGAAAACACTAGGCTTCCAAAAAAAGTCTGATAGAATTATATAATGGTCTACCAATTAAAAATTGAGTACATTAATGCAGCCCAATTAAACATCAAATATTGGTTTTCACTAATCAAGCTTAAAGGATCTCAACTACTTGCACAGAAAAAGATCATTAAAAGTACTGTAAGGAAAGTAGACACGCAAACAGACTTAAGCACTGTTCTTCATTCCCCTTGTGCACCTTTATATCACAAGCTCAAAGAGGCCCATGAATATCCAGACTATTTTAACAACTTAACATTTGTACAATTGTGGAAAGCTTTTTCAGAGATAGGATTAACTATGATAGATACTATCTATAGAGATCGGAGGCATAGGAGTATTCCAACAGATGAGTGCTCACATGCAGGCAGTTGCCTGGAGCTGTAGCATCTTGTTCACTATATATTGTACTGTCTTCTTTACAAGGGCCCAAGAGAACGATTTGTGACTCCTATAATTGGACATAGTTTTTGTCAGAGCCCTCAGGAAGTAATATTTTAATCTTCTAGTGGACACAGATAAGTATGTGACTTGGCTAGTAGCTTTGTTTGCCACAGCTGCTAAAAAGATTAGAAAGAAATATTTAGCAGAGATAGCTACAAATTGTAAAGGAGATAATTATATCTAGTAATTGTTTGTAGTCATTGTATTTGTAAATATTATTTTGAACTTTTTATACCAAATTTTGCAAAACGTTTCATGATTACATGCTTGAGATATGATGTCTATGTACTATGCATGTACCATATATATTATATTTTTCTCTGTTTTTCTTGTTGAAATGGTGGTATTGTCTTATGTAATGGCCATTGGCCAAAAGCAATAAAATTTATTCACCGTGATAGACAGATTAAAGCCTTACAAAGACAATTATCAGCATTAGTGCTGGATGAAGAAAAAGCTGAATCTTGGGGGGAAAAAAGAATTTTCAATTTGTGAATAAACCGGGGAGACTATTAGCATATAAACAGTGGAAAGAGAAAAGAAAATGATTTTGAATATACAATAAGATAATGCTTTTAGATAATGAGAAAATACAGAAAGTGTTTTATTGATTTTATTCCTCTTTATAAAAGTGACAAGATATCCCAAGAGACTGATTTGAAAAATACATGACCAAACAGAATTTACCTAAGATTACAGAAGATCAGAGAAGACTCATAAATGCATCTATTAAAGTAAGAGAAATTTCTGATGTTATCCACAAGACTGCTACAAGATGCCAAGACCGAGTATGCTACTTGTGACACATATGTTTTCAACAGCAACTTTTAGCACCATAACAACAGGCAATGAACTCAATTTTTACACATTGGGAAGATTCCTGATAGCTGGAAAGAAGCTAAAGTAGCTTTGATATTTAAAGAAGATCAGGATTGACTTTGACAAAAAATTACAGATCGATATCATTGTTGAATAATGGCTACAAGTAGTTTACAATGATTTTTTGCTGATGGACTATAAAGAATCCTTTAGGATTTTGTTAATGAAGATCAATGTGTATTCCTACATAAAAGACAGCTGAGGAAAAATAGTAGAAATGTATTAAATTGTTACCACACCATACACTCCCATTCTGCAGGATGTGCTATTTTCATAATTGGCCATATTTTATGGCTGAAACACATATTTGAAACTACACTGGCTGTAAGAATGACCTCAGACATGATCAGGTCATAAGTTCAGAGAGGATTGGATGGGAAAGCCCAATGCCGATGGGTTTGGGATAACTCTTTCAAAATCTATAAGTTGCAAGAACTCCCAAGAACAATAGCAGTCAAAACTACCCAGATGAAGCAATCATGGACCCCTACTGTGAACATATTCTACGGAGGCCTTCCCTATTCACTTTACCTGACTCCCATCAACATTTTGTCACCTACAGTTAAGACAATCCACCCATTCCTGACTCCTTTGTCAGTTTCATGTTTCTTCGTCCATGCACCCTCCTTCAGGGTAAGAAATAGAATGTAAAAACCCCAGTTCCAGCCCCCCAAAATTGTAGTACTTTGGACATAGTACATGGTGCCCAGATCTTTGTTCTTCTCTGCTACCCTCAGAAATGCTGTCTGGGCCCGTCCACTTTGACCTTCAGCCTCAGGATTGTTAACTATCATCCTTTCCACTCAATTTCTTTCTATCAAACCTTTCTTGCCTCATTTTCCAATAGCCTTGTGTGGTTCTTTAGAGTGTCTAATTTCTTGTATATTTGCTAATTTCCATAAAATACTGTGTTTAACTTTTAACCGGAGTTCTCTCTACAGTTTGTATTGGTATACTTAGGTGAAAAGATCCTGCCATTACCCTCCTCTTGCAGGCCTCCTTTGGACTATAGTTCCCCAAATTCCAAGAAGACCTTGGCATTGTGGGTGGACTCCAAAGTCCCCCACCTTTTATGGTAACAAGATATATGGAGATATTTGGAACAAAACAAGAAGCAGGCTGCATTGATTTTCACATGCAGAAACCATCTTAGATACTTTAAACTGAAATTTTCTTTTCTGAGTGCTGGAAAATATGACATTTGGAGACAATTTTATGACATGGGTTAGATTGATTTATTCCACACAAGCAGCACAAGTTACTGGAGAACTGTCCAACACAAGTGAGATGCAAAAAGAAAAAAACCTCTAAACAAGGATGTCCATTGTCACCACTGCTATTTATTTTAGCACTTGAGGTTTTGAATAGAGACATTAGGCAAGTTGAAATGATTACAGCCATCAAGATAAATAGGAATCTTACAAACTGAGGACATTTGGTAATTACTTTGACCTTGAGTGGAGAAAGAGTAATGATAATATTAAAAGATTTTGGAAACTTGGCAAGTTTTAAAACTAACAAACAAAAGACTATAATATTAACCAAAAACTGAAAATGAAAAATCAAACAGAACTGATGGGGAAAAAACTGGGTATAGAATTGAAAAAAAGGTGAAATATTTAGGTATTTATAATGACATAATCATTTTTTTAAATTTTATTTTTTTAAAAAACAATACTTTTAAAATTTAGAAGTTGACATTCACAGTTATTTCCACATTGATTACATCTTGTATCTTCCTTCCCTCCCTTTCCATCTTAATGTATTTTTTCCTGATTGTCACCTCTTGTCATAATATCTATC
The DNA here is from genome assembly GCA_030412105.1 of Cyclura pinguis. Lineage (NCBI taxonomy): Eukaryota > Metazoa > Chordata > Lepidosauria > Squamata > Iguanidae > Cyclura > Cyclura pinguis. The sequence continues at coordinate 135,813,504 of CM059601.1, forward strand.
ACACCACCTATAAATAATTTCTTTTTCTTCTTTATGTTAAACCTACAAAACATAGTATTATTCTGTTAAATCCTACAGAATTTTTGATTATCATAGTTCTATAACCAATATTTCCATTTTCATTTCTATACTTTACTGCATTCTATTATCCAAAGACTATAATGGCATATTCAAACTGTATGTTATATCAAAACAATTAAATTAAGAAATGGAATGAAATATAGAGGGACAAGAGTTTAAACTTCTCTTTGTTAGAGAAAATTTCAGTTGTAAAAATGAACGTGTTACCTAGAATGATGTTCCTGTTTCAGACAATAAGAATTCTTTCAAAAGATATATTTTTAAAAAATGGCAGAATGATTTATTGAGATTTATTTGGTAAAGGTAGAAACCAAGAGTGAAGATTAAAATATTGCAAGACACAAAACAACAAGTAGGCCTGGGGCTACCAAATTTGAGATCATATTTTGCTGCATGTTGTTCAACATGGTTAAAGGAGTGGTCATTGTCCAGAAATAAAAAACTTCTAGAAATATAAGGTCAGGATCTAAGTTTTGGATGGCAGAAATATTTATGTTATGATAAGGTTAAAGTGAATGCATATTTTAATCATCATTATGTGAGATGTGCTTTATTGAGAATATGTATCAGAGTTAAGCCCAGACTATGCCAGAAAATGCCATTAAGGGTCTCAGCTCAAGAAGCTTTTTATAGGTAAGAAACTATTAGAAAGAGAAATGCACCAAGATATGTTGGAGAATTGTCAAGGAGAGTACAATATGAAAACCAAAGAACCACTATTGAAGGAAGGATATGAATTTCAGTGGTTTTCCTATGTGCAGCTATTCAAAAGATTCAGATTAATTTCAAAAAAATCCCATGGTGCAGAATTGTCTAAATCTGAATTAAGAGATGTCCTGTTGAAGACGAAGCAAGCTTGTTTTCTGCTGCTCCAGAGACTAGAACACAGAGCAATAGATTCCCACTACAGGAAAAGAGATTTCACCTAAACCTCAGGAAGAACTTCCTGACATTAAAAGCTGTTCAACAGTGGAATATTCTGCCTTGGAGTGTGGTGGAGTCACCTTCTTTGGAGGTTTTTAAACAGAGGCTGGATGGCCGTTTGCTGAGAGTGCTTTGAGTATGTGTTCCTTTATAATGGGGGTTGGACTCAATTACCATTGTGATCTCTTCCAACTCTTGCGATTCTATTCTATGATTCAATGATTCAATGATTCTATGATTCAACGAATTTGGAAGTCAATTAGGTATGAATGATGAACAGATAAATTGGTACAATGTATCAGCTTTTATCAAATTTTGAGATGGAAGATGAAGAAATCAAGGATTGTATGAGAAAATGGACTAGAAATTTTGGAGACAGCAAACAAATGGACCAGTGAGAAAGAAAGTGGTCAAAAGGTTTCAAATTTACTGTCAAGTGGTCCCTTCCATGGCAGCAACCTAGAGACAGATTGTCCATAGGGGTTCCATGAAGATCTAGGTACAGATGAGACCAGCAGGTAGTCATGGTGAGGCATGTAGAAAGCCTCATCCCCATAGCAGTACTGATGGTACCAATGATATGGTGGCCATAATACTCCTCTGACAATGGTGAGAGATCAGTGGTACAGTAAGCAGATGGTGATTTCCTTGAGAGCTCCCCTTTCTCAATGATGGGACCAGTGGTTATGGTATTAATAGCCTCTCCGATACCTGCAGTAGCCATGGTGTCAGTACCAAAGGCTGCATGACCAACATATAAAGATCAACCTTGTAGATGTTGGTGTTGAGCATAGGACTCAGTCAGGGAGGGCTTCCAACCATTGCAGCATTTGGGAAAGTTCTTGAGGTGGTAGCATAGGCAAGGGCCATTGATCCATCAGGATGGCATTGATCCAAGGATGGCACTAAAGAGAAGACTTGAGGATTTCACAGTCAGAAACCATATGAACCATTTGCAGTTTAGGGAAAGGCACAGAGCCCAAGGAGCATTCTGGGGACTAAGATGTAGTCTCCTGTGCTGGTGTTTGTTTTCTCAGAGGAGTCATCTGCTTAATATCAAGAGTATAGGCTCTGGATGTCGGGTAGCCCTCCATATTTTAGTTATGGGACATGTGGTAGGAAGTTAATTAGCAGCTTGCTTGTAACAAGGTATGAGAACCAGAGACCATTAGATAAACAAAGCTAGGAATGTAGTGATAAGCGCTGCCAGGCTAAACCACAACTCCAAGGTCTCTTGCGGGTAGAATGAGAATCTCTTTGCTTTTAATGTTTTGGATTTTGCTAATTGCCTCCAGTTCACTCACTGAAGTCCTGTACTATGTATCACGCTCCTAATAAATAGTATATTTGCACTGTTATATTTGTGTGTGTGAATTCGGTTCCTGACACTGAGGCTTCAGTATTGGGAACTGGAAACAGTGGCTGTATTGGAGGTTGTTCAGCAGGCTGCTGAGAAGAATCTTCTCTCAACTACTTCTTCTTCTTTCTATGCTTCTTATGAGATGGTTAATAAGTCAACTGAGAATGTTTAGAGACCTACCCAGTGTCAAGGGGACTCCATGCTTCTCTCAAGGTCAATCAGCTTCCTTAGAGATCATGACTACTGAAGATGTGGTAGGCAGAGCTAATGAGGCTGGCCTTGCAGGAAATTGTTCAGCTGGCATATTTGGTGCAGGCTCCAATGTAGGTCAATCCTCATGCTTCTTGGCGGAAACTGACACAGAAGCTACCTCAGGATGTTTGGGCTGAGGTTGAGAAGCCAACACTGAAGTCAATGGTATCAATGGTACTGAAAGCACCCTTGGGGTCAAATGGTGTCAAGACTGGGCTACCATCACTGAAGCCATATGAAGAGCTTTATCTTGCACAGCCATTTCTGAGGTACTCAACACCTTCTCCCAAGGGACAGCCTTCATCCTTGCAGTGCAATTCCTCCTAGTTTGAGGTGTGAACAGCTGACAGTGCTAACCTGATCTGACGTTATACCCTTCACTGACACAAAGGAGTGGACATCCTTGTTGGGAATTTTTCCTCTGCAAAAGTAGCAGTGCTTAAAGGCTGTAGAGGCCACAAAACTGTGGGATGCATGCAACAAATAGCCACTCTTATCGCTACCGCAACTCAGAGAATCCAAGCCAAAGTGGACAGAGCAGTCCAAATCAAATTTAAGAAAACAGTCCAACCTTTCACGATGCCAAAATGCAAACCAAAGCTGTGAGACCAATAACCAAGCAAGATCATATGAAGATTGTAAGTTCAGACTAATAAGAAACAGAAGACTCCTGACTGACACTATTGACACTGCACCAGACAAAAAGGAACTGAGAGTTTTGGTAGGAAAGTAGGCACTGGGAGAGTGGGCAGGGTTACTGTCAAAACATTTGTCATACTGCTAAGACACACTGTGCAGGCACAGATGAGCCCATTAGTGTGAGTCACAGAGATCATGAAGAAGAAGTAAAACTCTTATCCTCTTCTTTCCACATACACACACCATTTTTGTTTTAGAGAAGCTTTCCAATGGGAAAGATGAGAGAAAAAGTAGGGCTATGATCTAAGGAAGCTGCAATCTGAGTGTTTAAAATTCATATGTCTGTGAAACACTCTATTCTAGGAAAACCAAGCATGTTATTTTGTTCATTTTGTTGAGCGGTTTCTTACCTTCATTGTACATCTCAGGAGAAAGAAAAAAAAAGAACAATATAGCAGCAAGCAGCACATTTTTATCAAGGCCAATGTTTCTCTCACAGAGCTTTATGTTCCTGGGGTGCTTTTTGAAGCCCTTTTGACCTTTGCATTTTGTATTGTTTCAAAGGACAGTCCACAAGACAGCTGCTTAGAATGTATTTTTACATCTCCTGGTGATAAATGAGACTAACCAGCCATGTTAAATTTATGTCAAGCTGGAAAAGAGGGGCATTTGGGGGGGAGTAGCATCTGCTGCACAATAAGCAAAGTTTATACTGGTAAGTCTGCACCTTTGCCTTTGATGTATGGTTCTATCATCAATCAGGTCAAAACTGCATTACAATCTAGTACAGAAACATTGGCAAAATTAAGACCAGACAGCTGTATCAACATTTATGTTAGATAGTATGTAAGTTCAGATGTCATCATTTTGTCCTTTTTAAAACTGCCTGGTGCATCATTCACATTTAGATAGCTATGGTTCTGACCCAATATATTACAATCTCTTGTTTCCTTCTTACCACTGTACTTGTCTTTGCCCTTCATTGCACTGAGTCCACTGCTTTTGTGTAGTCTTCCTTCAAATGTTTTGCAAATCTTTAGAACCTCATTCTAGTCTCTATAAGGTGAATTTCTTCAATCCTTTTATTTTCTAGTGGGTGAAAGGATAATCCAATTAAATTAGAAGTTGCCATGGAATTTACTGGCCATTCTATTTTGATTCTGGAAGGAACCAGTTGCTTTCTAAGCTGCCACTGAAGAAGGGCTGTAAAACACCTTTCTGTGTGCAGTACTGTTTACACAAGGCAGGGAAGCTGAAGCACTTTGGTTTACTTATACACAGTAAACTTAGCCATACTGTATATATTTGGTAAGAAAATGTTCAATTAGAGAGACTTACATCTAACCACACCCACTCTATATTTGGCTCTACTCTACATTGATCCCACATTGGTCTGTGCCCAAAACCCCACCCACATCTAGAATGCAATCCTCCAAAATCCTTCCTAAAGTGGAATTCAGTCCCCAAGTTGAAAAATTCCTCTGAGTTGGTTTGGGAACATTTGAATATCCAATGCATAATTGTACTAGTAGACTATTCTACAGTGACTAATTTTTCAGCGTTTAAGGTTTATTTTAATAAAATAGGTATTAAATATGTAGAAGGGTATCTTTGGGGAAATCAGATGTAGGCACCATCACACTGTAGATACTGTATTTGCTGGTATATAAGACTCATTTTTTTTCCTGAAAAATACTGTTTGAAAATGAGGTGCATCTTATACGCCTTGGTGTCTTATATGTCAGCAAATAGTATTTGTCAGTGTATAAATGGGATGCCTCTTATACACAGGTGCGTTTTATAGGCCAGCAAATAGGGTAATCATAGAACCATACAGTTTGGAATAGACCACAAGGGCCACTGAGTCCAACTCCCCTGCCATGCAGGAATACACTATCAAAGTATTCCTCACAGATGGCCATCCAACTTCTGTTTAAAAACCTCCAAAGAAGGGGACTTCACCACACTTAGAGGTATGTATTCCACTGTTGGAGTTGCTCTTACCATCAGGAACTTCCTTCTAATGTTTAGATGGATTCTCATTTTGTGAAGTTTGAAGCCACTGCTCCATGTCCTAGCCTCTGGAGCAGCAGAAAACAGGCCTGCTCCATTCTCTATATGACACCCCTTCAAATATTTAAACATATCTATCCTGTCACCTCTTAATCTTCTTTTCTCTTGACCTTCTCCAGGCTAAACATACCTAGTTCCCTAAGCCTTTTCTCATGGGGCATGGTTTCCAGGCAATGACTAACCCAAGAACATATATCAAGGGAATCAAATCCACCAATTCAGATAGGATTTGTCTTCAGTTGATTGGAACTGAACCCTTACCTAAATCTTCAAATTGCCTTGAACATTTTTTTCAAGAAAGGGCAACTGGTTCTAAACAAATTATTCAAATTATTAATTATTATTAATTAATAATTGAGATTATTCTAGTATCATCAACTGATAATTTTGGGAATAGTAAAAAATTATCCTTTTTCAGTTTCAACTGAGACTGGCCAAGGAAAATGAGGTAAAGGACAATTGGTCACAGGAAGGCCCACCAAACATCCAGGCTTTTCATCTTAGTGATAAAAATTTGTTAACTAGTGAAAGAGGAAAACAGTAATACAATCTGGACTCTGTTCAGTAGTTAAAATTGTGCTTGATAGTCCTGCTATTGTATTTGAATTATGTAATGAATGGAGTGCAGATTTAGGCACCTTTAACTGGGTTTGTGGGAAAAGGTTTTCCAGCTCCTCTTCCCATCCCTCAAGTCGCCTATATAGAGGTGCTGAGGATTTTGCTGAATAGGGTGAGCCAGAGGATGGGGAGGAGTGATCTGCCACAACTAGGCAGAGGCATATTACATGAGTGGTGCCATTCTCATCATGGGAGGCAGAACCTGGATCCAACCCATTATGGAGATATTTATCTATAGTACAAATAGATGCAATTTTGATATCCTGTCTTCCAGATCCAAAAAGTGGCCAATAATAAACCAATGTGGTATAATAGCTAAAAACTGAGCTGTAAGCCAACATGGCTGTGATGCTGCTGTTACTCTGCTGGAAAAACTCTATCCCGGTGTCTACAATTTTAATATTAAACATAATTCTGTGTGCCTGAGAGGTTGCCCAGATGAGCACATAGGCAGTCACAGTTGAACAACCGAAAACCAGGTCAGGCGAGTAAAATCCCCAGTCACGTTAGCCCCAGGAGACCTCAAGGTGTGTAAACCCACAATAAACAAAGGGTCCTCAGCCCCGAGGCACCGACTTGAGGGGATTAGCGTGTTTGCCCCAAGCTGAGCAAATATCAAGTGAGGACCATTTACATGAAGTCACACCACGAAACGCAGCCAAAGATCCTGAAACTTTGGCAACACCTTGTAATCCCATCACGCAAAGGAAGTTACCGTTGTGGAGCTTCGTTTTTGCTGCAACACCCACTGTTCTCCCCAGGAAAGGATTAGTCCTCCAGGTACTTTTTCCCCTACAAATAGTCTCGGTTTTTGAGCATTTCTTCGGATCGCTCCCAGTCATCCTAGCAGACTGTTGCTCCATTCATTGAGTCATCCTCTCCGCCCTCTCTGTGCTGAGCCCCACTTCTCCGCTGCCTTCATGGACCCAGGACTTCAGGAAAAGCTGCAGTATTACCCCAGTTGCAACCCCTTCAATACTCCCCTATCCCCTTTCCTCTCTTTAGCTTCTTAATAGGTCTTGAATGAGTATGTGAGTGATTGCATTGGTGCGTGAGATTTTCTTTCAATAAAATCATTTATTGGACATTTTCGTTTGGTTTTTGGCTTGGCCTGACCCCGTAAAAACTGGGTAAAAAGACCTCGCTAGGTTACCCTGCCTCTCGCATTGCTATTGCTCATGCTCTGGCTAGTTTCTATTCCCCATCACGTGGAGCACACTGGGGTGTCCCCCAAGGGACCCCAGAAATCAGGGTAACAGATTGGTGGAGAATGCGGGCACCCCTGCCCCCTAATTTGAGTGGAAGTCGTGACCCACTCAGATCTGGTCGGTACTGATGTAGGGAACAGCCAACCAAACTCCTGGAGTGTTAGGAACGCAAGTGCATGTGAATCTGGGTGTCTGAGCCTTGGAGCTGTTCTATCAGGGTTGGAAATCTCTCCCCCTTTCTATCTTGGTCCGTGTACAGCAGTCGCACCTACGTGGTCACTCGCAGAGTAGTGAATCACGGCAGTTCACAAGGGCTGTACACGTGGCTGTCCCAGGAATCACATCCTTAACTTGGGGACTATTGTGGGTTGGAATCCTGAGCGCTAGGTGCTAGGCCAGGTTCAGCTCACACACACATGGTAGTGTAGGCACATGCTACCACAGGGGGAATCCCAAAGCAAAACAGGTGGTGAGTCCCATTCAGCAGGAGCGCGGGTGAATCCCGGGCTGCAATACAGCTAGGTGCGGGTGGTGATTCCCAACCTAAATCAGGGTTTAAGCAGTTTCCTCGAGGTAGAGGAAGGTGCCCCTCACCCGAAAAACTAGTTAAGGGATGATTCAGTTTGGTTCCTCTCCTTCTTCCCCTGCTGCTTAGCCAGGCGGCACTGTAAGTTCCGTTGAGTTCGTGTTCCCCCTTCATTGCTAGGCGGAGTCTAGGTGGAGGTTTCCCCCAGGATCAAGGTGATCCTGCCAGTCCCTGAATCGTATCCTTGTCCTTTAGCCCTAAGCTGTTGAGGTGGAAGGCCAGGCTTAGATCAACAAAAGAGACATTTTTGGGCAGGCTGTAGTTACGTTCCTAACCCTCTTTCCTGAGCAAGTTCCATAAAGTTCGTCTCCCTAGCATCCCCCAGGGGTCTCGATCCCTCCCATCACTACAGACCTGGTCCTGTTTGAATGTGCTAGTGAGAGAGAGTGTTGAGAGTAGAAATGGAAGTGAAAAATCTCCTGCAGAAGGAGAAGGTCACAGGGAAGCTAGAACGTTGGGTTCTCCACAAGGTGAAATGCCTCTGGAAGGACCCCAGCTTTAAAAACCCCGACCCCTTCTCGTCCCTGAAGAAGGCTTATCTCCAGGCTAGGACATCAAAGACCCCTTTTGGGGCCTTCATAGGATGCCTTGGTAGTGTGGGGGCTTTGGCTCACAGCACAGGACGCTTCAAGAGCCCTGGTGGCTGGATGGCAGTACGTGTGAAAGGGATCTAGGAGTCTTAACAGACCACAAGCTGAACATGAGTCAGCAATGTGATGCGGCAGCCAAGAAAGCCAATGCAATTCTCGGCTGCATCAATAGGAGTATGGTGTCTAGATCGAGGGAGGTACTGGTACCACTCTACTCTGCTTTGGTTAGACCTCATCTTGAATACTGTGTCCAGTTCTGGGCACCCCAATTCAAGAAGGACATGGTCAAGCTGGAGCAGGTCCAGAGGAGGGCGACCAAAATGGTGAAGGGCCTGGAAGCCATGCCCTATGAGGATAGACTTAGAGAGCTGGGTATGTTCAGTCTGCAGAAGAGAAGGTTAAGAAGAGACATGATAGCTATGTTTAAATATTTGAAGGGATGCCATGTAGAGGAGGGAGAGGGCTTGTTTTCTGCCGCTCCAGAGACCAGGACAAGGAGCAATGGATTCAAGCTGCAGGAAAGGAGATTCCACCTGAACCTCAGGAAGAACTTCCTGACGGTCAGGGCTGTCCGGCAGTGGAATATGCTGCCTCGGAGTGTGGTGGAGTCTCCTTCTTTGGAGGTTTTTAAGCAGAGGCTGGATGGCCATCTGTCGGGAGTGCTTTGAGGGTATTCCTGCATGGCAGGGGGTTGGACTGGATGGCCCGTGTGGTCTCTTCCAACTCTACATTTCTATGATTCTATGATTCTATGATTCTATGGTAGTGGCCCAAGCCCAAATTGAAAAGTTAAATAAAGAGGTTGCCTGGCTTCAAACCGAGGCTGAGGTTGTGCGAGCAGACAAACTAACCTTCACATCCGTTGCACAAGCCACATCCCAGAAGCTTAGTGAAGCAACCCTCCAAGCTCAGACTTGGAAGGAGCGGGCCGGATCAGTAGAGGAGGAGTTGGTCCAATCGAAAACTGCTGACAAATTCATGGCAAAGCAGTTCAAGGAGCAGCAGGAAGTGGTTAGTCTCACAGCTTGCCACCAAAGGGTAGAGGAGTTAGAGAGAGAGCTGCACACCTGGCAGGCAGTGATTTCAGCAGTTTGTCTGAGTTTCTCCCTTCCCTTCTCCTTGCCACCATCAGAGAGCCACTGCTTGAGGACACAGTGGCAATGCATCCACACAATCCTGACTGGGTTGATAATAACACCCCTGTTCACCCAGTCGAGACCCGTTCCATGACTAAGAGAAGGGTGTCTCCTCCTAAGGACAATGGAGAGGAAGGAGAAGAGGTAAAAGAGACCCAGGAGATAAAGACTAGAATACCCTGGAAAGCCACGGAGGCTAAAGCGATTGCTGATCAGCTTGGCCCCCTTAATAAACAAACAGGGATCATGTGGCTTAATGCAGTGATCCATTCCCACCCCACAGCTAATGGCCAAGATCTGACCCAGTTGGCCCGGTTGCCCCCTTCTGAGCTCCCTACTCTAGAGTCAGCCATAGCAGCTCATGACTCGATGAGGGAGATCATCAGGATCCTATGGCCCAGACAGAGTGCAGGAGTCCTGTATGTAATGGAGTAGCAGGGACCCAAAGAGAATCCTGAAGCCTACGTGGCCAGAAAGCAGCTTCTGACCATACTGGCAGAGAAGATTCCAATAGTACAGGGAGGTTGGAATTTTAACAACGTAGAATTCGAGATGCTCCTTTACGGAGGCTTGAACCAAGAGACCAAAATGGCCCTGGGTCTCATAAATCCCAAGACAACTCCATGGGAAGATTTTAATGATAATCTCTGGAGACTTGCTGACTTACTCCGGGAGGCTGGAGCCCTGAGACCCCCCCAAAAGTCACATAAGAAGGAGGCTGGGAACTAGGAACCCATACAGGAAGTGACATACTCCAACTATGGACCCCATTCCCAACATAGGAAGTCAGCCCTGGCTTCAGTTCCCAAGGGCAACTGGAATTCTCATCCCCTCCAAGGCAGGACTACAAAGGGAGGCAGGAACCTTGGCAAGCCAGAGATTCCCGAAGTCCACCAAACAAAGCAGGGAACCCCGTGTCTCAGCCCCAGGCTCCCAAGCCTGCCCCGGACAATGGCCCTCCTGGAGAGTCATCTGGAGGATATGACCCAACAACCCAGATATATTCCACTGAGAGAGTAGAGATCTGGGGTGCCCTGAGAAAGCTTGGACTAGACATGAGCCAATTTGATAGATGACCCACCTTATTGCTCATTGAAGCTCTGGAAAAGCACTTGCAGCAGGAAAGTAATCAGCCCGTGAATACCGTGACCAACAGTCCTTCTCTGGCAGGGTACTATCCCAACTTCGAGTTGCTGGAATAGGGGGGCCCTTGGTCCCAGGATCTCCCTAAAAATGTTGTGGCTCGGCTGACACCTGACAGATGGGGGAGATTTTAGGTGAAGGCAGGCATCAGGACCAATAGGGAAAAGACCCCTGCCACGCTACTTGTAGACTCTGGGGCAGCGCTAAATGTGCTGCACCCTAAACTGGTAAAACATGGTAAGCCCACCTCAGAAGCCATCTGTTTGACCAGATACGGCTGTGGGGGGGACACCAAGGTTTGGACAGACATTCCCCTGACCATAAACACATTCCAGTTCAGTTTGTGGGCTCGTGAGAATCAGGGAGAGGATGAAGGTCTTTTGGGCATCGGCTTCCTCCAGTGGACTATGCGAATGGGTTCTTATGGAAATTAGATCAAGGCCCCCATGAGATATTAGCGGTGCACCGCTGTGCAGCCATCGAGGTTCCTGCCCCTGTGCAGAGCCTAACTAGTGACCCATGGGTACAAGCTTTCCCGAAGTGTGGATAAAGGATAAGATAGAGTGTGGGAAGGTAAAAGGTGTTTGCGTTCTGATTGAGGGCAGAGATCCGCTACCCCAAAAGCAGTACAAATACCCCGCAGAAGCAAAGGAAGGTATAGGGAAGACCATTGAGGGGCTCATCGAATGGGATGTAGTTACCCCGATGCAATCCATCTGCAATGCACCGTTATAGCCCATTCTGAAGGCAGATGGAAAGACCTGGAGAATGATGGTGGATTTTAGAGTCCTAAATGCCATCACTCCCCCAGTAGCCCCAGTCGTAGTCAAATACAATGAAATCTTGTCAGCCATCGCTGCTGGTGCAAGGTTAATGCCTTCCACTCCATACCTCTGCACGAAGCGTGCTGGTATAAATTTGCCTTCACATTTAGAGGGCAACAGTACGTCTTCAAAAGAACGCCACAGGGTTTCCATTCAAGTCCTAGCATTTGCCATGCCAGCTTCACGATCTCATGTCCTGTCCTATGTGGATGACATTCTGGTACATTCAGACTCAGAAGAAAAGACTAGGGACATCACCTGTGAGGTTTTAGGAATCATAAGAGACACGGGTTTCAAAGCCAATCGGGAAAAGGCTCAATTGGTCACCACTGAGGTCAAATACCTAGGGCTTTGCCTGGGAACTGAGGGTCACACTCCCGACGTCCAGCGAGTAGAGGTGATTGCTAAGCTGCCAGCCCCTACCGATGTGCACTCCCTTCATTCGCTCCTGGGCACTTTCAACTTTTCTCGAGACTTCATCGAGTCCTTTGCCGCCAAGACAAGACCCCTGTATGCTCTCTTGAAAAAGGAATGCCCAATGGGAATGGGGCCCTGCACAGCAGCAAGCATTCACACAGCAAAAAGAGGATCTGATGAAAGTGCCAGTGCTAGGTCATCCAAATATGTCCAAGCCCTTCCTCATACAGTTAGCTACCTCTGACAGGAGTATCAGAGCAGTTCTGTCCCAACCTCTAAATGGCACTCAGCGCATTATCGCTTATGCCTCCCACAATCTGGACCCACACAAAGCGAAATTCACTCCCTGCAAGAAAGCGTGCCTCGCAGTGGTCTGGGCGTTAACACACTGGGAATTTATGATAGGAGGCGCCCGTGTAATCATCCAGACTCCCCACACACCACTTAAATGTATTTTGTCTGGGAAAGTCCAGAATGGCCAAGTATCTAACGCTAGGATAGCCAAATGGACTGTTTCCCTGGTGTCACGTGGGGTGGATTTCCAAAAACAGCCACAAGAACCACCAGCTCCATATGGCTTAATTGTTATGGGAGCCACGCACAAGTGCCCTCTACCACCAATAAATACTGTAAATTGGCCAGTTGAGCGGGGAGCTTCTCTTGAAGAAGCACTACTACAAGGATTTACTTGTTGGTTTTGTGATGGATCCTCGATGCACGTGGATGGTAGCCCTAGAACTGGCTTTGGAGCGATCTGGGTGTCAGACTCCTTCTCCCTTCAAGGGAAAGCCAGACCGCACTCCAGCCAAGTGGCGGAAGTAGAAGCTCTGCGTGCTATACTGAAGCACAAACCGATTAGCAATTTACACCGATTCAGACTGGACGGCCAAAGCTGCCAGCGTGTGGCTCCCAATTTGGCTCCAAAATGACCTAAAAACCTCAGATGGGAAGCCCATTACCAATTTGGAGAAGTGGGTCCAAATAGCCGCACCAATTGAGGAGTGAACTGCTCCAACATGGGTTGCTCATGTCAAAGGATACCAAAAGAAGGGTTCGGCTACATGTATTTGGAATAATCAAGCAGATGCCCTAGCTAGAGAAGCAGCTTTCCAGGACGATGGGGCTCCCATTGCCCTCATCAATGTCAATCTCAAGCAGCCCCTCATTCCTCCTACCTTCGATTTAGGGATGCTGCAAAAGGAGATCCTGAAATATATGAGCTAGCCAGGAAGGGAACTGATGATTCTGGTCGGTTTAAAATAGAGCAGATCGAGGGAGTGTTTTGGGCTGTGGATGCCAGTGGTCAGCATCATTGGATAGTACCTACAGACCTCCATGGGGACTTGATCCAGTTCGTACATGAGCAGGGGCACCGTGGATGAGAGGTTACGTTAGACAGGGCTTGAGAAACCGGGTGGTGGCCTCAGCTCAAGCAGGATGTAGACCAATGGGTGGACAACTGCTTGGCTTGCACCATGGTTAATGCTGATCCCTCTGGACCTAAGGTTCTGATCCAACACCAGAGAATCGAGGGCCCTTGGTCCTGCATCCAGATAGACTTCATAGGACCCCTCCCTACAACACCAAGAGGGAACAAATACTGCTTCATAGTAATTGATCCCTTTGGTAAGTGGATTGAGGCTTTCCCCTGCCGCAACAACAACACCAGCACTGCTGCACACTTATTGTTTAACAATATTTGGTCACGCTGGGGGGTCACGTGACCTTGACTCCGATATGGGGGGTCCATTTCACTGGGGAGGTAACTCAAGACTTCTGCAAGGCCTTTGGAATAAGGCAGTGATTCCATATCGCTCATCATCCCCAGAGTTCAGGCCAGATCGAACAGACAAACCGCTCCTTGTCCTAGTCTCTGGAGTGGCAGAGAACAAGCCCGCTCCCTCCTCTACTTGACATCCCCTCAAATATTTAAACATGGCTACCATGTCCCCTCTTAACCTTCTCTTCTGCAGACTAAACATAACCAGCTCCCTAAGCTGTTCTTCATAGGGCATGGCTTCCAGACCCTTCACCATTTTGGTTGCCCTCCTCTGGACACGTTCCAGCTTGTCAATATCCTTCTTGAATTGAGGTGCCCAGAACTGGACACAGTATTCCAAATGAGGCCTAACCAATGCAAAATAGAGTGGTACCATTACCTCCCTCGATCTAGACACCATATTCCTATGGATGCAACCAAGAATAATGTCAGCTTTCTTGGCTGCCGCATCATACTGCTGACTCAAGTTCAGCTTGTGATCTATCAAGACTCCTAGATCCCTTTCACACGTACTGTTATTCAGCCACACGTTCCCCATCCTATATTTGTGCTTTCCATTTTTTCTGCCTAAGTGCATGACCTTACATTTCTCTCTGTTGAAATTCATTTTGTTAGCTTTGGCCCAGCTCTCCAGTCTGTCAAGGTCATTTTGAATTTTGATCCTGTCCTCTGGTATATTAGCAACCCCTCCCAATTTGGTATCATCTGCAAATTTGATGAGCATGCCCTCCACTCCTTCACTGAACAGCACTGGGCCCAGGACAGAACCCTGTGGCACCCCACTAGTCACTTCTCTCCACAATGAAAAGCAGCCATTCATGATCACTCTTTGGGTTTGGTTGGTCAACCAATTACAAATCCACCTAACGGTAGCCCTGTCCAGTCTGCATTTTACTAGTTTCTTTGCAAGAATGTCATGAGGAACTTTGTCAAAGGCCTTACTGAAGTCAAGATATGCTACGTCTACAGTATTCCCTTCATCTATCAAGCTTGTAACCCTATCATAAAAAGAGATAAGATTAGTCTGGCATGACTTATTTTTTAAGAAATCCATGCTGGCTTTTACTGATTATGGCATTGCTTTCTAAGTAATTACAAACTGACTGTTTAATGATATGCTCTAGGATCTGCTCTAGGATCTTTCCTGGTATTGATGTCAGGCTGACCAGGTGACAATTATTTGGGTCCTCTTTCCCCTCAAAAAGAGGAAACTTCTTGAAGATAGGGATGACATTTGCCCTCCTCCAGTCTGCTGGAACTTCTCCTGTTCTCCAAGAGTTCTGAAAGATTATTGCAAGTGGTTCAGAAATGACTTCTGCCAGTTCTTTTAATATCCTTGGCCCTGGAGACTTGAATTCATTTAGTTTAGCCAGATATTCCTGTACTACTTCTTTATTTATTCTGTGCTGCACTTCACTTGCTTCCTCACCTGCTCCCCATGCCCCAGGTTGGGTACTTTTATCGTTTTGGGAGAAAACTGAGGCAGGTATTGAGTAGTTCTGCCTTCTCACTTCCCCCCATTATTAATTGCTCATCTTCTCCATGCAGCGACCCTATCATTTCCTTGTTTTTCCTTTTGCTACAGACATATCTTAAAAAGCCCTTTTTATTGTTTTTAATGTCTCTGGCAAACCTGAGTTCATTCTGCACTTTAGCTTTTCTGACCTTCTCCCTACGTCTCTTAGCTATTTGCTTGCATTCCTCTTTGGTGGTTTCACCATTCTTCCATTTCCTGTATGTTTCTTTTAACACTTAGCTCAGCTGAGAGTTCTTTCATCAACCATTCCGGTTTCTTTAGAGACCTGACATTTTCCCTCCTTATTGGTACAGTTTTCAATTGTGCCTTCAGTATCTCACTTTTAAGAAACTCCCATCCATCATGAACTCCTTTCTCTTTTAGTATTCTTGACTACGGGATTTCAGGAAATAACTCCCTAAGCTTAGAAAAATCAGCTTTCTTAAAGTTTAGGATGCATGTCTGGCTACACTCGGTTTCTCCTTCCCACTGAATGACAAACTCCAAAAGAGCATGGTCACTCCCTCCTAAGGATCTCCCCACCTCCATCTCATCAACTAGGTCATCCCTGTTGGTCCCGATCAGATCTAAAATAGCTGATCCCCTTGTCACCTCTTCCACCTTCTGGACCATGAAACTGTCTGCAAGGCAAGCGAGGAACCTGTTGGACCTTACAGTCTTTGCAGAATTGGACTGCCAACAAATATCAGGATAATTGAAATCTCCCATTAACATGGCATCTCTCCTTTTTGAATGTGTGGTCATCTGCTCCAGGAAGGCCTCATCTAAGTCCTCAGGCTGGCCCGGAGGCCTGTAGCAAACTCCTACAATCACATCTCTATTGTTTCTCGCTACCTTAATTCTCACCCAGATCCTCTCGACTTGGCTTCCCAGATTTAAGTCATGGATCTCTTCATAGTTGAAAACATCCTTGACATATAAGGCTACTCCTCCTCCTTTCTTGTTTCGTCTATTTCTGCAAAATAGGTTATACTCTTCTATTCCTACATTCCAATCATGAGATTCATCCACCAGGTTTCAGTGATGCCTATTAAATTATATTTATTTTGTTGTACTAAGAGCTGGAGTTCATCTTGCTTATTCCCCATGCTCTGTGCATTAGCGTAGAGATACTTGAGACGATGTGCCCTTCATGGAAGTCCTGTACTAAAGTTACTTTCCCTCTCCCTGTTGGTCTCTAGTTCTACTTGGCCTGCCCTATCTATATCATTTGGGCTATTTTTTGCAGTAGTCACTGAATCCTTGTCCAGAATAATACTGTCCCCCTCTCCAGTCAAACTCAGTTTAAAGAGCTCCTGATCCGTTTTGCGAGACTGTTAGCAAAAACGTTCCAGCCAATAGCTGTAAGGTGCAGGCCATCCCTTGCCAGAAGACCATCTTCGTGGAAATGGAGGCCATGATCCAAAAATCGAAATCGCTCCCGGTGGCACCATCTTCAGAGCCAATTGTTGATCTCCACTATTCTTCTTTCCCTTCGTGGGCCATGTCCTTCCACAGGGAGAAGAGATGAAATGACAACCTGCGCACGAAGGTCCTTCAGCTTCCTACCCATAAGCTCGTAATCCTTCATGATGCAGTGAAAGCTGCACCTCACCATGTTGTTGGTTCCAATGTGAATCAAAAAAGGGGGGTTATGGTCAGCGGGCTTGACCAGTCTCGATAGCCCCTCCGTTATGTCATTGATTTTGGCCCCAGGGAGACAGCACATCTCACGATTGATCCTGTCTGGGTTGCAAATGGTCAGTTCCGTTCCTCTCAGCAAAGAGTCCCCAACCAGTAGAACTCGTCTCTTCTGAGGCTGGTCCGGGGTTACTCAATGAGCAGATCCCCTCAGGGCCGCCTGAACTTTCTGGTCGTGCTGAAACTGTTCATGCTGGTGCTGTTGGAGGCTGTTCTGCTGGTGTTGGGATTCCTGTTGCTGATGTTGGATTTCCTCTAGATGACGTTCCATGAGCTCTTCCTGCTGTTCCATTTTGTCATTAATAAGGTCAAGAACTTGGAAGCACTCTATTCTGCATTGGTTAGGCTTCATTTGGAATACTGTGTCCAGTTTTGGGCACCTCAATTCAAGAAGGATGTCGACAAGCTGGAACGTGTCCAGAGGAGGGCAATCAAAATGGTGAAGGGTCTGGAAGCCATGCCCTATGAAGAACGCCTTAGGGAGCTGGGTATGTTTAGTCTGCAGAAGAGAAGGTTAAGAGGGGACATGATAGCCGTGTTTAAATATTTGAAGGGATGTCATGTTGAGGAGGGAGCGGGCTTGTTCTCTACCACTCCAGAGACTAGGACAAGGAGCAATGGATTCAAGCTGCAGGAAAGGACATTCCACTTGAACCTCAGAAAGAACTTCCTGATGGTCAGAGCTGTCCGGCAGTGGAATATGCTGCCTCGGAGTGTGGTGGAGTCTCCTTCTTTGGAGGTTTTTAAGCAGAGGCTGGATGGCCATCTGTTGGGAATGCTTTGATGGATGTTCCTGCATAGCAGGGGGTTGGACTCGATGGCCCCTGGGGTCTCTTCCAACTCTATGATTTATGATTCTATGAAGCGATTTTGTAGCTTGAGAGTCTCCATATGGCACCTTGCCTTTCTACTCCTGCATGTCACATTCCTCCAAACATCTGTCTCCTGGTTATGTGAACTGGCTTCTTCGTCTGCTAGCTCCTCCATGCACTCTGTCTTCAGAAAGGTCCTCTCAGCCCTATCCAAGAGCTCCTCTCCCTCCCTAATAATGGGAAGATTTGAAATGCGTGGCTGTTGAATCTTCTCCTCCAAGAGGGCAACCAGCTTGCATTTGCTGCAGGTGTACCCTGCGACGTCTTGCAGCAGGAAAAGAAACATGCCACAGCTGTGGCAGGTGACTGCAGCAGCTCCCTCCCCCTCCATACTTGACAGCCTTCTGCTCTCTCCTCTGCAAATGCCCTCACAGTTGTTTTTGCAGCCCCAGGGCCCCCAGGGGTACATTTATTCCCTTTGTTCACTTAAGATAGTTCACAGAAGAAAAAATTTTCCATTACCTTATTCCCTAGCTATCCCTTGAGTCCCATACCACATTATTCAACACAGTTCTTCCAATCTTTCTAGGGGTCTTGGTTGGGGTGGGAGGACATAACAGGTTACAATTGGGAGAAAAAAATAGAAAGGGATTACGGTTGTGAAGAGAAGCTCGAAAATGTATCTTCTGTCAATTTTTATTTTAACTTATCTTAGGCCCTTATAGCACTACAGGATCATCCCAGCATGGGGACACATTGCTCCCAGTTTGCAATGTGTGCCTTCACACAATGTCATTCCTGTCCCACTGCTGTCATGTCCCCAGCCATCGCAATCACATGGTATACCATTACCAGAAAAAATCTGGTAATGGCTTCCCTTTGCATAACAATACCATCAGCCGTGGGAATGCATGACAGGCAGAACCACTATAAAGCGCTTCCTTCCAGAGAATAGCCCAGGAAGAGGCCAGCTATACTGTGGGAGGAAGGAGCATGTCCCAAACACCGCCCATCCACTGGCAGCTGACCAGGAGGAGTGTTCAGGTCCCGATGCCATCCCAGCAATGGCATTGCTAGGATTGTGACAGGACAACTTAGGATTGTAGCATAGTGCAGTAAGGGCTTTAGTATCCAAATCTAGATCTCTATTTATAGCAGGGTTAACACCTAGAGGGGAAACCACCATGGAATAACAGATGCTGTAAACCATACTCACAGGAAGGTGATGACAAACCTCTTCTGAATCAGTCTTGCCAAGAAAACCCTCTGATACACTCTTCATAAGCCACAGTAGAGTTGAAGGCACAGAACCACAAAGGGAACACAGCTGTTGGAGTACCTCTCCCAACAGCTCTAACTAGCATTGACAGTGGTGAGGGAGGATGGGAGTAACAATGCAATGGGATTTTGAGAGCCAGACACACCTTGTTCCTGATTTATAGGCTTATAGCTGTGCCTCATCCTTACTTTTAGGTTGTAAGCCTGCAAGCAAATCTGGGTCTTTTTGTCATTGTAGTAGTGTAGTACCATTTTGTTCTTTTTGTTTTTTGCTATATCACCTAGAAATTACAGACACTTAAATAAAAATAAATAAGGAATCTAGTTAACGTGTCAATGGTATCTGAAAGAACAACATTAACTTTCCATTTCTGACCTGCTGTTTCATACTCAGTGGGTTTCTATTATCCTTGTATGTGAGTCAACTGGCCACGTTCTTGGTTAATGCTAGCTTCACTACCTCCATTTCAGGCTGTGGCATCAGAGAAAGCAAAGTTTTGCTGGGCCCTCTAGGACAAGAAGAAAACGCTTACATTTAAACTTAAACATCCCTGTACAATCTTTTGCTGAGTTAAACAGCAAACATTGCATATTTGTCCAAGGGCTTTAGAATATGAAATCTTTTGGGCTACTTCAGGGCCTGTTGTCATAAAAGATCTACATCTCTATATGATTATAGAATGAAAAGGAACTGGCAAAACCATGTGTGAGTATTCCTTGCCTAAGAAAACCCTATATAAGTCATAGGGTCACCATAAGTTTTCAAGCAAATTGAAGGGACATACATAAACTATGAGCAGCATGCCCTTTGTCTCACCTACTACTTTTATCAACCATAAAACACAATTACTTATTTTGTTTTTTCACAAAGTCAGGAGTGCACAAAGAAATGCATTAAAAGAATGGGCATATTACAGAGATGACTTTATTTATACAAGTCAGCAAGGCAATCTTGCAACAAGCAACATAAATGTAACAACAGGTCCTTGTTCCAAGAAACTAACAATCCAGATTTCAGTGGGGAGAAAAGTGAAGGAAGAGACAAGATAACAAGGATGCACATGAACAAATTCCACATACTTCAGTTGCTGATGGAGATTAAAAGCCTCTTCTTCTAAAGAAGATTAAAGCCTTCATTAGAGAAGGAAAGTAGCATCTGATAGCTGTTCTAGAAAGGAGTTCCAAGTATAGAGAAAATACTGAATCTAATTAAACTAGAAGAACAACAATAACTCT
The DNA here is from genome assembly GCA_030412105.1 of Cyclura pinguis. Lineage (NCBI taxonomy): Eukaryota > Metazoa > Chordata > Lepidosauria > Squamata > Iguanidae > Cyclura > Cyclura pinguis. Next base: position 135,833,678 of record CM059601.1, read on the forward strand.
AAGTGAAAAGATGAAAGCTGAGAGTGATAAGTTAGTCTAGAACTTTCTCAAGCAATATACAAAGAACTTTTTGACATGTTTACACAACAAACAACAGCATTTTTATACAGCCAAGTATACAGAACCTTTGCTGGTATTGACTCCCTAAAATATGTACACTTTTATTGCCATACATTGTATGGAAGTAGTCGTTGCCAACCTTATTCCTTATACTTGCATAACTGAAGAAGTAGATGACATGCTATGATGACAGACAGTACTGAGCTTGACACTTAACATCAAGCTTTTAAACTTTGGTATGTTGAAGCAGACAGAGCTTTTAATGAAGAGTGTAATGTTTTCATTTTGTTTTAAGAGTCTTTTTCATGCTGCTTTTATCTAATTTTTAAACCTTTTTAAATTTAAGTTTAGTTTAATTGTGTTTTAACTTTTGTTTTTCATTTGTATTATGTTTTTAAAATATTGTACACCACCCTTGAATCCCATGCTGGAAGAAAGGCAAGATAGATAGATAGATAGATAGATAGATAGATAGATAGATAGATAAGACAAGTATCTCTTGAATTACTCTAAATTTCCATTTTAAAATCATGTTAAGGTAGGGACTTCAAAGACATAACAGAGCTATCAAAAATGCTGATGTAAAATTAAGGAAACCCATTCTGTCTCCTGTCTTAGAAGGGAGGGACCACCACAGAATGAAAACTGCCATGCTGCCACACATCTACCAGAAAGAATGAGTGGCTGTCCTTAATTCATAAATTATTCTGCAGTCCCATTTTGCTTTGGTTCAAGCTTGGTTCAAGCACAAACTAAGAAGTCAGCTGCCAAGAAACAGTGATTTCTGAGTGAGGGTAACCTGGGATTTCAAGAAAGAGTTCAGATGCAAAACCATGAACACTATATATATATATATATAATAAAAACAAAATTAACTGGCAAGTCTTGATACTTCCAGGGACATTTCTCTTTTCTGGATATGCCCTTTGTCAGAGAATGTTTTTACATGCACTTTTACTTGCTGCTATTACTTGCCATTATATTTTCGTTGGAGTCAGAAACCCTCCACAGCTGCTGCAAATCACCTAATGATGTTAACAGTACTTCCCTTCTACCTGCCCTGCCATAGGAGATACTCAAGAAAATATATTAGAGAATCCCAGAATCCATTATGTAGTGAAAGCAGAATAACTATTTCAGATTGGTTTGAACTTCATGATTACTGTGCCGAACTGTTTCCCTAGAAGTGAATAAAATTCAAAGTTACTCACATTTGATAATAAAGGCTGCAATCCAGCTGCCTCTTACTCACAAGAAGTCTCCTTGACTCAGCAGGAACTACTGGCAAGCCAGAGGTTTCAGAACTGAACCTTAAGGCAATCTGCTCTATTCATTCTCTGCATGTGAAAAAACAAAATACCACTAAACAGTTCAAAAGCAAAATACTACTTTGTTTGCTCATTCTATAACATACATATAAAAGTACCAATACATAGCTAGATTTCTGAGAAATCCAATCATAGATGGAAAATGAATCATTTAATTACAAGTCCTTAAGTAGACAGGACTGCAAAATACAAACCCAGTTTTTCTTGAATATGGCCTAAAAGGAGAGGAGCAGAATCAAATTCTGGGTATTATAAAAATAAATTTCTGGAAATAAATTAAACAACTAGGTATCAAGTAGAATTCTTTTCTGTCAGTTACAGCTACTCTCTGTGTGTGCACCTGTGTATTTTCAAAAGAGAGCATGCACACATGTAGAACGCATTTGCAAATATTTTGGATGTGGATATATTGAAAGAAAATCTACATATTATTTGTTGTTCATTGCAAAGTTTAGAAAATTCATTGAAAGACTCCTTACAGATTGCAAGCGTTATCAGAAAGCTGAGAGCACAGTTCACATGAAAAGAATGACTGTTTTATCAATTAAATTGGAACTGAGGTTCTTTATTGGATACCACCATGGTTTCATAATCTTCAGGTAAGACACTGAACACAGGCTTGTACCATAATAAATGTAATAGTCTTTAAGAATAATTTGACACAGTTCAGGGTATCTAATTTTAGGAAGGATATAGACAAATAGGTTCAGAGATAGGTAACAAGGATGATAAGAGGTATGGAGAATAACACCTAAGAGGAAAGATTGAGAAAGTCGGGCATGCTCAGCCTGATGAAAAGAAGACTGAGGAGTGACATAATTCCACTTTTTAAATATCTAAAGGGCTGTCACAGAGAGGAGGGTAGCTGCTCTTGCGGGTAGGAACAGCTCTAATTGTTTGAAGTTACAGGAGGGGAGATTTAAGCTGAACATTAGAAGGAACTTCTTGGCAGTGAGAGTGGTCTGACAATGGAATCAATTACTTAGAGAGGTAAAGGGGTCTCTTTCTCTGTATGTCTTCATAAAGAGACTAGACAGCTACCTGCTGCTAGCTGGATTTCCTGCACTGAGCCAGGGGTTCAACTCAATGCCCTATGGGACTATTTCCAATTTTATGATTCTAAGGTTCCACAAGGCTCTGTTGCTTTTCCTGCAAGAAATTGACAAAGGCGTCCCTTCCAAATGATGATCTGAAAGACTATGCTAGATTCAAATCCAAATCTGCATCAAATCGACTTGAAGACGCACAACTACAATGCTATAACTGGAAATCTCCTGTCTTTAAAAAAGGGCACCACCTGCTTGGCTTCAAGCCTGGCCCAAAATAATTCCAGCATCAAGCAGAGGAAATTGTTGCAGGCCAGATTAATTTTAATTGGCAACTTGTCAGCCTGTGCATATACCATTAAAATGTTAATATATCATTAAATATGAACATATAACCTGGTAAATCTTATATTTGGTAAAATATGGATCCTAAGATTCATGACAGTGTCTGTCCATTTACTATCTTGTAATAAAACAAAGGAAAATGCTTGTTTAGATTTCAAGCCTGGGAAGAATGCCAGATGTTCCTTTAAATAATGTAAACAAAAACTATAAGGGATGACCTCAGGTTACTCTGCAGGTCAGTACATTAGAAGTACCTGGCAACAAGTAATAGGGTGTATACTAAAAGTGAAGTGTGCACTAGTCTCAAGTGTACCGAACAAAAAGGTAAGATGTAAACCTGATTGGGTGACCAAGTATGCATCAGGAGAGAATAAAAAAGCTAAGTTAGAGCCACATAATTAGACTGCTTAGGCATGCCTCCACTATGGGAAGAGAAGGAAATGATGTAGCTTTTCAAAGAAAAGTTCCTGATAAGCCCTCATCTATGTGATAGATGAGGGGTCAGAGAGTTAAGAGCAATTTATTTTGCCTGAAACAGAGACTTTACAGCTAGTGCTGTGATAGATGAGGGGTCAAAGACTGAACAGCAATCTATTTTGCCCGTGTCTCCACCATCTGAAAGACAAGATGAAACAGAGACTCTACAGCCACTGCCTGAGGGAGAAGGGGTTAGTGATAATTTTGAGGAATTAGATTCACCTTTGCCTCCCAGTCCTCAGTCACACAGATGCCAAAAAAAAGAGTAGCTCGGAAGCAAGCAGTTTCACTGAGGCTCAGAAGACAGGAGGCTGAGTAGGAACACCTGTTTTCCCTGCTATTTAAGTCTGTCGTTGTGGCTTCCTTTTTGCTTTGGGCAAATTGCTGTCCCAGCCCCCTTGACCTTTGCATTCCTGCTCTGTGACTGTGTGAACTCTGACATTTTTGACTCCTTGGACTGGACTGACATTGGGTTTCAGCTCAGTACTCTTCTGGAGAGCAATCTGGGCTCTCCCTGTTTCCTCCACCTCCTTGGCAAGTACTGTCCTATTTCCTCCCTTCCTGACAGATAACCATGGGCTAAGAGTTAAACTCTGACACTCTAAAATACTGTTTCTGTCAAGACTAGGAGATATATCCTTACATGTGATTAGTGCAGTTAAGACTTGCTTAAAAAGTGCTCAAGTTTTAACCCTTGAATTCCTTTGTTAGCCAGAAGCCTGTTAGAGTTGTAACATTCCTCAAACAGATAAGATTGGCATGGATTGGCTACATTTAAAATGGCTAAGAATATGGTAAGGGACAAGATTATGAATATATAAAAGCCTTAAGGAATTGTCTGTATAATGACTTAGCAGACATGATAGAGAAGCTGATTATGATGCTACAAGGGAGCCTGTTACATGTTAACTAGTTTAGAAGGCTGATGTCCTTCCTTACATGTATTGCTTATTGCCAAGCCTATTAAAGAACTGTATAGAGAGATAAAGTTCCTATGAATGTCCTGAGGAATGTGATGTGATGGCTATACGAATTAATATGTCTTATAGGTAATATAATGGAATAATAGTGACCTACATATAATGTTATGGAATATAATGAATTAGAAGTGCCCAGACATTGTCTGTGTCCTGAAGAGAATGTATATGTATGCATATATCCATATCCATGAATGCTTATAATAAATTACCTAAAAGAGAATCAAGGGTCTATTCATTCCCATGTAAATATCCTGAAACTCCAGGACATGAAAACGTTTAAATGGAATGTTCATGGTAATCTAACCTGTCTTGTTTAACCATTATCATAAACTGGGTGACTGGAAATTGATAAAGATCACACTGGAAAGAGACCTCTCAGTCTAAGAGATAGGGGTGAGGACATCTGATTAAAGATGCACACAGTTGTGTTGCATATGTGCCATCCTAAGCATTCATACTATACAGTTCCATTGACCTCAGAGAGACCTGTTTCTGAGTAGACACATTAGACGAATCTAAGTAATTTAGGAATTTTTAGTTTACATGGTGAACTACAGCTGGACTACAGCTCTGAAGACCAGGGTTCAGATACCTGTTCAGCCATGAAACCCATTGGTTTCCAGGTCACACTTTCTCAGCCTCAGACAAAGGCAAAGGCAAACCCACTCTGAACAAATCTTGCCAAAAAAAAAAAACATGATTGGGTCACCTTATGGTTGTCATAAATCAAATACAACTTGAAGGCACACAACAACAAAGTTTACATGGCAAGAGATTCTGGCAGAAGATTAGGAAAGGTGCCTTTTCTTAAAGTATAAATAAATCAGAACAGAAAGACATTTTTTAAAAAAATCTAAATGAAAGATCTGGAATTTTTGGTCAGTCAATGGATATCAATCAATATATTAAGAAGTTAAGAAAAGCCATTCTGCATCAGACCAAGCAATCAATTATTTGAGCCCTCTGTTCCTACAGTAGCCAAACAGTTGTCCAGGAGGCTTGCCAGAAGAACATGAATGCAAGTGTGCCTTCCACCTCACACTCCCCAGCAACTGATATTTAGAGGCATGCTCTCTCTATTAGAAATGATATACAACCATTCTGACTAGTAACCATTAATTTATCTGATCTTTTAAAGTTATTCATGTTGGATCCATGAGCATGACCTGGGACAGTAAATTCCAGTTTAACTAAGTTTTGTTTGAAGAATTCCTTCTTATTATCTGTGCTGAGTATCTCACACTTTAGCACTGGTTGATGACTATGCGCCTAACACTGTAAGAGAGAGAAAAGTTTCTCTTTATCTACTATATTTGTAGCATGCATAATTTTTATTCGTCTCTTCCATGTCTAGATTTATTTGCTTTTTCTAAGTTAAACAACCCCAAAGAGATGGAAGTTGCTCCAGTCCCTTAATCAGTTCTTTGCCACATTCTTCACTTTTTCCAGTAATACAATATCCTTTTTCAGCTGTACACAATATTCCTGATGTGTTTGCACTGTTAATTTGTATAAGGAAAGTATGGTACTAGCAGTTTTTATTTTCTAAAAACTTGCAGATATATTCATACACTCCAACTTTTCCACATTTTTTCATGTTTCAACCTGGAATTGAATAGGATTTAATTAGCCTTGTTTCCACTACATGTACACAAGATACTCAACATTGTGAAGGTAGAAAATACTTTTATTGTGGCACAAAAGTTTAGTAAACAAACAAACCAAAAAAACCTGTCACTTGTTGGTTGTGTAAGTATTCACCAACTTTACTGTGGCATCTAAGTATGTCTTGGTTCTACAAAGACATACAAGTAATTGAATGGAATCCACCTCTGTGCACTCCCAGTGCCATATGATCGCAGATTAAATACTGCTGTTTCTGGAAGATCCAAAGGTTTTTCTAAAGAAACAGCATCACAAAGACCAAGAAAGTATCAAAACAAGCCCAAGATAAAGTTGTGCAGAAGGACCAATCAGGGCTAAAAAAATACATATATCCCGAACTACGAACATTCCCCAGACCACTGTTTAATCCATTGTTACAAAAAAGGAAAGAACGTGTCTCAACTGTGACTCTGGCTAAAGAAGACTGTCCTCCTAATTTCTGAGACCAAGGCCCTTTCTGCACCGTACTTTATCCTGGTGGTGTCCTGTGTGGATCCCAGTAGCGGAGTGCAACAGGAACACTCCCCTCTGCACCAGCTGCCTCTGTGATCCAGGAAGCACAATGGCCCCACCTCTTCCTGCAGCAGCACAGCTGGGCACTTTTCCAGGCTGCTCTGGGGCAGGAAGTACAGCCATTGTACTTCCAGACCCTCTGCACACCAAATAAGTCCAGGACGGTGGTGCAATCTCAGGCTATTGACAGGGAAAACCTGTCAATGATTTAATTTGGTTCTTGCTGATCTCTCTCTGCATGTACAAGGCTGTGCAGCTTCCTTGGCTCCCTTTCCCCAGCATTCTTTTTCTGTTAAAGAGTCTTCATAGTCCCAGCCACCATGCATCAGCCTGAGAATACATTCCTTCCAAATACCTCCCAATCATCAAGCCCCTGCCATTTCATTCCCATTGAAGGTTCTCTCTTAAAAGGAAAGGAAAGGAAAGGAAAGAGCAGATGCTTGTTTTTCAAATGGATTGGCTCACTGGATGGGAGAAAGCATATACACAGTAGAAAGGAAGCGCTGAGCAATTTCAAACTTCCCTTTGGCATCCCTCAATTGCTTAGAAGTTGCTTTCTCCCCTCCACATGTCTATCTGTGCAATGTTTGTCCACTCCCCAGCCTCCTTGCAATCTCTCTCACATATACTTCAATCTCTTGCACTGAAAAAAAAAATGGCAGCAGGTTTCACTAACTCCAGAGGCTGATTAAGAAAGAAAAAAAGACTGGCTTTTGAAAGGTAGCTGTTACAAGAAAGGAAGCAAAACTGGTGTGGATTTCTTTTGAAGACAGAAAAAGACAGTTTCTCCCTGAACAAGTGGTTCTCAAACATTGGTTCTCCAAGTGTTTTGGGCTTCAAACTCCAGAAGCACCAGACAGCTTAGGGAGGACCAAAGCTTGAGAACTACTGTCTTAAACCTTTTAATCCTTCTTTTGAAAACTGATATTTACTGTGCATGAGTAGGGCTTTTTTTTTTTTCAAGAAAGAGACCCATTAGATATTTGTGCTCTTATGAGGATGCTATTAGCCCTTATTAATTATGCTGGAGGCACAGACAGCCACAGACTGCTGGGTGACAGAGTAGTTTACACATCTTCAGAAATAAAATTGTTTCTGATTCTTTTTGACCAGAAGAATTCATTTTGGCTGCAAAACCCAGAGATAATTTATGCCTCCATGCTTCCTTCTCTCACATACAAACATAGGGAAGGGCTCTCCTAGCAGCAAACTGAGCCAGAAACATCCAGAGAACAGGATAATAGTATGTGCCAGGTGACAATCATTCACAGTCTATCCCTCTCTCTCTCTATCTCACACACACACACACACACACGCACGCGCACACACAATCAGCAGCACTGTTTTTAATGTTGCCATACTGTTAGTTGAGAAAACATGCTAATTTCTAAAACAGCTGACAACAACCTGTCTCTGATAAGAAAAGAATCAGGGCTACAGAAAGAAGAAATGCCCAGTCCCAAACAAATTCCTCTAAACATCTGCTGTTACTAAAACTATTCTGAAGACCCTTTCATGCAACATAATTGTAGCATTATGAATCTACTTTGACTGTCATGGCTACATCCTTAAGAAGCCTGGGATTGGGAGTTTGAGGAGCAGCATTTTTAATCCCCAGCCAGGGAGCTCCTCAGATGCCTCTGACCAAACTACCAATGCCAGGATTCCACAGGATGCAGCCAGAATATTAAGTGGAATCCTAGTGCTAAAATAGTGTAGTGTAAAAATACTTTTCCTCTTTGAACAGAAAATAGGTTCAAACATGTGTAAAAGATACATTTCTAAAACAAGTGGACTGCCTTTCAAAAGCAAGAGATTTCATTTGGTCCTAGATGGTCCTAAAATAAACACATTGACTGGAACACAAATAAACACAGTGACTGGAAGTAAATACCTCATTGGCATTCAGATGACCAGCGTGCAAAATGTGTGAAAGACAAGAAAAAGTTATGTATATCTGCATTTGTTTGTATTTAGGATTTGTATGTGTGTATTTGTTTGTATTTAGGAGCGTTCTCCAATCTTGCCATCCATGGTTACAAAGCCTGTGGTCTACTTTCTCTCCTTGAAAGAATAGCTCCTATTGCTCGTTAGGAGGGAGTTCTTCAGCACATCTGGTTTCTTCCACCAATATGACCTTCGGCCAGCAAATGACCCTAGCCAAAGGTCTGAACACAACCTTGCTTTAAAACAGGTTGCAGAGCACTCTTATTGGTTGGGATAGATTGCACTGAAGTCAGAGCCTCTGAACAGTGGCAACTGGTGGTTTTAGTATGAATTTTGAAGAAGCTCTCCAAAGTGCTGAACCTTAATCCAAAACAGATTCAGCTCCTTAAAAGCTGTATCAAAAGCCCAGAGAATATCCCACCAACAGTAGCTACCAGTTGCTACCGCCTCTGAAGAATCCAAAGTATTGCCAGCCTTGCATCAGCAGGACAGAATGGAGGTGCACTGACCTCCTCTTCCATTTTCCATGCTTGTTCCCTCTTCCTTTAACTGCTTCTATCCCTCTGGTGTCAGTGGTATGAAATGAATCATACCAGTTCCAGGGCAGCCATGGCTTCCCCGCTTCCAGCAGCATATTAGGAACATACCACAGAACACTTACAACCTGCTCCCTTTTTCCCAGTGTCAAACTTTTGGCATTGAACAGGTAAGGATCTCAGACCGGGCGGGATTTAGATCCCCCCTGTGAAGGTAGTCTTCTCTCCTCACTCATGGAAGAAGAAGGTCAAATTAAAAAAAAATCCTAGGATTTTGAGATATCCTCCCCAGGACTGTGTGACTGTCATAGGAATGTCAAAGCGAACCATTTTTTCACTGGAGACTAATGGAGACCATGAGGCAAGAAGAATGCACACCCCAGCTTTGCATGCTCTCCTGGCATTAAATACTCTGTTCCCTCCTTTAATGCAGCTGAGCTACTCACGGTCATCCTTCTTAATTACAGGAAAGACAAATTATTAGTGTCCATACGACCTCACAGTCCTATATCATTTTTACGGTGTATATGCTGCCCCAAGGCTGAAGACACTTTAATAGATAGTAACAAATTAAACAGAATCAATTAATTTTATTAGGTCCTGATCCATAATTCATTTGAGCAATAGATTTCAAGCTGATGGGCAACGGTTTCTCATATATGGTTTTACAGAACAAAAATATACAGAAAAAATATGTTCTGAAAATTACTTGAAATACTCAGTCCACTTACTGAATGCAATATAATAGAGTACATATCAGGATATATATTCATACAGATTGCACAGGCAGATTTGAATAATTCTTCAGTTTTAAAAGCCGTAAGTTCTAATAGTTTTAAAAACCAAGCACTCAGTAATTCCTGATAATTTTTTGAACGAAGAAAAAAAGACTTTGTCCACTCAGTTAATGGGAACTGCATATGTGCTGCACAAATCTGTCTAAATTACCAAAGCTTTTTTTAAAAAAAAATGTCATAAATGGATAAATAATCCTAAATTAATGTATCTTCTAAATGTGTACATACATTTGAATGGATAACATACAAAGTAACTAACAGTCTGAAGCAGAGTTGCACTTCTGTACATTTCTGTCCCAGGTTTTTCCTTTTCTTCACACAATGAGTGGTGTGATACACTTAATTACAGTATGAGATTTAGAAATAATATGATTTCATAATACTGATTCCATAATACTGAACTGCCTTTACTATTACCTATTACCATAGTAAGGCAATGAAAATCCAATCCAAGGAGACTACTGTTTCTTCCCTCCTCTGATATTTATATATCAACCCAAGTACCAAAATTGAAATCAGAAGAAATACATCTATTAATTTAGATTTACATTTACATTTAGACTGTGTACATGTGTGCATTGTCAATAATATAAAGACTCTTCAGTCAAAATCACATAAGAAAAGATTTTTAATTATTAAAGCAGACATTGGTGATCAATGCAACCATGGATTGATTACTCACCTGGTGATTTCATGTAATATTGCTCAATATCAGACATGTCCGTATTCAGTGCACACTTGAGATAGTTGAGGATAACTTTTCTACTGAAGTAGTACCTCATACCCATTAGAAAGATGGGTAAACAGCAGGTCAGCAGCAAGGACTTGGTCACAACAAAGCACATTACTATGGAGATAAGGAAGAGAAATAAACGATACCTGTCAGAAAAGAGAATTTAGTGTTGATTTTGGAACATAAACCCGTAAGACACAGATATTATACAGCATCTATTATAGTAAAAAAATTTCACAATGTATTTTATAATATTTATATGTATTATTTGTTAATATAATAGGTCTTGTAAAAAGAAAGAAAATCTGTTTCATTCATTTAAGATTTTTTTAATTTTAAAAATTAACAGCCTGGCACCATCTCAAGCCAGACGTTTATTCAAAATTATTCAAAAATTATTTTAAAAGTATTCATATTTTCACTGGTTGAAGGTCACCAGTCATGTGCATGAGTTATTAAATAGAGCTGGCAGTCTTATGAAATAAGAGCATGAGAACCAAAGCAGATATTACTTTACAGATGTAAAAAACCACTAAATGTTTATTCTGTTTTCCTAGATTAAGCACAAAGTTCTAATCTGGTTAGGACCCTAGTGTGAAGGATGTGGAGCTTTAACCCCACCTACTTCAAGTTCATTTACCCCTATGCTATTGACCTGATCCAGCCAGCAATGCCTTTAAAGTAATTTTTGCTCTTGCCCAACTAAGCTCAGAAAAGGGACTTCTTTAGCTACACTTAGCATTGACAGATCTGTCAGTTTGCTTCGGAAGAAATGTGGAGAAAAAAACCCTGACATTTCTAGCAGCACAGTGGAAGCATAATACAATCAGCAGGTCAAAGAAACAGCTAGTTAGACCAAATTAATATGGCAAAGTTCAGCCTCAGGTCCTATCACAGTTTTTCCACACAGTCTCTTGGTGTGGGGTTCTCCCCTCAAGCAGTCTTGCAGCTGCCACCAAATGTGGGGATTTTTCTACACTTATGCCACCAACTGTGGGGGTTCTCCTCTGGAAACCATACCACTGTCACCAAATGTGTGGTTTCTACTTCTTAACCCACCAAATGTGAAGACTGCCACAGTGCCTACTGCAATAATTGTGTCATGTCATGCTCTCTCCATACCATGTTATTGTATATGGGGTGTGGGAAATGTGTATGCATGTGGAATGTGCTGAGTATGACAGCGATGTATGGGAACAAAAAGTTCTTTAAAGGCTGTTTCTGTTGTCAGCCCCTCGTCCTTCTTAAAATTACACTGATATTAATTGGCAAAGTCAATGCTTGGGTGCTCAGCATTGCTTTCCAGCATTGTTATGCTCTTTAACAATATTTCTTATACTGAGCAGATAACATGTGTGATTCAGGTTTCATTGTTGATTCTTAACTGAAGGATATAGCTGGCAACAATGTATCAGGACTTTAAATGAATATTGTTACTTGACTTCTGAACATGTGCTGTGTGCTCCATATGATCATTGCCCCAAAGTTATAAAAACCCCTCCATTTAACAATAAAGGATCCTTCTCGTTGCTAGTGTAAGAAATGGTTTTGACAGCATTCTTTCTGAGGGGGAGAAGTCCCTTTAGCCAAATCTGGGGATCTTTCCAGGCTAATTTAGGACTCAACTGCAACCATGTTGACTGCTCAAAGGGTCTGTGGCAGACCTTTTTAGATCTCGCCCCACATTTTTATGAGGGGTCGGGGTAACCCAAATGCTGCCAGCACAGACATCATGTCTGAATCTTATCTTTCATATGGATAAGCATTCTCAGAGGCTAAAAGTGTACAAAAACAAAAACATTTCTTTATTCACAGAAGCTAAATATTGCAAAGCAGAATAATGTTTTATTATATGTTTTAAACATTACACATTCTCACTCATCTCTAGCTAATTCACATCCTTAAAAACAACTAATCTATTCCTAAACTTGACTGACACTTTTCATAAATCCTACATTTCCTCTCACATAGACTATCCATGTCCCTCACTAATCCCAACTCCCTACCTAAAATTAAAACATCAACTGTCTAACTTCCATTCACCAACAATCATTCCAATCACAAGATTTCCTGGGACAATAAATATAAGTTCTTCTTTTTTTACCTTACAAGGGCATCCTGAATACTTTTGTTCCTACCGTAACTTCATAATGCAGTATTTCTGCTACATTCTTCACAACACAAGTACTAAATAATCCTACAGTTTTAAAGCATATACATTTTTCTTTGGAAATACTTTTTAGTATCCAGACACAGGAAAGAACTCTCCAAGGCTCTGCTGCTAATATTTTTCAGGGAGGAAAAATAAAAGAGGGACAAGGAATAGTTTCTAAGATTTTTGAGCTTTAAAAAGGAAGGGGAACTGGAACCGTAATACTGGTTAGATTACTGAGGTTAAAAAAAAAAAGGAAAAGCAGAAAAGCGGGTGACCACCATGGACTTCTTTTTAAATGTAGCCTTGAATGGTGCTTGCCTTCAGGTAGTAAATTTAGCAACTTTTCTTGTTAAATGTTAACTAGGCAAAATGGGTGTGGTTCTATATTCTCAGGTATTAAGTAAAACTAATTCAAAGACATACTGGTCAAAAAGAAACTGTCAACATGTCAGCCACAAAATTTATGCATGAAGTGGAAACCCTACTAAGCAATTCAATCTACAAAATTTAACAGTAATATATCTTAAGTGCATGTTGGAAAAAGTTACAGAGGAAAAGGAATATAAAGAAGTTAATAATGTAACCAAAACCATGATCCACATTTTTCAAGATGATTTTTGATTGAAGTATGTATCCTTTAGAACCCCCAAATTTCTTCTTAAGGCCTTACAACTACATGCTATAAAGTTTATGGGGGGTAGGAATTGTAGACTAATTAATTATTTTTTGTAAACTTATTTGACTTTTTTTCTTTACTTTCTAATATTTTGTATAATGGCTGGCTGCTAAAATACAATTGATTGACTGACTGACTGATTGAGGGAGGAATATTTTTGACCTCCGATAAGCCATTGGGGAAGAAAAGTGGGATGGAGGTTATGTGGGGGATGTGTAATATTATGCAATAATATGTATTGAGGTGTTAAAGTAATAAAAACATTTTAAAATATGTCTAAGTAACTTTGAGCGTACCTTCTACCATGCTGTCCTAGACAAGAGTGCACAGAGACAATGGTAAATGGAGAGAGATCTCTTTGTTCTCTTTGTTGAAACATTCAATATAAGTTCGTAAAGTGTTTTCTAAGTGGACAGCAGGAATGAGGTGATGTGATCTTGAGCACAGCTGCAAGAATGTTTTGACTAGCTAGCCTCAGAAGGTCTTGCCCCGTCAACATGAGAAGGTTGCCTGCAGAAAAGGTGACTGGATCACCCCATAGGGTCTGGGGTGATGTTAAAACCTTAAAAAGGCTTGAGTATGCCACTATATTTTACCATTCGGGTCATTTGTTGTTGGTCACGTTGCTCTGCTGACCGATTTATGGACTGCATCTAGAAATGCTGCTGGTTTGTATGCTGATTTACTGTCTTGCTTATCCCTTCCTGGCATGCTGCCAGAAGCCCTAACTTTAACCTCAGTGTGCTTAACTAAATAAATAGCCCTGAGCTTATCTTTATGAGTCTCTGGAACTGTTTTTGGCTTGCCCGGAGTCACCTGGTTGCAGCTGGACATCACTGCTGTCAACACTCTGCACGTGCTATGAGGAGCTACCTTGTGCTACCCTGACAGGAATCACTGCTACAGTATTAGCCTTCAAATGTGGTATAAACTCTTATTTGCTCAGAATTACTGGAATTTTTTCTCTACTTGTCATGATAAAATCAGTTAGATTTCTAACATTTGATCAACCTAACCTGAACAACTCCATAATTCTAAAGCAATAAACTACCATAGTAAACAGTCAACTTCTCTGTACAGGTATATTTTTCAGGTCTTCTGGAAGCCTATCTCACAAAAAGAAGCCAGAGTTCTGTCACTAGACAAGATTAAATAAATCTCTTCTATGAGTTTTGAAAAATCTTATTTGCTTTTTGTGCCATGTTTGGCTAGTTTATCAGTTCTTTCCATGACTAGCTACAGAATCCTTTCTGTTCCTCTTAAATGGATAATTTTCAAATTAAAGAGACATGGGAGATTCAATTAAGGGTTTCTTAATAGGTTGATCTTTGGGAGAGCAGTCTGATTTCCCCCCCCTTAAAGTCTTCCACGGATGCTTTAGGCTGCCCAGAAGCACAGAAAACATACACCTGATGCCGTTTTGAACTATTTTCAAAGGACATCTGAGAATTATGCAAGTTTCTTCACTGTATTTGTTCCTTCCTAAAGCTGATGTATACTGTCATTTACCCAGAACATGATATGGCGGCATCTGCTGCCGTTGGCCAAAGAATAGTGAAACACGTAGAACAATAACAATCCTAATGATCAAACGATGCCTCAAACATGGGTGACAAAAATGAGAGCTGCAAACATGAATCGCACACACAACATCTATGGTGACTTATTGCAATATGCTGCTGGAAAACTGATCGGATTCCACTCCCACCCCCAAGTATAAACAGAGAAGCCTAGGCAGTCAGGAAATGAAAACTTTATAAAAAAACATTCACCAATAAAGCCTTTCATGGGAAAATGGAAATATTTGCTTTCAGAATTAATTTATTGTGCTAAATATTAAATTACTAGATATTAAATTAAATTGCTTAGGGAAATATTAGGTGCCATCCTGTGGCCAGGCATACTAAAAGAGAAAGGAGTTTATGATGGATGAAAGTTTCTTAAAAGTGAGATATTGAAGGCACAGTTTCAGAGAGTTCCATTGAGAAGAAAAAATGGGAGATGTCTAAAGAAACCAGGATGGATGTCTAAAGAACTTTCAACTGAACTAAGATTTAAAAAGGGCAATGTACAAGAAATAGAAAAATGGGCAAATCACCAAAGAGGGATTCAAACAAATACCCAGCAAGTGTAGGGGAAAAGTCTGAAAAGCTAAAGGCCAGAACAAGCTCAAGTTTGCTAGAGAGGTTTAAAAAAATAAAGAGCTTTTTTGGTTATGTCTGTAACAAAAGAAGAAGATGGAGAAAAAGGAGGAGAGGGGGGCTTTTTTGGTTATGTCTGTAGTAAAAGGAAAAACAAGGAGATAGTAAGGCCACTGAGAGAAGATGGTGAAGTGGTAACAGGGGACAGAGAAAAGGAAGAACTAATCAATTCCTTATTTGCTTCAATCTTTTCTGAAAAGAAAAATAGTGTTCAACCTGGAGAAAATGGAATGGATGATGCAATAGGGGAAATGCAGCACAGAATAGGTAAAGAGGTAGTACAGGAATACTTGGCTATTCTAAATGAATTCAGATCATCAGGGCCAAATGAACTACATGCAAGGGTATTAAAAGAACTGGCAGAAGTAATTTCAGAACCACTGGCAATAATCCTTGAGAGTTCCTGGAGATCAGGTGAAGCCCCAGCAGACTCAAGGAGGGCAGATGTTGTCATCATCTTCAAAAAGGGGGGAAAAGAGGACCTAAACAATTACCACCCAGTCAGCCTGACATCAATACCAGGAAAGATTCTAGAGCAGATCATTAAAGAGACAGTATGTAAGCACTTACAAAGGAATGCTGTGATCACCAAAAGCCAACATGAGTTTCTCAAAAACAAGTCATGCCAGACTAATCTGATCTCCTTTTATGATAGAGGATTTATTGGACTAAGAGAATGCTATGGATGTAGTGTATCTTGATTTCAGTAAGGCCTTTGACAAGGTCCCTATGATATTCTTGCAAACAAGGTAGTAAAATGTGAGTTAGACAATGCTGCTGTTAGGTGGATTTGTAATTGGGTAAGAGGTCGAACACAAAGGGTGCTCACCAATAGCTTCTCTTCATCCTGGAAAGAAGTGACTTGGGGGTGCCATAGGATTCTGTCCTGGGCCTACTGCTACTCAACTTCTTTATCAATGATTTGGATGATGGAATAGAGGGCATGCTCATCAAACTTGCAGATGTTACCAAATTAGGAGGGATAGCTAATACCCTACAGGACAGGATCAGAATTCTAAATGACCTTGACAGATTAGACAGCTGGGCCAAAACTAACAAAATGAATTTTAATATGGAGAAATGTGGGGTACTACACCAAGGAAGAAAGAATAAAATGTATAGATACAGGATGGGTGACACGTGGCTTGAAAACAGTACACATAAAAGCGATCTATCTAGGAGTCTTAGTAGACCACAAGCTGAACATAAGTCAGCAGTGTGATGCGGCAGCTAAAAAAGCCAATGTGATTCTGGGTATCATCAATAGGAGTATAGTGTCAAGATCAACAAAAGTAATAATACAACTCTATTCTGCTTTGATTAGACCTCACCTGGAATACTCTGTCGAGTTCTGGGCACCATAATTCAAGAAGGATATTGACAAGCTGGAATGTGTCCAAAGGAGGGTGACCAAAATGGTGAAGGGAGCTAGGTATGCTTAGCTTGATGAAAAGGTGGTTAAGAGGTGACATGAAACCATGCTTAAATATTTGAAGAGATGTCATGTTGAAAATGGAACAAGCTTGTTTTCTGCTGCTCCAGAGTCTAGGACACAGAGCAATGGATTCAAACTACAGGAAAATTTCACGTAAACATCAGGAAGAACTTCTAGATGGTAAGAGCTGTTTGCCAATGGAATATGCTGCCTCAGAGTGTGGTGGAGTCTCCTTCTTTGGAGGTTTTTCAACAGAGGTTGGATGGCCATTTGCTGAGGGTGTTTGAGTGTGTGTTCCCACATGGCAGGGGGCTGAACTCAATGGCTGTTGTGGTCTCTTCCAACTCTATTGTTCTATGATTCTACCAATATAGCAAGCACCTTGGCAGCTCTTATGTTAAATCCTGAAGTCATGATCAGATGATTTCCAGAGGAGAGAGCGGAAGGTTTGCTGTGTCTGAGAAGACATCCTGAACTGGGTGTTTTTTACAAGCTTTTGGGGCTGTGTTTGTTTTTTTGTTGTTTATCTGTTTACCCTGGCCGTGTGCTCTCCCTGAGCACATGGTCCAACTGACTAGCTAAGAGGAGGCGCTAGCAGCCATGAGATCTAACTGACTGACTAGCTAGGGGGAGGAGCTAGCAGCTGTTAGCTCTTTATATTTGCTTCCAGCGGTGACTGCCTTTGGCATGCACAGTTTGGTTGTACAAGTATAGTAAGAGTTCATTGCTTCTTGGGTTGCAGCCCTGCTGAGGCAGTCTGCCTGACCACAATGTCCAAGTGGGTTGGGCAGCTTAGGAGAGTAACTATAGAATTGCACCCTCAGTCCTGATAGTTTGACAATAAGAGCTTTGCAAACAGGGGTTTTGATGTAGGTTTTACTAGAGGAGTTTGAAGACAAAGCCCAGTTTTACCTTTCTACTTTAACTGTTTAGATTATCAAGTATGGAGAGTGGGGGAGCTGCTGCAGTCACCTGCAACAGCTGTGGCATGTTTCTTTTCTTGCCCCAAGATGTCGTTGGATACACCTGCAGCAAGTGCAAGCTCCTCTTGGAGCAGAAGGTTCGGCAGCCGGAGGCCTGGATTTATAATCTTCAGATTATTAGAGAGGGGTGAGGAGTTCTTTCATAGGGCTGAGAAAACCTTCTTGAAGACAGAATACATGGAGGAGCTAGCAGATGAGGAAATCAGTTCACAAAACCAGGAGACAGACGCTTGGAGGAATGTGACACAGAGGAGTAGAAAGGCCAGGAACCAAACAGATACTCTTGAGCTACAGAATCACTTCCAAGTTCTGAACCTTATTAATAACGAAGTGGAACAGCAGGAAGAGGTAATGGAACAACAGGAGGAGGTAATGGAAGATGAATTTGAACTCCTAGTACAACAAAATAAATATGATTTGATAGGCATCACTGAGACCTGGTGGGATGAGTCTCAGGATTGGAATGTAGGAATAGAGGGGTATAGCCTATTTTGTAGAAATAAACCAAACAAGAAAGGAGGAGGAATAGCCTTGTATGTCAAGGATGTTTTCACCTGTGAAGAGATCCATGACTTAAACCCAGAAAGCCAGGTCGAGAGCATCTGGGTAAAAATTAAGGGAGCGAGAAACAATAGGGATATTCTGGTGGGGGTTTACTACAGACCTCCAGCCCAGACTGAGGACCTTGATGATGCCTTCCTCAACCAAATGACTGCGCATTCAAAAAGGAGAGATACAGTAATAACAGGAGATTTCAATTACCCGGATATATGTTGGCAGTCAAACTCTGCCAAGACAGCAAGGTCCAGCAAGTTTCTTGCTTGTCTTGCAGACAATTTCATGGTCCAGAAGGTGGAAGAGGCCACAAGGGGATCAAATATTCTAGATCTGATCCTGACCAATAGGGATGACCTTGTTAATGAGGTAGAAGTGGTTGGATCTTTAGGGGGGAGTGACCATGCCCTATTGGAATTTGGCATTCAGTGGGAAGGAGAAGGTAAGTGTGTCCAGATACTCATCTTAGATTTTTAAAAAGCGGACTTCTGTAAACTTAAGGAGCTGCTGGCTGAAATTCCGTGGTCAGGAATAGTGAAAGAGAAAGGAGTTCAGGAGGCATGGGAGTTCCTTAAAAGGGAGATACCGAAGGCACAGTCTAAAACTGTGCCAATAAGGAGGAAAACTGGAAGGCATCTGAAGAAACCAGAATGGTTGAGTAAAGAACTCTCAGCTGAGCTAAGTGTTAAGAGAAACATGTACAGGAAATGGAAGAAGGGGGAAACCACCAAAGAAGAATTTAAGCAAGTAGCCAAGAAATGTAGGGAGGAGGTCAGAAAGGCTAAAGCACAGAACAAACTTAGGCTGGCCAGAGACATTAAACACAATAAAAAGGGCTTTTTTAAATATGCCCGCAGCAAAAGGAAAAAGAAAGAGGCAATAGGGTCGCTGCACAGAGAAGATGGCGAATTACTAACAGGGGGAAGAGAAAAGGCAGAACTACTTAACACCTTCTTTGCCTCAGTTTTTTCCCAGAAGGATACAAGCACTCAACCTGGCGGTTGGGGAGCAGGTGAGGAAGCAGGGGAAATGCGGCACATAATAGGTAGAGAGGTGGTACAAGAATACCTGGCCACACTGGATGAATTCAAGTCTCCAGGGCCAGATGAATTGCATCCTAGGATATTAAAAGAACTGGCAGAGGTCATTTCGGAACCGCTTGCTATAATCTTTGGGAAATCTTGGAGGACAGGAGAAGTTCCAGCAGACTGGAAGAGGGCAAATGTTGTCCCCATCTTCAAGAAGGGAAAAAAAGAGGATCCAAATAATTATCGCCCAGTCAGCCTGACGTCAGTACCCGGAAAGATCCTGCAGCAGATCATTAAGCAGTCAGTTTCTAATCACTTAGAAAGCAACGCGGTAATCACGAGAAGTCAACATGGATTTCTCAAAAATAAGCATGCCAGACTAATCTTATCTCTTTTTATGATAGAGTTACTAGCTTGATAGATGAAGGGAATGCTGTGGATGTAGCATATCTCGATTTCAGTAAGGCCTTTGACAAAGTTCCCCATGACATTCTTGCAAAGAAGCTAGTAAAATGTGGGCTGGACAGGGCTACTGTCAGGTGGATCTGTAACTGGTTGACTGACCGTTCCCAAAGGGTGCTCACCAATGGCTGCTTTTCATCCTGGAGAGAAGTGACTAGCGGGGTGCCACAGGGTTCTGTCCTGGGCCCAGTGCTGTTCAACATCTTCATCAACGACTTGGATGAGGGAATAGAGGGCATGCTCATCAAATTTGCAGATGACACCAAATTGGGAGGGGTTGCTAATACGCCAGAGGACAGGATCAAATTTCAAAATGACCTGGACAGATTGGAGAGCTGGGCCAAGGCTAACAAAATGAAATTCAACAGAGAGAAGTGTAAGGTCCTACACTTAGGTAGAAAAAATGGAATGCAGAAATATAGGATGGGGGACACGTGGCTGGATGGCAGTACATGTGAAAGGGATCTAGGAGTCTTAATAGACCACAAGCTGAACATGAGTCAGCAGTGTGATGTGGCAGCCAAGAAAGCCAATGCAATTCTCGGCTGCATCAATAGGAGTATGGTGTCTAGATCGAGGGAGGTACTGGTACCACTCTACTCTGCTTTGGTTAGACCTCATCTTGAATACTGTGTCCAGTTCTGGGCACCCCAATTCAAGAAGGACATGGTCAAGCTGGAGCAGGTCCAGAGGAGGGCGACCAAAATGGTGAAGGGCCTGGAAGCCATGCCCTATGAGGATAGACTTAGAGAGCTGGGTATGTTCAGTCTGCAGAAGAGAAGGTTAAGAGGGGACATGATAGCCATGTTTAAATATTTGAAGGGATGCCATGTAGAGGAGGGAGAGGGCTTGTTTTCTGCCGCTCCAGAGACCAGGACAAGGAGCAATGGATTCAAGCTGCAGGAAAGGAGATTCCACCTGAACCTCAGGAAGAACTTCCTGACAGTCAGGGCTGTCCGGCGGTGGAATATGCTGCCTCGGAGTGTGGTGGAGTCTCCTTCCTTGGAGGTTTTTAAGCAGAGGCTGGATGGCCATCTGTCGGGAGTGCTTTGAGGGTGTTCCTGCATGGCAGGGGGTTGGACTGGATGGCCCGTGTGGTCTCTTCCAACTCTACATTTCTATGATTCTATGACCACCAAGAGGAAATCGAACATCAGCAACAGGAACTCGAACACCAACAGGACAAAATCCAACAGCAGCAGGACCAACAAGATCAGCACGAACAGAATGTCCAGGCAGCCATGGAGGAATCTGCTCATCGAGTAATCCCGGACAAGACTCAGAAGAGATGAGTTCTAGTGGTCAGGGACTCCTTGCTGAGAGGAATGGAACCAACAATTTGCAACCTGGATAGGATGAATCACAAGGTGTGCTGTCTCCCTGGGGCCAAAATCAAAGACATAACGGAAAGTCTAGTGACACTGGTCAAGCCCACTGATCATAACCCCCTCCTTTTGGGTCACATGGGAACCAACAATACTGTGAGGCACAGCTTTCAGAGCATCACAAAAGATTACGAGGTTACAGGTAGGAAGCTGAAGGACCTTGGTGCTCAGGTCGTCATTTTGTCTCTCCTCTCTGTGCAAGGACATGGCCCAAGAAGGTAGAGAAGAACAGTGGAGGTGAACAACTGGTTCCACAGATGGTGCCACTGGAAGCGATTTGGGTTTTTGGATTACGGTCTCCATTTCCACAAATATGGTATTCTGGCAATGAATGGGCTGCACCTCACAACTGTTGACAGGAACAGTTTTGCTAACAGTCTCGCAAAGTGGATCAGAAGATTGTTAAACTGAGTTCAGCTGGGGAGGGAGACAGTATTATTCAGAGCAAGGATTCAGTGAGTGCTGGGAAAAATAGCCTAAATGTTATAGATACAGCAGGCCAAGCAGTACTAGAGACCAACTGGGGGAGGAAAAGCAACTTTAGTACAGGGCTTCCGGGAAGAGCACATGGTCTTAAGCGTATCTACACTAATGCACAGAGCATGGGAAATAAGCAAGATGAATTCAAACTCTTAATACAACAAAAGAAATATGATTTAATAGGCATCACTGAAACCTGGTGGGATGAGTCTAATAATTGGAATGTAGGAATAGGGGGCTATAACCCATTTAGCAGAAATAGACCAAACAAGAAAGGAGGAGGAGGAGTTTTATATGTCCAGGATGTTTTCACCTGTGAAGAGATCCATGACTTAAATCCAGGAAGCCAGGTTGAGAGCATCTGGGTAAGAATTAAGGGTGTGAGAAACAATACGGATGTTACTGTGGGGGTTTACTACAGACCTCCAGGCCAGCCTGAGGACTTTGATGAGGCTTTCCTGGAGGAGATGACCACACATTCAAAAAGGAAACATGCAGTAGTAACAGGAGATTAAAACTATTCTGATATATGTTAGAAATCAAACTCTGCCAAGACCACAAGGTCCAACAAGTTCCTCACTTGCCTTGCAGACAATTTCATGGTCCAGAAGGTGGAAGAGGCGACAAAGGAATCAACTGACCAACAGGAATGACCTTGTTAATGAGGTGGAAGTGGTGAGATCCTTAGGGGGGAGTGACCATGCTCTTTTGGAATTTGTCATTCAGTGGGAAGGACAAGCCAAGTGTAGCCAGACATGCATTCTAGACTTTAAAAAAGCTGATTTCTGTAAACTTAGGGAGCTACTGGCTGAAATCCCATGGTCAAGAAAGGAGTTCATGAAGGCTGGGAGTTTCTTAAAAGTGAGATACTGAAGGCACAATTGAAAACTCTTCCAATAAGGAAGAAAAATGGGAGGTGTCTAAAGAAAACAGAATGGTTGACTAAAGAAGTCTCAACTGAGCTAAGTGTTAAAAGAAATGTGTACAGAAAATGGAAGAATGGCGAAATCACCAAAGTGGAATTCAAGCAAATAGCCAAGATATGTAGGGAGAAGGTCAGAAAAGCAAAAGCACAGAATGAACTCAGGCTTGCCAGAGACACTAAAAACAATAAAAAGGGTTTTTTTAGATATGCCTGCAGCAAAAGTAAAAACAATGAAATGATATGGTCACTGCATGGGGAAGAGAAAAAGCAGATTAGAAGAACTAGCTGAACATTTCAGAACTGCTCACAATAATCTTTGAGAACTCTTGGACAACAGGAGAAGTCCCAGCAGACTGGAAGAGGGCAAATGTTGTCCCCATCTTCGAAAAGGGAGAAAAAAGAAGACTCAAATAATTATTGCCCAGTCTACCTGACATTAATACTTGGAAAGATCCTAGAGCAGATCATTAAACAGTCTGTAAATACATAGAAACAATGCCGTAATCACTAAAAGTCAACACGGATTTCTCAGAAATAAGTCATGCCAGACTAATCTTATTTCTTTTTACAATAGAGTTACAAGCTTGATAGATGAAGGGAATGCTGTGGATGTAGCATATCTTGACTTCAGTAAGGCCTTCGACAAAGTTCCCCACGACATGCTTGCAGAGAGTAATATGCTAGTAATATGTGGGCTGGACAGGGCTACTGTTAGGTGGATTTGTAATTGGTTGACTGACCGAAGCTAAAAGGTGCTCACCAATGGCTGCTTTTCATCCTGGAGAGAAGGGACTAGTGGGGTGCCACAGGTTCCATCCCGGGCCCAGTGCTATTCAACATCTTCATCAATGACTTGGATGAAGGAGTAGAGGGCATACTCATCAAATTTGCAGATGACACCAAATTAGGTGAGGTTGCTAATATGCCAAAGGACAGGATCAAAATCAAAATGACCTTGACAGATTGGAGAGCTAGGCCACCTGGACAATGTGGTCAGGCTGACTGGGTGACAATTATTTGAATCTTCTTCTTCTTCTTTTTTTTACTCTTCTTGAAGATGGGGGATGACATTTGCCCTCCTCCAGTCTGCTGGGACATCTCCTGTTCTCCAAGAGTTCTCAAAGATTATTGCAAGTAGTTCTCAAATGACTTCTGCAGAAACTTGCAGAAAAGCACGAAGCTCATCGCATCAGGCCTGATGTTAATTCCATACAGTCTCTTTCAAAGATTTATCCAATATGTCAGAATGTTCCAGTTTTCTTCATGTTCAATAATAAATTATTTTCTGTCTTATCTGTTTGTGTTGTATTCCCATTTGATGGGGGTGTAGGGCTGGAACCTGAGAAGTGCTCTTAAGGGGGACTGGGCAGAAAAACAGTTCAAAATGGCTGATCTACACAGTCAAAGGCTTTGCTGTAAGCTATAAAACATAGGCTGATTTTCTTCTGAAATTCTTCTGAAATTTCTTCTGAAATTCTTTGGTGCACATCATTATCCAACATACGTTTGCAAGTTGCTCTTTTTGCCTGAACCCAGCTTGGACATCTGGCATTTCTCACTCCATAAATGGCAAAAGTCTTTGTTGTAGAATTTTGAGCATCACTTTGCTTGCATGGGAGTTTAATGCAAAGGTCTTGCGATTACTGTAATCCCTGGAGTCCTCTTTCTTTAAATTTGGAATGTATACTGAGCATTTCCAACCTGTGGACAAGTGCTTTGTTTACCTTATTTGTTGACAAATTTTTGCCAGAACTAAAGTAGATCCTGCCTCTGTAGCTTAGTGCAACTCTATTGGTATGCCTCTGTTCATGGTGATTTATTTCTCCCATGGGCTCTTGATGCATCTTCCAGTTCCCATTATAAAATTGTGGGTTCATCTTCAAATGGTTCTTTCTTGAATGAATCTGTTGTCCTTTCATAGAATCACAGAATCATAGAAATGTAGAGTTGGAAGAGACCACACGGGCCATCCAGTCCAATCCCCTGCCATGCAGGAACATCCTCAAAGCACTCCCGGCAGATGGCCATCCAGCCTCTGCTTAAAAAGCTCCAAGGAAGGAGACTCCACCACACTCCGAGGCAGCATATTCCACTGTCGGACAGCCCTCACCGTCAGGAAGTTCTTTCTGAGGTTCAGGTGGAATCTCCTTTCCTGCAGCTTGAATCCATTGCTCCTTGTCCTGGTCTCTAGAGCAGCAGAAAACAAGCCCTCTCCTTCCTCTACATGGCATCCCTTCAATTATTTAAACATGGCTATCATGTCCCCTCTTAACCTTCTCTTCCGCAGACTAAACATACCCAGCTCTCTAAGTCTATCCTCATAGGGCATGGCTTCCAGGCCCCTCACCATTTTGGCTGCCCTCCTCTGGACTTGCTCCAGCTTGACCATGTCCTTCTTGAATTGGGGTGCCCAGAACTGGGCACAGTGTTCAAGATGAGGTCTAACTAAAGCAAAGTAGAGTGGTACCAGTACCTCCCTCGATCTAGACACCATACTCCTATTGATGCAGCCGAGAATTGCATTGGCTTTCTTGGCTGCCACATCCCACTGCTGACTCATGTTCAGCTTGTGGTCTATTAAGACTCCTAGATCCCTTTCACACTGTGACAATGGGGCTTCCCATTATCTAGATTTGGCTGAAGGGGGATGCTTCCCTCTTCAGGTAAACCAAGAGTTAATGAGGTGTTGGGATTAGGTTACATTTTTACTGTGGGTCAGCCTCACAGGTCACAGGGGGAGAATGGCCCAATCAAGGGAAGAGAGGTGAGCATCTTCGAGATGCTTCGAAGGAGAAGTTATAAAAATCCTTGAGAGGCCATGTGGCAGAGAGACAACAAGGAACCTCCTGGAGATGGGATCTGTGCCAGTAGTAGGCTGCAGGCCTAGGCCTCGCCTCCTGGTCTCATTCCTCTCCTAGACCATCTAAGCCTGTGAACCCAAATGCGAGTAACTAGAATAAGGTAGTTAGTCACGTTAGGGCTTTTTATTATTTTTATAGTTGGCTGATCTTAAGAATGTATCTGTTGTTATAACTACTTGTAACTTAAGCGTACCTGGGAGGGGGGAGCCTCTCATGTGTATTATTTTCTTGTTTACTTGCATGCCTTAAAATAAATGCTCTTCTGTAAAACCTCTGTTTCCTCTCCATTCCTACACCATTCTTCAGCACACGCTTAGATAGGACTTCTCTCACTCAGAAAGGGAAGGTGAGGGAAGGGAAAGGTCCTTAAGCATAGAGATTGGCAATCCACTGAGCAGGGTCCCACTGTACTGTTCAGTTAATTCTGAATTCAGTGGGTGGTGGCAGCATGAGAATTAGTGAACGCTGGGGAATTTCCTGCTCCTTTTCAATGGTAGAATTTAGTCTTGGGGGACTGGAAATGAACTCAGTATGACACACACATACTGCTATCCAGCCATCCAGCTATCCAGCTATCCCCATCCTATATTTCTGCATTCCATTTTTTCTACCTAAGTGTAGGACCTTACACTTCTCTCTGTTGAATTTCATTTTGTTAGCCTTGGCCCAGCTCTCCAATCTGTCCAGGTCATTTTGAATTTTGATCCTGTCCTCTGGCGTATTAGCACCCACCCACCCCCAATTTGGTATCAACTCCAAATTTGATGAGCATGCCCTCTATTCCTTCATCCAAGTCACTGATGAAGATATTGAACAGCACTGGGCCCAGGACAGAACCCTGTGGCACCCCGCTAGTCACTTCTCTCCAGGATGAAAAGCAGCCATTGGTGAGCAACCTTTGGGAACGGTCAGTCAACCAGTTACAGATCCACCTGACAGTAGCCCTGTCCAGCCCACATTTTACTAGCTTCTTTGCAAGAATGTCATGGGGAACTTTGTCAAAGGCCTTACTGAAATCGAGATATGCTACATCCACAGCATTCCCTTCATCTATCAAGCTAGTAACTCTATCATAAAAAGAGATAAGATTAGTCTGGCATGACTTATTTTTGAGAAATCCATGTTGACTTCTCGTGATTACTGCGTTGCTTTCTAAGTGATTAGAAACTGACTGCTTAATGATCTGCTCCAGGATCTTTCCGGGTACTGACGTCAGGCTGACTGAGCGATAATTATTTGGGTCCTCTTTTTTCCCTTCTTGAAGATGGGGACAACATTTGCCCTCTTCCAGTCTGCTGGAACTTCTCCTGTCCTCCAAGATTTCTCAAAGATCATAGCAAGCGGTTCCGAAATGACCTCTGCCAGTTCTTTTAATATCCTAGGATGCAATTCATCTGGCCCTGGAGACTTGAATTGATCCAGGGTGGCCAGGTATTCCTGTACCTCCTCTCCACCTATTATGTGCCACATTTCGCCTGCTTCCTCACCTGCTCCCCAACCGCCAGGTTGAGTGCTTGTATCCTTCTGGGAAAAAACTGAGGCAAAGAAGGTGTTAAGTAGTTCTGCCTTTTCTCTTCCCCCTGTTAGTAATTCGCCATCTTCTCTGCGCAGCCACCCTATCGTCTCCTTCTTTTTCCTTTTGCTGCAGACATATTTTAAAAAGCCCTTTTTATTGTTTTTAATGTCTCTGGCCAGCCTAAGTTCATTCTGTGCTTTAGCCTTTCTGACCTTCTCCCTACATCTCCTGGCTACTTGCTTAAATTCTTCTTTGGTGGTTTCCCCCTTCTTCCATTTCCTGTACATGTTTCTCTCAACACTTAGCTCAGCTGAGAATTCTTTAGTCAACCATTCTGGTTTCTTCAGAATTTTTCCTCCTCATTGGCACAGTTTTAGACTGTGCCTTCAGTATCCCCCTTTCAAGGAACTCCCATGCCTCCTGAACTCCTTTCTCTTTCACTATTCTTGACCACGGAATTTCAGCCAGCAGCTCCTTAAGTTTACAGAAGTCCGCTTTTTTAAAATCTAAGATGAGTATCTGGCTACACTTATCTTCTCCTTCCCACTGAATGCCAAATTCCAATAGGGCATGGTCACCCCCCCCTAAAGATTCAACCACTTCTACCTCATTAACAAGGTCAACCCTGTTGGTCAGGATCAGATCTAGAATATTTGATCCCCTTGTGGCCTCTTCCACCTTCTGGACCATGAAATTATCTGCAAGACAAGCAAGAAACTTGCTGGACCTTGCTGTCTTGGCAGAGTTTGACTGCCAACATATATCCGGGTAATTGAAATCTCCCAATATTACTATATCTCTCCTTTTTGAATGTGCAGCCATTTGGTTGAGGAAGGCATCATCAAAGTCCTCAGTCTGGGTTGGAGGTCTGTAGTAAACCCCCACCAAAATATCCCTATTGTTTCTCGCTCCCTTAATTCTTACCCAGATGCTCTCGACCTGGCTTTCTGGGTTTAAGTCAGGGATCTCTTCACAGGTGAAAACATCCTTGACATACAAGGCTACTTCTCCTCCTTTCTTGTTCAGTCTCTTTCTACAAAATAGGCTATATCCCTCTATTCCTACATTCCAATCCTGAGACTCATCCCACCAGGTCTCAGTGATGCCTATCAAATCGTACTTATTTTGTTGTACTAGGAGTTCAAATTCACCTTGCTTGTTTCCCATACTCTGTGCATTAGTGTAGAGACACTTAAGTCCCCAGGTCCTTACTACAAGTCCTGTACTATAGTTTCTACTCCTCCCACCATTGGACGCTTGTACTACTTGTCCAATATCATTTGGGCCTTTTCCCCCTGCACTCGCCGAGTCCTTGCCCTGAATAATATTATCTCCCTCCCCAGCAGGACTTAGTTTAAAGACCTCTTAATCCTCCTTGAGAGACTGTTTGCAAAAACATTCCTGCCAAGTTTCTTGAGGTGCAGCCCATCCCTTCAGGCTGTGATCCAAAAACCCAAACCGTTGCCGGCAGCACCATGTGCGGAACCAGTTGTTGACCTCTGCTTCTGCCCTTTCCCTTCGTGTGCCATGTCCTTGAACCGGGAAGAGAGACAAAATGACCACCAAGGTCTTTAAGCTTTGTCCCCATAAGCTCGTAGTCCTTTGTGATGTGGTGAAAGCTGCGCCTCGCAGTGTCATTGGTTCCGACATGAACCAAAATGAGGGGCTTATGGTCAGTGGGCTTGACCAGCCTGGTTAGTTTCTCCATTATGTGGTTGATCTTGGCCCCAGGAAGAGAGCAGACCTCTCGCTTGAGCTTGTCCGGTTTGCAAATTGCCGGTTCAGTTCCTCTGAGCAAGGAGTCCCCAACAACCAGAACTCTGAGGCTTGTCTGGGGTTCCTCGACAAGCAGGTTCTTCTAGGACTGCCTGGGCATTCTGTTGAGGCTGGGAGTGTTGATCTTGTTCCTGTTGCCAAAGTTGGATTCCTTCTTGTTGACATTCTGTTCCCTCCTCCTGGTGCTCCTCATTGTTCATTAGGCCAAGAACTTTGAAGTGATTCTGTAGGTTGACAATCTCTGTTTCCTTCCTGGTCCTTCTACTCTTGCGTGTGACATTCCTCCAAGCATCCGTTTCCTGGCACAGTGTGCTGACTTCTTCATCTGGCAGCTCCTCCGCGCATTCGGTCTTGAGGAAGGTCTTCTCTGCCCTATCCAAAAACTCCTCATCTTCCCTAATAAGACAAAGATTAGAAACTTGTGCCTCCAGCTTTCATCTCTTTTATAAAGTTCATCCATGTATTGTTTCCATCATCATTTATTTCTACAGTGACACACACCTTACAGTATTCCAACCAAGTCCATCTTGGTTGGACTACTGTAACACATTCTATGCAGGACTGCCTTTAGAAGATGTTTGGAAACTTCAGTGAGTTCAAAACATGGCCACCAGACTGTGGCCAGTTACAGGGAACACATAACAGTAACTCTCTTGTTAAAACAGCTTCACTGGCTACTTGTTTGTTTCTGGGCAGAATTCAAAGTGCTGGTCATGATCTATAAAACCCTATACAGTTTAGTTCCGGACTATTTGAAAGACCCTATCTCCCTATATGAACCTCCCAGAGCTCTAAGATCTGCAGGGGAAGGATTTCTCTTGCTCCTGCTACCATGCCATGTTCGCCTGGTGAACACACAAGAGACAGCCTTCTTGGTTGCTGCTCTGATCCTCTGGAACTCCCTTCCTCCTTTCACTGGCAGGTGAAAATCGTAGAATCATAGAGTTGGAAGAGACCACAATGGCCATCCAGTCCAACCCCCTGCCATGCAGGAACACACATCAAAGCATTCCCAACAGATGGCCATCCAGCCTCTGCTTAAAAACCTCCAAAGAAGGAGACTCCACCACACTCCGAGGCAGCATATTCCACTGCCAGACAGCTCTGACCATCAATAAGTTCTTCCTGAGGTTCAGGTGGAATCTCCTTTCCTGTAGTTTGAATCCATTGCCCCTTATCCTAGTCTCTGGAGCAGTGGAAAATAAACCCACTCCCTCCTCGACATGACATCCCTTCAAATATTTAAACATGGCCATCATGTCTCATCTAAACCTTCTCTTTTGCAGACTAAACATACCCAGCTCCCTAAGCCACTCCTCATAGGCCATGTCTTACAGACCCTTCACCATTTTGGTCGCCCTCTTCTGGACACATTCCAGCTTGTCAATATCCTTCTTGAAATGAGGTGCCCAAAACTGGACACATAAGAAAACATTCTTATTTAAGTAGGCTTTTAATACATAAGCAGGTGGGCTTTTAATTTATCAAGATTTTTTAAAAAATCTTTGTTTTTTATAATTCTTTATATTTTTCCAATGTTTTTAGTTCTTTTAAACGTTTTATTAATGTTTTTAACTTTTTTGGAAGCTGCCTTGGTTCTCACTCTGGGAGAAAGACAGTATATAAATATAATTAATTAATCAATCAATCAATTAATATGCTTGGTCATGTAATGTGTTCCCCTGCTGATCCTATAAACATCCTCACTCTTGGTTTAAATTTCCCTTTGATCTGTCTGATGTTGCGAAAGAAATCTCTTGTTCTTTCCTTTTGGTTGCCATTTTCTTTTTCTCTGCATTAATTATTAAAATGGTTATTTTTGTCCCCCCACACAAGTCATGGAACAATTGCATTCAGGGTCCTGACTCTATTTCTATAACCTTTTAATTTTTGCTTCTTGACTGTCCGTAGCTGCTTAAAGAGTTTTATCTGTCATTCATTGCGGCTTCTTTTTCTTTTTGGCTGCAGATAGCACCTTTTGCATTCCTCCCTGACAATGTTCCTGGCTTCAATCCAGAGTTCTTCCAGAATCCAAAAGTCAGTTAGCCTTAATAGTGCAAATCTATTTTTTACATGTTTAAATTTTATGTTCTTCAGGTTGTATTTTGACATGATGATTGATTTAGTGTTCTTCTTTAGCTTTAGTTTAATTTCATGTATTATCAGTTCATGGTCTCTGCCACAATCTTGCCCTGGTCTGGTTTTTGCAGACAGAATGAGCTTCTCCATCTTCTTTTTCTAATTTTGTAGAGTATTTAATATTGCAATTTGATTTTGATTTTGAAATGCAGTCTGCATCCCTTAACAAGGTGTCTGCTAATACATACAAGCAGAGAGTTCTCTTTCGGGGAAAATACACTAAAGCAAAATAGATATGGAACAGTTCTGCCTTTTTGTTATGATTTCTTGACATTATATTGAGTATCTGTCCCACCATTTCCTTTGTTATTCTCTTGTTTCAAATATACCTGGGGGAAAAAACCTTTTCACTTGCCTAGTCAATTTCAGCTCATTATAAGCTTGGGCTACACATATGCACTCTTCCTTTACAATTGATCTTTCCTTCTGTTCTTTATACAGTTGGTCCTCCACCTTTGCTAGGGTTAGGGTTGCAGGAACCCTACAAAGGTGGAAAAATTGTAAAGATCAAAATGTGTGTGTGTGTGTGTGTGTGTGTGTGTGTGTGTCTGCAGGAAGGGATCCAAAGCATATTGGGGAGAAGGGGCACCCAGGGTCCAAACAACATCTAGGAAAGTTAGAGATGTATTTTATGTCCAAATCTACCTTCAGGTCTCAAGTCGAGTCTCAAGTCTTCGCAAGATACTTGCACGTCAAGTCTCGAGCCTGTACAAGATACCTGAACTGTATCTGTTAAATATGACATACATGTTAGATGGAACTGTTATAAAGAAATATTGGAGAATATTACTATATATGATTACGACAGCTCGTATTGAATATGCAAGGTTATGGAAAACTGAGCAAATACCCACAATAAAGCAATGGTGGGCAACTTTTATTGAAAATCGGAATGCAGATATAGTCTCTCAGAGATTAAAAGGAAGATCAGATGATGAAATCAATACAGAATGGCAAATTGTGCTGGATATGGATGTGGTTTTATAGAATCATAGAAATGTAGAGTTGGAAGAGACCACACGGGCCCTCCAGTCCAACCCCCTGCCATGCAGAAACACCCTCAAAGCACTCCCGACAGATGGCCATCCAGCCTCTGCTTAAAAACCTCCAAAGAAGGAGACTCCACCACACTCCGAGGCAGCATATTCCACTGTCGGACAGCCCTGACTGTCAGGAAGTTCTTCCTGAGGTTCAGGTGGAATCTCCTTTCCTGCAGCTTGAATCCATTGCTCCTTGTCCTGGTCTCTGGAGCGGCAGAAAACAAGCCCTCTCCCTCCTCTACATGGCATCCCTTCAAATATTTAAACATGGCTATCATGTCCCCTCTTAACCTTCTCTTCTGCAGACTGAACATACCCAGCTCTCTAAGTCTATCCTCATAGGGCTTGGCTTCCAGGCCCTTCACCATTTTGGTCGCCCTCCTCTGGACCTGCTCCAGCTCGACCATGTCCTTCTTGAATTGGGGTGCCCAGAACTGGACACAGTATTCAAGATGAGGTCTAACCAAAGCAGAGTAGAGTGGTACCAGTACCTCCCTCGATCTAGACACCATACTCCTATTGATGCAGCCGAGAATTGCATTGGCTTTCTTGGCTGCCGCATCACACTGCTGACTCATGTTCAGCTTGTGGTCTATTAAGACTCCTAGATCCCTTTCACACGTACTGCCATCCAGCCACATGTCCCCCATCCTATATTTCTGCATTCCATTTTTTCTACCTAAGTGTAGGACCTTACACTTCTCTCTGTTGAATTTCATTTTGTTAGCCTTGGCCCAGCTCTCCAATCTGTCCAGGTCATTTTGAATTTTGATCCTGTCCTCTGGCATATTAGCAACCCCTCCCAATTTGGTGTCATCTGCAAATTTGATGAGCATGCCCTCTATTCCTTCATCCAAGTCGCTGATGAAGATGTTGAACAGCACTGGGCCCAGGACAGAACCCTGTGGCACCCCGCTAGTCACTTCTCTCCAGGATGAAAAGCAGCCATTCGTGATCACCCTTTTGGTTCGGTCAGTCAACCAGTTACAGATCCACTTGACAGTAGCCCTGTCCAGCCTGCATTTTACTAGCTTCTTTGCAAGAATGTCATGTGGAACAGGCAATAATTCTTAATTCATGGTAGTATGATAGCTGGAAGGAGAAAATCAGAGAAATATCATGAAACATGTAAAGTTGGGTTGAAATGCAGGAACCATCTTGGTAGGGTAATAAATTAAGTGCGATGCATAATGATAATATGTCAATGATACAACAGTTTATGTAATCCAGAGAGGGGTAGAAGATAACTGTAACAATTCTGTAAATGTACAGTGAGAAATGTATGTTTTATATAGTGAACTATAATAAAATTATATACAAAAAAAAAGTCTCGAGCCTGTGAGCCATCCTTAATAGAAAAAAATGAGGTGTGGGGGGGCATAGGGTGAAGTTTCAATAACTAGAAACTAGACATGTACAAAGTTAGGTAAAAAAAATTAAATTATCATAGCGAAGTTCAACAAGGCTTTTTTTTTAAATAAAAATGTGATGTTGATCAAATTCCTTCTGAAGTGGCGAACAGAATCCTTCTTGCTCCCCCTTCCTGAAGCTGGAGATTTTTGTGTCAACGGACATACAAGGGTCTCCAGCTTTGGAAGTGAGGTATAGGATCCTTCTTACTCCTCACTCCCCAGCCTGGAGACTTTTGTGCCGATGGGCATAAAAGAGTCTGTAGCTTTGGAAGCTGGGATTAGGCTCATTCTTACTCCTCATTACTGTAGATTCCAAAGTTTTAGAAGGAAGGATTCATCTTCCTCAAGCCCATTGCCTAACACATTTGTTGTTCCTTTCTGAAGAAACACCCCCTGCTCTCTGGGGGAAAGTTTTGCCTTCTCCTCTTATAAAAAGTTTTTGAAGGCTCCTCCAATATACAACCGGGATTGGTTAGCTAGCCAGGCAGCAGCTGGTGGTGGTGGTGGAGGAGGAGGAGGAGGAGGAGGGCCAGAGATTAGTTTTTAAAGGGCTGTGTGGCCTGACTGGAGCTGCTGAGAGGGAAAGTTTCCCCCCGGAAAAGAAGCACATAAGGTAGGGAAGCAGGGTTGAAGAAACTTGCAAATAATCAAATCTGTGAAAGTCAAACTCACAAATGTGGAAGACCAACTGTACATACTCTCTTTATTTTCATTTCCTCCTTGACTTTGCTATATAGCCACATTGGCTTTTCAGATGTTTGGCATTTTTCTTATTGCATGGATATGTTTGTTATTGTAGTTTTTGCAACTCCTTCTTCGTGAACTCCCATTCTTGCTGGGTGTCTTTTTCCTTTAGCATCTCTAGCCATTGGATGCTGCCCAGTATTTCCCTGAGCCTGATAAAATCAGCTCTTCTGAAATCCAAGGTTCATGTTTGACTATACCCTTCTTTGCCCTGTCCTACAATTGTGAATTCTAGCATTACATGGTCACTTCCCCTCAAGCACTTTTATTCCAGTGACCAACCCCTCCCTATTGATTAGGATCAAGTCCAGGATTGCTGGTCTCCTTGTTCATTCCCCCACCTTTTGAAATAGGAAATATCTGCAAAACACGTCAGGAATATATTTAAGAGTCTATGCTTAGCAGAGTTAGTATCCCAGCAGATATCAGGGTAATTGAAATCCCCCATAACTACTCATTTCTTGCATCTTTGAGATTTCTGAGATTTGTTTCTGAAGAGCATGATGCACCACTTTTTGGTTTGTTGGTCTGTTGTGGACTCCTACCACAATGTTGCTTTTGGCCATTTCTGCAGTACACTGCTATTATTTCACATTCGACATCCTGTGGAGTTCTCAGGTTTGTAGTTTTCTGAAGCCAAACAGCTCTCTGGCTAAGAATTCTAAAGGCCCCTCCCTAAACTGCGAACCCCAGGATTCCATAAGATGTTCAAAGTGGAATAATAGCACTATAACCATGTAGTGCAGAAATGGCCTTTATTTCATTTTTCTCCAAATATCATGTCTGCTCTGATTACCATCATAGATTTTCATACAAGTGAATTGTTTTTGACATATAATGCTACTCCCCCTCCTATTCTGCAAAAACTATTCTTAAGATACCAGGTCCAACCTGATCTTGGAAGCCAAGCAGGGTCAGCTCTGATTACCAGAGTGTTGAATGGGAGACCACCAATGAATACCAGGAGCTGTAGGCTATATTTTGGAGGAAGGAACTGTCAAAACCACCTCTGAGTATTCCTTTGCTAAAAAAAAAAACCCTATAGAATTCATTGGGTCATCGTTAACTTCGAGTTCCTGGTCAACTAAGGCGCATACATATTTGTTATATTCCAATCACTGGAGTCATCTCACCAGGTCTCTGTTATACCTGCAAAGCCATATTCACCTCTCTGCATTAGGACTTGTTTCCCAAACTCTGTGCATTGGTATGTTGATATATGGAGTCTTGTTTGTTCTTTATTAATTTACTCGGTTTTACTGTGGCTCCCATTTACTGTGGCTCTCCACCAGCTTCTCCTCTAGAATTTACATCTTTGTGTTTAGAGCTTGTCTTTGGGCTGAAGTTTGAGCTATCATCTCCAGTCTCCTTTTTAGTTTAAAGCTTTCTTGATTCCACTTGCCATGTTACTAGCAAAAAACATTCTTCCCAGTTTTCATGAGGTGCAGCTCACCTGTAACCAGTAGTACCCTGTCCAAGAAGCAAAAACCATGGTCTTAGCAGACAAACCTCTCCCATCTACACCAACTATGTGGCTAGTCACTCACTTTCAATATATTCCTGTCCCTGTGTAGTTTTCTATCCTTCACTGGCAGATTTAGCAAGAATACCAGCTATGCCTCAAAACTCTTTAGCTTCCTGCCCAAAGCTTCATAGTCCAGCCAGCCATCCCTTTATTTATATCCGATCCTTCTCCCAGATTAGGGCCATATCCGCACTAGATTGTTATAGTGTTATCATTCCACTTTCAACATCCTATGGAATCCTGGGGTTTGCAATTTAGGGAGGAACCTTCGAGGAATAATAGCACTATAACAGTGGAATGACAGTGGAATAATAGCACCATAACAGTTTAGTGTGGAAATGGCCTCTTTTTAAAATGGTCTCTTACAAAAAGGCAGAGAAAACAGTTAAAAAACTTACAAATTAAGATTAAAACAGTATTAAATAACAACAGAATTATAGCCAATTAACATCTTACTTTAAAACAGATTAAAAATAGTTCAGCACTCTAAAACACCTTTTATTTGTTAAAATCAGTTTCCAAAGACTTGCTAAAAAAGTCTTAGCCTTAAAAAATTGTTAATCTGCTGCCAAAAGGAAAACAAATAAGGAGCCATCCAAACTTCCCTAAGGAGGTCAGTCACAATTGGTGATTCACATGCAGTATCTTCCTGGCCCTGTATGGAACTCTTATTTTTCACTAATACAATTGGCAAGAATACCACTTGTGCCTCTGAATTCTTTATTTTCCTGCCCAAGGTTTCAAAGTCCAAGACGATCTGCCCACAGGTCTTTGCAGTGTTGGTTCCCACATGAATCAGAAGAAAGGTGTACTGACTGATCTGTGTTCTTGATGAGTTTTAGTAAGTTGCTGGTGGCACCCCGTATATGTGCACCAGGAAGACAGCTCACTTCCTAATTCATCTTGTTAGGCTGGCACACGGGTTCCTCTATCCCCCTGAGTAATGAGTGTCCAACCAGGACCTTTCTTTTCTTCTTGTTGTGGTTAGTAGTTACATTGACTCCTTCCTTGGCACGTGGTATACCTTGTTGCTGGTTTTCTGTTTGAGTATCCCCATTGTTGTCATCCTCATGAAGACACAGAAAGCCATTGCTTAGTTGGAGCAGCTCTGAATCCCTTCTGTATGGACTGTGACAGTCCTCCAGGGTATTTTCTCACTGTTACAGGCCTCTTCCTTTTCCCTGGCAGTTTCTCCCAGTTGGTTCTGTAGGATCAATTCTCTCTGTGTTTTATTCATGTTCTTCATGTTCTCTGAAGCACTGAAGAGACTCAACACACAGCTGTGACCTTGTTTTCCAAGAAAGCCAACAATTCGCACTTGCTGCAGGTGTAGTTGGTGAGGTTTTCTGGCAAGAAAATAAACATTGAACATACACTGCAGCAGACAACTCCTTCTGCCTCCATCACTGCAGTTTTTCTTCTCCTCTTTCTGCTTGTAATATCTATATGAGATATACCTGTGAGAGCCAGAAGGCACACACCACTGACTTTTAGAAAAGCTTACTGCCTCTTCTAACCAGGCAACTTTTCCACAGTGACTTCAGCAAAGGCAGACTGAGAAAAGTATGCAGATGAGCTGCTAGTCTCCTAGACTTTGCCTCAACAAATGAACACAGAAAGGCTTGATTGACCCCTTCCAGCCTAGTCTACCTGGAGTGACAGTTTGCTCCAGACCTCTAAGCACACAGAATTGAGCTTTTTACCAGGGGAGCAATGTACCATATACCCCTGTTCTGAAATACTATAAAGGTGATGCTTTAAACTGATGTTACTACATCCAATTCACACTGCTGCAAATCTCTTACATAAGAGATTAAAAGACAGAGTTAGTGGCTGCACTGTATAGCACTTGTGTTCACTGGATTCTAAATAAGCAGCCCTCTTAGGGCATGATGCTGAAAAGATACTTTCAAAATCTGCAGAATATGTAGCATCTTTGACTAAACTAAGAATTTGTCAGGTGTCTCCCACATGGTGGCAAGGCATGTCTTCTTTTTTCCACTTTCCTCATTTTTAAAATATGTACTCCATCAACTGGAAGAAATTTATAAATGTTTATGGACTTCCGGTTTGGTTATGGCGTCGTGAGAAGGCTCCTCGTAAAGCTCCGTGCAAGGGGATCCTTTGGCAGATGGCAGAAGATAGCTGGCGATTCTAACAAGCCAGCCAAAAGATCTCTCTTGGAATAGAGAGATCGAAAAGGGGCTCCGGAGATCGGGACGCGTCTCCTAGCTTCCATCCAGCGCGATCGTGCAGGAAGGTAGCGGACGGGACGGAGAAGATCAGAGCAGCCACGGCCATCTGCCAGCGCTTGGGCACACAAGCGACGCCTGCAAGCTGTTTTACGACTCGGCAGAGGAGAGAACCTTAAGGTCTTTCAATTTCACCCTGAGAGAGATTTAAAACCGTCAAAGGTTTTCGTGGGTAAGGAATTCGGAGGAGTACTCTAATAGCAGCTAAACTGTTGGGATATCGATAGGTGGGTTGGATTTCATAAACGCTGACGGAGAGAACATGTGCTCAGGGAGCCATGTGCGCGGGGAGCTACTAATAGAGAGTCAGCTAGCAAGTAAAATCTTGGACTTTTAAAATACCCCACCAAAAATCAAGACTTAAAAGTTAAGTTTTTCATATTGAATCTTAGCTTCCCAGTGATTAAACTGGCATTTGGAAGATCTGAACCTCCGTAATCAGAATAGTATTTGGAGAGAGACTAAGACGGCGGGTGCTTAAGAAGCAAGGACGGGATATAGAGACTTTAATGGCGGCAGGGGAAACGACACTCTGAGTAAACTGTAGCCGTGGATTACAAATTTGAACTTTAAAATTAAGGGGATTCATCTATTTAGGACTGATAGAAGGCAAAAATAAGGGGAGAAAGAAGGAAAAGGAAAGCGCTGAATGTGAAAATAGAGGTGGACTGAAAACCGAGGTTGGAAGACGCGAAAGGAAAGACAGTACAGTACAGCACAGGAGAGAGAGACGGGGAAGAAACTGGCAAGGAGAGAGAGAAGTGAAGATCGACATTAATATCGAGTTAAGAATGCAGCAAAGCAAACAGTGCAATAACTAAGATTTAACATTGATTAATATTGTAAGATACAATAGTTTATATGTAGAATAAATTTAGATTATTGCTAATAAGGTTTATATCTCACTCTAATGACTTGATAGATTCAGATTGTTTAAGTGATTTGATGAACTGATGTTTGTATAAGAGGTTTGATGAACTGCTATTTAATTTGATTTTGATGATTTGATATTTAATACTTGATGGTATAGATTGTTTATTTGAGTTTTTAGTATTGATAAGAATTTTTTGCTTGAAAGATATTACTTGAAAAGATAAAGTAATTTGGATGAATTAATACTTGATTTAACACGGATATAAGGACTTAATTGGAATTACTTAAGTTATTACTGAAATATAAATTGATATTTTCGTCTATTTCAAGCTTCTAGGAGAGGCCATATCTTGGTTTAATTGATAATACTAGCATTTGGATATCATAGTAATTGGAGAAACTGATAAGTAATTATAAAAATAGATAAGATTATTGATAAAAAGGGGTATATAATATATTTTGAGTGAGTTAAGAGTTTGAAGTAAAAATAGCTGACCTCTTTAAGGTAGCGTGTAATTAATAATTTATGATTAAAGAATTGCTGAACCCCATCAAATTACCAATAACAGCTTTACCGACGTGGGAAAGCTTAATGAATACTAGGAAGACATCCAAGGCACCCAAGATGACAACTTCTATAGGACAACGGAAATTATCACTGGAACCAGTACTGAAGCCTGAACAGAGTAAAGCAGAGCAATACCAAATGACACTATTGGAAGAGATAAGAAATATCAAATTAGATATAAGGCAAGAAATGAAAGATTTGAGAAGTGAGATAAAACAAGACTTCAAAAATGAATTGAAAGGAATAAAGATGGCGTTAGGAGGTCTACAAGAAGACTTAAAGTCTACACAAAATAGGGTTGACCTTTTGGAACTGAAAACAAAGGAAGCAGAAGAAACAATGGAGAATTTGGGAAGACAACAAGAGCGAGTGTTAGATGAAAAAGCGTTGATGGAGTTGAAAGCAAGAGAAAATTTTATAAAAATAAGAGGATTGATAGAGCGGAGAGATGAAAACCTGTATGAGAGGCTGATTCCTCCAATAGCAGAATATCTGAACATCTCGGTGGAAAAGATGGAATGGGAGATTGATAAGATATATAGGATAGAGTCCAAGCTAGCAAAAGAGAGAAAACTCCCACGGGACGTGATGGTACAACTATTGCGGAAAAAAACGAGAGAAGAAATAATTCAGAAAAGTTTGGAGACAGATTTGATAATTGATAAAGCTAGAGTATCGATTTATAAAGACATACCGCCACGAATTCTCAGAAAAAGAAACGAGTACAGATTTCTTACAATTTTTTTGAAACACCAAAACATAACATACCGGTGGGGGAAATTAGAAGGCCTCAACTTTAGGTATCGGGGGAAGCAATTCAAGATTGAAACGGTACAGGAAGCCAAAATATTCATGAAGAGGTATGGTAAAGAACAATGGAGACAGAAATCACAATATGAAGAAGAAAGAGGAGAGCTTCAATCAGAAAACAAAAAGGAAGATATCCAAGAGCGAAAAGGGGCTGAAGAAGAGGAAGCTACAGGGAAAGAGTCAGAAGGAGAGGAGAGTGTGGAGTCAGTGGAAGAGAATAATTAAGAGCAATTGAATTATAAATATGCAAAGTATGAATTTGAAAATTCTCTCTTGGAACATAAAAGGCATTGCAACCCCCCAGAAAAGAAGGAAAATTTTTCATTTTATTGAAAGGAAAAAATTAGATATAATTTGTCTTCAAGAAATTCGCATACAATCTGAGAAAACTCATCTGATTCGTAATAAGAAGTTGGGAAGTGAATATGTGTCTACATCGAGTACAAAAAAAAGAGGGGTAGTGTTATATGTAAGTTCAAAACTCTATTCTAAAGAAATACTAAAAGATGAAGCTGGGCGTTATGTGGCGGTTGAAATTAATTGGCAAAACCAAAGAATTTTAATAATTGGAATATATGGCCCGCATAGGAAACAAGAAAATTTCTATAAAGAACTGAATAGGAAAATTATAGACTTGGACTACAATTATTTTATATTTCTAGGTGATTGGAACGGGGTAATCAACCCAAAATTGGATAGGAAATCAAAGAAGAAAATAAAAGAAAAACAAGGGAAACTTCCTGGATCATTTGAGAATATGATGGTCAATTTAGATTTAATTGATACATGGAGATACAAATATGGGGCGATTAAAGATTTTACATTTTATTCGGAACCCCATGCTTCATTATCAAGAATTGACATGTTTTTGGTATCAAATTCCTTAGCCCATATGATTATTAAACAAGAGACACTACCCCGAAATTTCTCAGATCATAATCCAATCTTATTGTCATTAGGACATAGATCGGAGGAATTATTTCATTGGAAATTAAAAGAGAAACTATTGTTAGAAGAAG
Source organism: Cyclura pinguis (assembly GCA_030412105.1). Classification (NCBI taxonomy): domain Eukaryota; kingdom Metazoa; phylum Chordata; class Lepidosauria; order Squamata; family Iguanidae; genus Cyclura; species Cyclura pinguis. Next base: position 135,874,925 of record CM059601.1, read on the forward strand.
AATTTGTACAGAAAATTAAGAATCAGATTAAAATTTACTTTGATGAGAATCTTAATAAAGGAGTAAATTTAATGACGGTATGGGATGCGGCCAAAGTGGTGATTAGGGGGTATATTATACAATATAATGCGATAATAAATAAGAAGAAAAGAGAGAATTTTCAAAAGCTGAATGACGATCTTAAAAAGAAAGAAGAAAGCCTTAGCGATGATCCTGATAACAGGAGAATGCAGAGAGAAATTAAAATATTACGGAAGCAAATAGAGACACAAATAGAAATGGAAATTAATGAGAAAATGATTTACACTAGGCAGTACTACTTTGAATGGGCAAATAAATCAGGAAAATGGTTATCACTTAGATTAAAAAATAAGAAGGAAAAGACACTGATTAACAAACTCAAAAGCGGGGAGACAATATATACAGATTCCCAACAAATAAAGAAAATAGTGACAAATTTCTATAGAATGTTATATAAAGGTCAAGAACTTCAAGAGGAGACGATAGAAGCATATTTAGCGAAACAAGATCTAATAAGATTAACAGAGGAACAGCGGGACAAATTAAATAAACCAATTTCATTAACAGAAGTAATAGAAGCAATTCAAAAAGCAAAAAAAGGGAAGGCACCAGGTCCAGATGGATTTACAAGTTTATTCTATAAAACTTTCCAAAATGAACTAGCTCCTATTCTTCAAACAATTATGAATGAAGCATTGAAAGGAAAGATCCCCGATACATGGAGAGAGGCTGACATAACTTTGTTACATAAAGAAGGGAAAGACCCGCTGGACATTAAAAATTATCGTCCAATCTCACTATTGAATTCTGACTATAAATTATTTACAGCCATACTAGCAAATAGATTAAAAGATGTATTAAGGGAAATAATTTCAGAGGACCAAGCGGGATTTCTCCCTGGTAGACAAATAAAAGATAATATGCGTAATATAATTAATATACTAGAATTATGTGAAAACCATCACCAGAAAAAATTGATAGCCTTATTTCTAGATATTGAAAAAGCTTTTGATACGGTGAATTGGGGATTTCTAATTAAGCTGTGTCAAAAGATGAGTTTGGGACTAAATTTTATAAACTGGATAAAATCTATTTACTCAATGCAATATGCACAAGTGATTATCAATGGTCAAAAAGCTGGAAAATTTAATATTCAAAGAGGAACACGTCAAGGCTGCCCATTGTCTCCATTACTATTTCTATTAGTCATTGAAGTTTTGATAAGAAAGATAAAAAGTCATGAGAGAATTAAAGGAATTAAGGTACGAGATAAAGAATATAAGATAAGAGCATTCGCAGACGATTTAGCGATCACATTAGAATACCCAGAGGGAGATATAAATGTTTTGAAAAGTATTCTTAATAATTTTGGCAAAAATTCGGGTCTGAAAATCAATAAAGACAAAACCACGATTTTGACGAAAAATATGACAGAATCTGAAAGAAATATAGTAGCTCAAACCACAGGTTTTATGCTGGTTTCAAAGGTTAGATATCTTGGGATTACACTTACAAATAAGATTTCTGAATTATTTAAAAATAATTATTTGTACATATGGAAATCTATCTCAAAAGATTTAAAAAATTGGAATAATTTAAATCTATCCTGGTTGGGTAGGATTGCAACAGTTAAAATGGCTGTACTCCCAAAGATGTTATATTTATTTCAGACTATCCCCATTATTCAAAATGAGAAGGTAATTAAGGTTTGGCAAAAAGAGATAGTTAAATTTATATGGGGGGGTAAAAAACCGAGGGTTAAAATGAAATTGTTGGAGGATGCCAAAGAAAGAGGTGGTCTAACTGTACCAAATTTAATTTTATATTATCATGCTTCTGGATTGAATTGGATTCAGGAATGGATTAAATTAGATAATACGAAATTATTGAATATAGAAGGGGATGGATTAGTATCAGGTTGGCATTACTATTTATGGTTTAATAAAGGGAAAAATAATAGAGATTTTAATCGACACTATTTAAGATCAGCCTTAATGAAAATATGGAGAAAATACAGTAAAAGAGCTTGTATTAAAACCCCGAAATGGGTATCCCCGCATGAGGCTTTTTATAAAAAGGAAAACATTTTGTTTGATAAATGGATTAGATATGAGAATATGGTGGAAATACAACGAGAACAAATTGAAATCAAAACACAAGCAGAAATGGAGGAAAAGGGGATAAAATGTCATTGGCTCTTATTTAGGCAGATAAGAGAAAAATTAAAGAATGATATTAAGTTTAATGATTATCAAAAGAAAGAAGAGGAATTGAATATGATATTATGTTCGGATAAACCTAAAGTTATCTCCTCTATCTATAAGATTTTATTAAAATGGCATACAGAGGATGAAACTGTAAAAATACCAATGCTAAAATGGGCCCAGAATTTCTCCCATTCTATCTCGATGGAACAATGGGAAAAATTTTGGTTAAAAACTATAAAGTTTACAGCATGCCAGGATATCAGAGAAAATCTTTACAAAATGTATTTTCGGTGGTATTTTACTCCCCAAAAATTGGCGAAGATGACAAACGGATATTCTAACAAGTGTTGGAAATGTGGGGAAGAGATAGGCTCTTTTTATCATTTGTGGTGGACATGCAAAATAGTGAAGGGGTTTTGGAAAAAGGTTCATAATCGAATTGAAAAGATATTAGATATAAGATTCAGTATGACCCCGAAAGTATATTTGTTATCAATGTTGGAAAAAGATCTAGAAAAAAAAGTGGGTAGACAACTATTTTATATGACAGCTGCGGCAAGAATGGTTCTAGCGTATAGATGGAAAGGAAATAGAATGCCTTCAATAGAAGAATGGGAAATGAAATTATTTGATGTAATCCACATGGATAAACTAACATGTATCTTGAGTGGGGAAAGTAAAGAGAAATATATAAAACAATGGGAAAAAACATTACAATACTTTAGGAATTCATGGTATGACAATGACATGGTTAAGATAGAATTTTGAAGAGAATTAGGATGAAGAGATACAGAAGAACTGGTAAGACCAAGAATGGTAACTATAAAATAAATCAATCTCTAAGGCCGAAGTCTAAAGTATGTTGGAATAACATTAAAGAAAGAGCAAGGGAAAGCATTGTATGTATTAGGATGTGAAAGAGAGAGTTTTGTCTTTGTATAAGTCATGATGATTTTTGTTAAGTGTTTGTACGTTACATTTTGTCTTTTTTTTATTTAATTTTTGTATTAGTATAAGGTTTTGTGTTGTAGTTGTTATTTTAAGAAAATAAAGTTTTTTTATAAAAAAAAAAAAGAAAAAAAAAGAAATTTATAAATGTTTAAAAACACACAAAATCCAAACTAAGTGTTTTAAAAAAACTAACATGTCAAAGAACTGATGCATCTTCTCCATTTCACATGACCCTACAAATTTCTTTAGTTCACAAAGTGGATGGTCAGAATCAGAAGCAAATAACTATTTTTGAAATGCAATTACTAGACACTGAGTATGATGATTGTACAACACTAGAGGACTCAATCTAGTTTAACATTTAGATATATAATGTTCCTCTAAATTATATCATTGAGAATTTTGGACAGAATCCTGTATGGGATTTGTGTCTTCATAAGTGGACTTAAGTGTGTGGGAATTAGAATAGTGAAGATGCATAACATCTGTATCCAGTAGAGGGATGCTGTTAAACAACCATGCAGCAGAGCCAGCAAAGGGTCCACTGTGCAAAAGGACAGATGATCAATGGGACTGATGTGCATTGCATCCATCCCAACATGCATCAGGTTGAAATGTGTATCAGACACTCTTACTGTTGTCCTGTTAAACATCTTCACAATTCACTAACAGGGTTTCTTAGTACTTCTGCTATGTAGTTATATGTATGCAAATTTATGCTGAATGAAAGGTCATATAGGTTTCCCGCATTAATTTTCGGAACACCTTCTTTAAAAATATGAATTCTTCCAATTCTTTATGATAGCACCAATAAATAAAGAGATAAATCTGCACAAATTTACTTTGTGTTTGAAAGCATAGACAAAATAATCTTACTGTTGCTTATTGTAGCACTGATAGTTTCTATTTCCAGTTTTTATTTTATATCTCCTTTCTCAAGTGGCTAATATTCGGCTATTTAATAATAAGTGGTTATTTAGGACATCACAGCAGATCACTTCTGTAAACCCAGAACTTGACATGAGACCAGCACTTCAGCAAAAGCATATCCACTCAACATCCTGTTTCTCACTGTAGTCAGCTAGACGACTCTAGGAAACCAACAAACACCTTCCTGTTATACCTTTGCAATGGGAATTCAAAGGCATATACTTCTTCTTAATTTGAAGAGAACATTCGGCCAACTCAAACTAGCAATAGCTATGCAATTGGTTAATTTTTCTAGCTGCTTTTTAAAGGAATTTAATTAAGTGAATACCACTCATATATCATGGGGCTTAAAAAGAATATGTTGACTCCAGTATAACTTGGATACAATTATTTGAATTCTTTTTGTAGTTCTGTTGCTAATGTCTAGGCTGTCCCCAAGATTAGGTTCCTCAAAGCACTTACAAACTCTGTCTTTTGGTACATTTTTTATGTCTGCTGGAATAAAGCTAATTCATTTATACTTTTGGGTTTTTTTAAAAATTCCACATGACTGTATGCTTCATTTTTATACAACCTATTTCATATCCATGCACAGCAATCCTGTGTATTAGGACATGGAAGCTCTTATTCTCATAGGCATGGTTCAGTTGGGACAGCTGTACCTAATCTTTTGCATTCCCTGTCTCTCAGCTTCTGTTAAAGACCTAAACTTCCTGCTCTTCCTTTCCTTTCTTCTTTTTTTCCCCCTAAATAATGCCTGTAAGATGAGCAAGCTGGTTTCAAAATTACATTCTACCTTGCAGAGGGGGCCAAATCTTGCCAGTTAGGTCAGGGCAAGAGGAAAAAGGAAAATGTGCTCTGCCATGTAAGCCTTGGAATGAGCCTGTGTAATCCTAACTGCTTCTCTCAGTAAGCAAAAAGAGCCAACACAGCAACCTGGGAAGGGGGTGAATTTCCTTGAACAGATTTCCTTTGAATTCTAACATCCCCAGAAGACCAGGTTCTCTCTCATTCTCACTCCTTCACAGAGATACGGATTTCTGCCCTTAAGAGATTTCCCTAAAATAAGATCAATATTGCAGATACTGTAGGAAATTTATGTCCCATCTTGAAGCCTCAGAATTATCTTTTCTGTTCCCATATGAGGTAACCCAGCTTCTGTCATGTCCACCAATGAAATTAGGTAGATGAGTCAAAGAAACAGAGTCTTCTTGGTTGTGGTGACATCTAATGAGTTCTTTGTTATATTTACTGAAAAGAAGTCTATAAATATTAATAGTAAATATTAAATTATAATTATGACATATCCTCCAACTGTCCCAGTTTGGCAGGGACAGTCTCCATTAACCCTTGGTCAACCCACTTTTTCAGTTGTTTTTAAAACATGCCAGCTTCTCTCTCCTCCTCCCATTTCCCTCTTTTGCTGCAATCGAAATGCAAAGTGCAGAAGTAGTTTGCACTCAATTAGTGAAGGAGGAGAGGAGAGGAAGGAGCAGAATCTTGCCCATCCCTATAGACTCAGACAAATAAGACTGCTACAACTTCACCTAGTGTGTGTTTTCTTCCTCATTAATAACATTTGCTATTTTGACCAAACTCTCAGGTTGTTTTGTTTCATGAGTTTCAATCTCGTTTCAATCTATGAAAATGTTGGAGGGCATAGTATCATTTATGGCAAGATGGGGAAAATTACTTTTCTAATATCCACCTGCCTCCACAACCAAAAGTATGTGCTACAGAGCCTCGGGCAACAATACCTAGGTATAGGATTTTTCCAGTTCATTTCAGGATGTGTGCAGATACATGTGTTAACCTCTGGCCTTCAGAGGACCTTGCATTTCTGTACTTCTGGAGTTGAGAGCACTTACTGTGCAGACTGGCTCTTCTCATCATGGTAAAACAAGCTGTTCCCTGTTTACATGGGGAGAGGCAATGTTATGGTTTAGGACTGTGAAAAAGTGATGGCAACAAAATAGCAGGAATATTAAAACCAGTAGCATCACAAGATAGCACCAATATTCTTAAAAACAGCAATAGCTGTCTTATTTCAGAAGACATTTAGTCAGTATTAGCCATTTGTCAACTAACCATTGTGTTACACAGGATGAAGACTCCAACAAAACACTGCCTCATAAGGCTGTATATAATTGTGCATTATCTGTCACTGGAAGTGTAGCGAATCTACATTGAAAGCATACTAACCATAGTCTTGTCAAATGTATCTATTCTCCCTGGCACAGCTCAGAAGAAACCAGTTCTACCAGTTCTCCATCGAAATCAGCAGTGCATAGAGCTGATTGGCTGGCGGATGAACAATCACAGTCTCTTCTCTCATTCTCCCTCCCCTTACCCCTCTTCCAACATCCCGAGAGCAGTTTTGCATTTTGTTTAACACAGGTTTTCCTTTGCATAAAAAAATAATGATAAAATAATGATAAAAGATGGACAAATCATCAGGAAAATGGGACAGGGATAAAACTAAGGCCATTTCCACACTAGATGCCATTAGCACAATATACCGTTACAATCCCAGCATTCCCACTCACATGATGGTAGCAGCTTAGGAATGCTGTTTTCTGGACCCTCCCACTTTAAGCCAATGAGTAGCACTATTGCCACCACTGTTCCTTCTGCACTACAGTATCCTTGGCCACTCCCTTTCCCTGCCTTCACCTTGCCTGATTGGTCAGGAGTTTTTTATTTGTTTTTCTTTGGAAGCCCTACTAAACACAGCCAGTTCACTATTGCATTTTCACACTATAATGCCTAAAAATGAAAAGTTTTAACTTAAAGGAGAACTTTAAAATAAACACAGAGACGTGATCGCACTATCAAGCATTATTACGGTTATGCAGCAAGACAGCTGATGGGATTCAAGCACTAAAGGAGGTGCTTCATGGATTTTTTTCTGGAAATAGAATGCAGCAGTTTTGTAAGACCTGGGGACAGGATAGCAGCTGGAGAGTGACGACATCATGTGGTAGCACAACTTCTGACCTGAAAACAACCCGCTGCTATGGAGGTATAGCAACATCATCCAAAAATGGCCTCACAGTTCAATCATGATTGATAAGTACATTGTTGTTATTGTGTGCCTTCGAGTTATTTCCAACTTATGGTGACTATAAGGCAAACCTATCATGGTGTTTTCTTGGAAACATTTGTTCAGAAGGGGTTTGCCTTTGCCTTTGCCTTCCCTTCAGCCTGAGAGAGTGTGACTTGCTCAAGGTCGTCCAGTGAGTTTCCATGAGTTTCCATGACTCTGGTCTTCAGAGTCCTAGCCCACTGCTCAAACCATTATAGCATGCTAGCTCAGTAAGTGCATCCATCCATTAAATGGAGACAGCAGGGAGAAACTCATTTCACGGTGAAGAAGAAAACAAAAACATGCATGCATATAAACACACATACATATAAACATTAAGTGTGTATTTATATGCTGGCTAAATAACCAGTGACATTTGTGAGTTAGGGTCCAACCTCACTAATATTGCTTCTCAACTGGATCTACACAAAATTGAAATATTTTCAAGCACAATTTGATTCCTGAATTTTTTGTACAGGAGAACATTTTGAAGACTTGCTGTGCTGAATTAAGATTTCTGGTTCCCCCGTTGACTGTATTTTTCATTTATGCTTGCTGACATACCCAACATTTTGAAAAACAATTTTTGTCTACATGTTGTTTGAGGTGAGTAGAGGGAGAGCAGCTACAGGGCCATCCTACTGTCCACTCCCCAAATTATTATCCTGTCCCCTCCCTTGACTCCCATCCTAAATGCATCCCTGAAAATTTTATTCATTCATCTTTCATATATTAACCCATTGACATAATTCAACAGTTCAGTCCTCTGTTTTGTTTAATTTCCTTTTTTAGAATAATATGAAAACTATATTTCATATATTTCTCTCCTTGAAATTTCATACGTTTTCATTCTAAATCCAAGTCACTAATAATAGCTCAGAAAAAAAACATGCAAAAGCATCTGATGGGCAATGTTTGTTAAACATTCCATTACCTTAACGTTTTTCACACAGAGAGAAAACGTTTGTTTCTGCATTTAAAAAAGTATGTTTTTATACATAGAAAATAGCTCATGGAAATTCTGGAAAATTTTCCTAACCTCGTGTGTGTATGTGTGTGTGTGTGTGTGTGTTTCAGTTGAACTATAAGATTTATGGCTTGATCTTCTAAAAAAGCACGCATGCCCAATTTATCAGCGGTTTATATGTAGAGTGGGCAGACACATATAAATTGGAATGGTAAGACAATTTTTGTCTGCTGCAGCTCACACGCCTTGTCAAAACAGATATAGCTGACCTCCCTTGATAAGCAAGCATGCAGTCATATAAACAGGTACTGGTCCAGAATTTTTTGACATATTATTGTTAACAGCAACCAAGTCTTGCTAATCAGGGAAGAGAACAGTCCAGACATTAAGCTGTGACTGGTACCACAGTGTCATAAATAACAAAACCCACTCATGTCTGTGTAAACCCATGCTACTCTCTAGTCCAAATGAGGGACATTCTGCCCACATGACATAACTTTAGACCATTGGTTGATCTAGTTCAGCACTGTCACGCTGATTTGTCCAAAGCTCTCTGGGGTCTCAGCCGTGTAGTACCTGCAAAACAGGCCTTCTTCCACAGAACTACAAACTTATTGTGGCAATTTGTCTGATTGGAATGTCTTACTAGAAATAAAATCGTTAAAAAATAGGTTTTAGGGCACAGATATTGGAATGTGTAGCCATTTAGCCAATTGGAGGCCACTGCAGCTGCATCCTCTTGCTAGTAGAAACCGCTCCCAAAAAGATTCTTTGCCAGCTCTTGCCTGTCCCAACAACTTTGCTGGCTGCTGCTGTACTAAATCTGCCTGCCTTGTTTCTCAACTTAGCCTGGCCAGGAAGGCAAGGAGGCAGGTGGGCTCCAGGCAGCAGCCCTTCCAAGCTGCCTTCACAGGCAGGCAATTCTGAGGCAGCAGGATTTCTAGCCAGTTTGACCTATAAGCAGTTTCAGAAGGGATTGTGATCCTCCTTACATCTGCTTTTGCATTTCTCAAATGTCTGAATCATGTAAAACATGCACAGCTTGAAATTGCACTGCCTTTCAAAAAAGACTCTCTGTCACTGCATTACTTGCTTGTTCTCCAAAAGCTACATACATAATCACACCCATACATTATGGGTTTTGCACAAATGGCAGGAGGAATGTCAGCTACTTCTTAATATTATTTAACAATATCAGAAAGGCACTGACAATTCAGTGCACAGCTGAGCCAAAGTAAAGTTTAACATTTTACCCACAGATCACAAGAAACACCCCAAGTGACTGAAAGACCCCTCCGTGCAAAAGGAACTATTCTCCGCTGAAGGGCTTTGTGGAAAGACTCCAGGTCTTGAGCAAAAAAGGCAGACCTCCAGGCAACTTGGCACAGGTGCCAGTCAAGCCAGGGGTCTTGAGCCAGTCATGGTGATAGAGGTGGATCCCAGCCAGCCCTCCCTTGCTCACACGCAAGGATGGAGGTGGGAGGGAGCCGCTATCCAGTCCTGGTAAGGAAAGAGAGAGGCTGGCTCCAGTCACCCCGCCCCCCAAAAGGGCCCTTGTGGCCCTACAGAGGCTGGTGCGCGGCCGGGCGGAGGGCGAGCTCTACTGTGTTCCCTCGGGTGCCCACCCTTCGGGGCCCAAGTAGCACGTGCGAGCCGTTCGCCCGCCGAGCAGCCGCAGCCGAGCCCCCCGCCGCTGGGGCAGAGCCGGGTGCCTCAGAGGCCCCGGAAGGAGCGGGCTCGAAGCCTCCTGCCCCCGTCGGCCCTGGGAAGGCGACCCCCCTCCGCGCCCCCAGTTACGTCTGCCCGGGGCAGCCAGCGGTGAGGCCAGAGCTTCCGGTTCTCCCGCCCCCCCCCGGGCGACAAAGCGGCCCACTTACCAGCCATTGTCCCATAAAGCAGCTGCGTCAGGGGCTGGTCTTTGAGCCCCCGGAAGGCTGTGTTGGGAATCCTTTCCATGATGCCTTCGTAAAATATGCGCCGCACCACCTCTTGCTCAGAAGGATGAAATTCCCTGATCCAGACGCCCTCCTTGCCCCTTTCATCTCCCGGGGTGTCCAGAGAAGCCGGGGAAGAGGCAGGCGAGCCCACTAACGGCGGCCACATTTGAGAGGAAGAAACAATGAGTGTCTCTTTTTTGGTGCCTGAAATCGATTCATGATCTTCCGCCACGATCTTCGTCTCACAAACCATTTTGGGAGACAAATAATGCATGCAAACTGGCCGAGGGTTTTTTTTTTAAAAAAAAAAAAAAAGACTGGAAATTAAGCAAAAAGGAAAGGAAGGAACCTTGCCGCGCGATGGCTGCACTTGAAGCCTCTTAGTGGTGCAGGAGGGATGGAGGAGGCGGTGGCGACAGGAAAAAGGAGCTTCGCCGCATTTTGGAGAAGTATTTATAATGCAGCAGAGCCGATGCGGTTCGGCGCGGGGTCCCCCCGGGTCCTAGCGTCCTTTCCATTGGCTGGCCAGGGTCGCCGCGCGCTTCCTCGTGCGCAGCCTGCCTCGCCGCGGGGTGGGCCGGGCCGGGCCTGGGGCGGCGGCGGGGGCGGCGAGCAGAGGCGCCTCCTTCGGATTGGGTTTGGGGCAAACGACTACACCTCGCTTTTGCGTCACCTTTTCGTGCTCCGAGTCTTGCGGAGGCCAACAGCAATTATGTGCCAAAGGGTTTGAGGTGACGCCTCGCTGGAGATTTTTGGACCCAGGGCTGCTCCTTGCTAACATTTATTTTGAGATTATTCCTCACAACCAAGGAAAAATAACAAGGTGAGGAAAACCGGGGAATCACCTTCAACGTAAGGAGTCTGGTTTTGAGACTTGTTCCCTTCCTTGGCGCTTGCCTTTGTTTTCAGGGGATGGAGTTCATGGAGTCTCGGGACCCATAGATATATACTTGGAAAGCAACCTGACACTTTCCTATAGGGTTCTTACCGAGGGGAATATGTATTAGTGAGAATGCCATTTGGAAATCTGTTCTATGCTATAAAGACATAACATTTTTAACCGCTGTTCGTTTGCCCGTTCGCTTTCCTGAGGCTGCCGTTCTATGAGCGCCCATTTCTTTTGCGTGCACCTCACGACCTATGCGTGGAAGTGACATCCTCTGCTCCTGCTGTGGAGACCACAGCCAGCCACTCTTTTCTCCATGATGGTTGATGAGTCATTCGCCACTGCAGTAGTTTACAAGTGTCTGTTAACGCTTTCTTTGACGGGTGCGCAGCATCTCCGCTTGCCTTTCCCCTGCGCTCCGAATACCCGGTTCAGGCTGCGAAGAGCAGGGTGGCAAGAAGGCTGCCGGCTTTCTTTGTCTTTCTCTCTTGGGAGGGGGTGTACGTGGGCGAGGGGAGGATTCCTTGAGGGGTCCCCTACATCCGCAATCCTTTTTCCCTTTCCTTCTCGATCTCCTCAGCAGAAATTTCGCGCAGATCAACCGCCCGACCACAGCTCCCAGTTGCTTAAAGAGAAGCACCAATCTTCCTCCCCTCCCCTCCCCTCCCCTCCCCGCGAAGACTTCCCCAGGAGCTTCGTGGCTCAGAAAGTTGATCCCGAAAGCGCGGGCTTTGGCTTTGCGCGGATGGTCTTTGCGGCACCGCCGCTCCCGGGCCCGAGAGGCAAAGGGGAAGCTCCTCGCCCGTCTTTCTCGCGCTCCTTACGGCACCGTCTCTTCTCATGGCGGGCGGGTAGCGGGGCATAGGGCGGCCCCTCGGTCTCCGCTTTGGAGCAGAGCGAGCCGGCTGGGAATGAACAGGGAGTTTGCGGCCAGGGTCTCAAACAGTTCACAAGGCCAGACAGCCCGGCGACCCCTCAGCCAGGCGCCGCATCGCCGGGGTGGGGGTGAGGCTGCCGGCCACATTTCTTCCCGTGTCGCCGCGCGGAAGAGAAACGCAGAGACCAGCCGGACGCCGAGACGGTCGAGGGTCTCTTGTTCAAGCCCCCCAGGAAGATGGGGAGGAGAGGGGAGGGGGAGCGCGCGTTCGCCTCGCCATAAGCCTTCCCATTCCTGCCCCCCGCCCCGTGCTTGCTTGTCTCTTCCCCTTCTCGCCTAGTTCCCCGCCTTTCCCTTCTTCTTCAGCGCGACTCAGGCTGCGCATGTCCTGCAATCCGGTGCGAAACGCTTTTTCTGGCTTCTTCCAGATTCCGTCCGCTGGGCTGGCAAACGTGAAAGCCCTACCGCAGCCCCCACACCGCGCCTCTACACCTGCCCGGGGCCGGGGGGGCCCGGTCCTCGGGCCGAATGCAGACCAGCCCTGGGGAGAGGGGCGACTGGGAAGAGGGGGAGAGGCGGCGGGGATGCCGCAGGAGCCTCCCTCTTCACCTTTGAAAGCGTTTCCTGTGGAGAGAGTGGCCTGCCAGCTAGTCACAAGGAGGCTTATGGACGCTAGCGGACGCCCACAATAGTGTTTTTAAAATACATTTTGTTTTCTTAGTAACAAAATGGTGCTTATCCAAGTACAGGACAAAGACACAAAGTCTTATTTTATTTTTGTAGTCATTATCGTGCGGTTACCCCTTGGTTATGTCTATCCGTTGCCGCTTTTTAAATCCGGTAATACGAGGCATACAGAATAAATTATAAAGGACGGAACGGCTCGGGTGGGCTCGAGTTGGAACGATCCCTCTTAGTGGCATGGGCAGCACCATCCGGACATCTAAGGTTTTCCCTGTCAATATCCAGTGTCTTAAAATTAGCTCCCTAGCCTGCTTTCAGCCCTTGTTCTATAGAACAGTTAAAATTTAACAGGAGCCAGTATGGTGTAATGGTTTGACTGCTGACTTTGATTCTGGAAACCTAGGTAAGAATCCTTGCTTGGCCATCGAAACCCAGTTGGTGGCAAGTCACATTCTCTCAGCTTGACTTGGTGACAACTCACATGCTCAGAGTTAGGCAACCCCCCTCTGAACAAATCTTGCCAAGAAAACCCCGTGATAGGGTCACCATAAGTTGAAGGCACACAACAACAGTAATGGCAACAACAACAACCAAGGTTTAACACCCTGTTCTGGTGCTGGTATAACCTGGGCCTGCCCTTCTGAGTGTCCCACATACACTTTCTCCCCTTCTCCCCATAGCACATGCACTGGCGAGAACACAGCCGGAGGCGCACCTGGAAACCTAGGAAAGCAGGGAAGTTGTTGTGCTCGGGATGCCGCTTTGGGCATCCACGGGCAGACGCCCACCCGGCAGGAGCCGCACACGCCTTGGCCCCCAAGTATAGCTGGCACTGAGGAGAGAGAGAGACCGCCCTGCGCTGCAGGACGAGGCCCAAGAGTGTCAGGACAAGGGCAGCTGCAGAGGACTCGGCTTTCTTCTGCCACAGCCTTCGTCACCGCTATCACTCACTGCCCCAAGGGCCGTCACCTGCTCACCATCACTTCGGAGGGGGCGCTTCCAACAAAAGCTCTATTCGAGGCAGGACTGGTAACCCGGTGACGGCTGGAAAACGTCCGGCGAGGCAAGCAGAGAGAATCGAAGCAAAGTCCCAGGCAAAGGAACAGCCTTTCCTATCTCGCTTGAGAATGTCCGCCTTCCCAGGGCTTCAGCAGCCAGCAAAGTACGACTCGCTATAACCAGCAAAAACAAGAAGTCCCATGACAGTTTAAAGTCTGTTTTGGCATAAGCACTGGTAGGCTTCATGAGCGTTGTGTATGAAGAAGTGGGTTGGAGGTCAGGAACACCTTTTCTCAGTTAAATGTGTTTTCACAGGTCTCAGACAGTTTGCTAAAACTGCAGCCCTGGGTACAGCTCGTTTCTGGGATAAGTACTTTGAACACCCTGGGCAGGATCCAATTGGCTTCTTAAGCAGCTGGCTGTTTCCACAGACAAGCCCATTCTCTCTCCTGCCATGCCCACCCCGGTGTAACCTGCTCTAGTGTTTTTCAGCCATCTCTAGCAGGTTGGTAGAGTGCATGGGAGAAGGCTGCAGAAAGACGGCTGAATTGGCGGCAGGATTGCTTATTTTTGCAGAAACAGTGAGATCCAGAATAAGTACTTGGCTGTATCCTAGCCCATGCAATTTCATTGTTAATACACATAAAATTGTATTGCACTTCCTAATTTTAGTCTGAAGTCAAAATATGAAAATTCAGTAAAATGTTGCATTTATTTCGTATTTCACGTATTCCTCCTTGTTTCATCCTTTAGCATGGTGTTGCTGGTTCTTCCTTTTAAAAAAATGCTCCAGTTTAAGCAAATGTCAGTAAGGAAAATATTGGCTACTTTCTCTTTTCAAATGATTTAAGGTATGACCACAATGGTGCCCAGGAATAAGTGAAACCATGAAAAGATTTCACTGTTTATTCTGCTGAACAGTATCAGTTGGATCTGATGTAAGACTATGCTTCTGTGATATAAAGGACTTTTTAAAATTGACATTTATATATGGAATAGTCAACAAGTCCATAGGGGGTCCTGCACCTAGTCTAGCCTTTTCTTCTGGTATCATTTCCTCTTCTTTGTCTCATAGGGAGAAGCTTGTAGAGCCAGCTGCACTGTGGAAATAAAGTAGCTCCCTAAAAGGTAAACAAACATGAATACCCATTTTTTTTAATTAAAAGACAGAAAGTAAGAGATAGAGAAACAGCAAAATCACGAAACGTTATATAAAACTACAAACACATAATGATACAATACAAATAAAAAAGCAAAACGGTATCTAACAAAACTATAAACATTTATTTAAACTACAAACAACAACACTACAAATAACTAAAAATTGGTTTCTACCCTTTTTACATTCAACTCTTAGTAAATACTTACATTTAACTATTAAACCTTATTCAAAATCTAGATTAACTTTGTTGCAAATAATCCTTTTTCTCTTACCTCTATATTCAGAAACTAAATTTATCTGGTTAATAAAAAATTAATACAAAAAAATATTTCAACCATGCACATTTACTACCATGAAACCATTATTTTAAATTAACTTGATTCGAAACATTGGTATCACACCATGACCTAAGTATTAATATCATCATATTTAAACCATGGGCACCAATGGAAAATAGTAATAAAAAGAGTAATGGTTCATTTTTATAAATCATCAATAAATGTTAAATGTTGTTACTAAAATCTATATTATAGACATTCAAAATCTAAAATAGCAACAAAAATAGAATCATCATCTTCTATTTAAATATAATACTCCTCATGTAGTAATAAAAACAAGAGCCAGAGCTTAAGAATATGTACAAGTCACCCTCATTTTTCTTTAAATACTCAATCAGACATTTCTATTCCATCCATTCATCAACTGCTCAGTCCTTTAACCCATATGTAAGATTATCCATTTCAGCTAGTCCCATCAATCTATCAAACCATTCTCCTATTGATGGGATTTCCATTTTTTCCCAGTACTTTTGATATGCTCATCTTGCGGCCAATAGCATATCTTGCATCAATTTATGTCGTTCTTGTCAATAATTATATCATCTGCCCAGATTCCTAGTAAATATAACTCAGGAATCTTTGATATTTGGACTTTCAAAATCTTTTGCATCACATTCAGTATCTTAAGCCAAAATTGTGTAGCTTTTTAACAAGTGCACCACTGTTACATGCAGATTGGTGTGGTTTAATTGGCAAATATTATTTAATTGACAACTATATTAATTGGCACTGATATCAAATGGAACCTGAGGTGACTGGAAGGTCAAGCTGGACAGAGGAAAATTAATGGCTGAAAAGGTGTGATTGCAAGGCAGGTGTCAGGAATCTCTCCCTGCCAAACTGCAGCCAAGAAGGGAGGAGGAAGGTCAGGAATACTTTCAGGGAGAGTCCGAATATACCAAACGCCAGGAAAACACAAGTCGAGCCAGGTCAAGGTCCGGTCCAAAGGTTCAGGAGATAGAGATCCATCCAGAGGGTTTCAGGGAGCAGGAGACATGAAGGTCATGAGAGCCTGATAGAAATTTGCTTCAAGCAAAGAGCAGCCACATCGGCAGACTTAAATAGCCACTGTGAGCAGGTGCTGCTTGTTGTTGTTTCCTCAACCTAATCCATGCAGCCTCCCTCTGAGCAGCCCATTTAAGCCTTCTTCGTGATTGAGGGCTGGTGGGCATAGGTGGCTGCCACTCCTCTGCATCACTGCTGGTTCCCTCTCCATCATGAGCTGTCTGTGGCAACTCTGTCTCTGCTTGACCTTCCAGTGCAGGGGATGTTTGCAGGTTGACTTGCTCACTCACTAGCCAATCCTCGGCACAGTCAGTTGCTCCTCGATCTCAGAGGCATCCCACTATCCCACTCACTGGCTTGGCCTCATGCACAATCAGTTGCTCTTCAATCACAGCAGCAGCATCTATCACAGCAGGTCAGCCAACAACCCCTCTAGGGGTAGCCAAAGTCATTGTTAGGCAGATTACCAAACAATGCCAGAGACAGGCTTATGCTGAAGCAGGAACATCTCCGTGCAGAAAAGGGAGCTTCTCACCAAACAGTGATTGTTTCAACTCCATTTCCTCACACCTGGATGTTCTCTTGCTTTGTCCCCCAAACCTCTCCACAATACAGAGCTATTACAACAGCCATTACCTCTTTGTCACCTAAACACTAAGACCATTAGCTCCATCTGGACCTCATTGTTTGTGTTGCAACTCCCATTGTCCACTCATCTGGGACAGCAATTCACACCCATACCTGTCAGGAACTGAATCCACACATCCAAATAGTACAATGCTTAAACACTATTTATTTGGAGTGAGATACATAGTACAAGACTTTAGTGAGGAGACTGCAGTTTAAAAGCAAATACCGGAGCTTTAGAATCCCCACTTTCCCTCCCCCTTTTCTGAGAGACCTTTTTGGAGAACCAGGTGGCGCTTATCAGTACATTCCTAGCAATTGTTTATCTAACGGTCTCTGGTACCTAGTATTCTTGGTTACAAGCAAGCTGCTACTTATGATAGACTATATATCCCATTACAATAATATGGAGGGCATCCTGACATCCTGCCCATCCTGAAAAAAAAATGGAGGTTATATGAAGTGATGTATGGGTTAGCAAAGTGAAGGAGTGTTAGTGGATGAGAGAGAAGAGCAAGGCAATAATAAAACATTAAACAAGAAAAGAAATCTTAGCAGAGGTGGATGATTCAGGCAGTTAGAGGGGGTCGTAGACATGCTGATGTGAATTCATCCATCGGTGGTTGAAGAGATTTTGGTGAGGTCGGCGTCAGTCTGCAAAGAAATCTGCAAAGGGGCAGGCTTGAGCAAGCTGCAATGAAAAACAGGGTGGATAAGTTTATAAGTTGGAGGCAATGAAAGTGCAAAACTGACTTCATTAATGCCCCGCTTGATGGAGAAAGGACCAGTGTATTTAGGGGAGAGTTTTTTGGAGGGTCCCTTAGAGGTCAAATGTTTTGTAGAGAGGTAAACAAGGTCTCCCAGTTTGCAGTCAGGGTTGCATTGCCTTTTCCTATCAGCAAAGCACTTGTGGGAGGCTTTAGAAGCTTCAAGTGAAGAGCAGACAGTTTCCCAGTTTTGAGAGTCCTTTTGAGCCCAGTTGTCAACAGATGGGGGAACGTCAGTGTTGTTTTCTTCGGAGAGGGGTGGGAATCACTTGAGGTCTGTGCCGTAGACAATTTCAAAGGGAGTTTTCCCAGTTGAGGAGTGCATGGCCGAATTGTAGGCAAATTCGGCAAAGAGTAGGAGAGGTACCCAATTGTTTTGATTGGAATTAATAAAGCAGCAAAAGTATTTTCCAGAGTTTGATTGACACATTTGGTCTAACCATCCATTTGTGGATGATGGCTGCTGCTGAGTTTCTGAACAATCCCAATAGACTTAAGGAGTGAAGTCCAGACCTTGGAAGTGAATATGGGCTCTCTATCAGAGATGATGGTGGATGGCAGGTCATGGAGTTTCCAGATATTACTAATGAAAAGGTTGGCAAGTTTCTCTGCAGTGGGGACTTTTTTGAGAGGAATGAAGCGGGATTGCTTGGAGAAGTGGTCTGTCACAACCCAGATGACATGGCAGCCTCAAGAGTTGGGGAGATCTA
The DNA here is from genome assembly GCA_030412105.1 of Cyclura pinguis. Classification (NCBI taxonomy): domain Eukaryota; kingdom Metazoa; phylum Chordata; class Lepidosauria; order Squamata; family Iguanidae; genus Cyclura; species Cyclura pinguis. Next base: position 135,893,078 of record CM059601.1, read on the forward strand.
CTATAAAGTCCCAAGAAATAATGTCACAAGGGGTCGAGGGTGCAGGTAGGAGTTGGAGAAGACCATGTGGCTTCGAGGTAGGAGGTTTACAAGTGGTGCATACAGGACAGTTCTTAATGTATCTTGTATGCATTTGGTTAGACCTGGCCAGTGGAATAGTTTCCTGATGGCATGGAGTGTCTTAGGAAAACCAAAGTGTCCAGCAGGTTTGGAGTCATGATATCTTTTCGATATTTCTGGTCTGCAGAGGGAAGGTACATATAATTTGGACCCAACAAAAGCCGAGCCATTAGTCCAAGCAACTGTGGTAGGATGGCTTCTTAGCCAATCATCAGAGCTGTAGGCCATCTTTATGGCTAGTGGGAAGGCGGAATCGAGCGTAAAAGAGATCGGGTAGCGGGCACGTTCTTGCATGTGCACGGTAACTTGTAGTCCCAGGGTGTCAGGGGTGAACAGAGTTTGTTCCTTAGGGGGTGAAGGATGGTTGAGTGATTCGTGGCAAGGGAGTCTGGATAGAGGGTCAGCCAATGTATTCATTTTTCCTGGTTTGAAAACAATTTTAAAGTTAAAGCGTTGAAAAAATTCAGCCCAGCTTGCTTGTTTAGCGGTTAGTTTTCTGGCAGTTTTCAAAATCTCTTAAGTTGTGGTGATCGGTCCAAACTTGAAAGGGTGATTTCACACCTTCCAAGAAATGTCGCCAAGTTGTGAGAGCAAAGTCAATGGCCATGTCTTCTTTTTCCCATATAGGCCAGTTATGTTGGGATTCAGATAATTTTTTGGAGATGAAGGCACAGGGTTTCAGACGTCCATCGTTGTCATGCTGGAGGAGTACCACTCCCTTGGCGAGGTCAGAGGCATCGGTTTGTATTATAAATTCTTTCTCGATGTTGGGGAACAGCAGAAGCGGTTCTGAGGTGAACTTGCGTTTGAGTGTGTCAAAGGCAGCTTGGCAGTCTTTTGTCCGTGTAATTTTTCCAGAAGTTTTTCATTGGGATTAGAAGATTTCTTTAAAAGAGGAAGGGCAATTGTGGCGAAACCTTCGATGAAATTGCAGTAGAAATTGGCAAAACCAAATAATTGTTGTATTTGTTTTCTTGTTCTCGGGGCTGGCCAATTCAAAATTGTCTCAGTCTTGGATGGGTCCATGTTTAGGGTGTTGTTGCAAATCCGATATCCAAGGTAGTCAAAGTCTGAGTGTGAAATTCGCATTTTGAGAGTTTCACAACAAGATCATTGTCTATAAGTCTTTATCATAGAGTGTGAACAAATTCTGTGTGCTGAGGTAGTGTATCAGAGTAGATCAAGATGTCATCTAGATAGACAACTACACCGTTGTACAGGAATTCTTGCAAGATGGACTTAAGGAACATCTGGAAAACTGCAGGCCCTGCTTGTAGTCCAAAAGGAAGGACTGTCCATTGGTAATTCCCCAGGGGGGTCAAGAAGGTAGTTAGCCATTCACTGTCAGGGTCCATTCTTATTCAGTGGAAAGCCTCTTTAAGGTGTAGCTTGGTAAAGTATTTGCCTTTAACCAATTGATTCATCATGTCTGCCGTGAGCGGAATTGGGTAAGCATTAGGCAGTACTGCCTGATTTATTAAGTTGTAATTCACGATGAGTTGGAGATGGGAAGATGGCTTTGGCATGATAGGAAGTGCTCTAACAAGCTCTGATATTTTTGTTTTGTTTTTATTTTCCTTTTGGCCCTGCTTCCTCTTAAGCTGGCTATCATGCTTTAATGCTGTGCAGCATTGTCTCCTCTCCATTTTTAGTGTTTTGGAAACCACAGACTGTTTGTTTACATTTTTTTTCCAGACTTATCACCAGCCATTCTGCCAGCAACTCTCCTAGACGGAAGATAGAAGCTAAGCCAAGAAGCTAAGAACTGCAAAGCTTTGGGAATATATCACTTTGCAGCTTTGAGCTTTTTTCCCCCTCCCCTGGATTAATTAGTAATAATTTCTAAATGGGAAATAAAAAACATGGCCGAACAACTCCAGGGACAGTTAGGCACAACAAATCCTCCAAACAGCTCAACTTGCTTATCTGCAAGGAAACTGTGAGTATCCCAAATACAAACTCAGTGTTTGCAATTCCTACTGCTAACTGTTTCTCAGCTTTGGACATAGAAAATGATCCTCAATCTGAGCCTTTGGAAAATTCTAACTATAGTTTTACTTCTTACCAGGATGGAGTGTCTTTGGGATCTAATGGGACAGATGAACCAGTTCTTGACCCCCCAGACTTTGTGACAAAACAGCACCTTTTAACAGCTCATACCATTATTTCAATTTATGAATGCTTAGAAAAAATTGTCAAACAACTTGAGCTACTCAAAAACTCCTTTGACACTTTCATGCAGAAATATGTACCTCTGGAAGAGAGCTTAGTTCAAGCTCATAGTATAAGACTCAAAAAGGAGGAAAATCTGCGGAGTAATAAAAACATCATAAAGGGCTCCAGGGGCAGTTTATTAGTAACTCTAAAGGAGCTAGAGAAAGGAAGCTGCAGCAGGATTCCGCAAACAAACCAAGCTATGCTGCAGATTGCCTACAACAGAGTAAACAATGGCAGATGGAAGTCATTCAAAGCTTTCAAATTTTCTCTGAGTCAGGTTTTACACATACACCCTCACTGTGTTAACTTGCTTGCTGTAGAATGGCTTCCCAATGTAGTGCCATATATGAGAATTATGGTAACATTTGAACAATCTACAATTCCGTCTATGTTGATGAAAATGAAACCTTTCTTGTCCAGCTTTCAAATAATACCAAAGTGAGTCTTCCGAGATATGGCTATTACCCCCCTAATTTTCTTTAAGCATAGCAGTGAAGCACCTATAGAGGAAAGGAGTACCTCTTTGTCAGTCTCCAAAGAAACTGCTAGCAAGACCATACTGCAGTCTAGCCCAGCTAAAACTTCTGATATTGAGAAGCGGCTTATGGGCTTAAGTGAATTAATCACCAATGAAGAACATAAAGATATTGCCTGTAGATTAGAGGATCTCAAGAACATGCTGTTTGCCATCAAGGACTTGGCTGAACCATTGGTGAACATAGCATCTACGGATGAAATCCCCCATGTTGAGAGGGATCAGGACAGGGACTCCGTTGACAGTTTGCTAGCTATGAACGAGGACGTTTTGATAATTACAATGCCCGCACACCCTTTGGAACCAAAGAGGGTTAACAATTACCTTCTCTGCTTGAGGTGTCTCCCAAACAGAAAGCCCCTGTTCAAACAGAACCTTTGGTTATCTGTGATGATACAGATCTGATCACTCCAGTTTGACATTTACAGTTTACTATCCTGGAATATTATGGGCTGGGCAAACAAATTCCATGATGCAGACTTTGTGATCTATTTACAAAAATTTAAAATTCTCTGCTTGCAAGAAACATGGGCTCCCGAAACTAATCTACCAGTGCTGGATTTCTATCATTTTCCATCCCAGCCATTAAAACATACTCTAGAGGCTGGGGTAGTGGTGGCCTCACTATATTTATTTCTATGGATTTCCAAGTTGAGATTCAACCATTGATTGGTCTTTGTCCGCAATATATACAAGCCCTCTTCATTAAGAGTAAATATTGTGGTTCTCTTATTTGTATAAATGTTTATTTTCCACCTAGCCAATTAAAAAATGTAGGTTCCAATAGTATCTGGAATAGTTTATCTGAAACCCTCACTGCCTTGGAGTGTCAATATCCCTCCACCAGGCTCCTTCTGTATGGAGATTTTAATGCTAGAATTCGGGCTGGTTTGAAACAAGTGGAGGGTACTTATTTTGGACAAGATTTTCAAGTCACACCTGTTGCTAGGGTCTCCAAAGATATATGTATAAATAAGCCAGGCTTGAGGCTTTTGGAGGTCCTTTGTTTGCACCATTTGCAATGTCTTAATGGAGCCCACCATGACATAACGCTGGGTACTTACACCTATATTACTAACATGGGAGCTAGCACAATAGATTATGTGGCAGTTTCCAACAAACTGCTTCCTGACATTCATAGATTTGAAATTAACAACAGGGTTGAAAGTGATCATTTCCCCCTCCTATTGTTATTTCACTTTGAAACGCCCTATTCTTGCCGCCCCCTGCAAAATACAAATATAAATGGAATTCATGTGGGAGAACAGAGAATACAGTGGTCAATCAACATTGGGGCCTCTGTTTCTCATATATTTGAGAGTTCCACTTTTAAATCCCTTCGTCAAGTCATCTTGGACTCTGATTCAGATAGCTTATATGCCTATCAAACCATTATTCAGAATCTCAGATCCAGTTTGGTCTGTAATAAACAATTTAATCCCAATAGAGAAATAAGCAATAGATGATTTGACTCTGAATGCAAAGATGCCTGGAAAGCATTAATTGTGTACTCGTGGCAGGTACTCAGAAATAGGGATATTGTTTCTTCTGACATTCTAGTTTCTATGAGGAAATCTTACAAGGCACTCTTAAAACAAAAAAAGGATGCATACGTCGGAACACAATGGCAACAATTAGCCCAATCCGTGATGGAAAAGAATGAGAAGCAGTTTTGGGATGTCATTTCTATTGGTATGCTAACAGTCAGACCAGTAATTGTTGGACAAATTTCATCACTTCAATGGTTTAAATCATTACAATAGGCTTTACAGAGCTACACCTACAGGGAACCATCCTTCTATGGTTCCCAAAAGTAATGGTCTGCCTTATTGGTCTCCTGTGTCAGTATTTGAGATAAAGAAGTTGATTGCAACTCTTGCATTCAGTAAGGCTCCTGGAGAAAATATGATACCTCCAGAAATATTTAAAAACTTCTCTTGAGTTGTGAGCTCCAATACTAGCTAAAGTATTTACTCAAATTAGCAACACAGGTGTGATTCCAGAGGGATGGAAACAGAGTGTAGTTGTTCCTATTTATAAGAAGAGTGATAAACAAGATCCCAGTAATTATTGACCTATTAGTCTCCTAGATATCGACTCTAAATTATATAGTAAACATCTGTTAAACAAATTGGAGGACTGGGAATCTACTAATCATATCATTCACCCTGAACAGGCCAGGTTTAGAAAACGGCAGAATACTATTGACCATTGCTTGACCCTTTACTTTTTGGCCCAACAAGGAATTGCAAGTCCCACAAAACACCTATTTGCAGCCTTTGTTGATCTAGCAGCAGCTTTTGATTCAATTGATAGAAACCTGCTGTGGCGTAAACTGACTGTCACTAATATAATCACTTATTGTTTCTAATCAAGGAACTTTATTCCAATACGACTGCTAGAATAAGAGTTGGCATTTCTGGCTCATTAACTGATCCAATCCCCACAAATAAGGGAGTCAAACAGGGATGTTTGCTGGCACCAGCACTTTCAATTTATACTTGAATGACATAATCCTGGCATTATCTGGCCCTGAATTTTTTCCGCCTTCACTTGGGTCAAAGAAGATTTCTATTCTCCTTTATGCTGATGACATGGTTTTAATTTCACTGACTCGTATAGGTTTGAAAAGGTTGCTCTCTAAGCTCAGCATATTTTGTTCTAATGAAATGCTGAAAATTAATTATACTAAAACAAAGGTGATGGTATTCAGCAAAAGACACTCTCACTTCCAATGGTCTATCAATGGTCATCAAATTGAACAATGCCAGAAATTTAAGAACCTTGGAATCCACTTTACAGAGAACCTTTCCTGGAAGTCCTATATTGAAACTATTAGAGCAGTAGCTGTGAGATCTATTGGAGCAATCCTTAGATTTTATAACACTGCAGGGGGCCACCAGGTTGTTCCAGCCCTGAAGATATTTCAGAGCAAAGTAATAGCCCAGATTCTGTATGGTGCTGCTGTCTGGGGATGGGATGGCTCCTTATTGGCTAAACTGGAAGCCCTCCAAAATATATTTCTTAAGAAACTATTGAGACTTCCAGCTGGCAATCCTGCAGCTTTGGTTCGAGCTGAGGTCAGTCTGCCTCCCATTAAATCTTGTATCCACTTTATTCTATTTAATTACTGGAGAACTGTAAAAGATTCCTTAGTTAGGGTTTTCCCCGAGCTATGTTTTGAACAGGTAGCAAACTGCAAAGCCTGGAGTTCAAGATATTATATGTTGTTAAGTTTGTGACAATTTATCTATCTTGAACTCAAAACAGAAACTTTGTGAATATTTTTTTGACCACAGTGTCCAACTGGACAGACGGGTTATTAACCATTCTAAATTCTCAAAATGGTATAGATTATATAAATTCGATCATCAAAGGCCTGTTTATTTGACAAAGCTTACATACTCAAAACTTAGGCAAGCTTTTACAGCCCTTCGCTTTCAAACTATGCCTATAGCCATGATTGATGGCAGATATCTTCATGTCCTGTTGGCCCTTCGTTTATGTATTTGTGGGGCACCAGAAATTGGGGATTTGCCACACTACTTGTTCCCTTGTTCACTGTATTCTGAACCGAGAACTAAGTTTTTGGAAGTAATTCTGTTTTCCTTATGCATGAATACTGTCTCAGAAAAGATCTTCTATTTGCTGTCTGATATTGATTCTATGGTAACCCACAAGGTTTCTCTTTTTGCCCTGACAGCAATGAAAATTAGGGCAAAATTCATCATGGAAATTGCAGTCGAATGCTTTGAGGATGATTCCCACTAATTTTAGAGCTGTTGTTTATATTTAATGTATATATATTTAATGTATCTTAATATATTTAAATGTATCCTAATTGTATTAGATGCTTCTTTTAATTACAACATGCAAGACTAATATTTTCTTCATTTTATGCTGCACTTTATACTGCTGTGTTTTATGGTTGTATTTTGAAATTGTAATTTCGATTTTATTACTATGTATGTGAATGGCCTACGGCCCAAGCATTAATAAATTAATTGAATTGAATTCACAATGAGTCTGGGATCTCCTCCATCTCATTTTTGCCAGAAAAATACTGAGCTAGGTGTTGGTGCGGAGGAAGGCTTAATAAAGCCGCATTGCAAATTTTTGTTCAGGAATTTCTTTAGGGCTTCTAGCTCTTGTTTGTTCATGGGGTAAATTTTTGGTTTAGGAATTTTGGCACCATCTATCAGTCTTAATTTACAGTCAAAGTCTCTATGTGGGAGGAGTTTATCTGCTTTGTGGTCCTCAAACGCTTTCTGTAGGTCCCAGTACTCTTGCGGGATTTTCTGCAGCTCTTTGCTGCTAAGCTTAAGTGCCGCATTTGGTGATGATAGTTTCAGCACGTCTTTGGAACTTTTTGTTTGTTCTAAGATGCCTCGGGTTCAGTCAATTTTGGGATTATGTCTTTTTAGCCAATCGTACCCAAGGACTACTTGGAATCCAATTTTGTTTGGTACTAGGAATTTCAAGTGGCCCCGGATGCCTCCCACCTGAACAGGGATGGGTTTGGTCCTCTACCTGATGGGGCCTCCCGTCATATGTGAGCCATCCATTTGCAATAACTTGATGGCTTTCTTGAGGGGTTCAAATTCCATGGCAAGATCTTTGGCCACTAAGGGGTTCAGCAAGCTTATGGTACATCCTGAATCAATCAATGCCTGGTACTTTCTTAACTCCCCATCTGTCCCTTGTAAAGCTACTGTAACATATACATGTCCAGTTTTGACTGTACTTACATTCACCAATGGTTCTGGGTCCCACTCATCGCTGTTGGTGTTGGAGCCTGAGGTCGGCTGGGGGCTGTCCTCACCATCGCAGGTCTGAGCGGAGGGTCCACCACTCGGGCATTTGGCCTGCGACCTCAGGGTGTCTGCCCTACGGGATGTGGGTTTGTTGGAAGAAGTCATTGGCTTTTCTTCCATGGCCTTCTTTTGGTCTTGGCAATCACTAGTGTTGTGGCCTCTCTTCCCATGTAGGATGCATGTTCTTTTGTGCAACCGTTTCTTTCTCTCTTTGTTGCTTAGGAAGGTGGATTTTCTGGCTCCAGGGGGTTTGTGGCCACTTTCTTGGGCCTGTCTTTGTCTAGAGAGTTGGGACACTTTCCAGGAGGCTTTCTACTTCACTGGCTAGCTTCATCCATCCCAACAGACTGGCAGGGTTTCCTCGAGAAAGGCACTGATCCATAATGATGGGGTTCAATCTATCCTGAAAGAACTGCTTAAGTATGTCTTTCCATTCTGAGACCTTAGTCGCTCATTTTCTAAATTCCTGGGCATACTCTGCAACAGTTCCTTGTACTTACCCACTTTGGGGGTAACAAGTAGCTGTCTTTCCAACATCTGTTGAATTTTTTTAACTTCCCCAGTCACTTGAGTTAGCTCTCTTTTAACATATCCTGATACTTTATCCACTTTTCTAGTGTGTTTTGTAAATCTCTCTCATTGACTGATGTTATCTGCCTAAATTCTGCAAGGAATCTGACAAAATAGTCAGAAACTTTGCTTTCTTTCGTAGAGTCTTTCTTGGTCAACAGTCTTTTTGGACCTGTGGCCATAATAGCCTTGTAGATAAAACGTTAAATCTATTTTGCCCTCTTATGTTGAATTGTTAAAATCAGTACAAGAGAGCCATCTAATGTTTAGTGTACAGGCACTGGCTCACTTCTAAGTTGTTTTATTTTTCAACTCAAGTGCTCAAAAAGAGAAAACAAAATCTATGTTTTAAATATAACGTTCCAAAATTTCAACAAGATTTCTCATTTTCTTTAAGCTCTTTCCCAGAGAGTTCACAAAAACTGGCAAAATGCCACACAAAATGCCAAGTACAAGTCTGCTTTGAAACAAGCCAGCTTTGGCCAAGGGGAAACAATGAAATACCAAGGCACTAAAGGTTACAAAGGAGCAATATCTCTTAAAAATAAGTCAAATCTTTTCTTTATAAAGTACTGTATTTGCTGGCTTATAAGACACAGTGGCAAATAAGAGGCACTCCATTTTTAAATTTTTTTGGGGGGGGAATAATTTAAAATAAATAGCATGGCTTCCCCCACCCACCTTCCCTTCCATTTTGAAGGGGAAGGGAGGGAGCTCTGGAGTGAGGAAAGAAAGCTCCTAGGAGCTTTCTCCCATCTCCCTTTCCTTTTCTTTTTACAGGGGAAGTGAAAGGAAAGAGCTCCAGAGGGGCCAAAAGAAAGGTGTGCAAACTTTCTTTCCCCTCCCTCTGGAGCTACCTCCTTTCCTTTCCTATGCAAAACAAAAGGAAAGCGGGCTGAGGGAAGCCTCACATGAGGGTTCCTTTCCCCCTCTGGAACTCCCCCTCCCTTTCCTATGCATTTTACCTCATGCTGAGAACTCACACAGTGGCAAAATGCATAGGAAAGGAGTTGGTATTTACTGGCGTATAAGATGCACCAGTATATAAGATGCCCCCCATTTTTAAATGTTATTTTTCAGGGGAAAAAGTGCATCTTATATGCCGGCAAATACAATAGCTCATAACATAAAATACACTTGAGTAGAACCCAACTATTGCATTTCAATATAATTAAAATAATAATCCAAAAATAATAGTCTAATTCCAAAATAATAATCAAATAAAATATAGTAGTCAAATTCCAAGTCCAAAATTCACCAATTAAAAATACAAGGAAAAAAGAAGAAGAAAAGAAGCATATGGCCAGATTAAGATGTGCCCATTTGTTTTGTAATTTTTTTTTTTGTATTATGTAGCAGAAATACAAGTGAAGCATGACGCTATGCTATGAATAGCAACTTGCAACACTATACATCTAATATATAAAAGTCAAAGTTTGTGAGTCTGTCTGTGTCAGGTGAAGACCTGAACTCATATGATTGGCTGTGTGAGGCGAAGACCTCATATGATTGGCTGCCTGTGAAGATTCTATAGAATCCCGGGGTTTGCAGTTTAGGGAGGGGCCTTTAGAATTCTCAACCAGAGAATAGGCGGGTTGCTATGGAGATGAGGCCTGGCAGCAAGAAGGAAGAGGGCAACGTATTCCCTCAGGAATCCAACCTGTGTATGTTAATAACTCTGAATACAGATTGGATTGGGGAATACAGGGAAAAGTTACAGGTACTGGACAAGACAGTTTGGGGAATTAGAGACAGAGGATCTCAAATCCTAATAAGTATCACCTATGAGAAAAGAAAATCCCAGGCAATGTCGGGTAATAAAAATGAACATAAAACAAAACAAAAATCTTTTTGCAATATACCCAGGAATTAAGGAGTGTTCCCTTTTATACATAGCCTCTCCAGCAAAAAGGAAGATTCTAAGGGTTAATTCTATTTAACTTGACAGGTATATAGTGCCACCTGGATAACATTTTTAAATAGTATTTACTAGTGGAAACAGATATAGAATTGAATGTTTAGAAACTTCAATGATTGAGACTGTTCCAGATCTGTTATAACTCATTTTCCCAATAGACCTTAATACTATTTTGACTATCTTACTCGGGGTATTCACAAACCAAGATATAATTTAGCTGTTAGGGCCACTAGAACTAAAATCAGAAGTTTCACATAATTGTTCAAACAAACAATTTGATGACCTCAAATTGTTTATAGCTGTAGAGGGGGCTGTGGGTTTGGGGGGGGGGGTGTTTGTTTTTTGGGTTTTGTTCTTTCTTTCTTTCTTTCTTTCTTTCTTTCTTTCTTTCTTTCTTTCTTTTTTTTTGCTAACGAGGCCATTTATTCTGTATGCAACCACATAGGTCATGCTAAAGTGCAGAATGAACTCAGGTTTGCCAGAGACATTAAAAACAATAAAAAGGGCTTTTTTAGATATGTCCGCAGCAAAAGGAAAAACAAGGAAATGATAGGGTCACTGTATGGGGAAGATAGCCAATTACTAACAGGGGGAAGAGAGAAAGCAGAACTACTCAACACCTTCTTTGCCTCAGTTTTCTCCCAAAAGGATAGAAGGACTCAACCTGGGGGGTGGGGAGCAAGTGAGGAAGAGAGGGGAAATGCAGCACAGAATAGGTAGAGAAGTAGTACAGGAATACCTAGCTAAACTAGATGAATTCAAGTCTCCAGGGCCACATGAATTGTATCCTAGGATATTAAAAGAACTGGCAGAGGTCATTTCGGAACCGCTTGCTATAATCTTTGAGAAATCTTGGAGGACAGCAGACTGGAGGAGGACAAATATTGTCCCCATCTTCAAGAAGGGAAAAAAAGAGGACCCAAATAATTATCGCTTGGTCAGCCTGACATCAACACCAGGAAAGATCCTAGAGCAGATCATTAAACAGTTAGTTTGTAATAATTTAGAAAGCAAAGCCGTAATGACTAAAAGTCAACATGAATTTCTCAGAAATAAGTCATGCCAGACTAATCTTATCTCTTTTTACGATAGGGTTACAAGCTTGATAGATGAAGGGAATGCTGTAGACATAGCATATCTGGATTTCAGTAAGGCCTTTGACAAAGGTTCCTGTGATATTCTTGTAAAGAAGCTAGTAAAGTGCAGGCTGGACAGGGCTACTGTTAGATGGATTTGTAATTGGTTGACCGACCAAACCCAAAGACTGCTCACCAATGGCTGCTTTTCATCCTGGAGAGAAGTGACTAGTGGAGTGCCACTGGGTTCTGTCCTGGGCTCAGTACTATTCAACATCTTCATCAGTGACTTGGATGAAGGAGTAGGGGGCACGCTGATCAAAATTGCAAATGACACCAAATTGGACTGGGTTGCTAATATCCCAGAGGACAGGATCAAATTTCAAACTGACCTTGACAGATTGGAGAGCTGGGCCAAAGCTAACAAAATGAATTTCAACAGAGAGAAATGTAAGGTCCTACACTTGGGCAGAAAAAATGGAATGCACAAATATAGGATGGGAGACATGTGGCTGGATAGCAGTACGTGTGAAAGGGATCTAGGAATCTTGGTAGATCACAAGCTGAACATAATTCAGAAGTGTGATGAGGCAGCCAAGAAAACCAACGTGATTCTTTGTTGCATCAATAGGAGTATGGTGTGTAGATCAAGGAAGGTAATGGTACCACTCTAATCTGCATTGGTTAGACCTGATTTGCAACACTGTGTCCAGTTCTGGGCACCTCAATTCAAGGAGGATATCAACAAGCTGGAATGCATCCAGAGGAGGGCGACCAAAATGGTGAAGGGTCTGGAAGTCATGCCCTATGAGGAATGGCTTAGAGAGCTGGGTATGTTTAGTCTGCAGAAGAGAAGGTTAAGAAAGGACATGATAGCCATGTTTAAATATTTGAAAGGATGTCATGTTGAGGAGAGAGTGGGCTTGTTTTCCACTGCTCTAGAGACTAGGACGAGGATCAATGGTTTCAAGCTGCAGAAAAGGAGATTCTACCTGAACCTCAGGAAGAACTTCCTGACAGCCAGAGCTATCCGGCAGTGGAATATGCTGCCTGGGAGTGTGGTGGAGTCTCCTTGTTTGGAGGTTTTTAAGCAGAGGCTGGATGGCCATCTGTTGGGAATGCTTTGATGTGTGTTCCTGCGTGGCATGGGGTTGGACTGGATAGCCCTTGTGGCCTCTTCCAAGTCTATGATTCTATGATTCTTGAAACTTAGCATCAACTTGTTCCTGGGTGATCGATTTGCATTTCTAAATTAGGTCTCCTGGTAGTGAGGGATAGGTATCCAGGCTAGCAGAACTCAGTGGGAGGTGTCCTTCACACCTCAACAGCACACTCAGATCTGAACTTTACCACTCTTAGGTGTGTGGAGGGTGACAAGAGGAGGTGGGACCATTTTTCTCCTCCCCTAGGAGTGTGTCTTCCAGAATTGTGCCAATTTTGAATGCCACTGATTGACTCTGGGTCCCTGCTCTCACCCAGATGTTACATCTCCCCATTCTTCCTAGCCTACCAGGGCCCTCTGTCCTTTCCCTCCCTGTGACCTTTTGCTGCATAGAGCAGGGCCATTAGTGTGTTCCTCCAAAGAATGGACATTTTCCATGGAAGTGTCCATTTGGGGTGAGGTGTCTGTGGTCATCCAAACTCCCTTGATGACCAGTAACAGATTTCCAATCCCCTGGATGCTTCACCATTCAAATAGCAGTCATTTTTACAAGTTCAAACCATCTTGTGGTTGGTTAGTTGGTTGGTTTTTCGTCTTCTTGTTGCATTGTGGGGTAAGGTGTGATCTCTCCTCCACAGTCAGTCTACCATCCGTGACCAAAAGGAAAGCTTTGCTTGCTGTCATGGACAGTATGTATATAATTTTGGGAAATGGAAATCCTCTTTGGGAAATGGAATTCCTTTCCCTGCCCCTTTTGCACAAGTATGTATTTTGGGGCAGTCTGTGCTTCCTCTCTTTGCTTGTCCCTCCATTCTCAACACTAGAAGCTGTTTTCAGTTCACCACAGGCTTTCGCATTATCACAGCAGTACTTTTATTTTTCAGGGGAGACCAGAGACCCCCTTGAGGAAGTTTTGGGGGACACCCCCAAAAACTTCCTCAAGAAGTACCCCAAAATCAGGGAGACAAGACTAAAAAGGCACCACCCAAAAAAGGGGTTGGGGCCACCTATCATTTTTCATTTGACGAGAAATACCCCCCCCCCATATACTATTAAAACGCACAAAATACATCAATGTAGTTGACATTTTCTTATCTGTCTTTTATTGCCTTTTTACCCTAATTCCCACAGGGCCAAGAGGTGAGTGGCCTCTGCCTTCAGATCATCTCAACAGTTACTATGTTAGAGTCACAGAACTAAAGTAACCTCCGAGACAAAATATAGTTCTGTGACTCTAACATAGTAACTTTTCTTTTCCTGTATAATTTTTAACCTTTTTTCCTGATGAAAAGCTTTGCATGAGTCCTTTGATGTGGGATTCCTGCATAGCTAGGGGTTAAACTAGATGGCCTCTGTGATCTCTTCCAGCTCTATGATTCTATGACTCTGTGATTCTATGATGTATTTTGCACATTTTGGTCAGTCAATAAAAGTATTGCTATTTTGTGGATTTTATTGTATTTTGCTGTGTGGTCAACACAGCTACCCTGCGTATGTTTTAATAAAAATAGGTTTGGAATTTTTCAAAGAGAAATATAGGCCCTTTCCACACCACGTGGCTGCCCTGCTGGGGGGACATGATCACAGTGCTCCATGAGTCATGCTTCCACACAACGTCATCACAGTCCCGCCACCATCTTGTCCCTGTGTGTTGCATGAGTGTGGTGTTTGCAAAATGGAAAAAATCCATTTTACACTTACTGTTGTGTTGCGCTGCCGCCTTTTCTAGCCACATGGAAAGACGGAAGCAGAGAAGCACGCTGGTGACACCTCCCTCCCCAGCACAGCAATGGCACATGCCTGGCTGCACTGCAAAAGGAAAGAGGTGGGGCCAGAACGCTCTCCTCTGCAGTGACCGGGCGAGGTGCAGAGGGGAGTGTTCCTGGCACGCTTTCCCTCCTGCCGAGGCTGCAGCAAAAGTACTTCACTGTACCCTGTCGTGCAGAAAAGGGGATAGTTAAGATTTGTGAATAGAAAAGTTTTGATTGAGGGGTAGGGTTTGCTTAATTCAGTGTTTAATCAGTTGTCCTGAGTAGAGATTCTTAAGAGTGAAATAATTTGTACCATTTGAAAAACATATTAATATATGCTTAAGTTGGATATTGTCAGACCGTCTGTTTTAGCATGTCTAAATTTGATGCCTGTCTCAAGTTTTGGCTGTTAAAAAAAAAACTCTGAAAAGAGAAAATGTGACTCAAGTTTCCTGTTCTTTGCATATACCCAACTGTCTTAAGATATTCTGTGTATCATGTCAGTTTTACAAGATAGCAATTAATGCAGTTCTCTTATCACCTCTGCAGTGGAAGGAATGTAACTTATACAAAAGGATGATGGCTGGCCTGTTCCAGACTGAACAAGTGTCTGGTGGAGAGGTGATGTGTACAAACCAAGAGTACCCTTTAATATTTTCCTGCTGTCCCAAATAACGGAGTGGTTATTCACTAGGAAATTAAGGGGAAAAAAACTTTCATTTGGATGTCTGTGGAACAGCTATGCAAATGTGAAAGAAGTACTCCAAGAGGACACAGTCCTTTTGGCCTGAATGTGTGTACTATCTGAATTTTGACATAGGTGTCAGCTTTTGGGAGAGAGCTGTTAGTTATAAGGGATGGGGTTCAGGTAGTTCTTACATGTGCACGGGCACTCTTCACACAGCCAGAGTAACACTGGGTTGGTTTTAAGATAAGAATATGAATATCTTTTAATGGCCCAGTCAAAGCCCAGATCTTAGTCTGAATGATAATCTGTGGTAACACTTGCTAAAGAAGAAAGAGCAAAAAATTCAGGATCCAGATGTGAAAAGCTGATAAAGACTTACCCAAGAAGATGGGCAGATGCCAAAGCGTTTTATTTTTTTAATGGAGTATTGATTTGGGGTAGTGGTGGTGAATACTTATAGAATTAACAAATACTAGCTTGTTTTTATTTACTTTTGTTTACTTAACATTTGTCCACAGGAAAAAAAAAAGGACACATCTTCAAATGGCTGGCTGTTTTTATTTAGGACAAAGCCCAATGTGTTTCAATTTCCATGTGTTACTGCCCTGGCTAGTCCGAGCTTTGGGGATATTAAAAGATATCCTTCTGACCAAATGACCGCACATTCAAAAAGGAGAGATACAGTAATAATAGGAGATTTCAATTACCCGGATATATGTTGGCAGTCAAACTCTGCCAAGACAGCAAGGTCCAGCAAGTTTCTTGCTTGTCTTGCAGACAATTTCATGGTCCAGAAGGTGGAAGAGGCCACAAGGGGATCAAATATTCTAGATCTGATCCTGACCAATAGGGATGACCTTGTTAATGAGGTAGAAGTGGTTAGATCTTTAGGGGGGAGTGACCATGCCCTATTGGAATTTGGCATTCAGTGGGAAGGAGAAGATAAGTGTAGCCAGATACTCATCTTAGATTTTAAAAAAACGGACTTCTGTAAACTTAAGGAGCTGCTGGCTGAAATTCCGTGGTCAAGAATAGTGAAAGAGAAAGGAGTTCAGGAGGCATGGGAGTTCCTTAAAAGGGAGATACTGAAGGCACAGTCTAAAACTGTGCCAATAAGGAGGAAAACTGGAAGGCATCTGAAGAAACCAGAATGGTCGACTAAAGAACTCTCAGCTGAGCTAAGCGTTAAGAGAAACGTGTACAGGAAATAGAAGAGGGGGGGAACCACCAAAGAAGAATTTAAGCAAGTAGCCAGGAGATGTAGGGAGAAGGTCAGAAAGGCTAAAGCACAGAACGAACTTAGGCTGGCCAGAGACATTAAAAACAATAAAAAGGGCTTTTTTAAATATGTCCACAGCAAAAGGAAAAAGAAAGAGGCGATAGGGTCGCTGCGCAGTGAAGATGGCGAATTACTAACAGGGGGAAGAGAAAAGGCAGAACTACTTAACACCTTCTTTGCCTCGGTTTTTTCCCAGAAGGATACAAGCACTCAACCTGGCGGTTGGGTAGCAGGTGAGGAAGCAGGGGAAATGAGGCACATAATAGGTAGAGAGGTGGTACAGGAATACCTGGCCACACTGGATGAATTCAAGTCTCCAGGGCCAGATGAATTGCATCCTAGGATATTAAAAGAACTGGCAGAGGTCATTTCGGAACCGCTTGCTATAATCTTTGAGAAATCTTGGAGGACAGGAGAAGTTCCAGCAGACTGGAAGAGGGCAAATGTTGTCCCCATCTTCAAGAAGGGAAAAAAAGAGGGCCAGTGTGGTCTCTTCCAACTCTACATTTCTATGATTCTATGATTCTATGATTCTATGATATCACAATTCGGCTGCACTTCTTTATTCCCTTCCACGTGCTTGCGAGGCCTCCGGACAAGCACGCAAAAAAGCTCGGCCGTTAATTGCCGTAATATTCAAACAACAATACAGGCAGGCCAGGAATAGCTGACTCGCTGCTTTAGGAGACCTCCAGGCAAGTACTCTAATTAGGTATGCACGCAACTTACAAAAGAGCCTCTGCCCCGCGCTGGCAGCTTGATAGGTAAACTATGCAATACCCAAGTACTCTGTGTTTGCATACTGGCTACTCTATTGAGAACCGCTGCGATAACTCAATCATTCAGATTCTGACCTTTCGGAGGCTTTGTCTCCAACTCCAAATCTATTGTTTTCTCCCAAGTACGGCATAACCTGCAGTCACGTTCTCCTTATAAAAACCCTTGATTCCGAGACCTTCCTCGGAACGCTCCCGAGTGTCATCCCGTCTTGCTGCTGCTTTGCTTGGCAAGCCTCCCCTCAGCTCCATGTGCTGAGATACATGGCACCCCAGCTTCACTCTCTCTTTTTCTGGGCTTCAGGACAAGTGAATCATAGAATCATAGAAATGTAGAGTTGGAAGAGACCACACGGGCCATCCAGTCCAACCCCCTACCATGCAGGAATACCCTCAAAGCACTCCCGACAGATGGCCATCCAGCGTCTGCTTAAAAACCTCCAAGGAAGGAGACTCCACTACACACTGAGGCAGCATATTCCACTGCCGGACAGCCCTGACTGTCAGGAAGTTCTTCTTTTTACATGTTTAAATTTTATGTTCTTCAGGTTGTATTTTGACATGATGATTGATTTAGTGTTCTTCTTTAGCTTTAGTTTAATTTCATGTATTATCAGTTCATGGTCTCTGCCACAATCTTGCCCTGGTCTGGTTTTTGCAGACAGAATGAGCTTCTCCATCTTCTCTTTCTAATTTTGTAGAGTGTTTAATATTGCAATTTGATTTTGATTTTGAAATGCAGTCTGCATCCCTTAACAAGGTGTCTGCTAATACATACAAGCAGAGAGTTCTCTTTCGGGGAAAATACACTGAAGCAAAATAGATATGGAACAGTTCTGCCTTTTTGTTATGATTTCTTGACATTATATTGAGTATCTGTCCCACCATTTCCTTTGTTATTCTCTTGTTTCAAATATACTTGGGGGAAAAAACCTTTTCACTTGCCTAGTCAATTTCAGCTCATTATAAGCTTGGGCTACACATATGCACTCTTCCTTTACAATTGATCTTTCCTTCTGTTCTTTATACAGTTGGCCCTCCACCTTTGCTAGGGTTAGGGTTGCAGGAACCCTACAAAGGTGGAAAAATTGTAAAGATCAAAGTGTGTGTGTGTGTGTGTGTGTGTGTGTGTGTGTGTGTGTGTGTCTGCAGGAAGGGATCCAAAGCATATTGGGGAGAAGGGGCACCCAGGGTCCAAACAACATCTAGGAAAGTTAGAGATGTATTTTATGTCCAAATCTACCTTCAGGTCTCAAGTCGAGTCTCAAGTCTTCGCAAGATACTTGCACATCAAGTCTCGAGCCTGTACAAGATACCTGAACTGTATCTGTTAAATATGACATACATGTTAGATGGAACTGTTATAAAGAAATATTGGAGAATATTACTATATATGATTACGACAGCTCGTATTGAATATGCAAGGTTATGGAAAACTGAGCAAATACCCACAATAAAGCAATGGTGGGCAACTTTTATTGAAAATCGGAATGCAGATATAGTCTCTCAGAGATTAAAAGGAAAATCAGATGATGAAATCAATACAGAATGGCAAATTGTGCTGGATATGGATGTGGTTTTATAGAATCATAGAAATGTAGAGTTGGAAGAGACCACACGGGCCATACAGTCCAACCCCCTGCCATGCAGAAACACCCTCAAAGCACTCCCGACAGATGGCCATCCAGCCTCTGCTTAAAAACCTCCAAAGAAGGAGACTCCACCACACTCCGAGGCAGCATATTCCACTGCCGGACAGCCCTGACTGTCAGGAGGTTCTTCCTGAGGTTCAGGTGGAATCTCCTTTCCTGCAACTTGAATCCATTGCTCCTTGTCCTGGTCTCTGGAGTGGCAGAAAACAAGCCCTCTCCCTCCTCTACATGGCATCCCTTCAAATATTTAAACGTGGCTATCATGTCCCCTCTTAACCTTCTCTTCTGCAGACTGAACATACCCAGCTCTCTAAGTCTATCCTCATAGGGCTTGGCTTCCAGGCCCTTCACCATTTTGGTCACCCTCCTCTGGACCTGCTCCAGCTCGACCATGTCCTTCTTGAATTGGGACGCCCAGAACTGGACACAGTATTCAAGATGAGGTCTAACCAAAGCAGAGTAGAGTGGTACCAGTACCTCCCTCGATCTAGACACCATACTCCTATTGATGCAGCCGAGAATTGCATTGGCTTTCTTGGCTGCCGCATCCCACTGCTGACTCATGTTCAGCTTGTGGTCTATTAAGACTCCTAGATCCCTTTCACACGTACTGCCATCCAGCCACGTGTCCCCCATCCTATATTTCTGCATTCCATTTTTTCTACCTAAGTGTAGGACCTTACACTTCTCTCTGTTGAATTTCATTTTGTTAGCCTTGGCCCAGCTCTCCAATTTGACCAGGTCATTTTGAATTTTGATCCTGTCCTCTGGCGTATTAGCAACTCCTCCCAATTTGGTGTCATCTGCAAATTTGATGAGCATGTCCTCTATTCCTTCATCCAAGTCATTGATGAAAATATTGAACAGCACTGGGCCCAGGACAGAACCCTGTGGCACCCCGCTAGTCACTTCTCTCCAGGATGAAAAGCAGCCATTGGTGAGCACCCTTTGGGAACGGTCAGTCAACCAGTTACAGATCCACCTGACAGTAGCTCTGTCCAGCCCACATTTTACTAGCTTCTTTGCAAGAATGTCATGGGGAACTTTGTCAAAGGTCTTACTGAAATTGAGATATGCTACATCCACAGCATTCCCTTCATCTATCAAGCTAGTAACTCTATCATAAAAAGAGATAAGATTATGAGAAGTATCACCCAAACCAGCAATCCCTCCAAAAATCCCTCTATACCACTCCAACCTTTATTTTCTTTTAGTTATCTTGTATGAGTGTGTCGCATACACTGTTTTGCTTGTGTTTAATAAACATCATTTATTATTTCAACTTCTGTGTGCTCCTTGACTCGACCCGACCCCGTAGACATAGGGTTCAAGATCTCGCTACGTTACCCTGCCTCTCGTAACGCTAAGCAGTGCTCTGAGCTAATTTCCCCCACCTTTAGTTGAACACGTTTTGGTGTCCCTCCCGGGACCCCCAGTACACAGGGTAACAGAGTGGTGGACTAACGCGGGCAATCCCGGTACCCCTAATTTGAGAAGGAGTCGTGAACCTCCTCAAATTGGACTGGTACTGACTTAGGTGACGGTCGTTCAAGTCGTTAGAGCGCTGTTAGGCAGGAACACGTGTGTGTGGAGTCTGTGCGTTTGAGCTCTAGAGCTATTCTATCTGGGTGGAAATCTGTTCCCCTTTCTTGCTTGGTTTGTTTATGTCAGCCGCCCCGGCATGGCCACTAGCACTAGGCGGTGAACCATCGTCCGATAGCAAGGGGTGTGCACAAGCTGTCCTGGGAATCACATCCCTAACTTGGGGTCTATCGTGGGCTGGGATCCGAAGTGTTAGAGTGTTAGCACGCCAGGAACGGTCTACACTCATCCAACACCATAGTGGCAAGGCAAAATAGCACTTAGGGAAGAAATCCCCCCCCCCAGAGTAGTATACGGGTGCGTCCCGTCAGTTGTTGTTGTAGGGTAGCTTTGGGAGTGCGGGTGCATCCCGCTAGTTGTTGTGGAAAGTGCGGGTGTGTCCCGCTGTGTAATTTTGGGTGCATCCCAAGTGGGTAGCCGACTAGGTGCGGGTGGTGAGTCCCGACCTAGCCTAGGGTTTGGAAGTTTGGCCCATGGTAGAGGAAGGTACCACGCACCCAGAAAACCAGTTAGGGACAGTTCAGTTTTGGTTCCTTGCCCTTTTCCCCTGCTGCTTGGCCAGGCGGTGTAGTAAGTTCCTTAGTGTTCGTTTCCCCCCTTCAGGCAGGCGGAGTACTCCTGAGGGTTCCCTGGGTCTAGGTGACCTCCCTGTCCCTGAACCGTTTCCTCGTCCTTTGGTCCCCAGCGCTGTCGAGGTGGAAAACCAGGCTTGGGAGTACCAAAGTGACTTTGTTTGGGCAGGCTGTAGATAGGTTCCCGTCCCTCTTTCCTAGAGAACTTCTGCAGAGTTCGTCTCCCTTCAGTCCCCCAGGGGTCTAGGTGATCCTTCCCATCACTCCAGTTCCTGGTCCCGTTTGTAGTTTGTGGTTTGTAGTTTGTAGTTTGTGTCAGAGAAAGTTGTGGTTTGTGTGGAAAAATGGCGGAGAGTAGTAAAGTCACCATCAAGGACCTCATGTTGGAGGAAGAACCCATTTGGGCTGTCTAAGGACTCTTTGGCCACTTGGGGACTTTGGCTTAAAGCCAGAGATGCTAGTAGTGCCCTGGTAGAGTCCAGAGAGAAATTAGCGAGCGTAGAGAAAGAGAATGCCCAGCTTCAAGCCGAGGTCAAAACACTGCGTGCGGACAAAGTAACTTTTGCGTCCGTAGCGCAGGCGTCAGCACAGAAGCTTAACAACATTCAGGTAGTGGCGCAAACATGGGAAGAGAAAGCCCACGCCTTAGAGGCTGAGCTGGATCATGCCCGGTCTGCAGCAAAGTTCATGGTGGGGCAAGTGAGAGAACAGCAGGAGGCTGTTAGGCATGTAGCTTGCCAGAAACAGATTGCTGCGCTGGAGAGCCAGCTCCAAACGCGCAAAGCCTTAATTTCGGCTGTGTGCCCAGAGCTGCTCGCAACGTTTGTGGAGGACTTTTCTGGGGAGACACTGCCAGAGGATGCTCAGGCAACCGTTCCCCACAATCCAGACTGGAGCGACCCTAAGGTCCCAGTCAACCCTGTAGAGACATGGTCCATGACGAGACGGACCACCCCCCTTGGAGAAGGCAGTTCTGATAGGCAAGAGACGCAGGAGACACAGGTCACCGAGACTAGGGTCCCCTGGCATGCTACTGAGGCCAAAGCTATTGCAGACCAGTTAGGTCCATTGAACAGAACCACCAGGATCACGTGGCTCAATGCGGTGATACATTCTCACCCGACAGCCAATGGTCAGGACCTGACCCAACTGGCCCGGCTTTGCATGTACCCTTCCAAGCTCCCTACTCTTGAGTCAGCCGTGGCGACTCGAGGCCTGGTTAGGCTCGAGGTCCACGACTGGATGAGAGAGGTAGTGAGGATTTTGTGGCCTGGACAGAGTGCAGGTATGCTCTATGTCATGGAGCAACAGGGTCCTCGTGAGAACCCTGAGGCTTACGTGGCACGGAAGCAGCTCCTCGCCATTCTGGCCGAGAAGGTCTCCTTGACGCCCCGTGGATACTACTTTAACTACCTCGAATTTAAGACGCTCTTATACGGAGGTCTTAACCACGAGACCAAGATGGCTTTAGGTTTGGTGGATCCAGCCACCACCCACTGGAAAGAATTTGGGAACAACCTCCAACCTGCTCCACAAGGCAGGATCCCTAAGACCTCCCCCCAAGAAGCATAGGAAGGACCCCGGGAATTGGGAACCCATAGCCGAGGTTACCTACTCAAACTATGGGCCCCATTCCCAGCATAGGAAAATGGCTCCGAATTCCATTCCACGAGGGAATTGGAACTCACGACAGCCACCCAGACAGGACAACAGGCAGTGGCAGGGATGGGATTTTCACAGCCAGCCCGGCAAGACAGGAAGTCCCCCACATCAGCCAACTGCCCCCAAACAACCCTCTGACTCGGGCTGTCCCCAGGAGACATCTGGCGGGTATGACCCCATGGCCCAGATGTATTCTTCGGACAGAGTGAGAATCTGGGGCATGTTAAGACAGCTCGGACTGGACATGAGCCAGTTCAATGGGAGACCCACATCCGAGCTCCTGGATGTGCTAGACAGGCATCTACCACTGGGAAATAGCCAGCCTGTGAATGCGGTGACCAACGGTCCCCCTCCAGCTGGATATTACCCTGACTTAGAGTTGTCAGGATAGGCATGCCCTCGGTCCCGGGATCTCCCCCAGAGGATTGTGGCTCAGCTGAAGCCCAACAAATGGGGTAGATCTAGGGTGAAGGCAAGCACTAGGACTGATAGGGAAAAGACCCCTGCCACCCCTCCTGCAGACTCCAGAGCAGCGCTATAGGTGCTGCTCCCTAACTTGGGAAGACAGGGTAAGCCCACCCCTGACACTAACCGCTTGACCGGATATGGTGGGGGGGGGGAACCCAACCTAAGCCCTCCAGAGAACACAAGCGCCCAGGGCGCACTAGAAATACACAGATTGCCCCTCTTCCTGACTCAGCCCCGAGTGTGAATCCAGCCACCTCCGAGACCATAGTGCTTTCAGAGCACCGAGAAGGATCACACCAGGCTAAGGTTCAGGAGGAAGCCCCCACAGAATCTGACAAGACACAGGACATTGCCAGCATGTGTGAGAGCCAGGAAAGGGAGGACACACAGCAAGGGGAAGCCAGCCTCACGCTTCCAAAGCTCTCCATTGTCCCTGCTCTGAGCCCCCGGCTAGAAACCAGCAGTTTCCCCTGGGATTTCTTTGAAGCCTTGGTCAGGAGAGTTCTTCCACTCCGTGCCATCTTTCAGGGGAATCTCAGAGGAGACTGGGGATTTAAACAGCAAGGGGTTCCCGCCCAGCCAGAGCACGGGCTAGCACAGACACTCACCCTTGCACACCCTGTGTTGGCATTACGCACTCCCATTAACTGCAGTCCAACAGGGGAGATTTCGACAACAGAGAGTTCTAAATGCCACACGGAGGTGGACATGGCTACTGCCTTCCCCTCCGCATGGCTGCTTTGGAGCCAGCGTGCCTTCACGCTTCGAGGCACCCAATTCATTGTGACACTGGTGATCATGAACAGGGCCAAGCTAGTTTACGGCTCCATCTTGGTCACGATCATACCTGGAGAGGCAGTTTTCCAGGAGGCATACGAGTCCAAGACCAGACTCCTCCATGACTTGGAGAAAGGGGTCCCAAACCAGGAGCGGGCACTGCCACTCCTGTTGGTAATTCCGGAGACCCTGCAAAAAGAATGGAAAGGTCAGCTGGTTGATCCTGCATCGGTGGTCATCCCCGAGCCAGAAGATCCCGGTGCCCAAAGACCCAACCTAAGCTCCTTGATTTGCCAGACTTCCTTGAGTCGCAAGGAAGTACCAACCATTAATTTGTCTGAGGCGTTTGCATCCATTTACGAGGCGTTTGACAATGGTTGAATGATCCTTGTCTGAGAGGGAATAGAGGTGGAGTGGCGACCCCTCTGGATCCCCTGATACTGTAAATAGTTCCGCTATGTGAGTAGTTGTAATAGTGGTGTTAGTGTTGTTGTGAATTGTTTTTGAAATTGAATGTCCCGTTTGGTTCCAAAAGCCTATCCGAAGGCGACCATCTTTCAGGCCTGCCTCGGAATCCAGCTTTCTTGAGGTAGAGAAGTTGTGCATTCAGAACCTACATCTAACTACTGGCACAGTTCCTGCAGACCCCAAAGCCCTCGGTATACATCATCAGGCTTGGAGTCAGGCTCTAGGCTTGAGCGATGGGGGGTGGGGCTCAGCGAACTACCAAGACAGACCTCATCCTGTCAGGGATGACTTTGGTTATTTGTCTGCCAACTGGAAGCCCACTTTGTTCTGGGATGACTTTGGGTATCTCAATCTGGCCTCATTCCGGGACGACTCTGGGTGACTCAGTCTCAGGACCAGCACACGAATGGGAACTTCATAATCTGGGTTTTCCTTCGTGGTACTGGGTTATTAGACCTGGCCGGGGCCGACCGTTTGATGCGGGTTCTGAATCCACAGCCTCTCTCCCTTCTCGGCTTTCCTATGGCCAAAACTGCTTCAGACTTGGGAGCTATTTAAGTCCTCACTCCCACCAACCCTTTCAGATCATTGTGAGCAAAATTTCCAGTTTTCAGCGTGAATTCCCAGTAGGCTTTGAGCCGGCCATTTGCATGTATGGTATACATTGGATAATGATCCTGTCAGTTTTCTGTTAAAACTATAATAGGTCAATTGATCCAGAAGATTGGGAAGATCCCGAGGTCGTACCATCGCCCCTGAGTACCGTGGGGGAGGGGTGACGAAGAAAGTTGCAACTCCATCTGATGACCGATACTTGCAGATCCCTGGTTCTTCGACAACACCCGTGACGGTGAGGGAAGGTGACCACGCAGCCTTCCGTGTGCCACAATGAACTTTTTGCCATTCCTACTACCGTTTGCTGACCCGAGGAAACCTATGGGCTATTCCAGGCTCCAAATTCTGCAAAGAGTCTTTGCTTCTGAACTTGCAGCGAGCCCAGCTGCACCGACTTGGACATTTTGTTGTTCCTGCTCCATTGCCTGGATGGACTTATGCTTTGCTCATCCGCTTCAGCTAAAAGACTTTTTCTGTTGCGAGGGGGGGTGCCAAGACTTTTGCTTGCACCTCACCTCCCACAGACTACGAACTTTCATCCACATCGAACTGTTGGCTCATTGGATGGCCTTCATTGCCAGACCACACATTGGACTTACTGTATTTCATTGATTGCTTCATATTACATTTGCTATTTATTGCCATTGTTCATTTTTCGACAGTTCCCTGTTGACGGGACATTGGACATTGGTTATTGTTTAATTGTTTATTATTGCGTTATTGACATTGGTGTGTGTGTGTGTTTAGGTTTAGGTTTTTAGTTGGGGATGTCTTTATAAGATAGTAATCCTTTGCTCTTCCCGAAATTCCCTGAGGAGTGATACGGCTACCAACCTGCAAGCCCCTATTTGGCTCTAAATTGATTTTTGATTTTTGATTGGAAAATGTCCTATATTGTCCCCAACATCGCCCATTTTCAGGGGGGGATTGTTACTGCCCTGGCTAGTCCGAGCTTTGGGGATATTAAAAGATATCCTTTTGATATCACAATTCGGCTGCACTTCTCTATTCCTCTCCACGTGCTTGCGAGGCCACCAGACAAGCACGCAAACAAGCTCGGCTGTTAATTGCCATACTATTCAAACAACAATACAGGCAGGCCAGGAATAGCTGACTCGCTGCTTTAGGAGACCTCCAGGCAAGTACTCTAATTAGGTATGCACGCAACTTACAAAAGAGCCTCTGCCCCACGCTGGCAGATTGATGGGTAAACTATGTAATACCCAAGTACTCTGTGTTTGCATACTGGCTACTCTATTGAGAACCGCTGCAATAACTCAATCATTCAGATTCTGACCTTTCGGAGGCTTTGTCTCCAACTCCAAATCTATTGTTTTCTCCCAAGTACGGCATAACCTGCAGTCACGTTCTCCTTATAAAAACCCTTGATTCCGAGACCTTCCTCAGAATGCTCCCGAGTTTCATCCCGCCTTGCTGCCGCTTTGCTTGGCGAGCCTCCCCTCAGCTCCACGTGCTGAGATACATCACACCCCAGCTTCGCTCTCTATTTTTCTGGGCTTCAGGACAGGTGAAGTATCACCCAAACCAGCAGTCCCTCCAAAAATCCCTCTATACCACTCCAACCTTTATTTTCTTTTAGTTATCTTGTATGAGTGTGTCGCATACACTGTTTTGCTTGTGTTTAATAAACATCATTTATTATTTCAACTTCTGTGTGCTCCTTGACTCGACCCGACCCCGTAGACATAGGGTTCAAGATCTCGCTACGTTACCCTGCCTCTCGTAACGCTAAGCAGTGCTCTGAGCTAATTTTCCCCACCTTTAGTTGAGCACATTTTGGTGTTCTCCCGGGACCCCCATTACACAGGGTAACACATTCCTTTCTTCAGGGGCAACATAAAAACATATAAGTTTAGTTCAAGGATTGCATTAGTCTGATTTTTTATATTACCAGTTTATGGTCTGTGCTCCAATCTGCTCCTAGTCTTGCTTCTCCATCTTTTGCCTCCAGTTCTGTAGAGTATTTGATTTGTGTGTTGGCCATTAAGTGATGTCCATGTATACAGTCACCTCTTGGTTGCTCGAAGAATTTGTTTACCATTGCCAAATTTTTGGCCTTGCAAAATTCAGTCAGTCAGTCTCCAGCTCCACTACTTGATCTTAGGCCAAATGTTTGTACAATATTTGATTCTGCTCTGTTTTCTACTTTTTGTATTCCAATTGCCTATGATTAATAAGGAGTCCTGTTTTGGTGTGTGATCAGTTTTGCTCCAGGACTCCAGCATAGTATCTTTCCATTTCTTCTCCTTTTGCTTCTGTAGTTTAAAACCTGGATTATGGTTATAAACCTGGATTATGGTTATATTGATTGGTTTTCCCCAAAGTCTTGTTGATACAATTTGGTCAGATTTTGCATTATATCATTTGACTTCTTTTGCTACACCTCTCCTTACTATTTCTTCCTAGATTTTCATTTCCTGTATAAAACTGTGTAATTTTCTTACTCAAAATATCCCACTTCTGTCCACTTCAGCTTGTTCAAACCAAGTCTTGAGCCATTTCTGCACTACAGTGTTATAGTGCTATTATCCCACTTTCAACATCCTATGGAATTCTGAGGGTCATAGTTTACTGAGGCCAAAGAGCTCTCTGGCTGAAAATTCTAAAGGCCTCTCCCTAAACTGCAAACTCCAGGATTCCATAGGATGTTGAAAGTGAAATAATAGCACTATAACAGTGTAGTGCGGAAATGGTCTTGTAATATTTATATGTTCCATTTCTTGTTTTATTATATCTAGGTTGCCATGACCCATGATTCTATAATATGTGTTTTGAAGCTGTGGGCTTTCCTTTCACCTCTGAGCACATCAACAGCTGAACGTTTTTTAGGCTTGAGTCTAGTTGCATCATTAGCCACAGCATTACTCTTAACTGTCCTCTGCTCTTTCCCAATAGCTTTTTGTGTGCCTTCCGACCTGGGAGTCTCATCTTCTGGCACTATCTCTTTTCTCATTTTAGATGGTCTAATCATAGGATTTTCTTGGTAAAAGACAATCAAAGGGGTTTGCTGTGCTTCCTTCTGTACAGTACTAGGCATTGTTAGCTATGGTGCTACTGTAGTTTTATCTAAAGATACTCTGGCAGTGTTACACACCCACACCCACTACTGCTGCTGCTTAGCAATGGCCTGTCTGACATAGGAGACCCTACAAGCAGCACGTTTGCTTCACAGGAACATACAATCCTACCATTGCAGAACAGTAGCGTCATGGTGAAATTCAGAATAGTTCTTCCTAAACTGCAAAGGAGAGCCACTGTGGTGTAGTGGTTTGAGTGTTGTACTATAACTCTGGAGACCAGGGTTTGAATCCCCTTTGAGCCATGAAAATCCATGGGATGACCTTGGACAAGTCACATTCTCTCCACCTCAGAGGAAGGAAAAGGCAAACCTTCTCTGAAAAAATGTTGCCAAGAAAACTGTGTGATAGTTTTGCATCTTACACTGAGTGGTCCAGCTGAGCTGTCTTAAGTGATTAGGAGTGTTTTACACTCTATCCCACAAAAGCACTCAACAGCCTCCCATGAAGAATTTGCAAGGCATTTTGCAAACAAAATTATTTGGATACACTCTAGCCCTTTCTGCAACACCTGCCCATCCTGCCATGGGGACAGGAGAAGGATGGGACCATGACAAAGCTTCTGCATGACATTCTCACGGTCCCTTCCTTCTCCTATCCCCAGGCAGTATGATTATGGGTTAAATCATTGACAGGTTTTCCCCATCAATGATGTGCAATCATGCCACCATCCTGCACCTGTCCTGTGAAAGGGCAGGGAGCATGATGGAGGTGCTGCCTGCCTCAGCAGAGCCTGGGAAAGTGCCTGGCTGAGCTGTGAAGGAAGCAGCATGGCCATCGGCTAGGCTTCCTTCGGCAGGGAGCTTGTCCCTTGTGGAGGAGACCACTCCTGTCGCCCTCTCTTCCCAGCAGAGGCGCTGCTGGGATCCCCACCAGACGCCACAAGAAGATAGGCTATAGAAAAGGCCTTTGTCTTAGATACTATAATTGATACAGGCCCCATGGATATGATCTTGGCTCTCTTTCTCCCATGTTTTTGGATATATTTCAGTTTGTCAAGCCTAAAGATCCTTGCAGAGGGGAGAGCCACCACATGTATGTAGAACCCTTGCCTTTCCAGCTCTTTAAAGTAGCCAGAGGGAGACTGGCCAACTTGATAGAGGCAGTAGTGAATACTTCAGTGCAGCAAGGCATGGTTCTGTCCTGCCTAAAAGAGCCTGTCATGAAACTTGTACTTAGAAAAATCTGGATCCCATGTTAGACAATTACCAGGCTGTCTCCAATGCCCCTTTTTGGAGCAATGTTCTGGAGTATGTCATAGTTCTCCAGCTCCAGGAGTTTGTTACTGTGGTAGATAACCCTATCCTGGGGTCTACAATTTAATATCAAAAATATCTCCACATGCTTGAGAGGTCCCCTGAAAGAGCACATAGGCAGGCACGGTCGAACGGCCAAAAACAGAAAAAACTCGGTCAGGCCAGTAAACTCTTAGTCACATCGCCCCAGGAGACCTCCAGCCAGGTAAAACTTAAAATATGCAAAGAGTCCTCAGCCTCAAGAAGCCAGCTTGAAGGGATTAGCGCTCCTGACAAACAGCCCATCAAGCGAGGACGATTTGCATACAGCCGCGGCTTTTGACAACCCCAGCAAATCTAATCATGCAAGGAACTTTGACATATTTGGGCTTTGTTCTCCCAATCATGCAAAGGACGTGGACAGTCTGGAGCTTTGTTCTAGCTCCTCCACTGATTGTTCTCTCTGGGATAGGATTAGCCCTCCAGGTGCCTTTTCCCCCATAAATAGACCTGGGTTTTGAGCGTGTCCTCGGATCACTCTGGATTGCTCTCGGATTGCTGTCACTTCGCCCAGCTATCCCCTCAGCTCTCCACGTGCTGAGTCTCTTCTCTTTCTCCGCTGCTGTCTTGGACCCCCAGACTTCAGGACCAGGTGCAGTATTCCCAAGCTGTAACCCTCCAAAGCTCCCCTATCCAATTTCCTCTCTTTTATTTTTTAAATAGGTCTTATGTGAGTGAGTGCATAAGTGCGAATGTGCGCAAGTCGTTATTTTTAATAAAATCATTTTATTAGACAATTCTGCTTGGTTTTTTACTTGGCCTGACCCCGTAAAAATTGGGTTAGAAGATCTCACTGGGTTGCCCTGCCTCTCGCATTACTATTGCTTGTGCTCTGGCTAGTTTCCATTCCCCACCACGTGGAGAACATTGAGGAGTCCCCCAAGGGACCCCAGAAATCAGGGTAACAAGTTCCTGGATGAAACAGATTATCTAGATGATTTAACTCTGGTTTCAGGCCTGGTTATGGGACAGAAATGGCTTTAGTTGCCTTGGTGGATGATCTTCAACAGGAACCAGATAGGGGGAGTGTGTCCCTGTTGGTTCTTCATTGTGCTTACTGCACAACTAAGTCTACTGCTTGCACAAACTCATTTTGGAAAGTTCTGGAGCTGCATAACCTAAGTGAGAAATTGACACAAGGTCCTGCTCAACAAATCTACTCCTCTCTCAGTTTCGTTTCATCTACCATCTAGTTGATTTCTTCCAGAGAGTTTTCCTCACAGTTATGCTGGTTCAATTGCTTCCTTCACATTTTTGTTTTCTTTGTTTTTTCTTATCTTTCTACTTGTTTGTTCAAAAAATAATAATAATTTGTTTGATTTTTCTGTTGCTTCTGTATGACATTTACAGAACTCTTTAAGAAGTTCCTTAGCTGATCCTAACCAACAGGGATGACCTTGTTAATAGAGTGGAAGTAGTGGGATACTTAGGTGGGAGTGACCATGCTCTACTGGAATTTGTTATTCAGTGGGAAGGGGAAATCAAAAGTAGCCATACACACATTCCAGACTTAAAGAAAGCTAATTTCAGTAAACTTAGGGAAATATTAGGTGACATCCTGTGGTACTAAAAGAGAAAGAAGTTTATGATGAATGGGAGCTTTTTTTAAATGATTTATTTATATTTAATTACTTATAGTCAAGAAGAGAAAAGAGAATCCAACAAATAATAATACATTGTAAATACAGACCTAATTGACACCAAAACCTAATACCTAAGAAAAGAACCAAAAAAAATGTCAAACAACTATAAGTTATACAGACAGATATAAATTATTCAAACAGAAGAAACAAGAAGATAAAAAAGAATATAAATAGTGTATATATTATGGAAATATTTAAATAATACCTTACTAATGCTATGGTTTACCTATTGATAAAAACTGAAGAGATTAGAAAGTGAAAAAAATAAAAGGGATAAGCTTCCCCATACAAAAAGGTTGCAGGTTATTACCAATCTGGGTATCTTATCAACATTCTTTAAACAAGAGAAAGGAATATATTCGCAAAACAATACTAGTCTGAATAGTAAGTTTCTGTAGTTCATTCCTTTTTCCTCCTGAGTAGTTTCCTATGGCAGAAAATTTTTAATGTTCAAGGCATGAACTCTTCCTTACCTCTATTGAAATTATAGCTGTCACCGAGGTTAATTTGGAAGGTCAAAAGAAAAAGAAAAAAATAATATTTCTAATATAATTGTATTATAATTAAATAATGTTGCTTACAACCTCTAAAGAGAGACAAAAGAGAAAGATTTATTTTATAAGGCATTACTATATGTTCTCAGTAACTAATTACTTTTTTAAAATAAAGATTATTGATTATGGATTAAGTTAATTGAGGCTCAATCCTTTTCCAATCAGTAATAAAGTTTTCAGATATTCAGATTTCAAAACCAATTACACGAATATCTCCAACTTTCACTTTAAGATATTGCTTTATCAGTTCCCAGTCTTTACAAAATTTATTGTTGAATTTCCCATCTAATATGTAAATTAGCTGGTCCATTTCAGCAATTTCAATCAGCCTTTCTGTCCACTCCTGTTCAGTGAGAATGCAGCTGGCTTGCCAATGTCTTGCGAAGACTATTCTGGCTGCAGTAGTCATATGCCAGAGTAGTGTTCTGATTCTTTTATTTCCCATATAATCAGATTTCAAAAGGCCTGGTAAGAATATTTCTAGATTTAAATCAATCTTCGTCTGTAAATTTTTTTGAATTTTAGATCTTATCATGTACCAGAATCTCTTTGCACAGTTGCATTCCCACCATATACGGTAGAAAGTACCTCCTGCCTTCCTACATTTCCAACATTAATTATTTGTCCCTTTGTATGTCTTAGCAATTTTGTCTGGCAAGAGGTACCACCTATACATCATTTTCAGCCAGTTTTCCTGAAGATCATATGATCTAGTATATCTTTGATTGTTCAACCATAATTTTTCCCAATCTTCCAGAGGGATATTGTGGGCTAGGTCTTTTGCCCATTTAACCATGCAATCTTTCACTGTTTCCTCCTCCATATTGAATTTTAAGAGCAATCTATAAAGATTGCACAGTAGATATTTGTCTCCTTTACGTAAATGCTTCTCAAAATCTGATATTTGCGTGTCTACACCAATGGAGTTCATATCAGCCTTGAATTTTGCTTTTATCTGGTGATAAGGAAACCAGTGGATATTAAATCCTTCTTCCAGTGGTTGCTGTCTATCTTTTAGCTAGTAAACATCTCCTTTTTGTATCAGAACATCATGATACATTAACCATATATCATAACTCCGGAGTTCTGTAATAGAAAGTCCTTCAGATGGGGAAAACCAAGAGAGTATTTTATTATATAGCAACTGTTTATATTTTTTTCCCATAGCTTATATGAAGCCTTCTGAACCACATGATTTGTAAATGACTTTTGCACCTTTGCCTTGTTGCAACATAGAAAGGCATGCCAATGGATGAGAGTTTCTTAAAAGTGAGATGCTGAAGGCACAATTTAAAACTGTTCCATGAAGAAGGAAAAATGGGAGGTGTCTAAAGAAACCAGAATGGTTGACTAAAGAACTCTTAACTGAGCTAAGTGTTAAAAGAAACATGTACAAGAAATGGAAAAATGGGGAAATCACCAAAGAGGAATTTAAACAACCCGGATATGTAGGGGGAAGGTCAGAAAGGCCAAAGCACAGAATAAACTCAGGATTCTAAGAAAGGTTAAAAACAATAAGTAGGGCTTTTTTTAGATACATCCACAGCAAAAGGAAAAACAAGGAAATGATAGGTTGCTGCGTGGAGAAGACTGCCAAGTACTAACAGTAGGAAGAGAAAAGACAGAACTACTCAACACCTTCTTTGCTCAGTTTTTTTGCAAAAGTAAAAAATTACTCAACCTGGGAGTGGGGACAGGTGGGGAAGTGGCAGAAACTCAAGACAGTATAGGTAGAGAAGTAGTACAGCAATGCCTGTCTACTCTAAGTGAATTCAAGTCTCCACGGCCAGATGAACTACATCCAAGGCTATTAAAAGAACAGGCAGGAACAAGTTCAAAACCTCTGGCAAAAGATAATCTTTGAGATTTCTTGGAGAACAAGAGAAGTCCCAGAAGACTGGAGGAGGGCAAATGTTGTCTCCATTTTCAAAAGGGGAACAAAAGAGGATTCAAATAATTATCACCCAGTCAGCCTGATGTCAATACCTGAAAAGATTCTAGAGCAGATCATTAAACAGTCAGTTTGTAATTACTTAGGCCCTTTCTGCACCTTACCTTTTTTCAGCGCTGGGGTGCAGGGATCGCGTGAGCAGCCTCCAGCGAGAGGCTCTCGTGTCCCCGCTGCTTCAGCTCCGCAGGAGCTGCCTGCTCCAGAGCAGGCAGCTTGAGAGCCCCGCCTCTTCCTTCCGCAGCGCAGCCTGGGAGTTTCCCAGGCTGCGCTAGGGCAGGAAGCATGACTGCCATGGCTCCGGAGGCTCTGCAAGCATGGCAAGTGCGCACGGGGCCCTGGAGCAATGTGCAATTGTGCACCATTTTCGGCTGAAAGCCGAAAATGAAAAAGTGTGCGAGCGATGCCTGCCTTACCCTGGAACGTCACGCGATTGTGAGTGCTTCATGCAGATCGCTCCTCACAATCACGCGACACTCCAGGCGCTCTTTCACATGGCAAATACCGTGCAAAAAGGGGCTTAGAAAGGAATTCTGTGATCATTAAATTCAACATGGGTTTATCAAAAACAAATCATGCCAGACTAATCTTATCTCTTTTTATGATAGAGTTACAAGCTTGATAGATGAAGGGAATGCTGTGGATGTAGCATTTCTTGCTTTCAGTAGGGCCTTTGACATAGTTCCACATGACATTCTTGCAAAGAAGCTAGTAAAATGTGGACTGGACAGAGCTACTGTCAGGTGGATCTGTAACTGGTTGACTGACCGTTCCCAAAGGGTGCTCACCAATGGCTGCTTTTCATCCTGGAGAGAAGTGACTAGCGGGGTGCCACAGGGTTCTGTCCTGGGCCCAGTGCTGTTCAACATTTTCATCAATGACTTGGATGAAGGAATAGAGGACATGCTCATCAAATTTGCAGATGACACCAAATTGGGAGGGGTTGCTAATACCCCAGAGGACAGGATCAAAATTCAAAATGACCTGGTCAAATTGGAGAGCTGGGCCAAGGCTAACAAAATGAAATTCAACAGAGAGAAGTGTAAGGTCCTACACTTAGGTAGAAAAAATGGAATATAGAAATATAGGATGGGGGACACATGGCTGGATGGCAGTATGTGTGAAAGGGATCTAGGAGTCTTAATAGACCACAAGCTGAACATGAGTCAGCAGTGTGATGCGGCAGCCAAGAAAGCCAATGCAATTCTCGGCTGCATCAATAGGAGTATGGTGTCTAGAACGAGGGAGGTACTGGTACCACTCTACTCTGCTTTGGTTAGACCTCATCTTGAATACTGTGTCCAGTTCTGGGTACCCCAATTCAAGAAGGACATGGTCAAGCTGGAGCAGGTCCAGAGGAGGGCGACCAAAATGGTGAGGGGCCTGGAAGCCATGCCCTATGAGGATAGACTTAGAGAGCTGGGTATGTTCAGTCTGCAGAAGAGAAGGTTAAGAGGGGACATGATAGCCATGTTTAAATATTTGAGGGGATGCCATGTAGAGGAGGGAGAGGGCTTGTTTTCTGCCGCTCCAGAGACCAGGACAAGGAGCAATGGATTCAAGCTGCAGGAAAGGAGATTCCACCTGAACCTCGGGAAGAACTTCCTGACAGTCAGGGCTGTCCGGCAGTGGAATATGCTGCCTCGGAGTGTGGTGGAGTCTCCTTCCTTGGAGGTTTTTAAGCAGAGGCTGGATGGCCATCTGTCGGGAGCGCTTTGAGGGTATTCCTGCATGGTAGGGGGTTGGACTGTATGGCCCGTGTGGTCTCTTCCAACTCTACATTTCTATGATTCTATGATTCTATGATATTTTTGCAAAGAAGTTAGTAAAATGTGGGCTAGACTGTGAGGTGGATTTGTAATTGGTTGACTGACCAAGCCTAAATGGTGCTCACCAATGGCTTCTCTTCATCCTTGATAGAAGTGACTAGTGGGGTGCCACAGGGTTCTGTCCTGGGCCCAGTGCTAGTCAACATCTTCATCAATGACTTGGATGAAAGAATAGAGGGCATGCTGATCAAATTTGCAGATGATACCAAATTGGGAGGGATTGCTAATATCCCAGAGGACAGGATCAAATTTCAAAATGACCTTGACAGGTTGGAGAGCTGGGCCAATGCTAACAAAATGAATTTCAAAAGAGAGAAATGTAAGGTTCTTTGCCTAGCCAGAAAAAAATAAATGCACAAATATAGGATGGGAGACACCTGGGTGGACAACAGTAGATGTGAAAGGGATCTAGGAGTCTTAGTAGATCACAAGCTAAACATAAGTCAGCAGTGTGATGCAGCAGCCAAGAAAGCCAACACTTTCTTGGTTGCATCAATAGGAATATGGTGTCTAGATCAAGGAAAATAATAGTACCACTCTATTCTGCTTTGGCCAGACCTTATCTGGAATACTGTATCCAGTTCTGGGCACCTCATTTCAAGAAGGATATTGACAAGCTAGAACATGTCCAGAGGAGGGCGACCAAAATGGTGAAGAGTCTGGAAGCCATGGTCTATGAGGAGTATGTTAGAGAGCTGGGTATGTATCATGTACAATCCGCCTTCTGGCTCTCAAGAAAACACACAGGGCTTTACCAATGTATTTAATGAGGCATCTTGAACTTGATCACCAACGGTTGCTAAATGTAACTGTTCACATCATGCATTCCAGTTTTATCTTGATACAATGTTCCCATAAATTTGATTCCCATTGTCAAATTCTTCGTATCTTCCCCTTTCCCCAATTCTCATTGGCTGTCTTGATGTCTGTATATTAGATCATACCTTGACCTAATATATCTGTTATTTTGTTATTTATCTATATAGCTTTACTTTGGCCAGGCACTATTTTTTTTTAACTAGGCTGTAATCCTGTAACAACTTTCCTTTGAAATGCAATACATGGAATCCACGTTTACAACTTAGGTACTTCCCAGTCATTTATAGTAAATCACCAGTTGATTGCTACACTAAAACTGACAATTAGCTCAGCTTTCTATTTTAACAGCTCAACTAAATGTTAACTACAATAATTCAAGTTACAACACTAAAAGGATGACCTATAACAATAATTTTCTAATACTATGATTTTTTTTATGCATAATCATGAGTGCGTAACACTGTCAATTATGCCAGGAATCATAGATGACATGACATTCTGCCCCCCTCTTGAAACCTTATGCCACCAGTTTGTGAGGGTATTTGTAATGAAATTTTCTCACAAGGCGAGAAGCTCTGACATTCTGTGCCTTCACCCACTCCCTCTCACTGTCAGGTAGATGTTTCCATTTTACAAAATATTGTGGTTTTCCTCTTTTTTTTTCCTAGAGTACAAAATTTCAGATATTTCAAAATGCTGGTCTTGCCCCACCATGATGGGTGGAGGTAGAGGTTCCTCTTCAGGTCTTAATTGCCCCTTGTCTCTTGGCACTGGTTTCAGCAGGCTGAAATGAAACACAGGATGGATTTGCTTATAAGTGGTAGGCAATTGCAGCTCTGCTGCCACCTGGTTCACCAAATGTTTCACTGTGAATGGTCTAATATATTTAGGCCCTAGTTTCTTTGATTGTTGTGGACATTTCAAAAATTTGGTGAATAAACAGACTTTGCTCCCTGGTTCTATCTCCCACCCTTTGTGGGAAAGGACTCATAGATGATACGACAGTACCTTGGCAAGGTCATCTTTATGCCCCAATCAGAGATTTGATACCTGGGATAATCTAGCTTATTCACATGAAACTCACACTTTAATAGATTTACACACAGATTGTTAACCAGTAACTCAGTTAACATTTTTTTCAGCAGTGCTACATGTTCCTCTAGGTACAGCTACAAATTAACACTTCATCCAGGTACACCAAGACTTCCTTGTACAAATGCTCATGCAAAACTTCACTGATAAATCTCATAAACGCACCAGGAGCTCCATTTATTCTGACAGGCATAACAAGATATTGAAATGCCTCCAGAGAGGTATTAAATGCTGTCTTCCATTCATCCCCCTCTCTTATGCACACATAATAATAATATGCATCTCTCAAATCCAGTTTTATAAAGATCTCTCCTGTGGCCAGTTTAGCTAACAGATATTTCATGAGGGGATTGAGTATTGGCTAGAGGTGCTGACTACATTTAACTCCATCACCAGACTGAGTGACCCGTCCTTCTCATGGAAGAAAGCCAGTGCTGCCGTGATGGATTGTGTTGGTCTGATAAACCCCTGTTTTTGTCTATAAATTCTCTTAAAACTTCCATGTCCTTGGGGGACATGGCATGCAATTTGTTGCTCAGAGGGGCCATTGGGGGCCGTTATGGCCTTGCGTGACCTCCAAGATCGATATGGTTTAATTGGCAGAATATTATTTAATTGGCAGCTACATTAATTGGCACTGATATAAAATGGAACCTGAAGTGACTGACAGGTCAAGCTGGACAGAAGAAAATTACTGACTGAAAACATGTGATTGCAAGGCAGGTCAGCCAACATCCACTCTAGGGCCCTTTTCGCATGGCATTTGCCATGCAAAAGGGTGCCTGAAGCGTCGTGCGATTGTGAGGAGCGATCCGCAAGACACATTCACAATCGCGCAACGCTCCAGGGTAGGGCAGGCGCCACTCGCGCACTTTTTCATTTTCAGCTTTCAGCTGAAAATGGTGTACAATTGCACATTGCTCCAGGGCCCCGCATACACTTGCCATGTGTGTGGAGCCTCCAGAGCTGTGGCAGTCGTGTTTCCTGCCCCAGCGCAGCCTGGGGAACTTGCAGGCTGCGCTGCAGAAGGAAGAGGCAGGGCTCTCGCACTGCCTGCTTGGGAGCAGGCAGCTTGTGCAGAGCTGGAGCAGCGGGGACATGAGAGCCTGTCGCCAGAGGCTGCTTGCACGATCCCTGCACCCCAGCGTTGAGAAAAGGTGAGTTGCAGAAACGGCCTTGGTGTAGCTGAAGTCATTGTCAGGCATATTACCAAGCAACTCCAGAGATAATAAGCTTAAGCTGAAGCTGGAACATCTCTGAGCATACAATGGTCAAAGAGAAGTTCTCACCAAAAGAATTATTGTTTCAACCCTGCTCCCTCACACCTGGACCTTTCCCTGCATCGTCCCCAAACCTCTTCACAATACAGAGCTATTACGATAGCTATTACCTCTTTGTCATCTAAACACTAAGACCATTAACTCTGTCCAGACCTCACTGTCTGTATTGTAACTCCTATTGTCCACTCGGTTGGAAGAGCCATTCATGCCCATACCTGTAGAGCAGTTTTTGGGTATATAAGTCCTCCATTTTGACCAGTCAAATGCAGCACTTCACTTGCTGCTCGTCACACTGTCACTCTGATTTCCAAATGAATACTGTCCTTCAGCATTTGCCTAAGCCACATTGCTGCTTTCTTCACTGCTCTCCACAACAGTAATTATCATCTGAACTCTAAAATGCTTCTATCCACAAATTTCCTCCCTTTATCCTTTGGTTAGCTCTTGTGAGAGTGTGTATGTGCTTGGAGCTTTTGTGTGCATGAGTAAACTTGCAATTTACACATTTTAGCTGATTTTGGATTCTCTGGCTGTTTCTTTCCTGCAAGACCCTATAAACATTGGTGGAATGATCTTGTTAAGTTGCCCCCTCTTGCAGGCCTCCTAATTTGAGCTAATTAATTCCCTACTGTCACGTGGAAGTACTGGCATCACAGGTGGACCCCTGAGTAACCCAAGTCTTGGGATAACAGGGAGAATCTCCCCCTATCTCTGACAATTGTCCCAAACATGCCCGCTGTACTTGCACTCAGGAAAGCATACTGTCTTGTTACTCCACAGAATGTAGGGATCATGACATTTCAGACAGTTCAGTCCTAGGACCACTGAGTAGTGGGCTGTTGGAGTCAGAATGAATTGGATGGTCTTCCAGTGGTCTCCTACTCCCAGAAACACCAGTGAGGCTCTGCATTTCCCACCCATTCCATCTGTACAAAAGTGATAGGATTGTCCAGTGCTTCAGCTGACAACCCCCATGCCAATGGCAATCATGAGGTTTATCAAACATTGCATGCATCTCAAACCAAAATGGCCATCAAGTCCATACTACTTCCTCATCTCAAGTGTCTTACTTAGCCTAATGGGCACAAAAAATGGGGTTGCACTGCCACTCACAGCAATCTCTGGATGCCTGCTGGATATAGCCTGCCTTTCAGTGCTTAGGGCAGGCCTGACTCATTTTCTACCAGCTCGGAATCAATGTGTTCCAAGGTGTCTCCACTGCTTTTGGAGTTCTCCAAGGAGTTGGTGAGCTAGTGCACCTCAAGTCCACATTGCAGGCAGAGACCCAATCCTTCTCTCCTTTTCACTGTTCTGCTCCCAGTAGGCACCCTTGCTGCCCTTCCCTTGGGTTTGGGTTTGACTGGCAGGTTTGCTTCTGGCAGGCAGCTTTGACCCAGTAGCATAGGGTCTCCTCCTCACCAGCCGCTAGTATCCAAACCATCAAGAACTCCAGGTTGTCATACACTACAGCCCACTCAACAATCTTCAGTTTCAGGCCCTCCTGGAAATAGTGGATGTTGGTAGCCTCCAACCAGTTGGGTAGCTGGGGGGCCAAGTGCTGGAATTCCTCAGCGTAGTTGGCCACTGATTGGTTCCCTTGTTCCGGTGACATGAGGCAGGCTCAGAATCAATTCATGAATGAACTGAAATTGCCCAGTTCTGGTGCTCCAGCATCACATAGACCCCCCAGCCAGTCACATGCTCACCTCTCCAGCTGGGCCACACACACACCACCTTCAACTTTTCACATGGAAAGATGTGATCTCATTTTGCCAGGAAATGAGTGATTTGAGTCAGAAAATAGGGCAAGTACTCACCCTGACCTTAAAACATGCTTTCAGTTACCTTCCTCCCAGTATCTGAGGTACTGGTGGTGCTGCCTGGGGAGCACCTCCTCCAGCTTCCCCAAATTGTGGTGCCCCAGCTCATGGAACACTGTCCCCTGCTGGTTGGGGGGGACCTGCTTCTTCCTGCTACTGCTGCTGCTTCTGCCATCACTCCTTAGCCCCTCTCCTTAGCCCACATGCATGATGGTCCACATCTCACAGCTCATTTCTCTGGCCTCTTCTGGTTTCTCCCTCAGCCACAGGGCCTCCATTTCCAGGCCAAGGTCTTTGCCTTCATGCACTGACATGCCTCTGATTTGCACATCCCATTGTGATATCCATCCAACCCAGTATCAATGGCATGCTGGGTATCCATCTGGGAATCAGGGGCCACCAGCTGCCCTGGTTGGAGTCCAAGCCCAGTGATTGCCTATGGTCTTTAGGTTCCAAATGGATAGATGTGTGATAAGATCATTCCCTAACTGGGATTGCCTAGTCACCCTGGTTCTGACATTGGCCCCATTTTTCTCCTCATCTGCTTAGGTCAGGTTTTCCAGATGTAATAACTCCTTCCAGCCTGCATACTGCAGCAGCATGGTATCCAGATCAGGAGGTAAAATTGATGGGGTAGGAATCCTAGCAAACTGTCATGCCCTGGATAATTTGTAATGCACAATCTCCACTCTGAGGTAGACAGCAGTGTTTATTTGTGACAAGCAAGCAACAGAGCACACTTCTGAAGTTGCTGAGACTGAAGCATCTATTGCATTCATAGGTTTTATAATTTCCCATACAATTTTAGGCATGTATTGCTGTGATTGGAGAGAATCATCAATTAACCATCAGCCCATAATGTTATATAATTCCCAGACTCTCGGTTGTTTACTCCTCTTTCATCCTTGAAGCAAAAACATGTTCCCTATCACTTATTTCTGAGCATTTCCAGTTCTCGGAACAACTTGTGGTGCCTTTCTTTTCCTTCTCTCTTTTCTTCTCTCCCTCTCCTGGATACACAGTAACATGGAGTAATAAAGCACTTAGTCATTTGATACTTTTGAATACACACACAAGCTTCAAACTGATTTAATGTTGCAACTAACAATTGGCCTTCAATGCTTTGTAGCACTATAACTAAAATTTTGGGCAAAAGTTAAGGGGGATAGAACCAACAGTGATGTCATTGTGGGGATCCACTACAGACCTCCAAGCAAGACTGAGGACTTGAATGATGCCTTCCCGAAACAAATGACAAAACATTCAGGAAGGAGAGATGTAGTCATAATGGGAGATTTCAACTACCCTGATATTTGTTGGAAGTCTAACTCTGCCAAGAGTATCAGGTCCCACAAATTTCTCACTTGTCTTGCAGATAGTTTCATAGTCCAGAAGGTGGAGGAGGGAACAAGGGGATAGCTATTTTACAACTGATCCTACCCAACAATGATGAACTTGTTAATAGGGTTGAGGTGGTGTGAACCTTAGGTGGAAGGGACCATGTTCTCCTGAAGTTTACTAAACAGTGGAAAAGGGAAGCCAAGCATAGTCAGACATGCATTCTAGATTTTGAGAAAACTGATTTCAGTCAACTTGGGGAAATATTAGGTGCCATCCCATGGTCAGACATACTAAAAGAGAAAGGGGTTTATGATTAATGGGAGTTTCTTAAAAGTGAAGGCACAATTTCTAACAGTTCCAATGAGGAGGAAAAATAAGAGATGTCTAAGGAATCCAGGATGGATGTCTAAAGAACTTTCAATGGAGCTAAGATTTAAAAGGGAGATGTAAAAGAAATGGAAAAGGGGGGAAATCACCAAAGAAGAATTCAAACAATAACCAGCAAGTGTAGGGGGAATGTCAGAAAAGCTGAAGTGCAAAATGAGCTCAGGCTTGCTAGAGCGATTAAAAACAATAAGAAGGGCTTTTTTGGTTATGTCCAAAGCAAAAGGAAGAACAATGAAGTGGTAGGGCCTCTGCGTGGAGAGGATGATGCAATGCTAACAGGGGACAGAGAAAAGGCAGAACTAGTGTTCACTTTCTTTGCCTCAGTCTTCTCCTAAAAGGAAAACAATGTGCTAGACGATGCAGTATGGGAAATGCAGCACAGAATAGTACTACCTCTTTACCTATTCTTTACCTCTTTACCTATACTACAAGAATACCTGGTTACCCTAAATGAATTTAAGTCACCAGGGCCAAATGAACTACATGCCAGGGTATTAAAAGAACTGGCAAAAGTAATCTCAGAACCCTTGGCAATAATCTTTGAGAATTCCTGGAGAACAGGAGGTGTTCCAGCAGACTGGAGATGGGCAATTATTGTCCCGATCTTCAAAAAGGAAAAAAAGAGGACCCAAACAATTACCGCCCACTCAGCCTGACATCAATACTGGGAAAGATTCTAAAGCAGATCATTAAACAGACAATCTGTAAGCACAATGCCGTGATCACTAAAAGTCAACATGGGACCCTCAAAAACAAGTCATGCTAGATTAATCTGGATCTCTTTTTTTGATCCAGTTACTACCTTGTTAGATGAAGGGAATGCTGTGGATATAGCATACCTTGATTTCAGTAAGGCCTTTGACAGGGTCCCCATGATATTCTTGTGAACAAGGTAGTAAAATGTGGGCTAGACAATGATACTGTTAGAAGGATTTATAACTGGTTGACTGACCAAACCCAAATTATACTCACCACTAGTTCTTGGAGAAAAGTGACTAGTGGGGTGCCACAGGGTTCTGTCCTGGGCCCAGTGTTATTCAACA
The DNA here is from genome assembly GCA_030412105.1 of Cyclura pinguis. Lineage (NCBI taxonomy): Eukaryota > Metazoa > Chordata > Lepidosauria > Squamata > Iguanidae > Cyclura > Cyclura pinguis. The sequence continues at coordinate 135,935,949 of CM059601.1, forward strand.
CCTTCATTAATTATTTGGATGGAAGAATAGAGGGCATTCTAATCAAATTTGCAGATGACAACAAATTAGAAGGGGTAGCTAACACCCTAGAAGATAGAATCAGAATTCAAAATGATCTTAACAGATTAGATTGTGGGGCCAAAACTTGGGCACCACAGTTCAGGAATGATATTGGCAAGATGGAACGTGTCCAGAGGAGGGTGACTAAAATGGTAGAAGGCCTGAGGAGAGGCCCAGGGAATTGGGTATGTTTAGCCTAGAGAAGAGAAGGTTAAGAGGCGACATGGTAGCCACGCTTAAATATTTGAAGGGATGCCATACAGAGGATGAAGCAAGCCTGTTTTCTGCTACTCCAGAGACTAGGAGATGGAACAATGGATTCATAGTTCATGAAGAGAGTATTCATCTAAATGTTAGGAACAACTTCCTGATGATAAGAGCAGTTTGACAGTGGAATGCACTGCTTTGAAGTGTGGTGGAGTTTCCTTCTTTGGCATTTTTTGAACAGAGGCTGGATGGTCATCCTACAGGAATGCTTTGATGGTTTATTCTTGCATGGCAGAGGTTGGATTCGAGGGCCCTTGTGGTCTCTTCCAATACTTTGATTCTATGATTCTGTGATTCTCAAGTCTACTTTTCCCTACACTAACTATCCTGCATACTGTAATAGACATCCAGCACATATATTATGACAGGAACCAATCATCCTGACAACTATCCATGTAGTTCAAAAATCAATATTAGAATGGATCTCAGTAGATCTAGTAGATGATGAAAAGGAACCTGAAAGTAAGTGAGCAGCAGCTGGATCATAGATTTGCCTCCAACAAGTAGTCCAGGCTCCATCAAGAGTGTTTGTGTAACAACTGAGGTAAGAGATATATAGTAGAGGCAAGAAATTCGTCTCTGTATTCGTCTAATGAAAGTGCTAAAAATTGGTCATTGATCCAGGCCTTGCTGAAGCAAATCTCTCACCATCTATGCAAATACAGTTCTCTTCATATAAGGAAACAGTAAATAAATTTAAGCAAATTATTGATAAACCTGATCCAGTAGCAAGAGAGCATGAAATCCCATCAGTGTATGGTATCTTATGAGATAAATGTTTTCTTATCTAAACCAGTGGTCCTTAACCTTTTCTTTACTGAGGACCCTTATAAATATAATTTGTTGCTGGGGACTCCCTAGATTTAATTCAACATTTAAATATTTAAATTTAGATTTAAATATTCTGTTTTTCAAAAAAATACTCAAATATTTGTTTAGAGTTGCTCATCAGTTGCTTAATGATATCCCTTATTCTTCCAGTAGACAATGCAAAGGAAAGGAGGCTTAGTAATCATCTGTGGAGTAGCATGCTGAGATCCTTCAAGCACCAGGAGGGTAGAATAAACTGGAATTTCCTAAAGGAAGGTTATGTATGGAAAGCAGGACCAAAGAATATTTTTTTTGCCCTTTTCCCCAAAGCAGTGGCTGGAAAGTGAGAGTTTCAGTGTTGCTTTGGGGAAACAGTAAAAGAAATACCATTTCCTTCCAAAGGAGCACTGAGAGAATAAAGAGTGCTTTCTATTGTCTCAGTGCTCCTTTGAGGAAATGGGGTTTCTTTTGCCCTTTCTCCTAAAGAAATGGTTCTTAACTTGGGGTCCACGGAGCCCAGCAGGTCCATAGAGCCCTTACAAGGGGTCCACATTGGATTGCCATTCATCCTCGAAAATGGGGAAAATCCTAGATTTAAGAGACTAAAAAAAAGTCCCAGCTGGTTGTGGCCAGTTGATCAGCATGTCCAAGATTCCATAAAAGACAGTAGTGACAATATCAATGGCCACAGTGATGATGCACTGGTGAGCATCTCATCCTTCACTGGAGGCTCTGGGCACTACGGTGCAGGTGTGCCAAAGAATGCAGAAGGTGGGAAGGCAAGAGATTAGCCCAGAAGACAAAGGAAGATGCCTAGCCCAAAACTTGTGTGGTGCATGTGGCAATGCTTCTTGAGCCCAGGGCAGGCAATACAGTGAAGTTTAGCTTCCTAGCAGCCATAAGAATTAAAGGGCATCCCTTTACTCTTGTGGATGCATGGAAATGAAGCAACAAGGGTCTCAGTGCTCTTTTGGGGGATAGCATGGAAGAAACACTATTTTCTTCTGTAAGAGCACTGAGTAGAAAGGGTAGGTGCATTCAAAAGATTCAAATCAAGAGGGGTTGAGGATCTGGTGGTCTGGTGTCTTTTGTTTCAACAGAATTGAAAAGAGAATCTCAGATGGTGGATTTTGGTTTACAAACTAATTGTCTTTTGCCAGTACAAATTAATAAAGATGCATGGAACATCGTTTTCTGTATAAATATCTATTTTCCCCTACTAATGGTCTGTTTGTGATTCCTAAGATATGGAAAGATTTAACATTTCTGTTAGAACAGATAAATCAGACATTTCCTGATGCATTTATTCTTATATGTGGGGATTTCAACACCTGAATTGAAGTAGCTTCAGAGGGGTTTTTTTTGCAACTTTTAGGCCCAGAACTGGAAGATGTATTTTGAACATCACATGCTGACACATAGGTCCTTTTCACACAGCATCTGTTACCCTGATTTCTGCAGTTCCTTGGGGGACACCTCAATGTGCTCCACTTGATGGGGAATGGAAACTAGGCAGAGCACAAGCCAATCACCATACGAGAGGCAGAGTAACCTAGTGAGATCTTTCACCCAATGTTTACGGGGTCAGACCGGGCCAAAAACCAAGCAAAATTGTCCAATAAATGATTTTACTAAAAATAAAGACTTGCGCACGTTCACACTCACGCACTCACTCACTCGAGAGCTATTTAAAAATAAAAGAGAAGAAATTGGATAGGGGACTTTTGGAGGTTTACAGCTGGGGAATACTGCACCTGGTCCTGAAGTCCGGAGGTCCAAGACAGCAGCGGAGAGAGAGATGAGACTCAGCACGTGAAGAGCTGAGAGGATAGCTCGACGGACAGAGTGACGATCTGCTGTGAAGCCGGGAGTGATCTGGGAGCAGTCCAAAGAGCCACTCAAAAACTGGGTCTATTTATGGGGGTAAAGATACCTGGAGGGCTAATCCTTCCTTCCCGGGGAGAACAATAGGTGGAGGAGCTAGAACAAAGCTCCAAAATGTCAACACTTTGCATGATTGGATTTTTACGGGGTTGTCAAAGCCTTGGTTGTATGCAAATCGTCCTCACTTGACAGGCTGTTTGTCAGATGCGTTAATCCCTTCAAGCTGGCTTCTTGGGGCTGAGGACCCTTTTTATATTTTAAGTTTTACATGTCTGGAGGTCTCCTGGGGCTACGTGACTCTGAATATACTGACCTGACCAGGTTTTTCCTGTTTTTGGCCTTTCAACTGTGCCTACCTACGTGCTCATTCGGGGGACCTCTCAAGCATGTGGAGATATTTTTAATATCAAATTGTAGACCTTGGGATCGGGTTACCTACCGCAGTAACACATTTGCCATGAGAAAGGGCCTCTAAAGCATCATGCGATTGCAAGAAGCCATCCAAATGACATCCTCGCAATCGCACAATGCTGCCGGGGCCAGCAGGCACCAATTGCGCACTATTTCATTTGCGGCTTGTAGCGTGATCGTGCATCGCTCCAGGGCCCCGTGCGCACTTACCATGCGTGCGGAGACTCCAGAGCTGCAGCGCTTGTGCTTTCTGTCCCGGCACAGCCTGGGAAAATCCCAGGCTGTGCTGCGGAAGGAAGAGGCAGAGCCCTGATGCTGTCTGCTGGCCGGCAGGCAGCAGCTGCAGATCCAAAGCAGTGGGGACATGAGAGCCTCTCGCAAGAGGCTGCTTGCGCGATCCCCGTGCCCCAGCGCCGAGAAAAGGTAAGTTGTGGAAAGGGTCATAGTAATTATTTGACAAGTATGTACCAACTCTTCTGTGATAAATCAATATATCACTTAGATATCTATCAACAAATTGTCACAGAACTTAGGCCTTGTCTAATGACAGCTACAGATAAAAATACTCAGCTAGGAAATATGAGAAGTTGTAGTGGATTTCTTAAGCAGAGCATCTGATGTGCTAGGCAGAAGTTGAACAGTTCACTAACCCATTCAACCCGACACATAAAATCTAGCAGAGAAAGAAATCAAACTTCTTCATAAGATATGTAAATGTAGTTTTACCCATGAATATTTGTATAACCAACACACTTTCATCTTCTCATGGAAAGTAAGATAAGAAAAGGTACTACATGTATCAAGAGAATTGGAACATCTCACCTAGAGAGAGTTCTCATAACACATGCTCCATGGAGGGCGGGCAAGGAGAGAGAGAGAGAAGAGCAGATGAGATCCCAGACAACAAAGGGATGCCTACATTATATAGGAAGAGAGTGAGTGTGAACACATCCAAACAAACAGGAAGTAACCATTAAACATGCTATGTGTAAACTGCTAGAGAATAACATGCTATCTAACTTCCAGCGAGTATAGGCTGCAAACTCCAACACCATCCAGGAGAAATTACATTGTAATTATTTGACAAATATAAACCAACTATGTGATAAATCAATGAGTTACTTAGACATCTACCAACAAATTGTCACAAAACTTAGGCCTCGTCTAATAAAAACTATGGATAAAAATACTCAGGCCCTTTCCACAGCATCCTCCCATCCCACAATGGGGATGGGAGAAGGATGGGACCGCAATCACACTTCTGTGTGATGTCATCATGGTCCTGTCCTTCTCCTGTCATCATGCAGCGCGATCGTGGATTAAATCATTGGTGGGTTTTTCCCATCAATGATATGTGATCATGCCATCATCCCACACTTACCTGTCCTGCAGAAGCCACATAAGCACAACGGCTGCCCTTCCTGCCCCAGCACAGCCTGGAAAAGTACCTGGCTGTGCTGCAGAAAGAAGAGGCGTGGCCATCATGCTCCCTTCCATAGAAAGCCAGCCAGTGCAGAGGGGAGCACTCCCATCACGCTCCTCTTCTGGCAGAGCCACTGCCAGGTTCCCCACTGAATGACTTCAGGAAAAGGTAGGGTGTGGAAAGGGTCATAGTCTACAGAATATGGCTGGTTTGATGCAGGATGTAAGGCAGCCAAAAGGGACGTAGCCAAAAAAAAGGGGGAGGAAATCCTACAAAAAAAATCTGAAAAAATCCCATGAAAAATGTAATTAAATGTAGGCTGAGTTATAAAAATTTACTTAAAGATAATGTTACTGCCCTGGCTAGCCCGAGCTTTGGGGGATATAAAAAGATATCTTTTGATATCGATAATTCGGCTTCACATACCCATTCCCTTCCATGTGCTTGCGAGGCCCCCGGACAAGCACGCATACAGGCTCGGCTGACAATCGCCGTAATATACCAAAACAATACAGGCAGGCCAGAAATAGCCAATTCGCAGCTTTAGGAGACCTCAAGGCAAGTACCTTCATTAGGTATGCACGCAACTTTCAAAAGATCCTCTGCCCTGTGCTGGCAGCTTGATGATCTGACTATACAACGCTCAAGTACTCCTTGTTTGCTATCCTACTGACAATTTGGCTATAATTCAATCATTCAAATTCTGACCTTTCGGAGGCTTTGTCTCCAGCCCCAAATCTATTGTTTTCCCCAAGTCCGACCTAGCCTGCAGTCACAATTCTCCTTATAAAAACCCCTGACTTTGAGCGTTTCCTTGGATCGCTCTTGGCTTCCATCCCGCCTTGCTGTCACTTTGTCCAGCGAGCCTTCCCCTCAGCTCCACGTGCTGAGATCCACACTGTCCATCTTCTCCGCTTCCAACTGGGCTTCAGGACAGGTGCAGTATCACCCAAACCAACAACTCCTCTAAAAACCCCTCTATCCCACTCCAACCTTTATTTCTTTAGTTATCTTGTGTGAGTGTGCCACATACACTGTTTGATTGTGTTTTTAATAAAACCACATTTACTATTCCAACTTCTGTGTGCTCCTTGACTCAGCCTGACCCCGTAGACATAGGGTTCAAGATCCTGCTAAGTTACCCTGCCTCTCGTATCGCTAAAGCAGTGCTCAGAGTTAATCTTCCCCACCTATTGTTTTTTTTATTTATTTTTATAAAAAACAAAAATGAAAAAACAAAACAGTCCCACCTAACATCACATTCGTATCATTACATAATTATTACACAATAAACAAATACTAATACACAAAATAAACAATACATACATATAACAACCAACACATCTTACTAACATGTTCTCACAAACATAGGGCACTTCCCCCTTTCCTGAGATACAGCCTTATATCTATTATTTAAAAAAAAACAACACTTCTGTATGTCTTAAAGAATAGAATCTATTATTCATTTTCCCATTCATTATTTTCAACTCTATTTACAATTTTTGTCCATCTTACACTATTATCTATTTCAACATTTCTTTTCTTTCAAAAACTAGTAACCTATTGCATCTACATCTCTTCTCATACTTCTCATACTTCTACCTCTCACCACATTTATGTCTAGAACTTGTCTCATTATTACAACAATAATCACTTTTCTCCTTATCTTCATGATTTGAAACCCTTAGTTAGAATACCCTTATTTTCCAAAAATTCTGTTAAGGGCTCCCACACCTTATAAAACTTACTATTCATTTTATTATATAATCTGTATGTCAATTTTTCCATTTGTGCTATTTCAATGGTTTTCTCCATCCAATCTTCCATAATCAGGGTGTAAGTTGATTTCCAATGTTTAGCATAAACGAGTCTGGCCACCACAATTAAATGCCATGCTAATCTTTTAGTACAAAAATCTATTGAGCTTTCTGCACCAAAGATTCCCAGTAAAAAATATTCTGCGACTAAATCAATTTTCCTTTTCAAAATTTTTTGCATATTAGCTGGTATGGCGTACCAGAATCTCTTTGCTCTGTCACATCCCCACCACATATGGTAGAAGGATCCCACTTGTTCTTTACATTTCCAGCACTGATCGTTCATATTCTTGTTCACTTTTGCTAATTTGCTGGTGTTAGATACCAACAGTATACCATTTTCAGCACATTTTCTTGTAAAGTATAGGATCTGGTATATAACATATTAGTTTTCCAAACATTTACCCATTCTTCTAAAAGAATATTGTGATTAAGATCTCTCGCCCATTTAGTCATACAATCTTTAACCATCTCTTCCTCTAGTTTGAAGGATAACAATTTTTTATACAATCTTGAAAGTAACTTTTTATCACCTTTTAACATCAATTCTTCTAAATCGTTTTGTCTTAAGTCCAACCCTTCTTCTTGTACATCCTTTTTAAATCTTTCTTTTAAATGCATAAAGGGAAACCATTGTATATCAAATCCTTCTTCTTTTAGTTGTATTTGATCTTTCATTTGAATTTCTTTTCCACATTGTTTCAGTATGTCTTTGTAAGTCAGCCAACTGCCCTGTCTTCTCAGACCTTTAATCAAAAGCGCTTCCATCGGTGAGACCCATGATGGTATTTTTGGGGAGAAAAAATGCTTATTCTTCTCCCATACCTTTAAAAGGGTATTTCATATCACGTGGTTTTGAAAAATCTTTTGGACTTTAGCTTTCCCATACTACAGGTAAGCATGCCAACCGAAATGAAGATCATGCCCTTCGAGAGCCAGCATTTTCCTGTTGTCCAGAAGAATCCAAGGTTTCATCCAGGCTAGACACGCCGCCTCTTGATATAGCTCCAAATCTGGTACTGCGAAGCCCCCTCGGTGTCTCATACCAGTTAGTCACTTGTACTTCATTCTTGGTTTTTTTCCATTCCATATAAATCTGGATATCTCTTTTTTACAGTCTTGAAACCATTTCTTAGTTATCCTGGCTGGTATCATCATAAACAAGAAGAGTATCTTCAGGAGAATACTCATCTTAATCAGTGATGTTGTACCCATTAATGAAAGATTCAGCTTATTCCATATGTTTAATTTCTTTTGAATTTGACTCCAGATCTTATAATAATTGTTCTTAAACAATTGATTATTGTTATTGGTGATTTCAGTTTCTAAATACTTCACTCTTGGAACACATTGAATGCCCACTTTTCTTTCAATCTGTTCTTTCTCCGGCTTTAACTCTGGTTTTAACTTTGTTATTTTAAAGCCCGCCATAGTACCACATTTATTCAGCAGTTCGTTCACTTTGACAATTCTATTTAGGGGGTCTTCTACAAACATTACCACATCATCTGCAAAGGCCTTATATTTAAATTGGTCTTCTCCTATCTTGATTCCTTGAATTGAGTCTTCCTTCCTTATTTGCCGTAGTAGTACCTCTAATACCAACACAAATAACAAAGGAGACAATGGGCAACCTTGTCTTGTTCCTTTTGAAATTAAAATGTTTTCTGAAAGGTCTCCATTGAAAATTATACGAGCCTTTTGTTCATCATATATTGCCTTAATCCAATTTGTGAATATGTTTCCGAATTCCATTTCTTCCAAGACTTTTGTTAAGAAGGACCAGCTGACATTATCAAAGGCTTTTTCAGTGTCAAGGAATATAAGAGCACCTTTTTTTTCATTATGGGATTCGTAGTATTCAATTACATCTATAACAGTCCAAATGTTGAATCTCATCTGTCTCCCTGGAATAAAACCACTCTGATCCCCATGTATGAATTCTGGCAGAACTTTTTTCAATCGATTTGCAAGGATAGAGGTGAAAATTTTATAGTCTACGTTTAAGAGCGAAATAGGTCGAAAATCTTTACATGTGGGAGCTTCAAGATCTTCTTTAGGAATTAATGTTATATTCGGCTCTGTCCAACTTCTTGGTATTGTATTTGCCCCGAAAATTCCATTCATTATGGTTTGCAACGGTCCCCACAATTGTTCTTTGAAGTATTTATAGAAATTAGCTGTTATCTCATCCGGGCCTGGAGCGTTATTAGGTTTCATGCCCTCTATTGCTTCATTAATCTCATTTATCGAGATTGATTTATTCAACCTCTCTTGAAGATTTGGATATATTTTGGGGAGCTTTTGTGATTGGAGATATTCTTCCATTTCTTTTATGTTTTCACCATCCTTAGCCTGGTACAAGTTCTTAAAGTAGTTGGCAAGTATTTTTTTTATTTCTTGAGTTCCTGTAACTATACGCTCACCCTCTTTTATTTTGGATATTAATCTTTTTTCCCTTTCTTTCCGAATTTTATACGCCAGCCATCTTCCAGGTTGATTTGCATGTTCAAAATGTTTTTGTTTTAGAAAACGAATCTTTTTTTCTATTTCTTCCATTGTGAGTATCGACAACTGTTTTTGTAGTACTTTCATATTCAGTAATAACTCTTTATCTCTTTATTACTTTTTAACTTCACTTCCAATTCTTTGATATTTCCCATTATATCCTCCATTTTCTTCTTTTTTCCCCTTTTTTCTTCAGTATTTTTTTGAATAAAAAAACCTCTGATGAAAGCTTTGAATGCATCCCATACTGTTCTGGTCTCAGCTTCAGTATTCAAGTTCCTTTTAAAAAATTCCTGAGTTTCTATTTTACATGCTGTTACAATTTCCTCTTGCAGTAGAAGCGCTTCATTCAATTTCCAATTCCATCTTCTACTTTAACTTTCCAACCTTAAAAATATTGGGTTATGGTCACTAAATGTCTTGGTCAGGATCTCTGTTCTTTTTATACAGCCTTGCCAACTTCTTGGCAGCCATATGTAGTCAATTCTCGACCATGACTGATGTCGATTAGAGAAAAATGTAAAGTCCTTCTCATTGGGATGTTTAAATCTCCACACATCTAGGAATTGATACTCTTCCGCTATATCCAATAAGTCTTCTGTTAACTTCCCTTTATTTCTTTTTTTGTTTGGTGTAATGCTTTTGTCCATTTTTAAATCAACCACTCCATTAAAGTTCCCCATAATGCAAATTTCTTCGTAAGGTTGACTCTGTATCACACTTTTTAGATCATTATAGAAGGAGTTATTTTCATTACATGGTACATATACTCCAATTAATAATAATATTTTGCCTTCTAAGGTACATTCAACACCCACAAATCTTCCTTTCCCATCGGTAAATCGTAATTTTGGGGGCAATGTTGATTTTATATATAGCACCACTCCTCTTCTTTTCACTGTTGCCGCTGATATGAATACTTCACCTAATTTTGGAGCCTCCAACACTACTATCTTTCCTTTTTACATGTGTCTCTTGCAAGCAGCAAACATCTGGATTTTGTTTGGAGAGGTAGTGGAACACCTTTTTCCTTTTTATGGGAGAGTTCAGACCATTTGTATTCCAAGATATAATTGTGCAATTCATTTTGGCTGCGTTTTAATTGGATCCATCTCTTCCAAACCCAAATGAATCAAACTCGTCTCTTGTGGAGTACATTTTTCCATAATTTCCTTTGTAGTCTGTACCAAGGCTTCCATTTGTGTCAAATCTTTTATCTTCTTTGTCTCTTCCTCTAGGTTCCCCATCGTGGCTTCTTCTTCTATTGACGTACTTGCAGTGGCTCTTCCTTTGGCTTTGGGTGGATATTGCTGCGCTCCTCCTTTTTCCAACTCTGCTCTGTGTCTGTGAAGAAAATCCTGTACTTTTTCTACAGAGTTTAATCTGTGCCGTTGTCCATTAAATGTGAAGATCACCCCTTTGAGACGATCCCATCTAAATCTTATCTGATTTTGTTTCAGCTTTGAAACTAGGAATTCATAACCCCTCCGTTTCTTCAAAATTTTTACCAGTATTTCTCGAAGTATTATCAGAGGTTTATCTTGGTCTATTAATGGAGATCTGTTATGTTCTTCAATAATTTTATCCCTCGTTGATTTTCTGGTAAGCTGTACCACCACATCTCTAGGTACATTTTTTTTCTTGGCCAGCGCAGAGCTTACTCTGTAAACCGCTTCTATCTCTGTATCCATATCTTCTTCTTCAACTTCTAAAGACTCTGCCAGTAGTGTTATTACTCTCTTTTTAATATCTTCATTAAGCTTCTCCTCTAGGCCACGTATACGTATCCACGAGTCCATTTGTTTTTGTTCGATTAATGCCATTCGATCTAACTGTTTTTCCATTTCTGTAGTTGACGAGGACATTTTCTGTTTCAAGGTTAAAGTCTCTTTTTTATTCACCTCTGTGTCTCTTCTATTAGCATTAACTTCTGTCTTCTGTCTTCTTGTTTTATTCCCACCATATATGATCTCATTTCCTCCATAAATTTTTTCTGATAATCTGGTGGTTCATCAAATGAACCATGTCTTCCTTGTATATCTTGAGTAGAGACAGTTGTGCGCACTTTACCTGATCTTGTTTTTTGCATTATGAATAATTTATCAACATAATTATCCACTAACCACAAAATTCAACATATACTTAATAACAATTTCAACAAATTATCAATAGACTCTTATCAATGGAAAAATTAATTATCTTATCAATAGACAAATTAGTTATCTTATCAATCTTATCAATCTTATGAAGACCAGGAACGGTATTTTCTTATACTTGTTCTATTATTCTATAATGTAATGTAATGTAATGTAATGTATGATATTCAAGTATTAACTATGATGTTCAAATTATAATTAACAGTATTTATGATTACTCACTTCTCCCCTGATACCCCCCCCCCCACTTTCCACAATCATGTTTATACCTTCAAGTTCCCCAAGGTATTATTTATATAATAAGGTTCTGTTTTTTCCCACCAAAAATTAATCACTTCACAGTTTTACAAATAAATTCCTTGAATGTACATATTAATTACTTATTACTTATTTACTTCTTGCTTATTAATTAAAAATTATTAATTATTAATACTATACAATTAATACTATACAATAAGTTATTTGTTGTCAATCACCATTAATTCAAATTCATTTTACTGTTCTTCTTTCTTCAATTCCTTCATTCTTCTTTCTTCAATTCCTTCAGTCTCTTCAGTAAAGAAAGAGTTCATCGCCTCTCGGTTACCAGTTGGAAAAAAAAGTTCTTTTAACCTTGAAAACGCCACTCCTCAGTCTTCTGGCTGCACAATGCCTGTTTCCTACTCAGTCTTATCTTCTTCTCAAATTGCAGCTTCGCTTTAAAATCCTTTCGTTATAAAGGTCCCCAACAAATTAATTCCAAAGGCTATATTATAATCACTTTTACAAATCCATTAATTGTACATTCCACTTTGTAAATTACTTTATAAATTACTTAAGTAGTCCACGAGGCAGCGTTCAGTGAAGAGCGTCGGCAGGCAAAACAAAAACAAAAACGGAGAACACGGGAAAGCGGTCCAGAGAGTCTAATATTCCTCTTTCATTAAAAATCTTTCTATGGGTGATTTTGCAAGTCCACAGTTCCACAACTATAATCCACCGTTCAAACAGCTTAAGTCCATTTATTACTAATTGATTAATCAAGTTGTTAAGTCCCAAAACTCGCTGTCACAGACCGGTGTTCCTCCATACGCGTTAATTCTTCCGAAAGAGGAGAGGGAAAAAATATACTACAATTTTAAACACGAAGAGGTGACAGCAATTGGCACTTAATCAGGGGCTAAGTACTGCACTCAGTCAAGGTCTTCTGATTTGTGATACTAACCTCCTAAAGACAAGGTCTTTCCAATCATTCGACTTCAGCTACGGAAAAGCCTGTCGGCTGGAGTCATCCGAGGGCTTTATTCTTCCCTCCACTCCTTGCTGCTATGGTGAAGATTTAATGGTGGCGACAGTCAGGTCGTCTCGCTTCCACGGTCTGTCCGACCATGTTCAGCGGGTCCAACCCGTCTTCTGGTCGCTCGTCTTTCTCTGGCTGACCTCTTCTTCCTGAGGCACAGACGAACCGGATCGAAGATGTCTTTCGTCCAGCAACCGACAGCAGCGGCGATCTTCTTCGCTCAGAGCTCAGAAGATCGTGTCTTCCAGCTCTCAACCAGACCAGAAGTCCCCTCTTCCCCACCTATTGTTGAGCACATTTTGGTGTCCCTCTCAGTGGCAGGATCTGGACTTTGCAGTAACAGAACGGAAAGAAGATAAATTCTGTGAACTTTTTACCTGAGGTCTGAAAGGAGCAAGATACACACTGAAGGTATCAATCACTACCTCAACAAGAATTAAATACCTCTCCAACATTTTTTGCAGCCAATCTAGCCATTTGGAAGAGGTTGGGATGAATAAAGATTTCTCTAATCTACCTGAATGCAACCAGTCACTGGCGTGCTGCCTCGGCTCCCGGCACTTCCCACAGAATGGTAACCGTCATGGCAACCCAGGTGATAGCCACTTTCTTCTCCACCCTGCAGCTCGGCGCAGATTGAAGCTGCTGCCAGAGTCCTCCCAGTCCTTGGAGGAGGATGAGACGTCGGTGGGTCAGAGGCAAGCAAGCCCCCCCCAGCACCTGTGGCAAGTGATGTAGGCAGTGCACGTGAGTACACCCATTCTGCTGTGCGGGCCGCGGGGTGCAGGGGTGTCCTCTGCTTGTTCCTCCCTCCCTACTGGGGCTACCTGTGCTAGGCAGCCACAATGCATTCCTGCAGCTGATAGGGAATTCTGCTTGGGCTCCCCATTCCTCCCCTGTGGAGGGTCTGGAGCACCCAAGCTGTTTTTGATCATGTCTTCTCTGCCTTCCAGATCCTTCTAAAGCCACGCCCCAGGGACTGACCACCACGTCCAAGGAGGATGTGTATGTGGAGGGTGAAGGCGGTGGGAGTTCGCCCACAGCAGGACCAAGTCACATGCAAGGTGAGTAGAAGCAGCCATGGTCTGCTGCCATGCAGACAGCCATACGTGGTCATGTCTCCCAGCTTCCCTTCACAGGGCAGATGGGAGAGTATGACTCCCTGATCCTGTTCTGTTTTGTCATCCCTAACAGAGGAGGAACCTGTTCATCTGCAGCAGGAGATGGCAGGCGTGGGGCCTCTGGAGGCAACTGTAGGGCATGTGACCTCGCCACCAGTGGCAGCTGCCGAAGAAGGTGAGTCAAGGATGGGTGGTGCTATGACAGCAGCGCACTTGCTGGACTTGCTCCTGTCACAGGCCCATCAGCAGTGATGGATTGGCACCCACAGTAGCTGACTTTGGATGCCAAGCCAACTCCAGCACACCCATAGTCACTCACTAATGCACTGCTCTTCCAACAGGTGCAGCTGAAGTTCAGCAGGCGCCAGTGCTGCCTACCCCAGAAGGCCTGGTGGAGTGAGTAAGGCAGCTGCAGGCACTGGAGGTGTTACCCTGATTTCCGGGGTCCCTTAGGGGGATGCCTTAATGTGCTCCATGTGATAGGGAATGGGAACTCAACAGAGCACAAGCAACAGCAATGCAAGAGGCAAGGTAACCTAACGGGGTCCTTTTATCCAGTTTTTACAGGTTCTGGCCAAGCCAAAAACCAGACAAAGATGTCAAATACATTATTTTATTGAAGGGAATGTCACGCATCAATGCACTCACTCATGCACTCACTCAAGACCTACAAAGAAGCAAAAAAAGAGGAAACTGGATAGGGGAAGTATTGAAGGGATTGTAGCTGGGGTGATACTGCACTTTTTCCTGAAGTCCTTGGTCTGGAAAAACAGTGAACCAAGTAGAGCTCAGCACAAAAAGGGCTGAGGGGATTACTCGACTGATGGAGAAACGGTCTGCTGGTATGACCAGGAGTTATCCAAAGAAACTCTCAAAAACTAAGACTATTTGTAGGGGAAAACGTACCTTGAGGGCAAATCCTCTCCCAGGGAGAACAATGGGTGTTGCAACAGAAAAGAAGCTCCACAATGGCAACTCCTTTTGCATGATGGGATTACAAGATGTTGCCAAAGTTTCAGGATCTTTGGTTGCATTGGGTTGTGGTGTGAATTTATGTAGATGGTCCTTGCCTGATATGATTTTATTGCTATCGGTGCTCAACTTGGGGAAAAGACACTAATCCCCTCAAGTTGGCTCCTCAGTGGCTGAGGACCCTTTGTCTACTGTGGGCTTGCACAGCTTGAGGTCTCCTGGTGCTACGTGATGGGGGATTTTACTGGCCTGACTTGGTTTTTGATCGTTCGACCGTTGCTGCCTATATGCTCATCCAGGTGACCTCTCTGTCATGTTGAATCACGTTTAATATTAAAGATTGTGAACTCCGGGATAGGGTATACCAGTGGGGTAACAAAGGACTGCCACAGGAGGGACTGTAAGTGTCTGGCTTGGCTAGCACTGAACTTGGGGCCATAACCTAGGGGCTGGCTTTTGACTCATACATGATCTGGACTGACTCCCTGTTCCCACCCCTCTTTTTCTCTGCAGACAACACACTGCTGAGGTCGGTTGAGGTCATGGCTGCAGCCCTTGCTCAGTGCATGGGCTACTTGGAGACCATGGTGGCCCATCATCTGACTGCAATGAAGCAGAGCATGGCCCAGCTTCTCCAGTGGAAGGAGCAATTCACAGGGCACCGATGATGTGCTCTGTGAAGGTGCCAAAGGTGCTCATGTATATAGTTCTATCCTAATTTTTTCTATCGTGTTAATAAATTATTGTTGTTTTCTATTGGTATGCGCCTTCCTTGTGTGGTGAAGGGGGGAATTCTCTGGGATGGGAGGTGGAACACTTACTGTCAAGTGGGCTTGGGAGGGTGGCCCAGAATCATGGGTCATGGGACTTAGCATCGTAGAGCTGGGAGGATCCACAATGGCCATGGAGTCTAACCCCCTGCCGTGCAGGAACACTCCAGATGGAGGGCTGCCCAGCCTCTGTTTGCACACCTCTCAAGAACGAAGGTAAGTCCACCACACTCAGAGGTACCACAGTGCATTGTCACATAAGTGTTCCCATCAGGTATTCTTCCTGACGCTTGGGTGAAATCTGTTTTCATGAAGTTAGATTCCATTGCGTCATGTCCAAGTCTCTGGAGCAACAGAGAAAGGGGTTTGCTCTGTGTTCAACATGATGCCCCTTTGAATATGTGAACATGGCTCTCCTGTCTGCTCTGAGCCTTCTTTTCATCAGGGTAAATATCCCCGGTTCTCTGAGTCTTTCTTTGCAGGGCTTCCTGGTTTCCAGGCCTTTTACCAGTTTGGTCACTCACCTCTGGGCATATTCCAGCTTGTCAATATCCTTATTGAATGGTGGTACCTAGAACTGCACACAGTAATCCAGGTGAGGTCTCCCTGAAGAAGAATTAAGTGGTGTCACTACATTCCTTGAGCTGGACAGCACCGTTGTGTTGCTGCATCCCAGAATTGCATTGGCCTTTTCAGCTGCTGCATCACACACACTGTTATGTTCAGCCTGTGTTCTGCTAAGACCCCTGGATCTCTGTCACACATACTGCTTCCGAGCCAGGTATCACCCATCCTATAGCTATGCATCTCATTCTACCTGCTGAAATGTGGTTCCTTGCATTTCTTGCTGGAGATATGTGTGTTGACAGTGTTGGGTCGGCTCTCTAATCCATCAAGCATGTTGAGTAAGGGTGGAGGCATTTGGCTGTTTTAGTGATAGCCATAGGGACAGGCAAGCGGAGGGGGAGAGGGAGGTATTTCCTCTGACAGCTGCCCATCATTTCCACTTTTAGAACTGGATTGGCCAGTCACCCTGGGCTGGTGGGTGCTACTGTGCTAATGTGCTACTGTGCTAACTGTGGCGCTTACTTTTTTTAAAAAAATGTAAGTTGGTTGGACCCTAGGGGGTGATGTCTTTGTGGGTGTGGGCGGTGACGTCAGCCCCAGGGTGACCTTGCTGGGCAATGTGTCCTGTGGTGTTTGCTGGTATGACGAGGGCAGTGGCCGGTTTGCTGCTGGGCAGAGCTTCCCCTGGGAGTTGCTGCGTGAGGGAAGGGCAGAGACTGCCCACACCCTGCCCACTCGCAGGTCATTCCCAGAAGGACACCTGTTGGGGTTTCCCTCCATTATGTGTGTGTGGAGGTACACTGAATGGGTTATGTAGTACTAAAATGCCTGTAGTCAATGTTAGTGTAGATGTTAATTGTATGAGCATTCCTTCGCTTACTGTGATCCAAACATCTTGAGTTCACATGAGATTGTCTCCTAGCAACCCCTTCAGAGTTGGAGAAACAAGGTCAACCTTAATGACTTCTGTGGGAAGAAGGGAATTGTTATAACTGACTGTCTGTGAGAACTTTGTCAGTCTGAATCTCTAAAGTCATTGAACTCTGTTCTAGCTACTTAATAAATCTTGCTGTTTGCATGTTTATTTTTTGTATTTGAATCGGATCCTGACAGAGAGATTCAGATTCACAAAATGCATCAAATGAGTAAGGAAGAGGGGAACCTCCCCTGCGCCACGGACAAAGAACAACCTGACAGAACCGAACCTTCCATGCCTGTGGATGCTAAGCCTAAGGTTCGGCTCTCCCTCCCCAAAGGCACCCCAAAAGGGGGTCAGACTTGGGCCTGGGGAGAAAAGACAATGGCTATACGTCGTCAGCGTTGTCGGGCTACCAGATGGGATTCTTCAGCTCGTGATTTAGACCTTATGGAAGAACTCCTGGCCAAAGAAGAAGTGGAGAGGAAAGATGAAGAAATTTTGCAGCTTAAAGTTCTCATTCAAGACTTGAGATTGATGGGACCGCGAATGGGCAGAACACCAGCCTGAGATCAATGTGCCCCAGCTGCTATGCCGCCAGCCCCTCCCGTCCTGCCACAGGCCCGTGCCCCAGCAGTGGGAAGAGCCTTCAGTGAGCTAAAGGTTTCTTTTAATGGGAGCGGCGAGAAGCTATCATTTTTCCTGAACATGGCTTCGAATTACATGATTGATTATGGGCACTTGTTCCCAGATGATGCTGCTCGAATCAGGTACCTGAGCCAGCGCCTGAAAGGGGAAGCAGCTAATTGGGTGGCGAATCTTTTCAACGCCAGCACTCCAGAAACAGGGGACCTGCAACTCTTCATGAATCAACTTAGGGAACATTTTGAAGATCCTCACCTCTGAGAAAAGGCGAAATACCAGCTGAAGAAACTGAGACAAGGCAAGAATGATGTTGGGGAGTACTCCAGGGAGTTCCGAAGACTAGCTGCTAAAGTTCCCCAATGGAGCGATGATGTCTTGAAAGAATTTTACAAAGACGGCTTGAACCCCACTATTCTGCATGGCTGCTTGACCCAAGGGGATCCTAATACCCTACTAGGCTGGATAAAACTCACGATTGAAGTGGAGGGACTATTGCAATCAGTGCAGCTGACACGCCAGAGGCAAGCTCAGGAAACTCGGGTTCGGAAACCCGCACCACAAAAGACTACCTTCTTGAGCAGCGAGGAGAGAAACAGACGGCTGTGAGAAGGGAGCTGCTTCACTTGTGGGAGAAGGGGCCACATTGCCAGCGACTGCAATGGGCACAAAACATCTGCTGAAATGAAGGCGGTACCACCCAGCACTAAAAGTACACCACGCAAGTCAGACACCCCTAAACCAACGAAGCTCAAAGGGCACTGCCACTGAAACATGCGAGGAGGAAAATAGCCCTCATACAACTTTGGATTCGGATAGTGGATGTGACGAGTGGGAGACAGCTGGTTCAACCAACGTGAGTAATCATGAATCAAAACATGTGTTTACTACAGTGTCTCTGGTGGGGAAAGATGGCAAAATACGAATTTGCAGGGGACTAATTGACTCAGGCTGCTCCAAAATTTTATTGCACCCTGCTTTAGCCGAAGAGTTCACAGTGCAATTTCAACCCCTGCGGAAAGCCATCAAATTAACACAAATGGATGGTAATCCAATGGCGGGGGGACCTGTGAAACAAATAACTTCCCCCTTCCCCATTCGTGTGGGTAATTATGGGGGGGAAATGCTTTTTTTGGTGCCTGCTTCTGTGCATTTTGAAATTGTGCTCGGAATTGATTGGTTCCAGAAATACAATCCTGTTATTGACTGGACTAATGGGCTATTAAGGGGGGCTGAGAAACCAGACCAGAGGCCCAATGAAAATACCCCCCTCCCAGTGCTTTCATTAACCCCTGAAGAGCTACTCGAGATTCCTTCACACTACCGTGACTTGCAACAGGCATTTCTACAACAAGAAGCAGATAAACTGCCCCCCCTCCCCACAGGGACTTTGATTGTAAGCTAAAATTGATTAACGGGGCAAAACTCCCCAAACCTAAAATTTACCTGATGAACAACCAAGAACTTGCAACCTTAAAGAAATTTCTGAACAAAAACTTACAGCGCGGATTTATCAAACCGTCCGCTGCACCCACTGCCAGCCCAGTGTTCTTTCGTAAAAGGAAAGACCCGAACTCAGAACCTAGGCTGATAGTGAACTATAATCTCATTAATCAAGCCATTCTCCCTAACGTTTACCCTATTCCTCTGATTAAATCTGTTTTGGACCAGTTGGTTAAGGGTAAATATTTTACTAAACTTGACCTTAAAGAGGCTTTCCACAGAATTCGTATGGACCCAGATAGTGAATGGTTGACTACTTTCTCCACCCCTCTGGGCAATTACCAATGGACTGTGTTGCCTTTCGGATTACAATCTGGCCGTGCTGTGTTCCAAATGTTCCTGAATTTCATCCTTCAGGGTTTGTTATATGAGGGCGTGGTGGTTTATCTGCATGATATTCTTATATATGCTGACACCTTGGAGAAACATGTAAACTTGGTCAGATTGGTGCTGCAACGTCTTATTGATCATGGACTTGTTGTGAACCTTGTTAAGTGTCAATTTGACACCCAAACCTTTGATTATTTGGGCTACCGTGTGCTTCACAACACTTTAAATATGGACCCTGCCAAAACTGAGGCTATAATTAACTGGCCAGTACCTAAAAGAAGAAAACAGCTACAACAATTCCTTGGCTTTGCAAACTTCTATCGTAATTTTATAGAAGACTTTGCAACCATTACCTTACCCCTTACTGAGCTGCTCAAACAACCAAAGGGCTCCGGATCCTCTAATAACAATCGTATTTGCTGGACCCCAGCCTGCCAGGCAGCCTTTGAATCTCTCAAAGAAAAGTTCACCTCTGAGCCTTTCTTTCTGTTTCCTGACACTTTCAAAGAATTTATAATTCAAACTGATGCTTCTGACTATGCAATGGGTGCTGTGCATATGACTCCGATGGCAACCTGAAGCCTTGCGCTTTTATTTCTAAGAAATTCTCCCCTGCTCAGGCCAATTGGCCCATTTGGGAAAAAGAAGCCAAAGCGATTCATTACGCACTTACCACTTGGCGCCACTTGCTTGAAGGCGCCCAAGTGCCATTCCAGGTCTGGACGGACCATCGTAACTTAGAAGCATTGAAAACTGCTAAAAAACTCACACCCAAAGAAGCTCGATGGGCCGAATTCTTTCAGCGCTTCCGCTTTAAGATCGTTTCCAAACCTGGCAAGAGCGACACTCTAGCAGATCCGCTTTCGCGGCTTCCCTGTCACAGAGCTAACCCCCCTGCCTCCCCTCCCGAAAAGGCTTTATTTCCTCCTGAATCACTTGGCTTGCAGCTTTCTACTCGAACTCTCCATAAGCCTCGCCTTTCAACTTCTTCGCTGTGAGAATCTGCCTTACAAGACCTCCTTAAATGCTCCTGCCTTACTGACTCTTGGTTATCTTCTCATAAAGACTCCATTTCCTGGGTAGATGGCCTCCCTTTCTGTGGATCTAAAATTTATGTTCCCTCTGCCGCCCGCCTCGAGATTCTCCGCAGACATCATGACTCCAAGCCTGTGGGCCACTTTGGCTTCCTTAAAACTCTTCACTCCATACACAAGCTTGTCTACTGGCCGGGACTTACAAAACAAGTTCAAGACTACATTAAAAACTGTTCCGTTTGCAATGTATGTAAATCCTCCACTTCTCAACCAGTCCAGTTCCTTCCAAACCTTGGGAAATTATCGCTTGGGACTTTATCGTTGGTCTCCCCTCCTCTCATGGGTTTCATTGCATTTGGGTGATCACTGACTGTTTTTCTAAACAGTCTCATTTTGTGCCATTGAAAAAGGTGCCCGCCGCTGAAAAACTGGCTGATCTTTTCATAAATCACGTATGGAGACTTCATGGACTACCATCTGCTATTGTCTCTGATTGTGATCCTGTATTCACTTCCAAGTTCGGGTCTCCTTTACTGAAAGCACTTGACATCTCTCAAAGACTCAGCAGTGCCTATCATCCACAAACTGATGGACAAACTGAGTGGCTTAACCAGTCCCTTGAACAATATTTATGCTGTTTTGTGAACTCTAACCAATCCAGTTGGGCCTCCCTTCTCCCTTTTGCTGAATTTGCTTTTAATTCTGTTTTACATTCCTCTACTGGCAAAACTCCATTTGAAATTGTCGCTGTCACCCTGCTCTTCCGATTTCCCTCTCAAATTCCTCGCCTCCCTCCCTCACCTCCTGGATTACAAATGCCTCCTGTTTGGAACTCTGTTACTAAATCCCTCAAATCTGCAAAGTCTTCCCACAAACGTTTTGCTGACAAGAAACGTCTTCCTAACCCAGTTTTCAAGCCTGGTGACCTTGTTTATTTGTCCTCCAAGAACATTGCCCTTTCTGGTCCTTCCAGAAAGTTATCCCCTAAATTTCTGGGTCCATTCCCTGTGAAACGTGCTATCAATGATGTGACTTTTGAACTTTTGCTACCACCTTCCCTTAAAGGTGCCCACCCTGTTTTTCAGTCTTCTCAAACCGGTTCCTTTGAATTCCTCTTCGCCCCCTGAAGATGGTCATTCTACTATTCCTTCACCACCATCGTAGACTACACATACTCTGTCTGCCATGTCACTGTCTTTTTGCATTGTTCCCATACTTCCCTTTTCTCTTCCATATCCCCCTCCCTTCTTTTTTTCCCTTTGGCTGTTGTAAATTTTTGGACCGGGCAGGATGTTGGGGTTTCCCTCCATTATATGTGTGGGGAGATACACAGAATGGGTTATGTAGTACTAAAATGCCTGTAGTCAATATTAGTGCAGATGTTAATTGTATGAGCATTCCTTCCCTTACCGTGAACCAAACATCTTGAGTTCACATGAGATTGTCTCCTAGCAACCCCTTTGGAGTTGAAGATACAAGGTCAGCCTTAATGACTTCTGTGGGAAGGAGGGAATTGTTATAACTGACTGTCTGTGAGAACAGTCTGAATCTCTAAAGTCATTGAACTCTGTTCTAGCTCCTTAATAAATCTTGCTTTTCGCGTGTTTATTTTGTGGGTTTGAATCGGATCCTGACAACACCAGGTGGAGGCTCTGCATGGACGTAGCTCCCGCAATCAGTTCAAGAAAGGCTGGTTGTTTTTAGATTTCTCCCAAAAATGAAAAAAAGCGGGATTAGCACCGCCTGCACCCGGGACAGCACCTGTTTGGCAAGAATGTCATGCAGTAAGGCAGCTCTTCAAGGGGGAGTGGAATGTGGCTAATGCAATTTTAAAACGCCATGTGAAAAGGGCCTTTGAAATCAAGAAGGCTTATGGAGGAGATATGCTTCTTCAGAATGCTTTAGAGAACATGTTAAATGGTGGAGCCCCATTCTTATTGACTAATTTACGACAATAAACAGCACTGAAGAAATGCCTTATGGATGGAAAATGAGTGTTATATTTCCTAAGCACAAGAAAGGAGACAGTAATAATTCAAAAATTTATCAGTCAGTTAGCTTGCTTGACAGCACTTCAAAGCTATATGCTCAATACTATTGACCCTCCAGTTTTGCAGGGGTTGGGGAAGTGAAAAAACTTACATATTTTCAGGTTTCTACTTTCCACAACTGAGAGTGTACTTCTTTGTAGATTCTGTGATAGATTTTACTCTAGAAGATCAAAATGTCCCACTGTGGTGCAAGCTAGTTCACAGCATGACTGAGGAAACTGAAGCCTCTGGGCAGCCTCAGGCTAATTTTTTGACAATTGTTACTTCCCAAATGGACAAAAGCAGTTCAAAACTACTGCAAAACATGATGGTTCTGCCCACCCACCACGCTGAACCCCTCCACCACCACTGTAAGGCCCCGCTTTGGGAGTCCCCAATATCAGTATGGTTTGGATGGGCACCATACCTAATTGGCATCATATGTAATTGGCAACACATTTTATTGGCTCTGATATCAAATCCAAGCCTGAGCCGTGACAGAGAGGCCAAACTGAACGAGGGAAAGAATTTGACTATAAATGTGAGAAGCATAGGTCGACTCCAAAATTCCTCCAGGTAAGACTGAATCATTTGTCAGGCAAATACACATCATTCCTGTGGATAATAGGCTTAAATAGAAGCTGAAATTTTCCAGGGAATCCAACTGTGAAGAACCCACCAGGACACTGATTGATAGATATCCATCCCTTGTACACCTGGATTCTTTCCTCTGTCCTTACAGCACCCACAATAGACAGCTATTACAACATTCATCATGTCTTTGTCGATCAAAGCACTAAGCCCATCAACAGGCGAAAGACTCATTGTCCACAACAAGTTCCTTTTGTCTTGCATCTGGAACCTTCACAGCCACAAGCCATTTTCAGGGTATAAATACGCCTGATTTGAAGATGCCCAGTGCAGTCTCTTGAAGGTCTACCTGTCACTCTGTCCGTCTGGCTCCTGAATGAGAACTGTCCTTAGGTCCTACCTAAGCCAAAATACATTTCTGCTCTTCACTACTCTTCTGGACTGGTAATTATAAATCCCCCCAAATTCCTCAGCCTCTCTATAATTTTTCCTCCCTTTCTCTTTCAGCTAGCTCTTGTGTGAATGTGTGATTGTGTGTATCTTGTGTGCATGCATGCATGAATTCCCCTCAATAAAATCATTTATTAGACAATTCTGCTTGGTTCTTGGCTTGGCCCGATCCCGTAAAAATTGGGTTGAAAGATCTTGCTAGGTTATCCTGCCTCTCGTAGTGCTACAGCTTGTGCTCTGGCTAATTCCCATTCCCCATTATTTGGAGCACATTGAGGTGTCCCCCACGGGATCCCAGAAATCAGGGTAACACCACCCCAGGCCACTGAAAATGAAACTAGATTAATTAGATTAATTGAGCATGAGAGTGTATTGTATTGAGCATGAGAGTGTAGTCCCCAGAGAAGGAAAATGGCTCCCTCCACCATACCCCTGCCCCCCACATTTATGGGGAGTAAGAGCAATTTAGTTCAGTGGAACTTCTGCAAAAACATTATCTAGGAGACTAGGCCATCTCTCTCCCTATTCTAGTTTGAGTGCTGCAACCTCTTGTGTCTTTTCCCCTTTCCAAGCATGATTGGAGCAGCACACAAGTCAGCCTCCACCCTCTTCAGTTAACATAAAATTTTTCCCTTAGTTTCCCTAGACATTTGCCCGAACTTGCTCTTTTGAAAATAAGATAACATAAGAAGATGGCTCAAAACCAGTTTTCTTTAGAAACATAAATGTCAGAAGTGGTGCCAGTAAACGTTAAAATTAGAGGAGCACTCTGCAGTTTTCACTCTGGCAACTTTATTTACCATAGAAACCAAAAACACTCTTTTAAAATGGTGATACTCACCCATAGCATTTATGTCCTCATGTATTCTTTAAAAACTTGCTGCTTTAATAGTAGGGACACATTTTCTGAATGTTTTTTTCAACCCAAGTATTACATATAGTAGTCACGATTTTTTTTTCTCTGCTTCATTTAATTTTATTGTATTTTGAAAATTATCAATACCCCTTTTTTTACATTGTACAATTATTTCAAAAAAAAAATACTGGAGAAAAAGAATGTTTTAAATTTCTTTTCAGTGATAAAAATGGATATAGTTAAACAGGATACTCCCAAAATAAGATGTTGAGAACACAGCAGTAAAGCATAACTGCATCTCTTTCAATGGCTTTTCCCTTCTTTTGGAAGATATCTTGACTCTCATGATGACATCAAAAGGAGTGAAAAAGTATTACACAAGAACTCAGATGGCAGACACAGAACAGTCTACTAAATGCATTAGTGCCCTGGGGATTACATCTTTGCGGTATTTGTTTCCTACATTTTTCTGCATTAACCATAGCATTTTAAAAGCTGTTCAAGAACCAGCAGCTCCTGAGTGGACATCCAGTATTCAGTTCAAAGCATTTGTAGTTAAACAGTCACACAGAGTTCTCTTTTCCACTTTAAAAAGCAATGTCTCTGTCTGCATGGAAAGAAAGAGAGAGAGAAAAGAAAGATTGTTATGGGCAACTGTACAATCAATTATTTCACAATTCCCTGAATTTTAATAGAAATAAAGAGACTTATTGATTGTTTTGAACAGTAATTAAGACTTTATTAAACAAAGCACACATTGTATAACAATATGTAGAAATTCTTTATATGAAACCTGGGCTGTCCACATGCAAAGTCTAAATCCCACAGTAGTTGAGCAGCCAACATTTGACAACTCGAATTTTACTTTTGCAATAGATGGCAAACTAATGTGGGCAAACTTTCCCAGTTGCTTCACTCTTCACTCCACCAAGCAGATGAACCATACTGTGAATGCTCATACTTCAATTACCCATTTTTGCTGGAGTGCACTGTTTCTAGATTCAGAATTATAGCAGTGGAAGACAGTATTGTAGGTCACTTACTAGTTCCACTCCACTGCTTGACACCAGAAATCCAAAGCGTGAGCACAACCAATAGGTAAGAAAAATGGATTTGCTGTTGTTGATGTTGTGGGCCTTTGAGTAATTTCCAACTTATGGCAAAGCTAAGGTGAACCTATCATGGGGTTTTCTTGGCAAGACTTGATCAGAGGGGTTTTGCCTTTGCTTTCCTCTGAGGTCGAGAGAATGTGATTTGTCCAAGATCATCCAGTGGGTGTCCATGGCTGAGTGGGAATTGAAGCCTTGTCTCCAAAGTCCTACTCCAACATTCAAACCCTGGTGGCCATAGGTTGGAAACAACCTGAAGGCACAAAACAACAGTATACTTGACAGCATGCATCAGGAAAGCTATGCTCTTTCAAGAGCAGCTGGGACTCAGGCACAACATGAGGAACGTGTCAGCACTCAAACAGATGGGTGCTCATACTCTAGAGCAGTTTGCAATGAAAGAAGGATAATACTTGTTAATGATTCTCCTAAGCAGTACTGTGTACTAGTTATGAATGGAAACAAAATTCCCATGCATCCTTACTGGAGGTGCTACTCTTCCAACTCTCTTTACCTGCTGCTTCTATTCCTCTCTTGGAACAAAAACAAACTGGCAAAGTGAAAATACAAGTTTAAATAGCACTGGTAAGAACTGCAGAGTTTAAACAGCACCAGTAGGAACACAGAAAAGTGAAGTGGGCCAGATGCTGTCAGAGGATGGAATTCTGCTGTCTGCCATTATTCAGCTCTCCAGGTGGGATGGCGTGACAGCGCAGACCTTGGGACCAATCCTCCTCCTCACCCTTGCTTTAAGATACCATAAGATTCTTTGCTATTTTTCCACGCCTCAAGAGAACATCTCCTAAGTATCAACAAAAATACCAGTGGTTCTTAACCAACTATCTGCCTAATGAAAACAGACCCAGTTTGCCTCTGAAATAACACTACCCCAACTAGACTCTTAACTTATATATACTTTCACAAAATGTGATCTATAGAACGCACATGCATGTCTCTGCATGCATGCATGCATGTGTTAAGAACACATGAAGGCTTACCCATGAAAGAAGTCTTACCCGTGAATCTAAATTGTAAGCTGTTTTTTTTAAATCTTGCAAAGCCCTCTGCATGAATTCAAATGCATGGCAGTCAACACATGGGCGACCTAGAAGTGGATATCAGTAGAGACATTGGCAAATAAGCATTAAATACTAATGAGAAAGAACATAAATGTCTTAATTTAATACATTAATAACCAAAGTATCCACAAAAGTATAGTTTATCAGTATAGGACTACTGGCTTAAGAGGTAAAGGAATTCTTTCCTGGTAGCTTTTTTCCCCTACAATCATCACAGTTTTGAGCACTTCAGTTACACTGAAGTTGCACATTGAGCCTCAACCCCCCACCCCCAAAAATAAGTTCTGCCAAAATATAACAATCAGAATTAAGGATGCAAATTAAATACACTTACATAAAGTTACATTATTTCAGAAATATAATAAAATACAAACTGGAGCACTGTGGTCCAGAGGACATTTCCAAAGCAAAGAAAATAGACAGAGAGACAGTATCACAAAAAACAGAAGCCATATAACATCAATATGAAGAACAGATAGATATGGTAAAATAATTGATCCAAAAAGGTCAATAGCTACCTACTATAAAAATATATTAAGGACTATATTTCACAAGTGTAAAAGAAGATTTAAATACTGTAACTTGTTTGTGAAAGTATTTTGCAAGCTACACAAAGGAAGTGATTTGTAAAATATTCATATTTTCTTTTGTACACTGTGGTGTGCCTAGGTATCGCAGGTATATTTATTGGTTTTTCCTCCTCTCACACAAGCTCATTCTCCCCTTGTTTTTGATAGATTCAAAGCACCATTATTATTTTCCCTGTGATTTTCTAATTTGGTGCATGACCAGGTAAAAGAAGCTTCTGAGTCTCATACTATACATATGTGGAAAAACCCATTATTTTAGGGAAAATATGAAAAGTATTAAGAAAAAGCAAAGATTGATTACAAAACAAGAAGCCTTACTGTATGATGCCTGTTACTTCAGCATCAAGTTGCGAACTCTCCAAACTGACACAAATTTGCTTAACTTTGCTCTATTCTAAGTACAAGGATTCTGATTTTAGAAACCTCAAAGCACTAGCACTAAGGCCTTTTGCTAGGATAGCCATTTTTGTCTCGCTCCAGCGAAGCACTCTAGTGGCTGACCCAAACTAAGAGCAGTCAGGAGAAGAATTTGAGCAGGACCCGAAAGTTTATCACTCCACAACCCCTTAATAATTAAAACTGCATTAAAACGTAGGCTTATTAGAAAGAATAGATAGTGTTAGAAGGCTTTATTAGAAAAAAAATAGTATCATAGAATAAAAAGAGGACTAAATTATGGAAAAGTTTTGTATTTATTGCTTCATTAGTAGTAACTGTTGAAATCTCAAAAAAAAAAAAAAAAAAAAAAAATTAAAACAGAACCAGACATTTAACAGCACCTATAATTTCTCTAAGTTCAGCATATGCGATAGCTAACTCCATAACTGAAAAAAAAACCCTATTAAGTCTTAGAAACATGATTGAAAAGCAAATCTTGTATCTTTTAAAAGATAGACAATTTAGCATATGCCTTCAAAAACAGTGAGATATTTTTCTGTTACTGTGAATAGAAAATAAATACGGTGGAAGACCCTCAATTTGACCAGTTGCACAATAACAGAGTAATGAATTAAATGGAATCTCAAACATCTACCAATATGATGAAAATCAACACTGCACTAACCATTTTTAATATGTGGTCTTCCAATTATAGTTTGCATTTTTTCCGGTTAATATCATTTATAACCCTAAAAAAAGAGAGGTTTATCTCTATAAACTTCTTGAGAGGGGGATCAGTTTAGAGTCACTCCAAACACTTGAAATTACTAAATTTTCAAACAAGTTTAAGCTTTGAAATCATTTGATCCAAATAATAAAATTTTGCCAGACTACACTCTAACGTACCCATAAGTTTAAGTTAATAAAAATCTCCTCATAAAGGTTCATAGAGCAGGGAAATGACCTTATTTGCAGTCATACACACATTGATGGTACAGTCTGAGTATCTGCAATAGAGTTCCTTGATATTCTGTAGTGAATACAAAATCTTCTACATTCCCTAAATTTGAATACCTCAAACATCTAAATTGTACAGGATGTGTGGTTAGACTTCAGATTTTATGAGGCTGTGTTTCTCCTGTAAATTGCCATAATTTAGAATTTTGCCACAAGTTAGAATATAAATTTAAAATTTATAATTTAAGTTTTCAGGGACGTGAGGCAGAAAATAAGGTATAATTTGAGAAAAAGCCTTTCTTGTTTTTACCAGTTCAGCATTTATGATAAATTATAGAACAAAACATAAAATATTTCTGGCAAAATAATTTCTAGGACTTAGGATACTATGGCCTTCCACAGTTTGCAACACCAATGTTGTACTGCACCAGGGATGGGAACATATAATCCTGTGGGCTGCATGAGGCTAGGAGAGCCCGACAAAGAGTGGGGTTTTCCCACAAAATGTCCCCAAATCCTCCCAGGTGTAGGGGCAATTTTACCATGCTCCCCACTCCCCAGCCATTTCAGGTTCTGTGGAGGCCTTTTTTTCCCAACAGGAACTGTTTTCTTGAACACTTTCTGTAGTTAAAAAAAAAGGCCTCTCCTAGACCTAAAACACCCCCCAAAGAAGGCCAAAAATGTTATGAAGTTGTTCCTCACACTTTGGATACACTGCATGGTATTTATGGATAAATATATATATATTTAGGTTATGTAGTGGGTGCTGCAATCCTCCAAGATCCCCTAGGAAGCCAAAGCAGTCCTCTAAACCCCCAACAAATTGCTCATATTACAGCTGTTGCAGTGCTGGTGTATGGCTCTTTTCACACGGCATTTGCTGTGCGAAAGGGCCCCTCAAGCGTCGCACGAATGTGAGGAGCAGTCCACATGACACACTCATAATTGTGCGACGCTCCAGGGTCTGGCAGGCACCACTTACAAACTTTTTCATTTTCGGCTTTGAGCCAAAAATGGTGCACGATCACGCATCGCGAGAGCCTCTCGCTGAAGGCTGCTCACGTGATCCCCACACCACAGCTCCGTGAAAAGGTGCATTGCGGAAAGGGCCTATGTGTACAACATCCCTGCCAGAACTTTCACATGTGTGCACAGGGAAATTGCATAGGCCAGAACAGGAGTTAGAGGATGATAATATTTATTTACATCTTGCTCTTTATCCAGTCTAGGGCCATTTCTTCACCTTACCTGATCCCATTGTCCTCCAGTTGCAATCCCAGCAGCACATTTGCCAGGAAGGGAGCATGAGGAGGATGCTCCCCTCCACATCCAGCCAGCTCCCTGTGGAAGGGAGCACCAGCAACACACACCTGTCTTCCACAGTGCAGGCAGGCTCTTTCCCCATGCTGTCATCCCATCCCCATAGCACAACTACAACATCCTGCAGAAACGGCCAAGGTCTCAAGGTGGCTTATGAAGAATGAAAAAGAGCTAAAAAAATAACATCTTAGGCCATTTCCGCACTACATTGTTATAGTGCTATGATTCCACTTTCAACATCCTGTGGAATCCTGGGTTTTGCAGTTTAGGGAGGGGCATTTAGAATTCTTAGCCAGAGAGCTCTTTGGCCTTGGAAACTACAAACCCCAGAATTCCACAGGATGTTGAAAATGGAATCATAATATATCAAGAAATAATACAACAGGAAAGGCAAGAAGAAACAATTAAGTCAGCAATGATTTTATGGGCTCAAAACATTGGACATTCAATTCAATTAGAATTCTGGGAAGAAAGTTGGAAAAAGACACAAAAATTTACAGTTGCCCAGAATTTGAAAGAGAACTATTACAAACTGTTTCATAGATGGTACATGACACCAGATAAATTAAAAAAGATTTACAATACAGGTACCAGTCTGTGTTGGAAGTGTCAGAAAGAAGTCGGTACGATATATCATATGTGTTGGTCATGTCCCAAAGCCAAGAAATATTGGACTGATGGTCATCATACAATTTGTGCTATACTGAAAGTTCAGTTTGCTAAGATACCGGAATTGTATTGGTTAAATATGACAAATGTATTTGATGGTACTGATGTAAAGAAATATTGGCGAATAATTCTTTATATGATAACAACAGCCTGGATAGAATATGCAAAGCTTTGGAAAACTCAACAATTACCTACAATAGAACAATGGTGGGGAACATTTATGGAAAATAGAAATGCTGATATAGTTTCACAGAAACTAAAGGGGAAAACAGACAATGAGATTAAAAAGGAATGGCAGATTGTAATGGGTAATTGCTGGGCACTGTTAAATGAAAATGAGTGATTCATGGTTAAGATAACTAATGAGGGGGCTACTGATGTAAACCATGGAATTGTAATGTGGAGAATGAAATGCCAGAACTATCATGTAACATTATCAATATAAAGCGGTACATTGATATAACTATGTTAAGAGATGTTGGAAATG
This sequence comes from Cyclura pinguis, assembly GCA_030412105.1. Taxonomy (NCBI): domain Eukaryota; kingdom Metazoa; phylum Chordata; class Lepidosauria; order Squamata; family Iguanidae; genus Cyclura; species Cyclura pinguis. The sequence continues at coordinate 135,966,935 of CM059601.1, forward strand.
AAATCTAGATCAGTGTGGAAGATCAAAAATATTTCATGTAAATTTACAGTAATAATGTTTGTTTTATATGTGAAATTGAATAAAATGATTTAAAAAAAAAGTGGAATCACAGCACTGTAACAGTGTAGTGTGGAAATGGCCTTACAGAAGTTAAAAAAAAGGTAATAGAATTAAAAGCAGTTGAAAGCATACTCATTAAAAAGTAAACAACAAATTAACAGTATGGTACATTGAGAAAGGATCTCTCTCCCTGAGCAATCAGCCCTCAGCCATTAGCAATCAGAAAGCTGACAGGTAGAGAATCTATTATTTGAAAAGTGGAACAGGAAGAGTTATATGGATATCCTGGAGTCCTAAAAAGGCATATAATACATCTTAGAACAAAGCAAGCCTGAACTAGGGGCAAAGTTGACTAAACTGAGGCTGTCAGACTTTGCACATATCATGAGAGCTATTATGGCCCTGCACACTCCCCACAATTGGCATGGTTTAATTGGCAAATATTATTTAATTGGCATTATTAATGAGTGTTGATATAAATGATACTTGAGGTGATTAGAAGGTCAAGCTGGAAGAGGCAGATTACTGACTATAAACATGAGATAACAAGGAAAGTCAGCCACACTCAGACAGAAAATAAGTCATTTTCAGACTAATACCGTGGCCACCTTCAAGATGGTGGTGATGAGCTAAGGTAATGAGCTAGACATCTCAGAGCTAAAAGGGGAAATGCCTACCAAATTTCAACCCTGATCCTACACACCTGGACGTTTCCTTACTGTTTTCCCCACCTCTCCACAATACTGAGCTATTATGACAACCATTATCCTTTTGTCACCTACATACTAAGACTATTAACTCTGTCTGGGCTGCATGGTTTGTGTTGTAACTCCCATTGTCAGCTTGGCTGCAAAAGCAATCCACACCCATACCCACAGGATATATTTTGGACATAAGAACCCCCAATTTCAAACAGTTCAGTGCAGTATCTTGCCTTTCTGAACAATACACTGTCCATTTGATTCCCGAATGAGAACTGTCCTTAGGTTATCTAAGCCACGTCGCTGCTTTCCTCACTGCTCTCCAGACCGGTAATTATCACTTCATCCCTGAAAGTCCTCTATCTATTCCCTCCCTTTTCCTTCAATTAGCTCGTGTGTGTGTGTGTGTGTGTGTGTGTGTGTGTGTGTGTGTTTGGATCTTTGTGTGCTTGTGTGAACCTTTTTCAATGAAATGAAATGCAGTATTTCAGTTTTGGAATCTCTGGCTGGTTCTTTCCTGCATGACTCCATAAACATAGATGGAGGTACTGGTATTGCACGTGGACCCCTGAGTCACCCACATTTTGGGGTAACAAAGGGAGCAGCCACCACGAAGACCCTTGTTACTGCCCTGGCTAGCCTGAGCTTTGGGGATATAAAAAGATATCTTTTGATATCGATAATTCGGCTTCACATATCCCTTCCACGTGCTTGCCAGGCTCCCGGACAAGCACGCATACAGGCTTGGCCAATAATCACCATAATATTCCTAGACAATAGACCTCAAGGCAAGTACCTCCATTAGGTATGCGAGCAACTCTCAAAAGATCCTCTGCCCCGCGCTGGCAGCTTGATGATCAAGCTATACAACGCTCAAGTATTCCGCGTTTGCATACTGGCTACTCTATCGATAAATTCGGCTCTAATTCAATCATTCAAATTCTGACCTTTCGGAGGCTTTGTCTCCAACTCCAAATCTATTGTTTTCCCAAAGTCCGACCTAGCCTACGGTCACAATTCTCCTTATAAAAACCCCTGACTTTGAGCGCTTCCTTGGATCACTCCCAAGTTCCAGACCGCCTTGCTGCCGCTTCGCTTGGCGAGCTTCCCCTCAGTTCCACGTGCTGAGATACATCGAACCCCAGCTTCACTCTCCATTTCCTCCCAGACTTCAGGACAGGTTTCATATCACCCGAACCAACGATCCCTCTGAAAATCCCGCTATCTTATTCACACCTTTATTTTCCTTAGTTATCTGTGTGTTTGTGTTGCATACATTGTGTGCCTGCATTTAATAAAGACTATTCATTATTTTCCAACCAGTCTGCTTCTTGACTTGGCCTGACCCCGTAGACACTGGGTTGCAAGATCCTGCTAAGTTACCCTGCCACTCGTTTTGCCAACTTGTGCTCTGAACTAATTTCCCCAACTTGTGTAATTTTGATAGCAAATTGGTGTCCCTCCTGGGACCCCCAGAAAACAGGGTAACACCCTCCCCCATGTTTCCACTAGATACACCTGTGAGAGCGGTGGGACAGAGCGAAGGGGCTCCCTAGAAACATCTCAAAACATGGCAGGCAGGCTGAATGTAAGATAATATGGTCCTTCACATAACGTGGACCTAGGCCATACAACACTTTATAAGTCAAAGTTAACACAAAGTTAACAGGCACAATTTGTGCCTGGGAACAGACTGGCAGCCAATGTAGCTGTTGCAACAAGGAAATGTCAAGCCGGATTAACAATCTGACTGCAGCTCTTCAGACCAATTGAAATTTCCAAATACTATTTGAAATACTCTTCAAAGACAGCCTCACACAAAGCATGCTACAGTGATCCAAATGGGATGTAACTTAGGCCCTTTTCGCACGGCCTTTACCATGTGAAAGGGCCCCTCGAGCATCGTGCGAATGTGAGGAGTGGTCCACATGACACACTCACAATCGCACGATGCTCCAGGATCTGGCAGGCGCCACTCACGCACTTTTTCATTTTTGGCTTTAAGCCAAAAATGGTCACGATTGTGCATCGCTCTGGGGCCCTGCACACACTTGCCGTGCGTGCAGAGCTCCGGAGCCATGGTGCATGCGCTTCCTGCCCCAGCGCAGCCTGGGAACCTCCCAGGCTGCACTGCGGAAGGAAGAGGCAGGGCTCTTGCATGAGCAGCTGGCAGCTGCGGAGCTGAAGCAATGGGGACGTGAGAGCCTCTCGCAAGAGGCTGCTTGCGTGATCCCTGCACCCCAGCTCTGCAAAAAGGTAAGCTGCGGAAAGAGCTTAAGGCATGTGTCACTGTGGCCCAAGTACAGCCTGTGTTTTTTCACAGAGTAACACCCTGCCTATTCCCTAATCTGCCTTTTGACTGACTAAGAGCACCTTTGTCTTTTCCTGATTAAGTTTCAGGAAAAAACTTAATCAGTGATTAGAGGCACTGATTTAGAACCAAGACAGGTTCCTTGGATCGAAGAGGAAAGTAATTAAAGAGCATACTGATAGCACCAGATGCCAAAATTCCAGACAATCTGTCCCAGTAGTTTCATATGTATGGTACATTGCATGGGGAATAAAATCAAGCCCGGAGGGACTCCACAGACCAATAACAAGAGTCCCAAGTATTACTTTCTGGATTTGCTCCTCCAGGAGGAAGTGCAATCATTGAAAAACAGTGCTTCCAAGTCCTATTCCGGCCAAGCAGCCCAATTACTGAAGGCAAAAAATGTGGAGGAGGATCAGCATATGTTGGAACAGCTGGAAGTTAAGGAGAAAAGTAAAAGAGAAACTCAGAGGGGAGTGGATGCAGAAAAGAATGAGAGTGAAGAAGACTTGGAGAAATGAGCCAAAGATGTAAGAAAAAAGGAGAGGGAAAGAAGATTTAATTTTTTTAAAAAAAAGCACAAACCATGCACAAAGAAGATGCACAAAGCGTGCTTGAAATACCCCTCCTGGAAGCAGGAGCATGACCTGAACTCAAAGCCATGGCTGTACCCTGAGCAAAATCAGCTTCCCACCATGGCCCTGTCCGACTTGTCCCTCCAACACGCTTCCTCTCTGGAGAACATAGATGAGAGCAGCTTGATGGAAGCCAAAGAAGAGAAGGGGGACACCAGTGGTTCATATAAAGAGAAAGAAGTGAAAGATCAGAAAAAAAATATAAATTAAAAAATACTTAGAGAAATTATATAAATTCTCCCATAACAATAGGGGAAGTAGAAAGAATGACAGAATAATTAAAAGAGGTTAAATCCCCTGGCCAAGATGGATTTACATCAATTTTTTACAAGACATTCAAGAGTGAGTTGAGTGGTCATAAAGCTAAAATTTATAATGAAATATTAGATAATATAAAGATTCCAGAAACATGGAAATGGGCAGAAATTATTTTAATTCTCAAACCAAATTTAGAACCAACTAATCCTGAATCTTATTGCCGCATTACACTAAGTAATCAAGACTATAGGTTTTTTTACAATCTAGCCAATAAATTAGAAAAAATATTTACCTAAATTAATCAATGAAGATCAGCAAGGATTTATAAAAGGGAGGTGTATTCAAGAATAATAAGAAATGTGTTTAATGTAATATATCATGCCACACAAAATAATAGGCTAACATTAATAAAATTAGATACATGCGAGGCATTAGATTCTATAAATCATTGTTATCTTCATCAAATTTGTGGAGAAGTTGGTTTAGGTGACAACTTTAATAATATTATGGAAATATATAAATATGCAGAATTAGAAATTGTCATGAATGAGGAGAAATCTGGAAAAATTAAAGTTAAGAGTGGTGTGAAACGAGGATGCCCTCTTTCCCCTCTATTATTTACTTTGGCAATAGAGCTCTTCGCAAACATAATTAGAGAGGACAAGGAGATAAAGGGTACATGAGTTGAAAATAAATTTAGTCTATGATCATGCTTCGATGACAGCACAAGAACCTCTTCAAACTATAACTAAACTAGTATGTTTACCCGGCATTCCCCGGGGTTTTTATTTTCCTCTTAAGAACTCACCAAACTGTCTTCTCCATTTCCTGTAACTTTGCTCCATATTTCCCAATGCAATCTGTATTCAGAGTTATTTACATACACAGTTTAGATTCCTGAGGGAGTACACTGTCCTTCTCCTTGCTGCTAGGCCCCATGTCAGTAGCAACTGGCCTATTTCTGTACCTATAAATTTTCTCCATATTCCCCAATCCAATCTTTATTCAGAGTTGTTAACAGTCAGAGGTTGGGTTCCTGAGGGAATACACTGTACTCCTCCTTGCTGCTAGGCTTCATATCCATAGCAAGCAGCCTATTCCAGTACTTATAATTTATCCCCATATTACCCAATCCAGTCTGTATTCGTAGTCGTTAACATGTAGAGGTTGGGTCCTGCAAGAATATACTGTCCTCCTCCTTGCTGCTAGGAATCGTCTCCATAGCAACTGGCCTTTTCCAGTACTTGTAACTTTTCCAGTACTTGTAACTTGTAACTTCCCATAGTCCCCAATCCAATCTGTGTTGTCTGGTGACATTGATGTACTCGCTTTTTTTCCCGTCTTTCTGTTGAATTTGTGGAATGGCTTTACATTTGTCTGGAAGCATTTTTTGTTTTGAATTTCAACTTTAAGATTCCCCACATATGGAACCCATACAATCTACTGTGTGAGGTGAGAAGACCTTGTAACTATGACCATCTCTCCACTACACTGTTATAGTGCTATTATTCCACTTTCAACATCTTGTGGAATTCTGAGGCCAAAGACCCCTCTGGCTGAGAATTCTTAAATGCTCCTCCTAAAACTACAAATCCCAGGGTTCCACAGGATGTTGAAAGTGGAATTATCTCGACACTATGACATTGTGGTGTGGAAATGGGTTATGTTGTGTATGTCACTTTAATTTTTCTCACATATGCCTCCCAAATGTTTTTTGGCATCCTTATTGATGGTAGGCCTCATATCCATAGCAACCAGCCTGAGGCCCAAGAGCTGAGAATTCTAAAAGCCCTTCCCTAAACTGACAATCCCAACATTCCATAGAATCTTCAAAGCAAGTCAATCATATGAGGTCTTCTCACCTCACTCAGCTAATCATAGGGCCATTTCCGCACGAGTCTGTTATAGCGCGATGATTCCACTTTCAACCTCCTATGGAATCCTGGGGTTTGCAGTTTCGGGAGGGGCAGGCTGGCCCCTCCCGAAACTGCAAACACCAGGATTCCATAGGAGGTTGAAAGAGGAATCATCGCGCTATAACAGACTCGTGCGGAAATGGCCATAGGTCTTCGCCTGCCTGAGGCAGACAATCAGACAAACTCACAAACTCACAGACAAACATTGACTTCTATATAGTAGATTAATAGAAACATTTCAAAAATTTAATAATTTATCAGGGCTTATGTCTAATTTGAATAAATCAAAAATAATGTTTAAGAATGCGATTTGGCAAGAACAAAAAAGAATATGAACTATTTCAGGATTGAAATTAGGGGTTAAAATATGAGATATTTGAGAATAAATTTACCAATTAAATTAGATATTATACAATGAAATTATAATCAGTTGTGAAAAATAATAAGTAATCAGGTTTCTAAATGGTCTAGTAAAAATTGAAAAATGCTAACAAAAATTAGGATGTTTAAAATTGTATTATTTCGAAAATGTTTATATTTATTTCAAACTAGCCCAAACTATCCTAGAGGAAGAGGTGGGGGGATCTTTAGGGGTCAGTGACTATGCTGTTTTGGAATTTGTCATTCAGTGGGAAGGAGAAGCCAAGTGTAGCCAGACATGTATCCTAAACTTTACAAAAGCTGATTTCTGTAAACTTGGGGAGTTACTTGCCGGAATCCCATGGTCAAGAACACTGAAAGAGAAAAGAGTTCATGACGGATGGGAGTTTCCTAAAAGTGAGATACTGAAGGCACAATTAAAACTCTGCCAATAAGGAGGAAAAATGGGAGGTGTCTAAAGAAACCAGAATGTTTGATGAAAGAACTCTCAGCTGAGCTAAATGTTAAAAGAAACATGTACATGTACAGGAAATGGAAGAATGGTGAAACCACCAAAGAGGAATTTAAGCAAATAGCGAGAAGATGTAGGGAGAAGTTCAGAAAAGCTGAAGTACAGAATGAACTCAGGCTTGCCAGAGACATTAAGAACAATAAAAAGGGCTTTTTTAGATATCTCTGCAGCAAAAGGAAAAACAAGGAAATGATAGGGTCGCTGCATGGAGAAGATGGCCAATTACTTAACAGGGGGAAGAGAGAAGGCAGAACTACTCAACACCTTCTTTGCCTCAGTTTTCTCCCAAAAGGATAGAAGTACTCAACCTGGGAGGTGGGGAGCAGGTGAGGAAGGGGAGGAAATGCAGCACTTGGGCAGAAAAAACGGAATGTACAAATATAAGATGGGGGATAGGTGGCTGGATAGCAGTACGTGTGAAAGGGATCTAGGAGTCTTGGTAGATCACAAGCTGAACATGATTCAAAAGTGTGATGTGGCAGACAAGAAAGCCAACGAGATTCTTGGTTGCATCAATAGGAGTATGGTGTCTAGATTGAGGGAAGTAATGGTACCACTCTATAGTTAGGCCTCATTTGGAATACTGTGTCCAGTTCTGGGCACCTCAATTCAAGAAGGATATTGACAAGCTGGAACATGTCCAGAGGAGGGCAACCAAAATGGTGAAGGGTCTGGAAGCCACACCCTATGAGGAACGTCTTAGGGAGCTGAGGATGTTTAGTCTGCAGAAGAGAAGGTTAAGAGGAGACATGATGGCCATGTTTAAATGTTTGAAAGGATGTCATGTGGAGGAGGGAGCAGGTTTGTTTTCCACTGCTCCAGAGACTAGGACAAGGACAAGCTACAGGAAAGGAGACTCCACCTGAATCTCAAGAAGAACTTCCTGGCAGCTCTTCCTAACCAGCTCTTAAAGAAATGGATGTGGCAGTTATCTCCGAAGCTGATTTTCACAAATGAAGAAGGGAGATTTGTGGGGCTAGAGATTAATGTGAATGGGGATAAAATGTTGGTGGGAATTTTATGTACCATTGTTGCAGAAAGAAATGGTTATCCACAAATTATATTCAATGTTATCAGAAATGTCTTATGAAAATTGGTGTTCGATCAGAGATTGGAAGGGAGTGACGTCTTCACAGGTTGATAGGTCTTCTTCAAGGGATATAAAGAAAAGATAAGGTTGACTGCCTAAAGACTTTTTTTGAATTGATAGATAATTTACAAGCTCTGGACATATGGAGAATGAAACACCCTAATCACAAGGATTTACTTTTTTTTTTCCAGACAGACATAAATCTCATTCAATTAATATGACATAGATTTCTAAAACTTGGACTTATGTACAAGGTTGAGAAATTGTCAAACACTTGTCTGATCACAATCCTGTGATGATGAAGCTGAGAAGGAAAAGCAAAGAATTTAGATGGCAATTAAATGAGCCCTTAATTTTGAATAAGGAAGTGGTTTTGAAAACAAAGATTTTTTTAAGGGAATTTAAATAAAGGAACTAATATTAGATCAGTTTGGGACTCATGTAAGGGATATATGAAAGGGCTTTTTATTCAATTTAATAAAGAGTATAAAAGGAAGCAAATGGAAAAAACACAAAAGAAATCCTTAGAAAATGAAAGATTTTTGGAGCAGTTGAAATTATTGAGAGGTCAATTATCAATGTTGACTATGGAGGATACTGAAAAGAAGTAAAGATTTTTGCAACAGAAGAATTTTGAACAGGCAAACCAGGAAGATGGCTCTCATATAGACTTAGAAAAGAAAGGCAGAACAGAATGATTCAAAACTGAGAGAAAGTGGTAAAGAATTCACTAAGGATAAAGATCTACAAAGGATTTTTCATGAATACTTCTCTAAAATGTTTTCTATTCAACCAAGAAGATAGAAGAGATAAAGACATATTATTTTAAGGTACAACAACTACCCAAATTGACAAAAACTGACAAAAGAAGAGAATGAATGGATCAGTCAGAAGATTACAACATCAGAGATAGTAGAGGCTATTCAAAAATTGAAGTCTGGAAAGACTCCAAGACTAGATGCACTTGGAATTCCTTATCATAAATGTCATGCCCTGCTTCCAGAACATGGAAATGGACTCTGACTTAGAGACTGAAACAGTAGACATGCCAGGACTGGCTGAACAGAAGGAGGTTACAGAACCACAAATCCCAGAGACAGAACAGGGTACAATGCCAGCTCCAACAGTGAGTCCTTCCCCTTCAGATGCAGAAGAAACTTACCTATATCCACTTTTCCTGAGAATAGAAAGCAAAAGGAGAACTTGCACCAGTCTCAAAGGATTTATAGAAAGCAGAAATTAGTTAGGCAACAGCTGCGTTAACCTGCTGACATATAAACGCAGCCCTTATTCATTCATTCATTCATTCATTCTTTCATTCATTCATTATATTTGTATTCCTCCTTTCTCCTGGAATGGGACCCAAGGGCATTTCTCACTCCTTATATGGTAGAAGTCTTTGTTGTAGAATATTAAGCTTGACTTAGCTTAAATGGGAAATTAATGCAATGGTCCTGTGGTTACTGAAATCCCTGGTGTTCCCTTTCTTGGGAAGTGAAATGTATTTTGAGCATTTCTAATCTCCGGATTATTCTTTTGTTTCCCATATATGTTGACAGATTTTAGTTAGAACTAGAGTAGATTCTGTCTCTGTAGACTGAAGCAGCTGCAATGGTATGCCATCTATTTATAGTGATCTGTTTCTCCCAAGTATTCTTAGTTCAGCTTTCACTTCACTTTTTAAAATTATTCATTGATCTTCAAATGATTCTTCCTTGAATTAACCTGTCAACCTTTCATCTCTTTTACATAGGTCTTCTGTGTACTGATTCCATTGTCTTTTTATTTCTGTTTCGTCAAGTAATCTGGTTCCCTGTTGGTCATAGAGCATTCCCACTCTTAGTTTAAAATTTCCTTTAGATTTCAAAAAAATCTACAACATGAAATATCATTTGAGCATTGGGAATCTGCTTAGAAAAATACAAATCAATTTACTAGCTCTCAAGATCTGAAAGAAAACTATATAAAAATGATGTATAGATATCATCTAACTCCAGAAAAAATAGACAAAATTTACCATACAGGAAACAATACATGTTGGAAATCCCAGGAAAAAGTAGGCTCATATTATCATCTTTGGTGGACTTGCCCAGTAACAAAGAAATTCTAGACAAAAGTATACGAGGTCATAAAACAAATATTTCAGGTTACATTTCCTATGTGTCCAGAATTCTTTTTACTTAATATGACTTTCATGTTTGAAAAAACCTTTATGAAGAAAAACAATTGAATATTGTTATATTTGGTCACGGCAGTGAGAATAAATTTTGCAAAAGTTTGGAAAAAAACAAATATGCCAGACATAGAACAATGGTTATCAAAAATAATAGAACTGAAAGAATACAACTTACTTACCCATTATATCTTAGAATCATACAATCATAGAAATGTAGAGTTGGAAGAGACCACACGGGCCATCCAGTCCAACCCCCTACCATGCAGGAATACCCTCAAAGCGCTCCCGACAGATGGCCATCCAGCCTCTGCTTAAAAACCTCCAAGGAAGGAGACTCCACCACACTCCGAGGCAGCATATTCCACTGCCGGACAGCCCTGACTGTCAGGAACTTCTTCCTGAGGTTCAGGTGGAATTTCCTTTCCTGCAGCTTGAATCCATTGCTCCTTGTCCTGGTCTCTGGAGCAGAAGAAAACAAGCCCTCTCCCTCCTCTACATGGCATCCCCTCAAATATTTAAACATAGCTATCATGTCCCCTTTTAACCTTCTCTTCTGCAGACTGAACATACCCAGCTCTCTAAGTCTATCCTCATAGGGCTTGGCTTCCAGGCCCTTCACCATTTTGGTCGCCCTCCTCTGGACCTGCTCCAGCTTGACCATGTCCTTCTTGAATTGGGGTGCCCAGAACTGGACACAGTATTCAAGATGAGGTCTAACCAAAGCAGAGTAGAGTGGTACCAGTACCTCCCTCGATCTAGACACCATACTCCTATTGATGCAGCCGAGAATTGCACTGGCTTTCTTGGCTGCCGTATCACACTGCTGACTCATGTTCAGCTTGTGGTCTATTAAGACTCCTAGATCCCTTTCACACGTACTGCCATCCAGCCATTATATAAAAGGAAAACAAATTAACCAATTAGAAAAAGATTGGGAACCTGTGATAACATACGTAAATAAGAGATGGGGTGTTAAGATTTAAGATATAAGATAGAAAGAAAGAACATAGTAAATATATATTTTAACTGTTTATACAGAGATATTAAATCTAGAAGAAGGATATATGTATTATGTATTATGTATGGAGAACTAAAAGGTAAATTGAATTGAATTGATATTAGCTTTTTTTTACACTTGGGAGGAAAAAAATGTTGTTAAATAACTAAGATATGTTACATAAAGAACCACAAGGGAAAGTGTGCACTCAAACTATTGAATATACTTAGACTGAAGAAGTAGGGAATTTCAAACATAAGTGCTAAAAGCACTTAAATATGGTTCCAGATAGATGGCAAAAGGAAGAAGACAAACCAGCTTATTACAAATTTTTTTTTTTATTACCAATCCAAAGTGAACATATGATTTTCTTTCTTGTAGTAGATGGACAGATTTGTACAACAAATAGTACTGGGTTAGCTTTTAATATTGATTTATACATATTCCGAGTGTAGAATATATCTTCTATTTCTTTGTGTTCTTATAATAATACCATGAATGTTTTTAATAAAAAGAAAAAGTTTTTAAAAAATTTCCTTTAGAGTTCTCAGATCTTGTAGGTGAGGTTTCTTGTTCTCCCTTTTTTGTTGACGTCTATTTCTCTGCATTGTTTATTGTAATAGTTCTCCTTGTCCCTGTTCATAAGTCATTGAACAGTTGCATTCAGGGTTCTGGTTCTATTTCTGCCATCTTTTATTTTTGTTTCTCATTTGTTCTTAATTCTTTGAAGAGTTTAATCTGTCATTCATTGAAGGCTCTCCATTTTTTTTGGCTACAGATAGTGGGTTTTTTTTTTTCATTCCTCCTTAACAATGTCCCTGGCTTCAGTCCAGAGTTCTTCTGGCTCAATACAGACCCTACATTTTAGGAAAGCTGATTTTATTAAGCTCAGGGAAATACTGGGCAGAATCCTATGATTAGAGGTACTAAAAGAGGAAGACACCTAGCAAGGTTGGGAATCATAAAGAAGAAGTTCCGAAAAGCACAATCACATTCCATGGGATAAGAATAATGGGAAGCACCTGAAAAACCCAATGTAACTGCACAGTAAACTTAAGGAAAAAGTGAGAAGATAAAAAAGCATGTATAAAGAATGGAGGGAAAGAGAATCACCAGGAAAGAGTACAGATATGTAGCTCAAGCTTGCAGGAATAGTATAAGAAAAGCTAATACTCAAAATGAGTTGAGACTGGCTAAAGAATCAGCAAACAAGCAAGAAAATGTTAAGAGAAAGAGAACGACCAATAAAATGGTGGGAGTGCTACTCAGCAAGAAGGGTAAAATGCTAACATATCACAACAAAATTGTAGAGCTGCTCAATAATATTTTGCTTCAGTATTTTTCCCAAAAAGAGAACTTTCTGTTTCCATGCATCAGCAAGGAATCTGGACTGCAAATCAAGATTGATATGGAGTTAGTCAGGAATCAACTAGTTAATCTGAGTGAGTTCAACCTGCAGGGCTAGATGAACTGCATTGGTGAGTATTGAAGTAACTTGCCAACATCCTCTCTGAACCACTTACCATCATTTTTTTAGAAATTTAGACAACAGGTGAGGTGCCACAGGACTCAGAGATGAGAGAACATTGACCTTCTCTTCAAAAAAGTCAAAAGAGAAGATCCAAGAAACTATAGGGCAGTGGGGCTGCTGTCAAGAGCAGGAAAATAATAGAGTGGATTATACAGGAGTCTGTAAGTATCTTGATGCCAATGAAGTGATCAGTAGGAGCCAACATGGGTTTGTCAAGAACAATTCCTGCCAAAATAATCTTATAGCTTTTTTCTTTAAAAAATATCTTTGTTAACACAATACTGAAATAATATAAAACAACATAAAAGGAAGACAAACCTAACTATAAAATTAAAATTCCCTCACACAAACTACAATCAACTAACTAAAATAAACTACAACCAATGACTACAAAGGAGTTTTTGGACTTCTGACTTCCGAGTCCTTGTTAAAATGGTTAGTGTTATTACTATAGTATACTTCCTTCAAAAAAACACGTTGATGTATATAGCAATGGATTCAAACAACAGGAAAAGAGATTCCACTTAAACCTCAGGAAGGAACTCTTGATGGTCAGAGCTCTTCGGCAATGGAATATGCTGCCTTGGAGTGTGATGAAGTCTCCTTCTTTGCAGGTTTTTAAGCGGAGGCTGGATGGCCATCTGTCAGGAGTGCTTTCATATGGGTTCCCTCATGGCAGGGGGTTGACTGGATGGCCCTTGTGGTCTCTTCCAACTCTATGATTCTATGAATATTTCCTTACCTTGGTATTTCTTAATATAAATAGCCACTCCTTTTTTCTTTTTTTATTAAATGATGCGTACAGGCTACCCAATTTATTATTTATTAAATACACATAGTTTTTATCTACCATGTTGATTTCTTGAATACCTATAATATCCAATTTCTGTTTTGCTAGATAATAAAATACTTTCTTCTTCTTAATCAGGAAATTCAAAACATTTACATTCCAACAAAATAATTTGAGACTCACCTTACAACTGAGACTCCCTAATCCTCTTCTGACCTTGTTTCTTAGACAATCTTATTTATCTTTCAATTCACTATTATCACTGTTATTTAAAATTTCCTTGCTGTCTTTTTTATCTAGTTCTTTTTCCTTACTTCAGCCTGCATATTCTTCATCAGATTCTTCAGTTTCTTCCATTTCACCTTCTTCTTTCTGCTGATGAAGTCTAAATTGAGATTTGCTTTCTAATTGCTCTTGTTTGGGTTTGGTTTCCTTAGAGAGTTCTCTATCTGATTTCTCTCTCATTTCTGGAAATTCCATGTCAGGATTGATTAGATCTTGGGAATCCCAATATTTACTCAAAACCTCTTTGGCCTTCTGTATTGCATTTATCAAAAATCTTCTGTGTTGCATTGTAAAAAAGAAATCTTCTTTTCCCCCATTTATATCTTATTGGTTTTTGTCTTAAATAATGTGTCAATTCAAGATATTCTCTTCTTTTTCTCAATATCTGTGGTGGAATATTTTTAAGGATTTGCAATTCACAATTAGTTTATTTTTGTAGCTCTGTTGAAGGATTAGATCTCTAACCCTTTCTCGAATGAAGTAAATGGCTGTGTTTCTTGGATTGTGTCTATTTGTTGCAACAACTGAATTAATCCTGTTCAATTTATCCACTTCCAGATCAAGCTGACCTGTCTCCCAACCTATAAATTCAGCCAAAATAGGAACAATTGTTTCAACTAAATTTTCCCTTGGTGTTCTCTCAATCCCCAGATTGGCAAGCATTTTCCTCTAAGTCTTAATTCCATATCCATTCTGGTCCTAGACATTTCCTCTTTAACTATATCTTTCATTTGAGTAATTTGTTCCTCTATCTTTTGTATTTTAACTTGCAATTCTTAAGTTTTTTCATTAATCCCTAACATGTTTTTGGTAATTATTTCCACCTTTTCTCGGATGTCTTTCAGTTCTTCACAAAGAGCAGTATGTATCTCCGTTCCTATTTTTCTCATTAAATCTCTCATATCTACTCTTATTTGCATACCCAGTTTCTTAATCTCCTCCACCACCTCTGTGTTTGATTGTACAGCTTCTTTTTGAAATTCCAACAAGCGGCTTCTTTGACAAAGTATTGTCACTCTTCTGGGTTTTGCTGCCATATTCTTTTATTCAATCTTTTCTTTTCCTTCTATTCATGATTTCCTGCATGACTAATACATAAATATCTTCACTTACCAGATTCAACAAAGAAGAGAATCAAATATGTGTGTCAATATCTGTATCAATGCCTCAATATCTGTTCCTAAAATAAATGGTTACTATTAGTATTTTAGTTACCAATCGACAATTATTATGCTATAAAAGCTATATATCATACTCTTATTATCAGATACGTACTTTAGTATCCTACCTATTTGTCTTGTGTAAATATTATGTACCCAGAGTTATGTGAATATTAAAATATATTTATATGCCCCAAATGAGAAACAGAAAGAATTGTATGAAACAATGTCTAAGGAGCTGGAAGATATACAGGGAGATTTTACAATCATGCAGGAGATTTAAATATGGTTATGGATAAGTGGAAAGATAAATCAGACCTGACAACAAGGGAGAGATTTAGTAATGTTACAGCCTTGAATAAAATAATTAATAGAAATAGGTTAAAAGATATCTGGAGGTTGGTAAAGGGGGAAGAGAAGAAATGTACCTATTATTCACTGGTTCATAAAAATTATTCTAGAATAGATTTTATTTTTGTATCAAAGAATATTGTTCTGAAGCTATTAAATACAGAAATAGGAGTGATAATGGACCATGTTTTGGTAAACACAGATATTGCATTTTGGAAGGATTATAGAGAAGCTAAAAGATAGAGGTTAGACACCAGGATACTTAATTATAAAGATATAATGAGTAAGATTGAGAGAGAATGGCAAGATATATGGGATATTTATAACAGAGAGGTTTCTCAAGTGGTGTTATGGGATACTATGAAAGCAGTTGCAAGAGGGATTTGTATTAATGAATCATGTAATTTAAAAAGATGACAGGGGAAGAAAAAATTAAAGTTAGAAATGGAAATAAAAAAATTAGAGAACAAATATATAACAGATAAGAGTAAACAAATTATATAGAATTACAAGCAAAAAAGAAATGAATTGGATAAAATAGAATTGATGAGATCCAGAGGAATCTGATATATTTGAGGAGAGATATTTTTGAATACAGTAATAGAAATTTGAAAATGCCGGCCAGATTTGCACAGTCAAAAAAAGCAAGGAATATGGTTGGCGTAATCAAAGATAAAACAGGTAAGATATGCAGGATGATGAAAGATATTTGAAAAATTTTATCAAGAATTATACCTAGCAGGGAACAAGCCAGTGGAAAATATTGAGGAATATATTGAAATATATTGGAAAATAAAAATGAAGGAGGAGGATAAGGAATTAATGGAATAACCAATTTCAGAAAAAGAAATAGAAGAAGTTATAGATAAATTAAAAGGAGGGAAATCACTGGGAATGAATGGGTTGGGGCCAGAATATTATTATAAAACATTTTAAGAGAATTTAATACCTAAATTGAAAGTATTACATAATAAAATAATAAATGGAGATAGGATTGCACCATCGTGGGAACAGTCTTTGATAGTATTGATTCAGAAACCAAATAAAAATTTGACAGATCCAGGATCATATAGGCCTATATCTACTATATAAAAGTCAAAGTTCATCCATTTGTGAGTTTGTTTGTCTGTGTCAGGCAGGCAGGCAAAGACCTCATATGATTGGCTGAATGAGACAAGAAGACTTCATATGATTGGCTGACTGTGAAGATTCTATGGAATCCTGGTGTTGGTGTCATGCCCTGCCTTGGAGACTGTGGCAGTGGGGAGGAGGATTCTGACTCCAAGGCAGAGGCTTCCCCAGAGGCTGAAGTGTCCCCAGAAGCTGGTCCAGAGGAAGATAATACACAACAACAACAAGGGCCTGAACCAGGGGAACAAATAGAGAAGACATAGCTGACACACCTACCTTGAAGCAGAGACACCGTGAAAGGAAGGGCTTGCATCGCTTGGCTCATTTAAGTAGTAAGCAAGCCCTAACGAGGGAACACCTGTGGTGACAGCAACCACAAATAAAAGAGGGTTTGAGCTGGCCCTTCTTCCCAGCTGATCTCTTTGGCAACTGGTCTCTTTGGCTTTGAAACCTCTGTGCTCTGCTCTTGGATCTGGTTGTCTTGGAACTCTGCCTGTTTGGACTATGATTTGGATTTGCTCCTTTGGATTTGTTTGCTCTAGGCTTCCTTTCTGTTTGGACATTCTTTGACTCTCACCTCATAAGTAGGAGCTGTGCTGCTTGTGAATTACTGCCTGCTGTGCCATAGACATGACAGTTGGCAGTTTAGGGAGGGGCCTTTAGAATTCTCAGCCAAAGAGCTCTTGGGCCTCAGGCTGGTTGCTATGGAGATAAAGTTACATGTACTAGATGAGGCAATTTGGGGAATTAGAGACACAGGATCTAAAATCTGTGTATTTCAACTGCATCTAATTCCTAAGTTATTTCTAACAAGTATTGGCTGGCTGTGAAGACTTTATGGAATCCTGTGGTTTGCAGTTTAGGGAGGGGCCTTTAGAATTCTCAGCCAGAGAATAGGCCAGTTGCTATGGAGACAAGGCCTAGTAGCAAGGAGGATGACAGTGTATTCCCTCAGGAACCCAACCTCTGTATGTTAACAACTCTGAATACAGATTGCATTGGGAAATATGGGGAGACATTACAGGCACTGGAAAAGACAGCTTGGTGACTTCTCAAGAGGAAAATGAAATCCCAGACAACACTGGGTAAATACAGTAGTCATTAATAAATCAAGATGCTAAAATACTGACAGCAGTAATGGCAAAAAGAATGAATAAGTTTATGTATAAATACCTTCAAAAAGATCAATGTGGTTTTGTGCAAGGAAAACAGATGTCAAATTTAATTGGTAGACTATTGAATAAAATAAATATAATTGAGAGGAGTAAATAAAAAGCAGGAATAAAAGCACTGGATGTATATAAGGTCTTTGATTGTGTGAAATAGCCAGCATTAAAAATAACACTAAAGATGTTGGATTTTGATGAAAAATTTAGAGGGCTGATAAATCAGTTATATATATAAACAGAAACGCAGCAGTAGTAATGGTGAATGATGGACTGACAGAACAAATTCAAATATCTAGAGGTACAAGACAAGGTTGCCCTCTCTCCCTGATCTTATTTGCAGTGGTTATTGAAATTCTGCTGAATGTTATCAGAAAGGATAAAAATTTGGAGGGGATTAGGATTAAGGAAAAGAATAAAGTAAGTGTGTTTGCTGATGATACTCTGTTGACAAAGATCCATTAAAGAAAATGGATAGAGTAATTGAACATTTAAAGGAATTTGGGGAAGTGACAGGGCTACAAGTAAGTTAGGCTAAATTGGAGTTAATACTGCTTAATTATACTAAGACAGAAGAACAACATTTTCTAAAGGAGAAAAAAATAGATAGAATCATAGAATCTTTGATTCTATGATTTTATAATTGCACTAGTAAAAATGAAAATATTACCTAAGATTAACTTTTTGTTTAGGATGTTACCAATACAGATATCAGAAGTAGAACTGAAAAACTGGCAGTTATTACTGAATAATTTTTGTAATGGGAATAAAAAAGTGAGGATTAATAAGACATACTAGCATAAATACCAAAAAAAAGGACTGAGTCTCCCAAATTTAAAATGGTATTACAATGAAAATCAATTGAGATATATTATAGATGGAATAACAGGAAATGGGGTTTAGATTGGTTAGAGATAGATGCAATAGAATTAGAGAAGAACTTGGAGAATATTTTTGAGGAGATCCTATTAAGAAGGAAATGAAAAAAAATACAAAATCCCTTTTTGAAAAATATATTAGAGATTTGGAAGAAATATAAGGAAAAGTTAATGCCTGTTACTTCACCATTAACTCCAGTAGTGATGGTAAAAAATTTCTGGTGAATTTGAGAAATGAATTAGAGAAGGAATTAAAGGGGCAGAGAATTTATATAAGTTATATATATAAAATATATATAAGTTAAAAGACTGGATGAATATAAAGAGGAATAAAGATATAATAAAAGAGATTGCAGGGTACAAAGATATCATGGCTCAATTGCATTCAGTTAGAGCAGTGGACTAGGAATAGGAATAATAAAGATTTTAGAGAATATACTAAATTTAAACAAACGATTAATCAAAGAGAAAGTATGGAAGAGAATGAAATCTTGAAGGGTAGCACAAGTGAGATACATAAAATGTTGTCAAAACAAATATCAAGAGGAATATCTTAGAAAAATATGGGAGGAAGAATTAGCACAAAAATAGATATTCAGGATTGGAAAAAATTCCCAAATTCCTTTAAATTTTTTAAGTGACGCTGATTCCAAAAATTTATCCACATGGATAAAAGAGAATTATTATATATTGGCTTGGAGATGGTACTTAACACCAGTAAGGTTAAATCACATAGATAATAACTATTTGAGGTTGTGTGGGAGGGGCTGCCAAGAAATTGGTACTTATATTCATATGTAGTGGAGTTGTAGATGTGTACAGAATTTTTGGCAAATGGTGTTTAACAAGATAAGAGATAACAGAAATTGATTTAGAAATATGCCTTATTATAGCATTGTTATCTGTATATGATAAGGTTAATTTCACCCAGGGAATGAAGGATTTAATTACAAATTTACTAACCACAGCAAGGTTAATTAGATCAAGAAAATGGAATATTCAAGGAGGTTTTCAAATAGAGGATTGGTATAAAGAAATATGGTAAATTGCAATTAATGATAAGTTAACATGTGGAATTAAGGTTAAAAAAGGAATAAGGAAAGGGAGGGATTTTGATGCAATATGGAAGATATTTGTGGAAAAGGTGTTACACCTCCACAAGAAGAGTTACAATTTTGGAAGGTGGAATAATATGAGGTATAATAGGCTCTGGGAATGGGGTACACTTAATTATAGTGATAGGTTTAACTTAGGGTTGCATAGGTGAAAAAAATATATAGTATATTGGTATGTAGGGTAATAAGAGTAAATAGGTAATGATAGTTATGGTTTAGGATAGAAATAAGAATGAAATTATGACTATTATATTTTGAAAAGGATAAAAATAAGAATCAAGTTACTAATAGTATATTTTGAAAATGTTAATTATGCGTATAATAATAACTGGTATAATGAGAATGAGATTGATATATAATTAAAAATATATAACCAGTATGATTTATAACATAAGAAATTTGGAGAGAAATAGAAATTTAAGCATTTTTTTCTTTCCCTTCATTTTTATGTTTTATGTTATTTTTTGTTTTGTTTTTTCCACAATAAAATAAAAAAGTGAATATTAAAATAATATATGGACACAAATATACTTTTACAATTTAACAGTGTTAAAAAATATGAACTATTATAGCTTCTTATCTTACTAGTCAGGAACGGAGAATATCTATTATTATATCTAGTTACTTTTGGTTTCTTAGCTTTTACCAGAAAAGAAAGGTGTGTGTGTGTGTGTGTGTGTGTATACACGCACACGCGCACACACACACACACACACACACACCTTTCTTCCCTGGTAAAAGCTAAATGTAAATATAAATATAGATAGAGTTTTAGATTACTGAAAATAAAGTATAAAATGGTTCTTCAGAAGAGTATATAGATGTCCCAAAGGAAAGTAAATAAAAATTATTTCAGATTATAAAGAATATAGGAAATATATAGGAATAAACAGCAATTTCAGATTACAATTAATGAACAATAATTGATCAGCAAAATTCTATTGGAATGAAAATTCTGTGAAGTAGTAACAGTACTTATATAGAGCTCTCTATCAATTCTGTTAAATTATTTTCAGGCAGTGGCACAATTAGCTTATTAAATTAGCTAAACCTGCGACTATTCTGACTTACCACACTCCTGAGCTCAATTACCTTATCACTTGTTTTTCTATTTACTACTTTATACGACCTTAGTAGTTAATGTACTATCTAGAGTACACCCAAGAAGGAAGGAAGGAAGGAAGGGGGGGGGGGAGAATTAAAGTAGCCTCCCTTGTCTGCAGCTTGTCAAGATTACTCTTCCCTGAGTTGACTATACTAAAGGAGTTTTTAAAAAGAGCTTAATTATTAATAGATTATTCTTAAAGGAAAATTATCTAAAGAAAATTATGACAATTTTTTTTAAAGAAAGTAGGCTCTACAAAATGATTGCCTTCTGGTGTCAAAGTTGTTTTCAAAGCACTGCAACATGATCACAGTCACAATCACAGTCAGTGATTCGCTTTCTTTGTCTTCTTATACAGTCTTTCCTTCAAAATTCAGCAATATCTAATGTATAAATTAAGTCCTTGTTTTCACATCATAACAGCCCTCTGTTACCCTGATTTCTGGGGGTCCCGGGAGGGACACCTAAATGTGCTCAAACAATGGGAGGGAATTAGTACAGAGCACAAATTGGCAATGCGAGAGGCAGGGTAACGTAGCGAGATCTTGAACCCTATGTCTACAGGGTCAGGCCGAGTCAAGGATGAGGCAGATGTTGAAATTAATAATAATTGTTTTATTGAAATATAATCACACAAGTGTACGCAACACACTCACACAAGAAGCTATAGAAATAAAGGTAGGAGTGGACAGCGGGATTTTAAGAGGAGGTTTGGTATGGGAAATACTATACCTGTCCTGAAGCCTGGTGAGAAGCAGAGAAGCTGGGGAGCGTGGATTCTCAGCATGTGGGGCTCAGGGGAAGGCTCACTGGACAAAGTGACAGCAAGGTGGGATAGAAGCCAAGAGCAATCTGAGGAAGCGCTCAAAGTCAGGGGTTCTTATAGGGAAAATTGTGGCCGCAGGCTAGTCCATACTTGGGGAAAACAATGAGTTTGGGGCTGGAGACAAAGCCTCCGAAAGGTTAGTACTTTAGATGATTGAGTTATAGCCAAATTGTCAATAGAGTAGCCAGTATGCAAACACAGAGTGCTTGAGCATTGTATAGTCCGCTCATCAAGCTGCCTGTGCGGGGCAGGGGATCTTTTGTAAGTAGCGTGCATACATAATGTGGTACTTGCCTTGAGGTCTCCTGAAGCTGCATTCAACAATGACTGGCCTGCCTGGATTGGGATTTGAATGGTTCGGCTATTGTCGGCCGCACCTGTGTGTGTGCTTGTCTGGGGGCCTCGCAAGCACGTGGAGAGGAATGGGTACAGAAGCCCAAATTATTGATATCAAATGATATCTTAATATCCCACAAGCTCAGGCTAGAAATAGTGGTAACACCTAGCTTTCACTTCTCAAAACAGTTTTACCAAGATTATCCGTAGCTTCTATTGCTCACTCCCATCTTCTCTGATTCTAACTATCGAACTCCGATCATAGAAACAGAAAAGTAAGAAGAGACAGTTCACACCATCAAAATCTCAGTCCTGAAGTTGTGATCTTTGTCCCCCTAACATTGCTCTCAGACATCATCAACCGCAGTCATAGATCAGTTCCTTTCCTTTTCCCCTTTTATTGTTGCTCTTTTCTGTGCTTACTTTAACAATTCTCCACCACTTAACCTCTCATGCAGATTAATCAGCACAATAATTGGTCTGTTTCTAGTAAATAGTCTTCCTCTTTTCAAAGCTCCACAGCCCGCTCATCCCTGTCTGTTCTTGTTTCTCTCACATCTCTGAGGTGATCTGAAGGTCTCAAAATCAAATCAAGTTACTTCGCTCCATTAGCTTGTTGAAAAAGCTATTTTCCTTTCATTTCTTGCTGATATCTCAATGGAGAAAACAATGCACAGAGAGATATACTTACTGTCCATGAAGTGTAAACTTCAGATTATACGCATCAGCACTGCTTGGTGCCAATCAGTAGCAGCATTAGTGAGGCAAAGGCATGCTTGCTCGATTCCCCTTCAACACTGTCCGTATCTCGATGTGCTCCCTGTCATCCTCTCACATCCAATTTTGCAGTTATTTTCAGACACTGGCCACTGAGCAGAGAGTATTGATGTCGAGCCCCTCTGATCTCCCCTTGTGCTGGTTGGATTGGTCTATTTTTCTAACTTTCCTGCATTTATTAACCTCACTAAACCAATCAACCAACAGCAGAGCACTAGCCAGTTGACCTCTCACATTGCCATCTTGCCTCCTTCCATGGTGTAGTGGTTTGAGCATTTGATTAGAGCTCTGGAGACCAGGGTTCAAACCTCCACTCAGCAATGGAAACCCATTGGTGACCTTGGGTGAGTCACAGTCTCACAGACTAACAGGAAAGCAAAGCTAACTCCCTCTAAACAAATCTTGGCAAGAAAATCCTATGATAAGTTCATCATAAGTCAGGAATGACTTGAATGCACACGACAACAAGAGCAAATCAAATCTGAACTCTCACTTGAAGTGAAGATGACTAAACTGAGGCTGTCATACTTTGGACGTATCATGAGACAAAGTGATTCATAATGCTTGGTAAAGCCGAAGGTAGAAGGAGAAAAGGAAGACTGCCTTACAGGTGAATTGATTCATTCAAGGAAAACCATGACTCTGAGCTTACGAAAACTGAGCAGGGCAGCAGATTTGCAGGTTTGGTAGACTTCTGGGGTCGCATGGTGCTGTGCAGGCAGCCCAGCAAAGGCGCTCCACTCCGAGAATGTAGCTGAGCTGTCACCTCACATGGTGAAGCCAGGGAACTTGCAGTTTTCCGCTAAACACCTCCCCGGTAAAGGGGGTGCAGGAGGGACTTGAAGGGGGTCAGAATCCTCCTCCTGGTTCGTTCCAAGGCAAGTTCAGGGAAACAGACAGAACAGGAGTAGGAGGGACCGAAGAGCCACCACACCCATGCTGAGGCAGCCAACCAAGGCATTAACGACGATGTCGACACTTTTAGAAAATTCTTCAAAGATGACAAACAAGGGTTTGAGAAGGCTTCTTCAGCAAACTCCTGAGTGGATGAATAAAAAACAAAAGCAAAACCAACCCTTATAAAAGCCCACACTCTTTAATGCCAGCCAAAGTGAGTTTGAAAGAAGATAGATATTCCATATCTTGGAAAAAGCACATCTTGATATAATAAGTCTACAAGAAGTATGTTTAAGAAGCCAAGATTTAAAATATTTCAGGAACCCAAAGTTAGGTAACTGTTTTGCATCAACTAATGAAAAAAAGAAAAAAAGTGTTTATGTTAATTCTAAATACAAAGCTCGAGAAGTTTTCAAAGACACATTAGGCCACTACATTGGGGTATAGGTCAATATACGAAACACAACTATGTTGACTGTGGCAATTTATGCATCGATTGGGAGTAAGGGTGATTTTTCAACAAAATACATAATGAAATAACAATTCATGTCAAGAAAAAACTCCAGGAAAATATAATAGTGATGGAAGATATGAATGGAGTTATAAATCCAACACTAGATAGATCATCCCAAAGTAAGAACAGACACAAACAAGGCAAATTACCGAGTTTTTCCTCTATGGTGGAGAACTTATCTCTTATAGATGTTTGGAGATTTAAAGAAGGTGATTCAAAAGGCTTCACCTTTTACTCCAATCAGAATCATTCAAAGTCTAGAATCGACTACTTTTTAACATCAAAATCTCTCCGCTTAAATATTGACAAGATAGACATTATTCCTAAACAAATATCTGATCATAATCCAATTCAACTAGAATTAAAAGTCAGGAGGCCCGTTGGAAGTTGGAAATTGAACAACACTACCCTCTGAGATCATGGATATGTACAAAAAGCTAAAGAAACAATAAAAGCTTACTTCAAAGAGAACATTAATGGAGAGGTTCCAATGAAAATAGTATGAAAGCAGTCCTAAGAGGTCACTTCATAAAATGGTGCTCAGAAGCTAAGAAGAAAAAAGAAGAGAAATCACATAGAATTCTAGAAGAGATTATCAAGATAGAAAAAGAAACAAGCTACAATCCTTCAAATAGAGAATTGATAATGAAGTTTAAGTCTCTTCAGAACGAAATAAATGATGAAAATCTCGTAGAGATGGAAAAAATAAAATAAAATGAGTACAACAGAGACATTTTGAATTTGCAAATAAACCAAGAAGGTGGTTAGCATTTAGGCTATGAAAGGAGAAGGAAAAGAGACAAATTATTGAAATTAAATCAGGTTTCAAAAGACTTACCAGACAAGAAGATAAAATAAAAGCTTTTTTCCATTACTATAATGATTTTTATGACATGAAACCAATTCTGGAGGAAGGAAAAAATGCAATTGTATTTTAACAAACAGGATATTCAGAAGTTTACAAATGAACATAAATCAATACTAAACTGCCCCCGTTGCATATGTGGAAATATTTGAAGCAATAAGGAGATTAAAAATAGCAAAAGCTCCAGGGCCAGATGGCTTCATACCTAAATTCTATAAAATCTTTGTTGATGATATTATCCTTCCATTCCAAAAAACTTGTGAGGAAATACCTCTAAACGGCATACCTGAAACGTGAAGGAATGCAAATACAACTCTGATCCCACAAGAAGGCAAGGATCATACAAATGTTAAAAACTATAGACCGATATCGCTTCTGAATATAGACTATAAAATATTTGCAAACATCTTGCCAGACAAACTGAAAAAAGTACTTCCTTCACTAATACACGAAGATCAAAATGGGTTTCTGCTGAGATTTCTAAGAAATAATATTAGAACTGTTCTAAATATAATAGAATACTATGAAAAACATAACGAAAAACAGATGGCATTGGTGTTTATAGATGCTGAGAAAGCTTTCGATTTGGTTAGATGGCCCTTTTTGAAAGAAACATTTAGAAGAATGGATGCTGGCAGAAACTTTTTGATCTGGTTAGATGCCATATATGGGATCCAACAGGCTCAAATTCTGGTAAATGGAGAGAAATCCAACAAGCTTGAACTAAGGAAAGGCACCCGGCAAGGCTGCCCATTATCTACGCTTCTCTTTATCACACTTCTGGAATTACTAAATAGATCTGTCCAAAATTATTCTGATATAAAAGGCTTACATCTAAAAGGACATAATTTCAAACTTGAAAGCTTTCATGGATTATTTGGTCTTCTTTTTAGACCAACTATGAACTTGTCTAAGTTGATCCATACTCTAAATGAATTCAGCAAACTTTCTGGGATAAAGGTCAACAAAGACAAGACATGACTCCTGACTAAAAATATCAGAAAATGTGAAGAAAAAAAATTAGTAAAGATTTCTGGTTTCAAGATTGAAAAGCGAATTAAATATCTAGGTATCTTGATCTCTAAGCATAACAATGAACTTTTTGAAAATAATTATGTGAAGACCTGGAATAGTATTAGAAAAGAGTTAGAAAACTGGAATAAACTAAATCTATCATTATCAGGGAGAATATCTACGATCAAAATGAATATGTTACCAAGGAATTTCCTATTTCAAAACATTCCTATAATTACTAATGATAAACCCTTTGCAACATGGAAAAAAGATCTAACTAAATGTATATGGGCAGGCCACAAGCCAAGAATAAAATGGAATGTACTGATAGATTTAACTTTAAGAGGAGGATGTGGAGTACCACACCTTAAAACCTGTTACTATACAAGCAGCCTGACATGGTTAGCAGATTGGGTAACCTTAAGTACTGAAAAATCATTAGTGTTTGAAGGAACCAAAGCCAGATTTAGAAGGCATGCCTACCTTTGGTATGGCAAAGCCAAAATTGATAGGGAATTCTCTAACCATTACATCTGAAAGTCATTAATAAACATCTGGGATAAGTTCAAGAAATCTCACTATTCTAAAATACCTCTTTGGGTCTCCCCCCAAAAAGCTTTTTTCGAGAGATGGAAAGACCCTTCAGAAAATTGGCAGCGGTATGATGATATAATTACTTCTACTCCACAGAATATTTACAGATTGAAAACTAGAGAAGAATTGGAAAAAGAAAACATAAAGTGCAGCTGGTTTCCGTATAGACAACTTATGGAAAGATTTAAAACGGACATGAAACTTGAAGTCTTTAGTAAAATTTATTATTATGCAAGTGGCTTGACATGGTTAATAGAATGGATAACTCTAGGAAACCAAAGATTGCTATTGCTTGAAGGAGCTGATGTCAGACTGGAATGGCACACCTATCTATGGTATAATAAAGCTAAGATCGATAAGGAATTCTCTAACCATTACATTCAAAAGGCTCTATTGAACATTTGGAATAAGTTTAAGAAATCTTATTACTCTAAAATGCCACTCTGGGTCTCTCCACAAGAGGTTTTTTTTGGACGATGGAAAAATCTCTCAGAAGATTGGCTACGTTATAAAGATTTAATTATTGCCACCTCGCAGAACAGCTATAGATTGAAAACTAGAGAGGAACCAGAGAAGAACTGGAAAAAGATATCAGAAAGTGTAGCTGGTTTCCTTACAGGCAACTCATGGAAAGATTTAAAATGGATACGAAATTTGAGGTTTTTGCAAGTCCAGAGGAAAAATCTGAGTTTGAAAAATTAATTTTCAATAATGATAGTCATCAAATGTCAAAGATACATAAGATTCTACTTTACTGGAGGAGGGAAGAGGAGGGAAGAGGAAACAATAAAAGACTGTATGATTACATGGTTGCTAAACATTGGAGAGGCTATTCATTGGAGACGCTACACATTGGAGAGGCTATTCAATTACAACAGAGCAGAGTTGGAACCAAACGTACAAATTTACAGTTGCTCAGAATCTAAGAGAAAACTACTTGAAAATGCTACACCGATGGTATTTAACACATGAAAAACTAAATAAAATCTACAAGTCCACTTCAGGAATATGCTGGAAGTGTCAGGAAGAAATAGGAACCTTTTTTCATCTCTGGTGGACATGTAAGAAAACTAAAAAATATTGGAATATTATTCATAAGAAATGAGTAGACTAACAAGTGAACTGGAAAACATGGACACAAGGTTATTGTTCATTTGGTTTTTCTCTTTCTTCTGGTTACATGCGAATGTGTGTCTCTCTCTCTGTATATACACACATAGGTGTATGTTATGTGTGTAAGTGTATGTACAGGGGTATGTATGCTATGTATATATATACAAAAATATTTGTTGTTTAATCAAAAATACAATTTTTAAAAAAGGAACTAGAAGTCTTTGCAAAGAAAGAAGATAAAACGGAGTTCAAAAAAATAATTCTTAATAATGAGAGTACTCAAATGTCAAAAATATGCAAAATGTTACTTTACTGGGAGAGGGAAGAAGAAATGATAAAGAACTCTATGATTAAATGGTCAAGAAACATCAGGGAAGTTATTCAACTACAGCATTGGGAACAGTGTTGGGTTGCCCTCCATATTATAGTAATGGAATATGTAGTAGGTTTTAAGTTAGCTGCTTGCTTGTAACAAAGGTATGGGAACCAGAGACTGTTAGGTAAACAAAAAGCTAGGAATGTACTGATAAGTGCTGCCAGGTTCTCACAACTTCAAGGTCTCTTGCAAGTGGGAGGGAAACATCTTGATATTTTATGCTTTTGAAATTGCTAATTGCCTTTAATCCTCTCACTGAAGTCCTCTACGATGTATCTCACCCCAAATAAATAGTGTTTATGCACTGTACTATTTGTGTGTGTGGATTCAGTTCCTGACAGAGTGAGAGGACTCCAAGTGCAAATACTACAACATGTATCAAAAATCTGAAGAAGAACCACTGGAGGAAGAAGCGGCCAGCGGAGTCGTTGAAGTTCCAGGCGATGTAAACGCCGAAAGAGATGAAACGGACCCCAGCTGGCCCTCAGATGTACGAGTGAAGGGGTGACCATTGGTCCCTCTGACTACCCCAATTACAAGCCAAACTTGGGTCTGGGGAGACAGACCTGAAATGGTGCACCAACAACGTCGCTGTGTGACAACATGGGACACTTCGATTGTCAAAACCAATCAATGTAATGCACACTGAATAATTATCAATTGGATCCATACATATTTTTTGTTAAAAGGAAACGCTCCCCAGTTTCAGCCACTGAAGTAATATTTAGTATCAATCTGTACCTTTCCAATAAGAAATGCTTCTGTCCACGTGTGTTTCCATGTTCTGAGTATTCTCCCTGGAAAGCAGTTTAGAGCCAACATGACACCCTAGCTTCAACCCCAACCAACCGTAGTACATAATATGTAGTATGTAGTGCCCCAGACTGCTGTTCCTCAGTGCTGCCCTCAGATACTGTCTGAGTCCCTTCACTGTGACCCCTTTCCAGGACCAGTAGCTATCACCCTTTTCACCCACTCTCTCTCTATCCAACCTTTCTTGCCTCACTTTTCAATAGCCTTTTATGGTTCTTAAGACTGTCTGATTTCTCATGTGTTTGTCAATTCGAATAAAATACTTTGTTTACCTTTGTTACCCTGATTTCTGGGGTCCCGTGGGGGATACCTTAATGTGCTCCAAATAATGGGGAATGGGAATTAGCCAGAGCACAAGCTGTAGCACTACAAGAGGCAAGGTAACCTAGTGAGATCTTAAAACCCAATTTTTACGGGGTCAGGCCGAGTCAGGACCACGACACAATAAAGTTATAATTAGGTTCTTTTATTTGTAAAGTCACAGTGCACTTGCATACTCACTCACACAGAACTAAGAAACACTGCACACTTGCGTACTCACACACACAGACCTAAGAAAATAAAGGGAGGAAGGCAGATAGGGGATTTTAAGAAGGATTTTTCAGGGGGAATATTACACCTGATCCTGTAGCCCGGGTAGCCTGCAGAAAGTCAACTGGAGTCGAGATTCTCAGCACGTGGAAGCTGAGGGGAAGGCTCAGCAAACGGAGTGGCAGCAAGGCGGGATGGAAGCCAAGAGCGATCCGAAGAAGCACTCAAAACCAGGGGTTCTTATAGGGAGAAATATGCCAGTAGGGTAGTCCGTTCCCAGGGAAAACAATGGGTTTCGGGTTGGAGACAAAGCCTCCGAAAGGTCAGTACTTTGAATGATTGGATTTTGACGGAGTTGTCAATAGCGCAGACAGTATGCAAATGGAGAGCGCTTGACAGTTGAGTAGTCAGAAGCGCTGATGTCATCAAGCTGCCTGTTCGGGGCAGAGAATCTTTTGTATGCTTGGTGCATACGTAATTTAGGTTTAAAGTGTACTTGCCTGGAGGTCTCCTGAAGCTGCATGCCGGAAAATTACTGGCCTGCCTGGATTTGTCTTGTATTTTTCAGCCTGTTCGGCTGTGTCCATGTGCGTGCTTGTCCGGGGGCCTCGCAAGCACGTGGAGGGGAGTAGTTTGGAATGGCCAATCCTTTGATATCAAATTATATTTAGTAGACCTCGGGCTCAGACTATGCACCACAGTAACATCTTTAACTGGAGTCTTCTCTACAGTTAGTACAGGTATAAACATGTGAAAAGATCCTGCCATTACCCTCCTCTCACAGGCTATAATTCCTCCAAATTCTAAGGAGACGCTGGCATTGTGGGTGGACTCCAACACCCCCCAACTCTTAGGGTAATAAAAGTTTGTAGGAAAAAGATTCTATTTCACACTATTAGGACAAGAGTTTGGTAGGCTGTTCTTCATGAAAGTAGAATGGAGTGACACTATTGTTTGAGACACTGTGGGAAAATCAAAACTGCAAGTAGATTCCCAGCTGCTTCTTCTGTCATAAGGCTGGAATCAAAGGGCCAAGAAGAAAATTCAGTCTAACTAAGTAGGTCTTGTCACAGCACTTAGGTTAGATGCTGGTGCCAGTCTTAGACAGAATAGCCATGGGTTGCTTCCCTGAAAGTACTGGAGACTGCATTAGATAGCCCATTTCATAAGTGAGGTGTTGCTATTCAAAACAGCCTAGTTGATGCCAATCTCATGTCAAACTATCAGAACATATTGAATAAGAGCACGACTGAAAATGTAATTTTCAAGAAGCTTCATATAGAAATTGCCCCATCAGATGTCTTCATTGTAATTTGTATCATAAATGCAAAATGTGAACACAATAAACATCCTTCAAATATATATATCAGAGATACACACATAAGTATACACATAAGAGACTCATGACTGATTATAGTTCCTGTGGCAAACCTGGATTTGCCTCAGCACAATTTGAGAAGCTAAATAAAAATCAGTACCTACTTTCTGCAGGAATTGTCGTTCCCGATTCTTCTTCAGCTGTAGCTGGCTTTGTAGAAATAAGCCAAATTATTAGAATTAGTGGTGCTAAAGTGATCATTCTGCTTACACAGGCCTTCAGCATTGTGCTAGTTTAGTCTTCTTTTACTGGGAAAAACAGGAATTCAGAGAGAAATAGAATGGATAACAGTAACATTTGAAGCATGTTTAGATGAGTGAAACATATTTTCAATAATCTAGGCAAGGTAAAAAGAAAAACCATCACACATTAGGTATAGAAGCGACATATCAATATTCCCTAAGTAATTATGTCATCTTACGCAGCTCTCATCTTCAGACATACCCGTGCAACTGCGGACAAAACACTTACTGAGATAGGACTAGATAAATAAGGTTTCATAGCAGAAAGATGATAATAATGTTGCTATGAAATCACACTGCCAAATCATACCACAGCTAATACTCTCTCTCTGTAGCTAGAAATATGCAGCTGGAGATGAGGCCTGAGTTGATTTCTGAGGAGCTTGTTTATTAGAGACAGCTAAATTATTGCTTCAGAAGCTGGGAAGCTAAGCATCCTACATATTCCATTTTGGCTTGTTTTCTTGAACAAAGGTAAGTAGTATTACAGAGCTGAAACGTGTTTGAGCACTGAAAAAACTGTTTCTGAAACAGGTAGGAAATCTGTGTTGCAAATTTTACTAACTTTTCCCAGTCAGCAGTGTGCCAACTATGTCCATTAAAACCTGCATGCCTCATATCAGTTTCTACCATTTTAGAATGAAATTGCAACCCACACAGCACTATCAATCTCACACCACTCTGAATGTCCTAACACCTGGGGTTTCTGAGCAATTATATTCTGGAAATCCAGAACATTATCAGTGTGCTACTATACTATCTGTGTTCTAAGGCTAATATGATATGGAATCATTACAGGAGCTAAACAGTAAAATGGTTTCATTCTTTCAAAGATTATAACAATTCTTCGGAAAGCAAATGTTTCACATCTGCAGTCATCTTGAATAGGATGGTGAAACTTGTAGCTATGTGGTGTCACAGTTATTAAGCAATGATGCAGTGCTCTGAACTGACACAATATATATTCATAATGAACCAACAATGTTATATAAGAATGCAGATTTAACAAGCAAGCAGGCAGGCAATGTTGGAAATTCCCTATTCTATATTTACAAAGCCAGTTAAGAACACAGTTAAGCAACTGCATTGGCAGCTCTTCCATATCTACTATTTGAACCACAGCTACTTCACTGAAATAGCTATTTTGTACATTGCTGTATGTCAGTGGTACAAATGGCTATTTGCAAAAGCATTCATTTTTGCAGTCTCAAACAAGATTACTTAACAAATACTATTTCATATAATCTCCATTTTAGAAAAACAGTATATTGCTTGTCAAAAAAGTCATGTATGCTTTTTAAAAATCATTAGAAATTTCCTGGTATATTTCATTTTAGTTCTTGCAATAAGTATAACCTGTCCTACAATACACGTCAGTGTTGATCACTGCCTGGCTTGACTTCAGCTTTATGGAAATCTTTACCACTCAAGACAAAGAAAAGCCTTTCTCCTTGCTTCAGCGAAGCAAATGTATTCTTATATTTTCCCAAATTAACTCTTACTTAATCAATCCCAGGTCCAGGTCATAATAGCCTCAGGCAAGAAAATATGGCCAGATAAAATCACCAGTTCCAGACCTTACAGTCTTGCCAGTAACAGCATCTGTACAACATAATTCAATAGCAAATGATGGCTGATGACAAACCAGTACAATCTCTTTTCAGTTTTATAAAATGAGGAAATCATTACAACAGACCAAGAAAATTTAAAGTAAAAGTACCTGCTTGCCTTTGTGATGGTTCTTTTGATGGCTGCTGCAAGCTGCTAATGAAACATGTATTACTGTATCTCTGAGCATGTGCGCTGCCTGCCTTTATTCTACCCATAAAGAATGTGCCATGGCAACACTGCAGAGCGTTCCAGTGAAGGGAAGGTATAAAGAACAATGGATTTGGTTTCCCTCCTTTGTTATGAATGGTTTACTGAGGCAAACCAAGTCCAAATTATCAAGGCTTGCACTAGAGACAATACAATGACAGCCTTTAAAAATTACAAAATCAAAAGCAATCTTTTGAATTCGCTACAACTTTTCAGCAGACAAGATGTTGAATACAATGAAGAGGAGACAGGAGAAGGGTGATTTTTAAAAACACTAAGTCTGCAGCTCTTACAATGGAAGGTAGGAGGTGTTAAGACAGGCTTCAGTACCCAGACAAATTACAGAATACATCCAGGACTTTGGGGATAAAAAGAATATGAAAAAAGAATATACAATCTAGTAGCTGCTCAGAACTGCCTCTAGCCATAAACACATACCTGAAGCATATTGGTTCAGGATCCTTTCCTATATTTGAATGCCTGGGTAATTTTTCCTAGCCCAGCCGCACAGAAGTACTTTAACTAAATAAAACTAATCTCCAGATGGTTTACTTTATAAAAGCACAATCTTAGCTTATAGATATTGATGATCAAAAGACTGGCTATTGTAAAAGCAACATTATTATAGGAAAAAACTAAGAATTTCATGAATCCTCTGTGTTGCTTATCTGATGAAATTCCTCATAAATCGAGGAAGGAGATAGTTTATTTTTATTTAAAATATTTATATCCCATTCCATATCTTAAGATCTCTGGTTAGCTTACAATAAAATCCATTTAAACAATTTGAAATTAGAAGAAGAAGAATTTAAAACAATAAAAACAATTTACACATTCTAAAAACATTGAACAATTGAATACTTTAAAAGTTAAAGTTAAAACAATCTAGAACTCTCTCTGTGTGTATGTGTGTGTGTGCGTGTAGATGAAATCATTAAGCCCTAAAGGCTTTTATAAAAAGCCAACTTTTAATTTGGTGCCACAATTAAACCAATGTCAGTGCCAGTCAGGTTTCCAATGTTGAGGGTATTCCTAACGTGCAGTCACATCCTCACACAATGTACTGCTCCCATTGCAAGAACACAGAGAAGGGCCCCACCAGTTGGGAAGGAATATATATATAGAGAGAAGCACTCCTTCAAATACTGAAGTCTCAAACTCTTTCAAGTTTTCAAATAACAATACCAGCTAGAGGTTCTAAATATATTTGCAGAAAATGTTAAAGTAATAAGGATAATCACAAAATAAGGATTGAATATATGAAAACTAGCTGTTTGAGAAAACCAGCTATTTTGAGAGTACATGTTCAAAATATTTTTTTTTCAAATCATCACTCAAAAAGCATTGGAAAGCCCATAATTTGAAGTTTTACAAATAAATTGTACACTGATGTCATTACTCTGGAGGCTTCTTTGTGACTTGGACAGGATACAATATACTAGGGTACAACTCTGTGCTCTACTATGGCCCTTTTCACATGGCATTTGCCATGCGAAAGAGGGCCTGGAGCGTCGCGCGATTGCGAGGAGTGATCTGCACAACGCATTCACAACCGCGTGATGCTCCAGGGGCCAGCAGAGGCCAGTCGCGCACCTTTTCATTTTTGGCTTGAAGCCAAAAATGGTGTGCGATCGCACATTGCTTCTGGGCCCCCCGCAGACTTACCTGGCATGCAGAGCCTCTGGAGCCAGGCCAGTTGCACTTCCTGCTGTTACTC
This sequence comes from Cyclura pinguis, assembly GCA_030412105.1. Classification (NCBI taxonomy): domain Eukaryota; kingdom Metazoa; phylum Chordata; class Lepidosauria; order Squamata; family Iguanidae; genus Cyclura; species Cyclura pinguis. Next base: position 136,001,294 of record CM059601.1, read on the forward strand.
CCATGGAAAAACCCTATCCCAGGGTCCACAATTTGATATTAAATATGATTCTGTGTGCCTGAGAGGTCGCCCGGATGAGCACATAGGCAGGCACGGTCGGATGACCAAAAAACCAGGCCAGGCCAATAAAATCCCCAGTCACGTAGCCCCAGGAGACCTCAAGACGTGTAAACCCACAATAAACAAAGGGTCCTCAGCCCCGAGACGCTGACTTGAGGGGATTAGCGTGTCTGCCCCAAGTTGAGCAAATATTCCATCAGGCGAGGACCATTTACATGAAGTCACACCACAAATGAACACAGCCAAAGATCCTGAGACTTTGGCAACATCTTGCAATCCCATCACACAAAGGAAATTACCATGGTGGAGCTTCGATATCACTCCAACACCCATTGTTCTCTCCAGGAAAGGATTAGTCCTCCAGGTACTTTTTCCCCTACAAATAGTCCCAGTTTTTTAGTGTTTCTTCAGATCGCTCCCAGTCTTCCCAGCAGACCGTTGCTCTGTCCATTGAGTAATCCCCTCAGCCCTTTCGTGCTGATTCTCATCTCTCCACTGTCTTCCCGGACCACGGACTTCAAGACAAGGTGCAGTATTACCCCAGCAACACCCCTTCAATACTCCCCTGTCCAATCTCCTCTCTTTTGTTTCTTAATAGCTCTTGGGTGCATGTGTGCGTGATTGTGTTGGTGCGTGAGACTTGCATTCAATAAAATCATTTATTGGATATCTTTGTTTGGTTTTTGGCTTGGCCTGACCCCATATAAACTGGGTAAAAAGACCCCGCTAGGTTACCCTGCCTCTCGCATTGCTATTGCTGGTGCTCTGGCTAGTTTCCATTCCCCATCACGTGGAGCACACTGAGGTGTCTCTCAAGGAACCCCAGAAATCAGGGTAACACTGCCCCACTGCAGCCTGAGAAGGTCCCAGGCTGCACTGTGGAAGGAAGAGGCAGGGCTCTTGTGCGAGCAGGCAGCTCGTGCAGACCTGAAGCAGCAGGGAAGGGAGAGCCTTTTGGCAGAGGCTGCTCACACGATACCCACACCCAAGCACCGGAACAAAGTAAGGTGCGGAAAGGGTCTATGTCAGGGCCCACATCTGGCTACCCTTACTGGTATGGTTTGGATGGGCGCCATACCCAATTGGTGTCATGTTTAATTGGCAAACGCATTAATTGGCACTGATATCAAAATCAAACCTGAATCTCCACAGGACAGCTGATAATTTGGCCAAAGAATTAAAAATTGTTAAGGCGCAAAACCAGATGTTGATGGTAGATGGCCTTTTCTGCCACAGCACAGGAGGGCCATGCTAAATTGGATAGTGTTACAGTGGAAAACAAAGCTCTCTGGGCAAAAGTGAGTACCCTGGCAAGTGACCTCAGGAAGACACACAGTATGTAGCCCAATTTTTTATTAATCAGGCGAAAATGAACCAAGAGAAGGTTAGCCATGAGTCTTGCAAAAACAAACTCACTGAGATCACCTAAAGGCTAGCTGCCCAGGAGGTCATGATTTCTGTAGTTTATCCTGAGGCCGTACTTCCTTTCCCTGTGCATTCTCTGGAGGAATCTCTTCCAGAGGACACTAACCCCCAGATTCCCTTCAATCCCAACTGGGAAGAGCCAGCACCACTGCCCAGTTGAGACCTGATCCATGACCAGATGCAAGGCTGAGTACCCAGCCAAATTGATGAGGTCCAGGAGGTGACAACAGTCCACATCCCCTAGAGAGCCACCAAGGCCATGGCCATTACTGACCAATCAGGCCCCCTAAACAAAGACACAGGAATCATGTGGCTGAATGCTGTTGTCCATTTGTACCCCTCAGCCAATGATCAGGATTTGACTCAGCTAGCCAGACTTTGCATGTCCCTAGCAGGTTTGCTTGGAGTCAGCAGTAGTGGCATGAGATTTGGTTGTCTTGGAGAACCATGAGTGAATGAAAGAGATCATACAGATCTTGTGGCCAGGGCAAACTGCAAATGCACTCTTTGTTGTCAAGCAGCAAGCCCCAGGAGAAAACCCCGAGGCCTATATCGCCAGGAAAAAGCTCTTGGCTATTCTGGCTAACAAGGTCCAACCCTCACCTAGACTGGAACATTCAACTTTGAAATAGAAGAGTTTAAAGCTCTCCTCTACAGAGGCTTTAACTCCCAACCAAGATGGCTTTAGGTCCTGTGAATGCCAAAGAGCTCACATGGGCAGCATTAGCAAGGCAGATCATGAAGATGTCTGATCTCCTCAGGGAGATGTCAAAATGTCAAAAACATTAAGGTCATACATAAAGGCATGATCCCAAATCATGGGAACTCACAGGCAGTTCCAGTAATTTGGGCCCTCATGGTAACTGAGGGGGAGGGGATAGATGAATGAGGCGGCAGCAGTCCTTTGTATTCTGCTCCCCTAGGACAACCAAGGAACTTGGACTACCAGGAAGTGGCTAGTGGGTCTCGCCAGCAGCTGGGGGCGGGGGGCAAAAGCACCTGAGGTTGGTATCAGGTAAGGAGAGGGGACGTCCATGGGAGCTGCTTCAGCAAACAGTCTCTGCTCCACTTGAAGCCCACTGTTGAGCTGATCGATGTTCTTGCCAGGGTGTTGGGCAGACTGGCTATCCCCTCGCAGCCTGTGAATACCATACATCCACTGGACACACACAAGAAATGTCACGCTAGGAACACCTGAGGTCCAACGATCTCTCCCAAGGTGTTGTGGTTTGACTGGATCTCAACATGTGGGGAAGACCAATGCTCATGGCAGGCATCGGGATGGCATGGGCTGAAGTCCCTGCCAAGCTCCTGGTGGATACTGGGGCAGCGCAGAATATTTTGCACCTGGATCTGCACCATGTGGGAAGCCTATGTCTGAAACCATCTTCCTGTCAGGATACGGAGAAGCCACCCACCAAGCAAAGATCAGAATAGATCTTCCCGTTAGAGTAGGGAAACTCCATACAGAGATCAGAGCATGCAAGAACAGGAAGAAAGATGACAGAATTTGGGGTGTTCCCTTCCTAATTTGGCACAATTTGACTGTTGACATGGCTAACAGCTTACTCTGACAAATCTTTTTTAAAATAACAAACAAGGAGAAAAGTATCGTGGATTCAAGAATATTCAAACAAAATAAGAATTCCCCAAAGATGTTTAACTAATTTCTTCAAAACACTGCAGTTCTCAATAACAGAGCTTTCATACACACACTTTTGGATCCCCTTAGCACAAAGGTGTATTTCCCCACTCAGGACCCCACTCTCTGACCCTTTCAGAAGTGGTTTGGTTTCTTCTCTGTCCCCACACTAGGCCTATGATAAACCTCTTCCAGACACCCCTCCTTTGGTTGATTGAAGCCTTGCCTCAAAGTTCTCTCTATGAATCTCACTGGAGGAAGCTAGAATCCAGTCCACACTCCCTGCATAAATACTTTCTACTGTTTCATGCACAGCCTCTCCCTCTTACTTGGGCTGGGTTTTGTTCAGACAGAGCCAATCTGGTTATATGCCCACCTGTCGCAAGGGCTGCTCCACTAGCCATACTCCCAGGCTCTGTCACATCTACCTATCTGGATATCTGGAGTCCAATGCCCTGGTGGCCAGAAGATGATAAAAGCAACCACCAAACAGATACAGTAAAGGTGACAAATAGTAGAGTGCTCAATCTCTCAGTCTAAACAGACACGGTTAACAAACCTGCAGCAGTAGTAGTATGTGCTCATATGAGAAATGGAAAAATTATTTCATTTATAATTAAAAGCTTCTTTCAGCTCCATGTATCAGGCAGAGATATTGATTCAGGTTAGAAAAGGCATTCTCAGACTTTCTACATCCAGAACTTGTGAAGGATGAAAATTACCAAGGCCAACCAGACACAGGATGGCAGCACATGAACAAAGTTAATCACAAAATGGAACCAGATTCTTTGATTTTTGAAGATGTTTTCTAGAAATAGGTCATCTGAAGTGGTCCAATGAGTGGTGTATTCTGATGTTAGCTTTAAAACTTAGCATGTCTTTGTGTATTTGTGTTTTCTTTTTGAGAAGCAAACCTTAAGCTGCTAACTCTTAGTATTAAGACTGACACTATAACTAGTCTAAGGAAGAAATTAGGGCAGCTCTTGGGTACTCTTACTTCCTCTGCTGCATTCAAGCAGGCTCAGAAGGGGCTCATTATACTGCTACTTGGGTATAATGTTTGCTTGTGCAGTGCTGTCATGTTGGGCTCTAAACTGCTTCTTGGATCATGGTCTGCATTTTCATGAAGATGATCTACTGGTAAGTGATGGGTTGCACCTCACAGCAATTGGCAGGAACGTTTTTGCTAAGAGGCTCACAAACGTGATCAGGAGAGCTTTATGCTGAGTTATGTGGGGGAGGGCGACAGTATTCTTAAGGGCAGGAGTTCATCAAGTGCTAGAGATAATAATCTGAATGTTATTGAGGGAACTGAGAGAATAGTACAAGACCCTGAGCGCAGGAGGAGAAAAACCTTAAATAAGCAGCTGGGGGAATCACCCATGGTCTTAGATGTCTCTACACTAACACATAGATCATGGGGAATAAACAAGATGAACTTGAACTGTTAACAGAGCAAAACAGATACGATATAATTGGGATTGTTGGAAAATTCTAGCATTCTCTCTCCCCCTCTCTTGTTCTAGGACAAATGGGGTTTAGAAAAGGATATGGTTAATTTTCTTTGAATGTAAAAGCCCTTCCTGGCCTCACAGCTAAAGTCTAAACTGTTGTTCTGTGTTATTTTAAAATGATTGACCATGGTATCCAGCCCATGTGACCCAGGATACATCTTGGTGTCAGTTACTGGTCATACTTAGAAGGCCACGCCTCTCTCTCTCTTTAGTAATCTTGTTTCTAGCAACTTCTCTCTCTGAACTACCCTCTTCACGAAGAAGTTGGTGAGTTTAAAATAAAGATATTATCTTCCCAAATCCTTTTGACAGTTAGTTAGGCTTTTGTTTCTGTAATGGATATGTAATTATAAAGTTTATTAGTAAATCTTTTAAGTTTGGAACCTGAAGATGCCTGCCTTGTTTTTGCTTTCAAGTCAGCCTTGCTTTCAGTTCAGGGAAGACACACAGAGATTGGGACATGCTTTTTCTCTGCAACTCTGCTAAAAGAAAGCTAATTCCTTACAGCTTTAGCTTTCATAGAGTTCCTCAAAGGGCTAACACCCTGTCTCTACACTAATACACAGATCATGGGAAGTAAACAGGATAACTAAAAAGGAGGGGTTCAGGCTTTCAGCTTATTTGTGTAACAAACAAGCCTTAATGAGGGACTGCCTGTGTCAACATCATTAGCCCATATAAGACAAACAGCTGGCCCAGGTTTCAGCAGTGGCCAGGAATGCATTTGCACAGTTAAAACTTGTGCGCCAGCTGCACCCATTCCTTGAGATGTCAGATCTGGCTACATGACACACATCTTGATCACATCTCATTTGGCCTACTGTGGCACATTCTACATGGGTCTGCCTTTGGAAACGGTACAGAAACTTCAGCGGGTCCAAAACACAACAGCCAGAATGCTGACCAGGGCCAGTTACAGGGAACACATTACTCTCTTGTTAAAACAGCTCCACTGGCTACCTGAGTTTCTGGGCACAATTCAAAGTGCTGGTCATGATCTATAACGCCCTATATGATTTAGGTCCAGACTATTCGAAAGACTATATCTCCCTATACAAGTCTGCTAGAGGCCTAAGATCTGGAGGGGAAGACTTTCTCTCAGTCCCGCCACCATCCCAGGCTCACCTGGTAAGGACACAGGAGAGAGCTTTCTCAGTGATTGCTCCCATTCTGTGAAACATTCTTCCATAGGAGGCTAGGCTGGCCCCCTTCCTGCTCTCCTTTCGCCAGCAGACAAAAACATTTCTCTTTAAGCAGGTTTTTATGTGAGCTTAATGCTCACATATACGTATAACATTGTTATAGGTATATATAATTTTATATATGTTTTCATATGTTTTTTAATTTTATATATGTTTTATATATGTATAATTTTATGTTTTTAATTGTTTTAAATGTTTTCAATTTTTTAAACTTATTTTTGGAAGCTGCCATGGGTCCCATTCTGGGAGAAAACGCAGTATATAAATATAATAAATAAATAAGAAAGAAAGAGGACAGGATCTGAATTCAAACTGACTAACAGATTAGGGGGCTGGCCCAAAACTTAAAAAATGAATTTTAACAGGGAGAAATGTAGGATACTACAGTTAGGAAGAAAGAAAGAAATGCACAGCTATAGGATAGATGACACCTGGCTTGAAAACAGTACGTATGAAAGGGATCTGGGAGTCTTAGTAGACCACTAGCTGAACATGAGTCAACAATGTGATGCGGCAGCAAAAAAAGCCAATGCGATTCTGAGTTGCATCAATAGGAGTATAGTGTCGAGATCAAGGGAAGGAATACTACTACTTTATTCTGCTTTGGTTAGACCTCACCTGGAATAATGTGTCCAGTTCTGGGCACCACAATTCAAGAAGGACATTGACAAGCTGGAACAAGTCCAGAGGACGGTGACCAAAGTGGTGAAGGGTTTGGAAACCATGTCCTATGAGGAGTGGCTTGGGGAGCTAGGTATGTTTAACCTGATGAAAAGAAGGTTAAGAGGTGGCATGATAGCCATGTTTAAATATTTGAAGGGATGTCATGTTGAAGATGGACCAAGCTTGGTTTCTGTTGCTCCAGAGACTAGAACATGGAGCAATTGATTCAAATTACAAGAAGAGATTTCACCTAAACATCAGGAAAAACCTGGTGGTAAGAGCTGTTTGTCAATGGAATATGCTGCCTCGGAGTGTGCCAGAGTCGCCTTTTTTGGAGTTTTTTTAACAGATGCTGGATGTCCATTTGCTAGAGGTGCTTTGAGTTTGTGCTCCTGCATGGCAGGGGGTTGGACTAGATGGTCGTTGTGGTCTCTTCCAACTCTGATTCTATGATTTTTCTCCACTTGCCTTTTTCATGTAGGGAACATGAGGGAATTATGGAGGTTTGCTTGGGACCGCCCTCATGCCCAGGAAGGAGACTGGATTCTGCTTTCCAAAAGTTCTAGATTTTGGACAATTTTGGATGTTTCTATAAGTAACAGTCAACCCGTACAACAGACTGAAAACCATAAAGACCTCTTTACTTCTATGCACATAGGCCAAGCTTGGAATAGGACTAAATTGGAAGGACATAAATAATCTAATTGATAACTGGATGCCAAGAGTCTGGCACGTTGTGTTGGAGAAACTTACATGTACTATCAGACAGGTTAGAAATGAACAAACTGAAAGAAGTTTCCATAATAAATCATTTCTATTTATTACTTTTGACAACAACAACATCAGATTCACATCTCCTCCAATGTCACATTCAGATATTTGGAAATATACATTCAATTACAATCCACAATCTGATTTATTGTATTATGCAATATTTGTTTGAATTGTAACTCACGTTGACTGAAAAATTGTATCAACATATAGAAAGGAATATACTGCATGAATATTGTAATTGTCCCCTTTTCCTGATCTCTTCAATGACCCAAAATATGTTGGTTTCTATTGTTATAAATATAAAAGAAGTTTAAAAGTTTTTAAAAAGACATGAAGAAAGATCTTGTTTTATCCCAATCCATGCCTGCCCTGGGATTAGGGCATATGATGGGAGGCACACAAGACAAAGAGGTGGTTGAAGTAGACAACTACTCCAAGTACATCAGAAAATGAGTGATGATGAAGGGGAAAAGTAAGCCCTTTTGTAGAAGCCTGAGAAATGTTATACAGTCGGCCCTCCAAATTTGTGGGTTAAGCATTTCCGGATTTGATTATTTGCAGATCACTGGGGAAAGAGGATGGGACAGGAGGAAGAGATGTGCGCTTGCTCTGTTGCGCAGGTGGGAGGGGGAGGGTTTACACATTCACACGTGCTGGCAGAAGGAAGAGAATGGGACATGAAGAGTGAGGGCACATGCATTTGCTCACTTGCACAAGAGGAAGGGGATGAGACAGGAGGGCACATGCTTCTTTGCTCACTGGGTGGGAGATGGAAAGGGAATGGGGGAGGGTGCAGAGGGTGCACATGCATTCACTCACTTGCTTATGTGGGTGGGAAAGGGATGGGACGAAGGAAGGTGTGTGTGTGTACACATAGGAATGGGATGAGGTGGGTGTCCCCTTTCTCCTTCCTCCCACTCTCCATCCCAGTGAGTGAGCGTGGGAACACACATGTGGCCAGCCCAGCCACCCTGCCAGTGCAGGACCTTTGTAAATACCATTGGGGGGGGGCGCTTACAATATTCATGGTTTTCCCACTTTCACAGGGGTCCTGTGCTCCTAACCCCTGAGAAAATGGAGGGCTGACTGTATTCATGTTGCAGACATACCTCTGTTAACAAAGATAGGTAGAAACTTTGTTTTGGTTGTTGACTAGTAAAATAATAAATACAGTCATAAAAGTGGATAACAAGCATAACTTTTGATAACTCACAACAACGTCTGTTAACCATTTGAAGGCGTATCTTACACATAACGTAGAAAAATTTAGCTACTTTAAGTATGACAAATTGCTCCTGATTGTCCAACAGGCAGCGTAAACAGAAAACATCAGGATGTCCTGGGAATTTCGTTAAAAGGGGGGCAATCAGCTGTTGGTGAATATCCCTACAAAACTGACAGTACAAAAGTACATGGACTGTAGTTTCTATAGCACCATTATTGTAAGGGCAAAATAGGGTCTCATAGGGAATTTTTCCATATTTCCCTTCTAAAACCACTGTTGGGTATTGAATCAAGTCAATGATAAAGCTCTCCTAAATTTGGGTACTGTAACATAGCATTCTTTGCAGCCAGTTTAGAAATTAGCAATTGATTGTTGACAAGTGTGTAGCTAGTAAAGGCAGCAGTTTCTGTCTGACCTTCTGTATCTAAGATTTGTTGTCTTACAATAGATTTCGCTTGTCAGTCCTCTTAATGACAGGAGGTGGTACAACAGGCAACTAGTACTTTACTCACTCTCACAACTCCTCCAATGAAGGGTATATTCTAGTGAGCTTACAGAAATTTCCTGCCTCCCCAGATGGTTTGGCTTTGAAAGAATAATACTGACTTTCAGGCATCCTACCCTCCCTACGCTGTTTCTGAAAAATAGGAAATTCTCTATTATACCTACACGTCTTTCACAATACTACTGTACAGCCAGTGATAAACTTGGGGAAGAGAGCCAGGTCTGTAAGGGAGCATGCCATAACCCTCAAAGATTATGATCCCAGTAAGAAATCCCCCTTACAGCAGACTTCTTCAACTGTCTCAAGGCCAGGTCAAGGTTTACACCAGAGGTATAACATCACTGATTTAATTAAAAGAAAGATACAGCCATTAGGCGACTCCATGGAGGACGAGGAAGGACTTATCCAGATGTTTGGTACTCTTCCCACTGAGGAACAACAAACTGTACTGTGCAAATCAGAGGCAGTTAAAACAGTGCTACAGTCAGCGTCTGCTGCTACAGAGTCTATTAACTCCCTGTCACTCTCCAGTTGTCCCTCCTGAACCCTCAACTCTAGCAAAGAATAAAAAAAAGAAGGCGCTCTAGCTCAGGGAGTCTAACTATAACTCCACCCAGGGAGTCAGTAGGTCAGGTCAGGAAAATCCCTAGTCACGTTTCCCCTGGGAGACCTCAGGATAAACATGACCGCAAGAACAAAGGGTCCCCAGCTGAAAACAGCCAACTTGAGGAAATTATTGGGTTTTCTCCAGGTTGAGCAATTCCGACTTTAGAAAAGTCCTATACAGCGAGGTCCATCTGCATAAACCAATCCTGCAAACTACCAAGTTGCTATTGTGCGGCATTTCCCCCTCTATTTTGGCTATTGTTCTTCCTGGGAGAGGGCCTGCCCTCGAGGTACGTTCTGTCTTATAAGTAGTCCCAGTTTTTGAGGGTCTCTTCAGAGAACTCCCTGCCACCCTAGCAGACTGGCACTCTGTTAGTCGAGTGATCCCCTCAGCCACCTCTCTTCGGTGAGTTCCATCCTTCTCGCTGCTTCCCGGACTGAAGACTTCAGGACAGGTGCAGTATCACCGCCTTTACACCCTCTCTGCTGAATCCCCTATCAATTTTCACCTCTTTCCTTTCTCAATAGGCCTTGTGTGCGTGAGTGAGTGAGTGAGTGTGTTACCCTAATTTTCCGGGGGTCCTGGGGGTCCCAGTCACCGAATTAGTTATTTTAAGTCCAGGGAGGTCCCTGTCACCGAATTAGTTATTTTGAGTTTGGGGAGGTCCCGGTCACCAGATATGTTGCCCGAGTCTCTGGAGGTGCCAGTCACTACCAGAGTTTCGTGGGATCCCTCAAAGGACACCTAGTCTGACCCCGATTTTAAGGGGATTTCCAAGTTACACCAAGCACGTGCCCAGGACACCAGAGAGGTAGGATAACCTAGTGAGACCTTGTACCCAGCTTTTACGGGGCCAGGCCAAGTCAAGACCCAGACAAAATAAGTTTATAATTATTTTCTTTATTTAAAACCTCAGTCACTGTGCACTTACGCACCCACTCACACAGACCTAAGAAAAATAAAGGGAAGAAAATTGATAGGGGATTTAAAGAAGGACATTGGGAGAATACTACACCTGATCCTGTAGTCCGGGAAGCCAAAATAGAGCCAGAGAGTCGGGAGCAGTGAATCTCAGCACGTGGAGGCTGAGGGGAAGGCTTCGGCCAGCAGAGCAGCAGCAGGACGGGGAGGAAGCTGAGAGCGATCCAAGGAAGCGCTCAAAATCAGGGGGTTTTATAGGGGAAAATGTACCTGGAGGCTTGCCCTTTCCTGGTGAGAACAATAGATTCTCAAGCAGAAACAAAGCTTCCGAAAAGTCAGTGCTTGACTTGATGGGTTTTCGTCTGGGTTGTCAATAGCGCAGACAGTATGCAAATGGGGAGCGCTTGACAGTTGTGCAGTCAGAAGCGCTAATCCTGTCAAGCTGACTGTTCGGGGCTGAGAATCTTTTGTGTGCTTGGTGCATATTTGATTGAGTTTTGATGTGTACTTGCCCGGAGGTCTCCTGAAGCTGCATGATGGAAAATTACTGGCCTGACCAGGATTTTTCTTGTATTTTTCAGCCGTTCGGCTGTGCCCGTGTGCGTGCTCATCCGGGGGCCTCTCAAGCATGTGGAGGGGTATATTTTTAATAGTTAATTTATATTAAATTGTAGACCCCGGGTTCAGGCATATCCATTGCAGTAACAATCACGTTGGTGCATGAGAACACATTTATTAATAAAATCCAATTATTAGTACATATGTCTGGCTTTTCGCTTGGTCTGACCCCATAAACATTGGATAAAAGATTCTGCTGGGTTACCCTGCCCCTCCGCTAATTTCCCCAATCTTTGCCTCTTGGAGCAACTCACGGTGTCCCCCAAGGGACCCCCAGAAGTCAGGGTAACATGACCACAGCAACAGGAGATGAGAGTTACACTTTACAAAAAGCACAGACTGCGGGTCAGCAGTCACAGGATGCCATCTCAGCTATATTAAAGGATACTCAGACACTTGATCCAAGCTGTCCTAGCACAGCAATTGGCAGTGCAGGAGCTGTGGGCCTGTCCCCCCCGCATATCTGAGGACATTTCTAAAATGTTTCCTAAGAGCAGAAAAGACTTACCTGCAGAGTGCAGGGTGCAATTTCTCAGGGGGAACAGCAAATGTGTGAGGCAACAGGCTTGAGGTGGAAAGATCCTTCTTTCTGAATCTTTTGAAGCTTCAGTAATGAGAAGTAAGAAGGATCCTATTTCCAGCTTCCAAAGCTGCAGACTTTTTTTATGCCCATTGGCACAAAAGCCTCCAGCTTCGTGAAAGGGGATCCTATTCTCCATTTCCAAAGCTGCAAATGGCAAACTCGCAAATGTGGAGAGCCAACTCTGCTTAAATTGTTAAAACTGGCTTTGACTCTGTCCAGAAATTTTGGGAATACAGATTGGGTATAAAGTTCACTCTCAGACTTGAAGGTATCTTGCAAGGACTTGAGACTGAACTGGAGACTTGAAGGGAGAGACTTGAGACTTGGGAGTAAAAAAAACTTAAATATTAGATCACTGGAGCCATGATTCTCAGAAATGATTTTAATATAACGGGAGTGCATTCCTTACAAATGAATTTTGAAAGTTGGAGGTAATACGTATAATTAAAACACACTCACTCCATCCGAGGCTATGCGCATTTACTCTCTGCTCAGCTACACTTCTAGCGGTGGGGAGAAAACATTACCGTTGTAATTAGTCTTGCCATATTCAAAACTGGAGAGGGTTCAATGGCAGCATTGTTGAATGCCTTCAAGTCATTTCCGACTTATGGCAACCGTAAGGCGAACCCATCATGCGGTTTCTGGGGCTCAGCGTGCTTGAAGCCCTCAACGTCATGCGGTGGGTTTCTCCGGCAGAGCGGGAAATTGAATCCTGGACTCCAGGGTCGTCCTCCACGCCCAAACCACTACCGCGCGCTGGCTCTCAATGGCAGCACACTATTGGCAATTTCAGCAGGCGTTGCGTTTTACCAGGTCACGTGACAAGCAACACCTCCTGAAATTCCCTGTCTTCACGCTCTTTAAGGGTACAAGGGACTTCTCCAGTTTTCCTGCTGGCGACCCTAACTTTGAAGTAGCCACACTCCGTTAAAAAGTTGCACTCTTGAACCAACACACACAGCATCTCACACACCAGGAACAGCCAATAATTAATTCTAACTGCCATTATTATTCAAAGAAATAGGTTTTGTGAGGAGATCGAGGACTACAAAAATGGAGAAGGAAAAAAATAGCGAAAAATAATAGAAGTGCGACAAGAACATGGGCACTTTTTAAAGCTGCTGCCGCTGTAAAACGAACCATATTTGTGTACGGAAATTACAAACGCGCCATTTTGCGTTCTGGAAAAACCTCTTCCCTAAAAGGGCGCTGCCATTTTACGAATTCTACTTCCCACTTCCCTTCCTTATAGCACGTCACACCTTTCTCGCACTATTAGCGTCACCATATTGTGTTACGGACGAAAAGGCGGCCCCTCGAGGGGCTGGGACCTTGTTCTTCCCTCCTTTTTTTAGGTGTCTTCATAAAATGCCTGCCGAGAGTCCCTTTCACCCTGCTCCGTTCCAAGATGGCGTCGATGCGGGAGAGTGACACTGGTCTGTGGCTGCACAACAAACTGGGCTCTACTGATGAGTTGTGGTCACCTCCAAGTATCGCTTCGTTGCTCACTGCCTCGGTCATTGACAACATCCGTCTCTGTTTCCACAGCCTCTCTTCTCCAGTCAAGCTCAAGCTTCTGCTAGGGATGTTACACCTGCCCCGCCGCGCCGTAGATGAGGTGAGTCAAAAAGAGAGCTAAAGACACGAAAGACCCGCTTCTGTTCTGCGCTGTCCCATCGTCCGGCTACCACTTAGTTCTCTGGTCCCCTTCCTGCGCCCAGCCGGGGCAAGAAGCCCAGAACCCCCTCCTACCGCTCCGCTGAGCCAGTTGCCCCCCCCCCCGTCGGTAGGTCTCCTGCCCCCTCCTTTCCCTCCAGGCCCCCGAGCATTTCTCTCGTGCTCCCGCTTCCCCACACAGCCGAACCCCACCCGCGTTGTTCTGGTTCAGGCTACGTACCCTAGAGAAGAACCGCTTATTGGTTCCGACCCAGCCGTTGAACTTAACACCCTCTTTCCAGGGGGTGGCAGTTTTCTTTAGTTAATGGCAGTGTGATCTATCCGGGAGTTTTAAATTTGAGAACAGATCAGAAATAGCCGGGATCTCTCAAATTAGTCGTTCCAGCCTGCCTGCTAGGTGTTTTAAGCTGCTACTCCCATCAGCTTGTCAGCACTCCTAATGATCAAGAATGATGGCAATTGTAGTCCAAAACATCTAAAGGGCACCAGGTTGGGAAGGTTGCTTTCAGGAAGGAGACTCAATCTCTGTTAAATACTATTGCAAATGAGTTGTGGTTTAAGAAAGTTATACACGTCTCCCTGAAGATTTATCTGTTCCAGCAAAAATCTTGGCAACCAGCCTTTTTTGCCATGCTGCTTCACTATGTGCTACAAGAACTGGATCAATCTCTGAGGACTTTTAATTTATTGTAAGGCATTTTATGCCTGGCTTTTGGGATATGAGGAGCGCATCCTAGGACTGCTTAATCCACACAGAATTGAGGAGCTGTACTTATAAGGACTAAGGCATGTCAGATAGGAGAGGATATATTTTAGTGTTGCTACATGGATGGGTTCTTTATACACAGAAGAAAAATACCATGCAAGGAAAAGGGCTAGGCTAGAGAGCTTCTTTGTAACATACTGTTTCTCTGTTCAGGGAAGCTTATTGTGAAGTGGAGGAGAGCATTCATGTTAGGTGGTATATGCCAGTATAAGCAGATTCATATGATTGTTAGAATATATAAAGAGGCCTTTATTCATCACGTTTTACTTGCAGTTTTCATAAAAATTGGAAGTGGCTTCATGGGCTATTATGTCCAGCCTCCTGCTCAGTAAAGCATCCCCAGCAGGTGCCTGTCCAGCTTCTTTCTGAAGCTGTCCATGGGAGACCCTGATGCCTCTCGAGGCAATTGATTCCATTGTCAAATTGCTCTTACTGTCAAGACATTCCCTCTAACGTTCAATGAAATCTACTCTCCTGTAACTTTAAACCATAGGACCTCTAGGACAGTAGAGAATGAGCCTGCCCCCTCCTCACTGTGACAGCCTTTGATACATTTAAAGAGTGTAATCGTGTCACTCCTCTCTTCACCAAATTGAACATACTCAGCTCCTTCAACCTTCATTTTATATATTTTGGTCTCCATATCTGTTATCATCCTTGTTGCTCATCTCTGAATCTGTTCCAACTTACTTATATCCATCTTAACATGAGGCATCCGGAACTGAACCCAGTACAGTAGGCTCTCCTCTTGCACGACTTTCACATGCATGAGTGTGAGGTTGTGTGAAGTGTTGCATCCCATTATATTCAATAGATGTGCCATGCACACATTGTGTCCATTGAATATAATGAGACATGATGCTTCATGTTTTTTGTTTTATGTGGGGTTCTTGGAATGGAACCCCCACGTATAGGCATACTGTACTCCAGATGAGGCCTGACCAGCTCACAATGCAGTAGGAGGGCTATTACTTCCTTCAAGGTGGAAATTTCTTCCATTAATGTAGCCTGAAATAGCATTTGCCTTCTTTGCTGCAGCTCATGTTCGATTTATGACCAACTATAATCCTTGTTTCATGTAGAACTGCTGAGCCACGTATCTTCCATCCTATAAGTGTGCATTTGGCTTTTGTGGCGTAAATGTACAATTTTTCATTTGTCTCTGTTCAATTCAATTTTACTATACAGCTTAGAGTCAATATCCAAGAGACTAACAGACTGATAAATTATTGGGGTCTTGCTTATTACTCTTCTTGTAAATAGAGACAACTACACTCTGTTTCCAGCCCACCGGAATTATACCTGTGTTGTTAATTTGAATACTTTAGCTGATATTGGGGCCCACCACTCACGGAAGTATTTGTATATTTCTGGAGGCATCATTTTCTCCAGGGGCTTTACTCAAAGTAAGAGTGAATACTTTAGCTGATATTGGGGCCCACCACTCACGGAAGTATTGGTATATTTCTGAAGGCATCATTTTCTCCAGGGGCTTTACTCAAAGTAAGAGTAGCAATCAACTTCTTTATCTCAGATACTGGCAGGGGAACCAGTAAGGCAAACCAGTAGTTTTGGAAACCATGGAAGGATGGTTCCCTAAAGGTGTAGCCCCATAAAGCCTGCTATAACAGTTATACCACTGATGTGATGGAATTTGTCCAACAATTACCAGTCTGAGTGTAAGCATACCGGTAGAAATGACACCCCAAAACTGCTTCTCGTTCTTTTCCAACATGGTTTGGGCTAGTTGTTTGTACTGTGTTCAGATATATGCATCTTGTTTGTTTGCTTGTTTTAAAAATGACTTATAAGATATCCTCATAGAAACTAGAGTGTCAGGAGGAACAGTATCCTTATTTCTAAATGCCTGCCGAGAATATATCATTAATGCTTTTGGGGCATCTCTGCATTCAAAATCAAACCATCTATTGGATGCTACTGTATTGGGATTAAATTGTTTGTTACAGACCAAATTAGATTCTGAATAGTGGTTTGATAAGCTTATAAGATATCTGAATCAGAATCTAAAATGACATGACAAACAGATTTAAAAATAGAACTCTCAAATATATGAGAACAGGCACCAAGGTGGATTGACTACCATATTCTCTGTTCTCCCACATGAATTCCATTTATATTTATATTTTGGGAAGGACATTAAGGGTGAAATGTTTCAAAGTGAAATAGCAGTGAGAGAGGAAAATGATCACTTTTGACCCTGTTAACTTCACATCTATGGATGTCAGAAACTGCCATATAATCTATTGTGCTAGCTCCCCTGTTGGTGACATAGGTATAGGCACCCAGCATAATGTCATTATGGGTTCCATTAAGACATTGCAAATGGTGCAGAGAGGACTTCTAAAAGCCTCAGACCTGACCTGTTTATACATGTATCTTGGGAGAACCTAGCAACAGGTGTAACTTGAGAATCTTGTCCAAAATTAGTACCATCCACTTGTTTCAAACAAGTTCCAATTCTAGCATTAAAACCTCCACATAGAAGGAGCTTTGTGGAGGCATATGGACACTCCACAGCAGTAAGGGTTTCAGATAAACTATTGCAGATGCTATTAGGATCTACATTTTTTGGTGAGCTAGGTGGAAAATAAACATTTACACAAATAAGAGAACCACAATATTTGCTCTTAATGAAGAGATCCTGTATAGACTGTGGAAAGGAACTAACCAATGGTTGACTCTCAGCTTGCAAATCAACTGAGATAACTATGGTAAGGCAGCCACTACCATGGCCTGTGGTGCATATTTTGATAGCTGGAACAGAAAAGGATCAAAATTCATGGAGATTAGTTTCAGCAGCCCATGTTTCTTGCAAATAATTTTAAATTTTTGTAAATAAATTGCAAAATCTCCATCATAGAATTTGTTTGTCCAGCCCAAAATATTCCAAGATAATAAGTGTAATTGTCAAACCAGTGTAATCAGGTCTATGTCATCACAGGTAGCCAACGATTCAGTTTGGACAGGGGCTTTCTGTTTGTGAGATGATTCAAGCAGAAAAGGTATATTATTAACCCTCTTTGGCTTCAGAGGTTGTGCTGGAATTCTAGTTATCAAAACATCTGAAAGCTAGGCAACAGCCTCCTCTTCTCCCCCACGCACTCGTATCTAGGCTGAGGACAACTCCCGTGTCCTGGCAACAGTGGATCCAGCGTGAGGGTCCATTGTGCGGCTGCTGTTGTTGCCACGGTGCTGCCATTGAATGGAGGCAGTCACTTCCAATGAGAACTACTTTGTTCCTCTTATTCACTTGCCATCTCCCTCTGGTGAACTGTAGTTTGGATTTCTTCAATCCTGACCTTAGTCTTTGGCCTTTCTTCTGCCGTGGATTTATTATTACTTCTCTCTCTTATTGTCATTTGACTTTGTTCCTTTCCTTTTCTCAACAATGTATCACTATCCATTCTCCTCCTCTTTGTACTTGAACCTTCCTTTAATGACTCTTCTGTAATTAATTCATTCTCTTGTAACTCCTTCTTTCCAATCCTCAATTCATTAGTATTGTTAATTATATGGACTTTATTGACTATATTGGACGGTTCTATGTTTTATGTTTCCAAGAAACATGGCATCTGTATGATATCCAATTGCCTGGCTATGTTTCCTTTTGTGTACCTGCTTCTAGATCTTCTAAGGGGGGTAGAAATGGGGTGTGTGTGGCTATACTCCTGAAGCCATCGAGTTGTTTTAAATATACAGTGTTCCCTCCTTGTGTACCAATAGCGCAGGCTATTTCCCTGCAATTAGGTAACGACAAGATAGCTTTGCTTAACATTTATATTCCTGCTACACCAAATGACTCTAATCTGTCCACCTATTGGCACCAGTTGTCTAGTTATGTTGATGATATTGCCATCAGAAATGGTTCTCCAAAGATCATTCTTATGGGGGATTTTAATGCAAGAATTGGGCCTTCTAATGATTTTCTTTGTGATCACCTTATGATTGAGCTGGACTCGCCTCCTTACCCTTTAAACCTTCCCCGGGTCGGCATCAATGCCAAAGTTAATGAGAATGGGTCAATGCTGGCTAATTTTTGTATTAGTAACTCTTTTTTAATATTAAACAGTTCTGAAGAGTTCCCAAATACCGAAGGTTTTACTTATATCTCACCAATTGGGAGAAGTACCATTGACTATGTAATAATCAGTCCCGAGTTGTTGAGCTTAATTGCCCGTTTTGATATCTGTTGTAGGACTGAAAGCGATCGCCTACCGTTACTTGTCTCCCTAAATTTATCTGTGTCAGCTTCGCTACCTTTTCAAAATTATATAACCGGCTATAGCTATGAGAGAGTGAAGCGCATCCGCTGGGACCCCAAAATGGAAGAATTTATTAGTAATAGTCTTAAGGATACGTCAGTTTTAAATTGTTTTAACGCCCTAGCTACCAGCTCTAAGGTAGATGACGCTCTGTTGGCATACTTAAACATTATGAGTATCTTTCAAAATAAGGCTTCTTATCTTCCTAATCGCATAAAAGGTAGAGGAACTTGGTTTGATAAGACTTGTCTCACCTGGAAACGGAACTTAAGACAAATATTTCATCAGGCTTCGGCCAGTCCAGGGGCTAATTTGGAGCCCTATTATGAAGCCCGTAAAGAATACTTTAAATGGGTTGAGGATAAAAGGAAGCTATTTTTTCAACACAAGTGGTTGTCTCTGGATAAAGCTCTGAAATCCAAAGACGTGAAATCCTTCTGGGCGGCCGTTAGGAATCATATATATAAGGAGAACTCTCTGGTTCCATCTATGACATTGCCCTCGACTTGGGTTTCCTATTTTTCTGAGAAAATGAGTGCCCAAACACCAGAGGTTGATCTTATTAAAAACCCTCCTAATTTATGGAGTACAGTTTCGGCTGTGGAGATATGCCAGTTGATTCTTAAACTAAAATCTGGTAAATCTCCGAGATATGACGGCTTCCCAGCAGAGATTTTGAAATTTTCCCTTGAGCAATGGACAAAGGCATTAGCTAATCTGTTTACTCTAGTTAACAACTCTGGCGAGATCCCAGCCACCTGGAAAGACTCTATCATAATCCCTATCTTTAAAAAAGGGGATAGGAAGGACCCTGGTAATTATCATCCAATTAGCCTCCTATCAGTGGTAGGTAAATTATATGCTAGCTATTTGGACATGAAGTTATTGAGTTGGATGAACACCCAAGCCCTGATTGGTCCAGAGCAGGGGGGTTTCAGAAGGCATATGTCCACTGTGGATCATATAACAGTGCTTTCTTTCTTGGTGTAGAAATACCTGTCACGCCCTTAGGGCAAATTGTATGCAGCATTCATTGGTTTGAAGGCCGCTTTTGATTCAGTTCATCGGCCGCTGCTATGGGATAAGCTTGGTAAGCTTAATGTAGATCCTTGTTTGTTGTATCTACTATGCCAACTTCACTCAAATAACCAGTGCAGAGTGAAATTCTCTGAAACTGGTCTATTAACAGACCCTATTCGCTCTGATGTAGGGGTCAGACAGGGATGTGTGTTGGCTCCCCATCTGTTTAACTTATTTGTGGTGGACTTACCTGCTTTTATGACTGCAATAGACTCTCACCCACCTTCGTTGGGTAATCGGCCACTTTTTGTCCTACAATATGCCGATGAGACATTGTTACTTTCATTATCCCAGGTGGGCTTGACAAGAGCGTTGAAATGATTTTTTGAATACTGTGACAAATATCATCTGTGGGTAAACTATGATAAATCTAAAATACTGGTATTTTGCAAGCGATTTATCCCAAGGACGTGGAAATTTGGCAACCAGACAATTGAGCAGGTCAAGAGCTACATATACCTTGGCGTACTTTTCCACTTTAATGGACATTGGTGTAAACAGAGGGATAAGGTAATTCAGGCAGGGAAAAGATCCCTGGCTGCTATACAATCTTTTTATTATAAAAATGGGAACCAGGATATTTTGGTGGCCTTAAAAATCTATAAAGCCAAATTAAGACCTTTACTACTTTATAGTATACCTACCTGGATTCCAGTCTTTAATAAAGAGATTGAAAGAGTACAAGGCACATTTTTTTAGGAGAATACTATCTGTTCCCCTATGTGTTTACCATCTGACACTTTATGCTGAATTGGGCTTGAACTCTCTTGAAATTAGTGCCTGGCTGATGACCTTTAAATTTTGGTTTAAGATCCATTATAGACCTAATAGATCTGACCTCCTATGCTTTCTACTATACTAGATGGGCTTCACTGTATGAAAACAAAGTAATGTCCCTGGGCCTAAGGTCAGATTCTCTCCTTTTACTAACTGAAACGGAGTGCTTCAAAACTGTTAGGGCCTGTCTCATATCCATCACCCCTTAGGGTCTGTTCCCCGCTGATGCTTGGTGTGTCTCCCCAGCCGGGTAGAATCCCAGATTATTTTCAAACTCTTATGTTGCTGGTGGCAAGAAAGGCCTTTCTACTTGCAAGGCTGAATGTACATCCTTCGAATGTGACCAAGGGCAGATATTTACAGATCCCTTTCTTAAAGCCTACGTGCCATTATGCACAAGCTCCTGATGATCTGTCTCATATTATATTGAGCTGTCCATTGTATTCAAATCCAAGGGAAAAGCTGTTAATGAGACTACTGGAAATGAATATCTACCTGGATAGGCTGTCTGTAGAATACTTATTGGATGACCGAAACCGGCAGGTTACTAGATTAATGGCTAATTTCCTGGTTGAGGCGGCAAATTTATGGTTTAAACTGTCAAGCAAGGATTCTTGATGTTTTATTGATGGGTATATGTTTATGTTATAATATGCCCAATAAAGGTCAATTGAAATTGAATTGAAGTATTATTAATTGAAGCACCATTATTAAATTGATTTCTAGATGTTAAATTCATTTCACTCTGAACATTGGGATTGTCTTCCTCAGCCCAGGGTGGCGACAGCGGAAGAGGCAGCCCCTCCACCTGTTACATTCTCATGACACACATACATGCTGTAGCTGACACTCTAACATGTCATGACACACAGTTTGGAAAGCTCTGCTTTATACAGTATCCTCTAAAGACAGCTTTTGAAGAGTCCTAGAGGTGGGCAGATATAGTATTAGGTGTCTTATTTTCTTCATAAAATTACTTTATATTTTTCTTTATTTTACTTACTATACTTGTGTTGAATTTAGCTTCCAAATCAGAATTTGAGCATGCAGTAAAAAATTGTCCGTTTGATTTTTACTACAGACTGATCTGATATAAGGGCAGTGACATAATTAAAGTCATACTAGGTAGAGGCAACTCCATCTGAAATCAGGATGAAGTCTTGCTTCGCATTCTCCCTCTGAAACCAGGATGTGATTTATCGTAACTGAATAAAATACAGTCTCTGACTTTATGGTAGAGGTGTCTCCAAGCATTTACTAAGGCAGATTTCCTGAAGAGCTGCTGTAGCTTTTTCTCCTCTGTATTTTATCTTTTATTTTTAGTTATTCTGTCCAGTTTTGGATCAAAGACAGTTGATGTCACCTCCAAAAATTATATCACCAACTGCAAATTTAGCAAGAGCTGATAACATTTCATTCACAATAGTAGCTTGTCTATAATTTGGAAGAACTTAATTTCCTATCATCACTTTCACCTTAAGGAAAAAAATAAACTTACCATTTGGATCTTTTAAGAAAAATAAACATACCATCAAGATCCCTTAAACACAGTCTATAAACTCATATCTACATGTTTTAGACACTGTTATCATATCCTCGTGAGATTTAAAGTACTACCGACTTGTTTTCTAAGCAAGGAGTTTGATAATAATTCCTGAATATTTTTTATTATTATTTTATTACATGGGTTTCTTGAAGCATAGTAATGTCAGGGTACAGAAACTTAATGGTATTGCTGTTCTGGAGATCCCAATCCGTTAACATTAAAATAATTTATGTTTAAATTATCTACTAATTATTATTCTCAAATATAAACCAATATAAACAAATTAAACGAAATGAATGTGGGGATAAATGGTGTTTATAGCCATTAAAGATAATGGCTTGTCCCCTCAGCAAAGAGTTCCCTACCACCACCACCCATCTATTATTCCATGAGCTGAATTTTCTAAAGACATTTTCTCCTTAAAAGAATAGTCAGTTTATCTAATACTGCTGAGTCTATGAAGTGGGGTCTCCTTCTTTGGAGATTTTTAAACAGACTGGATGACCATCTGTTGAGAGTGCTTTGATGTGGGTTCCTGCATAGCAGGGGTTGGACTGAATGGCCCATGTAGTCTCTTCCAACTATGATTCTAATATCTATCCATTCTTCTGCAGTTGGAGTTATGTTACTTTCCCACTTCTTTGTGTATGTTTGTCAGGTTGGCTTCACTCCCTGCCATGTTATTCTGTTATGACAGTGACTGCTGCTTGATCATTTTATAGGTTTGGGTACCGTATGCTGCTATAAGGCTTATCTTGTACTGGAAGTGTGTGCTACCTTGATTTAATGTATGATCATCTTGGAATAGCCAAATTCTTGGATTTCCATCATGTGTTACATGCCACTATATGTTAAACCTTGTGTGTAATCTGACTGACTGACTAGATGAAAGGAAGGAGTACTGTGTTCATATTGCTTTTGATATAGGGTTCTGTAAGAGCTCGTTCAGTTAGAGCTTGGTTATATGTTACGTGATATATGCCTTGTTGAAGAAATATGTCGCATCTGCTTCTAAAATGTATAATCATGTATGTTACTATGCAGTATTGAGTTATTACCATGCTGCATGTGATCTTGATATTTCATACTATGTTATTGCTGTACTGCAGTGTAGAATGGGCTTTATGGTATATGTGCATTGAGGATCATCATCGGTTACTCTTGTGTTTTTATGTATTACACTTTGTCTATCCTTGCTATATGTAGTAATGTCCTGCCATGTGGTTAATCAGGCCTAGTTATCTCATGCTGTTGATCATGTTTATTGGATTCTATTATATGCTATGCTTAAAGGTTTGCATATTATATTACATGTATGTTTTGCTGTTTGCATATAACATGCTAATGCTTTGCTGTGTTGTAGGAAGGGTGCTGGGTTTTGCTACTGTATACTTTATATATATATGTTGTACTTTGCCTGATGAATTATGGGGGAATGCTATGGTGTAAAAAGGATGATGGGATAGGCTGGGAATCTGTGTGTGAGAACAGAGAAGTTACTTAATAGTTTTGATATGAAGCCAGGTGCTAAGCTAGCCTTCAAGGTTTACTTGGTCTAAAAGGCCTAGGTTAAAGGGTATCAGTTGGAAGCGTTGTAAATTATCTTCTGAGGAACAAAGTGAAGATGTACAAGAAGGACTATAAGAAGTCTTTACTGCTAGATCTTCAGAGGCTGTGGTTGGTATAACAACAGAAGGAGGGAAAACCTGGGAAAGTGACCTGAGACACTTATCTGATAAACTCACTGTTATTGTTAGTTAACAAATGAGAAATTTGTGTGTGCTTAATTGATATGAGTTATGTGTAATACCTGTATAAGCCTATACAATGCTATGGACGCCCGTCCTGGCAACACCAGAGCATTCCTGTTTCAAGATCAGTGCTACAATTTGGATGCTTTTTCGGTTCTGAAATAAAACTACAATAATATTTCAGAAAACATGCTGAGCTGTTTAGTTGAATCTGGAACTAGCCACTGTTTATGACAATATTATTCTAGCCACTGTTGTCATGTATCTAGAATTCTGCCACATTTGTTCTCCAGGGTCATGTCCTTAAGCCCTCACAGGTAACATTCTGATTGTTTCTTTTTTATATATATATATAATTTTATTAAATTTTCACAAATAAAAGAAAAATTCTTTAAATTGTAATTCTTCATGCATTGTTTCTGATCTTCCACTCTGATCTGGTCTTCACTTCCCGCAATTTGCTCCATTTATTACATTTATGTATCACAATACAATGGTTATCTCAACTGTCCCTCTCCTACACAATCATTATACAGTCATTCTATCTTGTCAGTTCCCAGCTATCACTCAGTTCTGCTTCTCTCAAATTGTCATATTCCAATATGTTTTCTTATCACCTAAAGTCTTACAGTTCTAAAGTATATCTGTCAATGTATATCTGGTAGTCTGAGCTACTATTACTGCGACAGTCACTCATCTTCTAACCCTGGATTCCGTTATAATAAAATGTCTCATTTCTCACTTCTACTCCTGAGTCCCTTTCAACCCCCTTCAACACTTCAACAATATCATAATGTTCATATTCATACCAATGTATCGATATATCAGTCAATTGTAAGCTTAATTGACATTGCCAAAATACAAATCTACTTATATAATTCAGGGCCCTATGGTTAAATCCAGTTGCTGAAATGTTACTACTTATCAAGTTCAAAACCTTAGCTTATATCCACCTCCTATTACCCCCTCCCACCTTGGACTTTGCTGCCCAGAGTTTATTTCTGAAGATTCTCTGTATTCTCATAGTCGCTTTAATTCCAAGCTGCTCCGTCCGTGGGGGTGAGGGTATTTACTTGAAGAACTTCCATCATAACCCCCTCGCATCTTGGACTTTGCTGCCCGGAGTTTGTTTCTGAAGATTCTCTGTATTCTCATAGTTGCTTAAATTCCCGGCTGCTCCGTCCATTGAAGTGAGGGTATTTATTTAAAAGACTTCCATCATAAGGTTATCAATCTCAATACCCCTTTCAACTCTTTAACAATATCACAGTGTTTACTTTAATGAAATATATCGATCAAATACCTAAGCTTAATTGACATTGCTGAGGTACATCACCATTTGTCCGATTTAGAGCCCTGTGCCTATATCCACCTTCTATTCCCCCCTCCCATCTTGGACTTTGCTACCCGGAATTTATTTCTGAAAATTCCATGTATTCTTATAGTCGCTTAAATTCCAAGCTGCTCTGTCCATGGGAATGAGGATGTTTTGCTTAAATGACCTTCCAGCACAGTCTCGACAGTCTCAACAATCCAGAGTCCAAAAAAAGTCAGACAACAAGAGTCACACAACAGGAGTTAGAAAAAAATAAAACAAAAACCGCACAATTCGGTAGTTTTTCCTCCCAGGTATTCTTCTAAAATCCGAAATCCAGAGTTAGAAAACCAAAAATCCAATCATCTCAGTTCAACCAGAAGATTAAAATAAAAAATGTTAAGTATTGAATGTCCAAATGAAGATTATTAAATCTTGTACAGTCCAATCTTTTGCCTTAAAGCAATATCAACTGTTTAATTGTTTAACATTTTAAACTGTAAGTCCAAATTACAAATCAAAAGCCTTTAAATAACTTCAGTCCTCGTGAGAAAGCAGAAAAGCGTCACAGCCCTTTCTTTAAATTCAGCCACCCCTTTAAGATGAACTCTCAGCCATGACACACACACATTTCCTCTGGGTCCCTCCATTCCTTCGCTCCTGCGCTCCGTTGCATGCCAGATTCTGTTATGATATTTTCAAAATGAAGACCAGATCAGGTTACATGTTTTCTTATTTATTCCTTACTTGTATCTTGATTTCTTGATTAAAAGTTGACGGCGGCACTTGTGCTGCTCAAGCGACGATTCCGCTGGCTCCGTCATGGTCCTTCGACCCCCTGGCGCGTTCCGCTCCCCCAGCCGAGTAGAGCCAAACGCCAGTTGTGGGGTCCCCTTAGGACCCGTTCTGCACCCCTTGTACCGAAGGGGTGTTTGGCCGCTTCTGCGTGTCAAAAGAAGCGGCAGGAATCCAGCGGATGGCTGCTCAGAGCTGCGCCATTGCGCAGCTTCATTCCGAGCTGCCACTCGCACCCGCCATGCGGCCGGAAGAGCACATTCTGATTGTTTCTGAGGGCATAATTTTAGAATGTGTTTTATTAATATGTGAATTTGGTTCCAAAATTTCATGGCCTTGTCAAAAGTCCACCACACATAGTAAAAGATTCCCACATGTTCACATTTCTAACACTTGTTTGGGGCACTGTTATACATCTCTGCCAGTTTTTCTGGTGTCATATATCACTTGTGCATAATTTTTTAGAAATTCTCCTTTAAGTCATAACATAAAGTAAATTTTAAGCCCTAGCCACATTTTCTCCCATTGTTCCAGTAGCATGTTATGACCCACATTTTGCTCCCATTTCATCATACAGTCTTTCACCGTTTCTTGTCCATTTCTAATTTGAACAATAGTTTGTTCATTACTCCAAAAAAGAAAGAAAAAAGAAAAAAAAAGCTCGTTTCCCAATGTTTTCTTTTCAGTTGTTTCACAGTCATGTAACTTATTTATTTTATTTTCCTTACATTTTTTCACTATTTGTCTGTATGAAGTACAATTGGAAGCTGAAATCTTCCTGAGTTAGCTATTCTAAAGGTTCAATTTTATGTTATCTGATTCAGTTTCCAATAGATCTCAATAAGGCACCATCTTTTTTTGGAATCTTTCTCTTTCCCGTAAAACACTTCTCAGGGTGATGGCCACAATGACATTTTCGAACACAATTTTGTTTTATACCTGTTCCAGATTCTCAGCTGGGAACTTCTTGCGTAATGGTTATTAAATGCTGCATTTACTTTACTTTTTCTGTACCAAAGGTATCCATGCCATCCGAATTTTAATTCATGCCCCTCCAATCCTAATATTCTATTATCTGTTATCTTAATCCAATCTTTAATCCAAACAAAAGTACACACAGCATAGTATAATTTCAAATCCAGAAGCCCCAACTCTCCTTTTTATTTGGCATTTTGTAATATCTTATATTTGATTCTTGCTTTCTTTCCCTGCTGAACAAATTTCAGTATATCACATTGACATTGTCTCAGACTGTATCATTTGTGAAAACCAATATCATCTAGAATAAGTACATCATTCTTGAATTCTTAGCTTCCTTTGTATTATCTACCTCTCCCATCTTTTTGTGTTCTGCAAACTTGACAAGAATTCCCTGGACCCTGTTATCTGAGTCATTGATAAAAATGTCCCTCCAGAAAGAGCAGAAAGTGAGCTGTGTCTGGGAGGACATCATTGATTGTGTGTTTTTAAAGGCTTCTGTGGGTGTGTTTGTTTCTGACTGTGTGCTCTCCCTGAGCACATGATCTAAGGGTATGGGGCTTCTACTGAGTCACTGACTTGCTTCCTATATAACTGCTGCCAGCAGCACATGCTTTATGGCATGTGAAATTATATCATAAGAGTTGAACAGGAGGTCTATTAACAGGAAAAGCCAAACAGCATTGGCTGTGTGTAATTGGCAGGAGAGTTTTGTGGAGAAGGCCTAGATTTCTTTTTCAGTGTCTACTTAAGACTACTATGTATGGAATATAAGGGAACTGCTGTGGTATGTTTGTGTTCTTGCCAGAGGAGCTGGGTAGCTGTACCTGCAGCAAGTGCAAGTTGGTGGCCCTCTTGGCGGAGACAGTCCAGCAACTTGAAGCCCATGTATCTACTCTTCAAGCGTATTCAAGAGCACAAGGTTTTCTTGGATAGAGGAGAGCAGACTGTCCTGAAAGAAGAAGACACAAGAAGAAGAACACTCTGAGCAGGAGATCAGTTCCCAAACATAGGAGATTGACACTTGAAGGAATGTGACACATAAAAATAGAAGGACCACGGATCTTTCAATGAGTTTGGAGCTTCAGAATTGATTTGAAGGTCTTTCTCTTATCAGTGATGATGAGAAACAGCAACAAGAGCAGCAGTGTCAGTCCTCAGAGAACATACAGATGTCTTTGGAAAATTCAGCCCATGGAATAGCCCCTGCCAGTCCTCAGAAGAGATGGGGTGTGTGTGATGGGGGACTCTCTGCTGAAAGAACAAGATGACTCAAGAGGTATACTGTCTCCCTGGGGCAAAAATCAGTTATGTCACAAAGAGACTGACAAAACTTGTGAAACCCACTGACCTTTATCCCTTCCTTTTGGTCCATGTGGAGGAACCAGTGACACACAGCAAGGTGTACTCTTCAGTACAAGGGATTGCGAGGCTCTGGGTAGGAAGCTGAAGGAACTTGGCACACAGGTTGTCATCTCATCTATCCTCTTAGTTAAAGGACATGGCCCAGGAAGGGAGAGAACAATAGTGCAGGTGAACAACTGGCTCTGCAGAGGGTACTGCCAGGAACGATTTCGCTTCCTGAATCATGGTCTGCAGTTTCGTGAAGATGGACTACTGGCAAGTGATGGGTTGCACCTCATAGCATTTGGCAGGAATGTTTTTGCTATGAGGCTCACAAACCTGATCGGAAGAGCTTTATGCTGAATTATGCAGGGGAAAGGGACAGTATTCTTGAGGGCAGGAGTTCATCAAGTGCTAGAGATAATAATCTGAATGTTATTGAGGGAACTGAGCAAATAGTACAACAGCCCACTGTAGGAGGAGAAAAACCTTAATTAAGCAGCTAGGGGGAAATGACCTATGGTCTTAGGTGTCTCTACACTAATGCACAGATCATGGGAGATAAACAAGATAACTTGAATTCTTAACAGAACAAAGCAACTATGATATAATAGGCATCACTGAAACCTGGTGGGATGACTCTTATGATTGGAATGTATTAATAGAGGGGTACAGTCTGTTTCAGAGAAATAGACTAAACAGAAAGGAAGGAAGAGTAGCATTATATGTCAAGGATGTGTACACCTGTGAAGATATCCCTCACTTCTGTCCTGGAATCCAAGTTTAGACTATCTGGGTAAAAATTAAGGAAGAAAGGGAAAACAGAGATGTCAATTTGGGGATCTACTACAAACCCCCCAAACTGGATTGAGGACTTAGATGAGGCCTTCCTAAAACAAATGACCACACATTCAGGAAAAAAGAGACATAGTAGTAATGGGAGCTTTCAACTATCTTGCCATTTATTGGAAGTCAAATTCTGCCAAGAATATTAGGTCCAACAAATTCCTCACTTGCATTGCAAGTAATTTCTTTGTCCAGAAGGTGGAAGAGACAAGAAAGAGGTCAGCTGTTTTGAACCAGATCCTAACCAACAGTGATGGCCTGGTTGATGGGATAGAAGTGGTGGCATCCTTAGGTGGTAATGACCATGTTCTCCTGGGGTTTGTTATACAGTGAAAAGGAGGGAAACCAAACATGCTTAGACTTGCATTCTAGACTTTAATAAAGCTGATTTCAGTAAACTTAGGGAAATATTAGCTGGCATCTCATGATCAAGCATACTGAAAGAGAAGGGAGTTAATGATGGATGGGAGTTTCTTAAAAGTGCGATACTGAAGGTAAAGTTTCAAACAATTACATTGAGGAGGAAAAATGGGTGGTGGTTAAAGAATCTGGGATGGATGTTTAAAGAACTTTCAAATGAACTAGAATTTAACAGTGACGTGTACAAGAAGTGGAAAAAGGGAGAAATCATCAAAGAGGAATTGAAACAAATAGCCAGAACGTGTAGGTAAAAAGAAAAGCTAAAGCACAGAAGAAGCTCAGGTTGCTAGGGAGGTTAAAAACAATAAAAAGGGGTTTTTTGGTTATGTCTGTAGCCAGAGGAAAAACATGGAGATGGTAGGGCTGCTGCAAGGAGAAGATGGAGAAGCGGTGACAGAGGGCAGAAGAAAGGCAGAACTACTCAATGTCTTCTTTGTCTTGGTCTTCTCCAAAAAGAAAAACAGTGTTCAACCCAGAGAAAATGGAACAGATGATGTAATGAGGAAGTGCAGCATAGAATAGGTAAAGAGCCAGTACAGGAATACCTGGCCACTCTGAATAAATTCAAGTCACCAGGGCCAGATGAATGACATCCAAGGGTATTAAAACAGTTGACAGAAGTAATTTCGGATCCACTGGCAATAATCCTCAAGAGTTCGTGGAGATCAGGAGATGGCCTAGCAGACTGGAGGAGAGCAAATGTTGTCCCCAGCTGCTGCTTCTTTTTTATATTTTTATTGAACATTTAAAAGAAAAAAGACAACACACAATGCACAATACAAATAAATATCTAAAAATATTAACAGTAAACTGAACATCATACTAACATACTAAACTAACCTAATTAAATGATTAAATAATTAGCCGATTACCAACAAATCTATTTAAATGAAAGGAAAGAAATAACTAAGAAGATAAATATCCATAATGAAAAAGTGATTCCCACCCTAGCTATCGCCTACTCATAGTCTTCTGTATAAATGCTAGTATGGTAAGTCTAACATATAAAATTAAAATTAAATTTGTTGCATAAATCTTGTTTCTATAATTCTACAATAAAAGTATTTGAATTAGTAAGTATACATATATGTATTTATATCGTAGTTAGTTGATATCTACTAAATACTAAACAAATTAATCAAATTAAAATATTCTTAATATCAAATAGAATATATTTCCTAAATGTATTTCCTAATTTCCTAATGTATTTCCTAAATCTGGGCCTAAGCCTTGCATCTGTTCCACCACTTTGACCATTAATTCATCTTTCCCCTTTTCCTTCTTGATACCTCTCAAACGAATGTTACAATGACAGTCAAGGTTTTGTTGTTTCTCCATTTTATCTCTCAAATCCTCCCTCCCTCCCTCCCTCCCTCCCTCCCTCTTTCTTTCTTTCTTTCTTTCTTTCTTTCTTTCTTTCTTTCTTTCTTTCTTTCTGTGTCTGAGTATTTAGTCCCCTGCTCTTGAGCTAGATCAACGGAGGGTTTTTTTTCTTCTCAGATATGTTTTAAATTCTTCCAGTATCTCTTTTACTGATACCAAGGCTGCATTTAAGTCTACCCTTCTTACATTTTATTAATTGTCTTTGAAAAAATTTCACACTCTCATAAGTATGCTGCTAATCTGTATCTCTCAAGAAAAAACACACATAATTTCCATGGTGTTTATTGGAACACAAGAGGCTAGTTAAACAAACATTGCTGGAGTTAATACTTTGCATCATCCATTGATTATATAGTAAAACACAGTAAACCATTATTATCTATTCACGACACCCGCTGGCGGTTCCTCCAGGTCCACACCCCACCCTATTCTGTGAATAAGTTTGACTCCTGTTCATATATATATTATGCATGGATAGGATATGGAAACATTCTTTTATGCTGCTGTCTCTCTGAGCAGCAAGCCATTTCCCCCATGTAACATACTAATAGTATATAATTAGAAGCTGCATAATTAGTATCCATGATGATGTCTAAGTTCATTTTTTATTAATTGATTCAGAAAAAGTTTGAAATTTGATTTAAATTAAAGAAAAGACCCAATTTCTTTAACAGATTGATTTTTGTAAACCTTCTACTTAGCTAATAGCAGGAGTGTACATTTTACATATGACAGCTGCAACAGCTGGGCATAGATCATAAAAGTGTGTATTAAGATTGATATACAGGGGAGAGAGTACTGCAGGGAAGCATTGGGTTAGTAAGATACATTCCGACAGAGCTGAAATAGCCACAAAATTAGTGATTTTACTCAACCCACCACCAGTTTTAAAGAATTTTAAAGCAAAAAAAAGTCAAAGCTTACCTTTTCCAGACTAGAGTCACCTTTCTGTTCCCTTGCTTATGTTCCTCTGTTAGGAAGGAAGGATGGGATGAGGTGATGGATGGGAAGCTGAGACCCTAGGAATGTTTGGTTAACAATCTCTGCTTAGAATGACAGACTTGGCTGCAAGGACATGCTGTTGTGAAAGAACATGGGAGGAAGGTGAGCCCAGGAAAAGTGTTGTTTTAACTTATCAGCAAACAAGATAGCGGCACATGCTAATTTTGAAATGTAATGGCTTATATAGTACTGTAAATCCAATAGTTCTTTAGTCTTGGCAATTGCCAAAGTGTGCAGCTGTTTTCTTTGCTGTTTCTAAATAAAGCTTTTGAAACCTCTAAGCCTAATTACTGGGATATGAAATATCTTGTACATCACAGTTTGCCAGGACTCCAGAACTGCTCATTGTACATTCATTCCACCATGGAACCTTGAATTGCTGTAAAGATGTAGGCAGAAAAGGGAAACCAAACAGGAGATGATGAGCTGATTGCAGGGTGGGGGAGGGGAGTGTGATGAGTCCAGCAGATTCTGGGCTGGGGTAAGTGGTATTCCTCAGTTTTTGGACTTTGGAAATCACCTCGTCACGGCAGGGAGGGGGGCATTGCAGGAGAGCCTGGGAACTCGCAATCTATTGAAAGATTAGAGGAGGACTCAGAGAGTTACCTTCCCAGAAGCACTGGAGGGTGAAGTGTTTGTTTTCAGAGGCCATGACATGGAGTGTCCTGAGAGGGAATTTCAGTGGCCAGTCATTGTGGTGGCCCTAGGGAAGTCTGTAATGCCTGCCGCATTACAGGGGATACAAGGCATCCTTTTTTTGATTAGTGGCTTGAAAAGGCGGTCCCAGGAGTGTTGGGGCCTGCAGGCAGAATTAAGGGAGACTAAACACTTTATACAAACACTCCTGGGGGACAGTGGCAGTGAGGCTTCTGTTCTAGGACTGGTACAGGTGCTGTGGTTCCCAGATGAGAAACAGCCATTGCAACACCAACAACAAGCCAAGAGTTTGATGGACTGGGACATCCAGATTGGTGGCACCTTTGGGCATGCGCTGCAGGTGGAAATCAAAAACTAGCAAATCCAGCACCTGCGGGGTGAGCTGGAGGAGGCTTGGGCATCTGCTATCAGGCCTCAAAGCTAATCAAGACTTTGGAATAGCTGTTGGTGGTGTGACCCTGGGCACCTTGGATGGAGGAGTTCAGGCAGCCTTGGCAGCAATGGGCTTTGGAGGAGCAGGGCAGGCCCCAGTAGGACCACTAGCGGTGACCCGCTGAGTATTTGCTCTGATCTACCAATTTGGAGAGCAATAGTTGAAGGCTACTTGCAGTGGCCAGACTGAATACCTACCTTATCTTACCTTACTTTTTAACCCAAGTAGCTGCATGTATGGTAGAAAGGGAACCCAGTAGAAGCGGCCAAGGTATGATGTGTTTCAGGAAGGGTGAGCTTGTGACTGGTTAGTGGGCCTTTATGATGCAGGAGCTAACTTATTTTCAGTTCTTCATGAACTGTTTGAAGACCCCTTTCACCAAGAAAAAGCCTGCTCATGGCTAGATGTAAAAGATAAGCCCTGTGCGTTTGGATGTGTATATGTGCTACAAGATCAAGCAATTGAATAACTTGATATTTACTAAAGAAGAACTTTGTAAGTTTATTTTTGTTTTTTGGTTTTTTAAAGCTGTAAATAAAATAAGCTCCCATGTGGTTGTACTTTATTATGGAAAATAGTGTTCTCAAAGGTAATAAAGACAGTGAGAAATCTTCGGAAATCTTCAAGACTGAAAACAAATCATTCCGCTTGTATGAATTAAAGCCCACGTTGTCAGCTGCCTGAATGTCATCTTGAGATATGTACACACAAACAAACACACGTACAGTTGATCGGGGGAATAATATAAATGAACTGTTATTCTCACACACAGAGAGACAGTGGGGGCAAGATGAATAATAAACGATGAAATGATATTCATAAAATACAAACAGTGATAATTGACACATTACCAGCAGGTATTCACAAAAGAGTGTTTGGGTGATAATATAGATACACTTGCATTTTTGAGCTGATAAACACCCATCAACTGTTGTGTATTAATAATTCCTTCCAATATAGTTTATTTTTTTTACTAATGCACTTAGTTGTTTCAGTCAGTCAGAAATTGTGAAGATTGTAGTAATCACCATGACAGCAATATACATTTTACAGACAACTAATGAATGAATTTTGCAGTCCTGTCCCTGTTTACTTGGAAGTACATTCTGATTTTTTTTCCAGTAGAGTTTGTTGTTGTTGTTTGCAGTCAAGTCTACTTCAAGTTATGGTGTCCATATGACTGAGAGATGATGAGTGGTCATTAACTGCCCTGCTATGCTCAGGTCTTGCAAACTCAGGGTTCTGGCTTCCTTGATTGAATCAATCCACTTATAGTGTGGGTCACCACTTTACTAAGCATTATTATCTTTTCCAGTAAATCATGTTATCTCATGATAAGTCTAAAGTATGACAACTTCAGTTTAGTTATCTTCGCTTGTAATGAGAGTTAGGCTTGATTTGCTCTAACCCCCATTCACCCATTTGTCTTTTTAGCAGTCCATGGTATCAACAGAACTCTTCTCCAGCACCGCGTTACATATAAGTAGATTATACTCTTTTCAGCTTGTCTCATTGTCCCACTTTCACAATCATACATGGAAATAAGAAGTACTGTGGCCTGGATGATGCAGGCTTTCATATATAAAGTCTTTATACTTGAGGATCTTATTTCTTCATAGCTGCCTTTTCAAGTTCTAACCTGATTTCTTGACTATAGTCTCCATTTTGGTTAATGACTTACTCAAGGTACAGGGAGATCACAGGTTACAGGAAATTACAGGAGATACTATTTCAGTATTTTAAGTGTTGGGTTTCAAGTTAAAAATAAATCTGTAGTCATTATTTTTGTTCTCTTAACGTTTAACTGCAGTCCTGCTTTTTCACTTTCTTCCTTAGCATTGCTGTTTTGTCCAAGTAATGTGGTATAATCTGTGCATCTTAAATTATCGATATTCCCGCCCCAGTTTTCATGCCTACTTATTCTTACTCTAATCCATCTTTCTGTATAATGTGTTGTTACTGCCCTGGCTAGTCCGAGCTTTGGAGACATGAAAAGATATCCTTTTGATATCACAATTTGGCTGCATTTCTCTATTCCCTTCCACGTGCTTGCGAGGCCACCGGACAAGCACGCAAACAAGCTCGGCTGTTAATTGCCGTAATATTCAAACAACAATACAGGCAGGCCAGGAATAGCTGACTTGCTGCTTTAGGAGACCTCCAGGCAAGTACTCTAATTAGGTATGCACGCAACTTACAAAAGAGCCTCTGCCCCGTGCTGACAGCTTGATGGGTAAACTATGCAGTACCCAAGCACTCTGTGTTTGCATACTGGCTACTCTACTGAGAATCGCTACGATAACTCAATCATTCAGATTCTGACCTTTCGGAGGCTTTGTCTCCAACTCCAAATCTATTGTTTTCCCCCAAGTATGGCATAGCCTGCAGTCACATTCGCCTTATAAAAACCCTTGATTCCGAGACCTTCCTCGGAACACTCCCGAGTTTCATCTTGCCTTGCTGCCGCTTTGCTTAGCGAGCCTCCCCTCAGCTCCACGTGCTGAGCTGCGTCGCACCCCAGCCTCGCTCTCTATTTTTCCGGGCTTCAGGACAGGTGAAGTATCACCCAAACCAGCAACTCCTCTAAAAATCCCTCTATACCACTCCCACCTTTATTTCCTTTAGTTATCTTGTGTGAATGTCTCGCATACACTGTTTTGCTTGTGTTTAATAAACATCATTTATTGTTTCAACTTCTGTGCGCTGCTTGACTTGGCCTGACCTCATAGACATAGGGTTCAAGATCTTGCTACGTTACCCTGCCTCTCGTAACGCTAAGCAGTGCTCTGAGCTAATTTTCCCCACCTTTAGTTGAGCACAATTTGGTGTCTCCCCCGGGACCCCCAGTACACAGGGTAACAGTGTTCCGCATATAAATTGAACAGATATGATGATAAAATACAGCCTTCTCTCACCACTTGCTAATGGAAAACCATTTTGTTTCTCCATATAGTGTCCTGCCAATGGCCTCTTTTCCAGAGTATAGGTTGCACATCAGGACACTCAGATCTTGTGGTATTCCCATTTCTTTTAGAGAGAATAATAATTTCTCATGATCTACACAGTCAAATCCTTTGTTGTAATTTATACAGTCCAGGCTGATTTTCTTCAGAAATTCTGTGGTGTGTTTTGTTATCCAACATACGGTTGCAGTATGATCCCTAGCACCTCTTCCTTTTTTGAACCCAGCTTGGACATTAGGCATTTCTTGTTCTGTATATAGTAAAACCCTTTCTTCTAAAATCTTAAGTATCACTTTGCTTGTATGGAAAATCTGTACAATAGCCCATTGGTTACTACAATCTCTGGTTTCTCCTTTTGTGGAGATTGGAATGTCTGTTAATTGTTTCCTGTCTGTACGACCTTTTTGGTTTTTCATATTTGTTGGCAGTGTTGGGTTTTTTGTTTTTGTTTTTGAATTGGAATGTATTCTGTCTCTTCAGCTTGTAACAGCTCTATTGGTTTGCCAACTGTTCCCCCAAGTACTTTAAGAGCATCTTGCACTTCACTTTCTAAAATTGTGGCTTCACCTTCAAATGGTTCTTCCTTAAAGAGATCTGTCAAAATTTCAGTCATTTCATGTTTTATATCGTTCCTCAATGTGCTTCCTCCATCAACTTCTTATTTGGCCCTGATGACATAATGCGTTTCCCCGTTTGTCTATAGCAGTGGCTTTTAACCTTTTCTTTAGCGGGGACCCTCTGATTTATTGCCAGGGACCCCCAAGACTTAACTCAAGATTTAAATATTCAGATTTATATTTAAATATCCAAATATTTATTTGAGTATTCGAGCGTTTATTTATTAAAGTATTCTGTAGATTCGGATTGAAATCCCTGCTCAGACAGTGGATGACCTTGGACAAGTCACATTCTCTCAGCCTCAGAGGAAGGCAAAGGCAAATCTCTTCTAAACAAATCTTGCTAAAAAGAAGCCTGTGATAAGTTCATTTAGAGTTGCCTTAAGTCAGAAGTAACTTGAAGGCACACAATAACAAAGTGCCACTGACAGGGGGAGGCTTTTTCTAGCCATCACATCTCTACCCTTTGAAAACAGACTTATGGCAACCCTAAGGCAACCCTACAATGGGGGTTTTCTTGGCAAGATTTGTTACTTTAACCTTAGAAGAGCTCTGGTGGCACAATGGTTAAATGCTGGTACTGCGGCCACAACATTGTGAGTTCAGTCCTGCAGGGTTTCAGGTTGACTCAGCCTTCCATTTTTCCGTCGTTGGTAAAATGAGTACCCAGCTTGTTGGGGTCAATTGGCTAAATACATTGTAAACAGCTTAGGGACTGCTTCACACTGATAAGTGGTATAGAAATGTAACTGCTATTGCTATTGCTGTTTTTCTGAGACAGAGAATGTGACTTACCTGAGGTTGCCCAATGGTTTTCCATGAGCGGGATTCAAATGCAGGTCTCCAGTCATAATTAGGGCATGCACACATGCCTTCCACCTTGTTCCTTTCATCAGGGACATGGCAGCGGAGTAGTGATGGTGCAGGTGCCAAAATTCCCGCTTCATTTGCAAATAAGGGAGCAGTTTGGACACATGCACACACCTGCTGCCATGTTCCTCAGCATTCATGATTCCACTGATTCATGATCCTCATGATCAGAGTAGAAAGCATAATACTGCAAGATGTTCATACACTGTCTTCCGTCTTGATTGTTTATTTCAACTCTGTTCATAATGGAAACTAAACATTTAACAATCTAAAACTTCACAGTTTAAAAGCAAAAAATTAAACATTAAACCATAAAAAATAGCAGAAAATAAAATGCATCGGCAATTAGTTTTGAAATATTCAAAACTAAAATTAAAATCAGGAAATTAAAATTGCATATCATACCATATATCACTTTCATATTCTTAAAATGATGTACCTAGTATTTATCATGCCAGATATCACTTCACATGCTTATGAGGAAATCAGGTGAACCTCTCTTGGAAAGGAGTAGCCTAATGTTGGATTAAATAGGAACACATTAGGCTGCATTGTTCCATCTAGCCTAGTACTATTGACCTGGCCTTGGCCCTCCAGAGTTTCAGGCAGAAGTTCCTTTCGCCTTCCTAAGTAATCCCATCCTTTTAAAAATAGCCACTGAGACAGCAACATTGCCATGGCTTCGCTAATTTTTCATCCCCGTGTTTTGTTGTAACATGCTGTTTATTTGGCTGGATCTGGTCCTAGGTGGTATTATACAGCTTATCTCATGGGAAGAATACTTTTTCAGACAACTTCCTGACTTCTCCTTTTTGTCTACAGGTGTTGAAATTTAGAATATATGCCGATCAAAAGCAGAAATTTTGTGTCCTATTACTGCTACTAATTTTATTTTTTCTTCTGTCTTCTGGTTGTTTCATAAATTTTCTGAAATATCAGGTTGCATTGCACTGTTCAGGTCTTCATTATCTGTAAACCGCTAGTTGTATTTGAAGTTGGATCTTTGCAGTTTGAAGTTTGTTTCATGGTAGAGATTTGTCCTTTAAGCTCAACCACAGCACACAGTGTGTTGTGTGTGGACTTCTGTTCCCGCAGATCTGTGAAGAGAGCCTTCACCTGATAATTTTTGGATGGCTTTTGGCTCCACAGTTTTCTCTCTGTAATGTTTCAGTGGAGACTGCTTTCAGCTCTAGTAAATGACTGTTTCTGCTCTATTGCAGAATTGTGTGGCTTTTTCTCCAAAGAAAGTGAACTGTAGAAAAGTTAAACTCCCTTTAATGATGTATGGCTATTGTTAGAATGCACGTTATGGAGGAAGGTACATTGGTTTTCTTGTATGTTTTACAACTGTTTAATATACTTGCTTGTAAGATATTATTTCTCCCAGCTTCAAGTTAAAAGTGTTTATTTTCTAAGCAAATACTTGCTTTTCCGAAGCATTTTACAATTTTTAAGTAGTTATACTTGGTACTCTGTAAAGAGAATCATTAGTAAAGTGTGCTTTTTGCAAGTGGAAGATCCTAGTTTCAATCTTTGGTATCTCCAGTTAAAAAGATAAAGTGGCAGATGGCATGAGAGACCTATAGTAGAGATCTTGGAGTGGAGCAGTACTCCAGTTAGCAGGTGCTTACTTGGACAAATACAGTAGGCTCTCCACATTTGCAGGAGATAAGTGCAGAGAACCCCCATGAAAGTGAAAAAACCATAAATAATTCCCCCCAGTGAGCACTCCCCCTTCCTGGGCCCTCTGGCCAGGAGAGCACCAGGGACAAGATCACCTTCAACACATCCTTTTCTCACCTGCCTGGGCGATGTCGCCAGTGGCGGGCAGGGAACAGAGCGGGGAGAGTGAGATCGTGCTCCCTCCATCCTTCTCCCACCTGCCCTGGGCAGGATCATGCTGATGGCAG
This sequence comes from Cyclura pinguis, assembly GCA_030412105.1. Lineage (NCBI taxonomy): Eukaryota > Metazoa > Chordata > Lepidosauria > Squamata > Iguanidae > Cyclura > Cyclura pinguis. The sequence continues at coordinate 136,040,449 of CM059601.1, forward strand.
GCCCAAGAAGAGCGGGGAGCGTGAGATCGCCCTCCCCACTTCGCTGCCTGGTGCGATGGAGCCCTCAGCTGTGTGGAAGGGGAGCTGGGAGGAGGAGATGGCTTCCTCTACTTCACTCTCCCACCAGCTGCCAGCTGTAGCTGGCAGAGGAAGTGCAAGGGACAAAATCTTCTCCCTGCATTAGAGAATAGGAAGGGGAAATGGGGGAGGCAAGCCAGCCACAAATAATCGAATCTGAGAGTCTCAAAGCCGTGAATGTGGAGGGAGAATTGCAGGCAAATCGTCTGACCTGCTATAAGGCAATTTCATATGTTTTCACTTTTCAGAGCATGTTTTCACAAATTATAGCTCTTTTATAAAGCTATTTTACAATATTACAATAATATGATTGCTTGAAAACTTTAGTGTTGTTTTGGGTGCTGATTGTATGGAGGCATGTTTCCTCTTCAGTGTGTGGATACCGGGAGTAAGGCTAAATCAGTGATGTAGCGTGAAAGCACACGTGTGGTCCTGTTCTTTGCTCTGCTTATGGACCCTTTTGGTGCCTGTAATTTATTTAACGTATATGGGTTAGATCTGTTTCGTAATTTTTTTCAGAAACCAGCTGTAACTTGCTTTGAAAATTCTACTCTTGATTTTTCCCTTCTTTCTTATTAGATGAAAGGTGCACTGACTGAAATTATCCAGCTTGCTACCTTGGATCCAGACCCCTGGGTCTTAATGGTGGCTGACATTTTAAAATCCTTTCCAGATATTGGCTCCCTTAATCTTGATCTGGAAGAGCAGAATCCCAATGTTCAGGATATTTTAGGAGAATTACGAGAAAAAGGTAAGCCTCCTGACATGTGAATTCCTTTTGTAAATGCTATATTCCGTTTAGTTTGTAAATAATATGTTGAGCCCTTAATCTTTTGCTTTTTTTATGGAGCAGGGTTGGTGGGTGTTCAAAACATAGTTGGAGGTCAAAGCCTAAAAGGTTAAGCTTAATGGATTTGGAATGAGGAATAGTAGTATATGGCAGAGAGAATCAGCTGCTGGGTTGGGATAGAGTCATGTTTGTGACTAATGTCTCTTGAATGAACTTGTTGGACACCAGGTGGAGTTAATAAAAAAGAGGCCACTCTTTTGCAGCTCTTGCTGGAGACACCAAAAAAAGAGGTTCAGACCCTGAAATCTAGTAAATATAAATATATGGGAGAACTAACCAATAAAAGTCTTTATCTATCCTGCGCTGAATTAGTAATTTGATTGTATGTACGTGTGTGTGTGTGTGTGTGTGTGTGTGTGTGTAGAAATCTGTTAGCAATAACTTTCAGGGCAGTCTTTTTTCATGTCCCAAATGGAACTGTATCTCACAGTATCGCATCTCCTGCTTTTGAAGCCTGTCGTTACCCCAGCATGCTACATGATACTATTCTAAAGTGCTAAGCAAAGAAAGCCAGAATGGTATAGTGGTTTGAGCATTGGACTATGACCCTGGAAACCAGGGTTCAGTTCCCTGGTCTGCCCCTAGATGACCCTGGCTGAGTCACACATTATCAGGCCCAGAAAACCCTGTGATAAGTTCACCTTAGGGTCACCGTAAGTCGGAAATGACTTCGAAGGCACACAAGAACAATGATAGCTACAATACTGATGATCTATGGTTAGGATATATTGCTTACTGTTCTCCTCTACTTTTTTTAAAATAGTGTATTATTGTTAGTGGTTCTTGTTCTTACAAAAATATACAAAAAATGGAAAGAATGCCCTAAATGACAAAAATTTGCTCATATCATGCAGGCCAATCAATATTTTAGAAGCACTGGGCAAACTTTTTTTAAATTTATGTAATTTATATCCTGTGCTTTATAGGTTATAGCAAAGTATTTGATTTTACAAAATGAAAAACTATGAATTGCTCTTAAAGAAATTTTGTGCTACAATAATTGATTGTCCTGATATATAACCTGTATTCAGGACAAGAGGCTAGCACCAGGACAGAATACAAAAAATGGAATAGTTTCCAGTCAGCAAAGGGGTCAGTCAAACCTGCATCTTATCACTGTATATAACTGGCATTCACAATTGTGGAACAGGGCAAAGAAGAATATAGTTAAACACGGACCTTGCATTTGAGGAAAGCTGATTTTAACAAGTCTGAGGAGTTACTGGGTGGAATCCCACAGCTAGACATGCTAATGGAAAAAAAGCACCTAGCAAGAGTAGGAGTTCTTGAAGAAGTAGTTACAAAAAACACAATCTCAAACAATTTTAGTCAAGAAGGAAAATAGAAAACATCTGAAAAATTTGATGTGACCACATAGCAAACACAAGGAGGAAGTGAAAAAAAGCATGTATAAGGAATAGAAGGAAGGACAAATCACCAAGGAACAGCACAAACATGTAGCCCTAGTTTTCAGGAATAGTATAAGGAAAGGTAAAGCTCAAAATGAGCTAGTTAAGCAAAGAGCAACCGGGGGCGGGGAGTTCAGATACATTTGAGGCATGAGAATGACCAAGCAGACAGTGAGGCCTTTGTTCAATAAAGATGGCAAAATGCAAACAGGTCACAGTGAAAAGGAAGAACTGTTTAATACCTATTTTGCTTTAGTTTTTTTTCCCCAAAAAGAGAAGTGTATACTTCCATGCAGCAGCAGAGAACATGGCAAGGGATCTGGATTGCAAATCAAGATTGATGGGGAGTAGTCTGAAATTATTTAGCTAACCTAAATGAGTACAGATCTGCAGGGCAAGATGAGATGCATCTCAGAGTACTGAAGGAATTTGCTGATGTGCTCCTGAACTACTTGCCATCATTTTTTAGAAATCTTGGGAGAAAAGGTGAAGTGCGCCCCCCCCCCAAAAAAAAAGATTCAGCAAACTGCAGACCAATCGGCCTAACCTCAATACCAAGAAAAATATTATAATGGATTATACAGGACTCTGTCTGCAAGCATCTTGATGATAATGCTGTGATCAGTAGAAGCCAACATGGGTTTACGAAGAACAAGTCCTGCAAGACTTGATCAGGGCAGTTCAGGAGAGTGTGATTTGAAGACTTCTTATTAATAGAGTCACCAATAAATGAGAGAACTCCAAATCGCCATATTGGCAGCCCTGTTCATATCTTGCACACTCAGGGCTGTAGCTTTCTTGATTTGAGTCTGTCCATCTGTAATGAGATCTTCTCTTTTTCCTACTGCCTTCTACCTCACCAAGCATTACTGTCTTTTCTACTGAATGATGTCTTCTCATGATATGTCTAAGGTACGACAGCCTCAGTTAAGTCATCTTGGCTTCCAGGGAGAGTTCAGGCTTAATTTGATCTAGGACTCAATTATTTGTCTTTTTATCAGTCTATGGTATTCACAGAACTCTTCTCCAGTGCTACATTTCAGATAAGCTGATTTTCTTTCTGTCTGCTTACTTCATTGTCCAGGTTTCACAACCATACATAGAAACTGGAAATATGATGGCATGGACCATCCTAACTTTAGTATTCAGTGATATATCCTGACACTTCAGGAGCTTGTTTAGTTCCTTCATAACTGGTTTTCCAAGTCCTAGTCTTCTTCTGATTTCTTGACTGCAGTCTCCATTCTGATTAATGACTGAGCCAAGGTATGGAAAATCTTGAACTATTTCAGTATCTTCACTGTTCACTTTAAAGTTATTTAAATCATCATCTGTGGTCATTATTTTTGTGTTCTTAATGTTCAGCTGTAAACGTGCCTTTGCACTTTCTCCTTTGACTTTCTTTAGTAATCATTCCAAATGTTTGCTATTTTCTCCTAGTAGTGTGGTGTCCTCTGCATATCTTAAATTTCTTATTCAGTTTTTAATGCTTCCTTCTTCTGAGTCTAATCCTGCTTTTACATATGATATTTTCAGATAGGTTGATAAGATGCAGCCTTGCATGACCCCCTTGTCAATTGGAAACCATTCTCTATTGTGCTGTGTGATGGTTGCCCCATGTCTGGAGTACAGGTTATACATCAGGACAATCAAATGTTGTGGCACGCCCATTTCTTTAAGAGAGATCCACAGTTTTTCATGATCTATATAACTCAAGGATTTGCTGTAGTCCATAAACCACAGGCTGATTTTCTTCTGAAATTCTTTGGTGCACTCCATTATCCAACATATCTCTGCAATATGATCCCAAGTGTCCCTTACTTTCCTGAACCAAGGCATTTAGCATTTCCTGCTCCATAAATGGTAAAAGTATTTGTTGTAGAATTTTTAGCTTCACCTTGCATGCTTGGGAAATTAATGCAGTGGTCCTGTGGTTTCTGCATTCCCTTTTCTTGGGGATTGCAGTGTATATTGATCATTTCTAGTCTGTGGACCATTGTTTTGTTTCCACATTTGTTGACAGATTTTCATTAGTGCTGGAGTAGTTTCTGTCTTGGTAGATTGAAGCAGCTGTATTGATATGCTGTCTGGTCCTGGTGTTTTATTTCTCCATGAGCTCTGAGTGCAGCTTCTGCTTCACTTTCTAAAATTGTAGGTTCGTCTGGTTCTTCCTTGAATGAATCTGTCATCCTTTTATCTATTTTATATAGTTCTTCCATGTATTGTTTCCATTGTCTTTTTATTTCTGTTTGGTCATGTAATGTTTCCCCTGCTGGTCAGATAGCATCCCCACTCTTGGTTTAAATTTCCCTTTGATTTCGCAGATCTTGGAGATGTTATTCCTTTTTTTGTCATCATCTTCTGTTTCTCTGCATTGATTATTATAACAGTTCTCCTAGTCCCTGAACACAAGTCATTGAATAGTTGCATTCAGGGTTCTGACTCTGTTTCTGTCACTTTTTATTTTTGCTTCTTGTCTGTCCATAACTGCTTGAGGAGTTTCACCTGCGATCCAGAGGCTTCTCTTTCTTTTGGTTGCAGATAGTGTGTTTTGTTTTTGTTTTGTTTGGTTTTGTTTTCCATTCCTCTTTGACTTCAGTTTAGAGTTCCTCTGGCTCCTGGTCGATTAGACTTAATAGTGCAAATCTATTTTTTATGTTATCTTTAAATTCTACAGAAATTATATTTTGGCATAATAGCTGGTTTAGTGTTCTTTAGTTTTTTTGCTAATTTTTGATATTACCAGTTCATGGGCTGTGTCACAATCTGCTCTTGGTCTTGTTTTTGCAGACAGAATGTACTTTCTCCTCCTGCTTCCAATTATGTAGTCTATTTGATTTCTGTATTGATCATCAGGTGATTTCCATGTATACAGTTGCCTCTGTGGTTGTTTGAAGAATGTGTTTGCAATGAACAGAATGTTGGCCTTGTAAAATTCAATTCAAAATTCAGTTCATTTAATTTCTTCTTCTTCTTCTGCTTCTGTAGTTGGAGCATAAACTTCGATTATGGTTATATTGATGGGTTTTCACTGAAGTCTTACTGAGACTATTTTATCAGCATTTGGCTGCTTTTGCTATATCTTTCTTCACCATTAATGCTACTCTATTTCTTAGGTTTTCATTTCCTGAGTAAACACTGTATAAATACCAGACTTAAAATGCCTCACTCCTATCCTCTTTAGCTTGCTCACCCCACGTGTTGCAAAGTTTATATGTTTTATTTCTTGTTTCACAATGTCTAGCTTCCCCTGATTCAGGTTTCTCACTTTATATGTTCCCATCATATGTGTTGTGCAGTTTTGCACTTTTCTTTCAACTCTGAGCACATCAAGAGCTGTGTCCTTTCTTTCGGCTGGAGTCCAGCTGTATCATTAACCACAGCAATATTTGTATCTGTCCTCTGTTTTGTTCCAGTAACTCCTTGACCTGGGAGTCTCATCTTCTGGCACTATTTCTTGTTTCATTTGGATTGTTTCATGGTAGGGCTTTTGATTTAAAAGACATTCAAAAGGGTTTTACCATGCCTCCTCAGTACTAACAGGAGTTGCTATGGTGCCATTACCATTAGTTCTGCAAGTGTCACTCTCTGCAACAGATCCCCTTTGCCCAGGCTGGGCCTAAAACTCCAAATTATAGTAATCCTTTCACTCACCCTGGCTTTGTTTCTCCAATTATTCCCTTTATGAATTGTGTTGCTAGGCCTCAGGGTGGATCCCTTAATTGTAGACTTGTGGCTGTGCTGCTATGTGGGCTTTTTAAATTTTGGTATGCATGGCCTGACTCCAATTCAGGCTTAATAGAGTGAGGGACAGGTTTAAATACAACAATAAGAACATGCTACTGATCACAGTAGAAACAAATGTGACATTGTCTAATAATATACACATGCACACATTTCAAGTTCTCACTTCCTGTTCCAATTCACAATTCTGTCTCTTTCAGAATCTCACATAACCCATCTCTTTCATGCCCTGTGTCCTTCAGACTCTCTCAGGGTCTTCATTTCAAAAAGCCTCTCTCTTTTCTCTCAGAGACAGCCTCTGTGTTTTTCTTACATGCTTTCCACCCACAGCCACTCTTCACAGCATCCCCTAAGCTGTGATTGGCTGCTTTCAGCCAGTCTGCCTTCTTCACACACACACACAGACACACAGACACACACACACACTGGGGAGTAGCTGTTTGCCACATTTAGTCTGGCTTCTCAGCAGTAGCCTTTCTGAGATGAGAGACCCTACTAGCAGCACTAATAAGGGATGGGTAAATGTTTGTCTATAACTTCATTCTGTTAGGAAAAAGGGGAATGCATGAAAGTTCATTCTTTAATATTGCATCTGTCATTGAGATTTTGTATGCAGTATAGCCTCATGTAACTCATCTGCTCTGTCAGTGTTGGAATCAGGATTTTTTTTTCTAGTAAAAAACACTCCTTTCCACTAAACCAGGGCTGTCAAACTCAATTTCATCTTGAGCCACATCAGCATTATGGTTGCCCTCAAAGGGCCAGTTGTATCTGTAAGACTATATAAATGTATCTACCCTTTTATCATATTAAATAATTGCTTCTGCATTCAATTATTACTGGTCTTTAAATTGCCTCCCCTCTGCATCAACTTTTCTTGGACATTTTGGGGCTTTTTTGTCATAGTATATGGTCCCTCTGCCTCTGTAAAATGACATAGAATTGGTCAGTATATCCAAAGTATGCCACTTTCTGCTCCTCAGACCCTCTCTGTGCCTCTTTCAGCCTCCAGCCCCTCTCTGTGCCTCTTTCTGCCCCTCTCCCCCTCTCTGTACCTGGTGAGCTCAATCCCCACATTGCAGGCCTCTGGCTGCCGGTATTCTGAGGAGGGGCCCAGCAGCTAGCACTTGCGCTGTACTTCTACTTCTGACTGCTCCCTTGTCCAACTCTTGCGAGCTGCGCAGAGCATTGCCGTGGTAACCTGCAGCAACGCTCTGATGACAAGGCTTGGACAGAGAAGAAGTCAGAAGGGTAAGTAGATCACGAGTGCTGGCTACTGGGCCTGTCTTCAGAATACCAGCAGCCAGGGGCCCGCAATGTGAGGACTGGGCTCATTAGAGAGGGAGAATGCTGCAGCTGCAGGAGAGGTGCGAGGACCACATGAAATGGCCTGGTGGGCCGTATTTGGCCTGCAGGCCTTGTGTTTAACACATGTGCACTAAACCATTCAGTAGAACAAGGGCGGGGAACCCTTTCTGATCTGAGAGCTGAATTGGCTGTAGGCAAAAAAGGTCCGAGACTTTATGCCAGCACTAACTAGGTCCATCCAACTGCTGTCATGTGCCCTATTTGATTATACAGACCCTGTTTATATGTATGTGCACACATACACATTTGTGCATACAGATACACACATATATTCCTTTCATTGGAAAATGCCCAATAACAATTAGGCATTTAAAAATGCTCCACAGGCACCAGTGGAAGATTTTTGAAGTCTTGCTTGTGGTGAGGCAGTCATTTTTCAGGAGAGAGGGTACTAACATTGAAGAAAATTAGTTTTTTTTCCCCCAGTAGCGCCTCCCCCGCAAAATATGCTGTGGGATTAGATTTTTAAAATGCTTCCCTTGCCACCAGTGAAAGCTTTTATAAATCTTACTACAGTATGTGTGTCCAAAATTAATTAAAAACAGTTTTCTTCATTGGAATGCACTTCCGTCTTTCTGAGACAAACACTTTCTTGAAGCTAAAAGAATTAGAGGCCAGAAAGTTTAAGATTGCAGTCCAATAGTCGTGAAATGAATAACTGTAGCTATGTAATGTGACTCATGAAAATGAAACAACTATAGTGCACCTTCTGTATACGCGAGGGTTTCATTCCAGGAACCCACATGTAAAAAAAAAAAAAGGCAGGCATTGCATCCCATTGTAGTCAATGTGCACATGCCTGTGGCATTGTGGTTGTGCACTTGTCTCATGCATTGACTACAATGGGGCATGACATTTCGTATGACCTCACATTCATGCATGCAGAGGTTGTGCCAGGGCAGGGCACACTACACTGTCTGTTATGGGAGAGAGACATCAGCTCTTGTACAAGTCCATATTGAATAGGATCAAACTTGCTGAAAAATAGTTCAATTATTTCAGGTTGAAACCTCCCTTGGAAGTCATTTTGTTGATGTACTGTCAACAAATACTGAGATCACATCAGAATATTGCGGGACACTGAAATGTTTATCAGTTGATTTTGGAATATTGCCTGGTTTTGATTTTAGATAACAGTAAATATAACTTAGCTTCTAAGTGTTTGGGGGTTATAGGTAAGTAATTATATGAGTTAGGTTTGCATATCTGATGAGAGTAGCTCATGTAGAGCTGGAACATGACAGCCTAGCAGGAAGATTCCTTAAAAGGGAGACATTCATTTGGTAATCTGCTGGTATCACATTTTCCATCCTTGAAAGGTAGACAATATTACATGTGAGCTGCAGCAGCCCACTTGCCCCTTTTTTGTCAAAATACTACACTTGGGTAATTGCCAGCTCCTGTGGTGTGGGTAGCAATTGTTCTCTAAGAAACACATGAGAAGCAAACAACTCATGCATTGGCAATTCCACAAGCAGTGTACTGTGTCCTTTTTTAGTGTAATGTACATTTCCTTTGAGAGTTTCAAATGTAAAGGAGAACTGTAAGTAGGATAAACTGAGCCATCTATACATGAAGGTTGGTCTAGGGAGATGCAGACTTTTCTTTAGAGCAGTGACATGGGAGAGAAGCAATTTTAGGAATGAGTAACAAACTCTTTTTTTTTTAATGGTAGTGTAATACTCTAGATATTAATGTGTTTCCCTTTAATGTTTTGTATCTTTAAGAAATGTGCAGTTGTTTATCCAAATTATTAAAATATTACTTATTTCTAGCTCCAATGGGAACTTCTATCCTATTTGTCTTCCTTTTTATATAGTGAGTGAATGTGAAACATCAGCCATGTTGCCACTGGAATGCCAGTACTTAAATAAAAATGCCTTGACCACACTGGCTGGACCACTTACACCTCCAGTGAAACACTTCCAGCTCAAACGGAAACCAAAAAGTGCCACTCTTCGAGCAGAGCTATTGCAGAAATGTAAGTACTAGGCCAACAGTGAGGATAAACTGATAAGAAAAACAGTAGGGATGTTCTTTAATATTGTATCAAGGCTTGTTATTTAAAAAATATATGTACATGTACAGCTGGTAGATTGGGACCTGGCCTAAAAGGAAGAGAAAGCAAAAGGGAAGATGAGAAATAGGAACAATCTTGACACAATAGAGAACAGGCACTTTTACTTTCTGTAGACAGGTAGAAGACACAGCTTGATTTGACTGGTTTCACACCTGTTAAAGCTGCAGATGTAGAAATGCCTCCTATTTCTGCTGTTAAAGATACAGGAGTTATGTGCTCCTTTGTGTCCAGCCACCATTAGGGTAAGAGGGAAAAGGATAGACACACTTCATAAAATTTAAAAGTCGGTCTTTTATTAGGTGACCTGACAAAGTTGAAAGCTAGTGGCTGAAAGCAATGTCAGCATACTTTAAAATGTAAATTCTGCATATCCTTTAGGATCAGTAGCTCTTCCTGGTGTACACATAACTAGAATGTTTGGTCATGTCAGGCAGCTGATGTTTCATATGTTGTGCTACAAGCTCTATTTAAGAATGACTGTGATTCCTGTAAGCTGAATATTAACTAGAATTATTCTTTTAGCTACTGAGACTGCACAGCAGCTCAAGAAGACAGCTGGAGTGCCTTTTCATGCCAAAGGAAGAGGGCTGGTTAAAAAAATCGATACAACAAGTAGGACATTTTTTCTCTCTCTACTTATATATTCAGAATTCATGCCTAATTCTGCTGTTTTGCGCAATTTTGAAGGGAGATTGCTCTCTTCATCTCTTTCAGGAAAAAGAGCAAGGAGTCTTCTGTCAACTTGAAGACTTAGCAAATTGGATTTGACAAAGGCTTTTATGGATTCTAAATCAGATATAGAACCTGAGTCCGTGCAATCCTGCACCTCAGGAAGTAGGTTTGAGCCCATAAAAGCTCATCCCAAATAAAACTTGTTTGTCTGAGGACACAAGACTCTTCATCAGTTGTGGAGAGTATATTGGCAAAGTGAAGGTGTAATCCCAAGGGCTTCCCAAAAGTTATAAGATTCTGGACATCTTCTCCTTCAGATGACTGGGGAGTCCTCTCTGGATTCTGTCACTGTGGGGCTCCACCCACAATGACGTTAAAATAATTATGGTTTGGAAACATGTTCCCTAGACCCTCCTCCAAACAGAGCTTGAAATTAGTGAAATATAGTAAATTCTCAGGAAGGACTCAGTAGCAATCCATTACATCATAAGTAATCCCCTCGCACCAGCTGACCAAGGCAGGAGTCGATTTTCCAAACTGTTGTTTTCATTGAACTCCCAGTTTCCCTCTCAGTTTTATTTCCCCTGCCTTGCCAGCTATAACCTGTGTTAGACAGAGTATTGAGGTGGATAGGAGTTAGGGCAAGAGAAGTATAGGATGGAGTTGTCAGGAGAGGATTTAAAAAACAGTAAAAAAAAAGTCCAGATTATGAAACAGAGAAGGATCCTCATGCTCTGTCAGAGAAACGGAGGAAAGTGGAGGAGGAAACCAAGCCAGCTCACTTGTCTGCAGGATCACAGGTCAAAGAGCAGTTAAGCTGTTTGAGAGAGACAGCAGCTGATCAGGTTGGCCTGGACAGGCTAGCCTTTGAGCAGAGCCAGAATGCGTCTTTGCTGTTGAGAAAATTATTTATGGCCTCCAGTGAGAGTGAATCAGAGGGACGTCCCCTACAGTGCTCAGATCGGCTCAAGTCAAAAGGAAAGGTAAAACAAACACTAGTTAAGAAGCATTCTGAGGTGAAAATAAAGAGTAAGGATAAAGCGAAAGGCTTACTCCAAAGTTCTGTGGAGGCTGAGGGGAGCAAATTGGTTCTCCCAGTAGCATCAGCAACTTCTGGTTGCCATCTTGAGAATGCTGGTTCCACACAAAAGGATGGGGCAGGAAGGAGCACGAGTAACAGCTAGTCATCAACTGCAGGGCTGTCAAATGCTCAGTTTCTAGGAGTGGAAACAGCACAGGGAAGTGCTGTTAATAACCTGCAAACAGAGAAGTCATGACTAGTGTTAGGTCCTGCAGGGAAGCAGGCAGACACAACAGCAGTATTAAATTCCTGTGTGGTGTATGGTCACATGGATGAGGAAAATAAGAAATTGCAAATTGAAACAAGAGAGTTAATTAAGCAAGTAATTATGGAGGATTTGACAAGTGGAAGCAAGCAAATTAGTAGAAGTGATTTGAATTGGCAAACCATTCTGTCTGTATTGAATTTAGCGCGTTCTAACAATGCAGATGTGAGCAGTATATCACCAAGTGGAGTGGTTGATAATGCAACAGTTCAAGGTATGAGTCTATACAAGAAATATTTCACAAGCATTAGTTCTTCACGAAAAGATAATCAAGAACCAAGGAAGTATATAAGGAAAGTTAACTAAACACGCATTGGGTAGTACAGTGGAGGATCAGCCAGATTCAGAAATGGAGGTAGATTTTGAGGAGAAATTGTAGTGACAGTGATGATGCTTCTGAGAAAGATCAGTCTTCAAAAGAAGAGGATACAGAAGAATCAGTTAAATTGAGGTTATTTGCTCTAGATAATTTTAGAAGACTATTTAAAAAAGTGTTAATAGCTCTAGGTTTAGGGGAATCAAGTAATGAGACAAGCAATAAAGATAAGATTAAGTCCATACAGCTGTACGGAGAAGTAAGAATGTTAAAATGCTGGAGTTACCTGTGCCTGAATTGTTCTTAGACCTGATAGGGTCTGAATGGGCAGAAATGTCTTCTTCAAAGAGATTTGTGGGTTATTGTAAAATTCTTTATACATTCAGTTAACAAAACAATGGAGTTATTATCTACCCCTTTGGTGAACGTGCCTATTTCAGCTCTGGTTTCTAATTTGATTGTGCCTAAGCCTGGAGAAACATTATTAAAGGAAGTGGGTGAGAAGAGAATCAATTCTGCATTGAAGAGAGCACATGACATAGTGGTATCAATTAGGTAGTTGCAAGTTCAGTGTTCGTCGGAGCAGGGCTGCTCTGGATTCAGGAAGTGATTGGGGTGAATAATGTGTCTGCATGTACTGTCCTAAAAGTAGCAGGGAAGTTAGAGCAAATTCTTCAATATGTAGTTGATGCAGGATGTGATGTAGCTGCTTTTGCAGCCAGATCAGTGGCAGCTACTACTGTCAGACGTAGATCACTCTGGCTGAAACACTGGGAGGCAGATGCCAAGTCCAAGGCTAATTTGGCTAATGTTCCTTTTAAAGGAAAACTATTATTTGGTGAGAATGGTGAAAGCTACTACTTGGTGAGTTTTGGTAGAGGGAAAGGATAAAAGGCAAGTCCTTCCCTTGCTACAGAGCAAAAGAAATTGAGAGTCAGCTGTTTAGAGGAAAAAATATTTCCTATTAAAAAGGAGGAGGTTTTCAGAGACATAAAGATAACACAGGGTTCAGACAGCAGTGGAATAGAGGTAGACAACAGTTTAAGCAGTCTAATCAGAGTCAACGTAAGCGAGGAACTACTCTGTCAGGAACTGAGATCACACACACAAATGTACCAGTGCTAATACATGATTTATTTAGAGCATGATGCGTGTACAAGACTTCAGTGATCGAACTGGAGGCAATTTGCAGAGACCAAACATTATAAGCAAGGCAATCTGTTCCCACAGTAAGCAGACAGCGAATGACCTTGGGGGAACTAACTCAAGCTGGTATTTGTTATCAGTGCTGAATTCCAGGTGTTGTTGACTTAACGGTCTCTGGTTCACATTCTTGGTTACAAGCAAGCAGCTACATACTACTACTACATATCTCATACTAAATACTATCCCATACTAAATATGGAGGGACCACCTGACGTCTTACCTGTCCCAAGAAAAAAAAGAAAGGGGGGGAAAAAAAGGGAAGAGGGAAAGGAAGAGGGAAGCTGGAAAGAAAGGGAAAACTGGGGACACAGGCAACAATAGAAATCAACAGTTGTAGTAGATGAATTGTAGAAGACTGGGAGTCAGGAACTGCAGGTCATGTAGGATGATTAATTAGTGAAGAGGAATTCGAAGGAGCTGGCTTCAGTAAGCTGGAATGGAAAACAGGGTGAAGAAACTTGTAAGAGTCAGGTAAATCAAGTTCAAAGGTGACATTATTAATGGCACGTTTGATTGGGAAAGGCCCAATGTATTTAGGAGAAAGTTTCTTGGAGGGGCCAGTGGTTGAAATGTTTTTGGATGGAAAGTAAGCAAGGTCCCCAGGCTTGTAAGCAGGGTTGGGTTGTCTCTTTCGGTCAGCAAAGTGTTTGTGTGAGGCTTTGGAGGATTTAAGAGAGTTTTGAACAGAGTCCCAAGTAGAAGAAATTTTTGTAATCCAAGAGGCAAGGGAGGCAGGTTGTGACTTGGGGAGTTTAGTAGACAGGGAAGGAAAGGGTTTTGGGGTGATGCCAGAGACAACTTCAAAAGGAGATTTTCCAGTAGAGGAATGAAGGGCAGAGTTGTATGCAAATTCTGCAAATGGGAGTAAAAGTGTCCAATTATTTTGGTTGGAGTTTATGAAACAGCGTAAATATTGTTCAAGGATTTGATTGGTACGTTCAGTTTGGCCATCAGTTTGTGGATGATAGGCACCGCTAAGCTTTTGGGAGATGCCAAGTTCTTTCAGGAGTGATGTCCAAAATTTGGAAGTGAAGATAGGTTCTCTGTCGGAAATTATTGTGGATGGCAGACCATGCAGTCTCCAAACGTATGTAATGGAAAGGTCAGCCAATTTCTCAGCAGTTGGAATTTTTTTCAGAGGAACAAAGTGAGATTGTTTGGAGAAATGATCAGTGATTACCCAAATAGCGTGAAAGCCGTGGAAGGTCGGGAGACCGACAATAAAGTCCCAAGAAATTACTTCCCAAGTGGAGGAGGGAACAGGAAGCGGCTGTAGTAGACCATGTGGTTTGGAAGAATTGGATTTGCAAGTGTTGCAAATGGAACAGTTTTTTATATTATCTTGAACTTGTCTTGTGAGGCCTGGCCAGTGGAAAAGCTTTCTAATGGAGTGCAGAGTTTTTAGAAATCCGAAATGACCAGCAGGTTTGGAATCATGGTATCTTTGTAGAATTTCGGGACGACATGGCCGCGGTACATAAATTTTGGTTCTGATGAAAGCCAGGTCATTAAACCAGGTGATGGAATCTTTGTGAGAGTTAAGCCAGTTGTCATTTTGGTAAGCAGATTTGAGGGACTGTTGAAAAGCAGAATCAAGGAGGGTAGAAGCATTTGTACGTGCTTTCTGTTATGCACATGTAGTCACTTGTAATCCAAAAGTTTCGGGAGAAAACAGAAGCTTATCAGAGGAATAGGAGAAGAGGAATCAGGTTCGTAGCAGGGCAGCCTCAAAAGAGGATCTGCCAGAGTGTTACTTTTGCCAGGTTTAAAGACAATTTTGGATCTAAAGCACTGGAAAAATTCAGCCCAGCATGCTTGTTTTGGGGTTAATTTTCTGGCATTTTTTAGTGTCTCAAGATTACGATGGTCAGTCCATACTTGAAAAGGAACACTAGCGCCTTCAAGTAAGTGTCTCCAGGATGAAAGGGCAAAATGTATGGCCATTGCCAATTTCTCCCAGATAGGCCAGTTGCGCTGTTGTGCTGAAAACTTTTTTAAAATAAAGGCGCATGGTTTCAGATGGTTATCAGTGTCTTTTTGTAGCAGAACAGCGCCCATAGCGAAGTCAGATGCATCGGTTTATATTATGAATTCTTTGGTAGAGTCAGGGAACAAGAGAAGTGGTTCAGAGGTGAATTTTTTCTTGAGGGCATCGAATGCTGTCTGGCATTCATCAGTCCAATTAATGTGGTTGCTTCTGTTAGTTTTGGTGTCTGTTTTTTTTTTTTTAAGAGGTTAGTGAGGGGGAGGGCAATCGTTGCAAAGCCTTCTATGAAGTGATGATAGAAGTTTGCAAACCCAGGGAATTGCTGGAGTTGCTTTTTAGTTTTAGGGCTTGGCCATTTAAGTATTGTATCAATTTTGGCAGGGTCCATGTTCGGGATGTTGTGGCAAATGCGGTATCCCAGATAATCAAAAGTTCGCATTTGGAGAGTTTAACAACAAGTTCATTGTCTATTGTGGATGTAGCATATCTCGATTTCAGTAGGGCCTTTGACAAAGTTCCCCATGACATTCTTGCAAAGAAGCTAGTAAAATGTGGGCTGGACAGAGCTACTGTCAGGTGGATCTGTAACTGGTTGACTGACCGTTCCCAAAGGGTGCTCACCAATGGCTGCTTTTCATCCTGGAAAGAAGTGACTAGCGGGGTGCCACAGGGTTCTGTCCTGGGCCCAGTGCTCTTCAATATTTTCATCAATGACTTGGATGAAGGAATAGAGGGCATGCTCATCAAATGTGCAGATGACACCAAATTGGGAGGGGTTGCTAATACCCCAGAGGACAGGATCAAATTTCAAAATGACCTGGACAGATTGGAGAGCTGGGCCAAGGCTAACAAAATGAAATTCAACAGAGAGAAGTGTAAGGTCCTACACTTAGGTAGAAAAAATGGAATGCAGAAATATAGGATGGGGGACATGTGGCTGGATGGCAGTACGTGTGAAAGGGATGTAGGAGTCTTAATAGACCACAAGCTGAACATGAGTCAGCAGTGTGATGCGGCAGCCAAGAAAACGAATGCAATTCTCGGCTGCATCAATAGGAGTATGGTGTCTAGATCGAGGGAGGTACTGGTACCACTCTACTCAGCTTTGGTTAGACCTCCTCTTGAATACTGTGTCCAGTTCTGGGCACCCCAATTCAAGAAGGACATGGTCAAGCTGGAGCAGGTCCAGAGGAGGGCGACCAAAATGGTGAAGGACCTGGAAGCCAAGCCCTATGAGGATAGACTTAGAGAGCTGGGTATGTTTAGTCTGCAGAAGAGAAGGTTAAGAGGGGACATGATAGCTATGTTTAAATATTTGAAGGGATGCCATGTAGAGGAGGGAGAGGGCTTGTTTGCTGCTGCTCCAGAGACCAGAAGAAGGAGCAATGGATTCAAGTTGCAGGAAAGGAGATTCCACCTGAACCTCAGGAAGAAGTTTCTGACAGTCAGGGCTGTCCGATAGTGGAATATGCTGCCTCGGTGTGTGGTGGAGTCTCCTTCCTTGAAGGTTTTTAAGCAGAGGCTGGATGGCCATCTGTCGGGAGCGCTTTGAGGGTATTCCTGCATGGTAGGGGGTTGGACTGGATGGCCCGTGTGGTCTCTTCCAACTCTACATTTCTATGATTCTATGATTCTATGAGTCTTTGCAGTACAGTGTGTACAAGTTGGGTGTGTTCTAGCGTTTCTGTCATCAAGGTAAACAACACCCTCATAGAGCAGATCTTGTAGCACAGAATTGAGAAACAATTGGAAAGCAGTGGGGCAAGCTTGTAATCCAAATTGGAGAACAGTCCATTGGTAATTTCCAGGTGAGGTTGAGAATGTAGTCAACCACTCACTCTCGGGATCCATGCAAATTCTGTGGAAAGCCTCCTTCAGGTCTAGTTTTGTAAAGAATTTCCCCTATATCAATTGATTTAGTCAAAGGAATCGGATAAATGTTAGGCAGCGCTGCCTGATTAATTAAATTGTAGTTTACAATGAGCCTAGGTTCATCTCCATCTTTTTTATTGCGGAAAAATATGGAACTAGTGGTCGGAGCAGATGAAGGTTTAATAAACCTACATTGTAAATTTTTGTTCAAGAACTTTTTTAAAGCAGCCAGTTCATATTTGTTCATTGGATATATTTTTGGTTTAGGTATTTTGGCCCCATCTATTAGCCTGAGTTTGCAATCAAAGTCTCTATGAGGGGCAATTTGTCTGCTTCATGGTCTTCAAAAGCTTTTTGCAAGTGTCGATACTCTAAAGGGATTTTCTGCAACTCCTCAAGGGTTAACGTGAGTGCAGAGAGGGGGGCAAATTCCTCAGGCGTCTGGTTTATGTCAGGGGTATGTTTGAGCAACCCACGTCTCCAGTCAGTTTGGGGGTTGTGTTTCTTTAACCAGTCATACCCAAGAACTAATTGAAATTCAGTGGTTCTGGGCACTAGGAAACGTATTTTTCCCGGATGGTTTCCCACTTGAACAGGAATGGGTTTAGTTCTTTCCCTTACTGGACCCCCTGCCATCAGGGAGCCATTTGAGATAACTTTACTGCCCTTTTTAGAGGTTCAAATTGCACATCAAGTTCTTTTGCCAATGCAGGATTTAATAGGCTGCATGTGCAGCCGGAGCCTACTAAAGCCCTTCTTATCTGTAATTTGCCATCATTCCCCTGGAGAGTTACTGTTACATAAACATGTTTGGTTTTGGCGGTACTCACATTAGCAGACTCAGCGGTTTCCCAATCATCACTATCTGAATCAGATATAGTCAGAGGGCTGTCCTCACCATCGCAAGTACCCCCAGCAGTGCCTCCAGAAGGGCGTTTAGTTGTTGGCTTTGGGGTGTCAGCTTTGCAAGATCGAGGTCTGGTGGAGGAAGTGTTTGTCTTTGCTTTAGTGAGTTTCTTTGATCCCAAGCATTCGCTGGCAATGTGGCCTTTCTTCCCACGTTGAAAGCAGGTTCCTTCTTTGAGTCGTTTTTTCTTCTCCTCGCTGCTCAGGAAGGTGGTCTTCCGCTGTCCAGGGGTGCGGTGTCCAAATTCTTGAGCTTGCCTCTGCCGGGTGAGCTGTACACTCTCCATGATGCTTTCCACTTCCCCGGCTAATTTCATCCATCCCAAGAGGCTGGCTGGGTCCCCTTGGGTCAGGCACCGATCAAGGATAATAGGGTTCAATCCATCTCGATAAAATTGCTTGAGAATGTCATCTCTCCATTCAGGCACTTTTGCTGCTAACCTCCTGAATTCTCATGAGTACTCTCCTACGGTTCCTTTCCCCTGACGCAATTTTTTCAGTTGGTATCTGGCTTTTTCTTGAAAGAAAGGATCTTCAAACCTTTCTTGAAGTTGGTGCATGAACAACTGCAGGTCAGCTGTTTCTTCAGCCCATGAGTCGAACAAGCCAGCAACCCACTCCGCTGCTTCTCCTTTGAGATGCTGGCTCAGGTATCTAATCCTGGCAGCGTCATCAGGGAAACTATTTCTGTAGTTGATCATGTAGTTAGATGCCATGTTGAGGAAATATGACAACTTGGTACCATCGCCATCATAGGTGGTCTTCAGCTCTCTGAAAGGCCGGGCCCCCACGGCTGGTGCCGGCATTCCAGGAGGGGCAGGAGCTACAGCGGGCAGTCCAGGGGCAGCAGCAGCTGCTGGAGCTTGAAGAGGAGCTCGTCCAACTTTTGAGGCACCAGAAGCCTCCAGTCATTCAGCTGAGCCCTTAGTTGGAAAATTTCTTCTCTCTGCTTTTCCACTTCTTTCTCCCTGGCCTGAAGTTGTTCCATCAGGTTGATCTCGCCTATTGATGTATCCCATGTTGTAGGTCGATGTCTGTGGCACCATGCAGTCTCTGGTCTCTCTTCCCAGGCCCAAGTCTGACCTCCGGTCGGTGTTGTTGCAGGGAGCGAAGGCCGTGTCTTGGGTCTTACATCAATAGCCTGGCCAGGGGCTGTCTCGTCTCCTTTAGTGATTTCCTTGCCTGGACTTTTGACAGCTTCTCCTTCTTCACTTATTGATGCATGTTGTTAGTTTTAATGCAGTTCGATCACTCTGTCAGGAACCGAGATCACACACACAAATGTACCAGTGCTAATACATGATTTATTTAGAGCGTGATGCGTGTACAAGACTTCAGTGATCGAACTGGAGGCAATTTGCAGAGACCAAACATTATAAGCAAGGCAATCTGTTCCCACAGTAAGCAGACAGCAAATGACCTTGGGGGAACTAACTCAAGCTGGTATTTGTTATCAGTGCTGAATTCCAGGTGTTGTTGACTTAACGGTCTCTAGTTCACATTCTTGGTTACAGGCAAGCAGCTACATACTACTACTACATATCCCATACTAAATACTATCCCATACTAAATATGGAGGGACCACCTGACATACCCAGTCTAATAAAGGAGGGAAACGATAACACTGACTCAGCAGTTGACAAGATTGATGGCATCTGCTATGGTGCTTAGAACATCAGCATCTTTAGAAGAGGTTTGCAAGGCAGCAGGGCAGCAGGGTGGAAGGAACCAGCCACTTTCATCAGGCATTACAAGTTAGATAAATTTGCAACAGAACAATTGTCATTTGGGAGAAAGATTCTTCACTCTATGGTGCATGAATAGTTATTGTTCTCTCCCATGTATTGTACAGCTTCGGTGTATCCCATGGTGTAATGGATTGCTACTGAGGCCTTCCTGAGAAAGAGAGGTTGCCACTTACCATGAAGAATCATTCTAAGAAGGCTGAAAGTAGCAATCCAATCCTTCCCATAAAATAAGTAAATTAAAACAAAAAGGTCAGATCAGATGACAGGCAAGGCTATTTAAACAAAACTAAGAGGGGAACTGGGAGTTCAACAAAAACAGAGGTTTGGAACATTGACTCTTGCCTTGGTCAGCTGGCATGAGGGGATTACCCATGGTGCAGTGGATTACTACTAATGAATAGTATGCAAGAATCCTGGGAAAGCTTGATAGAGGCAGCCAGTGTGAACAATCCTGCCTTCTTTTGGAGGGTGGTAGCACCTTCTTTTTCAAAAAATATTTACAGTCCCTCGTCTCAGATACCAGCCAATATTTGGGAAGGCTATTCTGCAACCATGTCTACTCAAATGGAAAATTCCCTGGCAGACTTGGAACTGGATATGCCTTCTCTCCCCTTCTGGCTCCAAGTCTCTTGTTTAGAAATTAAGACTCTAATGGAGCAGCTTAAACCAGGGAAAACCCCTGGTGCAGATTTTATTACTTCTGAGGTAATAAGAAATGACTTAGATTGGTGGACCCTGGTGATAACTTCACTTTTTACTGCAATAGATCATTTAGCTATGATACCTAAAGACTGAGGCTTTGCTATTATAATTCCAATATATAAGAAGGGTAAAAGAGACAAACAATCTAACCAATTTTCATCCAATTAGTCTGTTAAGTCAGGTCAGTAAAATATATGCTAAACATCTACAGGCCAAACTAATGGACTGGCTGGAAACTGAGAATATTTTGAAGGATGAACAGGCTGGATTTAGGGTAGGAAGATCAACAATAGATCATGCAGTGGTACTGCAGCTCTTAGTAGAGAAGTATTCTTATCAAGCTGGTCAATCTCTCTATGTAGCATTTATTGACTTCAGGTTAGTGTTGGCCCAGTATCTAGACCTAGACTGTGGAATAAATTTAAAAATACTACAAAAGATTAACATTTACTTTTGCTGCTTATTGAAATTCATGAGAATACTAGATTAAAAGTTAGCTGCAGTAACTGAGGATATGTCACCAAGGAAATACAAGTAAAGAAGGGAGTTAGACAGGGATGTGTATTGGCTCCAATTCTATTCAGTTATTATATAAACTCATTGATCCCGTAACTCTACTTCTCCCTGTCCAAGCTAGCTCACAGACACATTAATCTATTGTATGTTGATGATGCAGTTATTCTTTCACAGATTCACATCAGCCTTCAGAGAGCCTCAAGAGGGCTAATTTATTATTATGCTGAATAGAAATTATTAATAAATTATTCCAAAACTAAGATCCTTACCTTTTCAAGACATCTTAAGCGGAGAAGTTGGATCTTAGGAGGGCAGTCTATTGGGCAGGTTAAGATTTTTAAATATTTGGAGATAGTTTTCCAAACCTCAGGAAATAGAAATGCTCATCTAGACTATGTCAGCTAAATCTTTAATTCTTGTTTGTAGTCTCTGTGTGGTGCACAATGGGTTTTCACACCTGCACCATCAGAAATTTCTACAGCTGAGTAGCTTGGTGGGAGCCCCTTCCCCGTTACAGCGTACCGAGCATGCTCAAGCATGGCCAAACTGCTTCCCCTCAGTCTCTTTTCATCCATCAGATGGTTAGCTATTGGTGTTTCAGGCTGATTAGCGCCAGATTTTTCTTCTTCGTAGTCTCTATGACTCACACAAATGTGCTTGAACAATGCACCTTTTGGAACCTTCTAGAGCCCTAGAACTAGTGTTTTGGCAGTAACCCCACCCACTGCCCCTGACACTATATAAGGCGACTTCCTGCCAAAGTCCCCAGTTCCTATTTGTCCGCCATGGCAGCAGCACCATTAGCAACCTTCTGCATTTCTCTTTTGATCCATTGGTACTGATTTCGGGTAACGGTTTCTGGTTCAATGTCTGTCTAGCATTTTGGCATTGTCTTTCTCTTCTGGTTTGACCTCAGCTTCTTGACTCTTAGAATCATAGAATCATAGAGTTGGAAGAGACCACAGGGGCCATCGAGTCCAATCCCCTGCTATGCAGGAACGCACATCAAAGCATTCCCAACAGATGGCCATCCAGCCTCTGCTTAAAAACCTCCAAAGAAGGAGACTCCAACACACTCCCAGGCAGCATATTCCATTGCCAGAAAGCTCTGACTGTCAGGAAGTTCTTCCTGAGGTTCAAGTGGAATCTCCTTTCCTGCAGCTTGAATACAATGCTTCTTGTCCTGGTCTCTGGAGCAGCAGAGAACAAGCCCGTTTCCTCCTCCACATGACATCCCTTCAAATATTTAAACATGGCTATCACGTCCCCTCTTAACCTTCTCTTCTGCAGACTAAACATACCCAGCTCCCTAAGCCGTTCCTCACAGGGCATGGCTTCCAGACCCTTCACCATTTTGGTCGCTCTCCTCTGGACCTGCTCCAGCTTGACCATGTCCTTCTTGAATTGAGGTGCCCAGAACTGGACACAGTATTCAAGATGAGGTCTAACCAAAGCAGAGTAGAGTGGTACCAGTACCTCCCTCGATCTAGACACCATACTCCTATTGATGCAGCCGAGAATTGCATTGGCTTTCTTGGCTGCCGCATCACACTGCTGAATCACGTTCGGCTTGTGATCTACCAAGACTCCTAGATCCCTTTCACATGTACTGCTATCCAGCCACGCGTCCCCCGTCTTATATTTGGGCATTCCATTTTTTCTGCCCAAGTGCAGGACTTTACATTTCTCTCTGTTGAAATTCATTTTTTTAGCTTTGACCCAACTCTCCTATCTGTCAAGGTCATTTTGAATTTTGATCCTGTCCTCTGGTATATTAGCAACCCCTCCCAATTTGGTGTCATCTGCAAATTTGGTAAGCATGCCCTCCGCTCTTTCATCCAATGTTGAAGATGTTAAATAGCACTGGGCCCAGGACTTCACTTGTCTTTCTCCTGTTGGCTTTGTGTTTCTGGTTTCTGGTATCAGCAGTGTTTTTCAAATGCTGCTTGGCTTGCCGTGGAAACATCCCTAACAGAGATGGACATTCTAGGTGCCTCCTGTGCTTGGGTGAAACCCACAACATGGTTGTCTGTCCTCACTGTCAGTTGTTTACGCCACAAACCAGATGGAATAGAGTGGCCCAACTCAAGGCCTTGTTGTGGGAGAGAGCTCTTACTGTGACTGATACGGCCTTGAAATCAAAGCCGCAGGCCTCTGCTTCAGTCTCCAAGCCTCCTAGTAGGACGGCTTCTAAATCGCCCTCTACAGCTTCCTTCCTTTTATCAGATTGGCATCTCATTGCTCAGACTCAAGATACTCTCATAAAGATCATCCTTCTTTGACGCCCATTCCAACTCGTTCTTCTACTCCTCTGTCTACCTCATCAGAAGTTCGGCTTTGATCCCCAAGAGTGGTACTGTCAACTTCTGGTCAGTCGATTTTCAAGGAGTTGTCAAAGAGGTGGAGAGACGAAAAAAGAGGACAAAACATTCTTCATCATCAGGATCTCTTGTACAGAAATCTGGGCAGCAGCCTCTACCTTCTCAAGATCTTGTTGTCCTCTAGGACTTGGGAGGTTTGGCTAGAGAGGCATCACCTAGAGAGATGTCTCATGAAGAACTTTCTCCGTTTGAACAAGGGCCCATCCCCTCACCAGGCTTGGCAGAATCCAGGGCCACTTCAGATGGGGAGATTATCGAATCTTCGCCCTTGAGGCAAGTCTCCCCTGTGCCCTTGAGGTGAGCCTCCCCTCCACATAGTCCCTTGGTGTGTTCTTCAGGTTCTGAGTCTCCATCTCATATGTCGCTGAAACACATCCTGAAACTTTTCCTCCTCCACCACCTTGTCCTTGATGCCATCCTTCATGTCTTCCATTCCAAAAAAGCTAGATTCCCTCTATAAGGTCATCAAATCAGGAGCTGACTGCATTCTAGATCTCCATCAAGGTTTGTATTTTCTACTAGGTCCGGACATTGACACCATCAGTCTCAAAGTGATTGTCCATCCTGAAGTGATCACTGTTACCATCGTCAGTCTTCCCAACCTCATCGGCACCGTACTTAGGTGTATACTAGATACTCACCTTACGATTCCAAGGACTTCTCCATCTCCTCTGAGTCTACTGATGAGCCTGATCCCAAGGTGCCAGGCCTGTCTGTGCCTCAGAGGAAAGCCATCTCTCCTACAGATGGCATGCAGGCTTTCCCAGACCAAATGCTGAGGATGGCGAAGTCTGAATCTCCCCAACTGGACATCAAAGAGAGAACGTCCAGGGTGCAATTTATCAATGGCTACAGGATCAAGCTCCTACTCCTGTGTCATTACCTGTGCTTCCATATTTACTGCATGTGTTTAAAAAGGCACGGGATTCTCCATCCTTCATGTCTTCCATTCCAAAAAAGCTAGATTCTCTCTATAAGGTCATCAAATCAGGAGCTGAGTGACAGCATCATAAGCCGAACTCAATTATTGTTCATGCAGCTCAGTCCAAGACCTCGCAAAATCTCCACTCCAGCCTGGCAGACAGGGAGTGCAAGAAGTTGGATGGCTTAGGAAGAAAGGTTTATTCAAATACCACCCTGCTGTTTCGTATTGCTAACTATAGCACCCATATGGCTACCTATCAACAGTTTCCACGAGACAAGACTACGATCTTTAAAGACCGGCTACCTGAAGACAACTGCCGAGTTGCCAACATATTCCATGCTGACACTCATCGCCTCACAGTGCAGCGGATCACTCCAGTTTGCCACATCATGGACTGCTCTGGGTGAGCCTTCACTGTCGCGGTATCCTTCTGATGACATGCCTGTCTGTGATCTTAGGGCCTCTCTCAACAAGCCAGAGGGACTGTAGAGGACCTTCCATTTGATTCTGCAGGCTGTTCAATTCCGCTACAGATGACCATCTTGAACATACCTAGAAAATGAGAACAGCGGTATGCATATCGTTACTGCTGTCGTCACTATTGACAATAGTCTGATCGGGCTTACAGCTCAAAGATCCTCTCAGTCCAGAATACAGCAACCTGCTTCATGTCGCCTGCCTTCTTCTCGATACTGCACTATCCATTATAAGAAGAAACAACCTGACTCTTCAAAGCATCGTGTGATGGTATCTGTCCTGGGCTTGGCAGCCTGCTAGGGTTCCTCAGCTACCTAATTAGCTAGATAACTTGCAGCTCCCTAAAACTGGCTTCCTAAAACAGCCTCGGGGCTGAAGTAAACTCTCAGTAAAATACAACAACAGTCCAGAAAGGGAATAGTGCAAAATCCAAATCGATAATCTGAGTGAAGTGTCGAGGTCTAAAGTCCAAAGCACACAGGTAGAGAATGCAAGAATCACCACAGCTGTCACCACCAGTAGTGTCAGTAGTTTCCAGCAGTGTTCTGTTTTTGAGGCCTCTGGTTATCTAGCCTCAGCATCCTGGCCAGTTGCATCCTAATGAATGAGCCCTTGCCACTGCCTGAGGTCTGGGCTCTCCCTTTACCTCCTGCACTGGCTGCCATAAGTACTGCCTTTTCATATTTCTGGGATGTGGCTGCTGGAAAAAGGACCTGTCTGGGTCCTGGGAGTCTGGGTCCCAGGGCAAGGGCATGACAGTATCCAGGACCATACCACACCTGCCAATACCACCTCTCTCATCTCTGTATCATCAGATGCTTCTACCATAGATACCACCATTGACATCATACTCTCTTTCTCTCGATAACTACTGCCTCAGCATCAGTACCTGTCCTATGTCAGTCCCAGCAGCAGAGGCAGGACTCAAAGGCAAGCAAGTCCAGAGTCAGTCAGGGTAATCCAGAATCAGACACAGAGTTCAGCAAGGCATCCAGCAAACAGGCCAGATAAGCTCTGGCAACTCCTGGAGGGGAAGTATAGCAGCTATATAGGTTAGCCATCTAATGCATCTGTTGCCTGATTGATTGTTGCCAATTACATATTCTCTGGAATTGACGTAGTCTCTCTCTTTGTTGTCTGGCTCAGCAAAGCTAGATACAGGTAAGTTATCTTCTGTGTTTGAAGGGGCAGGACTCTCTGCTGGAGCTGGCACCACTTCCTGTTCTGTCTGTGGCACTGTAGCCTCTTCCTGTAGAGCAGGTCCTGGCATGCCCCCTGTTTCAGCCTCTAACATGTTCTCAGAGTTCATGTTCTGGAAGCAGGGCATGACAATACCAAGCCTCTCTGCATGTCCCTTTGGGGACAGCTTGGCAAATATAATCAGGCTTGGACCTCTATCACAACCAACACTTGGGTGCTGGACTTGAGATGGTGATGAAACCAGGCGGTGCACCATAGAGTTTTGGAGGCTTCCCCATTGGCTGCATCTGGTTTATTCACCCATCTCAAATCCTGAACCACACGATCGACATTCTCCTGTTGAAGGGAGCCATAAAACCAGTCCCCTTGTCAGCCCTATGGTACAGCTTCTCCTCCCAATACTTCCTGGTATCGAAGAAAGCAGGGGTCTGAGATCCATCCTGGACCTCACAGGAGTGAATTATTACATCAAGCCTTATTGGTTCCAAATGGTGACCCTGGCAAACATTCTCTCCCTTTTACAAAGAGGAGACTGGTTTGTAACTCTCAAGGATGCCTATTTTCATGTGTGGATCAGGCCCCAACACAGTTCCTGATCTTTGTAGTAGGCAGAAGAGCATACATGTCAGGAACAGAATCCACTCACATAAGCTATAGGCAAAATCTATACTTTATTTGAAGTTGGATACATGTAATGACTTTAGTGACCAGACTGAAGCAAGCAGAATGTGCAAGCAGTTAAAGCAGCATCTGCCCAAACCTCCCCCACATGGTTCTCATGAGAGCGAGTTTTTAATCTATTGAAGCTGCATTCTGACTATATTCCTGAGCTGCACACCAGGCACTGTTTATCTAATGGCTAACAAGCTACTACTACAGTTCCCATCGTTATGTTGGGACAGACTGAGTACTTGACATTCTGCCCCTCCCGAAAAACATGTGCAATGCAGAGCAATAGCGAGAGGTTAGAAAGAAAGTTTGGAGGGATTAGAAAGGTGAAAAGAATTGATTAGATCTGGAGCAAATACAATTAGTAGTATAGATGCATTCTGCAAACTGAGGAAAATCTTTCCAAAGAATCCAAAATGGCAGTGATCTCACAAAGAGGCAGATCAGGGCTGGAAGTATAGATTGAAGGTGCTGGCTTGAGCAAACTGCAATGAAAAACAGGGTTAATAAGTTTATATTCAGGAGGCAAATCTAGCGTGAAAGTCACATCTTTCACAATTTTCTTGTGAAAAGGGCCTATAAACTTTGGAGCAAGTTTTTTGTAGGGGCCCTGATAGTTGAGATTTTTTGTGGATAGGTACACTAAGTCCCCAGGTTTATAGTCAGTTTGGAGGGTTCTCTTTTTGTCAGCTTATACTTTATGTGCTGGTTTGGCCTTGTTGATAGACACTCGAACACTGTCCCAAGCTTTAGGGATGTTTTTGATCCAATCGTTCACGGGGGTGGATAGTCAGTGGAAAGCAGTAGAGGCGGAGGGGCTTTGGGTGATGCCCATAGAGAACCTTGAAGGGTGACTTCCTTGTAGAAACACGGACTGCCGAGTTGTAAGCAAATTTGGCATACAGGTGTAAGGAAACCCAGTTGTGGTTAATAAAGATATTGCTCAAGGGATTGATTGACACATTCAGTTTGTCCGTCTATTTGAGGGTGGAACACTGTGCTCAGCTTTTGTTCAATGCCAAGGTACTTAAGGAAACATTTCCAAAGTTTAGAGGTGAAGATGGAGTCACGATCCAAGATCATGCAGGCAGGCGTGCCGTGTAGTCTCCAGATGTGCGCAATGAACATCTGAGCAAGCTTTCAGCAGTGGGAACCTTTTTCAGTGGAATAAAGTGACATTGCTTAGAGAATTGGTCTGTAACAATGCAGATTGTTTGGCACCCCCCACTGGAGGGTAGTCTAAGGATAAAATCCCACGAAATAGATTCCTAAGGTCTGGAGGGAGTAGGAGGAGGGTGCAAAAGTCCAGGCGGTTTGGTGTTTTGAGCCTTGCTAGTTATACAGGTAGGGCAGTTTCTGACATAGAGTTCTACGTCTTTGCAAAGAGTAGATCAAAAATAATCTTTTCTGGTGGAATGTAGTGTTTTTAAGTATCTGAAATGTCCAGCTGACTTGATATCATGATGCCGTTTGAAGATCTCAGGTCTGCCGAGAGGAGGCACATAGATCTTCTCACCCACGTGTGTGATGGCCTCTTTCCAAGAAATACTGTGTGCGGGGTTTTTCAGCCGGGGTCATCAGCATAGCTAGCTTTTAAAGATTCTTGAAGCTCTTTATCCAAAAGAGTGCTAATTATCTTACCAGTCTTTGCCTGGCCCTGTGTGGTCACTCCTGGTCCCAGCATCTCAGGGGTGAAGAGGGTCTCGGTGTGGGTGCGAGAAGTGGCTCCATGTTTTTCATGTTGCAGGAACCTAGAGGAGAGGTCTGCAAGGTGTTTGACTTGCCAGGCTTGAATATAATCTGAAAGGTGAAACGCTGGAAGAACTCAGCCCAACGAGATTGCTTGGGGCTAAGCTTCCTATCTGAAGTGCTT
Organism: Cyclura pinguis; assembly: GCA_030412105.1. Classification (NCBI taxonomy): domain Eukaryota; kingdom Metazoa; phylum Chordata; class Lepidosauria; order Squamata; family Iguanidae; genus Cyclura; species Cyclura pinguis. Next base: position 136,068,774 of record CM059601.1, read on the forward strand.
CAAGGTTGCAGTGGTCACACCAAACTTCAGAAGGCATTTTCCCTCCCTCCAGCAGATGGCACCAAGTGTTCAGTGCATAGTGAATAGCGGCAGCCCCTTTCTCCCAACAGCGCCAACGCTTTTGTGTTTGATTAAATTTCTTAGAGATGAAAGTGCATGGTTTAAGAGCCCTGTTTTCCTTCTGTTGCGGGAGGACAGCTGCCATTGTGAAGTCCCTGGCATCAGTCTGGATCACAAAAGCGTTCTCTGGATCAGTGAGTTTAAGGAGAGGTTCAGTGGTAAAGAGGGACTTGAGTTTGTCAAAAGCCTGCTGGCGTTCCTTAGTCCAGACTGTGTGCGTGGCTTCTCGCTTATGCCTGTTGGACCCTTTGGGGTTTTGGGACTTCAGCAAGTTAGTTAAGGGCAGGGCAACTTCAGCAAAATTATTAATAAAGTTCCTGTAAAAATTAGCAAGCCCTAGGAACTGCTGGAGCTGTTTCTTTGTGTTTTGAACCAGCCAAGCAAGTATGACTTGTACTTTTGTAGGGTCCATTTGTAGTCCATTGTTAGTAACTCTGTACTCTAGATAGTCGAAAATCTAAGTGTGGAACTCACACTTCAACAAATTCACATAAATCTGGTTATCTATGAGCCTATGTAGCATTTTGCAAACCAAGTCTGTGTGCTCCGAGAGAGTTTTGGAGTAAATCAAGATGCCAAATAAGTACACTACTGTTCCTTTGTACAGAAATTCATGTAACACAGAGTTCAAGAGCATCTGGAGCATTGAGGGTCTTGCCCGTAATCTGAATGGAAGGACTGTCCATTGGTAGTTTCCAAGAGGGATAGAAAAGCAAGTTAGCCATTCACTCTCAAGCTGCATTCTTATGTGGTGAAAAGCTTCCACTAGGTCAAGCTTGGTAAAATAGTTCCCTTGCACCTGCCATCCTGTAATATATTTTATTAGGGACATGGGGTACACATTTGAAATGCAGATCCGATTCAAAAGAGATGAATTAACCACTAATCTCCCACCTCCTCTTCCTTCTGGTGGAAGAAAATAGGTGAGGCTATTGGTGAAGTGGATGGTTTTATGAAACCTCGCTGCAAGTTTTTATCAATAAATTCACATAGGGTGTAGCTTGGGCGGTTTTGCTCCCTCCATTAACTTTAACTCACAGTCATACTCTTGGTGAGGTGGGAAGTTATTTGCTTCCTGGACTTCAAAGGCCTTTTTGAAATCCTAGTATGGCGGGGGGAGTTTGGCTTGCAGTTCCTTCTTGGTTAATCCTACAAACATCCCATTTGCTGCTTCCTGCTTGGCAGGTTTCCACAGGGTCCTAGTGCTGCTATGGGCTTCCCTAACCTACACTGACCCAGTGTGCCAGTCTGTGGAGGGGTTTTGCCTTTTCAACCAATCATACCCAAGCACTACATGAAAACCTATTTGCTTGGATACCAATAATTGTAATTGTCGGAGACTTCCGGTGGCTGCAGTGAGGAGCTTGGTCATTTCCCGACACAACTGGAGGAGGGACGACCACCCTACGAGGTCAGGAGCCCACTGTTTATTAGAAAAACGGTGGGAGAATTACTCCCTTGGAAAAGTGGGTTCGGAGGCGCTCGCAAAGGGCTGGAAGCCCTGCGTGTTTGCTCGGAAGAACAACAAAAAACGAGGCTTTGAAACTGCGGGGTGGGTCCGCTGAGCTGCCATTACCTCGGCAGGGCTCCAACGGAGAAAACCCTCGCCATCACTTTTAAATGGTTTGGAAGAAGAAGGAAGAAAAAAGGTGAAAAGACCTGCTTCTTTTTTTGCTCGTTTAATTTCCTGTACTAGTTGGTGAAAATAACCAACACAAAGTTCGCTCTACATTTACATCAAATTAGATGGCAAGGTTCCTTTAAGAGGAAGAAAAGACTCTCGGAAAAGGAACACAGGATGGCTAAGCATCTCAAGATCTTTTTTTGATAGAGTAACAGATCATGGCAGGGAGGGGCAGCGAGTAGCAGAAGCAAAGTGTATGTATAAATATTGAACATATTTACCACCTACTCCCGGTGTTTAAGAACTGTAATTGTTATTGTTGAGCGAGTAGTTGAGACCTCAAATGTGAAACCAAGAAGTGATAAATTAGTAAGCACAAAATTATTGGAAAACATACTCCATAAAGCCTACTTCTAAAGAAATAAGAAAAAGAAAACACGAGAGGATGCTAAAACCTCCCCATAAGTCTAAAGAGAAAATAAAAGGATAAGAACTGATATAAGGAGTAAGAGTGATGCGAAGAAAATAATCCCCCTACGGAGGTTACGAGGCTACGAGAAGTTAAAAGAGAAAGAGTTAATGATAGAAAGAAGATGAAAGGAAAAAAATGGCAACAAAATAACAAGGTTAAGGCTAAGAAAAGAATAGATAAGAAATATGAATTATAAATTAATTGCGAACAAATGAATTAAGAACTAAGAAATTTAAAAGAGGCAAGCAACCAGAAAAAAAATTAAATGTCTGACAGGGATGAAAGAGAAATTGTAAGTGTAAGCTGCAGCGTGAGAGAACGGAGTCGCGAAAGGTAAAGGGAGGAGGAAGAAAGAGAAAAAAATAAAAGAAGAGGAAGGGAAAATGTGGCAAGATTAAAGCGTGAGAACTAAAGTTTGGACCTCCTCAAAGAGAAAACAAGCATATTCCAGCTGATTGGAGAAGAAGAACAAAGGAAAGAAAGATTGACAAAGCTAAGTTTTGGACTTAGTAGCAGGTTCAGCTTTAGTTTGTGCTTGGGATTTACTTGTGTAAACAATTAATGAAGTGTATAGTGACTAGAGAATAGTGAATCCTTCTCCTTTTGATGCTGGGCTACCTTTGTGGAATAAACTTGTGGAATAAACTTTCTGGAATAATAGAGTAGATAGAGTAAGCTGGTGGCCTAATTAAATCTGCATAACTGCAATTTAGATAGTTATGTATGATTCTGTGTAATTGATTAATTCATTTTTTTCTCTTTATTGAGTACAATTATATATAAAAATTAAAGAATAGTTCATAACTATATTGAAAATAATTGCCTAACAAATACCTTAGGACTGACAGATAAAATTGATTATCATTTGGTTTATATTTCTTTCTTGTTCTCTTTCCTATATTTTTGATTTATTGAGCATTTACATTTACAATAGATAATTAACTGTTACGGAATATGTGAGCCAAGGAGTTTTGACGTATAAATAGTAACAAAACAGAAACCAATTGTAGTAAAATATATATTTTAATTTGTTTGGAATTATTTGTATGACCAGAAATAGTAGTAACAAGTATAGTTAATTTAAATTTTGAGATCGAAGTGACTTTAATTAAATAATTTATTTAGCTAAGTAATTGAAATAACCACTTCATAGAAGCAAAAAAAAAAAAATTGGCTTCAGGAACAAGAAAAGCGGTATTGTCACAACAGCAGGCACAAAGAAGAGCATCCATGGAAGAACAAACGAAGTTTCTAGAATTTGGCAATACAATACTTGAAGAAATGCAGAAATTAAGAGAAGATTTCGAGAAAGAAATGCAAATAGTATCAGATATGAGAAAAGTAAAACAGGAAATGCAAAATATAGGACAAAAGATGGAGAATATAACTAAGGATTTACAGATAATAAATGAAAAGATAGATAATTTACAAGATAGAACAAACAAATTGGAAAAGGAGACACCTGAATTGAGAAAACAGATGGAGCACGTGGAATTACAGGTCATAAATACGGAAGTAAAAATTAGAGATAAATATTTGAAAATTAGAAGATTAGAAGAAATAGAAGGGGAAGATTTATGTAGACGTATAATTCCATGTATAGCACAGTTTATTGGATGGAATACAGAACAAATAGACCTTGCGATAGACAGAATCTTTAGAATAAACTCCTTTATAGCTAGAAAAAGGAAGGTACCTAGAGATATTGTAATTTATTTTCTCAGGGAAAGAGTAAAGAACTTGGTACTACAGGAAAGCGATACTAATAAACTGGTTATAGAAGGTAAAGAATTACAGGTCTTCAAAGATGTACCTTCACAGGTACTAAAAAAAGAGAAAATACCACTTTTTGATACAATTACTAAAGAGACATGGAATAAAATATAGCTGGTGTAGAGGCGAAGGGGTTACCTTTACCTTTCATCAAAGAAGATACATATTAAACTCTCCGCAAAGCACAGGACTTTGTGAAAAGACACAAAGAAACAAACAGAGCAAAACAGAGTCAGAAAGTGAAGTAGCTCAAGAAAAAGACAAAATAAAGGATGTAACAAAAACAATTACAGGAAAAGATCTGGGGACAAATAAAAATTTGGAGAGGATAGAACAGGAGAGCACACCAGGCGATGTTAGAGATTTAGAAAAGAAACCAGTGGTAAAAGATTTACATCATAAAGGAGGGATAGATATGCAAGAAGAGAAAGAAGGTACTCCGGACAAAGAAGTGGTAGAAGAAGAAGAGGATGAAGAGGAAGAAATAGAGAAATAGAACAAGAAGTAGGCTGAGGTATATAAGGGAAAGGAATTAGAGTTAAGGAATATTTGGGCTTAAATTTACAGAGACAGTGAGGATCCTTTCGTGGAATGTTCGAGGGCTGAATGTGCCGATTAAGAGGAAAAGAATATTTCATCATTTAGGGAAATAGAAAGCGGAAGTAATATGCCTTCAAGAAACACATGTAAGAGATCAAGATGTTAAATATCTAAAAAATTCCAAATTAGGATTAGAATTTTCTTCTGTGTGCAATAAAAAAAAGAGGTGTAACGATCTATGTTAATAAAAAATATAAGGCAAAGAAAATATTTAAAGATGATAATGGGACGTTTATACGAGTAGAGAGAGTTATTACAAAACAGAATTTTATTTGTTGGGATATATGGTCTACAACAGAATAAAACTTGTTATTTTGATAAATTACAAAAATTAATGGGTGTGCATGATTATCAAGAAATCGTAATAATGGGAGATTGGAATGGGGTTATAAACCCCGATATTAACATAAAATCAGACAAAACTAAATCATTGCAATGGAAATTACCAAAATTGTTTTTTAACCTTGTGGAAAATCTATCTTTGTTAGATGTATGGGGACTTCTATATGGAAATTCAAAAGAATTTATGTATTATTCTGAAGTTCATAAATCATGGTCCAGAAGAGACATGATATTAGCATCTGAAATTCTGGCTAAAAATATTACAAAGATGGAAGTCTTACCAATGATATATTCAGATCCCAGTCCAGTGATGATGATGATAATCAATGAAAGAATGATAGATTACCGTTGGATATTAAAAGAGGAGCTGCTAGGAAATGAAAAAGTAGTGTTTGAAGGAAGAACAGAATTAAATCAATATTTTAGGGAAAATTCAGGAAGAGGATTATTAGAAAGTACAGTTTGAGATGCAGGAAAAGTGGTGATAAGGGGAATCTTTATAGAATGAGAGATTTACAAAAAGAAGAAAAGGAAAAAAATCAACAAAAAATTATGGAGGAACTTAAGAAAAAAGAGCTCAAAAAAGACCCCCAAAATGGAAATATTAAGTATGAAGTGAAAGCATTACAAAAACAATTCAAAATACAATGGAATTGAAAAAGAAAATATGTCAAACAAAAAATATTATGAACACTCCAATAAGGCAGGAAAATGGCTAGCCTACAGGCTCAAAAAAGAAAGAGAGACAAGACTAATTTTGGAAATTAAGGAAAAGGAGTATATGGACAACAAGATAAAATAAAACCAGTGTTTCATAGATATTTCCAGAAACTTTTTGATGATCAGGATCATACAAATTTGCATAAAAACATAAAGAAATATTTTGAAGAAACAACAATACCACAAATCAATGACGATCAGAGGTTAGAATTAAACAAGCCAATTACAAGAATGGAAATTCTAAATGCAATTCAGAAACTTAAGGTAAGTAAAGCTCCAGGCCCAGATGGTTTTACAACACAATATTATAAAATCTTTCAGGATCAACTTGTAGGACCTTTGCAGAAAGTTTTGAATGAAACTGATTATGGCAATCACCTGGCTTCCTGGGGCGAGGCTCTGATCGGTTTGATTTCTAAAGAAGGAAAAGACCATCTGGACACTAAAAATTATAGACCAATTGCACTGTTGAATACTGATTATAAAATATTTGCTATGGTTCTAGCAGAAAGACTAAAGGAAACATTAAAGGAATGGGTGTACGAGGATCAGAGTGGCTTTCTCCCCGGAAGATCAATTAGAGATAATATGAGAATAATCTTAAATATAATAGAATACTATCGGAAACATAATGGGAAAAAACTAGGTACGATTTTTTTAGATGTGGAGAAAACATTCGACAACATTAATTGGAGATTTATAGGAGAGACTTTAAGAAATATATTTAGGAGAAAAATTTATCAACTGGACAAATGCAATTTATAAAAATGAATCAGTAAATATATTAATAAATGGAGAAAGAACACCTAAAATTGATATCAAAAAAGGGACAAGGCAGGGATGCTGTCTCCTTTAATATTCTTGATCATCATTGAGATACTGAATATACAAATAAGAAATGATATGAAAATAAAAGGAGTACATATTAAAAGCCAGATGTTCAAACTTAGGGCGTTTGCAGATGATTTGGTTATTTTGTTAGACAACCCAATTCAAAGTATAAATCGGTTAAAAAAGGTATTGTATGAATATGGACAGGTGTCAGGAATTAAGGTGAATTCGGAGAAAACAGCTATAATAACTAAGAATACGACCAGTGAAGAGGAAAAAGAATTGGAAACAAAATCTCAATATAAAGTATCAAAACAAACAAAATACTTGGGAATAAATTTAGCTAAAAATAATACAGATCTATATGTTAACAACTATAAAAAAGTTTGGCAGACGGTTAAGGAGGATTTGGCAAGATGGACGAGACTTGACATATCATTAATGGGAAGAACTGCAGTAATAAAAAAGAATATTTTGCCTCGAATGATTTAGAATCATAGAATCATAGAAATGTAGAGTTGGAAGAGACCACACGGGCCATCCAGTCCAATCCCCTGCCATGCAGGAATATCCTCAAAGCACTCCCGACAGATGGCCATCCAGCCTCTGCTTAAAAACCTCCAAAGAAGGAGACTCCACCACACTCCGAGGCAGCATATTCCACTGCCGGACAGCCCTGACTGTCAGGAACTTCTTCCTGAGGTTCAGGTGGAATCTCCTTTCCTGCAGCTTGAATCCATTGCTCCTCGTCCTGGTCTCTGGAACAGCAGAAAACAAGCCTGCTCCCTCCTCTACATGGCATCCCTTCAAATATTTAAACATAGCTATCATGTCCCCTCTTAACCTTCCCTTCTGCAGACTAAACATACCTAGCTCTCTAAGTCTGTCCTCATAGGGCATGGCTTCCAGGCCCTTCACCATTTTGGTCGCCCTCCTCTGGACCTGCTCCAGCTTGACCATGCCCTTCTTGAATTGGGGTGCCCAGAACTGGACACAGTATTCAAGATGAGGTCTAACCAAAGCAGAGTAGAGTGGTACCAGTACCTCCCTCGATCTAGACACCATACTCCTATTGATGCAACCGAGAATTGCATTGGCTTTCTTGTCTGCCGCATCACACTGCTGACTCATGTTCAGCTTGTGGTCTATTAAGACTCCTAGATCCCTTTCACACGTACTGCCATCCAGCCACGTGTCCCCCATCCTATATTTCTGTATTCCATTTTTTCTACCTAAGTGTAGGACCTTACACTTCTCCCTGTTGAATTTCATTTTGTTAGCCTTGGCCCAGCTCTCCATTCTGTCCAGGTCATTTTGAATTTTGATCCTGTCCTCTGGGGTATTAGCAACCCCTCCCAATTTGGTATTATCTGCAAATTTGGTGAGCACGCCCTCTATTTCTTCATCCAAGTCGTTGATGAAGATATTGAACAGCACTGGGCCCAGGACAGAACCCTGTGGCACCCTGCCAATCACTTCTCTCCAGGATGAAAAGCAGCCATTGGTGAGCACCCTTTGGGAACGGTCAGTCAACCAGTTACAGATCCACCTGACAGTAGCCCTGTCCAACCCACATTTTACTAGCTTCTTTGCAAGAATGTCATGGGGAACTTTGTCAAAGGCCTTACTGAAATCAAGATATGCTACGTCCACAGCATTCCCTTCATCTGTCAAGCTAGTAACTCTATCATAAAAAGAGATAAGATTAGTCTGGCATGACTTATTTTTGAGAAATCCATGTTGACTTCTCATGATTACCGCATTGCTTTCTAAGTGATTAGAAACTGACTGCTTAATGATCTGCTCCAGGATCTTTCCGGGTACTGACGTCAGGCTGACTGGGCGATAATTATTTGGGTCCTCTTTTTTTCCCTTCTTGAAGATGGGGGCAACATTTGCCCTCCTACAGTCTGCTGGAACTTCTCCTGTTCTCCAAGATTTCCCAAAGATTATAGCAAGCGGTTCCGAAATGACCTCTACCAGTTCTTTTAATATCCTAGGATGCAATTCATCTGGCCCTGGAGACTTGAATTCATCCGGTGTGGCCAGGTATTCCTGTACCACCTCTCTACCTATTATGTGCTGCATTTCCCCCTCTTCCTCCCCTGCTCCCCAACCGCCAGGTTGAGCGCTTGTATCCTTCTGGGAAAAAACTGAGGCAAAGAAGGTGTTAAGTAGTTCTGCCTTTTCTCTTCCTCCGTTAGTAATTCGACATCTTCTTTGCGCAGTCACCCTATCGCCTCCTTCTTTTTCCTTTTGCTGCAGACATATTTAAAAAAGCCCTTTTTATTGTTTTTAATGTCTCTGGCCAGCCTAAGTTCGTTCTGTACTTTAAATTTCAGACCTTCTCCCTACATCTCCTGGCTACTTGCTTAAATTCTTCTTTGGTGGTTTCCCCCTTCTTCCATTTCCTGTACATGTTTCTCTTAACACTTAGCTCAGCTGAGAGTTCTTTAGTCAACCATTCTGGTTTCTTCAGATGCCTTCCATTTTTCCTCCTTATTGGCACAGTTTTAGACTGTGCCTTCAGTATCTCCCTTTTAAGGAACTCCCATGCCTCCTGAACTCCTTTCCCTTTCACTATTCTTGACCACGGAATTTCAGCCAGCAGCTCCTTAAGTTTACAGAAGTCCGCTTTTTTTAAAATCTAAGATGAGTGTCTGACTACACTTATCTTCTCCTTCCCACTGAATGCCAAATTCCAATAGAGCATGGTCACTTCCCCCTAAAGATCCAACCACTTCTACCTCATTAACAAGGTCATCCCTATTGGTCAGGATCAGATCTAGAATATTTGATCCCCTTGTGGCCTCTTCCACCTTCTGGACCATGAAATTGTCTGCAAGACAAGCAAGAAACTTGCTGGACCTTGCTGTCTTGGCAGAGTTTGACTGCCAACATATATCCGGGTAATTGAAATCTCCCATTATTACTGTATCTCTCCTTTTTGAATGCGCGGTCATTTGGTTGAGGAAGGCGTCATTAAGGTCCTCAGTCTGGGCTGGAGGTCTGTAGGAAACCCCCACCAGAATATCCCTATTGTTTCTTGCTCCCTTAATTCTTACCCAGATGCTCTCGACCTGGCTTTCTGGGTTTAAGTCACGGATCTCTTCACAGGTGAAAACATCCTTGACATACAAGGCTACTCCTCCTCCTTTCTTGTTTGGTCTATTTCTACAAAATAGGCTATATCCCTCTATTCCTACATTCCAATCCTGAGACTCATCCCACCAGGTCTCAGTGATGCCTATCAAATCGTATTTATTTTGTTGTACTAGGAGTTCAAGTTCATCCTGCTTGTTTCCCATACTCTGCACATTAGTGTAGAGACACTTAAATCCCCGGGCCCTTCCTGCAAGTCCTGTACTATAGTTTCTACTCCTCCCACCATTGGACGCTTGTACTACTTGGCCAATATCATTTGGGCCTTTTCCCTCTGAACTCACCGAGTCCTTGCCCTGAATAATATTGTCTCCCTCCCCAGCGGAACTTAGTTTAAAGACTAAGTTTATTTATTTATTCCAAAACCTACCCATAATAGTTAATGATGCACCCTTTAATCAATGGAGGAAAGCGATTATCTATGCTGGGAAGAATGTGTGTTATAAAAATGAATGTACTACCAAAGATGAATTATCTTTTTCAAAATATTCCTATAATCACAAATGCTAAGCCTTTTATACAATGGAAAAGAGACATAACTAACTTCATATGGCAAGGCAAAAAACCAAGAATAAAATGGAAAGTTTTGACTGACATACCAAGAAGAGGAGGCTTCGGATTACCGGACTTACAAGTATACTTTAAGGCTGCGGCATTCACTTGGATAAAGGACTGGATGGATTTACAAAATATGAGAATGCTGGCTTTAGAGGGAGCAGATTTAAGGATGGGGTGGCACGCCTACATGTTCTATGGAAAAGCGACAATTGATAAAGATTTTATGCATCATTTTGTAAGGAAATCATTATATAAAATATTGAATGATTATAAGAATAAGAACATTAGGCAGTTACCCACTTGGGTCTCCCCTCAAGAAGCCTTTTTTGGAAGATGGTCAGATATAGAAAAATGGTTGCGATATGAAGATATATTGGAGAAAACAAATATGAACACAAATACAAATGTTTTTAAGATGAAATCAAGAAAGAAATTGGAAATTGAAGGTATAAAGTTAAGCTGGTTTCCCTACAAACAACTATCAGAAAGATTTCAGATGGACATGAAAACTCAAGGAATAGAACAGAAAGAACAAGAGAATCTGTTGAAGCTTTTACGAGAAAATCCACCTCATTTACTTTCACATTTATATCAAGAGATATTACAACAACAGTGTGTGGAGGAGACAATTAAAATAGCAATGATACAATGGACACAGAACATTGGACATCCAATTCAGTTGGAATGGTGGGAACAAAGTTGGCAACGAACAAAGAGGTTCACCGTAGCTCAGAACCTTAAAGAAAACTGCTAAAAGTTATTTCATAGATGGTACATGACACCCGAAACATTAAAGATAATTTATAAGATGGGTACAGGTCAATGTTGGAAGTTTCAAAAGACGGCAGGCACGCTATTTCATATGTGGTGGACATGTTCTAAAGCAAAAATGTATTGGAATGAAATTCATAAGATAATATGTGGTGTATTGCAGGTTCAAATTGATAAGACTCCTGAAATGCACTTGTTAAGTATGACACATATGTTAGAGGGAACTGTGGTAAAGAAATATTGGAGAATAATACTGTATATGGTTTCGACTGCCCGTATTGAATTTGCAAGGCTTTGGAAAAGTGATATAATACCAACGACAGAACAATGGTGGGCAACCTTTATTGAAAATAGAAATGCAGATATTGTTTCACAGAGATTAAAAGGGAAATCGGATGATGATATCTATAAAGAATGGCAGAAGATTTCGGAAGCGAGAGGGGTCTTGACAGGGAATAATACATAATTCATGGTATTAAAGGTTCTTACAAGATAAAATTCAGAGAAATATCATGGAAGAAGTAAAGTTGTGTAGAAAAACAGGAACTAACGAATTAAGTAGATAATACTAACAATTTGTTGTGATGCATTGATAACAGTTCAATGGAATGATAAAGATTGTAATCCAGAGAGGAAGGAAGATGGTTGTAATACGACAATTAAGAATACGATGATAATTGTTTGTTTTGTATATTGGAACTTTAATAAAATTTAATGATAAATAATAATAAAATTACATAAAAAAATCAATGGAGGAAAGATCTTTCTAAATTTATTTGGAAGGCTAAAAAACCTCGAATAAAATGGAATAATCTGAAAGATATTAAGGAAAGAGGAGGACTAGGAATACCAGATTTAAAGTTATATTACTATGCTTGTTGTATTGAATGGTTGACTACTTGGATTAATGAAAGCTTTTTAACTCTAGAAGGGGTAGATCTACCTTTCAGAGGGCATTCATACCTATGATATGAGAAAGCAAAAATAAATAGAGAGTTGAATAACCATTTTATCAGAAAGTCCTTACTGAGAATTTGGTCAATGTATAAAAGAAAATTCTATACAAAATTACCATTATGGTTTTCTCCACATGAAGTTTTTTACAGGCGAGAGAAACCGCAATTAAATAAATGGGTTACATATAAGGATATAGTGGAATGTCAAGGAGATAAAATTGTATTAGAAAGTAAAGAAGAACTAATTAAAAGCAGACTCTCCACCCATTGGCTATTACAGAGACAACTTGTAGAGAAATTTAAGATAGACCGAAGAACAATAGGAATAGAAATTAAGGAGAATGATATCGATAAACTGTTAAAACCAGGAACAGAACACCTGATTTCGAAGTCATATAAAATTTTATTGAATTTAGAATTAGAAAAAGAAACTATAAAGGAGAACATGGTAAAATGGGCGGAGGGTATTGGACGCTCAGTACAATTAGAAAGCTGGGAAAGTTCCTGGAAAGTAATATCTAGATTATTGAGAAGTGTGTCCTTAAAGGAGAATTACTATAAAAATTTTTATAGGTGGTACTACACCCTGGTCCAGATAGCAAAAATGACTAAAACTAATAAAAATAAATGTTGGAAATGCAATCTAAAAGGAACCTTTTACCATCTGCAGTGGCCATGCAAAAAGGCAAAAAAGTTTTGGATGCAAATTCATAGTAATATAACAATAATTTTGCAGATAGAGTTTCCGATGCACCCAGAAATATATTTGTTGAACATATACGAAGGAATAAAATTGTTCAAAAAATCTCAACGTAAGTTATTAACCCATATGGTAATAGCAGTTAGAATGGTCTACGCGAGTAAATAGAAACAAGAGGAAACACCAGAAGTTGAAGAATGGTTAATTAAACTATATGATCTAATAGAAATGGATAAATTAACAACAATACTATCTAAAAATTCAATGGAACAATTTAATGAAGACTGGGAACTAATTTTACCAATATTTATAGCTAAATGGGGGAATTTAGATACAAAAGGAATGAAAGAATAAGGGATGTTCAAATTAAAAACTCCAAGGAGATGGGGTGGTAAGGTATGATGATAAAAACTGGATGGAACAGAAAGAACAAACTATCAAAGTAGGTGAAAGGAGATATCATAAATAACAAGGGTTTTGTGTTATAGGAAAATAATTATGAAGAAGAAGGTAACAAAAGATATATAATATAGAGAGAGTGACCACTTACGGAAAGCAAAAACATAAAGGAAAAATTAGTTGATCTTGGGTTAAATGGGAAATATGGTGAAACAAAATCAAGAAAATTATAAGCAGGTAGAGCCTTATTGGAAGAAATATATTTTGACAAGGAATTGTTGGGAATTATTAACTAGGGAATAACCAATGTGTACAGGAAATGAGAATAAGGGAAGAGTTCTTAAGAAGGTATAAATATGTAACTATGTATTTGATAGTTTTTCTGTTTTTGTTTATGGAATGAATATGTTTGTTACCTACAGTAGTATATAGGTAATTTTGTTGTCATTGTTATTATATATTTGAATTAAAAAAATTGGAAAAAAAAAGAACTCTAATTGTCCATGTGTATCTCCCATACACACTTTTACTGGCTGAGTACAGCTGCATATCGCCCCCCCTTCATGGGCACTCCACCCCTTTGGGTTAACTTTATTGCCTTGTTTAAAAGGCAATAAAGTTTTTGAGTGACTTGCAGGTGTAATACATTTTTATAGCACTCAGAGTCAATTAACTCCTTGTAACACTGCTTAATTCCAACTGCTCCGTGCAATTCTACAGGCAAATATACACGATGGAGCTTTGTATTACTCACATTGGGAGGATGGCTCTGGTCCCAATCATCACCAGAGGACTCCGAAGTGGTCTGCTCCACTTCACAGGTCTGGATGAAACTTTCCGCTCCTGATCGTTGGGCCTGAGTTTTGGTTGCCTCACTCTTGCAGTGAGGGGTCCTTTTTTGTGGTATGGTTTGCTTCTTGTCCTCTGCATTTGACTCTTTTCTGGCAGACAGAAGCAATGTGGCCTATCTTGCCACATTTGAAACAGGATCTCTCCCTCATTCGGCACCTCCTTCTTACCATTGGAGGTTCTCTTGTCGAGAGCGCCTGCTTGGAGCTTCCTAATTAGCTGTGCACTTTCTAGGAGCCTTTCAACTTCAACTTTGTCCGCAGCAAAAAGAAAAACAAGGAAATGATAGGGTTGGTGCACGGGGAAGATGGCCAATTACTAACAGAGGGAAGAGAGAAGACATAACTACTAAACACCTTCTTTGCCTCAGTTTTCTCCCAAAAGGATAGACGTAGTCAACCTGGGGAGTGGGGAGCAGGTGAGGAAGGGGGCGGGGAATGCAACACAGAATAGGCAGAGAAGTAGTACAAGAATACCTTGCTAAACTAGATGAATTCAAGTCTCCAGAGCCAGATGAATTACATCCAAGGATATTAAAAGAACTGGCAGAAGTCATTTCTGAACCACTCACAATAATCTTTGAGAGCTCTTGGAGTACAGAAGTCCCAGCAGACTGGAGGAGAGCAAATGTCGTCCTCATCTTCAAGAAGGGGAAAAAAAGAGGACCCAAATAATTATTGCCCGGTCAGCCTGACATCAATACCAGAAAAGATCCTAGAGTAGATCATTAAACAGTCGGTCTGTAATTACTTAGAAAGCAATGCTGTGGATTTCTGAGAAACAAGGATTTCTCAGAAATAAGTCATGCCAGACTAATCTTATCTCTTTTAACAATTGCATTACGAGCTTGATAGATAAAGGGAATGCTGTGGACGTAGCATATCTTGACTTCGGTAAGGCCTTTGACAAAGTTCTCCATGACATTCTTGCTAAGAAGCTTATAAAATGTGAGTTGGACGGGGCTACTTTTAGGTGGATTTGTAATTGGTTGATAGACCAAACCTAAAGGGTGCTCACCAATGGGTCCTCTTCATCCTGAAGAGAAGTGACTAGTGGGATGCCACAGGTTCTGTCCTGGGCCCAGTGCTATTTAACATCTTAATGACTTGGATGAAGGAGTGGAGGGCATACTGATCAAATTTGCAGATGACACCAAGTTGGGAGGGGTTGCTAATACGCCAGAGGACAGGATCAAAATTCAAAATGACTTTGATAGATTGGAGAGCTGGGCCAAAGCTAACAAAATGAATTTCAACAGAGAGAAATGTAAAGTCCTGCACTTAGGCAGAAAAAATGGAATGCCCAAGTATAGGACGGAGGACATGTGACTGGATAATAGTACGTGTGAAAGGAATCTAAGAGTCTTGGTAGATCGCAGGCCGAACATGATTCAACAGTGTGATGCGGCAATCAAGAAAGCCAACGCAATTTTTGGTTGCATCAATAGGAGTATGGTGTCTAGATCAAGGGAGGTAATGGTGCAACTCTATTCTGCTTTGGTTAGACCTCGTTTGAAATACTGTGTCCAGTTTTGGGCACCTCAATTCAAGAAGGATATCGACAAGCTGGAACATGTCCAGAGGAGGGTGACCGAAATGGTGAAGGGTCTGGAAGCCATGCCCTATGGGGAGCTGCTTGGGGACCTGGGTATGTTTAGTCTGCAGAAGAGAATGTTAAGAGAGGACATGATAGCCATGTTTAAGTATTTGAAGGGATGTCACGTGGAGGAAGAAGCGGGCTTGTTTTCCAGTGCTGCAGAGACTAGGACAAGGAGGAATGTATTCAAGCTACAGAAAAGGAAATTTCACTTGAACCTCAGGAGGAACTACCTGACGGTCAGAGCTGTCCGGCAGTGGGATATGCTGCTTCAGAGTGTGGTGGAGTCTCTTTCTTTTTAAGCAGAGGCCGGACAGCCATCTGTTAGGAATGCTTTGATGTGTGTTCCTGCATAGCAGAGGTTTGGACTGGATGGCCCCTGTGATGTCTTCCAATTCTGTGATTCTTTGATTCTAAGCTAAACACATCCAGCCATAGAGAGAGGCCAGTTGGCCCTGCGCATAACAACTATCGAGGATATTCAGATTCAAACCTTCCTTGAAAAAATTCTTCCTATGTAGGTTCCTCCCATTCAGGGACCTTAGCTGCCTGCCTTCTGAATTCGCAGGTGTATTCAGCCACCATTCTCCTTTCTTGACATAGTTTTCTCAGGAGATGACAGACCTGTTTGCGCAAGAATGGATCCTCAAATCAATCTTGAGGGCTGGTCATGAACATATTTAAGTCAGCGATTTCGGTGGCTCTAGTGTCAAAAAGAGAAGCCACCCATTCTGCTGCCTCTCCTTGGAGGTACTGGCTAATGTAACTTACTCTCACTACGTTGTCTGCTACGTAGTCAGCCATGAAATTGGAGGCCACATTCAGGAAGTAGGTGATGGTCTTCCTTTCTCCTCTGTAGGTTACCTTCAGCTCCCTGAAAGGTTGTCAGGCAGGTGGAAGGGCAGGTACTTCATCTTGTGGCCCTGCTCCAGCTCCAGCTGCACCAGCATCTCCTTGTTGAAGGGGCCTGTCATAGTGAGGAGCGATGTTCCTCCTGTCTGCCAGGGAGGCATGTGGCAATTCCATCTCTTTTCAAACCCTTTCCACTTCATCTTCTTTGGCTAATAGTTGCTCCCATAGTGTGGCCTTGGTTACATTCCAATCTCATCTGGTGGCCTTGTGTCTCTGATATCTCCCAGCGTCCTCCCTCTCTCTCCAGGTCCAGGTTCAGCCCTTGTCTGCTGGAGTTGCTGGAAACTGAGTGGCACCAATCTTGGGGTGCACTGCTGAAGTGAGAGTCGAGCTAGTGGCTGCTTGGTCTGGGAACATAGCTGATCCCGCTTCTTTTTCTGCAGTGTAATCATCAGCTTCTTTGCTTTGACCGTCTCGAGACATCTCAAGGTGGTTCTAGTGAATTAGTTGTAAAGTGTACTCAGTCTGGTCACTCTATCAGGAATGGAATCCACTCACATAAAATATAGGGAAAATCTATATTTGAAGTTGGATACATGCAGTGACTTTAGTGACCAGACTGAAACAAGCAGAATGTGCAAGCAGTTAAAGCAGCATCACTCCAAACCTCCCCCACATGGTTCTCATGAGAGTGCATCCTTATCTATTGAAGCTGCATTCTGACTATATTCCTGAGCTCTGCACCAGACACTATTTATCTAACAGCTAACAAGTTATCACTACAGTTCCCATCATTATGTCTGGACAGACTGAGTACCCAACAGTACGGGTTTTGAGTTTTGCCCTTCAGACTCAACAGAGCTCCAAAGGTATACAGAAAATGCATGGCAGTAGTAACAGTGGCACTTTAGCAGCATGGCAGTGTCCTCTGTCCATACATATATGACTGGTTGATAGTCTCTCAGTCTTGAGATTGTCTGCTTTGAGACATTGACACAACGATCAACCTCCTGAACATATTCGGGCTAATAACTACCAAAAGTCCCACCTAGTCTCTTGTCAGAAGATCAAATTCATAGGGGCTATTCTCAACTCTCTCAGTCAGTCTGCCTTGCTTCCACCAGAGTGCTGGCAGTGACTTCTTGCTCTGGCCTTGAAGGTCCAGTGGGTAGGGTGTGTCAGAGCAAGAACTCTTCAGATACTCCTTGGTCTCATGGTGTCTACCACAGTGGTAAACTTCAAATGAGGCCTTTATAAGCCTGAGTCCTAAGGAACTTAGACCCCTGCTGATATCATCAGTCTCGATGATTCTCGATACCTGACCCAGTAGCTCAGTTCCCGGTCTGGTGGCAGTCCTGTCAGAATGTTCTGGCAGGTATGCTGTTTCTGCCTCCATCTCCATCATCCTCAATAATGAAGGATGCTTCCATGGATCTTTGGGGAGCCTAAATCAGTGGTCTTGTGGTAAGGGCTCAGTGGTCAACCACCAAGAAGGTTCTACACATCAACACCCTGGAATTCCTGTCAGTGACAAAAAGCCTTCAAGGATTGGCTCCGAGGCAGGACATTGCAAGTGCAGACAGACAACATCACTGTCATATACTACCTCAACAAGCAAAGGGGCACTTGGTCCTCCACCTTTCTTTATCTGACTCCAATTTTGGGACTGTTGCATACTGAGAAAGATCTTGCCCATTGTGGTTCACCCTCCGGGCGACCAGAACACCTTGGAAGGCAGTGAGTCACACTCCTCTAGCGTGTCATGAATGGAAACTACACACAGGTGTCCTAAACAAAACCTTCTCAATGCGGCAAACTCCATCGATAGACCTTTTATTTATTTATTTATTTTTCTAAATTTGATTTAATGGATCCCAAAATGGGATCCATTGCAGCTCACAGTATGAGTTTAAACCAAATACAACTAATTTTTTTGTGTATTTACTTACACATATAGGTACTTCATATTTATCAAGGTGGAAATCGTGTGGGCCTGCAGATGATGTGAGACAGCAACTAACCATGCTGGCTAGTGGTGGAGGGAATTTCAGTGCAGCATTTCGGGGGCACATTATTCTCATCACAATATGCATAGGCAAGCTTTCCATGTTTCTATGGCGTAATTGATTCTCCCCGTGCTCACTGCATATATATCAGTGCCACTTCTGCCCTTCCAGTTTTTCACACATACACACACACACCCTTTGATTATGATACAATTTGCTCCAATTGCTTCTTGACTTTGAACTGTAGTCTACATATGTTTTGTACAGGAAAAAAATTCTATTGTGTGGAGAAAATTGGCTAACAACTGCAGTAGAGGAGGAAAGGTCACTTCCCTTGAAGCTTCTTCAAAGATGGCTAATTGAGTCATGTTTCTATTGCCTTTGATTTTCTGTAGGATTTTGTACTGTGACTGTAGCTGTATTTTCTAAACTCAAAAATAGCAGAAAATCTAGTTTAGGATGTGCAAACTTCAGCCCTTCTCCACAGTACTGATTTCAATAAATGAATGAATAACAGCTTTTGCCACTCCTGAAGGCCCCTGGGAACAGTAGTTTTGGGATTTATGAAGTTAGGTCTTGCAAGCCAGAAACCTCTGAAGATGCCAAAATCAAATTGGAAAATGACTGCCACTGCCACTTTTGATTGGCTGATTTTTTAATTTCATTTGTCTGTTATTTTATTTTTTTTATTTATTGTTGCTATTGTTGTTATTTTGGCTGGTTTCAGGCCTGGTGCAGTTTGTAGATAGTGCTGAGAACAAAAATTTGGTTTCTAACACTATGAAAGCTGCATACTCCAGTCTAGGTACTGTTTGCCCTGTCTTGAAGAGTTTTCTGTAAGAGATGCACAATAAGATCCATGGCTGCTCACAATACAAGTTTAAACAAATTATGACTTCCCCCCCCTTATATATAAATGACTACTTCATATGTATCAAAGTTGAAATTATGTGGCCCTGCAGATGATGTCAGACTGCAACTGACTGCTGGCTGGGGCTATTGGGAATTTCAATTCAACATTTAGATGGGCACATTGTCATTACCCATGATATACCTAGACAGACACTTTTTGATATCTAGGGCACAGTTTTTTCTTTCTTCTGATTCTGATTCTTCTGTGTGCTCATGTTGCTCTTATAAGTGGATATACAGAGAAGAGTGGGGAAGCATTATAACTGTATATACAAGGCAGTTGCCATGTAACATCATCCTGACCCCTTTGGCCAGACAGACATGGCTCAAGAATGACTCCATGGCTTTTGGACACTGATGATAATTTTTCTGTGGGCTGTCAGGTGTATTGAAAAGAGCATTGAGAAATCCTTTGTGAATATGTCACTGTCTGTATTTTGAAATATATTGTGAGCAGCAACTGCCTCATGCCACTTTGCCACTACTCTCCAACAGTTTCAAAGAGCCCTTCTTTGGTGTATCTGTCTGTTCTTATGGAATTGGCATTAATTTTATATTAATTTTATTAGCAGAATAAAATCAAGGTGGAAAAACATGTTTCCTCCCCCTTGTTGTGGAGATAGTAAAATTAATATTGTTCTTTGAAAAGGAAATGCTTTCAGAAGAAAACTTCAAACACAAAATGGATTTTCTATTTTTGCATAATATGTCTTAAATTTTCTTCTAAATCTTTCTGGGTCACCAAAGGAATACATGTATATTTTCCTGTTTTTATAAAGAAATGCCTTAATAACAGTATTTAACAGTTGCTAGGATAATAAATACACACATCCTTTTGAAAAGATGGAATTTTGCTAATAAGCCAATGCAAAAACTGCTGGGAAAACACTTTATATAAGACATTTTTGTTTATAATATTCTTTACTTGAACTATGGCAATTTGGTTGTAATATTTTAATAAAAGTCTTAAGTATAGTGGCTGTTTTTTCTGGTCCTGTAGATAAAGGACATAATAAATTCAACAAAATATGTGATCAGTGCTGTTTCAGATATTTTAGTACTATTTTGATATTCTTTTGTGGATGTGATAGTATCATTGATTTCAGGAATATACGTTTTCCCGTTAATATATGTTTGGTTTTTCAGCTCCTCTCAAAGGAATACCGAAGCAAGCTCCATTCAGGAATCCCACCGCTCCAAGTGTATTTAGCCCTGCTGGAAATAGAACTCCAGTTCCTCCCTCAAGAACCCCTCTGCGCAAAGAGAGAGGAGTAAAGGTATATACACTTTTTAAAAAGCATGTTTTACTCTTTCATTGTCCCCCAAGATGAGAATTTAACTCTCTCCACAGGTCTGTGTGTATATGTGTATGTATTAAGCTCTATATATTTGGGCAGATCATTCATGTGTCTTAATTTGGTCGCTGTTCTTTGGCACTGATTGTAAATGGAAGCTTTAAAGCACCACTTGATTGAACCACTTCTTCAATGGCAAGAGACTGGTTATGTGTCCCTATTATTATTATACTTTATTAATAAAATAAATTCAGTAGAACAACCTTCCCCAGTCTGAAGCCTTCCTGATGTCTTAGATTGGAACTCTCAGCAGTTGGGAACGCTGCTGTGCATCTTTTTTTTTCTCGAAAGCAGGGGTGGGCAACTATGGAAAACAAGGGGGACTGCATTAGCCCCCAAAAGACCTTGGAGGGCTGCACCTGCTACTGCCCCCACCAAATGCCTCTAAGAAGTATGATGAAACAGGTGTGGTTTCCCACCCCTGACTCTTTAGATTGAGGATCCTGTCCATGTATCAGCTAATCAGGATTTTGTCTGGGGTCCCATTATCACCTTCTTTCTAGGCATCCGACTTGTGATGATGATGCAATCCAGACAGGCAGAGTTAACACCAACACCACAAGTATTAGAATCTCAATATATTTATATGGGAGAATGAGCAGGCTCTTTGGTAACCTTTTTAAGCTATTTGTTATAAGCAGTCATAGATATACAGGTGTGTATAAATTCCCCTTAGGAAGAAAGACAAACATTTCAATGTCTGGGTGCTTACTTTCATCACATGGTATGTAAGGCATCATATGTTTATTACATTATATTATATGGCAAGTAAGATGTTACAAACTCATAAGAACTGAACGGTTAATTCTGTTCATCTCTTTAACAGGCTTTTTAATACTGATCATATAGAAGAATGTTAATTATCTCAAACCAACTAGCTTATCAAGAATATAGTGATCTTCTGTTGAGGAGCTATACATCTCTAAACAGGCATCTGTGAACACATAGGCATCCAAGGGTTAATCTCCTTGGTTATCATTATTTATCTAGCAGCATCTGTTACACTGCTATAAATATCTATGACGGGCATCCATTACAGTCATAATGGGACATAAATCTGTTTTATTGTAGTCTAGATATTTCTCATACCAGTGGTATCATTCAGCATATCTGAGTAGTTCATCGTTTACCGGGAACAACATGGCTTGAAGGTTATGTTATAGCCCTCTCTTCACCTGGGGGAAACAGACAGAGTAGTCTTAATTGCTAGCCTTCACTTCACTCCTTTTTATTCTCTCTCGAGCTTCCACCCAGTTATCAGCTTTCCTATCAAAACAAAGGTGCTGACTCTGCCTCATTTAAGATATCCAGTCAAAATAAAGATCCTTAAATATGATGTCACTCTCAGTACAGTTGGAATGTTTGGCTGCCTGCCATCCTGATTACATTAGCCGTTACACCTGGTTTATTTTTGTATAACTTCAAATCATTTCTGACTTATGGTGACTTAAGGCAAACATTTCATTAAATTTTCTTGGTAAGATTGGTTCAGAGTGAAGTTGCTTTTGACTTCCTTTGAGGCTAAGAGAGTGTGATTTGCCCATAGCCACCCAGTGAGATTCTGTGGCTGAACAGGGATTCAAACCCTAGTCTCCAGAGTCATATTTCAGTGCTCAAATCACTACATCATCCTAGTTCAGTTGCTAGGAGGTTGTTATCAGTCATATCTGCTCACGTATTAATGTTGATAGAAGTGCAGGCATTCTCATCTTTTACATTGTTTACATTTGAGTAGGTGTTCTGGTCAGAGTTAGGGTGTTGCTAGGCTCTCAGTACGTACAAACATTCTAATACATCTAGCTTTCTTCATTCTTTCATTCTGTATGGTATACTTTACAGATTACACTCTTCATATCACAGGTATACTCCTAGGTCTCAAAGTGGGCAACCAAGTAAACCAACCTGTAACAAGAGGAACATTTTCACCATGTTTCAGATTTCAAAAAAGGCCTATT
The DNA here is from genome assembly GCA_030412105.1 of Cyclura pinguis. Classification (NCBI taxonomy): domain Eukaryota; kingdom Metazoa; phylum Chordata; class Lepidosauria; order Squamata; family Iguanidae; genus Cyclura; species Cyclura pinguis. The sequence continues at coordinate 136,091,327 of CM059601.1, forward strand.
CTCTGCCTAAATTTGCCCAGGGGTGTCTGCAAAATATAGCGGAAATGTACTCCATGCCCCCTTGTGGACATTTTGGAACATTTCAAGGCAAAAAACTTGCTGTTAGAAAATTATTTTTGACCTCAGGGTCTCCTCCACACCCCCTAAAATGCCAACCATTTGATTGGCATTCTGGAGTGAAAAATTAAGGTTGACCTCTAGGGGATTCTACAGGCCATAAAAATGGCTCTGAGGGCTAAGGAAAAGTTAAGAGAATATGAAGTTGGATTGCCCTGATGAGTCCGTTCTTCCTCTATTGACATCATATAAATACAATGCCTATAGAGTTTAACACCTTGTGTGACTTTTGGGCTTGCGCCATGTGCTCTTTAATTTTTACTCAAATGGTCCCAATTTTTCCATACTTGTTAAGTCATGGATCTCTTAACAGATATACACGTCCTTGGTATAAAACACTTTTCCTCCTCCTTTCTTATTTAGTCAATTTCTTCGGAATAGGTTATACTTTTCCATTACTGTGTACATTCCAATCATGGGACTCATCCCACCAGGTTTCAATGATGCCAATATTTGCCATCTGATGTTAAGAGCACAAGTTTATGTTCTTTATTTCCCATGTTCTTCGTAGTCTCTGTGATCCGCACAAATGGGATATCTGCATCCTGTGCAGTAGCCCCTTCGAAACCTTCCAGAGCTATAGGCCTAGTATTTTGGTGGGAACCCTGTCCACTCCTCGGAAGGTATATAAGGCCCCTTCCCACCATCATCCCCAGTTCCTTTTCTTCTGCCGCATGAGCTGTGCCTCTAGGACCCTTCTATTGAACAACATTTTTGCTTTCCTTTTCCATTTCTCATTGACCTCTGATTTTTCAACTTGGCTTTATCTACCATTTTATGGCATTGACAGCCTTCTTTAAATGCTGTCATTCTTTCAGTGCCAAAATCCCTGAGTGTGATGGGCACTCGAAGTGTTTAACTTGCTTAGGGGCGACTCATTACGTCTTCATCTGTAAGCACTGCCAGGCCTTTACACTCCAGAACTGGCACAACAGAGAGGCCAGACTTTGATCGATCTTCTTCTGGGAGAAAGCCCTCCCACCTTTGAGCCCATGTCTCCTGAGTGCTTGTTGGCTTCAGTTTCCAGGCCCTTGGCCAGACAAGCCTCTGTTATGGAGACAACATCAAAGTGGACATCTCACTGACCATCTTCAAAGGAAGTCAGTAGCAAGCGACCCCCTCAACACCTACCTCAAGCAGGGATCAACCACCCTCAATGCAAAGACAAATGGCTGCTTCAACTCCTTTGTCGACATTGGCCTTGAGAGCCTGTACGCCGCGACTGGTACTGGATACACCTGGCCACTTCCTCAAAAAGGAGCTATATCCAAGAGGGGGAAGAAATCCAAAGAACCCCCAGTCACTTCTGAGCTGTTGGTTCATCTTCAACCACTGTCCATAGTGATAGTCTCACAAGCTTCTTCCACCTCCTCCTCATCACCACAGGCCCCAACAGCAGCTGCCTCTTCAGGCTTCTTCCCTATTGCTGGGCCCTCCCTGGTCTCCATCGCCATCTGCATCAATGGGAGTTTCAATGGTGAAATTCTTGGGGACATACCCACTGGCAGCCATCCCTGTGACAGACTGAGCAGCACCCTGACTCTAGCTCAGAACACTCCATCAAGATGATTATTATCGGGGGAACCTCTCAAGAAAGTCGCCTACCTCCTCCACCTTGCTGTCAGCGTGATCCAGCACTCTCTTCTCCATCTCAGTGTCAAAAGTCACATTCTTGATCTCAACGTCAGAGATCACACTCCCACTCTCATTCAGAGTCCTCCCACAGACACCGATAGACGTATAGATGCCGATACTCCAGATCTAGCTTCAGGAAATGCTTTTGCTTCCATAGGTGCAGAACTCATGTGCATTATTCCTCATCTGGCTTGGAATATGATTATTCATCCGAGAAGTACTGTATTCCTAATTGATGTTCTAGGTGAAACAAACGTATCTGTGAGGAAGTCTCTGTCCCTTGACGCTGACACCATTCTTTGACTTTGAGGTGGTTGGACTCTCATTCCCCCCCTCTACCTCCCAAGAAATGATGTGCTGGAGCAACTGACTCTACTGAGCTACTGATCTCCTACTTCTGCCCAGGCTTCAGAGACCAAGACTCAGGCCTCCCGAGGATCTGCTCCTCAGCAGTTTACCAGAAGGGACACTTCTGAAGTGCCCTCTCAACATTCTTTATCAGCCCTGCCGTCCCCTGCTTCAACCAGTAATGGCTTGACAAACAGCCTCTATGAGAAGCCAGTGTCTCCAATCTCATGCTTCACATGGCAAAATCTATCAGCCTCAGGACTGAATACCATAGGGAGTCTTTTGAGGACCTCATATATCACCAATCTCAAGAACAGACGCCTACACCTGTTTCAATCCACTCCTCCCTTACTTGCTCCACATATTCAAAAACTCCTGGTCTGCCCTGGCTTCAGTCTCAGCTATTGCTAAGACGCTTGACTCTTGTATAGGATCATCGACTCTGGTGAGGAGTGGTTTCAACAACACTCTAAACCTAACTCCATCATAGTTGATGTGGCAACAGTTGAAGACATCTCAAGCCCTTCACTCTACTCCCTTCTACAGAGAAGGGAAGAAACGTGATATCCTGGGCTGTAAGAGTTACTCTAATGTTGCCCTTCTCTTCAAGATCACCAACTATAGTGCCTGCATGGCAGCCTACAGTTAGTGCCTTTGGGACAAAAAGTGTTCATCAACAGACTTCCTGACAACGAAAGGAGGGTGGCTTTTGTTTTCCTCGTAGAAGTCCAATGTCTGATGACTCAACAGATCACTACAGCCCATCACATCACAGACTGCACCTCTAAAGTGTTTGTTTCCATTGTGTCACTCCGCTGACACTTGTGGTTAAAGTCCTCTGGTCTCTCGCAATCATCGAGATCCATGATTGAGGATCTCCCCTTTGACAGTGCCAGTCTCTTCAACATTTCCACCAACAGCCACCTCAAATACGCTCACAAGATGAGATCTACCATGAAGAAATATGGTATATAGCCTCAGTCCCAAGGCTATCAGCACTGCTACCATTGATACTGCCCAGTCCTAAAGAGGATATACAGCTTGACAAATTCACACCACGCACCCTCTTCTTTGTTGCAGCAGACATCAACAAGACTACCCGTGTCCCCACAGAAGACACAGTACAAGAAAAAGTTTGAATCTGCTAAGCATCTAGCTTGGCTTTTTCAAGGACTACTGCATAACTGTCAACACCGCCTCCACTGCTTCCTCAGATTCGTTGCCTGTCTCCGGTGTCCATGCCGAGCCAGACACTGACACATTGCACTCTTCTCTTACCGCTACCACCAACCATCCGGGATCCGTTCTTCAGGAGCAAACTCAGAAGTCACTTCCATGCTTGGGCGTCAATCACCAACAACTCTTGGGTACTTGACATCATTGCCAGAGGCTATGAGATAGAGTTTCACAGACTGCCACCAGTAGGGTGAATATGCATCACCCAACCATCTCCTCCTCTCAGTGAAGAAATAAATGCCCTTCTCTGCAAAGAAGCCATAGAACCCATTCCTTTCTCTGCTTTAAGGAACTCCTTCTCTTCCCAGAACTTTCTCATGTCAGAGAAAGGAGGTAGCATTTGCCCCATCCTCGATCTCAGGGGAATAAATTACTATATCAAGCCCAAGCATTTCTGGAGGGTCACTCTCTGTCCTCGTGCTTGTTCAGAAAGGGGACTGATTCACAACTCTCAATCTCAAAGATGCCTACTTCCACATTGCGATCCACCCAGACCACAAACAGTTCCTGAGCTTCTTTATCAACATGCGGGCGTACAGGTTCCAAGTCCTCCCTTTTGGCCTGAGCATGGCACCGTGAGTGTTTTTAATGTGCATGGCAGTGGTGGCAGCAGCCCTTCGACTGCATGGAATCATCCTCTTTCCTTATATTGATGACTGGCTTGTCATAGCCGCATCTCCATCCCCACTTTGCAGGGACCTCAACGATACAATCAATCTCTTCATCAATCTCAGTCTCTCAGTCAGTTGCCAGAAATCACAACTAGTCCCTTCTTAAAAGATCCATTTCATCACAAGTCCTCGACTCTGTGCAACAGTTGGCCTCCCTTCCTCCCAAACGTGGCAGTTGTCTCTTCGCTGCGGTATCAACTCTTCAACAGCACCACTGTGCTAGGGTGAAGTCTGTACAGATCTTCCTAGGCCTCATGGTCTCGACGACACTAGTAACACCTTTCACTAAACTCCACATGAGACCTCTCCAAAGTTGATTCCTTGATGTCTTCAACTCCATTCAGCATTGACCAACTTGATGGCTCTCGATACCGCATCCCATTCTCTGATGGCTCTCCTGGTGGAGACAAGACCACAACATTTCCACCAGAATGCCCTTTCATCAGCCACCCCCATCAATCTCAGTAATGACAAATGTGTCTCCTGATGGATGGGGAGCCCACAGCTATACCCTCTCTGTCAGGGGGAAATGGTCCATGTTAACAAGTTCACTCTATATCAACACTTTGGGACTCTTTGCGGTCGTCAAGGCCTTCGCCACATTTGAAGACACTCTCAAAGGCATAGTTGTACAGGTACTCATGGACAGCACAACTGTCACATACTACATCAACAAAAAAGGTGGCACAAAATCACTGACCTTCCTCTGCTGAACACTTCATCTCTGGCACTGATGTCTACCTCAATACATCTATCCCATTGCTGTTCACCTCCCAGCTGACTAGGACACACTGAGCTGGATCCCTCTTGTGTGCCACAAATGGAAGCTTGATGACGAAGTCCTCAAAGACCTCTTCTTGAAATGACAGATACCGACCGTCAACATCTTTGTGTCTCCTTGGAACAACTAATGTCCGATCTACTGTTCCAGGTACGCAGGTCACAGAGGATCTCTCAGCAGCTCATTTCTTTTCAACTGGAATGGTCGAGTAGTCTACATCTCCCATCCTTTCACGCTAATAACCAGAGTTATCACGAAGATTCATCACAATTGTGCTTTGGCAATCCTGATCACTCCGTGGTGGCCTCAACAACCGTGGTTTGCTCTGCTACTCCTCTTCTTGAACCATCAGTATCTGAAGCTTCCACCCAAACTGGGCCTCTTGACAATGGACAAGGAACCATCCATCATCCCGACATCGCCAACATCAAGTTGACAGCTTGGAACTTATTCCAGTAGCCTCCTTACTAACATCGGTTTGGTGTGTCATAGGGGCAGCACACTAGTCCTTAACTGTGCATTCCTACTCTTACAAGTGGTCCAAATTCTTGCACTTCCTCTGGCATCAACACCTCAACGTTGATACTTTTGCTGCTACTAGAATTCCTCTCCAGCTTGTCTGACAAGGGACTTTTACTTTCTTCTGTTCAGTGCTACATGTCAGTGATCTCCTCCCACCATCAGTGCTGAGGACAGCCCTCTTGCTTCTTGCATCCTCTAGTCAGGAGTTGTCTCAAGGGATACAGACATCTGCATCTTCCAGTACTGCTTTCTACCCCAGGTTGGAATCGACTCCTCATTCTCTCCCAGTTGTCTAAACAACCCTTTGAACCCATGGCCACATGTGACTTGTGGCTTCTTTCTTGGAAGACAGCCTTTCTAGTCACCATTGCTGCCACCAGGAGGGCAGATGAACTCTGTGCTCTCCGTGTAGACTGACCTTACATTCACTTCCATAAGGAAAAGGCGGTCCTAAGGCCAGACATAATCTTCTCCTAAAGATTTTTTCTGTATTCCATCTTAACCAAGATATAATTCTGCCAACCCTCATGCCTGACCCTTCTTCAGACTTGGAACGCAGACTGCACTCCTTGGATGTTTGGCATGCCCTCGCTTTCTATGTGCAGTGCACTACTGACTATAGAAAATCTTTCTTCGCTACTTTTCAACCAAGAAAGGACTCCCTGTGTCATCTCAGAGACTAAGTGGGTAGATTCCACCATCAGACTGGCATACGAGCTAGCTGACCAACAGCCCCCAACTCAAGTGAGAAGCCACACCACCAGAGCTATGACCGCATCTGCAGCCTTTCTGAAGGGGGTTCTGCATGAGATCTATGGGGCTGCCACATGGTCTCAGCTACCACCTTTATTTCTCATTATAGGGTTGGTAACAGAGCTAATAATGATACTGTGTTTGGGAGGGCTGTGTTGTTTTCATCTATTCAGTAATGAAATGAATAAAGGTTCATGCATGAAAGGTGTTCAGTATCTTCATCAACAACTTGGATGAAGGAATAGAGGACATGCTGATCAGATTTGCAGATGACACCAAATTGGGAGGGGTTGCTAATACGCCAGAGGACAGGATCAAAATTCAAAATGATCTGGACAGATTGGAGAGCTAGGCCAAGGCTAACAAAATGAAATTCAACAGAGAGAAATGTAAGGTCCTACGCTTAGGTAGAAAAAATGGAATACAGAAATATAGGATGGGGGACACGTGGCTGGATAGCAGTACGTGTGAAAGAGATCTAGGAGTTTTAATAGACCACAAGCTGAACATGAGTCAGCAGTGTGATGCGGCAGCCAAGAAAGCCAATGCAATTCTCGGCTGCATCAATAGGAGTATGGTGTCTAGATCGAGGGGGGTACTGGTACCACTCTCCTCTGCTTTGGTTAGACCTCATCTTGAATACTGTATCCAGTTCTGGGCACCCCAATTCAAGAAGGACATGGTCAAGCTGGAGCAGGTCCAGAGGAGGGCGACCAAAATGGTGAAGGGCCTGGAAGCCATGCCCTATGAGGATAGACTTAGAGAGCTGGATATGTTTAGTCTGCAGAAGAGAAGGTTAAAAGGGGACATGATAGCCATGTTTAAATATTTGAAGGGATGCCATGTAGAGGAGGGAGTGAGCTTGTTTTCTGCCGCTCCAGAGACCAGGACAAGGAGCAATGGATTCAAGCTGCAGGAAAGGAGATTCCACCTGAACCTCAGGAAGAAGTTCCTGACAGTCAGGGCTGTCTGGCGGTGGAATATGCTGCCTCGGAGTGTGGTGGAGTCTCCTTCTTTGGAGGTTTTTAAGCAGAGGCTGGATGGCCATCTGTCAGGAGTGCTTTGAGGGTGTTCCTGCATGGCAGGGGGTTGGACTGGATGGCCCGTGTGATCTCTTCCAACTCTACATTTCTATGATTCTATGATTCTAAGTGACATATTTTGCTGAAGTAACACGTTCTGTTACAATAAAGTTGTCACCTTGCTGAAGAGTAACTCCTGGTGTGCTGTGTGAAATCCTGTTGCTATCATTTGTAATGGTCTTATATGGTGAGCATACATTGGCTTGCTTACTTGCGTGACACACCCGCCTTCTATATCAGTAGCTCACTAGTCTGCCTTTTGTGAAGTCACAGAGACCACAAAAGAAGAAAGACAGGTTGTTTATCTGCAACTGGAGTTCTTCAAGTGATCATCTGTGAACTCACAGAACCCCACCCAACCTCCCCTGTATGTGTCCTGCTATGTTCTATGCTCTGAGGCTGCTGCAGCAGCCACGGAACTGGGGACAATGGCAGAAAGGGGCCTTATCTAGCCTCAGGGGAGTGCTCAGGGTTCTCCATCAAAATGCAAGGCCTAGAGCTCTAGAAGGTTCCAAAGGGGCTACTGTGTAGATGCAGACATCCCATTTGTGTGAGTTCACAGGTGACCACTCGAAGAACTCCAATTACAGGTAAGTAACCTGTCCTGCTGCTGCTCAGGAGACTAGGACACAGAGCAATGACGTCAAACCTCAGGAAAAGAGATTCCATCTAAGCATTAAAAATAGTAAGACAAACTTCCTGAGTGTAAGAGCTGTTTGACAGTGGAATACACTGCATTGGAATGTGGTGGAATTTCTTTCTTGGAAATATAGCCTTTAAAGTATAGGCTGGATGGCCATTTGTCAGGGATGCTCTGATTGTGTGTTCCTGCATGGCAAGGGGTTGTACTTGATGGCTGTTGTGGTAATTTCCAACTCTGCGATTCTATGATTCTATAAATACATTAGAGTTAGTCTTGTCTCCCACTGGCAATATTCCTGACTTGGACCAGTGAATTGAGTACTCAGATATTTTACCAAATTATATATCAATTGCATCAAAACTTGAAGGGTCCTGGGTTGGGTTAATGGCAGATGCAATGTAGTGATGATTCACTACATTGCGATCCATGAAACATTCTGCTTGACAAGGGGCTCCTCCTCTCAAGCTGGTGGACTGTCCAATACACGGGGAGTCCAGAGGATCTCTGGATCAGCTGGATTGGGACCTGCAGGACGTCTGCTTGGGAATGGAGCAGTCGCAGCGGTGGTCCCAAAGCTGTGGAGGAAATTGCACTGTTCACTGTAGGCAGGGATGAGTATCCCCCTTATGAACATTACATTAACATCTATTTTAACCTCTTGCAAGAAGAAGTTTAATTTCTACTAGTTTAGTTGGGAAAAGAAGGGCAAAAGGCCCCTGATTTGCAACAGCTAAAATGTTTCCCTTATCTTAAATTGCTTTCCCATGAGATGGAGAATTTAAAAGAGACAGTACCATTTTTAGATTGCTGTGGAAAAGACCAGATATCAAGTCAAGTCAAGTTTATTGTATTTTAGCAGCCAACCATTACACAAAAATGAAAAAATAAAATAAGATAAAATGAGAAAGGATAATCCATCCAATTTACATGTAACACATAATCAACAGTAAATGAATCACTTTCCATACCCCTCCTTGTTCTTTATAGCACGTAATTGTAAAGTCCTAACAAGAAATTTAGATGTTCTGAAAGACACATATTTCACAGTATCAGATAGCAGAAAACAAACTTTCGCGAAGGAGGAATTTCCCTTAAAAGACTTCAATAAAGGAAAAATATACTTGCTCCTAAGATCATTATAAATAGGGCACTCGAGTAAAACATGAATTAAATCTTCTATTGAAACAGAGTTGCAAGCACATACTCTGTCCTTCATAGGAACATTATTGTATCTGCCCATCCGAATTGCCAGTGGGAGAACATTCAATCTAGCATGCAGAAAGGCTAACTTCATTTTATAGGTTGGAAGATCAACCAGATAATGAGGAAGGGGTGAATTCAGTGGAACGTAAGAAACAAAAAATGTATTAGATTGGCAGGACTTAATCTCTGTCATCTGGGATTGCATTGCTATATCCTTAAGTCTTTGGAGAATAAGTAATTTTGCTTTATCATACCCTTGAGTCAGAAAAAAAGGAACAGAAAACCCCAACTTCATGACAGCCAATTGCATTTTATGCATCCATGAATTTGGACCAGGCTCTTCAAAGGACATCAAAAGGAGCTGAGATACCCGCTTAAAAATAATTTTCAACCAAAAAAGGAGGGCTAATCTAAAAGCCTCTGTTTTAATTGGCATTATACCTAACTCTGCACGGAGCAATGCTAATTTTGTGGAAATGGGAACTGCCACAAGTCTGCGCAGAAATTTATTTTGTGCTCTTTCTAACATATCTAAATTGGCCAGAGCCCACAGCGGTGCTCCAAACAGCAGTTTAGGCAGGACTCTGAGCCTATAGAGTTCTAAAGTGGGTTGGATCATATTGCCCCCTTTTGTGCGATAGAATCTTAATAATCCATTTAATGTTCTTTCAGCTAACAGGGTACTTGATTGAACCTGTGAAGACCAATTACCAGTCCAGTGAAAGACCACACCAAGATATTTAAAGGAGGGGACTTGTTCCAATTTATTCCCATCAAGTAGCCAATTATAAATTTTTTTGGATTTGCCGAATACCATCACTTTTGTTTTTTGGTAGTTGATGGAAAGTTGTTCATTCTTACAATATAAACTAAACTGATTCAACAATCTACGCAGGCCTACTTGAGTATCGGAAATCAGGATAGCATCATCTGCATACAATAGGATCGAATATTTCCTATTTCCAATTTTAACTGGGAAAAATTGGTCACCTTTTAAGAACTCAACTACATTGTTTATAAACAAATTGAAAAGAAGGGGAGCAAGCAGGCACCCTTGTCTTACTCCTTTAGAGACAGGTATCGAGTCTGATAGGTGTGTATCATCAACTCTGACTTTCAAGGATGTGTTTGAATAAAGGGATATTATACATTTTAGAAGATTCTTATCAATACCCATAGTTTGTAATTTAACCCAAAGACGTTCCCGTGAAATAGAGTCAAAAGCAGCCTTCAAATCAATGAATGCTACAAAAATATGCTTTCCAATTCCTGCCAAGTATTTATCAATAACATATTTCAACATAAAACAAGTATCCAAAGTTGACCTGCCTGAACGGAAGCCAGCCTGTTCTGGAGCCAGCAATGCATGCTCTTCCACCCAATCCTCCAATGTGTCTAAAAGAGACCTGGCATAGATTTTCCCAGAAACATCCAAGAGACTAATGGGCCTATAATTTCCTGGATCATTTCTAGGACCTTTTTTGTAGATTGGAACTACAATAGCGGATGACCAGTTAGGTGGTGTAACTCCTACATTATTAATTAAAGAAAATAATGAAGCAAAAATTGGAGCCCACCAGTCTGAAAATGCAATATAAAAGTCTGATGGAAAACCGTCTTCACCAGGTGCTTTACCTTTCTTTTGTCTTAGTATTAATGACTTAGCCCTATCTATAGAAATATTTTCCCAGCTATGTTCCCATCTAGGTCCAGTATAGTCCGGGGGAATAATCTTAAGATGGTCTGGATCATTAAATAGCTTTCCAAAATAGCTTTCCCAGTTGTTTTTAGGAACAGTTCCTTCTAAAATTGGAGATAACCTTTTTTCAAGCTTTGCAATTGTATCCCAGAATTTCGAAGGATTCTTTTGCAGGAGTGCTAGGCTTAGTTCCTTTCACTGTTCCCTGTAATATATCCTTTTTTTCTCACTAATTAATCTTTTATATTTTTTACGAAGATCATAAAAATATGAGGGAATTTCAGTGGAGTTAGTGGATCGATATAATTTGATGGCTTTTCCCATTTGCCTTTTTAGATTCCTGCAATCTTTGTCAAACCAAGCATTATTGCTTTTGGTTTGGCAATTTTCTGAGTGGGATACCTTTTTTATAAAAAGGGGTCTGAGGGAATTTGTTAATTGTGTATACAGCTGGTTTGCAGACTCGACACTGGATGCTTGAATCAGATCTTTCCTTAATTTCATAAATTCCTCAGAGTAAAGTCTCTGTTGCAAATCTGATTGCAACAGGGAATTCCATTTGATCCTTTTATCAGAAGTTAATTGGGCTTGTTCAGAATTAAGGTGGTGAGCAGTATTTATAATAGTACTGTTAAACCACTGCAAAGAAAATCTAAGTGGCTGGTGATCACTACCAGCAACTGGATCAACTGTAAAAGAGAGAAACAAGGATCGATGCTCATGTGAAATTAACACATAGTCAACTGTATTTGCTCTAGAGTTATTTATAAAAGTAAACTCTCCCTTAGAATTATCAAGATGGGAACCATTTATTAAAGCTAGATTTAATTTTGTCAGTAAAGTAAAAAAAAAGCAGCGAAAATCATTAATCTTCTTATCTTTAGACTTTCGAATTTCCAAACCTTCCCACAACTCAATTAGGCCTCCTAAAGCCCTAGCAATATCTTGGTTAGATGAACCTATGCGTGCATTAAAGTCACCGACAAATTACCACTGGAGCTAAAGGGAATTCATACTCTAACTCGCATAGATATTCTTCTAAATTATACCAGTAATTTGGATCATAATATGGTGAGGTGCGGGGGGGAACATAGATGTTAACAAAAATATAAGAGTGGTGTACGTTTTTAATAAAAATGGCCATGGCGCATGAAGCTAATCCTTTAAGAGGAATAATTGAAACTGAAAGAGAAATGGATATCAATATAGCCAGGCCACCACTCGGTCTACCACCTTTAGAAGAAGAATGTGCGGTATTTGAGTAGGCCACGTATCCAGGAAGCCAAATATCATGCTTTAGCCAGGTTTCTTGGAACAGCAGGACCTGAAACTGCTTTATATAATCTAGAAAGTCACAATCCTCTAGTTTGTTCCTCCAGCCTGCTAAATTCCAGGACAAACAGGAAAGTCCAGATGTCGAATATATTGATTGTCATTGTTGTGTCAAAACCTGGATTTCATTGGTTTCCTCTGAAATTACCACTGACCCATTTATTTGTGAATAAGGGTTACAGTGTACTTGATGTATATCTGCAAATATAGTATCTTTGTTTTTAGTCTTCTTTTCATCTAATTTGTGAGACTCCAATTTCCTCATCTCTAACCAATTCGCTGTTGTTTGACGTGCTTGACTAGAGATGATACTTCTATTACTGGGGGAGGATTCAAACATTATCAAATCATTCTGTTCCATAGGAGCTGAAGCTAAATCCAATTCTTCCCTACTCATCACAGTTAGGCTTTCTCTTAAGACGCCCAATCTTGTTATAATCGCTTTTTTTTCAGTCAGGTTTAAAGATTTATAAGAGTCTATTAACTGCTCTTCTTCACTGACCCTAGAGATATTAAATGGGTCTTGTGGGCAGCCTTTCTCAAAAGAGTTTGTCAATACAGGGTGTTGCTGCATACAGTGGAATTCTTTATTTGGAGAGAGCAAGGGTGGAACTTTTAAACTACAATTTCCAAACTTAAAAGTTGATTTAGCCCCATGTTCTCCCCAAATCTTGGAGTTATTCACTACTGAATGGGATAATAAAGGTTTCCTCACTATATCCAGAAACACTCGGGTAGGTACCACACCCAACCTAGAAACAGAAACTTTCCTCTTCATAAAGAGGGAAGGTATTCTAGCTGACCTAAATACTAAGATAAATTTTTGCATTTGAGTAGGGGCATATAAAAAATTGATAGATGAAAGATCAACTGCCTTAATTGGTAAATGTAATATAGTACTGATATGCTTCCTAGCACAGCTCATTGTATTCCACCAAGGAATAGATTGTCTATAAAGGAATATACTTAAAGCAACCTGATTAACCTGAAGGGAGAGATTCATATCCTTTAGAAAGCTCTTAGCTACAGGGAGTGAAGGAAGCTGGCTTGTAGGAATGGTATTTGTAACTTTAATACCATCCTGCTTCTTAGTGGTCATTTTTGAAGGAAATGTATGACTTTCCCTTTTTATAGTGGAGGTGAGGCAGTCTAGTTTGTCTAAGATATTTCTTAATTCACCATAAATACTTTTTACAGTTACCGCCACCAGATTATATTGTTTTTCTAAAAGCATCCTATCATTAGAAGAAGAAATAATCTCCTGAAAGTCATCATGTCTACTCCCATCTACTAGGTTGCTTTTAATTATATTGTTTCTGCCTTGTAAATACTGGGGCTCTAAGCTTTCCTCTTCTAGAACATCAAACCTATTAGAGGTAGGAATTGCAAGTTTAAAAACATCTAATGGCTGCCTATCAGGTTTAAAAAACTCATCAATCTTGGGCTGCTTAAATTTAGGGGGAGAAGAATAAGTAGGACTTCACCGAACTCTCTTTCTGGAAGTCATATTAATTGGCTTTCCACTAGAAATTAAAAAAAAAAACTGAATTAAGTAAATAATACTTAATTAACTAAATAATTAGATAACTAAATAATTAAATAGCTAAACAGATATATATATATATACACACACACACACACACACACACACATATGACTATAAAAATAGAAACATATGATCAATATATATCTGAAAGTCTAAAAGACACAAAAAAAGAAATGGAGTCTAAAAAAATACTGTTTTCACAAAGAAGGCAGTGCAGTTCAATTTTACAATCCTGAAGCAAATAGGCTTGGTAGCATATACAACCCAGAGTGCACGTCTTGAACTCAGGTCTGCATCCAGACTGTTGTAGGCAGCAGCTGTTTGGGCTCTTCTTTCGTCTTTGTTCTCGGGCTTTATCAAAGTTTCATCAGACCTCCCCAAAGGTAATTCCTCATACTCAAAAGCAGGGGTTATCAGCGTTTATTATGGTCAACATTCACTGCTAATTCAGTCTCTTCTCTACCAAATGCTGAAGAACCCTCAAACAGAGGGATAATAAACAGTTCGCAGTTCACAGCTTGCTGCTCCACTTCATCAATCAGACCTTCATAGAATGGTAGATGGTAAATGGTAGAAGGTTCTATATCCTCCCTTCCTCCTCCTCTTTATCCAGCCAACAGGTCAGTGATACAACCTCAAGCCTCTGCTCACCACTTTAACATTTCAGCTGTGAGTTCCAAATTATAGGCAAATAAAGATGATAGAGACAATGCCAAAAATGTAAACAGCTATGGAGAAGGACTGTTGTATATAAGCTTCTTCAACTTAGGTAAATATACCATCAGCAGTCCACAATCCAGACGAAAACGGCCTTAAGGAATAATAGTGAATAGAAGTGCCTTCTCTGATGTAAACAACCCAGCTGTGATTTACCTGGGCTCTACTCTGCCAGCACTCAGCTAGCACTCAGCTGGCCTTCCAAAAGCTTCAAGTAGGTTAATTGTAAAATGATCACAGTTGCCCAGGCAAATAAAGTTTTAAAATCTTAGAATCTTATATAATTAAAGCCCTAAGTAATAAAATTTGAAGTTATTAAAACCTCAGAGCTTTACAGTTGAATGTTTAAAAATTCCAATATTAAAAAGTCAAAAAAGAGCAATAAAAAACAATAAAAAAAGCATCAGCTTGTCCACTAAAATCAGAGTTAAAAATCACCATTAAAAACTAAAAAACTACCTACAAGGGCAACAACTGCCAGAGAACCACTCTTCCCAAGCCAAGATGTGAGGGCGATCTGGCTGCGACATCTGTCACCCCATTGATCGCCAGATTCGGCTGATCTGGCTGGCTAGGCGGGTGTCCCCTTCCTCCCTCACCGCTCCATGTGCGTCCGTCCCAAAGCTGCGCGCTCGGTGGAAGAGGACGACCATCCCAGATAGAAGGAGTGTACCGTTCTTCGGTCAAGGGTATACGATAGCTGCGCTCCCCTGCTAGAACCTCCAAACAAGCTCAAAAGACCAGATAAATACTTCAGCTTTCTCCTTTTTCTGACCTTTTTTTTAAAAAAAAAAAATTAAAGGACACAGTAGGTTTCTATTTAACTTTTTTGAAAGAGGCTTTTACGTTATGTCTGTGTCTGTGGATTTTAATTAGGCCTTTAAGAAGACTGATTCCTTTTTTTCCTTGTCTCTTAATGATTTTGCCCAGTTAAGTGGAATTCTTTATTCAGATTTATAATTGATTTACAAGGATTATATATATATTTGAAAAAGACTGTGCTGTGCTGATTGGCACTGCGCCCTGAGAATGTTTGTGAAAGAATTATTGTTCTTATGTGTGTTTTGGAACAGAAGCTGCCTTGGAGAAATTAAAGTGGGGTCGGGAAGAACACGGTGAATAATCAGTGGTTATGCCAGAAACTGGCTGTATGGATCAGTTTTTTTTCTTTGTAAAATAATGATGGTTTGAACATCAAAATAGAGGATGCAGACTAGAAAGCACTCAGCAGATGAAAGTCAAGTGCCTAGTATGCCAGCTTATGAAGTTTGGACTTTGAATATAAGTGGGATTAATGCTCCCTCAGAAAAAGATATTTCGTTATCTAAAGAAATTGGATCTGGATGTTTTCTATTTGCAAGAGACCCATATTTGGAATAGAGATTGAGAAAAAAAGTTTTAGTGCGAAAAAGAGTAGATGAAGAAGTTATCTTAGGTGGACATTCTAAGAAAAAGGGGGCGTTATGTAAGACCTAATCTATCTCTGACGTTGATTTTTATAGATTAAGAAGAAAGAGTTGTTGGGGTGGAAATAGAAATAAAATATTGGGGGAAGGTTGTGTACCAGTGTTGCAGAAAGGAATATTAATCTAGAAATTACATAGAATGTTGTTGGAAATCACTTGCGAAAATTGGTGTTTGGTGGGAGATTGGAATGGGGTAGTATCTCCACAAGCTGATAAATTTTCTTCAAGGGATATAAAGAAAACACAAGGTGAACTACTTAAAGATTTTTTTGAATTGATAGTTTACATGCTGTGGATGTATGAAAGGTAAAGCACTCAAATGATAAGGATTTTACTTTTTTTTCCAGATAGGCATAAATCCCATTCAAGGGTTGACATGATATTCATTCCTAAAACTTGGATTGATAATGTGTATAAAGTCGAGATATTGCCTAAGACTTTCTGATCATAATCTTTCTGTGATGATGAGACTTAAAAGGACAAGTAAGGAACATAGATGGAGATTAAATGAGTCATTAATTTTGAATGAGGATGTGATTTTAGGGAGACCACAATAAAAATTAATGTTCTTCCGAGAGTTATTTTTCTCATTCAGATGATTCCAGTTTTGACTAAGGAAACATCATTTAAACAATGGCAAAATGATTTATCAAGATTCATTTGGGAAGGTACAAAATCTAGAGTGAAATTTGAAGTTATGCAGTATTTGAAAGAACAAAGAGGCCTCGGTTTGCCAAATCTGAGATTTATTTTGTTGCCTCTTGTATGACATGAATTAAATGATTATGTTGAAAGGCAATAAATTTTTAATTTAGAAGGCCATGACCTAAGATTTGGATGGCACGCATATTTATGGTATGATGAAGTTAATGTTGCTTTTAATAATCATTGTATTAGATGTGCCTTATTGAAGATTTGGAGTAAATATAAATTGAGACTGTGTCCAAAAACTCCAGTGTGGCTCTCTCCACAAGAGGCTTTTCTTAGAACAGAGATGAGAGTTGACCAAAAATGGTTGATACACTATAATTTATTAGAGAAACAAGACCAAGATCATAAGATGAAGTCATTACAACTATATGAGGAAAGTCTTAACTTGCAATGGCTCTCATATAGATAGTTATATATAAGATTTAAAGAAGATAAAAAGGCTAAACAGTTTGAAGAGACAAAATCTGCCTAGGAAACACTACTGTGTTCAGATACATATGGACCAATGGAAAAGCTGTGGACAAAGGACATTAAAAATATTTATGACTTAAAAGGGAATTACTATAGCATGCTGTATTGTTGGTACCTTACACCAGAGAAATTAGCAAAGATGTATAATGAGATGAATAATTAATGTTGGAAATGCCAGAACCATGTTGGCCCTTGTATCACGTTTGGTGGATGTGTGATAAACAGTTGTGGATGAAGATTTAAAATATAGTGCAAAGTATTCTGAAGTCTCAAATACCTAGAAAACTTGAACTAGATTTATTAAGAATCTGGGAAGAATGAACAATAGTGGACAAGAAACAACATAAATTGGTCCAATTTATGCTGATAGTAGCAAGATGAGTATATGTAAAGTACATGGAATAAAAGGGACTTACCAACAGTTGATGACTGATGGGAATTATCAAAGTGGACAATCTCACTGTGACGAGGCCTGCTTTTTGTCCTCACTGGCTGGTACAGGAACTTCCCCTCCCCCAATCTGCTAAAGTATCTTGCCACTTTATCCCAGCTCTGCCTCCCCTTTAAACACCACTTCAGTGTATAAAGGGTAAAGTCTTTGAGTTGTTATTTAGAATACCCTTAGAATTTATGGTAGCATGGTTCTGTTTAGTTATTACTACTGAGAATCATTTAATTGAGCCCAAATTTTATAAAAATATTCTATAACCTTTATTAAAACAAACAGAATAGTAAAGTTTCAGTTTTGTATGTATGTCAGCGCTCAGATAGATCTTCAGAATGCATTTAAACAGTTTCTTATATCTTTACGGCGGCACAGGTCTCACATACAAAGAGGCCTCTAGCTACCCTTTTTGCCAAAAGCTCTGTTTCCAAATCTAAGTCACTCTCTCTCAAACAAGGAGTGATTCAAAAGTGGGTTGATTTCTCTTCTGCTGCCCTCTCTTTAGACTTTCTTTGAGAAGACACCCTTCTCATTCAACTCCCCTTGGTTGACTGAGTAATTCTCTGGCTGAAGTATTGACTTTCAGCCCCTCTTCTGGAAGCCTGACTCCAAAACCATATCAATGTGCTACGTAAGCTTCTTCCTCACAGCCCTGCAACCCCTCCTTTCCACTAATGGGCTGGGTTTCTCTCTGGACTGGCCATTCTCATTGCCTAGCAACCTGTTGCTGAGCAGCTTGTCTAACACCCAGGATGCCCCTCCCCCAGGTTTCATCACACTTACATACGGGTTGAAAGGCAGAACACAAAATGAATTTTTGTCTAAATGGAAATGGTTAGTTGATTTTTTTTTTAATAAAGAAGGCAATCTGATGATAATAGGCTTTTAAATTTAAAATTGAAATTTATATTATTGCGTAAGAAGTATTAGATTTGAAATATGCATTTTGTCTGTTGCTTTAAAAGATTATTTTCTGCGTTTTATATGAATGGTTATCATTACTTTATGATGGCTACTATTATTCTTTATTATTATTGATTAATACTTAGTATTATTGGAATTATTTTGTTGACTATTACAAGATAATGTTATATTATATTTTTGTACGATAATATTAAGTTAATGAAATTAGTATAGCACATAGAGTAAATTAATAATGATTTAATTTGGAAAATTAAATAAGTAGCTAGTTAAGTAAGTAGATAATTAAGTAGATAACTACAATGAGAAGTCACTAGTAACAATAATTACGGTGTAAAAGAATGGATTTAATACTTAACGTGTAATTGTTCAAGTAATATGGACTGCTTGCGACAGAGGCAGAAACGAATTTTTAAAGTTATTTTTAGTTATGTATGCGTTGTTAGTATTGTTAGTTTTTCATAGACTCATAGAATCATAGAATAATAGAGTTGGAAGAGACTACAGGGGGCGTCCAATCTAAACTCCTGCTGTGCAGGAACACACATCAAAGTACTCCCAACAGATGGCCATCCAGCCTCTGTTTAAAAATCTCCAAAGAAGGAGACTCCACCTCACCAAATGCTGCCTCATATTCCACTTCTGGACAGCTCTGACTGTCAGAAAGTTCTTCCTGAGGTTCAGGTGGAATCTCTTTTCCTGAAGTTTGAATGCATTGCTCCTTGTCCTAGTTTCTGGAGCAGTGGAAAACAAGTCTCTTCGAAAGAATATGCATTCAAATAGAATCATAGAATCATAGAGATGGAAGAGACCACAGGGGCCATCCAGTCCAACCCCCTGCCATGCAGGAACACACATCAATGTTTCATTATCAAGGCTATAAAGATCCATGTAAAATGTCAAAAATTGTAGATTTTTGTCTATAGGCAATGTATATCAATTATTGCTTTCGTCCTTTAATAGTTGAAATAACATTGTGTTACTGTTGAAGCTTACGGCACTGTGGCAGAACCTTGTTGGGATGTCCTCCATTTTTCCAGTATGCTTGCCACAGACTTGTCAGAGCCTATTCCATTTGTTCCCAGAAAATGTTATTATCAGCTGTTTGTTCTGTAATTCCTGTTTAAAATTAAGTATTTTTTTATAAGAAGCATAAGCAATGATTCTATCTGGAATATAGTCTTACATACTTGCCGTTCAATAGTATATGAACTCATACAGCCTTCATTTTAAAATATTCTGTCAGATCTGCTGATGTTTGAGCCCTAAACTGTTCATCGTTGAGAAGCAAAACATTAAAATGCCAAACACTAAAGGAGCATTGGAAAAGTACAATTCTACATGCACAAGAAAACAGTCTGATAGTATCAAAGATTCAATTTTGTATGTGTTTATATTACTATCAGCCAATCTGTTTATATTACTATCAACCTACTATCAACACTGGTGGGCAGCAGGTGAGGAAAGGGGGGAAATGCAGCACAGAATAGGCAGAGAAGTAGTACAGGAACAGTTTTGGTTGATGGACCAAACCCAAAGGGTGCTCACCAATGAGTCCTCTTCATCCTGGAGAGAAGCAACTGGTGGGGTGCCACAGGGTTCTGTCCTGGGCCCAGTGCTGTTCAGCATCTTCATCAATGACTTGGATGAAGGAGTGGAGGGCATACTGATCAAATCTGCAGATGACACCAAATTGGGAGGGGTTGCTAATACCCCAGAGGACAGGGGTATTCAAAATGACGTTGAAAGATTGGAGAGCTTGGCCAAGGCTAATAAAATGAATTTCAACAAAGAGAAATGTAAAGTCCTGTACTTAGGCAGAACAAATGGAATGCCCAAATATAGCATGGCTGGATAGCAGTATGTATGAAAGGGATCTAGGAGTCGTGGTAGATCACAAGCTGAACATGAGGCAGCAGTGTGATGTGGTAGCCAAGAAAACCAACGCAATTCTTGGTTGCATCAATAGGAGTATGGTGTCTATATTGAGGGAGGTAATGGTACTACTCTGTTCTGCTTTGGTTAGGCCTCATTCGGAATACTGTGTCCAGTTCTGGGCACCTCAATTCAAGAAGGATATCGACAAGCTGGAATGTGTCCAGAGGAGGGCAACCAAAATGGTGGAGGATCTGGAAGCCATGGCCTATGAGGAATGGTTTGGGGATCTGGGTATGTTTAGACTGCAGAAGAAAAGGTTAAGAGGGGACATGATAGGCATGTTTAAATATTTGAAGGGTGTCATTTGGAGGAGGGAGCAGGCTTGTTTTCCGCTGCTCCAGAGACTAGGACAAGGAGGAATGTATTCAAGCTACAGGCAAGGAGATTCCACTTGAACCTCAGGAAGAACTTCCTGACAGTCAGAGCTGTCTGGCAGAGGAATATGCTGCCTCGAAGTGTGGTGGAGTCTCCTTCTTTGGAGGTTTTTAAGCAGAGTCTAGATGGCCATCTGTTGGGAATGCTTTGATGTGTGTTCCTGCATAGCAGGGGTTTGGACTGTATGGCCCCTGTGGTCTCTTCCAACTCTATGGTTCTATGATTCTACTAGCCAAAAATATAAAAATTACGAAATAATCTAATGTGCAACAGCTATGGTGGATGAGAGAGATAAAGGTACAGTCCTTTTTTCTTGAGTGTATAGTTCTTCACACATCAATTAAACTCTATTCATTTATACGTGTAAGGTAGTTCTCATCATGGATAGTTTCCTTGGTGCAGGTGTATTTCTTTTTAGAAAAAGATTCAAAATTTCACTAAGCTCACTACAAACAATCAAATAATCGTATTCTAAGTTAACAAGTTTAGTAAAACAATTCTGAAACATCTCTGGTACCTCACTATTCGGCCTGTAAACATTAATCAAAGCAATTAATATTTTAAAATATCTTACAAGTAAAATAAAAAACCATCTATGTGGTTCTTTTATTGGCTGCTATACTGGAATAAATGTTTGTGAATTAGGAATGTCACACCTTTACAATGTCTAGAAACATTTGTTAATATGAACCTCAGAAACCTCATTTTTCTTTTTTTTTAATTAAGAGTTACAAACAAAATAAAATAACAAAATGCTTAACAGTTAACACACCTAAACACTTTACAGTAAATACACATATTTACACTTATTTTACCATATCATGCAATTAAAAGTAACATTCAGAACTCATTAACATTCCTCTTCCATACATTCCTTTCATTAACTTCCCCTCAAGTTTAACATATAATCTCTTCTTTCCATGAAACACATTATTCTTTCCATATAATTGGTTCTATTATTTCATATTGAATATATTATTTCCTATAAATTAACTATACTGTATGTACTTTATAAGGTCTATTGTAGTTATAGTCTATGTGTAGTCTGTACTTCTATTTAATTCTAAAACATTGGAGGCTAATACTTCATTTGAAGGATTCTTCCTTCATTTAAAGGATAACTCTAAATTTCTTCAGTCTATAAAACTTACTATCATTAAATTTCTCCATCTTCCTTTAAACCTCATTTTTCTGAAGGATGTTTGCTTCTTCTGTCATCAGATAGGTTTCTTGTAGGAATGCAATGTCAGCCTTAAATTCTTTAACTTAGTGCTTATTTTTGTTTTTTTATCTCACAGCCCTTTGACAGTCCATGAAATTACTGTAAACATTAAACCACCAATGCATTTTAGCAGTTACGTGACACCCATGATTTTCAGTCTTACAGAATTCAATTTTTTTTAAAAAAGCTTGCATAAAATAGTATATACATGCTATGTATCATTTAGTTGCTGTGTAGAATGGTTATTTGGTATATTTTTGAAATTTATAAATCCAGATGTATTAGTTTTACTCAGGTAACAGTTATTGTACTGGTGTTAGATGGTAAAAGTGCTGGGAGGAGGAGAAGGAAGGTACATGTGCAACTGAAAGTCTAGGACTACTTGTTCACACTGCAGCAGTCCATGTTTTGGTGTTATATCTGCCTGCCAGTATGTATACATTCAAACGTATGCAAGCATGCAAAACAGGAATAAGAATTTCTTTTGTTCTTCATTAAATTCATTAAGTAAACATCCATAAAAAGTAATTAAGAAGTGACAAAACATATGGGTAATGATGATACAAAATTGGGTTTTAAGGAGATTCGTTTGCACAGAGTTGTAGCTAATTTGAGATGACAAAGTTCTGTGCAGATGCAGAATTACTGAAAACAAATTGTGCAATCTGTGCCTCAAACGTGAAGCTAACGTACCCTTTCATAAATATGATAGTAAGCATTCTCTTCATTTATTTGTAGTTACTAGACATCTCAGAGTTGAATATGGTTGGTGCTGGCTGGGAAGCAAAAAGAAGAAGAAAGACCATAGGTTAGTATACAGTGTTAAGAACTTTAAGCATTTATACTAAATGAGAAAAAAATCTTAAATAAAAGCCAAATATTTTACTTTTTATATTCCAAAAGAGGAACTGAATTGGCTGTGCTCTCTTGTGATAAACCTGGCAAAATGAACAAGTACTTAAGTTGCATGTCATCATAAACTAACAGAGATTATGTGATTTTAGTTGATGTACATGTACAATGCAATTAGGAAAAGTACATTGTGTAATTAATGAAATATATTAAAGTTAACTGACAGTTTCCCTTTCTGTTTAGCCTAGATCTGTTTTTATCAATGAAAACATACATAAGAATACAGTTCCTTGGTTCCCTAAACGAACAAATCAAATTATTCAGTTTGTATGTGTAAATGCATATTGCTGAGTTTCAGCATAAGTAAAATGAAATATATTAATGTAAGGCAACCCTCTTGCTTCATTCATCTATATTTTTTATTAAATAGATGCAGAAGTAGTGGAAAAGCAAACAAAGGAGGAAACAGTTGTAGAAAATGCTACTCCAGACTATGCTGCTGGGCTTGTGTCTACACAGGTAAGGAGTTGACAAACATATTGTATCTCCCTGAAGCTGTAATGATCTTTTCCATTCAAGCTGAAGTCAGACATATAAAAATAATAAACATCTTTGAATCTGCAAATTTTTATGCAAAACTAGATTTATAGCTGAATGTGGGCAGCAGAACTTCCGCATCCTAAAATTCCAGAATTAATTTTTATTTTTTGATTTTTTTAAAAGTAAAATTCTCTAAACTTAGTTCAAAGAGAGAAGGGACAAAGTGCACACAACATACTTCCATTTGCCCTTCTAAAATGTTCGTTGCAGGGGCAAGGAACCAAGTGGCTTTGGAGTTCCAGCTTGGAGTCCGTTAACCTTTAGGGGCTGCCTGCATCCTTTGCTTTTGTCTTGTTCCTTGCTCTCCTTTCCCCGCTTTCCTCTGTTTGCTTCCTGAAATCCCTAATCTCAGTGATTACAAGTGACAGCCATATGCAAAAAGTTCTAGATTTTTTGGAATTGCTGTGTTTATTTATTGTGAAGAAATTATGTACTTAAGGAGAAGGTCGGGGTATGGAATCAGGAGAAAGGAAGGGTAAAATATCTGCTTAGTTTTTAATCATCTTGCTAGTGTTATGGAATTTTATCGCCTGGTGTAGGAAGAGAGACAGACACCAACTCAAAAGCAATGAAGTTTTATTTATTTATTAATCAGGAGCAGCACTGTTAGTGCAAAAAAGACAATAGAAAAATGGCAGACCCCACAAGTCAAACAAAGCTTTTTTACTGTATAGAATCTTACCTGTTTTAGAACTGATTGCCTTAAAAGTGCTGCATAGTGAAGAGTGAAGCAGATGCCCCAACATTCCACCCATTAGCTGGTGTTTTCACTGATAGGTTTAAGGCTCAGTGTGCTTAGGTCATAAACAGTTTGTGGACTGCTTATCAGTGTAGGCACAGCAAGAACATTCAAAAGAAATCAAGCTCACTGAATCGCTTAACCTCACTGAAACGTGCCACGTATGTAGGAATGACTGCCTCTGGTTTTTTCACTCACCAGTCAGTAACATCACTCTACTCTGATCTCAGAGGGGTTCATGTTCAAGGGCTGAGGATGTAGGTTGCATCGTTGTTAGTGTAAATAGATTCTTGACTTCACATGAAGACTGAGATCTAGGGAAAACACCTGCTAGAAGCTGTTGGTATGTGCATGTTTATATTTTGCAGAGGGAATTGAAACTGATTCTCAATTCCCCCTGCAGCCCATTGCATCAGGATGCATATTGTTTCAGAAAGTCCCCCATTGATCCACTTTCAGTGGCCTCCATGTAGAGGAATCTGCAAAAATGTCCTCCCTCCATCCTCCATCAGAATTGTTCTGGGAGTGGAGTTCCACTCATGAGAGCTGTGGAGCTAAGCTATAATACTTAAGCCTCCCTGAGCACCCAAACGTCTTGGAACCAAAAACCAAAATCTGATCCAAAGATTAGGCTTGCTGTCATTGCAAATATGTATACCTCTGGGTATGTGGAGAGAGGGTCTTGTAACCAATGTACATATAATTTCACTGGGCAGGCGTCAACTTCATTCCTTTCATCTCTGACAGATTACACAAATTACATTCACAGCGTGTTATTTTTCCTTGATATGCCTTATGGTGTGCCATATTAAAGATTTCTAGATATTGTGTATGTATTTTATTTAAAATATTTCTATACTGGTTTTACAATCATTGTAAAATTATAATTATAACCTCCTGTCAGACATATAGTGATAAAACATAATAAATCTTAAACAGCAGAACTCACCTTTGCTTCATGAACCCCAAAAGTACATTTTTACTTTTTAAAACAGGATTATTTATGGTTTAGTACCACTGTATCCCTATACAAATTGCCTTTTAAAAGAATGGTTAAAGTTAAGAAATTATTAGTGAAATATGAGATGGAGGAAAGTGTAG
Organism: Cyclura pinguis; assembly: GCA_030412105.1. Lineage (NCBI taxonomy): Eukaryota > Metazoa > Chordata > Lepidosauria > Squamata > Iguanidae > Cyclura > Cyclura pinguis. Next base: position 136,116,453 of record CM059601.1, read on the forward strand.
AGCATTTTGCAGACTTACATCTTATTGTACTCACTTGTTACCCTTCTTCTTTGCTTTGCTTTGCTTTGCTTCACTTTACTGAAAACCTGAACTTATCTCTGATGCTGCTCCTGAGTATAAATTCAGAATAATTCACATAACCACATTCCCATTTCTCTGTTATTCGTCCAACTGATATTCAATCATTGAGGCCTCCTAATTATTTGCTACATAGCTTGTTGATCTATGTCTGTGGTCCAAACTTTGAGTCAGATATGGCTACTTATGTTCATACGACCTATGTGTATCTTAGACCGTCACTGTAGCATGTTCAGCTATGAATCTTAATATTAAGATAAACAAACATTAATATGGTAGTCATAATTAGGTGATCATGACAATATTTGTTTTGAACGGCAATATTTTTAGAATTGTTGGAAGAACCTGTCTGATACTTATAAGATAGATAGGTATTTATTGTGCGGTCACAGACCCAGTGAAGACTGATACTTATAAGTGGATCCAGGTTCTAAAAGTAGCTTGTTTCTTAATCTCCACTTTTACTTGATATTTTGTCTTGCATGTATCTGCCATCACAACAGATTAAACTTGAAATGATGTTTTAAAACTAATCTTAAAAAATCCAAGTGTAATTCAGAATTTTCATGAGTTTTAATTTTAAACTAGGTGATCACCTGTCCTATATAATGCCAAAAGATGGTGTAAAGGAGCCCATCTCACCTGCTGAAGAGAATGGCTCACAGTTTGGGAGAGAGGAAAACTGTGGCTAGATACATTTTAGTCCTGGGCCCAGGACAGACCTGTGGATTGGAACAAAAGTGTTGCTGAAGTGCCCTGCAGGATATTTTGTAACTGTATTGATTAAAATCACTTGTTGACCCCTTTTCCACATACTGAAGTAGATGTGTAAAAAGTAAAAGAAATCAGAGTTACCATGAATATATAGAATATGTAGGATATGAAAATAGGATATGAAAATAACATAGAGCAGACATAACAAGCAAGAAACAAGAAAAAGCAGAAGAGAGACACATTTTGCCCTACTCCTCTGCACAGCCAGTGGTGATAGAGAAAATGTCAGGTCAGTTCATTCCAGACTGCAAATAATTGATGTAATGGCCCAGCTTCTCACCGTAACTTCTATAAAGTTGACACTGTGAATAAGAGCTGAGAAAATGTCCAAATCTGACATGAAGAACAATGAAGAAGAGTTACTTTCCAGCTAGGTCCCTATGAGGTTCTCTTCTAAAATCCCAGTAACTAGCATGATAACCTAGCCAGCAATAGGCAGCTTCCTTGGGTTTGAGGGCTACATGCTTCCCCAACCAGAGAAGTTGTACCTCCCTTCTACCCACTGATCGAGTTTTTGTTAAAAACGCACCTTTATGTGTGCATTTATCACTGGAAAAGTCTCTTAATATCTTCTAAAGGCAATTTTGGATGGCCAGGCCTGCTTTTAGGAAAAAAAACATCATCCACCCAGACCAGAAATAGCTCTGCCATGTGAGGAGATTAGTGAAATATTTTTCTAAAACCTCTGGAGGTTTTGGTCTGGGGGAGCTTCTCAATATAAGGTGTCATGGTAGGGTGCACTTTGTCTCCTCGCCCCTGCCCCCGGCTGTCTAAACTAATGACATCGTGGTTGAAATAATTTTGAGTTTGTGTGTGCTGTCTTACAGAAACTTGCCTCCTTGAATAATGACCCTGCCCTAGCTTCTACAAGTTATCTTCCTGCAGCACCCAGTGTTGTACCATCCTCTTCCTACATTCCAAGTTCTGACACACAGACAAGTAAGTGATGTGCTTTTTTCTTCAATGCATTTTTACTCTGGTTCTTCACATGATACATTCGGTGTTTCAAAAATAAAATTAACTAACACGTTGTTGCTAATCTGTTTAAAATGTAGGTTCTTCTTTGTGCTCTCTGTGACTCACACATATGGAATTCTCTGTGCCTGTGCAGACAATCTTTGGAAACTTGAGCTAGGTCTCTTCAGTTGAAGACCTGCCTCCCCTCTGTACCACACATATTCAGTACGGTTCCCACTCAAACCCCCTCAGTTCTCTTTTGTCAGCCATTGTGGCTGCCTCTTAGGGAAATTGGCTGTGTTAGCTACTCTTTCTTGGCAACTTTTCTTGATTTTTCTCCGAGTAATTATGGCATCTCCAGTGTTCTTCAATAAGTGTGTCTCCTCCAGTAACAAGATCTCTCAGATGGATGACCATTTTTTAAAATTATTATTACTTTTATTAAAAAAATAAAATATGTCAAAATATATATCTACGTGTAGTCTTCATTCGTAGTTTTTGCAAATATTCCCATGTTTACCTATGTAATACAGTTCCCCTTTCCCTCCCACTTTGCTGTTCATCTTTCTCCCACCCCATTATCCATCTTCCATCGTATTGTTTTTCGCTTGCATTTGTGACATTATCAAAAGATGTTTGTACCTGCTAATTAATCTCCTTGTGTCAGACGCACCATATGAAATACTATTGCTATTTATTTTTTGTAAAATTGATATTTTAAGTATCTTTTCAATTATTATTTGTATTTTTTCTCCTATTTTAATATATTCTACGACCAGTTTCCACTTTTTCTCAGATTTTTGAATTGAAGCTTCTTTCAATAACATTGTCAATTTCTCCATTTCTATCATGTCCATTATTTTCAATAACCAATCGTCTATTAGAGATTTTTCATCAGATTTTCACTTTTATGCATAATTGATTCTTGCTGACATTACAATATATAATATTAATTTTGACTTTTTTTTTAAACACAGAATGGTCACCAATCATATTCAGCAAATATAACTCCAGTTTTAATTCAAATTTAGTTGCAAGGAATTTTGATATTAACATATGTATTTGTTTCCAGTATCTTTTTGCTTCTGGATAGAGCCACGACATGAGGAAAAAAAATTCCTCTATTTTCCTTGCATTTCTTCTTTCGTATTATATATTTGAGATAATTTAATTGCAGTTATATATCATTGATACAAAATTCTATAATCTCCTTCAAACCAGTATTTAATGTGAATTTTAGGCCCTTCTCCCACAATTTTTGCCAATTATCTAAATTAATTGTATGGTCAATGTTTTGGGCCCATTTTACTGTTGACTCTGTTATAATCTCTTTTTTCCTGTCTCCTTCTAGGAGAATCTTATATAATTTAGATACTGTCTTTGTTTTTTAGTTAGAATCTTGTCCAGTTTGTTATATTTATTTGTAATTCCATATATTCTTAGATACATTTTAAATCTTTTCTGCAATTGTCTATAAGGAAACCACTTGACTTCAATTCCTTGTTCTTTTAAATCATCCTTTGCTTTAAGTCTTGAACCATTTTCTCCCCAGGTAATCAAATCTTTATATTTTCTATTTGAAATATCTGATATTGAAAGGCCTCCTGAGGAGATGTCATATCAGGTATTTTATTATATTTTTTTTCTTATCTATGTTCCATACTTTTATCAGTGCTTTTCTAATAAAGTGATCATTGAAGTCCTTGTTCACATCAGTCTTGTTATACCATAGATATGTGTGCCAACCAAATTTTAGATTGAATCCTTCCAATTGCAGGAATCTTGGATTTTCTAAATTTGTCCAGTCTTTTATCCAGTCCAAACATGCCACCTGGTATTATAGTTTGAGATCCAGGAGTCACAGTCCACATTCTTCTTTTGCTTCAAGAATCACATTCCATTTTATTCGGGTTGTTTTTTTTTTGCCTGCCCAAATGAATTTTGATTTTTTTTCTTCTATTCATTAAATGATTTTACTTGATATTATAGGAACATTTTGGAAATGACATTTTTGGAATAATATTCATTTTGGTTTCTGCAATCCTGCCCATCAATGATACATTTAATTTATACCATCTTTTTACATTGATTGTAATTTGTTCCCACATTTTCTGATAATTATTGGAAAGTTCCAAATTTTTCTTCGTAACATACACACCTAGATATCTTTTGTTTCAAATTGATAGCCTGAAATTTCTTTCAAGTTCATTTGTTCTTTTTTGACATGTTCATACTAAGGATTGATTCTTTTTCTTTATTTTGAAACCTGAAACTTGTCTATAATCATCAAATAGTTCCAATAATTTTGTAACAGAATTTTGTAGTTCTTCTAAGAATATTACTAAATCATCTGCAAAAGCCTGTAGTCTGTATTTATTTTTTCCTAATATTGACCCGTTTAATCTGATCGTCAAATCTAATCTTGTCAGAACCTCCAACACTGTTGTAATGAAGAAAGTGGGCAGTCTTGTCAAGTTTTGTTTGAGATTTCACATAGTTTAATTTTTTTCATTATTGACCAAAATTTGGGAACTCAGCTTCTGGTAAATAGTTTGAATCCAACTGAAAAGTTTTTTCACCAAGTTCCATCTTCGCTAGTAATTTGATCATAAAATGCAAGTTAATGTTGTCAAAAGTCTTTTCTTTTTTTTCTTTTTTCTTTTGCATCAACAAAGAGCATAGCAACAAAGAGCATTTCCTGGGATTTTTTTTTTCATGATATTTGATAGACTCTAATACTGTTCTTATATTTATTTTTCATATTCCTTCCAGGTAGAAAACCGTGCTGGTCCTCGTATATCACTTCTAGTAGTACTTTCTTAAACTTCTCTGCTAGGATAGAAGTAAAGATTTTACAATCCACATTTAGAAGTGAATAGGCCTATAATTTTGTTGTTGTTTTTTTTCAAATCGTTACTTTCTTTAGAAATTAGTGTTATCGAAGAAAGACCTCATATTGCTGGTCTTCCTTTTTGTATCAGTTCTTTATCAGGTTTAATTTCTTTATCTTAGTTATTGGATAGTTTAGTATTTTTCTTTGTTCTGTTATTTGTTGAATATTTTTTGACTCCAGCTATTTAATCACTTTCTCAGAGGATTTCTCCTCGTCTGTCCATTCTTTGAATAGTTTAGAGTAGTGATCTTCACAAACTTTTTTTTATTTTGCCTTGTTCTGTGTATATTAATCTCTATTCTTGCATTTTTGTGATTTACTTCTTCTCCGTCTTTCTTATCTTGTATGCTAACCATTTGCCGAGAGTGTTTTTGACATATTTCTTCTCTTTATTTCTTCCACTAGTGTCAATGAAAGTTGTTTCTGCAATACCTTTATTTCTTTTTGGGATTTTTTAAAAATTCCTCTTCTTTGATTCTGATTTCTTCTAATGACTTTTGTGTTTTTTCTTCTTTTATTGTTCCAATTGTTGTTCAGTGAAGAAACCCACTTTACTAGTGTCCCATATACAGTGCATGTCATGTTCTCCTGAAAAAAGTTTGATTTTTTTTCAGTTATCATCATCATCATCATCATCATCATCATCTTTATTTTTATCCCACTTTTCTCCTTGAGGGGACTCAGAGTGGCTTACAGCCATTGAAAGAAAAATAATTAAAAACTGTCATATGCAAAAGTTACAAGAAAATTAAACCACAATAATAATTCAGTTCAGTTGAATTAATTTATTAATGCTTGGGCCATAGGTCATTCGCATACATAGTAATAAAATCAGTAATTAGAGTTTCAAAATACAACAATAAAACACAGCAGTATAAAGTGCAGCATAAAATAAAGAGAATTTTAGTCTTGCATATTATAATTAAAAGAGGATAATACAATGAGGATACATTAAATATATATACATTAAATATAAACAACAGCTCTAAAATTAGTGGGAATCATCCCCAGAGCAATCAACTGCAACATCCGTGATGAATCTTGCCCTAATTTTCATTGCTGTCAGGGCAAAAAGAGAAACGTTGCGGGTTACCATAGAATCAGACAGCAAATAGAAGCTCTTTTCTGAGACAGTATTTGTGTGTAAGGAAAACAGAATTGCTCCCAAAAACTTAGTTCTCGGTTCAAAGTATAGTGAACAAGAGAACAAGTAGTGTGGCAAATCCTCAATTTCTCAATTATGTATCCCCATAAATACATAAATGAAGGGCTGATGGGACATGAAGATATCTGCCATCAATCATGGCTGTAGGCATAGTTTGAAAACGAAGGGCTGTAAAAGCTTGCCTAAATTTTGAGTATGTAAGCTTTGTCATATAAACAGCCCTTTGATGATGGAATTTATACAATCTATACCATTTTGAGAATTTAGAGTGGTTAATAGTCGTCTGTCCAGTTGGACACTGTGGTCAAAAAAATATTCACAAAGTTTCTCTTTTGCATTCAAGTTAGATAAATTGTCACGTAGAGTAGGGTACAAATTTAACAACATATAATATCTTGAACTCCAGGCTTTGCAGTTTGCTATCTGTTCAAAACATAGCTTGGGGAAATCCCTAACTGAGGAATCTTTTACAGTTCTCCAGTAATTAAATAGGATAAAGTGGATATGAGATTTAATGGAAGGCAAACTGATCTCAGCTCAAACCAAAGCTGCAGGACGGCAAGGTGGAAGTCTTAATAGTTTCTTGAGAATTGTATTTTGGAGGGCTTCCAGTTTAGCCAACAAGGAGCCATCCCATCCCCAGACAGCAGCACCATACAGAATCTGGGCTATTACTTTGCTCTGAAATATCTTCAGGGCTGGAACAACCTGGTGGCCCCCTGCAGTGTTATAAAATCTAAGGATTGCTCCAGTAGATCTCACAGCTATTGCTTTAATAGCTTTAATATGGGACTTCTAGGAAAGGTTTTCTTAAAATGGATTCCAAGGTACTTAAATTCCCAACATTGTTCAATTTGATGACCACTGATAGACCATTGAAAGTGAGAGTGTCTTTTGCCAAATGCCATCACCTTTGTTTTAGTATAATTAATGTTCAGCATTTCATTAGAACAGAATACGCTGAGCTTAGAGAACAGCCTTTTCAAACCTATACGAGTCAGTAAAATTAAAACCATGTCGTCAGCATAAAGGAGAATAGAAATTTTCTCTGACCCAAGTGAAGGCGGAAAAAATTCAGAGCCAGATAATACTGGAATTATGTCATTCAAATATAAATTGAAAAGTGCTCATGCCAGCAAACATCCCTGTTTGACTCCCTTATTTGTGGGGATGGGACAGTTAATGAGCCAGAAATGCCAACTCTTATTCTAGCAGTCGTATTGGAATAAAGTTCCTTGATTAGAAACAACAAGCGATTATATTAGTGACAGTCAGTTTACGCCACAGCAGGTTTCTATCAATTGAATCAAAAGCTACTGCTAGATCAACAAAGGCTGCATTTTAAGCACAGAATGAACTTAGGCTGGCCAGAGACATTAAACACAATAAAAAGGGCTTTTTTAAATATGTCCGCAGCAAAAGGAAAAAGAAAGAGGCGATAGGGTCGCTGCGCAGAGAAGATGGCGAATTACTAACAGGGGGAAGAGAAAAGGCAGAACTACTTAACACCTTCTTTGCCTCAGTTTTTTCCCAGAAGGATACATGGACTCAACCTGGTGGTTGGGGAGCAGGGGAGGAAGCAGGGGAAATGCGGTACATAATAGGTAGAGAGGTGGTACAAGAATACCTGGCCACACTGGATGAATTCAAGTCTCCAGGGCCAGATGAATTGCATCCTAGGATATTAAAAGAACTGGCAGAGGTCATTTCGGAACCACTTGCTATGGTCTTTGAGAAATCTTGGAGGACAGGAGAAGTTCCAGCAGACTGGAAGAGGGCAAATGTTGTCCCCATCTTCAAGAAGGGAAAAAAAGAGGACCCAAATAATTATCGCCCAGTCAGCCTGACGTCAGTACCCGGAAAGATCCTGCAGCAGATCATTAAGCAGTCAGTTTCTAATCACTTAGAAAGCAATGCAGTAATCACGAGAAGTCAACATGGATTTCTCAAAAATAAGTCATGCCAGACTAATCTTATTTCTTTTTATGATAGAGTTACTAGCTTGATAGATGAAGGGAATGCTGTGGATGTAGCATATCTCGATTTCAGTAAGGCCTTTGACAAAGTTTCCCATGACATTCTTGCAAAGAAGCTAATATAATGCGGGCTGGACAGGGCTACTGTCAGGTGGATCTGTAACTGGTTGACTGACCGTTCCCGAAGGGTGCTCACCAATGGCTGCTTTTCATCCTGGAGAAAAGTGACTAGCGGGGTGCCACAGGGTTCTGTCCTGGGCCCAGTGCTCTTCAATATTTTCATCAACGACTTGGATGAAGGAATAGAGGGCATGCTCATCAAATTTGCAGATGACACCAAATTGGGAGGGGTTGCTAATACGCCAGAGGACAGGATCAAAATTCAAAATGACCTGGATAGATTGGAGAGCTGGGCCAAAGCTAACAAAATGAAATTCAACAGAGAGAAGTGTAAGGTCCTACACTTAGGTAGAAAAAATGGAATGCAGAAATATAGGATGGGGGACACGTGGCTGGATGGCAGTACGTGTGAAAGGGATCTAGGAGTCTTAATAGACCACAAGCTGAACATGAGTCAGCAATGTGATGCGGCAGCCAAGAAAGCCAATGCAATTCTCGGTTGCATCAATAGGAGTATGGTGTCTAGATCGAGGGAGGTACTGGTACCACTCTACTCTGCTTTGGTTAGACCTCATCTTGAATCCTGTGTCCAGTTCTGGGCACCCCAATTCAAGAAGGACATGGTCAAGCTGGAGCAGGTCCAGAGGAGGGCGACCAAAATGGTGAAGGGCCTGGAAGCCATGCCCTATGAGGATAGACTTAGAGAGCTGGGTATGTTCAGTCTGCAGAAGAGAAGGTTAAGAGGGGACATGATGGCTATGTTTAAATATTTGAAGGGGTGCCATGTGGAGGAGGGAGAGGGCTTGTTTTCTGCTGCTCCAGAGACCAGAACAAGGAGCAATGGATTCAAGCTGCGGGAAAGGAGATTCCACCTGAACCTCAGGAAGAACTTCCTGACAGTCAGGGCTGTCCGGCAGTGGAATATGCTGTCTCGGAGTGTGGTGGAATCTCCTTCTTTGGAGGTTTTTAAGCAGAGGCTGGATGGCCATCTGTCGGGAGTGCTTTGAGTGTGTTCCTGCATGGCAGGGGGTTGGACTGGATGGCCCGTGTGGTCTCTTCCAACTCTACATTTCTGTGATTCTGTGATTCTGTGATTCTGCAAATAGGTGTTTGGTAGGACCCTCAATTCCTTGTTGGGCCGAAAAGTAAAGGTCAAGCAATGGTCAATAGTACTCTACCCTTTTCTAAACCCGGCCTGTTCAGGGTGAATGATATGATTAGTGGATTCCCAGTCCTCCAATTTGTTTAACAGATGTTTACTATACAATTTAGAGTCGATATCTAGGAGACTAATAGGTCAATAATTACTGGGATCTTGCTTATCACCCTTCTTATAAATAGGAACAGCTACACTGTTTCCATCCCTCTGGAATCACACCTATGTTGTTAATTTGAGTAAATACTTTAGCTAGTATTGGAGCCCACAACTCAGAGAAGTATTTAAATATTTCTGGAGGCATCATATTTTCTCCAGGAGCCTTACTGAATGCAAGAGTTGCAGTCAACTTCTTTATCTCAAATACTGACACAGGAGACCAATAAGGCAGACCGTTACTTTTGGGAACCATAGAAGGATGATTCCCTGAAGGTGTAGGTTCGTAAAGCCTACTGTAATGATTAAACCATTGAAGTGATGAAATTTGTCCAACAATTACTGGTTTGACTGTTAGCATACCAATAGAAATGACATCCCCAAACTGCTTCTCATTCTTTTCCATCACGGCTTGGGCTGATTGTTTCCATTGTGTTCTGACATATGCATCCTTTTTTTGTTTTAAGAGTGCCGTATAAGATTTCCTCATAGAAACTAGAGTATCAGAAGAAACAATATCGCTATTTCTTGAGTGCCTGCCACGAGTACACCATTAATGCTTTCTGGGCATCTCTGCATTCGGAGTCAAACCATTCTATTGCTTATTTCTCTATTGGGATTAAATTGTTTGTTACAGACCAAACTGTATGTGAGATTCTGAATAATGATTTGATAGTCATATAAGCTATCTGAATCAGAGTCCAAGATGACTTGACGAAGGGATTTAAAAGTGGAACTCTCAAATATATGAGAAACAGAGGCCCCAATGTTAATTGACCACCGTATTCTCTGTTCTTCCATGTGAATTCCATTTATATTTATATTTTGGGAGGGACAGCAAGAATAGGGTGTTTCAAAGTGAAATAATAATAGGAGGGATAAATGATCGCTTTCAATCCTGTTGTTATAACTTCAAATCTATGAATGTCAGGAAGCAGTTTGTTGGAAACTGCCATATAATCTATTGTGCTAGCTCCCGTGTTAGTAATATAGGCGTAAGTACCCAGGGTTATGTCATGGTGGGTTCCATTAAGACATTGCAAATGGTGCAAAGAAAGGACCTCTAAAAGCCTCAAATCTGGCTTGTTTGTACATGTAGTTTGGGAGACTCTAGCAACAGGTGTGACTTGAGAATCTTGTCCAAAATTATTACCCTCCACTTGTTTCAAACTAGCCCCCATTCTAGCATTAAAGTCTCCACACAGAAGGAGCCTGGTGGAGGGAGGGAACCTACATTTTTTGATAGGCTAGGTGGAAAATAAACATTTATACAAATAAGAGAACCACAATATTTACTCTTAATGAAGAGGGCCTGTATATACTGCGGACAAAGACTGACCAATGGTTGAATCTCAACTTGCAAATCCACAGAAATAAATATAGTGAGGCCGCCACTACCATGGCCTCTAGTGCAAGTTTTAATGGCTGGGACGGAAAATGATCGAAATCCATGGGTAGATTAGTTTCGGGAGTCCATGTTTCTTGCAAGCAGAGAATTTTAAATTTTTGTAACTAGATCACAAAGTCTGCATCATGGAATTTGTTTGCCCAGCCCATAATATTCCAGGATAATAACTGTAATTGTCAAACTGGAGTAATCAGATCTGTATCATCACAGATAGCCAAAGGTTCTGTTTGAACAGGGGCTTTCTGTTTGGGAGACATCTCAAAGCAGAGAAGGTACCTTGTTAACCCTCTTTAGTTCCAAAGGTTGTGTGGGCATTGTAGTTATCAAAACATCCTCGTTCATAGCTAGTAAAGCGTCAATGGAGTCCCCATCCTGATCCCTCTCAGCATGGGGGATTTCATCCATAGATGCTGTGTTCACCAATGGTTCAGCCAAGTCCTTGATGGCAAACAGCATGTTCTTGAGATCCTCCAATCTACAGGCAATATCTTTTTGTTCTTCATTGATGATTAATTCACTTAAGACCATAAGCCACTTCTCGATATCAGAAGTTTTACCTGGGCTAGACTGCAGTATGGTCTTGCTAGCAGTTTCTTTGGAGACTGACAAACAGGTACTCCTTTCCTCTATAGGTGCTTCATTGCTATGGTTAAAGATAATTGGGGGCTAATAGCCAAATCTCAGAAAACTCACATTGGTGTTATTTGAAAGCTGGACAAGAAAGGCTTCATTTTCATCCACATAGAGGGAATTGTAAATTGTTCAAATGTTACCATACTTCTCATATATGGCACTACATTGGGAAGCGATTCTGTAGCAAGCAAGTCAACACAGTGAGGGTGTATGTGTAAAAGCCGTCTCAAGAGAAAATTTGATAGTTTTGAATGACTTCCATCTGCCATTGTTTATTCTGTTGTAGGCAATCTGCAGCATAGCTTGGTTTGTTTGCGGAATCCTGCTGCAGCTCCTTTCTCCAGCTCCTTTAGAGTTACTAATGAACTGCCTCGGAACTCTTTATGACGTTTTTAGTACTCCTCAGATTTTCCTCCTTTTTAGGTCTTATACTATTGGCTTGAACTGAGTTCTCTTCCAGGGGTACATATTTGTGCATGAAAGTGTCAAAGGAATTTTTGAATAGCTCAAGTTGTTTAACAGTTTTTTCTAAGCGTTCATAAATTGAAATAACGGTATGAGCACTGTTTTGTCACAAAGTCTGGGGGGTAGGATTGTCGCTCAGTGTGTTGTTTCTTTTCAGTGGTAAACAAATTCTCAAGAACTGTCTCATCTGCCCCATTAGTTGCCAAGGACACTCTATCCTGGTGAGAAGCCAAACTATAGTTAGAAGTTTCCAAAGGCTCAGATTGAGGCTCATTTTCTGTGTCCAAAGCCGAGAAACAGTTAGTAGTAGGAATTGCAAACACTGAGTTCATATTTGGGATACTCACAGTTTCCTCACAGATAAGCAAGTTGTCTATCTTGAGCTGTTTGGGGGCTTTCTTGTGCCTAACTGTCCCTGGGCTTGTTCAGGCATGTTTTTTGTTTCCTATTTAGAAATTATTACTAATTAATCCAGGGGAGGGGGGGGGAGCTCAAAGTTGCGAAGTGATATATTCCCAAAGGTTTGCAGTTGTTATCTTCTTAGCTTAGCTTCTGTCTTTCATCTAGGAGACTTGCTGGCAGAATGGCCAGTGATAAGTCCGGGAAAAAAAAAATGTAAACAAGCAGTCCGTGGTTTCCAAAACAATAAAAAGGGAGAGTAGACAATGCTGGCCACAATAATAATTAAAACATGTTAAAATACTTATAAATTAAAATATCAATTAAATAACAATTAAAATGACCAGCACCAATTGGAATTACATATAAAATGCCTTCTGGAAGAGGAATGTTTTTTACTGTTTCCTGAAGGTAGGCTAACCTCTTTGGGCAGGGAGTTCTAGAGCCTGGGAGCAGCCACTGAAAAGGCCCTCTCCCGTGTTCCCACCAAATGCACCTGTGAAGGTGGTGGGACTTAGAGAAGGGCCTCTCCTACAGATCTCCATGCCCAGGCTGGTGCGTAGGGGAGGATACAGTCCTTCAAATAACCTGGACCTGAGCCATGTAGGTATTTAAAGGTCATCACCAGCACTTTTGATTTGTGCCCGGAAACAGATCGGCAGCCAGTGGAGCTGTTGCCACAGGGGTGTTATATGCTTCCTGTAACCAGCTCCAGTTAACAACCTAGCTGCAGCTCTTTGGACCAGCTGAAGTTTCTGAGCGCTCTTCTTTGTCGTTTAGTAAATTTTCATTAAGGTCCAAATTAAATTCTTATTTTAGAGATTTACGATTTAGTAAAATTGGGTTATGATCAGATAAAAGTTTTGTTTAAATTTTCTGTCTTCAGAACTTTGGGCATCAAATGTTTTGATATTAAACACATCAATTCTGGCTTCTGTTTTATTACTTTCAGAATAAAATGTAAATTCTTTTTTTCTTTTTTTCTTTTTTATGCATAGACTTCCAAGGGCCTAGTAGTATAAAGTTTTGCATCTTTTCAAAAATGGTTTTGGAAGTTTAGTTGTTTTTTTTTCCTTTTGCTTTCTTCACTTGTATCCAATTCTACATCTAAAAACCCATTCCACTCTTCTAGCATTATAATATTATCATATTCATTATCTTGTAATTATCCTTGTAGTATTTTAAAATAAGAGTCTTTGTTTTCACATGGTGCATATGTGCCAATTGATAAAATAGTCAGTCCTTGTATTGTAATTTTTAGTCCAGTTGCTCACCCATCTTCATCTTTAAATATTTCTTTTGTTAGGATTTTGGTTGGAATATAAAAGTTAACACCTCTTTTCTTCTTCTCGTAAGCCAATACAAAACTTTTTCCTAATTTAAAGTTATTTAGAAATACTACATCCCTTTGTCGTGTGTGTATCTCTTTGTAAATAAACTATATCTGCCTTGTGTTTCTCCAAGTAGTGGAAAACTTGTCTTCTTTTATGAATTCAATTCAGTCCTTTAACATTTTAGAGAATTATTTTCATGTTTCAGTTTCCTTAAAAGTTCTCTTCTAAGTTATCTTGGGTGTTCTTGTCTTCTTCCTCTAAATCTTCTTCAAGTTTATTCTTGTCAAATGGGATGTCTTCTTCTTCTTCTTCTTTATGGTCTTGTGTCTTTTTCTTCTGAATTATCCATTTTTTTTCCTTTATCATTCCATCCTACAGCTGCACCTTCTTCCTACATCTCGTCAACTTTTTTCTTTTTTTCCCGAGTATCTTTGAAATTTTTCTTCATAAAGTCTTTTCCTTTTCAATTCTATCTAATTTGTAGTTTTCCCCTTAAAAAAAGGAGATAACTTCTACTTCTTTCCATCTTTATCAAATATTTCTTTTCCGTAGTTGTCTTGTAAAAAAGAAGTATTCCCTATTTCTCTTCAAAATCTGTGTGGGAATGTCCTTGTATATTTTGATCTCCTTGTTTTCCACAATTAATTTTTTGTTAAAATTTTGTTGAATAATTTGATATTTTATTCTCTCTCTTGTGAAATAAATCACAATGTCTCAATAGATTCTTTTTCTTATCTATAGCAGAATTTACGTGAAACATTTTGTCAATCTCTCAAATTTTTCAGGATTTGGTCCATGGAATTTGCGAGTAATAATGTTACTCTTTCATGCAAATTCCTGTTCTTCTGTTCTGAGAGACCTCTCAGTTTTAAACATTTGTTTCTTTGTTTTAAATTTTTTAAATTTAAGTTTTTTCTGTATATCTGTTCTTTTTTTAATGTCACTGTTTCTTCTTCTAGGACCTTAGTCTTCTAAGATTTCTTTTTTTTTTTTACTATGTCGTTTGTTACTTTCTTTAGCATTGAACTGACATTCTCCATTTCTCTTTAGAAATCTTGTCTCAGTTCTGCACTTGTGCCTTTCTTTTTTTCTTGTTGTTCTAGTCTATGTTTTTGCATCTCCTCCAGTATTTTCAAGCTTGGATCTGTTGATTTCACATTCAAATCCAAGGAGGTTCTTCTTGTTTGTACTTTGGTTTGTAATTGGGCTTGGGTTGCTTTTCTGATTCCCATAGTCATATCTGTTTGCTGTTTGAGAATTGAAAATTCAACATTCACTATACCAAAAATAGAAGGGTAATCAAAAGGTATAAATAAGATTAAAGTATTCTTTATGCTTAGAATTAGTATAAGCTATAGCGATAATGTAAAAGGAGAGAAGGAATGTGAAATTACTCAAACAATTGTCAATTAACAATTACATGATACTAGCAAATATTAAATGGAAAAATATGAAGTAAATAACAGTAGTTCTAATTAGCAATTACACATAATTAAATATTAAATATATTAAAATATATCAGAATGATTTTCTTGTATAATTTACAAACTTATGAACATATTAAAAAACAGAAAGACTTGTAGGGGGAGGAGCCAAGATGGCGATGAGGCAGCAGCTGCTGTAAAGAGCTCCTCTGAAAGTTTATCTATTTGTTATCTTTTTGTTGCCTTTTTGTATAGTTTATGAAGCTGCTGCTGGAATTAATATTTTTGTTACTTCTATCAACTTTGAATCCTGATTTGTGATCTCTGTTTTGGGATTGTTTGAGAGGACTGCCCAATCTTATGTTTGTATGTTCTATAGTTATATAGTATTTTTGTTAGGTTCCAACCTTTTAGTGTTTTCTGGCAGTTGTTCCCCTGTAGGTAGTTTTTTATTCCTTAATGGTGATTTTTAACTCGGATTTTAGTGGACAAGCTGATGCTTTTTTTAATTGTTTTCTGTTGTTCTTTTTTTTAACCTCTTTAATATTGGAACTTTTAAACATTCAATTATAAAGCTCTGAGATTTTAATAACTTCAAAATTTTTATTACTTAGGGCTTTAATTATATAAGATTCTAAGATTTTAAGACTTCATTTGCTTGGGCAGCTGTGATCATTTTACAATTAACCTACCTGAAGCTTTCGGAAGGCCAGCTGAGTGCTAGCTGAGTGCTGGCAGAGTGAAGCCCAGGCAAATCACAGCTGGGTTGTTTACATCAGAGAAGGCACCTCTATTCACTATTATTTCTTAAGCACTGCTGCCTTGCCGTTCTCATCTGGATTGTTGACTGTTGATGGTATATTTACCCAAGTTGAAGAAGCTTATATACAGTGGTCCTTCTCCATAGCTGTTTGCATTTCTGGCACTGTCTCTATCATCCTCATTTGCCTACAGTTTGGAACTCACAGCTGAAATGCTAAAGTGGTGAGCAGAGGCTTGAGGTCTGAGGCTGTATCTTTGACCTGTTGGCTGACCGAAGAGGAGGAGGAAGGGAGGATATAGAATTTTTTTACCATCCCATGAAGGTCAGATACTGATTGATGATGCGGGGCAGCGAGCTGTGAACTGCGAACTGTTTATTTTCCCTTTGTCTGAGGGTCATACAGCGTTTGGTAGAGAAGAGGCTGAACTACCAGTGAATATTGACAGGAACAAAAGCTGATAAGCCCTGCTTTTGAGTATGAGGAATTACCTCTGGGGTGTTCTGATGAAACTTTGATAAAGCCTGTGAACGAAGAGGAAGGAAGAGCACGAACAGCTGCTGCCTACTACAGTCTGGATGTAGACCTGAGTTCACGAGGTGCACCCTGGGTCCTATATTGGTCAAGTAGTACAAGCGTCCAATGGTGGGAGGAGTAGAAACTATAGTACAGGACTTGTAGTAAGGACCCGGGGACTTAAGTGTTTCTACACTAATGCGTGGAGTATGGGAAACAAGCAAGCTGAACTTGAACTCCTAGTACAACAAAATAAATACGATTTGATAGGCATCACTGAGACCTGGTGGGATGACTCACATGATTGGAATGTAGGAATAGAGGGATATAGCCTATTTTGTAGAACTAGACCAAACAAGAAAGGAGGAGGAGTAGCCTTGTATGTTAAGGATGTTTTCACCTGTGAAGAGATCCGTGACTTAAACCCAGAAAGCCAGGACGAGAGCATCTGGGTAAGAATTAAGGGAGCAAGAAACAATAGGGCTATTCTGGTGGGGGTTTACTACAGACCTCCAACCCAGACTGATGACTTTGATGACGCCTTCCTCAACCAAATGACTGCACATTCAAAAAGGAGAGATACAGTAATAATGGGAGATTTCAATTACCCGGATATATGTTGGCAGTCAAACTCTGCCAAGACAGCAAGGTCCAGCAAGTTTCTTGCTTGTCTTGCAGACAATTTCATGGTCCAGAAGGTGGAAGATTCGACAAGGGGATCAAATATTCTAGATCTGATCCTGACCAACAGGGATGACCTTGTTAATGAGGTAGAAGTGGTTGGATCTTTAGTGGGGAGTGACCATGCCCTATTGGAATTTGGCATTCAGTGAAGAAGATAAGTGTAGCCAGAAATTCCATGGTCAAGAATAGTGAAAGGGAAAGGTGTTCAGGAGGCATGGGAGTTCCTTAAAAGGGAGATACTGAAGGCACAATCTAAAACTGTGCCAATAAGGAGGAAAAATGGAAGGCATCTGAAGAAACCAGAATAGTTGACTAAAGAACTCTCAGCTGAGCTAAGTGTTAAGAGAAACATGTACAGGAAATGGAAGAAGGGGGAAACCACCAAAGAAGAATTTAAACAAGTAGCCGGGAGATGTAGGGAGAAGGTCAGAAAGGCTAAAGCACAGAACGAACGTAGGCTGGCCAGAGACATTAAAAACAATAAAAAGGACTTTTTAAAATATGTCCGCAGCAAAAGGAAAAAGAAGGAGGCGATAGGGTCGCTGCGCAGAGAAGATGGCGAATTACTAACGGGGGAAGAGAAAAGGCAGAACTACTTAACACCTTCTTTGCCTCAGTTTTTTCCCAGAAGGATACAAGCGCTCAACCTGGCGGTTGGGGAGCAGGGGAGGAAGAGGGGGAAATGCGGCACATAATAGGTAGAGAGGTGGTACAGGAATACCTGGCCACACTGGATGAATTCAAGTCTCCAGGGCCAGATGAATTGCATCCTAGGATATTAAAAGAACTGGCAGAGGTCATTTTGGAACCGCTTGCTATAATCTTTGAGAAATCTTGGAGGACAGGAGAAGTTCCAGCAGACTGTAGGAGGGCAAATGTTGCCCCCATCTTCAAGAAGGGAAAAAAAGAGGACCCAAATAATTATCGCCTAGTCAGCCTGACATCGGTACCCAGAAAGATCCTGGAGCAGATCATTAAGCAGTAAGTTTCTAATCACTTAGAAAGCAATGCGGTAATCACGAGAAGTCAACATGGATTTCTCAAAAATAAGTCATGCCAGACTAATCTTATCTCTTTTTATGATAGAGTTACTAACTTGATAGATGAAGGGAATGCTGTGGATGTAGCATATCTCAATTTCAGTAAGGCCTTTGACAAAGTTCCCCATGACATTCTTGCAAAGAAGCTAGTAAAATGTGGGCTGGACAGGGCTACTGTCAGGTGGATCTGTAACTGGTTGACTGACCGTTCCCAAAGGGTGCTCACCAATGGCTGCTTTTCATCCTGGAGAGAAGTGACTAGCGGGGTGCCACAGGGTTCTGTCCTGGGCCCAGGGCTGTTCAATATCTTCATCAGTGACTTGGATGAAGGAGTAGAGGGCATGCTTATCAAATTTGCAGGTGACACCAAATTGGGAGGGGTTGCTAATACCCCAGAGGACAGGATCAAATTTCAAAATGACCTGGACAGATTGGAGAGCTGGGCCAAGGCTAACAAAATGAAATTCAACAGAGAGAAGTGTAAGGTGCTACACTTAGGTAGAAGAAATGGAATACAGAAATATAGGATGGGGGACACGTGGCTGGATAGCAGTACGTGTGAAAGGGATGTAGGAGTCTTAATAGACCACAAGCTGAACATGAGTCAGCAGTGTGATGCGGCAGCCAAGAAAGCCAGTGCAATTCTCGGCTGCATCAATAGGAGTATGGTGTCTAGATCGAGGGAGGTACTGGTACCACTCTCCTCTGCTTTGGTTAGACCTCATCTTGAATACTGTGTCCAGTTCTGGGCACCGCAATTCAAGAAGGACATGGTTAAGCTGGAGCAGGTCCAGAGGAGGGCGACCAAAATGGTGAGGGGCCTGGAAGCCATGCCCTGTGAGGATAGACTTAGAGAGCTGGGTATGTTTAGTCTGCAGAAGAGAAGGTTAAGAGGGGACATGATAGACATGTTTAAATATCTGAAAGGATACCATGTAGAGGAGGGAAAGGGCTTGTTTTCTGCTGCTCCAGAGACCGGGACAAGGAGCAATGGATTCAAGCTGCAGGAAAGGAGATTCCACCTGAACCTCAGGAAGAACTTCCTGACGGTCAGGGCTGTCTGGCAGTGGAATATGCTGCCTCGGAGTGTAGTGGAGTCTCCTTCTTTGGAGGTTTTTAAGTAGAGGTTGGATGACCATCTGTTGGGAGTGCCTTGAGGGTGTTCCTGCATGGCAGGGGGTTGGACTGGATGGCCTGTGTTGTCTCTTCCAACTCTACATTTCTATGATTCTATGATATGCTACTCAGCCTATTTGCTTCAGGATTGTAAATTTGAACTGCACTGCCTTCTTTGTGAAGACAGTACTTTTTTAGACTCCATTTTTCTTTTTCATTTCTTTTAGATCTTCAGATATGCCGATTATATGTTTTTATTTTTATAGTCTCTCTCTCACACACACATATATATGTGTGTGTGTGTGTGTGTGTGTGTGTATGTATATATCTGCTTAGCTATTTAATTATTTAGTTAATTAATCATCATTTACTTAATTTAGTTCTTTTTAACTTCTAGTTGAAAGCCAATTAATACGACTTCTAGAAAGAGAGTTCGGGGAAGTCCTACTTACTCTTCTCCCCCCAAAAATAAGCAGCTCAAGATTGATGAGTTTTTTAAACCTGATAGGCAGCCATTAGATGTTTCTAAATTTAGAATTCCTGCCTTTAATAGGTTTGATGCTCTAGAAGAGGAAAGCTTGGAGCCCCAGTATTTACAAGGCAGAAACAATACAACTAAAACCACCAAACAAAACTAAATAACGGGACACACACACACACACACACACACACACACAACCTCTAACTTGTCAGTTCTGGTGATGTGTTAATATGTATAGTATATTTCCTCTAAAGTAAAACTCTAAATAATCCATTATTGTCTATAGACTTTATCATAAAATCATATTATAAACCACTCATTCTTTTTATTAGCATTGTCTTCTACTAAATAACAGATACGTCTAATTTCTTACTCTTCAAGCAACAAGGTTGATTTTATCCCATTAAGACTTCAAGTACAGTATCAATTCATCCCAGTCCTTCTTAAAATTACTGAGTGAACATTCCTAAATTAACATAGATAGTTTTTCCATTTCCATCAAATCTGACATCTTCATCACTCTTCTTGTGCTGTTATATTCACATCCTTCCATTTCTATGCATAGAGTAGTGTGGCAGCTTATTACGATATCATATATTGGAAAATTATTCAAATATTCTTATCTAGTTATCTAGTTCATTTAACAGCCCCAATAAAAAAAGATTCTGGTTTAAATTGAGTTTTAATCTTCAAAATATTCTCCATCATTCTATAAATCATCATCCAAAACTTTTTATCTTTCTCATAGGGATATGGAATAAAGTCCCTTCATTTTGCATTACACTTCCAGCAAACACTGTGCAATCCACTATCCATCTTGGACAGTCTTTCAGATGTTAAATACCATCTAAACATCATTTTATAAAAGTTTTCTCTAAGATTACAGCTCAGTCTAAATTTTGTATCCTTTGTTCACATTCTTTCCCATTGCTCTAAGTGTATTTAATAGCGCACATTCTGGGCCCACTTAACTGTACAATCTTTCACTTGCTCATCCTCTTTTTCAACCTTCAACAGTAAGTTGTACATTAGTAACAATCAAGCGTTCACCATCTGTGCATCATTGTTCTTCAAATGCAGATTTTATAATTTCAAAACGAAGCAAATTCTTGTCTGTAAGGAAACCAATGTATCTCAATAGCTTCTTGACTTAATTCTTCATTAGCTTTCAGTCTATATTGCTCTTCTGCCAACATTAAATCATTATATGTTAACAATCTACCATCTCAGTTTTAAACAAGGCTCCATGTGGTGAAACCTACAAAGACATTTTAGGCTATATTCTCATTTTCTCAAATTTGTGAAATAGTTCTTCTAGTAAAGTAATCGTTAAAAGTCTATATTTGCACTGAGTTTGTCATCCAACAAAAAAGCATGCTATCCGAACCTCAGATCAAAATCTTCCAATTGTAAGTCTGTCCCATTTCAAAGTAATCTATATTTTAAACAATACCAAGCATGAAACATGTAAATATAATCTCAAATCTGGTAAGCCAAGTTCTCTTCATGTTTGCATCCTGCAGAACTTTTAATCTTATTTTACGCTTCTTCTCTTGCCAAATGAACTTCAAAATATCTTTATGCTATTGTCTGAAAAGTACATCATTTATAGGAATGGAAATTGTCTGGAATAAAAAGAACATTGTTGGCAACACATTCCTTTTTACTGCAGAGATCCTATCTGGTAAAGAAATTCTCAGCTTTGACCATCTTTCTAAGTCTTGTTTGATTTCATTCCAGACTTTTACATAGTTATTTTCAAGTAGTTTTGTGTTCTGTGTACCAAAAATAATACCTAGATTTTTAAAACTTCTTAAATCCTGTTATATCCAATAGTGATTTCTGGTTTTCTTTTGTCATATTTTTGATCAACGTGACAGACAGTCTTATCTTTATTAATTATAAAGCCAGCTAAGCTTCCAAACTCACTTACAGTTTTAAGTAACATCTCTACAGAGTCTAAAGGATCACATAAAAAAGCACCAAGTCATCTGCAGATGCCCTCAATTTAAAAGCGCATTTCTTTATATTCATGCCTTTTATTCTCTCGTCTTGTCTACTAGCCCTGTTCAAACCTTCTAAAGTCAAGATGAGCAACAATGGTGATAAAGGATACTCTTTGTTTGTCAAAATTTTTAGTCATTTTACCATTAATCAAAATCCCGGCATTTTGCAAAAAAATATAGTACAGTAAGCCATCACATAAAATTATGTCCAAAGTCCATCTTTTTTAAAGTTTCAGCCATAAAAAACCAGTTCACATTAATCAAAGGCTTTCTCCACATCCAAAATAACAAGGCCACTTGCTTCTCTTTATGCCTATTATGATATTCTAAAACATCCATCACTATCCCTGTATTATCTCTTTAAAAAAAAATATTTTTTTTGGCAAAGTCCACATTGGTCTTCATATATAATTTCTTGTAAAATCTTCATTCTCTCTGCCAGTATCAAGGAAAGGTCTTATGAACATTACTCCAAAGTGAGATTGGTCTGTAATTCTTAGGATCCATCACATCCCAATCTTCCTTTGGTGTTAATGTATGTTTACTTGATTTCTAATTATCAGGTACTTTACCTGTGGTAACAAATTAGCTCAGTAGTTTCTGAAATGGTAAATATAATTGTTTTTCAAGTTTTTTGTAACAGATTGCAGAAAAACCATCCAGGCCTGGGGCTTTTCGACTCTTCAGTTTCTTAACATCTCAACCATTTCTGCACCCATTATATTTTTTTTCATTTTTTTATTAATAATAATGGTTTAAAAGTATATCTACATATATAATAGTATACAACATATATATAATAATAATGTATAATAATATATAGTAATATATAAATCTCCAAATGTACATTTTATAGAAGGTCCAACTCATATCCATCTTTCTTCATACATTATGGTATTTGAATATTTCATATCTTATTTGCATTATATTCCACTTCCTTACTTCCCTAGAGTTAATTCTTTATAGTCCCATTCATGTTACTCTTTGAATACCCCTTTCTCAACTTTGCATGCCTTCTCATGATTCAATCTCCCCATATCTTATGTTTTTATGTTAATGTCTGAACTTTAAGTTACGTTTTCCTACATTCTTCTTGTGTTGAGAGGAAAAATTTCTCTACTTGTCTCCATTCTGCATCATTTGCTTCTTGATTTTTTCCTTGTATCATCGAGGTTAATTTGTCCATTTCTCTGTATTCCAAAACCTTAATTTTCCATTCCTCTAGTTGTGGGACCTGATCATTTTTCCACTTTCGTGCGAATTCCATTCTTGCAGCTGTGATCATATAAAGAATTATTCTCCAAAGCTTCATTCTTTGCTCTTTATCTATCTTCTGTGTTATATTTAATAGAAATAGTTCAGGTGTCAGAGGAATATTAATCTGTAATGTTTCTGAGATTGTTTCTTGTATTCTTTTCCAGTATATTTTAGCTTTGTCACAGGTCCACCATACATGATAGTAGGTCCCATTTTCTCGGCCGCATTTCCAGCATTTGTTCTCCCTTGTTTTATATATCTTATTAATTTTCACAGGGTCAAGGTGCCATCTATACAGCATCTTTAGTTCTCCTTCAAACTTTGGGCTGCCATGAATTTTTGTGTTTCTAACCAAGTCCTTTCCCAGTGCTCTAATTGAATCTCACGGCCTATGTTCTGCGCCCATAGGATCATCGAGGGTGTTATCTGTTCCGTTTCTAATTCTCTCTCTATTTGTAGTTTGTATAGTTTAGAAGTCAGTTGGTTCTGTGGTTTGAATAATATATCTTCGAACTGTTTGTCATTTTCATCTGTTTGGAAACCTTCTAATTTCTTATCCATGTAATATCTTTCTTTAAGTTGTCTGTAGAGAAACCATGAGCACTTGAACCCTTCGTGTCCCAGTTCATCTCTGGTTTTTAATCTTGTTTCTTGATTTTTCCCAACAATTATCATATTCTGATACTTTATTATTTTTTCTTGTGGTTCCCGCCATCTACAGTAAAAGGCCTCATGTGGGGAAATCCATAGTGCTATTTTTCTATAATAGTTTTTTCTTAAGTTTTTGCCAGTTTGTTAAGAGGGCTTTCCTTAAATAATGATTCTGGAATTCTTTGTCAGTTTTGTGCTTATTGTACCATACATATACTTGCCACCCCATTCTTAATCCAGTTCCTTCCAAATTTAATATTTTTTCATTTTGTAATGTTAGCCATTCTTTAATCCAGATCAGGGAGTTTGCTTGGTAATACAATTTCAGGTCAGGGAGTCCGAAACCTCCTTTTTCTTTCTTCTCAGTTAAGAATTTCCATCTTATTTTTGGCCTCTTTTTATCCCAAATAAATTTAGAAATTTCTCTGTGCCATTCTTTAAATGGTTTTTCGTTTATAATTACCGGTAGGTTTTGAAAAAGAAAATTTAATTTTGGCAGCACATTCATTTTAATTGTAGCTATCTTTCCCAGTAGCGAAAGTTGGAGCTGATTCCAATTATTTAATTATTTCTTAATTTCTTTCCTCGTACTTTTATAATTATCATATAATTCATTGTTTCTTTCTGCGATCCAGATTCCCAAATATTTAACTTTCTTTTCTAATTTGAAGCCTGTTCTTTGAGCCAATATATTTTCTTCTTCCACTCTCATGTTTTTTGTCAAAATTTTTGTTTTTTCCTTGTTAATTCTAAATCCTGCCAATTCACCAAATTGATTCATCTTTTCCAAAAGGTTATCTATACCTGGATATGGGTCTTCTAAGATGATCACTAAGTCATCAGCATATGCCTTTAACTTGTATTAATGGTACTTTACTTTGCATCCTTTCAAATCAGGATCTCCCTTTATCATCCTTATTAGTATTTCAATTGTTATTATAAAAAGTAGAGGTGATAGGGGACATCCTTGTATTGTGCCCTTTTTAATTTTGAAATTTTTCATTTTTTCCCCCTTTATAATTAAGGTAACAACTTAATCTTTGTATATTTCTTTAATCCATTTTATATATGTGTCTCCAAAATTCATTTTTGTCAATACCGTGAACATGAAGTCCCACGTCAAGTTATCGAATGCCTTCTCGGCATCGATAAAGATCAGGGCCAGCTTTTTCTCGTTGTGCTTCTCATAGTACTGTATAACATTCAAAATTGTTCTTATGTTGTTTCTTGGTTGTCTGTTTGGCAAAAATCCATTTTGTTCTTCCTCTATAATTTCTTGTAATTTTTTTTGTTCTATCCGCCCAGATACTCATGAAGATCTTGTAATCGATATTCAGCAATGAAATCGGTCTGTAATTGCCTGGATCTTTTGGATCTCTCCCTTCCTTCGGTATTAGTGTGATGCAGACCTCACTCCAGGAGTTTGGTCGCCCTCCTTCCATGATTTCATTGAATAATTCCAGCATATATGGCACCAGTTCTTCTTGCAGATTTTTATAGTACGTTGCTGAAAACCCATCTGAACCCAATGCCTTTGCCGAATTAAGTTTCTTAATTGCTTGTATTATCTCTGTTGTTGTTCTTTTAGTATTAAGTGTTCTCTGCTGATCTTCTGTTAGTTTTGATATTCTTTGCTTCTCCAAAAAATCCAATATCTTTCTCTGTATCTTTCTATCTTTTGCATTATATAATTCACTATAATATCTAAGGAAAGTTTGTTTAATGGTTTCTTGATCCGTTGTCGTCTTTCCCCCTGTGTTTACTTCTGTAATCAGACTTTTTTCTCTTTCTTTCCTCAGTTTATAGGCCAGCCATTTACCTGGCTTATTGGCCTGTTCGAAGAATCTTTGTTTCGTTTTCTTTAAGTTCTTATTAATTTCCCATTGGTGTTCTGATTTCAACTGTTCTTGAAGCACCTTCAATTCTGTTCTTATTTTTGTATCGGTGGGGTATAACTTTAGTTGCTCTTCCCGTTGTTTTATTTTTAACATTAGTTCTTGTTGTTTTGCTTGTCTTTTTTTCTTAATTTCCGTTCCCCACTGAATGAAATATCCCTGCATTACTGCCTTGCTCGCGTCCCAAATGGTTTTCAGTTTTACATCATCTGATACATTTTCTTTAAAGTAATTTCTTGTGGTTTCTCTAATCTTTTCCGAATAGCTCGAATTTTGAAAAATGTAGTCATTTAATCTCCATCTTCTGATTCTTTTTAATGTTTTGAGCTCTAATTGAATTGGGTTATGGTCAGAGTATATTCTGGGAAGAATCTCCATATTGTCTACTTGATTTTGTATAACTTTTGAGATTAGAAACATGTCAGTTCTCGACATTGATTTGTGAGTTTCCGAATAATAAGTAAATCCTTTAGAATGTCCATCTTTCGATCTCCATACATCTTGTAGCGTCATAAGTTCAATTAATTTGAAAAAGGATTTAGGAAGTTTTCCTTGCTGTTTACGATCTAATTTGCCTCTCGATCTGTCTTCTTTAGGGTCCAATACTCCATTAAAGTCTCCGCAAAGTAAAAAGTTACCTTGATTTGCTTCTTCAGAATAATTTAGAAGTTGTTGTAATAGTTTCTGGTAAAAGTTACTTTTGTCTTCTGTTGGGGAGTATACTCCTACTATCAAAACCTTAGTCTCTTGAAGTTGCACCTCCACTCCAACGTAATGTCCAAGTATATCCTGAAATTTCAATTCTGATGGGAGGTTACGGTTTACGTACAGTACTACTCCCTTTTTTTTCCTTCTGCGAGGCAGATGCATAGCAAATTCCGAGTTTTGGGTTCCGTAAATATTTAGTATCTTTGTCTCTGATTTTAGTTTCCTGTAGACATATTACGTCCGATGGTCATTCTTTTCTTATTGAGAGTTTTGCTTCTTTTCTATATCTCCTCTTCTTCCGCGTAGAGGTCTTCTAATTCTAATTCTGATTCTTTTTGTTCTTTTCCTTCCGATTTTAAATCTGACTCTTCACTGGCAGACACTATTTCTTGTTCTTCTACATCAGCATTATAGTTATTATCTTGGTTTCTTTCTCCTTGATATTGTTCTTGTTTCTATCCTTCTTTATCTTCGTCTCTTCCATTGTTGTTCCTCCCACTCCCTGATTCTAACTCTCTTTTAAGTTTTTCAAGTACTTCTTTGGTGCGTGTCATGTTAGTTATTCTGTGTCTTCTTTGTTTATGTGTAAAGGATATCCCTTCTATCCTTTCCCATTTGTACATTATTTTGTGCCTTTGCAGGAATGTCGTTAAGGGTTTATAATCCTGTCTCCTTTTTAAAATGTCGTATGGGATATCTTTAAATATTTTAATGATTTTATCTCCCATTCTTAATTGTTTATCGTAGTTGTTCTGAATTAGTTGATCTCTTATCTTTGTTCTAACAAAGCAAACTACAATGTCTCTGGGCCACCCTTTTTCTCTTGCTAAATTCGAGTTTGCTCTGAAGATCCTATCGATTTCTTGTTCCACTCTGTCTATGTCCATGTCTATAAATGTTGCCAAAACTGGAATTATCTTTTCATATAGATTCTCTCCGGGTGCCTCCTCTATCCCCATCAGCTTCACGCACCTATCACGGTAACGTAGCTCTTGTTGGGATATCGTGAGTTCTCCTTGCCTTTGTTTTATTTTCAATGTTTCTTTTTCTGTCTCCAATTGATTTCTTTTTGCTCGAAGATCATGGATATCTCCTTTCATAATCTTGATCTCTTTATTCATTGTTTCCATTTTTTTCCCAATTATTTCTATGTCTTTCTTGATGTCTGCCTTAATTTCAGACCTTGTTTCCTTCATTTCCTGTCTCATTTCTTGTTTAAGACCTTTTACTTCTTTTAGAATTTCAGCTAACTGCTGGCCCATATCCATAGATTGTCTTCTACTTGGTTCTGTTGGTTGAAGTTGTATTTGTGTCTGTGTCTTTGTTCCTTTCCTTGTTCCAGTCGCTATTCTATTCTATTCTATTCTATTCTATTCTATTCTATTCTATTCTATTTGTGTATCGGCTTGGGTAGTGCAGGTGGGCTGCTTTGAGTTTGAGAGTCTTTATTAGTAGTTTGATTATGATCCTTTGTTTCTAATCTTCGTCTTAGTTTGTTTCTCCTTAACGCCTCTCTGCTAGCCACCAGATAAATTCACAAGGTCTTTATAATATTTATAGTCCTCCTTAAATTTTTCAAACTATGTATGTTAACAATTACCAGTTCTGTCAATTCATTATCTCATATATGTAAATTTCCTTTCCTTTAGTTTCTAATCAAGTCCTTAAAGTTCAAATTCCATACATTCAATTCATTAAAAGTTCTTATTCAGTTCATTAGACTAAAATTCATGTAGTTCATTAAACACAATTATAGCTATATAGGAAATATTAAATTCTTAAGTTCATAAGTTCTACTAAATTGGTTAATTAATTAATTTGAATCTGTTTCATATAATTTCATACAAAGCAGTTTTTTTTCCCCTTCCCCACCTCACTTCCCTGTAGCCACCACCACCTTAATTTCCAGTTTGTTGCTTATCTGATTTTTTCTTTCCAGTCTAAGTCTCTGTTTGCTTCTTTTCCGTGTCTATATCGTGGATTTCTTGTTCAATGTTGCAGGGCGAGCTCGAGCAGTTTCTCTGCAAGCTCCAGCCCCTTCCTCCTTCCTTAAATTTGATTTTAAGTCCCGTTCATACTTTCTTTATGTATAATTTCCACCTTTATTCCTTTTAGCTTTAAGTCTGTTCTGTCTTCTGTTTCTCCGTCCCTCTCGTTTTCTTTATCTTTCAAAAGCGAGCTCAAGCGTCTCTCCTTTTTGCTTTCCCACGCGAGCTCCAGCTTACTGTTCTCTTTTTGCTTTAGCCCAGTTCAGTTCTATATCTTTTCGATTCCACGTTTCAGTTCAGCATATCTTCCCTCTTTAATTCCAACTTAAAAGTCTGTACTTTTATATTTCAAAGATCCTCAGTCATAAGTCTCAACACACTCCTCTCCCGTTCCCTCCCCTGCCCTTCGTCTCCATGTACTTTGAAAAACGCCAACTGGTATGTTTTTAAGATATTTAGCCTCTCCAATTTCTGTTTTCTGCTGATCGTTATGGACAGTACTTATTCCAAATAGTCAAATGTTTGCATAATTTTATCTTCTTCTTAAAGTGTCTTTGTATCTTGGTTTTTCATCTCTTAATATTTAACCTATAAACTCCGAACAACAGTATTATCTAACGCACTCTTACCTCCACCTTCTGTCTGCCATCTTATTGTCTCAGCTCTTCTTCTTGATCTGCCACGTTCATCTGACCGGCACTGTCTTTTAATCTTCAAGTCTTAATAAGTTGATTTCCTCTAGGTTTAGTTCTTCAATTTTTTTTTTTTTTGTCTTTTAACTTGAATTTATTAAAATAAAGTTTCAGGTGGAGCTATGCTGCTGAAAGAAGCAGCGACTCATCACGTGGCTGTACAGCTCTTTGGTCCTCTCGCCTTTTCCGGTTTGGGAGCCTCGACACAGACGCTCCTTAGCCTGAAAGGCGGCAATGGACCCCCGGCAAGCTCCTCCGAACCCCCTTTACCAGGGGGGTGTTTTGCCGGTTGTTAGTGTACCAGCTAAGCCACAAGGGGTGACAGAGTCAGCGGGAGCTTTCTCGCTGCTCTGGCGATCGCGACGCCATCGAAACCGGAAGTCTTTCTGCACCCATTATAGATGTATTTAAACTCAGCCCTTGGTTCTCTGAGGCTTTGATAAGTTTGGCAAATCCAGATATCTTTCCACTTTTTCCTTTGTCACCTCTTGTTCATGATTAAGCGTGGAAACAAAAGTTAAAAAAAGCTTTTTATTCTGTCATTATATAATGTCAACTTCTTCCTATCAAATCTTTAATATCAGGTTTCTCTCTCTCTGTCTCTCTTTTAGTTTATAAGACAACTGATTCAAAATATTTTTTGCTTAGTGTATCTCCTTCTCTATCCCAAAGTTCATGTTCATAGATACCTGTTTTTGTAGGATGTTTACCTCCTTTAAAAGAGACAAATTCATCAGGTTTGTTTTTAATTGCTCCTCATTCTTCTTAATCTTCTCTAGGGTGATTTGATTCTTTTGCAACCTTCTCTTTTTTAATTCTTCATTCTGTTGTATAAAAAAAGCCTCTTGTAACTACTTTGCTTGCATCCCAGACCACTTGTACATCCCTGCATTTATGCATACTACCTTTAAAAGTTTTTAAAAGTCTTTTTTTCTTTTCGCAGCACCTCTTCATTTTGAAGCAAAGTTTCATTCAATCACCAATTAAATTGTCTCTTTCTTTTCTCAATAGACAGCAGCATTGGACTATAAACAGAAAATGTCTTTGTAAAATCTCCCTATCCTTAATAATACTCAACATTGATTTTGAAGTTAAAACATTATCAATTCTAGAAAAAGATTTATGACTATCTGAAACAAAAACGTAAATTGTCTTGCTTCTCTGTACATCAGTCTTCAAGTATCAACAAGCTCTAAATTATCCATCAGCACAAATAATGACTTTAGAAGCTTATCTTGTTCCTGTTTTTTAACTTTATCAACTAATCTATCAACTCTAGACCAATTATGCTATTCCATTCTCACCCCAAAATCCAACACTTATAAGAAAGTTCTGGAGCTTTTTGTAAGTTTCTCCAAGGGTGGGTGCGTGGGATTTATCGTGCATAAATTTCTACCAACAAATATTTTTGTCCTTGGTTTTAAATTTCCACCAACGTAATATCCATTTGTATCTTCCACTATTTTTTCTACTTTTAATTTAGGATACATATAAATCACTACTCCTTTATTTTTTCTTCTTGCTATAGGTTGAAGTGATTTCTTTATACAATTTAGAATTTAATGAATATTTGTTATCTTGTTTTATCTGAGTTTCTTATCAACAAATCAATTTGTTTTTCCAAGTAGTGAAATATATTTCTCCACTTTCCCACCAAATTAAGTCCCCTGCATATTCCAGGAAAGAAAAATTAGAGCCATTTGTTAGTCCTGATCAACACCAGTCCATATCCAAATTCACCTGGGCCTGAGCGCCTTGGCTCTCTTTTTTCATGTCCATCTTTCAGAATTTGACCTGAGTCCTTATCTTCTCCCTTCCTTCTTTTTTCATTGGGATAGTTCCTTCAAAATCCTTCCCATATTTTTGCACCAATCCTTTTGCCTTTGCAGTCATATTGAGAGTAAATCTTCATTGTCTATAGTGGAGGAGCAGGCACAGATGAAGATAAGTTCATCTTAGTCTCTGCACCTGATGTTGTTAAGTCCATGAACAACTGATGCAGATGCTTCCTTTTCGTGAGAGTGTTTGGGCTCATCTCCTGTTTCTTAGAATCATAGAATCATGGAGTTGGACGAGACCACAACAGCCATTGAGTCCAACCCCGTGCTATGCAGGAACACTCAGAAGCACCACCAGCAAATGCCCATCCAGCCTCTGTTTAAAAACCTCCAAAGAACATGACTCCCTTCTTAACCTTCTCTTCTGCAGATTAATTTATTTTCAACTCTTCTTTACCTATTTTATATCTTTGTATCTCCTTGTCCTCTCTAATTAGATTTGCAGAGAGCTGTATTGCCAGTGTAAATAATAGAGGGAAGAGAGGGTACCCTTGTTTCATTCCACTCTTAGCTTTAATTTTTCTAGCTTTCTCCCCATTTACGATAATTTCTGATTGTGCATATTCATATAGTTCCATAATAATACTACTAATCATCTAAAACAACTTCTCTGCAAATTTTATGAAAATAATAATTTATAGAATCAAATACCGTGTGTGTGTGTGTGTGTGTGTGTATAGTTTTATTAACACTAATTTGTTACTGTTTTGCTTGGCATGATATATTACATAAAACATCCGCAAATTTGGCAAGCACTCCCTCTATTCCATCATCTGAATCATTGATAAAGATACTGAGCCCAGGACAGAACCCTGTGGCACCTTATTAGTCACTTCTCTCCAAGATGAAGAGGAGCTTTCGGTCAGCACCCTTTGGGTTTGGTCAGTCAATCAATTACAAATCCATTTAACAGTAGCATTGTTTAGCCCACAATTTGCTAACTTTTTTTGCAGGAATATCGTGGGGGACTTTGTCAAAAGCCCTACTGAAATCAAGAAATGCTATATCTAGAGCATTCCCTTCTATCTACCAAGGTACTAAATCTATCAAAAAAAGAGATTAGTCTGTCATGACTTGTTTTTGAGAAATCCATATTGACTTTTAGTGATAAGGGCATTCCTTTCTAAACACTTACAGACTGTCTCCATAATGATCCTGCTCTAGGACCTTTTCTAGTATTGCTGTCAGGCTGACTGGATGGTAGTTGTCTGGGTCCTCTTTTCTTCCTTTTTTGAAGATGGGGAGAACAGTTGCCCTCCTCCAGTCTGCTGGGCCTTCTCCTGATCTCCAGGAACTGTCAAAGATTATTACCAGTGGTTCTGAGTTTACTTTTGCCAGTTCTTTTGATACCATTGGATATAGTTCATCTGGTCCTGGTGACTTGAATTCCTTTAGAGTAGCCAAGTAGTCCTGTACTACCTCTTTATCTATTATATGCTGCATTTTCCTATTCCATCATCTGTTCCATTTTTTCCAGATTGAACACTTTTTTGGGGGGAGCAGAAGACTAAGGCAAAGACAGCGTTGACTAGTTCTGTCTTTTCTCTGTCTCTTGTTACCACTTCTCCATCTTCTTCTTGCTTCTTCTCCTTATTTTTCCTTTTGCTACAGACATAACCAAAAAAGCTCTTTTTTATTGTTTTTAACCTTTTTAGCAAGCCTGAGCTCATTCTGCCCTTTAGGTTTTCTGAGCTTTTCCCTAAATGTGCTGGTTATTCCTTTGAATTCCTCTTTGGTGATTTTCTCCTTTTTCCATTTCTTGTACAGGGCCGTTTTAAATCTTCATTCAGTTGAAAATTCTTTAGACATCCATCCTGGTTTCTATAGACACATCCCATTTTCCTTCTTTGATGAAATTGTTTGAAACTGTGCCTTTGATATCTCACTTTTAAGAAACTCCCATCCATCATAAACTCCTTCCTCTTTTAGTATGCCTGACCATGGAATCACTCCCACTATTTCCCTAAATTTACTGAAACCATCTTTCTTAAAGCCTAGAATGCATATTTGACTAAGGTTGGTTTCCCCTTTCCATTGTATAGGAAACTAGGAAAACATGGTCACTTCTACCTAAGGATCCCTCCATCTAATTAACAAGATCATCTAGTTAGAAACAGATCTTCGGTAGGTGTCCTTCTTGTTCCCTCCTCCACCTTCTGGATGATGGAATTGTCTACAAGGCAAGTAAGAAATGTATTGGACCTTATACTTTTGGCAGAATTTACCTTCCAACAAATTTCAGGATAATTGAAATCTCCCATTACTCTTGTATCTTTCTTTCTGAATATCTTATCATCTGTTATAGGAGGATATCATCCAAATCTTCAGTCTGGCTTGGAGGTCTGTAGTAGACCCCCCCCCAATGACATCACTGTTGTTTGTCTCCCCCTTAATTTTTACCCAGATGCTCTTAACCTGGCATCCATTGTTTAGATCATGGATCTCTCCATTGGTGTACATGTCACTAACATATAATGCTACTCCTCCTCCTTTTCTGCTTGGTCTGTTTCTCTGAAATAGGTTATACCTGTCTATTAGTACATTCCAGTCATGAGACTCATCCCACCAGGTTTCAGTGATGTTGATTATATCATATATGCTTTGCTGTGTTAAGAGTTCAAGTTCATCTTGTTATTTGCCATGATCTGTGTTTTAGTGTAGAGACATCTAAGACCATGGGTCATTCCCCCAGTTACTTATTTAAGGTTTTTCTTCTCCTATTGATTGAGCTCTTATACTCTTTGCTCAGTTTCCTCAGTAAGATTTGGATTATTATTTCTAGCACTCAATGAACTTGTTGATCCATTGGTTGTTGTTGGTCCATTTCTTTGTCAAAATCATTCTCAAATGTTTTTTAAAAGTCATTAGTCTTATCATGTTCAACCTGTGCTTTTCATTCTTGCTTGTGAAAATCAAACCCTCCACCCAGAGGCCATCTATTGAGAGTGCTTTGATATGTGTTCCTGCGTAGCAGGGGGTTGGACTTGATGGCTTCTGTGATCTCTTCCAACTCTATCATTCTGTGATTCTATGATTCCCGTCTGTCTCAGCTTAAAGGAATGTTCTTCCTTCTGTGCATGTTCATCAAAAAATTATAATTTTTCCTTTCTCTAAGACTTCAAATTGGAGTCTCTTTCAGAAGTACAAGCACATTGCCCTGAATCTTCCCTGGTGACTTATGATGATGTTCCAAAGTTTGATGTCTCCAGTTTCTAAATGAAGGCTGAATTATGACATCTCTTGGAACTTTCATCCTTCTTGCTTATGCAGAATTGATTTGATATATAGCTATTATATTGTGTTCAGTGATGTTTTAGCTTCTTCCTTCCTGTCAAGCACACTGGTTCAGGGTTTGCAATTTACCACACATTTACCACACATTTGCTAGATTGCTTCCCCTCCAGCTTCTTAAGGTTTCAGCCCCAGTATATCTTTAAAGACAGTCATTCTTTCATTTACTTCCATAAGACATAAGCAAGAAAGATACTCTTTCAGACAAGCTTGTAAAATGTGGGATAGATAATGCTATTGTTAGGTGGATTTGTAACTGGTTGACCAACTGAAGCCAAAGACTACTCACCATGGCTGCTCTTCATCCAATCCTAGTGGATTGCCACAGGGTACTGTCTTGAGCTCAGTGCTCTTTAACATTTTTATAAATGATTTAGATGAGGGAATAGATGGCATCCTTATCAGATTTGCAGATGACACCAAATTAGGAGAGGTAGCTAACACCCCAGAGGACAGGATCAGGATTCAAGATGATTTTAACAGATTAGAGAGCTGGGCCAAACTAACAAAATGAATTTCAACAGGGAGAAGTGTAAGATACTACACTTGGGCAGAAAGAATGAAATGCACAGATATAAGATGAGTAATGGCTATCCAACTGATGGCCACCCAGCGTCTGCTTAAAAGTTTCCTTCTTTGGAGGTTTTTAAGCGGAGGCTGGATGACCATCTGTTGGGAGTGCTTTGATGTGGGTTCCTGCATGGCAGGGGGTTTGATTGGATGGCCCCTATTGTCTCTTCCAACTCTATGATTCTATAATATTCTATAATATCTAGCTTGACTGCAGTACATGAGAAAAGGGTCAGCAATGTGATGTGGCAGCTAAAAAAGCCAGTGCAGTTGTTGGCTGTATCAATACAAGTGCAGTCTCTAAGACAGGGAAATGATAGTATTCTGGTTTGGTCAGACCCCACTTGGAATACTATATCCAGATCTGGGCACCACGGTTCAGGAAGGATATTGAGAAGCTCAAACATGTCCAGAATAACCAAAATGGTAAACGGCCTGGAAACCTTGCTTTGAGGAACAGTTTAGGGAGCTAGGTATGTTTAGCCTGGAGAAGAGAAGTCTAAGAAGTAACCTGGTAGCTATGTTTGAATATTTTAAGGGATGTCATGTGGAGGATGGAGCAAGCCTGCTTTTTTGCTGCTCCAGAGACTAGGACACAGAGCAATGGCTTCAAGCTTCAGGAAAAGATTCCGTCTAAACATTAGGAAGAACTTCCTGAGAGTAACAGCAGTTTGCCAGTGGAATACACTGCCTTGGAATGTGGTGGAGTATCCTTTGGAGTTTTTTTAAACAGAAGCTGGATGGCCATCTGTCAGGAATTCTTTGACTGTGTAATCCTGCATAGCATGGGGGTTGGACTCAATGGCCCTTGTGGTCTCTTCCAAATCTTATGATTCTTCGAATTTTTGCCATCCACCTGAAGTTTCTATAGGTAATATTATTAAGGAATTTTATCTTTAATCATGCTCCTAACAAAATAATGATACTTCTTGTTAAGTTCCTTTGGCTATGACACAATCCATATGGAACTCTTTATCCAATTCAGAAAGGAAATCTTCACTTTTAATTTCCGAAAAGTCAGGTAGGGCACCAAAAACTCTTATAAATACATTCCCATTTTGCATTTCAGAAACACCTCAAATTGGAAAACATTTCTCTGTTTCTTTCATGTCCAGCAGTGTAGGTGAATCTATATTCTCTTGATGTTTCACTGTCCATTTTCCGGTCATCTCCAGTTTCTGTGTTCTCTCTTCCAAAAGTCCCATTTTCTGAATCACCTGTTTCATCTCATTGCCAATTTTATCTAGAGAAGTTTTCGAACCATGCAGTTCTGTTTTCAACACTTGTTTAAATACTGCCTTCATTAAACTCATATCCTCTGCCAAATATCTGATCTCACCCAGAACCATCATTATTTGACTTCAGTCTTCATCTCTGAGCTGATCCACTCAACCTCTTCTGTTTGTGTTCACTGCCTTTACCTGCTTTCTAATAGTTGTCATTATTGGCAGCGGTCA
Organism: Cyclura pinguis; assembly: GCA_030412105.1. NCBI lineage: Eukaryota > Metazoa > Chordata > Lepidosauria > Squamata > Iguanidae > Cyclura > Cyclura pinguis. The sequence goes on from CM059601.1 coordinate 136,152,342, forward strand.
GGCTATACTACTAGTATATTGAAGAAAAGAGAAAAATTCCACTGCAGTTATACCACTCCACTAGCAGGTGTCAGCATAGCCCATTAGCCCCCCTCTACGCATTCCAGTTGGATTCCAGATGTAAGCAAGGTCAAAGTAAGTTCATTTGCCTTCTCTTCCTCTAAAACAATTGGAGACAACTTGGACTTATCTTAAAATAAGATCTTTCCCACAGCATTTGATTGGCAAAAGCTTTTCTTAATTCTTTTAAGCACCGTCCAAAAACAGCACAATGTTTTAAGCAATTCACCCTGCATGTTTAAGAATTCAGCAGTGTCTTTTCAATGTTTGTTTAGAGAGCTAGGACACCATCATTGTCCTTTATGCCTTGCATTAAAAAAAAGAGTGCGGGAATAGTCTTTCTCTCACATTTATGCAGCAGAAGGTCCAATGAATTTAGATGTCCTAACTTGACTGATGAACTTCCTATTTGAATATTATTACCTGATGAGGTTTAAGAAGGTTGGCTGGGCATTTCTGGGTGCTGCAAAGTGACAACTTGGAACAGTGATGTATTTAAGTCTTTTACTCCAAGTCTCAAGTCAAGTCTCAAGTCACTACCTTCAAGTCTCAAGTTGAGTCTCAAGTCCTTGCAAGATAATTTGTGTTGAGTCTCAAGTAAAGTCTCAAGTATGGAAACCAACAAGAAAAAAAAGGAGCAGGTGATCTGTGCAGGGGCAGGTTAAGTTGAGAGCAGGCGGGTTTGGAAGGAAACCTTCAGTCATGGAAGAACAGGAAAGCTCTTCTGAAGCAAACTACTTTCCACACTGCCATGGCTATAAAGGACACTCTTTCTTTCCCACTTACTCATGGGCAAGCAGGCTTTCTTTCCCATTTATTCACGAGCAAGCAAACTTTCTTTGTTATGACTGAGCAAGGAGGAGCTAAATGGAGAAGGGAGAGGAGAAAGAGGATTTCATATTAACATTGATGGGACTTTACCCCCTAACCCTCCCCTCAATCCAGATACAGAGACCACTCCTTGCCCACACTCACCAGAAAAAAGGTACAAAGCCCTGTTTTCCCTCTTTTAACTCATCCTGCTCTTTTGCTTTCCTATAAACAGCTTCTGAAGAAAGACAGGAAACAAAAAAGAGGCAGAGGTGGAGATAAAGGAGCCTGTGCAGCTCTGATTGTGTCATCAGGATAACATTCCCTGACTGTCAGGGTCAGAGACCCAGGCAGCAAGCCCGCCCGGAAAAGGGAGAGGGAGAGATAGCAGAGTCCCACCAGGAGGAGTCAAAGCAAGCAATTACTTATAGGCAGTCCATTTACCTAAGCCTGAGCAACAAGCAAAAGCCATAGTCAAAGTCCAAAATCCAGGGGTCAGGAGCCAGGAGATCAATCCAAGGTATCAGGAGCCAGGAGATCAATCCAAGGTATCAGGAGCCAGGAGATCAATCCAAGGTATCAGGAGCCAGGAGATCAATCCAAGGTATCAGGAGCCAGGAGATCAATCCAAGGTATCAGGAGCCAGGAGATCAGTCCAAGGTATCAGGAGCCAGGAGATCAGTCCAAGGTATCAGGAGCCAGGAGATCAGTCCAAGGTATCAGGAGCCAGGAGATCAGTCCAAGGTATCAGGAGCCAGGAGATCAGTCCAAGGTATCAGGAGCCAGGAGATCAGTCCAAGGTATCAGGAGCCAGGAGATCAGTCCAAGGTATCAGGAGCCAGGAGATCAGTCCAAGGTATCAGGAGCCAGGAGATCAGTCCAAGGTATCAGGAGCCAGGAGATCAATCCAAGGTATCAGGAGCCAGGAGATCAATCCAAGGTATCAGGAGCCAGGAGATCAGTCCAAGGTATCAGGAGCCAGGAGATCAGTCCAAGGTATCAGGAGCCAGGAGATCAGTCCAAGGTATCAGGAGCCAGGAGATCAGTCCAAGGTATCAGGAGCCAGGAGATCAGTCCAAGGTATCAGGAGCCAGGAGATCAGTCCAAGGTATCAGGAGCCAGGAGATCAGTCCAAGGTATCAGGAGCCAGGAGATCAGTCCAAGGTATCAGGAGCCAGGAGATCAGTCCAAGGTATCAGGAGCCAGGAGATCAGTCCAAGGTATCAGGAGCCAGGAGATCAGTCCAAGGTATCAGGAGCCAGGAGATCAGTCCAAGGTATCAGGAGCCAGGAGATCAATCCAAGGTATCAGGAGCCAGGAGATCAATCCAAGGTATCAGGAGCCAGGAGATCAATCCAAGGTATCAGGAGCCAGGAGATCAATCCAAGGTATCAGGAGCCAGGTGCTGGAAGCAAGGAGAGGGCTTGTGGAAAGTTTGCCACAAGCAAAAGAAAGCTTCCAGGCAGGCAGTTATATAGCCCAGACACAGGTGTGGCCGGTCACCGCTTTTTGAACTTAATCAAGGAAGCCTCCTTTTGCTCAGCTCTCTTGAGTCTCCGCCTTGTTTGTGGGCTCATTGATGCAGGCTCCAGGGCATCATCAGGATCACAGCTGGATCCCTGTTGCCCTAAAGGAGCAGGCAGAGGAACGTCCAAGCCTGCTTGGTCCATGGCAGCAGGGGGAGCTCTTGAGCTGCAGGACTCATCTCCAGCCAGAGCCACAGGGACCAACAGCTGCTGCTCGTCATCTCCACCCTGAGCAACAGGAACAAACAGCTGCTGCTCATCAGCAGCAGCTCTGACAGGGGCTTCAGTTATCACACTCACTGCTGATTAGGGAAAGGCTGGAGAGGGAGGTGGGCAGCAAGTCAATCACTAAAAAAAGACAGATTGCGAGTCAAGTCTGTCAATCATTTATTGACAAGTCGAGTGCGAGTCGAGTTGTTGAAGAGACTTGAGTCCAAGTCGAGATGCTTGAGTCTACATCACTGGCTTGGACACAGGCTTGATGGCAGCCCTGTCCCCCTCCGATCCACACATTTTCCGGAGTTCCTTCTGAAGTCCCCTGGGTGTCCAGTTAGGCAGTGTGGGCAGCCATCTGAGCTTTCTGTATCTGAGAAGCCATTCTCTGGATGGCACGATGGAACAATTTAGCGCAGTCTCCTTCAGCGTCACTAAGGGACTCTGCTACGTGGAACCATTTCCAACCCAGAAGTCAGATCTTTCCAGACCATCTTAACTGACCACAGAAGTAACATCTGAGACAAAATATACATCTGTGACTCCAGCATTATCACTTTTTTTCTCCGATGTGGTTTGTTAACATTTTTGCCTGATGAAGTCATAGAAACTTTGAAAGCTTGCATGATGTATTTTGTGAATTTTAGTTGAGTCAATAGTTACCACTGTTTTGTGGATTTTGAATTCTGTGGAGATAGAAGTCAAAGAGAAGCTGTCACCTGTAGTAAAAGTTTATTTTCCAGTACTAGGCACAAATCCACAAGTGCCTGAATCTGGGGATGTCTAATGGAGTTATCTACTTCTACAGTGATTCAGGGCCCAAGAAGAAAAGTCACAGATGGGATCTGCAGAAACAAAGGAGTCATGGAGTATATAAGCAAATACAAAACACATAGTCGGGTATTACTACTTTTTATTTTGACTGCTTAATACGTTACCACGGTAGTACAAGCTTTTTCATTCTCCCAGACCTCTTTAGCAGATATGATGATAAAAAGAATTAAGGGAGACAGGAAGAGACAAGTCTCAGAATACCCCATCATCCACTTGGTATCAACAGAAGACATAGATTTTCAACATCTAAGAGGGACTGCACCACAGTGAGGACTTCAGCTACCTCATAGCTAAGCGTGACGCAAACTGGCTTCATTTGTCTTTCCTTAACTAAGGATGTTACCTAAACTTAGTGTCCAGTTTAGCTGATACAGAGACATTTGTGTTTTCCAGTGGAGGAGCCTGCGTGTATCAAAATAGACTATGAGCAATCTCTTGAATGCCACTGAGCTCTCTAGTCAGTGAGGGACAGAGAGAAACCACTAGCTGTGCATCTCAGGAAGCTGATACATTAATACCCTTGCTGTTCACAGAATCAACAGCTACAGCCATCTCTCAACCAAAGGTCAATCTAACAAATCATTTTTTTTAACTTCCTACTTTTTCATCCCCATTTCCTAATATTTGTACCTGATGAGAGAACTTGAATGCTCATGCTGACTTCGTTGCACTTTTGTAATGTTTTATTGGTCCCAGTAACAAAATGATAAAGCATTCTGCATTTTGTATAGAATCTTTGCCTTCATTTTGCTATTTTATTCTCTCCACCTGTAGAAGTGTCATCAGAATACTTCCTCCTATATATTGGAGTTGCAGCATTGCTTTTAAATTCTTCAAATGACTGTATATTTTTAGGCTTAATTCAGTTGGCTGTCTGCCTGACTCTATTTATCTATCTTTGTCTTGCCACTGTCACACAGTTCTGTTTTATCATGAACTTTATTTAATTTTGCTCCAAACAGCTGGATCTGTTCGGGAACCCTTGCAAGCTAAAGAAGAGCCTACTATATCCCCCACAACTGCAGTGCCAGCTCAGTTTAAGCAAAGGACACCCATGTACAACAGCAATGCAAATGTAACTGCAGCAACACCTACCTCCCCTGTGACCCCACCGGCAACCACTCCAGCAGCACAGACACCACAGGGTGCCCCTCAGCAGGCACCACCCAAGAAGAGCCTCTCCTTAACAGTAAGAGATTTTATCACATTTGTATAGATAATTGTTTTGAATATAAGATCTTGTTACTTCAGGAAATGACCAGGCATTTGTTATCTTGTTTTTAAAGTAGTAGGAACTGAGGAATACTGACTATGCATAATCTTGTTGGTCACTGAGATTGTTTCTGTTGTTTAGATTTATTGCAGATAAACCCACACTCTTGTGATAATGTTTAATCTTTGTCAGTTCCACAACTTTGACCTTCCATACTATACACAGCCCACCAGTTTTAAATATTGGACCACTTGAGACATAATAAGATTTCCATTTTAGCATGTGTGAACAGTTTTCAATCCCTTTGCTCTGTGCCTTTTTTTCTGTCCCTCAGAATCACCCCCCACCCCAAAAGGTCTGAGCAGTGAAGTTCTTGGAATCTCTGTCTTGCTGGAAAGTTATTGCAAGCCCTTCCCCTCTCCAGCTGAGGGGCCTGTTACAAGGGAGAGCATTAGTCTCTTGCAACAAGAATTCAGTTGAGTGAAGAGTATTAAAATGTTCGGAATATTTTTGTAAAGATGTTTTTACTGCTGCCTTATTACATTCTGGTTTCCTGTAAACCACAGATTAATGTGTCCTATTTTATACTAGGTAATTTTTGTGCAGGGAAAAAAATGCAAGGAGCATGCTGCTGCTACTTTGAAATTATTTTTATTGAACATATAAGATTTTATAACCTAAAACTATTTGTAGGGATGAACATAAACCTAAATACACAAACTTGATAAACTAAAAATAATAAACTAATAAACTGAAAACTAACCTAAGCTACCTAACTGTACTAACATTAGCAACATAAAAGAAAAAAAATATGTTACATCTACTACATCTACTAAGTAACTTCCAGCACTTCATAAAATGGATATAATTATCACAGTAATAAAATAACTCCTAGATAATAATTAAAGTGCAAAATCAATTATAAGGTTAAAATCACTATTCATTAGATATTAGTAAATCTGCCACTTATCAATAAGTTGTCAATTATTCCAAACCAAGTGTTGACACAGTCCCCCATTGATATCTCAAATATGGTAACACTGCCCCATTGTTTATAAAATCTACTCAAAGTTCCCTCTTTAATAAAAACCACTAATTTGTCAATTCCAGCAAAATCTAATATTTTCAACCACCATCCTTCTGTAGATGGAATCTGTGAATCTTTCCATTTTGGGGCAAAAAGAAGTTGTGCAGCCATAGTCATGTATTGACATATTCTTCTTGCTGCATTCTTATCAAAAATTTTCTTCCATCAGACCCGACAGAAGCAGTTCCAGTCAAATCTTTATCTCCAAAATCTTTTCAGTCAACTGATATATCTTTGATCAGTATTTATTTGCCTTTTCAGATGTTCACCACATATTTTAAAAAGTCCTTCATTACTTTTGCATTTCTAGCATAAATGTATTTATTTATTATTAATAAAAAAGACAAACACAAAAGAAAAAGGAGACAAAAAAAGAAAAAAAACCCAGAATATAAAATGTAAAAAACATGGAACAAGATTCAAGGATATAAAAAATCCTAACAAACTAATCTTTAAAAGACAACCTATACTAATCCAAAAAGCAAGTAAGTAATCCACCCTAACATAGTTAACCTAACAAAACCTAACTAGAGAAATAAAAAAGATTCTCGCCACCGTTGCAAACAAACGTATATAAATCCAATAGTAACCTTTATGTGATATAACCAAGAACAATATTATGTTCAATGTTTACTGCTTAATATATGAACTAATAACAAATAATGAACTAAAAACATATCATAAACACTAATTTAAAACATCCAAAGACCACTCGATATTTCTAACTTAATTATTAATAATCCATTTCTAGGCAATCTAAGAACCTTTAATAATATAGACTTCTCCAGTTATATAAACAATATCTTTTAATACTTCTGTTTTTATATATTGACAACAGACAGTAAATATAGTAATATGAAATTAGACTCTTAAGTAACTGTTCCTGCTTTTACAAAATTAATATTGTAACACAGAGTAACAAAGTAACATTTCCATCCAACATGTAGAGTATCCTTTAACTAGAGTAACCTTTAACTTCAGATCTCTAAAAAAAATAAAAAACAAACAAATTTATACTTAAATTATCTACATATAAGTATGTACCATTAATCTCTTGAACCATGGATTGGAAAAAAAACTTTGTCTGACAACCACATTATCCTGTTAATACTCTTTACAATTTCTGTTTCCAGTGATTAATTCCTGTAAAAGCAAAGAACACCTCTTTTTAACAACATCCAATATATGTAATGTCTTTCATCTTTATAAGCAAAGATCCAAATTACAAGGCACGCCCCTTGAAAATATGTCTCTACATCCATGGACCTGTCAAGTAGCAGATACCGTCTAATCTTGTCATCTTTCATCTTTCCTACAAAAACTTCTTGTAGGTTCAACATCAAGAGTTTCTTCCAAGGTTGTCACCTCCAAAGTATAGTCATCAGTAGACTTTCTGGTTAAATTCTTCCTTACTTCTCTCCCCTTCCCTTTCAGATGATTTAGCTGTTTGTGCCATCTGCACATCATATGTGTCTTTGAGTGACAAAGTATTTTCCAGGCTTGAAGATATGTCCTTTTTCACAATTTCATTTTCTTTCTCAAAAACTTCCTCTTCTATTTTCTGTTCTTTAAAAAACGCATGGTCAATCTTTTCATATTTCATCTCAGATTTCTAAGAGGACAAATTCTTTATGAATCTATCCAATTTATTTTCCAAAATTAACATAGATTGCCTGAATTCAGCCCAGAAATGAGTAAAGTACTCTGGCATGTCATCATAATCTTCTAAACTCATATTAGTTAAGGAATAGGACTCCATAATTAAAACCAATATCAGCAGTTCCAATAGCTCCAAGGTAGAAAAAATAACAGATGATAACAAAAACCAACACCCACCGTTCCCAGAGTCTGCAGGTCAGCCACAAGAAAAGACTTTAAAAAAAAATTAGTGGATGTCCATTGTAAATTCTTCTTATTAATAAAAATAAAATCTTATTCTTCAGTTTCTTAAATTTGCCCAACAAAAAAGCCAATCCAATTCCCATCAGTTCACTCCAGCAGAAAAGAACTCCACCATTTAACTTTGTACATGCCCAAGAACAATAAAACAATTAGTGTCTTACAACTGTTTATTTTTAAAGAAAAGAAAAAAAACCAAAACAGTGAAAAGTAGTAGCTCACCAAAAAAAGGAGGTAAAGGGTTAGATGTAAAATCAAGTAAACAGATGAAACAGATTTGAAGAAAAAAAGCCAGCAGCACAGGTAAGTACTGTCCCTTTAAGAAATCAAGACAAGAAGATTCAGAAATATAGGCAAAACTTGTGCTATCTGCAACAGAGGCTCCTTGTAATTTCCAAGTGAATGAACTAAGCTTAGAACTTCATGTTTAAACAATGGGTCTTACCAAATAACAGTATCATATCCATGTGGAGGGAAGCTCCCTCCAACTCCCCGACTCTACTGAAGTGCCCAATGTCCCCAGATTCTGTGGGTCTGCTATGTCTGCTCTGTTCCTGAGCAGAGCCTTCACAGATCCAGATCCCAGCCTAATGGGGTCTTTGGGCCCCCCATAAATAGGGGAAAGTTCCCCTGTCAAGCAAAACACTTCAGGGATATGCAATCTAGCATAGCTTGTTAGATTACATCCACCATTGCCATGGGGAGCCAGAACCTCCTTCCAGCATAAATTTTTTCAACCTATATACAGTTTCTTCTTCGTGGTCTCTGTGCCTCACACAATGGGATCTTTGCGCGTGCGCAGTTGCATTTCAGAAAGTTCCAGAGCTGAGTAGGTTGGCAGGACCCCCTCCCCTATTTGGTACTGAGTATGCTCAGGCCCACCAAGCTAATGATCTGTCGTCAGTTTCTTTTCGTCTGCTGACCAGTTAGCAGCTCGGAAGGCTTCCTCTGCTGAGTAGCATTCCTTCTTCTTGGATTGTTTTTCCTTATTTCCATACGAGAACTGTGAGAACCCTTTCTCCTTCTTATGTCATCTTCACTTTTTAAACTTTGCGTATCTTTTGGCCGCAAAGTTTCACCTTCAGACGCTCATTCAGAGTGTTTGTTCTGCCTCAGGGAAGCCCATAACATCCAGGTCTGTTCTATTTGCAAGGAATTCACTTCGCAAACTTTGAAGAACAGAGCCTCTTGTCTGAAATCCTGCTGGGAGCAAGCTCTTCACCTAAAGGATCAGGTAGCCTCAACACAGCTCTATTTACCGCTTCAGCTTCGATCCATCCACCCTGAGGTACATCAGTATCGAAATTTTCATCGCTAGCAACTACCTCGGTACTGACTTCAGACCCGGTACCAACTCCTCCGGTATCAACATGGGCTTCTTCTAATCTACTGTTGATTGCTTCTCTCCCGAGGATCCAGAAGCTCCCTAAGATGCTGGTGGTGCCTCAGTCTTCCAGCTCTCGAGATACCACCTCCACTTCTACTTCTCAGGCGATCCTGACCCAACAGCCTCAGACCGTCCCTACTCTAGCCAAGAGAAAACGGGCTTCTTCATGCCATTCCTCGGTGGCTCCTAAGAAAAAGAAGGAGAAACATTGCTTTCCACCCGCTACCTGTCTGCTGGCCACCTGAGCTGTTTCTCTCGGGCCCTTACCTATTCCTCCACCAATGCAAACCGAACCACAACTGGTCACACTGGAGGAGAGACAGGCCCCCATCCTGTCTCCAGCACCTGAGCCTCTCCAGCACCTGGTACTGCCTTCACTGGTACCGATGGACCCTACTTTGGACCAGGAGTGCCGACCTTCTCTGGCCACCTCTCCTTCTCTGTCAAAAGATCAGTCCGGTCAAGGGTATACACACGATCTCCCTCCTCCAGCTGTGGCCTCTCACCATCCTGACAGGGACCATCCACCAGTTTCAGATGCTCCTTGGGCTACCTCTCGAGACCAGCCCCGCCAGAGAGGATTCACTGTTTTCCTCAGCGTTGTACATAGCTCACTACGGTCACAAGCATTTGTGGAGAGAACAGCCTGGCTCTTACTACTCTTACTCACCAGTGTACTGTGATCAATACCATCCTGATGTTCATCATTGGTCTCCTTACAGGCCTTGCTGCTCCAGGTCACCATCACGTTCTCCCTCTCAGTCACATTACCAGCCTTGGTACCATCCTTCTTGGTCCCGTTCTCGGTCCCGTTCTGCCTACTACCAGTGTTCTCCATCTCCCTGCTCTCATCATGGGTCCTGGGATCACGCCTCTCAATATTGCGCCATGTCATCGTCTCATCAGATGATGACATAAAAGAAGAATGGAAAATTGTAATGGATAATTGCTGGGTACTGCCAAATGGAAATGAGTAATTCATGGTTAAGGTAATATATGAAGGGGCAACAGTTAATGTACCATGGAACTGGAATCTGAAGAGGGGATTGTAAGAACTATCCTGTAAGATAAACATTGTACTGTGGTACAGTAATGTAAATTGGTGAAAGAAGTATAGAAAATGAAATCTAGATCAGTGTGGAAGGTCGAAAATAGTTCATGCAAAAGTACAATTACAAATGTTTGTTTTAATCCTGAAAATGAATAAAATTATTAAAAAAAATATTGCACCATTTCTCCACTGCTGGTGACAGCTACAGTCTCTCGACCCCCAACGGAGGAACACTCGGCCCCTGTGCCTCCACTCACTTTGATGGCAACGATCCTGACGCAGTCTCTTGTGGCTCTGATCCCGGCCACCCTCTCGATCTTGATCAGTTCCGGCCTCAGTATCGCCCTTGGTACCAACATCAGTACCGGCTCCGCCTTCTTTGCATCCACCTGTTCAGGACCCTGATCCACCTCCAACTTCTGCGTCGTCTGCATCTTATGATTCTGACGATGACTCTCCTGACTCTATTCCTCCATCACATAGTTCTCCACTTACCTGTGGGGAACCAACTATGGATATGGCACCCGAAGATGTGAAACAATTATGGCCAATGCCCTGGGTCTTGATATTTCTGGACCTTCTCCTACTGTCCAGGACCCAGTTTTTCATTATGTTGACTCTAGTCCTTCTACAACGGCACCGATTCCATTCTTACCAGCTCCGCAAGAAGTTATCAAACATCCATGGTCCCAACTGGCTTCTTTTCAACCAATTCCTCGTCACCTGGAACATCTTTATTGGGCTCAAAGCGAGGATGTGGAATTTCTCTTCAACCACCTGCTAATTCCATCATTGTTGAGTCCTCTCAAACTAAGGGAGGTAAAAAAGCCCACACGAGTCCTCCTGATCATGAGGGTTGTCTTCTTGACATCTTTGGCCACCCTTCTATTCTGCCTCTTCCCTAATTGCCAGGGTCTCTAACACTCAAGCTTGTTCAGCAGCCTATCAGCGGAATATCTGAGACAGACTCCTTCCCTTGATTTCCCATCTTCCTGATGATCACCAGGGCACGGCTCTCCAATTCTACAAGAAATCGATAGCTCTTATGAATTAGCAAATTCAGTCTTCCCAACATGCCGTGGAGGGTTCAGCACAGGTCATGGTAGGCGCGATTGCTCTCTGTCGCTTTGCCTGGCTCTGCTCCTCTGGCTTAACAGAGGACAATCGGAAGAGGATTGAAGACCTTCCCTTAGATGGTCAGACCTTACCTTCCACGCTACCACAGATGATGCGATGGACCATCTTATGAAAGCTTGTCTCACAGTGAAAAACTTCATCTGTCAGCTCAGACTGGAAGGCCCCATTCATTCCATTCTTTATGGAGACGCACTTCCTATTCTTACCGATCTTAGTCTCCACGGCGGTCTTCACAACAGTCCTCTGCTCCAGCCTCATCTCGCCGTTCCTTCAGACACCATCAAGCTTCTTTGAAGAAGTCTTCATCCACTGTGAAGTCTAGATTTTTACTTCCCTCGCAGGTCGCCACCTCTGCCAACTTTTCTTCTTCTGGGCCGCCTGTCTTCCAAGGCCCCAGACCTTTCTCACCACTTCAGCACCTGGCACACCATCACTTCGTATTCCTGGGTGCTAACCATTGTCCGTCTTGGTTACGCCATCAAATTTCTAAATATTCCTCCTGTTGGCATCTTCTATTCTACACCTTCCAGTTCCGCTCTTCTCGAGGAGATAGATACAGTTTTTCAGAAAGGGGCCATAGAAAAACTGCCCCGCTCTGCCAAGCACACCAGTTTCTTCTCCTGGTACTTTACCGTTCTGAAGAGGGACGGTACCCTTCTACCCACTTTGGAGCTTCGGGCGGTCAACTCCTTCGTCCCACCATGGAAGTTCAAGATGGTCACATTGTCCATTCTTCACCTCCTCAAGTGATGGGACTGGTTCATGTCCATACATCTACAAGACACCTACTTCTATATTGCCATTCGCCCTCAACACAGGAGGTACCTCCAATTTGCAATTGAAGATACATGTTACCAGCACAAGGTACTTCCCTTTGGCCTATCCACCACTCCCAGAGTTTTCACCAAGTGCCTCGCCCCTGTGGTGTCTTATCTCCATATGGAGCATGTGATGGTGTATCCCTACTTTGACAATTGGTTATTGATGGCATCCTGCAGGCAGAAACTGTACAAAGACATTTGTCTCACTCTTTCTTTGCTCTCCGATCTCAGCCTCAGGGTCAATCCCAAAAAATCTCACTTGGAACCTACACGTACCCTCGATTTCATCAGGCCTACCTTGGATTCCGTTTCTGCAGTGGCGTTCCTAAAGCGTGTGAGGGTCCTGCGCTGATCCATCTCCGTGATTCTTCACAATCCCTCCACCTCTGCTCGCCAAATCCAGCAGCTCCTTGGCTACATGACGGCCACAACCTCTGTCACTGACCTGTCTCGCCTCCATGCCCACCCTCTTCAACACTGGTTCCTCAGACATTTCGATCCCCTTCTCGACAAACAGCATCAGAGGTTTCATATCCCATGCTGTCAAGGACTCTCTCCATTGGTGACGATCGCTCCACCATCTACTCTCTGGAATGCCATTCACCAAACCCCGCCCGTCCATCACCACCACCACCGACGCATCTCTCCTCGTTTGGAGAGCCCACTGCAATCGCCTCTCTGTTCAAGACCACTGGACCGGACTGGAGAAGCATTTACACATCAGTGCCTTGGAGCTTCTAGCAATTTTCAGAGCTCTCCAGGCCTTTCGGAAACTGCTTCTCAGACAGACGGTACAGGTGCTGTCTGACAACATGACATCTGCTGCTATATATACTGCCAGGGAGGCACTCACTTGTCTCTGCTTCTCCACCTCGTGTTATATATATGGGACTGGTGCGTCCCATTTCGGATTCACCTGATTACAGTGCATGTAGTGGGATGAGACAATGCTACAGCAGATACGCTGAGCAGGGACATGGCCTGCCATCTCAAGTGGTCCCTATACAACGTGGCCTTTCACCGGATAGCGTCCCATTGGGGCACTCCATCCGTCAATCTATTTGCCACCCACCAGAACAGGAAATGTCTTTAGAGCCGGCGTTGGACACTGCTCTCTCGGGGACGCATTCCACTTTCCGTGGAACAAGGGACTTCTTTACATCTTCCCCTCATTGCCATTCTTGGGCCAAGTGGTGGCCAAGATTGCCACAGACAAAGCAGATGCTATTCTCATACCCCTTATTGGCTGAGACAGCATTGGTTCAGACGCCTCCTCACCATTTCCCAGGGCCGTCAAATTCCTTCTGTCTCTCAGGGAACAAGGGCTTGCTTTCTCCTCTCTCAAAGTTTATCTCTCTGCTATCGTCATTTACCAGCCATGCACTTTTCCCTCTTTGGCTCTTTTCAGGAATCCTACATTCAAACAGTTACTCAAAGGCCTCCACCATCTTTACCCTCCAACCTCTCCACCTGTCCCTCCATGGTTGTTATCTTTGGTCCTTTCCCAACTCATGCACCACACATTTGAACCCATGGCCACATTGGATGACCTCCTTACTCTGAAGACAGCATTCCTCGTGGTGGTTACATCAGACAGGAGGGCAGGAGAACTGACTGCGCTATGTGCAGATGAACCCTTCCTGGTGTTTCACTGGGACAAGGTGGTCCTCTGCCAAGATCTATCCTTTCTCCCTAAGGTGGTCTCCAAATTCCACTTGAACCAGGATATTATCCTCCTGACCTTCTACCCTGACCCATCCATACTTCTTGAGCGCTCCCTTCACTCATTGGATGTCCACCAGGCGCTTGCCTTCTATCTGCAACAAATGCCTCACTCCTCACCATTTTGTTTGCTACAGTGGGAGACGGAAAGGCCACAAAGTCTCCACTCAGCATTTTTCCAAGTGGGTCGTGGAAGCAATTCATCTCTCCTATGAATTTGCTAAACAACCGTCTCCTTCTCTTCACGCCCACTCTATTCGGGCTGTGGCCTCTTCAGCAGCTCTCCTCAAAGAAGTGGACCTGAAGGAACTCTGTCAAGTGGCTACGTGGACACAACCTTCAACATTCATCCATCAGTACCGCCTTGATTGCAGAGCCTTATGTGATGCTTGCTTTGGTTGCGCGGTGCTGTCCTCCATCATATAGGACCTGACCCGCCATCCAGCAGTAAGCTACTTAATCTCCCATTGTGTGAGGCACAGAGACCACGAAGAAGAAGCATAGGTTGCTTACCTGTAACTGTGTTTCTTCAAGTGGTCATCTGTGCCCTAACACACACCCTGCCAGCCTCCTCTCTTTCAGGTCCCTTCATCGGTGGACTTCGAAACAGGACAGACCATTAGCTTAGCAGGACTGAGCATGCTCAGTACATAATAGGGGAGGGGTTCCCGCCAAGCTGCTCAGCTCTGGAACTTTCCAAAATGCAACTGCGCATGTGCGAAGATACCATTGTGTGAGAGCACAGATGACCGTTCGAAGAAACACAGTTACAGGTAAGCAACCTGTTCTTCTCAGTATACCATATATGTGTCATGGTTCTGGTTTCTGGTCAGGATAATGGAGAACATGATCTAACGAACATGCGCTGGATTGCATACCCTGAAGCATTGCACTTGACAATTTCAGACCACATTTTTCCCAGTCTTCCAAATGTACCTCATGATCCAGATTTAGTGCCCATTCATGAAGTCTTGAACCATATCTGTTTCTTCTAATGTCAGTAATCATTACTACATTTTTGCAATCAAATGATCATGTTCTAAACATAAAGATTTTTCAAGTTCATAACTCTCACTTTCAAAATCATATACATTTTTATCTGTTTTAAACTACTTCAATTTTCTGTATGCAAACCAACTTCTTTCAGTTCCCTCTTGGTTCAGTTGTTCAGCAGTTTTCATTTGTGTTTGAGCTGTATCTCAGGAGATAGTTATATCTGAACCAACTGTGTTTGAATGTTATCTGTCTTCTCATACCACAGAAAACTGTGCAAGCCAAATCTCAAATCAAACCCTTCCATTTGAAGAAGTCAATCTCTTTATAGTGTTATCTAGTCTTTCAACCATATGAAGCAACATACTTGAAAATAAAGTTTCAAATCTTGTAATCCAAATCCCTCTCTGTGTTTGTCATCTTGCAAAACCTCAAATCTCACTCTAGAGAGTGAGGGTTTCTTTCCCTGCCACACAAAATTTGGCAATTCTTTCTGTCGTTGTCTAAATGGCAGATTATTGTGTGAAATGGGGATTGTTTGGAATAGAAACAACATTTCAGGTAAAACATTCATCTTGATGGTTGATGTTGTTCTGAATAGGAAGTAAATTCCTTTGCTTCTCTATATAAAAGTCTTCATATAAAAATCCACCAACTCTAGAATTTCTCATAAATTAAAAGCAAATTTGGTTATTTCCCTTGTTTCTGTTTTCTTTTGTTCTCAATACATCCAAAGTTTAGGATTTACAAATCCATTCCAGTCTACCATAAAAATTATACCTTCATAATGAAATTCCAAATTTTTATCCAGAAATCTTCCTGAAATTTTGATCTATTCTCAGAAGGAGCATAGCCTCCTACAATCAAAAAGTTTCCCTGTGAATTTGAACGTCACTCCCCCTAAATTGACTATCTGAGTCTTCAAAAAGTTTCTGAGAAGCCAAATTATAATTAACGTAAAGCACTACTCCTTTTTATCTAAAGATGAGTCAGATTCTTGTCCTTCAAATAGATAATATCCCTTTTTTGTTTCTCCAAATTGTGGAAGATTTTCCTCCTTTTTGGCAAAGAATTTATTTCTCTGACAGTCCATGAAAGCAATTTTAATTTTGAAGCCATTTTTTACACCTCACCATTTGAGTCCACATCCAGTTTTACTGTCACCTTTGTCACTTTCTTCTTTTGAGCTAAGTTCAATCACTTTGTCATGTTCTTCTTGTGCTTCTCTGTTGCATGGGCCATTTTATTCTGGGGCTTCTTACTCCAGATTTTTCCGTATCTGGCCAGAAGTTCTTCTGCTTCTGCTTCTTCTGCCAATAATATTCAGATTGTATCTCCTTTGTCTGTAGCATAACACGATCCCTTCTAAATTGCCCCAATGAAATGGAATTCCATGTTGTTTCAACTTATTTGTTAAAAGAAAAAGCGTAATCCTGATGTCTTCTCAAGATATGCACTGGAATATCTTTAAGAATAATGATAGCTTTCTCTTCAATTTGCATCTTATCTAGTATTGTTGTTGCAGCAGTCTGCCTCTTATTTGTCTCCTCACAAAGTAGACAAGACATCCATCAATAAACCTCTAGATCTGGTTATCCTGGAGTCCAAACAGTAGAGCTTATCAATTTTTCATGAGAAGTCTCTTCTTGGAATTTCTAGGAAGTCAGTCATCAGATCTATCACTCTTTCATAAATACAGAAAGAGAAAATGTCTATCAAACAGTGAAGGCCTCAAATTTTTCCACAATTAATTTTTCTTTCTTTCTTCAAAGTCCAAAAGAATCACTGCACCCAGATTCTCTTCATGCTGCAAGGATAATTTCTGTTTTTCCAAATATTAGGTCTAGCATCCCAGCTTTTTTACTCATCTGAGTTTTTTCCCAATATAATCTTTATTAATTTGGTAATTAAAAGACCAACACACTGTAAAACAGAAAAATCACAAAAAAGATTCAAAGAACAAAGCAAAAGATACACAAAGCAACAAGAAAATGCATACATTCAACATATAATACAAACAATAATAAACACCACCTAATAGATGAAGAGGTTACAAAGCCATAAGGAAAAAGAAATACTACCAACGCCCCCAACCTCCGTGCCTATTATGCCAACCTACAAATATGGATATAGGCTACATAAATACATACATATACATACATACATACATACATACATACATATATATATATATATGACCTCCCATTCTTCTTCTGCTGTAAGTTCCAAAGCTAACTGGAACTATCTCCTTCCATAAATCCTTCATTTTATTCTGTTCTCTACCCACAATAAACCTATTCTATTTTACATATTGACTCCTATAATTGCTAAGGCTCCATTTTTTACTCCTTATGTGATCTGTGAAAGGTTTCCAAGTTCTCAAATATAAGTCTTTTGCTTTCCCTTTCAGTAAAGTTGTAAGCTTATCAGTCTCTGCCAATTCTACAAGTTTATTAATCCATTCACTTAGTTTTGGTATCTTATTATTCTTCCAATATTTTGCATATGTAATTCTTTCTGCTGTTACCATATATCTTATCAAATTCTTATGCTTTCTTTCCCCTCTGTCATTCTTATTTATCATATTTAATAGACATAACTGCGGCCTTAATGTTATTTTAACCTTTTTTATCTTTTGCATAGACTCTCCTACACTTAACCAGTACTTTTTGGCTTTTTTACACTGCCACCATACATGATAAAAAGCTCCCACCTGTTTTCTACATTTCCAACATTGATTTTTAAGCTTTCTATGCATCATAGCTAATTTCTCAGGGATAAGGTAACATTCTTATTCATCTGTTTTACTTCCCTAGAAGTTGAATTAGAGCGGTGTTAATTTCTTGCAATCGGTTTTAAAATCTTCTTAAATTTTTTTCTTCATCTGGGTCATATTTGGATTCATTTCCATCACATTAGTATTCATGTCTTCTTTAAGTTGAATCATATCTCCTTCCTGTGGGGGGTCCACAGAAGTTCTTTGCATTGGGTTGTAAAGGCGGAGCTGTACTTTTTGTAACCTTGGCTATCAGGCTTTTAAAAAACCACCTCCAAAATTTCCAGCTGTAGTGCTCATTTTTCATCCCAGGGTGTCAGTATAGCACAGCTGTAGCTTATTCAACTGCTTTCTTAAAGACTGCAGGAAGGCTGCTTACATCAGACTTAGTTCAAATAATCATTTCCTGCTGTGCTTTAGATGATAGCAACCACTTATTTCTTCATCAGATAAATAATGAACAGTTTCCCATGATGTTATTTCTCTCTCTATTCCAGATTTTAAACTTTTAATAATCTTAGATTTAACAGAGAGTTCAGTGTAAATTCCTTATCCTTTTCTGTGGATTTTAAAGTTTTTTTAAAGTCTTTCCAGAGTGCACACTTTAAATTGGGGAAAATAGTGACCAACTCATTATTGTTCTGCCAGTGTTGAATGACGAATTTTAGTCCATCCATCCTTTGAGGTGTTTTATTGTAGAGTAGCTGAATTTAGGAAGTTAAGAAAGTTGGTTATATGCAGCTAGGCTTCTCTGGTAGTGGCAAAACACAGCAGGACTGCATTGAGACACTCATGCTGCACCTGATCATCTCCACACTTTCAAGAGCCCAGAATAGCTATCTTAGATGCCAGATTGGTTCCCACGGGACACAGGGGCTATTCGCTGAATTCCTCTACCTGAGCAATGATTTTGGCAGTTTCAAAGCTGGCAAAATGACTCTAGCCGCACCTTGCATTCTGTTCTCAACGAGGAACACAGTGTCACCATGCCTTCTGCCTAATCCAGAAATGTGAAAGAGAGAGAGTGCGTGTGAAGTTCAAGTTATAAACTGCTGCAGTGAAGAAAAAACTGTGCACAGATCTATTCACCATATAGAATTTGGGCTAGAATTAAATCTTTGAAGACCTGGGTAGGATGCTTTTGCTGCTGCTAATTTTCATTTGTGGAGCAAATAAAATGGAACTTGTCACTGTATAAAAAATAAAAATGGCAAAGTTATTATATCAAGTTAGTGTTTCACCTGAAATATAAACTTCTGAAATATCTTTTGTAGAGGGAACAAATGTACGCAGCACAAGAAATGTTCCAGACAGCAAACAAAGTGACAAGACCAGAGAAGGCTCTTATTCTTGGATTCATGGCTGGATCCAGAGGCATGTATTAAATTAATACATAAATTAATAATGTGCTTAGAAAATTTATGGCTTGGCTGAGAAGGGTAAAAACTGTAGCTGAAAACAAGATAAAATACTCTTATACAGAGGCCAGGAATAGGAAGGGTGGCTTCATTCTGTCAGAGGTGTAATGATGGCCATCTTTGGCCATGGTGATGGGACCAACATATTAGAATGACTAGGTGTCTCTGGAAGTCCCAGGGCTTCCTTTTTAAGGAGCTGTTATATATTTCTTTTCTATGCTGTCTGAGAGAGCAAGACAAGATCTAATGTGGTTAAGCTACAGAAGGGAAGATTTCAGGTGAAGACTAGAGGAAACTTCTTAATTTTAAGAGCAATTAAAAAATTGTTTAACATGTAGAAATCATGGCGTTTCATCGGTGGAGGTCTTCAGGCAGATAGCCAAATAGCTAGAATTTACTTTCTTGAGTGAGCAGAGCACTGGACTAGATTAAGACTGGGCAGTCTTTTGCTCTCTCAGGGGCCACATACCCCAAGGGAAGGAGCAAGAAATAAAAACAAACTGGACCCCTCTTTTCTCTCTTTTGTTCTTTCCCTTCTCTTAATCAACTACGGGGGAAGAAACAGATCATTCTTGTGGTGGCCTGATCAGTTTCAAGCTCGATCCCTAAGGAAAGAACAATAGGTGAGCTGTGTCTAGGAGGACATCTGTGTTTTTAGAGGCTTGTGTGGGTGTGTTTGTTTCTGGTCATATGCTTTTTCTCTGAGCACATGTTCTAAGGGGGTTGGGCTTCTGCTTGGTCACTGACTTGCTTGGGGATGGAGGTAGCAGCTACTAGCGCTATATAACTGCTGCCTCTTTCAAGCTCAGTCCCTGTGGGCCAGCTACCAGTTATGCTACTTGAGTTGAGCAGGTGCTCTGTTAACAGGAAAAACCAAATAATGTTGGCTGTGGGTATTTGATGGGGGAGTTTTGAGGAGGAGGCCCAGATTTGGGTTTCAGTGTCTACTTAAGACTATTGAATATGAAACATGAGAGAGCTGCTGTGATCACCTGCAACAGCTGTGGTATGTTAGTGTTCTTGCTGGAGGGGGTGGGTGGCTATACCTTCAGCAAGTGAAAATTGGTGGCCCTCTTGAAGGAGAAGTTCCAGCAACTTGAGGCCTGTGTATCTAATCTTCAACATATTAGGGAGCATGAGGTTTTCTTGGATAGAGCAGAGCAGACCATCCTGATAGAGAAACACACAGGTGATGTGTCTGAGCAGGAGGTCATTTGCCAAACACAGGAGATTAACAGTTGGAGGAATGTCACACATAGAAGTAAAAGGACTAGAGAGCTACAGAACCAATTTGAAGCTCTTTCGAAGCTCAAAGCTCAGAGATGATGAGGCACAGCAACAAAGCAACAGTATCAGTCCTCAGAACGTGCAGGTGTCCTTGGAAAATTCAGCATATGGAATGGCCCCTGCCAATCCTTGGAAGACACAGGGTGGTGGTGGTAAGGGACTCCCTGCTGATGAGAACAGAAGCAGTGGTTTGTAGGCCTGAGAAGATAACTTGAGAGGTGTGCAAAAATCAGTGACGTCATGAAGAGAGTGACAAGACTTGTGAAGCCCACTGACTGTTACTCCTTCCTTTTGGTTCACGTGGGAACAAATGACATGGCAAGGCACAGCCTTCAGCATGTTGTAAGGGATTACAAGACTCTGGGTAGGAAGCTGAAGGAATTTAACATACAGATTGTCATTAAATCTATCATCTCAGTTAGGGCATGGCCCAGGAAGGAGAGAAAAACACTGGAGGTGAAACAACTGGCTCCACAGATGGTGCCACTAGGAATGATTTGGCTTCTTGGATCACTGTCTGCAGTTTCAGGAAGATGGACTACTGGCAAGTGATGGGTTGCACCTCACATCAGTTGGCAGGAATGTTTGTGCTAAGAGGCTCACATACCTCATCAGGAGTACTTTAAACTGGGTTATATGGGGGAGGTGACAGCATTCCTGAGGACAAGAGTTCATCAAGTGCTAGAGATAAGAATCCAAATGTTATTGAGAGAACTGAGTAAATAGTACAAGCAGCTGACCGTAGGAGGAGGAAAAGCTTAAATAAGTAGCTAGGGGGAATGACCCATGATCTTCCATGTGTCTACACTAATGCACAGAGCATAAGGAATAAGATGAATTTGAACTCTTAACACAGCAAAGCAGATGTGATGTAATAGGCATCACTAAGACCTGATGGGATGAGACTCATGATTGGAATGTAGTAATAGAGGGGTACAATCTATTTCTGACCAAATGGGAAGGGAAGAGGAGTAGCATTATATGTCAAGGATGTTTACACCTGTGAATGGATCCCATGGCTTAAATTCTGGAAGCCAAATTCAGAGTATCTGGGTAAAAATTAAAGGGGAGAGAAAAAAACAAAGATGCCATTTTAAGGGTCTATTACAGACCCCCAAACCAGAGGACTTAGATGAGGCCTTCCTAAAACAGATGACCACACATTCTGAAAAAAGAGAGATAGTAGTAATTGGTGAGTTCAACTATCCTGATATTTGTTGGAAGTCAAATTCTGCCAAGAGTATCAAGTCCAACAAATTCCTCACCTGCATTGCAGACAATTTCATTGTCACGAAGGTGAAAGAGACAACAAGAAGATCAGTTACTTTGGACTGATTCTAACTAAGAGTGATGGAGTGGAAGTGGCAGGATCCTTAGGTGGGAGTGACCATGTTCTCTTGGAGTTTATAGAGTGGAAAAGTGAAACCGAACATACTCAGATTTGCATTCTAGTCTTTAAGAAAGCTGATTTCAGTAAACTTAAGGAAATACTAAGTGCGATCCTGTGGTCAGGCATACTAAAAGAGAAGGGAAGATATGATGGACAGGAGTTTCTTAAAAGTGACATATTGAAGGCACAGTTTTAGACAATTTCATTGAGGAGGAAAAATGGGAGGTGTCTAAAGAAACCAGGATGGATGTCTAAAGAATTTTCAACTGAATGAAGATTTAAAAGGGCCCTGTACAAGAAATGGAAAAAGGAGGAAATCACCAAAGAGGAATTCAAAAAAATAGCCAGCAGAGATAGGGAAAAGGTCAGAAAAGCTAAAAGGCTGAATGAGCTCAGGCTTGCTAGAGGTGTTAAAAACAATAAAAAGGACTTTTTTGTTTATGTCTGTAGCTAAGGAAAAACAAGGAGAAGGTAGGGTCGCTGCAAAGAGAAAATGGAGACGTGATAATGGGACAGATAAAAAGCAGAACTATTCAATGTCTTCTTTACCTCAGACTTCCTCCAAAACGAAAACAGTGTTCCACCTAGAAAAAATGGATGATGATGCAATAGGGGAAATGCAACACAGAATAGGTAATGAGGTAGTACAGGAATACTTGGCTACTCTTAAGGAATTCAAGTCTCCAGGATCAAATGAATTATATCCAATGTTATTAAAAGAACTGGCAGAAAAAATTTCAGAACCACTGACAATAGTCCTTGAGCATTCCTGGAGGTCAGAAGAAATCCTAGCAGACTGGAAGAGGGCAAATATTGTCCCCATCTTCAAAAAGGGGAGAAAAAAAGGACAAACAATTACCACCCAGTCAGCCTGACATCAATACCAGGAAAGATCCTAGAGCAGATCATTAAAGAGACAGTCTGTAAGCACTTAGGAAGAAATGTCGTGATCACTAAGAGTCAACATGGGTTTCTCAAAAACAAGTCATGATAGACTAGTCTGATCTCTTTTTTTGATAGAGTTACAAGTTTAGTGGATGGAAGGAATGCTATGGATGTAGTGTTTCTTCTTCATGGTCTCTGTGCCTCACACACTAGGCGCTTTCGCGCATGTGCGGTAGTGTTCGGAAAATTCTAGAGCTTAGTAGCTTGGCGGGAACACCTCCCCCATGCCGGTACTGAGCATGCTCAGCCCGCCAAGCAACGGTCTCTCCTCAGTTCTTTCTCGTCCGCTGTTGCGGACGGAAGGTTCTTTTGCTTAGTAGCGCCCTTTGGCTTTTTCGGATCGTCTCTTTCTGGTTTTGACTTGGACTTGACTATTGGACTTCGTTTTTGGATTTCGGACTTGGCGTTGGTGACTTTTCGGATGTTTTCGACCCCTCCTTTAGCTTCTCCTCCCGTTTTTCATCTTCTTTGACCTTGTCTTCTCCGCCATCTTCTCCGCCACCCCTTCTGAGTCTTTCCTTCCTTGGACTTCTATGTCTTCTCTCTTTAAGCTTTGCAACACTTGTGGTTGCAAGGTTGCGCTGACAGACAGACATAGTGAGTGCCTCTTCTGCTTGGGAGAGACTCACAATGTTAAGGCTTGTCTTATCTGCTGCGACTTCACCGCCCAGACTCTGCGGAACTGCTTGGCCCGCTTAAAATCTCACTGCTGGGAAGAGTCTCTTCGGGCGAGGGATCAGCCGTCTGTTCAGCCTGCGATATCTAAACCATCGACATCGAGCCAACCTGTGACCACACCCTCATCGGTACCGGTGGCTGCCGATCCGATGACATTGACGGTACCGGGATTGGTACTGTCATCTCGGCCCCCGATATCGGCCTTGCCGAAAATTCCTAAGATCTCTTCAATGGCGTCAACTTCGAGGGAGGCTCCTGCGGGCTCGCAGGCAGCTAAGTCATCTAGGCCGCTTACTGCTGCTCAGCGTAAGCATCCTGCCCCTCAAGAAGCTGTTAAAGGAAAAGGAGAAAAAGAAGAAAAAGAAAGAGGGGCGGCGCTCTCCTCCCAAGAGGCCTTCCCCTCCAATGCCTCCTCCGACCCAGCAGCCTGAAGACCCACGCGAAGACTTGGAACCCCAGGAAATTCTGGAGGTCTCTGATGAGGAAGTGACTGCTGGCTCGACTGTGCCTTCCGGCCCGCCTCTACTTACTGCCGCGGTGTCTCTGCCTGGTCATCCTGGAGTGGTGGACCGCCCGGAGGATGTTCCGGCCTCACCCCGCCGTCGGGAGTCTTCTGGCAGGAGCGAGTCATGCTGCCCAGAATGAAGGGTGAGACATCGGTCCCCGCGCCGTCAGGAGACCTATCCGGAACGGGCCCTGTCTCGGCCTCCATTTGATTCTCCGTATTCCTCCGCATCCCATATCGCGAGGTACGGTCGAGAACACACCTGGCGGGAGTATCCAGGATCGTACCGGTCCTATTCCCCTGCGTATAGGGACCAGCACCACCTTGATGTGAGGCAGTGGTCGCCTTATCGCCGCTCGTGCTCTCCATCACGCGCCGCATACCATCCACAATATCGGCGATCACCTTCCCGCTCCTTTTCGAGATCACCGCGCCATCGGAGATCCCGTGAGCACTCGCCCCATTATCGGGCTGTCTCCTCACCACCAAGGGTCACCTCGACAGTGTCGTGTCCAATTTCGGAGTCTGCTCCTGTACAACCTTCGGCTCCCACCACTACAGTCACCCAGGCGATCCAGCGCTCGCGGCCTGTGGTGGTGCTGATTACTACGACTCTGCAACTCCAGACAGTGGTTGCTCCATCGACCATGACGACTGTGCCCATGGTTACCCTGGTGCTGCCATCTCAACAGCCGAGAGAGAGGTCTCCTGAGAAATCTCCAAGTCTTCCCAGACCTACGAATCCGACTCGGAGTCCAACGAGTTGACACCTGCGTCCCACGAGTCGCCTCCCTTGGTTTTTTGAGATCCCGCACCAGAGTCGGCACCAGAGGACGTGAAGCAGTTCTCTGATATCCTCCTCCGGATGGCGAAGGCATTGGGATTAAAGGTCGCGGACCCGGCTCCGGCCATGCAGGATCCGATTTTCCACTACATAGATACCCATCCACCATCAACGGCACTGCTACTGTTCCTGCCGGCCTTGATGGAGGCCCTTAAACATCCATGGACCCAACAGGCGTCCGCCCAGCCAATCCCTCACCGGTTAGAACATCTATATCGGACTCAGAAGGAGGAGACCGAGTTCTTGTTCGCACACCCAGTACCGAACTCTATTGTGGTTGAATCCGCTCAGACTAAGGGCGGTAGGAGAGCGCACACCACCCTGGCGGACTGAGAGGGCCGCAGGCTGGACACCTTCGGCAGGAGATTTTACTCAGCTTCGTCTCTGATTGCCAGGGTGTCCAACACCCAAGCCTGCCTCGCGGCCTACCTGAGGAACCTGCTGGACAGATTGTCCTCTCCTGTCCAACCTCCCTGAGGAGAATCGGGCGAGTGCTACGCAGTTCTTTAACAAGGCGGTAGCACTCGCCAATCAGCAGATCATCTCATCCAGGCACTCCATGGAGGTGGCGGCGTGGGTGATGGTGGGCTTCATAGCATTACACCACTACGCGTGGTTGCACTCGTCGGGTCTACAGGAGGACACCAGAAGGAGAATCAAAGACCTCCTTTTCGACGGCCAGGGTTTGTTCAACGCGACGACCGATGAGGCGATGGACCACATTGTCAAAGCCCGCCTGACAGCTAAGAAGATGGGCATACATCAACCCCCACAGTCTCGCCGTAGCTTCGCTTCATGGTCCTCGTGGCGCAGGTCATTGTCAACATTCCAGCCGCGATTGCCTCGTTCGGTCCCGTCCCGCCCGTTGACCTCATTCTCAGCACGGAGGCCTCTTCGGAGACGCCTGGCTTCCTCTTTGAAGAAGTCTTCGTCCAGGACGAAGTCTCGGTTTTGACCGTCTTCGCAGGACGCCACCACAGCCACTCTTCCACCTGCCAGCAGCCCTAGACGACCATCCGAGCCTGGCCAGATATCTCGCCGAATGGCGCCACATCACCACGGACTCTTGGGTTCTCTCCATTGTCCGTCTTGGTTACGCCATCGAGTTTGCAAGTATATCTCCACGAGGCATCTACTATTCCACCCCGGTCAGCTCAGCTTTGCTGGAAGAGATCCAGTCCCTGTTGGAACAAGGAGTGATCGAAGAACTCCCATCCTCGGCCAGTACCACCAGCTTCTTCTCCTGGTACTTCACGGTACCGAAATCGGACGGTGCCCTGCCGCCTATCTTGGACCTCAGAGGGGTGAACGAGTACATCCGCCCCAAAAGGTTCAAGATGGTAACCTTGTCTTTGATCCTCCCCTTCCTTCAACAAGGGGACTGGTTTGCCTCCATCGATCTTCGGGATGCCTACTTCCACATCTCCATTCACCTGCAGCACAGACGGTACCTTCGATTCACAGTCGACGGCACCTGTTATCAATACAGGGTGCTGCCATTCGGACTCTCCACTGCTCCCAGGGTCTTTACCAAGTGCATGGCCCCTGTGGTATCCTACCTGCGGACGAAGGGCGTCTCTATCTACCCTTACCTCAACGACTGGCTGTTGGTGGCTTCCTGCAGACAGAAACTCTACAAGGACATCCACCGGACTCTTTCCCTTCTGACCCGTCTTGGCCTCCGGGTCAATCCGAAGAAGTCGCACCTCGAGCCGGCAAGAGTCCTCGACTTCATCAGAGTGACCCTGAACTCGGTGTCTGCCAGGGCATACCTGCCCATGGAGCATGCACGTACCTTTCATCGGGCCGCATCTGCCACTTTTGATGCCCCGACGGTATCAGCGAGGATGATTCAGCAGCTTTTCAGATACATGGCCTTGACTACGTTAGTCACTTACCTGTCTCGACTCCGTGCGCGCTCACTCCAGCACTGGTTCGTCAGGGTCTTCAACCTGCTCCTAGATGACCAGAGGCTCCGCCTGCGGATTCGACAGGTGCATCACTCTCTGCTATGGTGGCTGTCCTACTGTCACCTGCTGTCAGGGATGCCGTTCCGAGAGCCGACCCCCCGGCTCACGGTAATGACAGATGCCTCGCTGTTCGGGTGGGGAGCGCACTGCAGCGATCTCAGAGTCCAGGGACGCTGGATTGACGACGAGATCAGCCTTCACGTCAACGCCCTCGAGCTGCTTGCCATCTGGAAGGCTCGGAGGGCATTTCACAACCTGGTCGCTGGCCGCACAATTCTGATCTTAACAGACAACACGACGGCCGTGTGTTATGTCAACAGACAAGGGGGGACCCATTCGACCACCCTCCTAACCATCGCCCTTCAGCTGTGGGACTGGTGTGTGTCACTTCGGGTCCACCCGATCGCCGTACACCTAGCGGGCTAAGAGAATGCCACGGCAGACACCCTCAGCAGGGACACCTCCTGCCACCACGATTGGTCCCTTTTGAGGGCAGGGTTCCAGATGATATGTCACTGGTACTGCTCGAGAGCCGGCCGGGGTCTGGGCTGTCTCGGCGACGCCTTCCAGTTCGAGTGGAGTGACAGGCTCCTCTACACGTTCCCGCCGTTTCCTCTCCTGGGTTGAATGGTCACCAAGATCCTTGCAGACCGAGCCGACGTTGTCCTTGTAGCCCCGTACTGGCCGAGGCAGCACTGGTTCGGGCCCCTGTTCGAGGCCACTCGCGGTCGACTCCTCAGGTTCCCGACGGCGTCAGATCTCCTGTCGCACTCTGACGGTCTCGTTCCCCATCCAGACCTGCCCCTCCTGGCTCTCCGTGCGTGGAGGATAACACCTTAGACGATCCAACCATCTAGGATATCCTGACCACAGCCAGGAAGGAGTCGACGCGCCGCAACTACCATTACAAGTGGCAGAAGTTCGTTGCCTTTGCTGAGGCGCAAGGCGAGCCGGTATCGCCTGTTGGCCTGTGTACCGTGCTCCATTTCCTTCTCCCCCTTCAGCAGCAACAACTTGCATTCCCGTCCCTGAAGGTCTACCTCGCCACTATCATGGCCTACCAACCTCCAGGCTCTCCATTGGCAGCTCTCTTCTGGGACGCTACCATGAAGCAGTCCATGAAGGGCTTACAACATCTCTATCCACTGGTATTGCCGCCGCCACCTCTCTGGTCGCTGTCCCTGGTGCTGTTGCAGCTGACGCAACCGCCCTTCGAGCCCATGGCTACTGCAGATGACAGACTCCTGACCATCAAAACTGCTTTCCCAGTAGCTGTCACCTCAGCCAGGCGAGCGAGCTGACAGCACTGCGGGCTGATGAGCTTTTCCTTGTCTTCCATAGGGACAAGGTAGTCCTTCGCCCTGATATTTCCTTGCTGCCCAAGGTGGTCTCACACTTCCACCTCGGTCAGGACATCATTTTGCCGACCTTTTACCCGGACCCAACGACTCCCCTGGAGCAGTCCCTCCACTCCCTTGATGTTTGTCGGGCCTTGGCCTTTTACACAAACCAGACTGCGTCTTTTTGCCAGACCCCGCATCTGCTCGTGTGTTACGGCCAACGTCGGAGAGGCCACAAGGTGTCCACCCAGAGGTTCTCCAAATGGGTGGCCCAGAGCATCCTGCTGGCATACGAACTCGCCAAGCAGCCTCCGCCAGCCTTGCTCCGGGCTCATTCCACCAGAGCCATGGCGTCTTCAGCAGCTCTCCTGCGAGGTGTGGACCTGCAGGAACTCTGTCGTGTGGCGACCTGGTCCCGACCATCGACCTTCGTGTGCCACTACAGACTGGACTGCTGGTCCCGTAGAGATGCCTGTTTCGGACGAGCGATGTTGGCTTCCGTACTCTAGGACCTGACCCACCGTCCTACTGGTAAGCTACAAAATCTCCCAGTGTGTGAGGCACAGAGACCATGAAGAAGAAGAATGGGTTACTTACCTGTAACTGTGGTTCTTCGAGTGGTCATCTGTGCCCTCACACACACCCGCCCAGCCGTCCCCTCTTTCTCAGGTCCCTTATCGGCGGACTCTAGAACTGAGGAGAGACCGTTGCTTGGTGGGCTGAGCATGCTCAGTACCGGCATGGGGGAGGGGTTCCCGCCAAGCTACTAAGCTCTAGAATTTTCCGAATGCTACCGTGCATGCGCGAAAGCTCCTAATGTGTGAGGGCACAGATGACCACTCGAAGAACCACAGTTACAGGTAAGTAACCTGTTCATCTTGATTTCAGTAAGGTCTTTAACAAGGCCCGCCATGATGTTCTTACAAACAAAGTAGTGAAATGTGGGTTAGACAATGCTACATTAGCTTTAGCATTGGCTGGATTTGTAACTGGCTGACTGGCAGAACACAAGGGGGGCTCACCAACGGCTCCTTTTCATCCAAGAAAGAAGTGACTAGTGGGATGCCAGAGGGCTCTGTCCTGGGCCCAGTGCTATTCAACATTTCATCAATGACTTGGATGAAGGAATAGAAGGCATGCTTATCAAATTTGCAGATGATACCACATTAGGAGGGGGATAGCTAATACTCCAAAGGAGAGGATCAGAATTTAAAATGACCTTGACAGATTAGAGAGCTGGGTCAAAACTAACAAAAAGAATTTGAACAGGGAGAAATGTAGGATACTACAATTAGGAAGACAAAATGAAATGTATAGATATAGGATGGGTGACACATGGCTCGAAAGCAGTACATCTCAAAGGAATCTAGGAATCTTAGTGGACCACAAGTTGAACATGAGTCAACCATGTGATGCAGCAACTAAAAAAGCCAATGCAATTCTAGGTTGCATCATTAAGAGTATAGTGTCAAGATCAAGAGTAGCAATGATGCGACTATTCTGCTTTGGTTAGGCCTCACCTGGAATACTGCGTCCCGTTCTGGGCACCACAATTCAAGGAGGACATTGGCAAGCTGGAACGAGTCCAGAGGAGGGTGACCAAAATGGTGAAGGGTCTGGAAACCATGCCCTGTGAGGAGTGGCTTAGGGAGCTAGGTATGTTTAGCCTGATGAAATGAAGGTTAAGAGGTGCCATGATAGCTATATTTAAATATTTGAAGGGATGTCATTTTGAAGATGGAGCAAGCTTGTTTTCTGCTGCTCCAGAGACTAGGATTCAAACTACAGGAAAAGAGATTTCACCTAAACCTCAGGAAGAACTTCCTGACAGTAAGAGCCATTCTGCAGTTGAACATGCTGCCCCAGAGCATGGTGGAGTCACCGTCTTTGGAGGTTTTTAAACAGAGGCTGAATGGGCATTTGCTGGGGGTGCTTCTGAGTGCGTGCTCCTGCACTCAGGGGGTTGGTCTCAATGGCTCTTGTGGTCTCTTCCAACTCTATGATTCTGTGATTCTAGGGGACTTTTGATATTAGACCAACTGCAGCTTGTCACACTGATGACTGTAGATTGCCTATTCTTGGCATAAAATTGTCCACAGAGTCCAGAGATGGAAAATACAAGAGGACAAACTTAGTGCAGCACCAGCAAATATATAGTTTTCTGCTTAGTGTACTTCTCTAGATTTGTTAAATTCTTCTGACCTTTAAATGTCTACGTTTTGCCTCCACAGAAAACCCTTGTCAAGAACAGGGTGATATAATCCAGATCAAACTGAGTGAACATACAGAAGTGCTGCCAAAGGCGGATGGAACAGGAAGCACCACCATGCTAGTTGACACAGTCTTTGAAATGAACTATGCTACTGGCCAGTGGACCAGACTAAAAAAGTACAAGCCAATAACAAATGTTTCTTAAACAGTTCAGCCCCAAAAAGTTGTAGACCAAATGAACCATAGGATAAGCCAGCTTGTGCTTCATGTGTCAACTAGGCCGCAAAACATTCCTGTGTAGGCCTCATCATAATCACCCAGCATCCTTGCTGTGATTGACTGAAGTAGTAGAACAAGACAAAGTAGGAATGCTTTTATTTTCCTTAGAAGTTTGGCGAAGTATACCATGATTCACAATTTTTGAAGGATCAGAATTGAAACACTTCTGCCTATAGAAGAAAAAGGATTATGTTTTATTTTCTCAAAAAAAAAAACTTACTGAACAAAACCTTCAAGAAGAGCAAATACAACAGCAGTGGGAACTGTTTGACTTTTTAGATTCTTTGTTAACAGTAGATCCTGCTGTATTTGCAATGTCTCTTTCTCTTCTGTAGCAGACTGTTAATGATTCATGTTATCTAGAATGGCAGCGACTATAGCAGTTTTACCAAGTATTGTGAAAGCATGAAGAGTGTTTCCTAGATCTGCCTATATTAAGTGATTTGGTAAGTTTGCATAATGGCAAATTTGCATTCTTCACCATGTTGCAGGAAGCTGTAGTCCATCCTAGTACACTATCATTTATACCATAACTTTTATGCATTTGATGTGTCAGTGGGTTACACTTTTGCATCTTTCAATACATAAATAAATAAATAAAACAAGCACGCCCTGAGACCAAAAGGTTAAACTTTCCATCTGGATGGCATTGAAATTGACCTCATTTTGTCACTTTTTCAGTGACAAAATGTATGATTGATTTACTTGGATCGCTGTATTACAAAATGCTCTGTAAATAGTTCAGTCCCAAGCTCTTTTAAAGCTGCTACCTCAGGGCAACCAAACTGGTTCCAAAAAGCTGAAGGCAGGGTATCAATTGACACTTAAAAATTGATGTTTTTAATGTTCCACCTTAATGTCTGTGGATATTATAATGTGACATTTTGTTGAACTGCCATGCCTGTGTCTGTGTTGCAGTGTGTTTAAGACAACTATGTGGGAACAAATTATTTTATTCCTAATTTTTCTAGCGCCCATTTAATTACTACTACAGGAGAATGGTTCTGCGAGAGGGATTTCACAGAGTATTGTATGTTTCAAAACATTTTCAGTATAGCCACTCAGAGGACTTGTCATTCCTGGGATGCAAAATATGATAAACTTATCTGCAGCTTCCTAAGACTGAAGAGCCTTGCTAGGAGCAGCTGTATTGCAGAAATCTCTCTTCTCCATGTTAGAGCTAAGGAAGCTGCTTTTAGAGCAGTGTTCTAATTGCTATATTCCTGATTACGGCTTCACATTTGAAAACTGAAGACTTCATGCACCAGAACAAAAGTAGGAAACAATTGCACTTCCTTCTGTTATTCCTGTTAATTACATTTAAAATTGTAGAGTTGATGTTGAAGAGGAGCATAGATATCACTTTAACAGTATGGGATACAAAGGGGAGGACTTTATGCTGATCTAGGCTAAAAGCATGGTAAAGAAGGAACTTTGGCAAAACAAAGCAAAACACCCCTTCTTCACCAAGGTATGCTGAAATACTAGATCACTGAGTTTCTGGGCTAAATTTAATTTTAGTCCCAACTACAGTAGACCCTCTGAAATTAATGGGATTTGTTAATTACTGATTATATAAGTCCTGTTGATTTTAATGAGTCTATTTCATTTGTGGCTAAAATTGATTTTTTAGGTTTTTCATGCTGTACCTGATCTGAGAAAATTTTAACCTAAGACGATAGTAAAGGCCTTGTTTTACATTTTATTCTGATGTAACCAACCTGTATGTCTCAATGCATTAAAGAGAGGATATTTCTAATTGTTCTAGAATAATGCTGTTCTCCAAAGTGGCTGCTTGAAGGCAGAGTATCAACTGACCATAACTTTTGTTTCTGATACAGGATATTTTAAGAAGGCAGTGCTTTCTATATATATGTCATTGGAAGTTGTGCACAGTACGAATTTTCTAGCATGCCAATTTTCCTGTGGTAGCAAAGCTAAGTATTTACTGTATTTGGTTGCTAACATGAGATTTGATTGTTTAAAATGGATAAAATAATTTATTTTAACATGCTTCATTTTTTGGCCATTTCTACCCAGAGCGTATTAAACTTAGTGGCAGTTCTTCAGCTGGAGTTTTTGTTTAAAACAGGTTAGTGTTCCTTAGAATGACTGTAAAGGTTAAAATGGTCTAAACCAGTGGATCAAATTCTTGCATGCCACTATCCTTAAATATGGAAAATGATAGTCCTGAAAGTAGGGAGAATTTTATTAACGCTTCTGTGAATATTTTGCCAAGTATATCTGAAGATTCATTTGAACTTCTTTTGTGTGACAAGTGGAACATACCACTTAACAGTTCACAATAGACATGCTCAGTGGTGTAGACTTGGTGTAACAGAGCAAAACACATATTAGGTTCAGCATGATAAAATGCTTATAATAATAATATATGCACAAGCTAACCAGTGTTGGACATCTTAACTTACTGGAAGATTTGTATTCCTTTTTCTTTTGGAGTGCTCTTAGTCAGGATAAGTTGTGTGCCTGACATTAAAAGAAAAAAAAAGATCACAAAGCTAGAAATGGAAGCTTTATTTAGTAGTCTCAGAATTAAAGCAGTGATATCCCTTTCTGTAAAAAGAAAACCTCCATCTTTAGTGATCTGTTGAGACATATTAGTTATAAAGAGCTGTAAAGTGCATTTTGTGTTAGGAAGAGGGCCAAGTAAATATTACTATATTTTGGAAATTACTGGTGTGTGTATCTCTGGGGATGAATCCTGGTAACTTGTTTTTTACATATCATTCCCACTTGCTGTTTGCAGACATCTTAAGATGAGGAAAGTGCTTTCCTAGTGCATGTGGTAGGAATTTTTTTTTCTGAAGCGGGAGAAGATACACAGTATGCAAATACAAACTGAAGGGTGTAATTTCATTGAGACGATAGCTATGCTATCCTGGCCAGACAAGTGTATAGACATTAGCTCCTTCCCCTACCACACATACGAAAAATTAAAAAATATAAAAAATTACAGCTGCTTTACCCTTTTTTTTAACCTAACTCCAATGGAAGATGCCAGAAGAAAACGTTGAAACAAAATCCTAACTCCTTTTGAAGGTAGAATGTTGCAGATTCTAATTTTAGCTATCAACAATTGATGATATCCACTCAATAACAGTAACCTAGCTTTTGCACAAACCCTAAAAGTTAAGTAAACGTTGGGGTGGGGAGAATACAACTTTACTCCTGGTTTATGGGTGACTTTGATGTTGGAAGTGATGATGGCTAAAATACCCTTTGGCAGCTTACAGCTTTCTCAAAGGAATCATGAAGTAACACTTGCCAAACCTATCAAAAGTACTTTGACACCATCACTTATATTGTGTTTGCATGGTAGGATCTGATTAAGGAAAAAATAAGAAAAATTGTTTCAATCTGGAGCCCTCTGGGAATCTGGAAACTTTTTAAAAAGCAATGTAAAAAGTAAAATGTTGCATATATAGTATAGCAAGCCATATGTTTTCTATCTGTTGTTTTTGTACAAATGTAAAGTCAAAGCCTCATGTCCTGGAGTAAATATTTTCAACATAACACAATATAATAAAACATTTTTTCTAAAGAAATTTTTTCTTCTTCCAGTAACGCTACCAGTGCCCATACTATTTCATCAGGGTTTGCAGTAAGTAAGCAAGTGGGACTCAAGCTGTTTAGAGCACAATCACAGTAGTCTGAGATGTAAGTAAGATATGAATTACTGTAGCCAGATCTGCCTTCCTGAAGAAAATGGCATATACCACCCCAAAGCTAGGCAGTATACCTAGAAAAGGTTGTAGGTTGCCTGGAACCTGCCTCATCCCAGATGAGTTTTCCTACCGAACAACAGAACTTCCATCTTATAGATATTGAACCTCAGTTTATTCACCTGCACCCCATCTTTGCTCCAACCAGGCATCAGTTCACGATTTTCACAGCCTCCTTGACATTTGTTGTAAAAGAGAAAGGGAGCTGGATATCATCAGCAGCATGTTGGCCCCAAATTTCTGGATGATTTCCCCCAGCAACTTCATGTAGATATTAACAAGTAAAGGGGTATTGAGCCCTGTGGAACTACACAGGCTAATGGCCAGGAGGCTGGATAACAATTCCCAGTTATTCTGGGAATATTTAACCAAGAAGGGCTAGAACCTCTGCAGAAGCATATCCCCATGTTTCATGTCAGCCAAAGAGTCCAGAAGGGTACAATTTATGGTATTGAATGCTCTTTAGAAGTCTGAAAGGACTAACTGGGATGTATTCCCCCATCCAGTTCTGGTGTAGGTTGTCTACTAAGGTGAACAAGACTATTCCTGGCCTAGAACCATGGATGAACCTGGACCAATGGCTTCTGTTGTAGCTAGAGGGATCACATTACTCCCTTGTTGCAACAGCTCCACTGGCTGCTGGTCGATTTCCAACACACTTTAAAGTGCTAGTTTTGGCCTGTAAAGTGCTATATGGTTTAGGTCCAAATTATTTGTAGAACTATATTCCCCCTTACAAACCTGCCCATGTTTTGAGAGCTGCTGTGAAGGCCCTTCTATCTGGCCCACCACTCTCCCACCTATTAAGATGATCTGCCTCAGGAGGTTTATGGAGTCCTGATTCTTGGGAACTTTCTGTTGCCTTGACAGGTGATTCTGTCAAAACCCTGGTAGGAAGGAAGGCCAGACCAGGCCTGTTTTTCTTTCTCCCTTTCCCCACTTCCCCCAAAGTTAAAATTTAACTAATTTCTTCAAATCACTACAGTATTAACAGAGCTTTCACATGTAACACCCTTTAGCATAGAGGTATAATTCCCCATTCAGGGTCCCACTTTTTGACCCACTCAGAAGTGGTTTGGTTTCTTCTCTGCCCCACACTAGGCCACTGAACAGACAACTCTCTTTCCAGGCAACCCTTTGTTTGACTGAAGGCTCTGACTCTAAAAATCTCATTAAGGAAGCCAGAATCCAATTCACGCTCCATGTACAGTTCTCCCTCCACATTCGTGTTTTACTTTCGCACATTTGACTATTTACGAGGTGCCCGCTTGCCACTCTTCATTCCCTGGCCTGAGCTGGTGGCAGAAGGTACAGGTGGGGGGCAAGAAGAAAGCCAATCAGAGAAGCTCATTCCCTGCTAGCTCTCTCTTGCATTTCCCCTCTACTGGCACAATTGCAATCGCGCAGGTGTGGGTGAGAAGAAAGCCAAGTGGGGAAGCTCTTTCCTCACTGGATCTCTCCTGCATCCCCCGCCCTCCACCAGGGCGATCGCACCAGTGGGGCCCCACAGTTATTCATGGTTTTTTTCCACTTTTTCAGAGGTTCTCATTCACTATCCCTCATGAAAGTGAAGGGCCTACTGTATATATGCCTTCTGCTGTCTTGTCCACAGCCCCTCCCCTCTTACGAGGGCTGGGTTTTGCTCAGACAGAGCCAATCTGGTTATATGACCACCTTTTGCTAGGGCTGTTCTTCTAGCCCCCCCCCCCCCAGGCTCTGTCATACCTGGCTGGTATATGGTCAGGAAAGTGGTCAGACTGATAGACACAAACTCTTCTAAGCTTCCCCTCCCAGGGAGTGTAGTCAAGCAAGCCTCCTGGTTTACTAGGGAGCTGGCAGTGATAAAACAAGGGGGTCTTTATCAATGATTGGGATGGGAGAATAGAGGGCATTTGTATCGAATTTGCAGATGACACCAAATTAGGGTGAGTATGTAATACCCCAGAGGACTGGCTCAAAATTAAATGATCTTAACAGATTAGAAAGCTGGGCCAAAAGTAACTAAATGAACTTCAGTAGGCAGAAATGTAAAGTACTACTCTTGTGTAGAAAAAAAAATTAAGAGAATGCCCAAATTCAAATCCTGGGGTTCCAGGACAAAGTAAGCACCCTTGAAGTTTACCCAACCAGCAAAGGTTCAACATGTGACTGTGAGCCACAAAGAATTGCTGAACTGGCCACTGCCTGCTGCTCTCTGGACTAGTAATTATCACCTGAAACCCTGAAACTCTATCAACTTTTTCTCCCTTTTTCTTTGGTTAGCCATGTGCAAGTATGTGAGTGCTTGGATCTTGTGCAAATGTGATTGAATTCTGTTTAATAAACTTCTTTGGAATTGATGGTTCTTTCTTGCGGAGATCCTATAAACATTGGCAGAAGGCCTCATTAGGCTACTCCTCTCTTGCAGACCTCCTATTGGGCTAATTAATCCCCTAACATTCACATGGAGGTACTGACATTACAAGTGGATCCCCGAGTCACCCATGTTTTGGGGTATCAGTATAGATCTGAGAGATTCAAAGCTTGGTGTCACATGAGATACTTCAAAAGTAGAGGAAGGCTCCATGTGGGGAAATGATGAATCACTGCTGGAGACAAAATAGTTATGCCTCTGAGAAACCTTTCACAAAAGGGTAGGGACAGAGAAATGGAAGGTCTGGATAAACCTGAAGAAAGGGCCACACCTTGTCTTTTCAGCATGATGGATTTCAAACTTACTTAGGTCCTTTTGCAAAAATCACAACAGATGGGATGCTGTGGCAGAAGCGGTAACAGTACATTACAGAACTTACCATGGACATCCATTCTTGGGAAAGAGAAGGATACATTCATGCATGGGTTAATTTCTTTTCTTATGCCAGCATGACAAAGGATGATGTGATAACAGTTGAAGCTTTTCTGATTGGATTTCTGGCTCCTCCTCTGAGTTCCACATATCAGCAAAATACAGAATGTAAGGATATTCCCAGTAAAGAAAGGAGAAAATGACTCTTGCCACTACAAAGGAAGATTGAGATGTCTCCTTCTCCTTGACAAGAATGGACCCTCACAGTAAGTTCTCCAATTCTCAAACAGTGGGGAAGGATCTAGCTATGCATAGGATTTAGATGTTGAGGTACAAGGAATTCTTATCAAATTTGTGGAGGAGACAAAACTGGGAAGAGTATCTAACACATTGGAAGACAGGGACAGTATTCAAAAATACCTTGATGAACCAGACCACTGGGCTGAAACCAAGAGACAAATTCCCAAATTCCCAAATTTGTTCAAGAGACAAATGCAAAACTCTACATTTAGGCCACAAATGCACAGGTATAGGATGGGGGATATGTGGCTGAGCAATACTTAGTGAAAAGGACCTTAGGATTATTATTGATAAGTTGAACATGAGCCAATAGTGTGATGCTGCAGCAAAGAAGGCAAATGCTATCTTAGGCTGCGTAAATAGACGCACAGTTAACAAGTTGAGGAAAGTTACAATTCCACTATATTCTGTGCTATTCAGGCTTCATCTACCGCAGTGCTTTGCAATCTTTCCATACGCCATTTCCACAGATTGTATCTTCCATCCACTGCCATGTCCTTTGAGTCAAAAAGCACATCAGAAAGGTTCTATGAGCTCTGAGGAGCTTCCCCACACCCAGGAAAGAAAGGCAGGATGTCAGGCCAGCCAGCCTGCCCAGGCATCTCCAGCCCGTCATGCCCCATTACCCACCTAGACATTCTTAATTGTCTCAGGATCTGGTTTGCTTTTGGCCAAAGGCACAGGGAGAAACAAATGGTTTACTGAATGTCCCTCCCTCAGATGGATTTGGGATGGAACTGGATGTCTCCACTGAGCACACTCTCTCCTAGAGAGAGGAACACAAGCGGTAGGGAAGGATGTATATATGCAAGGCTTGAGAAGCCACCTAGTGTGGGTGGGCCTAGGGTTACAGTAACTCAAATAAAAGGCTGTGTGTGTATTTATGTGAGACACTTTTTTAAAAAATGCTTGTGGACCAATGGCAGCTGGAAGCTTGGCTTATGTGTCACTCTTTTTATCTCTGTGATCCCCAGCCCCATCCCTTAAGGACAGCAATGGACAGTCAGTGAAGTGACATCCTCTGAGGATGGCTTATACTTTACACTTTTTATGCCATTATTCCAGTGTGTATGTGTGTGTACCCCTTAAGGTCCTTATATGTACCCTACAGGTATGGGAACCAGTGATCTAGAGTACTTTGTTCAGTTCTGGGTGCCTCATTTTAAGAATATAGACAAGTTGGGGTGGGCTCTGACAAGGGTAACAAGTATGATAAGATTGCATTCTTTAAATACCTCAAGGGCTGTCACAAAGAGGAGGCTGCAGGTTTGTTCTCTGCTGACTCAGGGGCTAGAACTAGGTCTAATGGTTTTAAATGACTTTTCATTGATTAAGAGGGAACAGCTCTGTAACCAATGAAAAGAAAAACCAACTGTATCCAACCCAGCAACTAATTCACCGATGAAACCAGAAGCCACATAGTAGATACATGGAGTTCCATCTCCAGAAAAAACTGAGTAGATGCCTCAAGAATCACAATCCAAAAAGGACAATATAGGACCATGTGCAGTGCCTGCTCTTGACCATGTAAGGATGGAGATTCAAGAACACCAAATATGCATTTTTCCCAGGAAGGCTACAAGGGCCATTATCAGTTTGGTAGAAGTCTTAGGGGCTGAGGCCAACCCTCTACTTTGATCTGGTACTGAGTGTTGAGGTAGCTAAAGTGAAAATACTTGTGGGAAGAAGCATGTTTTCAAACATGATAGTAAGCATCCAAGAGGATGGCAGAAAGAGCTCCCTCTGGGAATAATTGTTCTTGCTGGTCTTAAGGCTCTCCATGTGAGTACTTAATAAATTTGCTCATGAATTTAAACCCAGAATTGTATAGATTCTGCCTCCTTCCTTGGACATGACAAAAAACACCAAATACATTCCAGCAAATTTCTTGTGTGGCATTTGTTTTATGGTTTCCAGACAGAGAAGATGAGAGGGCCTGTTGTATCATTAGATTCTTGGAGCGTTACCTTGAGGCCAGAAACTGCAGCGATGTCTTGAAAAGTGTTCAACCTCTGTGAGAGTAACCTTCTCTTACTGTCCCAAACACCTACTGATCTAAGGTAGAACGCAGGCTTCCTTCAGAGGAATCACAGAATCATAGAGTTGGAAGAGACCACAGGGGCCATCGAGTCCAACCCCTTGCTATGCAAGAACACACATCAAAGCATTCCCAACAGATGGCCATCCAGCCTCTGCTTAAAAACCTCCAAAGAAGGAGACTCCACCACACTCCCAGGCAGCATATTCCACTGCTGGACAGCTCTGACCGTCAGGAAGTTCTTTCTGAGGTTCAAGTGGAATCTCCTTTCCTGCAGCTTAAATCCATTCTTCCTTGTCCTAGTCTCTGGAGCAGCAGAAAACAAGCCCGCTCCCTCCTCAACATGACATGCCTTCAAATATTTAAACATGGCTATCATGTCTTCTGTTAACCTTCTCTTCTGCAGACTAAACATACCCAGATCCCTAAGCCGTTTCTCATAGGCATGGCTTCCAGACCCTTCACCATTTTGGTCGTCCTCCTCTGGACACATTCCTGCTTGTCGATATCCTTCTTGAATTGAGGTGCCCAGAACTTGACACAGTATTCCAAATGAGGCCTAACCAATGCAGAATAGAGTGGTGCCATTACCTCCCCCGATCTAGACACCATACTCCTATTGATGCAACCAAGAATCGCGTTGGCTTTCTTGGCTGCCACATCACACTGCTGACTCATGTTCAGCTTGCGATCTACCAAGACTCCTAGATCCCTTTCACATGTACTGCTATCCAGCCACGCATCCCCCATCTTATATTTCTACATTCCATTTTTTCTGCCTAAGTGCAGGACTTTACGTTTGTCTCTGTTGAAATTCATTTTTTTAGCTTTGGCCGAACTCTCCAATCTGTCAAGGTCATTTTGAAATTTGATCCTGTTCTCTGGGGTATTAGCAACCCCTCCCAATTTGGTGTCATCTGCACATTTGATCAGCATGCCCTCCACTCCTTCATCCAAGTCATTGATGAAGATGTTGAATAGCACTGGGCCCAGGACAGAACCCTGTGGCACCCCACTAGTTACTTCTCTCCAGGAAGGCAAAGGCAAACTTTTGAATAAATCTTACCAAGAAAAGCCTAGAATAGGGTTTCCATAAGTCAACTTGAAGGCACATAACAACATGGTATTATAAATTGTTTTGCTCTTTTCTTTTTAAATTTGTTATTGAATACATTTTGATTAGTAGCCTAAAAGAATATGCTATGTTCTAAATAGTGTATGTTGTTTTTTCATGTGTATAGCGTGTCTGTGTGTCTGGAAGCAGGGGAGAGAGAGATTTTCTTTTGTGTAATATATTTACTCTAAATACTTCTGTAAAGAAATCTTTCAAGAAGGGCAATTATCAGCAAAACATAATAGAAATAAATCAACAACATGTAATAGAAATAAATCAATAATCATAACAGAAACTAAAAATAAATTTCAGAGGCAATGGGCTAATTTTTTTCTATACCACTTTGATATAATAGACACTTACCTGAGGTGAATGTTCATTATTTCTTTTTTTGAAGAGAGATCAATTAACTTATTTTAGTTTGATTTTGGGAGACTTTTATTACGCAAATAAAATCTTAAAAATTGGGCACAAATTTTAATATCAACTTATAGGTGGACTTAGGTCATGTATCACTTTGCTTATTTGAAGTTAAACAGGAGACAAGACTCTTTCTTTCAGAGTTTGCCACAGATTAGTACATGGTACATTGCTTTCATCCCTCATATATCCCTGATAAAATGCTATTACAAAACAAAACATCCAAAGCAAACCAAATATCCATCATGTGGAAAAGACCATGTTGAATGCATGTGGGTACACTGAGTTCTGCTCTGAATGATATTATGCTCACACATGCCTTACTTAATGCACGGAGGCAGGCAGCTTTCCCCTAAACATTCAGTTTAAAAGATAATCACATCTTTCAAGTACTATTTGAACACTTGGATAGTGACTACTATTTCAAAAGCTATGCATATACACCTTAATTGGTTGGGAATCAACATACCTCCAACTCAGAAATACCGGAGAGAACTGTGTCACTCCTAACAGTTCAAGTGTTGTCATTATTGCTGAAGAGTAAACTTGGTTTGTCCTGAAAGTGTTTGGAACTTGGCATGCCACAGCTCATGATCAGTGCGGTTACAGCAGAACATCCTGCTGTGATTGGCTCAGTGGATTAAAATGACTTCCCCAAACCCATTCTTGCACAATATATGTAAATTATGTGTCCATCCTTGACTCTATTCACAACTTATCTACAATACAGTACAGGCAGCAGGAACTGCAGTTCAATGCTATTTACATTCCACCTTCTTCCATTTGTTTCTTTGTCTTCTCTTAGGCTTGAGTGTGGTTGTTCCTCTGGCAGTTCTCTTCATCTTCTTTTCCGTGAAATTTTCCCCAATATGGTCCATACAGCACAACTGTCCACTTGAATTAGAACCAAGCACTGTGTCATCTTGATGATCCTTGCAAAAAGAGTTTGGACAGAAGTGGCAAAAGGCAACAGAAAGCTTGCCACATACATCACAGTGATGCCAAGGGCACTCCCATTTTCCTGCCATGAGAAAAGAATAGAGTCAATTCTGAAATATTGCATAAAAGGTATCAGTCTTACCAGTCTGTGTATGAGTGTACAATGCTAACAGTGTTTTGGAAAATGAGAGCAGCTCTTTAATGTGGTTTCTTTTGTGCCAGATAAACTATGGCAAATAAAAAAAAAATCTTAGCATAGCCTACCTTTAAAGGTAAATCAGTTCAAGT
This sequence comes from Cyclura pinguis, assembly GCA_030412105.1. NCBI lineage: Eukaryota > Metazoa > Chordata > Lepidosauria > Squamata > Iguanidae > Cyclura > Cyclura pinguis. The sequence continues at coordinate 136,194,365 of CM059601.1, forward strand.
TAATCATGTGTAATTATTCATTACTCAACACATCAAATGACAAGCAACTAAAAAAAAAAAGTACCATTCCATGGTACTGAGACAATAAATAAGCACAACCAGTAACTCTGGTTTTTTTGGATGATAATCTGTGCAGCCACACATTTAGGCCCTCCATCTGTGCAGAGCCTTAACTGGAATGTTGTAGGCATGAAAGTTTTCATGTCAGGGAGCCCCATCCTGAGTAAACAATAAAAGCCATTGTTCCTTATCAGTTCTTAATGACCAATACAGATGAACTAAGTAGAAGAACCTTGTAAGAAGCATCCATTGAGGAAGGAGGACAGGACATGTGACTGTATGGATGGTGACTGGGAAAAAATAATCACATTTACAGGTAAGCAACTAATTCATTTTTGTGGTCTTGTGAGCACACATACACATGAATAGAATGCTAACTTATTAGACGTGGTGCAAGTGGATCACCATGATGACAAAAGGATGATCTGGCTATACACAGCATCTGATCTTGCCTATTGTTGCAACAAGCATAAGAGAACTGATCATTGTAACAAACCCAATGAGAGACCAGATTATTGCCTGGCAGAGTTAGGAAGGAGAACTCCATAGCATAAAGCTGTAAAGGGAATAACTGCCCTGGTTAAGAGTCCCAAGCTAATGATGACAAAGACAATTTATCCAGCTTGTAGTACAGCACCCACCTAGCAAAAGCAATGAGATGGAATGGAAAAGATGCACTTCAGGTCTTCATAACACAAGAAGAGCCTCTGCAAATTATGGAATGGGGACATACACACAAGACAGAAGGCAATCCTTAGGTAGGAAGGCTATTTTCAAAAACAATTTCATTTTAATTACAGGTGAGATACATTGGATGATTTTGACAGCAACCAAGAATGTCAGCTTGAGGACTGAAAGCTTAAAGTTGGATGTAGGTGAAAGGTTTGGATACTAGCTGGTTCAGGACTACAAAGAGGCCCCACAAAAAGTAATGGATATGGCAAGTTGCCTCAGTGAAGGATACCTGAAAAGGTGATGGTACTCAGCTTTTTAGTGATTATAATATTGTGCACATCCAAAACCGAAGAGAAGCCAGCACCACTTTCCAGGGTGGTAAAATACTTGGAATATGGGCAACTGCGTCTGTTCAGCAGCAGCAGTATTGCTCCTTTCAAATGAGTGAGAGGATCTCTTCTCAGAGGAATGAGGCTGAAATTCTGATATCTGCTAAAGAATCTAAACAAACACCCCACACTAAAACATCTGGGCTACCTCCTCAACATTCAAGAGGAGTTCATAGAAGGTGGCTGTCTTCTCCCAAAGGAAGTGGTATCTGTCTATGAATGCCTAATACTGAGCCATTCACAGTGACAGAACAGATCCAAAACAGAATGAGAAAGTGGATGTACTTGGGTGATTGAAGAAGCAATCCACAAACATATGTGCCGTGCACCAGCAGCTCAGGACAGGAGTCCAAAATTCTCTTCTGTTACAGAGACTGACTCCCATCTCCTCCTTGCCAGTTTTATTGCACTGCCTTGCTCAAAAGAGAGTTTGCAGTCACAGGATGGGGTGGATTGCTCCTTCAGTCATCCAAGAATGAGTTTTTACACGACTGAATGAGCAATCACTGATGTGCAGAGAAGTTTCCTGTGAGGACCAATGGCCCTGCACAGTGACATCCTCGCAGCCCAACGTGTCACTGTGGCATCTGTTATCATCACATGATGCAATGGTTTTGGATGTTAAGAAGGGCATACCAGATAGTAGATTCGACCATTTCGCCCACCAGAAACGTGATAAGCGTACTTGTAATGGTAGTTGAAGTTGTTTGGTCTGTAAGTCTTGTAGGGGATTGAAGCAGTTCAGAAGCCACCTCTGCAATGGGCAAAAGTTGAGCCATGTCTAATAAGTGACTGCCACAGCCACTACCATAAGGCCTAACAGCTTCTGGGCAGTGAAGGCAGAGAAGTGCGGGTGGTTGATAATCTTGAGTGCCTTGCCTAATATAGGGAGGTAAGTCCTGCATTCGCAAGAATCCAGTATTGCCCCAGTGAAGCTGATGATCTTTGATGGTTCCAGGATCAACTTTTTGGGGTTGACACTTAAACCCAGATCCTGGAGTATAGTAAGGATAAAATGAATGTCCCAGAACAGTTGCGTTCAGAAGGACAATACCAACAGCCAGTTGCTGAGATACGGGTTCTGAGGAATGAAACCACCACTGCTATGCATTTTGGTGAAAACTCTCAGTGCTGCAGAAAGACCAAAAAGAAGAACCTTGTATTGATGGTGAAATGGAAAAACTTTCAGTGCTGCAGCTGGATTCTGATGTGGAAGCAGACATCCTTTGGATTGATGGGGGTGAACCAGTTGTGTTCGCAGAGGAAGTTCAGGATGGAAATGAAGAGTCACCATCTGAACTTGCTAGGAACTATGTATCAAATGACTCAAGGTAGGATGAGGATGGGATGCAAACCGCCATCCTTCTTCAGTACCATTAAGTACCAAGAGAAGTAATCTTCCTTCTTGCAATGCTTCAGAAGTTTCTCTATTGCTCTTTTTCAGCAGCAGTGATGTAATTTTGTCCAAAAAGAATTTGGGATGAGCATGGGGGTACAATAAAACAAGCCAATGGGTCAAAAACTGGAGAACTCAATGGCATAGCCCAGGCATAACAAGATCAAGACTCAGAATCTGTCGTGATGTTCCAACAGGTGAAATAATGGTGGAGTACACTGGGTGCCCAGGATAGAATTGGGAAGGCCCAAGATAGAGTTGGGCCTGAATTGACTGGAGGAGAAGGGCTATAATGTCATTCATACAAAGAATCAAAGCAAGACTCTGATGAGTTTAAGATTTCTTCAATGCTGAGGCCTAGTATTTCTGAGATTTGAATTGTTGCCTGTGTTGCCTCAAGGAGAGTTGGGATGGTGTCCTGGATAATCTGGGGGCCACGTTTGCTCTTCAAGAAAAAGAGGTCTGGTGGTGCCAATAGCCGGAGTTCTGCACATGTTGTTGGGGGGGGGGCAGTAATCCCCAATCTTTTTAGTAGCAAGGCATTCCTCGCAAAGAAGGTCTAAAGCCTTGTCAGTCTTAGAATTGAAGGGTACCTTCTCATCGAAAGGGAGGTCTTCAGTCCTATACTTGGTGCCATCTGACAGGCAGGTTGAGTGGAGCCATATATATCTTTGAAGGACAATAGTGCCCAACATAGATTTGGATGCACAGTCTACTACATGTTGTGAAGACTGGATCTGCTGGGCTATGATGGCCAGAACCTCTTGACAGACAATCAGTGCAGCATTCCTATGTTCCTCTGGGAAATACGGGATGAATACCATTATCTTGTCCCACAAGAACTTTTGGTAGGTAGCCATGTATGCCTGCACGTTGCCCACTCTCATGGTCAGTGCTATGGAGGAATAGAATTGCTTCCCCAAAACGTCCAACCTCTTGCTTTCCCTGTCAGTGAGCATGGTGTGTATCCCTCCACTGGACCTGGTCTGAGAGGCCTCAATCACGAATAGAGGTTAGAATCCAAGTGGTTGAATGAACATAATGTCCCTTCTGACTGCATTTTGCACAGTTTCTCTAATTTCTTTGCAGATGGCGTTAAGGAAGCAGGTTTCATTAAGGCTGGCAATAGTGGTATCAGAGCTGGTGAGGTGAATTGACTGCCGCCAATATAGAACATCAGATCATGGGGGGGGGGGGGAGGGGGAGGTGTCTGGTGACAACTATGTCCAACACCTTTGCCATTTGGAGGACTATGTCTGAGAATGGCTTCATGTCCTCCAGTAAGGATGGAGGGCCCAAGTCGTCAACCCCTCTTGAAGGTGAAGAAGTCAGGAAGGAGGGAGAGGCTGAAGAAGAGTCAACTCTAGTAAGTCTGGAATCTTCAAGCGGCAATTGGCCTCAGCGGAATTAACCAAGATGGATGCAGCGACACAGTGGGTTGCAAAAAAATTGAGGTTGAAGGTACAGCCATTGTCAGTATCAGTGATAGACTGGATACCAGGAAGATCGTTGATACAGAGAACAATGTGGTAGGAAGCATTGATGGAACTACATTATGGCAAAGCACAGTATTCACCAAGGGTGGCTGTACAGCCAAATGTAAGCATAGTCTGTCCTGCAGATATGTGTTATCAGTGGTCAAGGTGTGCACTAGGAAGCAGAGTCATGGACCTAGGTCAAGGCAAGAGAGGAGTGTATGGTCAATATTGAGACAAGGGTGAACAGCACTGAGGTGACTGGAACCATTACAGAAATCTAGAGCAGCTATAGTACTTGTGAGGCAAATGACTGAGCAGCTCATGTCTTCTTCGGTAGCACCTGTCCCCACAGGAGACTGAATATGATTGGTAGAACTCCAGATACTCACATCACGAGCGTTCGTGCTGTACATGATAGAAAAGTATGAATCGGGAATCCTCTCTACATTAATTGTCAAAATAAGATGGTCCAGACAACAAGTAGGAGTACTTGTTTAGAAATGGAGAGTGCTCTCAATCTCTTCTTGGTGAGGCCAGCAAGGGATGATGTCTACATAGATCGATGACGCAGACCATGTGGTTGTTCTGATGGATGGAACTTCACAGACATGGCCATTGTTGGTAAAGAAACTGAGGGGACGGTAGCCTGGTGGGTTAGATCATGCGCAATAGCAAGGAGGGAGCAGGGGTCTTCTCATAAACATTGTAGACACAGCTACAGAGGTTGTCATAGAGGCATGGCTGTAACACAAAAGAGTCCAATGGAGCAACGATGTTTAATGCTTTTTCTTGTGCCTATCATTTCCCCTATCCTTAGAGCAGTCACTATCATCCAGGGGACCATGCCTCTTCTACCCAGCTTTAGCATGGTAGACTTCTCCAGAGACTCAGGGCCTTTCTGCACTACGTTGTTACAGTGCTATTATTCCACTTTCAACATCCTGTGGAATTCTGGGGTTTGTAGTTTACTGAGGCCAAAGTGCTCTCTGGCTGAAGATTCTAAATGCCCCTCGCTAAACTGCAAACACCAGGATTCCATAGGATGTTGAAAGTGGAATAATAACACTATAACAATGTAGTGCGGAAAGGCCCTCAGTGTAAGTCATGGACTATTCTAGTACAGCCAGAGAAGCAGATGTCTGAGGGAACTGAGAGTTCTGTGGAGTATTCTCAGGAACCATTGATACCAAATATCTTTGATACTAGATCTGTTGATATTGACAGAGTCTTCAGTACTGATGCGAGTTTGTGCTTCTTTGGCCTAGAGACCACTGTAGACGCTAAAAACAAGGCCTGTCTCACTGCTGCTTGTTTCATCACCTGAAGGGACTTCTATCAGCAAAACACTTTCAGTCTTTGAGATAAAGGCTGTACAGATGGTACACTTCTGTATGATTGTGTCTCACACCCAAGCAAAACAGACACTAAGGGTGGGCATCTGAGAGAGATACCTTCTGACTGCAAGTTGTGCAGCAATTGAAGAGAAAGGTGGAGACCACAGAAAAGATATGAGAAGGTAAGAAGGAGGGAGGGGCAACAAGGTAGGATGGAGTGATAAAATACTTTTTTTTAAGAAATAAAGATAGAAACAAGCTAGAAAATAAGTGAAACATAACAGATTGCTACTACTCAATGAAGAACACTCAAGACAGAAATGTCTCTATCAGCAGATGGAAGAAAACTGAGGGAATGACAGCTTGGTAGGCTAAGGCATGTGCAGTGTGGAGTGAGCAGGGCCTCCTGCCAAAATATTCAGCTCTAAAACATGCTGAATAGGGCCTCTGCATGAGTGGAAAATCTATTTGTGTGAGGTACAGAGACCATGAAAAAATCTGTTACCACAGCAACGCTCCGTGTGGCTCACGAGACTTGGACAGAGGAACAGTCAGAAGTAGAAGTAGATCATGAGTGCTAGCTGCTGGACCCCTCTTCAGAACACCAGCAGCCAGGGCCCCGCAATGTGGGGATTGGGCTTGCCAGGTACAGAGAGGGGTGAGGGGGGCAGAAAAAGCCAAAGGGGAGGGGGGAGCAGAAAGAGGCACAAAGAGGTTCTGGGAGCTGAAAAAGCCACAGAGTGGGTCTCAATTGGGACCAAAAAGTTAAAACAAAGTTAATGTAATAAACAGTACTTAGTAATATTTGTCTGACAATTAAAAAAAAAAATCTGTTTTCAAAACTCATTTTTCAATAAATTGTACACTTGAATATCTGTTTGCTGTCATTTTTCCTAGACTTCTAGTTTCAGAGCTAGTTATTACTAAAATCAGTAATAATCAAATGCAGAGGCAATTATTTAATATGACAAAAGAGTTGATACATTTATATAGTCTTACAGATACAGCTGGCCCTTTGAGAACAACCATAATGCTGATGTAGCCCAAGATGAAATTGAGTTTGACACCCCTGCTAATGTGCTCATGAACTTGCTTCAAAGACTTTCTTACCATGTTGTTACACAGCCACCACAAAGGGTAAAAAGATCCTTTCTGTTTGCATTTCCAACACTTACTGTTATTGTTATACCCAATTTTGGATATTTGCACTGGAGTTTGGTATCTTCTACAGAACAACTTGTAACAATTTCCCCTTAGGTTGGAACTCTTTGTAAATCTCTGGATAGCATTCCAGGATTTTCCCCATTGATCTAAATGTATTAGGTGGCCTTTATTCTGTGCCCACTTGATCATATTTTCTTTAACTACATTCTAATTCATAATTCAATAGTAGTTTATAAAACTTCCAACTAGTTGAGTTGTTCCTGGTTTCAGTAGTTTGTCAAATTCTGTTTCCTATAGTTCTATACCATCAGGATTTTTTTAATCCATTCTAAACTTTTCTGTCAGCCTTCTGTGTAAAAGCCAACAAGTAGTATATCCTTATGTAATTAATTCCTCTTTGGTTTTTAGTTGAATATCAATTTTCTTTATTTTAAGAATATTTTTATAGGCAATCCATTTGTCCATCTGCAGTTTTTCTAATCTATAAAATGCTTCATGGAGTGGAACCCACAACAGAACTCTGGGATAGAGCTTATTTTTATATTTCATCCAAACTTTTATGAGTGCTTTTCTGACAAAGTGATTACAGAATTCTTTCTTTATTTACACTGGTTTTTCCATACCAGACATATACATTCCATCCATAATTTAAATTAAATCCGTCTAAGTTTAATACTCTTGTCTTGCTTAATGAAATCCACTGTTATCCAGGAAAGACAGCAAACATAGTAATATAGTTTTAAATCAGGTAGACCCATCCCACTTCTTTCTTTAATGTCCTTTAAATTCTTCCACTTCATTTCGGCCCTTCCAATGAATTTCGACAAGTCTTTATTCCACTGTTCAAAGGCTTAGTCATTTAGAATTATTAGGACATTTTGAAATAAAAATATTTTGGGAAGAATATTCATTTTAATTGCAGCAATCCTGCCCAAAAGGTTTAAGTCCAATCTACTCCATTTTAGATTATTGTGATCCATAATTTCTTATAACTATAATCAAAAAGCACTGGGTTATTTTTAGATATTGTTATGCCTAAGTATTTAACTTTTTGCTAATGAAAAATCTGATAATTCCAATTCTTCTGACTTTGACATATTCTTGGTTATTTCTTTTCCTCTTTGTTAATCCTAATTTGACAACTTCTCCAAATTCCTGAACTGTTTGAAGAACACTTTTTATGCTATTTATTGGATCTTCAAGTATTATTACAAGATCATTGGAAACAGCTTTTCATTTACAACTCTGTCCATGGATTCGAGTACCTTGAATTGAGGAGTCTTTTCACTTTTAGCATTTTTCTTCACGAACTCAGTATCTTGAGAATTAAACCAATGGCTTTCTCAGTTCCATTTTGAGAACAAATTAATTTATTTGAATAATCATATACATTTGTGTTCATTAATTTTGGTGCTCCTTGAATCTCATCAGTCATTAAGTCAATGTCAATTTTTTTAATTCATCAAATTAACTATACTAGTATCAACAGTACCATAGTGAATGTTCCCCTTCTGTTGGAACTTCATTGTCTATTTCTGCTAGGGTCTCCTAATCTTGATCCTAACTTTATTTATTAATTCCTTTATTAGACTCTTAATTCTAATTACTTTGGACTGCTGTGTTTGCTGTGAAAACATTAAAATTGACTTACTGAAAATGACTGCTGCTGATGTGTGCTGCATATCCATAAACACTGTTTCAAGGTAGGTTAGCAAACTAGTCTGTTTCCATTGCACTACTTGGCATAGGCTCCCTTGTTTTCTTCTGTAATGGATCTTTCCAGTTTCTTTTGCTCCCATTCAAGCTTTGCATCTGCATGCTAACATTCTCAGGGTTAGCTATGGTGCCATTAACATTTCTGGCTTCAGTTTCACTCCTCTGCCTAGAATCTGTAAAATCCAGACAATGGCCAAAAGTGACCACAAGACTTCAGAGCTAAACTGGTCTAATCTTCTAGAATTAATAAAGTTGGCACATCCTTCTACTTAAGTCTGTCCTGTTTGTCTTTCCCTTTTAAACTAAGTTTGCTACCCTCTCCTTCTCTGTTACTGGTATCTAGGTTGATAGCTGTAAAATCTCTATTGTTTCAAACTGTGAGTTGGAGTTTTTAGTGCTGACAACCTCCAACTCACTTTCACTAGAGTTTAAAAATATCTTTCTTGGCACTGTTTCAGATGCTAACTCCTGTTAGGAGTTTGAAGAAGGACAGGTTGCTTACCTGTAACTGGAGTTCTTCGAGTGGTCATCTGTGAACTCACATATATAGGTCATCTGCACCTGCACAATGCTGCCTTCGGAATCTTCTAGAGCTCTAGGCCTAGCTTTTGGTGGGAACCCTGCCCCTTCCGCTTCCCTGAGGCTATATAAGGCTGCCCGAGGGCCACGTCTTCAGTTTTGTAACCACTGCGGCAGCTGTAGAACATGAAGGATAGCAAGACACAAAGTGTGGAGGCAGGGAAGGGTTCTGTGAGTTCATAGATGACCACTCAAAGAACTCCAGTTACAGCAACCTGTCCTTCTTCTTCGTGGTCTCTGTGTGTGAGCGCCCCATCCATCAAGTGACGTGTCAGTCATGACCAGCCTTGTGGGCTGCGGACAATGAAAGGGCATGCTGATAAGAAGATTCTTCATGTCAGTTCACCAGAAAAGCAATTGAAGGATTGTCCTCGGTATAGACAGTCAAAAGCAGGGGTTGTCATGAAGGGGATAAAAGGTGTCCAGAACCATCTTTGTAGAGGACGCATCCGGAGACTTGCATGGGGCATCATCATCGTAGTCGAGGCCATAAATCCAGGTAAGACCTGGATGGTTTTTGCCCTGGCTCAACGGTTCTTTCGGAGAGAACACACTATGCTGGAGATCCTTCTGGCTCGATCTCAAGGAAGGAAGGCTCTTTGACTTGTCAAGTCTAGGACAGCTACTATGAAACTGATCTGTTGGGAAGGCCGTAGATGAAACTTTTTGTAGTTTATGGTTAGACCGGGCTCCACAGAAGCTGGATCATTAAGTCCAAGTCTGTTTGTAGCTGAGTTTGAGAAGGGGATACAATCAGCCAATCGTCTATGTAGGATTACAGGATGACCCCTTGCTGCCCAAGTGCTGCTGCTACAACTGCCATGCACTTCATGAATACCCTTGGTGTCGTATTGAATGGATAGCAATGTGAAAGTAGGCATCTTTTAGATCTAGGTAGCAAACCTTTCTCCCTGGCGAAGCAAGGGCAGAATGCTGCTGTTCGTGACCACGCAAAACCTTTGAGGCTTGATGTAACGGTTCTCCTCTCACAGCTCGAGAAGGGTGACAACCTTCTTCAATACTAGGAAATATCGAGAGCAGAAGCTGTAATGAAGGGCAGTCCTCGGTATTCGCTCTATTGCCCCCTTGTCTAGGAGAGTTTGAATCTCAGCCTGTAGAGTAGGCGACGGCCAAGTGACTCGTACCTGACCCACGGGTGGAGGTCGATGAAACTCAATGAAGTAGCCCTTGGTCACGACGTTGAGCACGCAAGAACTGGTTTTGATTGATGCCCACGTACCTAGGTGGGTTTTTGAGTATGTCGTCAAAGTGCAGGGTTGGGGTTGGAGAGTGGGATTGAGTGTCAGCTTAAGCCTCGATATCGACAGGAGTGGTGTGAAGAGTAGAATCTGATAACTCTGTAGCAGCATCTTCAGTAGTGACAGAATCATCCTGCTCAGTGTCAAACGTGTTTCTTGGGGTGTTGGGCTTTTTCCTGTAGAGAAGCTTTGCAGGATGTGAGGGAAGGCATCTATGATGTTGTGAAGTGGACTGTTGGGAGGACCTCTGCAGGACATAAGGACTATGATGTCGTGGGAACGTACAGTATCAACAATATTTGTATTTGCTTGAGGAGGATTGAGGCTAGATAGTGTATTTCTTGACTGAAGCCCTCATTTTATGTGTGTGCTCTAGCTTTTCATCAGTGGAGGCATAGAACAGACCCACCAAGTCAAAGGGAAGTCCTCAACCACTGACTGGGAAGCTTGGGAAAGACCAGAGGATTGTAGCCAAGAGTGTTGACACAAAGATACTGATGACGCAAAAGAATTGGCTGCACAGTCAACTATATGCCGGGCTGTTGTGAACTGTTGGGTGGTTAGTCTATTGGCCTCAGCTAGGAACATGGTGGTCACCCTCTTTCTTCCTTTGGAAGGTGGTCAGTAAAGACTTTAATCTCTTCCCACAGAAATTGGTCATACTTTCCCATTCAGGCCATGTAGTTTGCCATCTTAAACAGTAGAGCTGCATTAGAGTAGTTCATCCTCCCGACAGAATCTAGATTTCCCCCCTCTTTATCAGGCAGTGCAGTGTGGAAAGACTGGGAAGTTTTGGATTAAGCTGCATTGACAATGATAGAGTTAGATTTTGGGTGGTTTTGCAACCAATCTTCACTCAAGTCAATTACCCAACAAAAAAAATCCAATTTCTTTTGCTGTGGCCAGTAAGGAGGCTGGGGTTAGTGATGCCTTCTTAAATAGGTGTAGAAGGTATGGTAAGAGAACAACAGCAGAGACCGTTGGGGCCTGTTCTTGAGGGACATGGTAAACTAGGTCATCAATGGACTCCTTCCGAACTTCTACGCCTAAGTTAAGGTTTTCTGCCATCTGCGAAATAAGGTTGGTGAAGGGTCAAACGTCATCCATCAGAGAGATTGATTCACCTTTTGACACAGATCTCAAGAGGCTTATCAGGTAGGTTGATGACAGTGAACACACAGATGCTGAACGTCTAGAAGGTTGGTCTGGTGTTTCCTTTCTGTGGGGGGATCGGTCACATCAAGATTGATCAGCCTCTACAGCTGTCGAGCCTGAGGCCTTGGTCCAGGCTTACTGTTCTCTTTGATCAGAACAATGGCATTTAGAAAGTGTAGGGGAGTGAGAATGGTCGGGCATGGCCATGTGCTTGCACTTTCGCAAAGAAGAATCTTCCTCGGGAACATGCCGATTCCTTCGTTCGACGAGGTAAAGAGAATTCTTCAGAGGAATACTCATATGAGGACTTTAAAGGAGAGTAATAATAGTATGTACATCGCTTATGCAGTCAAGAGAATTCTCAATAGGGATGTCGATGTCGACAAGATCGGTCAGTGGAAGAGGAAGCTGATCGGGATTGAGACTTGTCATGCCAAGAGGTATGATGTCAATGTCAAGATCAAGTGGAGGGAATGGATCTCGAGTGGTTCCTCTGCCTAGATCGAGGCCTGGGAGGAGAGGAGAGGTGTGAAGTCGGGGTCTGCTCATATCTGTCTCTTGGAGGAGGCAAAGGAGGATGACTTTCCTGGGATGCTGCTCTGTTTGGATATCTTGGTCTCCTAATACAGTTGGCTGAGTTGGAGTTTTTTATCCACAATTTCACCTTCCGAGATATGGGAGGCTGTGGAGGGAGACCTCAAGGCAGCAGACTGGAGCAGAGGCAAAGCCCACATTGGTAGCTGTTCCTGTTGTGAGGAGGTCTGAGAGGCAACAACAGAAATGGTCACTATGGAGAGCCGGGGTAACAGTAGAGGCTGTTCAGTTGGAGTCGCCTTAGCTCTTTTTTGCTTGGCAAGCTCCAACTTGTATGATCACCTGGGAGCATTAGGCACCGTAGTCGGTGACCTTCCAGGGTGTGGAGTAGCAGTCGCTGAAGGAACCATTGCCGGCTTCTTTGACTGCCCCGAAGGACGGTCTTTAGATTTCGGAGGTTGACTGTGCCCAGATCTCTTGGAGTTCAAGTGTTCAGTAGATTTTACAGCCAACTCCATTGAATAATGCTGGAGAGTCTTCGTTGACAAAGTTGCTAGCTGACCGTTGGGCAGTTGACGAAGTTGATGATGTGCTGGGTTCGGGCTCAAGGAGCTTCTCCCCAAGAAGGGACTGAAGTCTAAGCTGTCTATTCCTTCCGGTTTGCGGCATAAAGGCTTGACAGTGAGTGCAGGCCAAGACGTTATGAGTCTTGCCAAGGCACAGTAAGCAGAAGGAGTGGCCGTCGCAGTCAGGGATCTTAGCGCTGCATGCTCTATACTTCTTAAAGAAGGATGTCGATGCCATAAATTGAGTTTGGGGAAATGAAGTCGAATCTGGGCTGAGGTCAAGAAAACGGAGAAAGAAACAGTAACAGTAGAAGGCTCCTACAGCATGCAGTACGTGGTGGAAAAAAAGGAACTGAATATGCAGCCCTCGGGCGGGTTTATATAGCCTCAGGGGAAGAGACTGGGTTCCCACCAAAAAGCTAGGCCTAGAGCTCTAGAAGATTCCAAAGGCAGCACTGCACAGGCACACATGACCCATTTATGTGAGTCACAGAGACCACAAAGAAGAAGCTGATATACTTCAGCTTCTCCTGCAGGAGGACCAAATGCCCTTGATGGTGAATGTCCTGTGTGGACACTCCAACCATGACTGGGCAAGACTGCTGTAATTATTCTCATGGGCCTTGGGAATGGAATGGAACACCTACGAAAAGGTGCGTCAGAAATGTCCACACCACAGGAGCAAGCAATGAACATGGTGTGTGGGACAGGTGCACATGAATGGATTGTCATCCTCCAGAATGAAAATAGAAAGAAACCATGTCTGTAATAGATGCATTCAAAGATGAGCAAAGCAGGTTGTTGCTGTAGTGACAGCCATGAGTTTGAGAAGCACCTGTACATCCCTTGCTTGTACAGTGTGGGCATGACAGATATGTATGGGCAGTCTATACAATGCAATACATTCTGTTGAGAAGTAGGTAAGCCCTTCCTGACTGCAAGTCCAAAATAACACCTATGTATTGAATGCATCAAGTGGAAGTCAGTTTTAACTTTTTTAGATTTATGAGGAGACTGAGGTATACCAGGAACATGGTTATGTGTAAGTTCCAACAGATACCAGGAGTCAGTCATCTATGCTTGGGAAGATGGAAATGCCCTGGAGCTAGAGAAAAACTGCTACAACACACATATGCTTAGTGAAAATGCACGGTGTGGTTGAAAGACTGAAAGGAAGAAAACAGAGGCAAAGTCATGGTCTCCTAGTGCAAAGCACAGGAAGCAACAATGAGAAAGGACTGAAATATGAAAGTACGTGTCCTGAATATCAGTGGTAGAGAACCAATCTCCATGGCACAGGAGTGGGAAGAATGGCTGAGAGAGTGATCATCCTGAACTTTGCAGTGGAGATATAGGAACTGACTCCCTCAGGTTCAGAATATAGTACAGTCTGCTATTCCATTTCAGGACCGTAAAGTACCTCAGTGAAGCACCAATGAAGTTGTGACGGATTAACTTTCTTGACTGCACCCTTGTGCAGGAGGGGGTAGACTTCCTCTCAGAAGACCTGAGAGGGTTGTATGCACTAACAGCCCTTGAGGACGGCAGGGAGTGGAACTCAACAGCATATCCATTGGCAATGACATTGAGGACCTAAAAATCTGTAGTGATCAAATCCCAAGGGAGGAGGTAGCAAGAAAGACCATCTCCAAAGTGGGGTATGAAAGAAGGGCAGGGGTAGCATTTGAAAACAACATTTAGAGTCTGTATCTTTCTGTGCAAGGAGCAGTACTTCTCAGAAGTCTGAAAATGGTGTCAAAAGGAACTGTAAGAAGACTGCTCAGAGTGCTGTGGAGAACAAACAGGCAGAGCAGGAATAGAGCAATGAGATCAAATGATTTCTGCTTCTGATGGCAAAACTGCTGCAATACTGTACATCTTCTGGGTGTGTTCCAGCTTTTCATCAGTAGTGGGATCGAAGAGACTTTCCTCATCAAAAGGAAGGTCTTTGGCTCTAACTTTAGAGAAGAGGTCTGATGAACATAGACACGTATGACACCTGAACGAAACTTCTCAACCAGAGACCTTGCTTCACAGTCTGCGGCATGATGTGCAATGGTTATCTGCTGTGCAGCCAGGTTATGAACATGGAACAGGCATGCAGCTTTCTTATCTTCCAAACATAGCTCTTCAAGCAATGGGAAAACTTTCTCCTACAAGTTTTGGTTATAGGTCCCCGTGCAGACCTGATAGTCTGAAATGCACAGAAACAATGTAGTGGTGGATTAGGCCTTTTGGCCTAAAACTTGTGGTCTTCCTTGTCTTCTGGGGTACAATGAAGCCTCCCCAACAGATTAGAAGTGGTGGCCTTGACAATAAGCAAGTTTGGTAGCAGATGCTTGAAGAGCATAGAGTAATTGGAAGCCTGAACATGGTATAGGTTCTCAACTTGCTGATGGAACAAGAGAAAGAAATTTCTAGGAGGGCCTTGCTACTTCTCGCAGAGGAAGTAAGAAAGGAATGGCTACTAGGGATGAGACTGAGAATCAGTGTGACAAAAAACTGTATCACAAACTGTGGGGAGTGGCAGTTGAATGTCCAGACCCATGGCTTTAGTCATCCTTAGAATATGGTCACCAAAGAAGCCTACATCATCTGCAGGGGATAGTGGGTCTTAGTTGCCAACGTTAAGCACTGGGAACAGATTTGAGAGCAGAAATGCCAATGAATTTGAGCCTTCTGAATCTGTGGAGGAAGATGAAGGAGAAGTAAGATCTTGATAGGTCAGTGGATGAGAACAGGGTAAGGATCTATGAGGTAGTATGCATTGGGAGACTGTTCATCTGTCTTGTACATGGGATAACATCCTTAGGTTGTGTTAAAGCTGGCAGAGAAACTGTAGGTCTCAGATTTGTGGTGGTTGGTCAACTAGAGGTGGTGGTCAGACAGAAGCAAAGCAGGTGGATACTGATGCAGACCTCTAGGGACTGATGGATCTCTGTATTCAGGACTTTGCAGTGGTTAAAGCAGTCTTGGTGGAGAAGAGTATCGAAATTACAGTCTATGCCAGTCTCTGTCAGCAAATACTGGAGTTGAGTACTCTGTGTGGAGATCATAGGTGTCATAGCCATCCCAATTTGGAGGGAAATGACAAGTCCAATAGTAATCATAATTATGCCCCATGAGGGGATGGAGGAGTGCTCAATGACAAGACATTTCCTTTCTGAGGAAACTGATGTGATACTAGTGACCTAGACCTGTGAGGCAAAGGATTGATGATTTGGAGTGGCAGAACAGCCCAGAGTGGAAGTGTGGGGAGAAGAGTGATTGACCACTTCATCTTCAGAATACAAACCCAAACACTGCACTTCTATCAGGTTCTGTCCTATGCTTTGGTCAGCAAGTGTCTCAGGAAGCAAGTGGTTGGAATGCAAGAGCTGTTGGGTAGTTAAGCCAGTCCAGGTCAGTCACAGGTTATCTAGCAGTTGAAGAGAGAAGCAAGCCAGCCAGGAGTAAACAGAGTTGTAAGTAGTAGCCAGTCCAAGGTCCAGAGAAAATGAAACACTGAAGAATACTTCCAGTCACCAAGACAGATGGTTGAACGCAACAAAACTGCCAGTGAACTGCTGGGATATTTATAGCCAGCTGTCTCAAGGCACTAGGTGCTTAATCAGTGTCTCCTTAATTGCTGCTGGGATCAGTATAACCTTACCTTTTCTCTCCTTCACTTGGCAAACAGCTGCATCACTTCTTCAGCTTCAGCTGCCTCCTGCTGGACAGTAGGGCCCTCCTCTGCCTCAGCCCCCAGCTCCTTGGGCTCAAAGAGACCACCGACATCAGGAACTTTAGATTCCTGGTATTCCTGGCACTCTGACTCTCTCTGTCTTCTGACTCCAGAGGTGAAGTTATGACAGGTTCAACTCTGGAAGGAAGAACTCATCTTCAAGTCTTTGCAAGATGGGTCTGGGTAAGCTGTGTATAGAAGGAGCCAAGAACGGGTTGTCTGGCTATCAATAACATGGTGAACAGGAACAGATGGATCTGTAACGTCTGTGGTATTGAGGGAAGATTGTGTGTCAGTTGTCTTGGACTTCTTCTGACATGTCAGAGGAGCATCTGAAGGTTTCTTGGACTTCTTGGCATTCTTTGAATGCTCAGAATTGGGAGCCTTATTGGATTTATGAGAAGCAGAAGAAGCTTAAGGCACCATTGTGAGAGTTTCAATGCCATGGCAAACCCTGAATGCAATCGGGTAGGATCTGAAGGTGTTAATCCCAGAGGTCCTGGTGCCAGTGTACACAAAGGTAGCTGAGACTGAGAAGCGTTGTTACTGTCATTAGTACCAGATTGATCCACTGGCACAGTCGAGGCTGACCTTTGTGGCACTACAGATCAGATAGTGATGCCTATAGAGCTCGTGAACAGAGACCTATTCTTTGTGTCAGATTCAGATGTCTTGATAGCTGACTCCCAGCTGTTTCTAATCCCTGGTGGGAAAAGGCTCTTCAATAGGAGCACTTATCCACAATATGGCCCTTACCTAATTAAAGAGGGCACTTGGAGTGGCTATCTGTTTTGGAATCTTCTTCCTGCAATCAAGGAATTTTAAAAAAAATGCTGTAGATGTCATAAACTACTAGGCAGACTCTAAGTCCCTTGGTGAAGAAACAGATAAGAAGAAACAGACTCTAAGTCCCTTGGTGAAGAAACAGATAAGGAAAGAAAAAGAAGAAAGACTCAGGAAGGAGGAAAAACCCACACCAACTCAGTAACCAACCAGTAACTCAGGGTAGAAGTTTTCACAACGCAGCTGTAATGGCAGATGAAAGAGAACTGAGAGGGTTTGAGCAGGAACCATGTATGGTATGCATGATAGAGAAGAGAACTGGCCTTCCGTCAAAGAAATCTTAGGTCTAAAAAGTTTCCAAAGATACAATACAATGTGTAGGAATCTCATATGTATGAGTCATAAAGAGGTACATTATACTGACTATTAGCCACATGGTTTGAAATGGGGTACACTAGGACTTCTCTCTTTAAAGCAACGTTTATTCCTAGATATACAACTTCAGTGCTGGGTTTGCAAAAAAAAAATCAAAAACAACATAAGCGGTCCTCTCCAATGGTTTGCCATACTCCTCAGTAGAGGTGATGCTTCAAAGAACACGAATTGACAAAGAAGTAATGTCTGGGTGCCAAAAATTTCTATCTCCACCAGTCAAACATCACCCTCTCTATATTTTCCCCCCCATCAGGGCAGAGGATCCACAAATCTCATAAGTATATCTTGTCCCATCCTCCAAGCAAAATGCAACAGAAACACGGCTGAGCTAAGCCTGGATAAATACACAAGACAGGTAGATTTATTTTATTTATTATAGTCATCCCTCCACATTCGCTAGGGTTAGGGGCACAGGATCTCTGTGAAAGTGGAAAAAAAACCCGAGAATAACTCTAGGCCCTCCCAAGCTGTATTTAACACACACACACACACACACACACACACACACACACAGGATGATCACCATATTCAACCCACCATGGATTCCTTTGAGGCATCAGTGCTCCTTCACAAGGAAGAAGTGGGTGGCTGGTGGGGCTTACTGCCACCCCCACTGCTGTCGCACACCATTTTTAACAGAGACTTACAAGGCTTGTTCACAGTTTCTCAGTCTCACAAGGCTTGCAGTCCCTATTAAAAATGGCACAGGGAGGCAGCAGAGCTGACAGTAAATAATCTGTGAATCATCAAATGCACAGAAGTGAAACCCGCAAATATGGAGGGCTGACTGTATATTGAAGCACAGTCCTCAATTTTAACCAAATTTCCCATGTGGCTCTCAGCAATTATTAAATATTGTCAAATACATATAAAGCTCAGCAACATTATGTTGCTCTGGTAAGAGACAGACAGCAGCATCAATAAAATAAGCACTTATAACTGGCTGAGTAACATGCTAGACAATAGACAGGTGTGACAGTAGGCAAACCTCCACAAGGAAGGTGCCATGATCAAGAAGTCCTTCTCATTAATCACAGCGTATCTAACTTCTGAAAGACAGGGAACCAAGGAAAGGCAATTACATTAGGGATCGAGGCATGGTTCCCAAATCTCTAGGGCTTTAATGATTAAGCACTGACACTAAAAGGAGATAGATAAAAATGTGGTGTGTATGTGTGTAAGAATGAGGGTCAATGAGGGAGCAGGAAGCAGCAGAAAAATAAAGCAGAGAGAAGTAGAGCAATGAGAATAAAAGGAATAAAAAAACCCCAAGAAAACAGTAAAGAAATGCTGGAGTAAAAGATACTTCCTATCCTGTGATAAGAGAAGGTAAAACAACTGGTGGGAAGACCTACAGATTAGTCTTAAGAGGCAAGTCTTAAGAGAGTCACATGACCTCTTGCCTTGTCTGGTAAGCACCAGGAGTGAATCCATCTATGGATGGCTCCTTCTCCATTGGCAGAGACTAGCAGGAAGGGTAATTAGAGCTGGCAAAATAATTACCCTTCTTGGTCCCTGTTAGTAAACCAGCAGCTGCATTTAAACATGGCTGAACTTTCTGAGAAGTCTCAAAAGTCAGATACAATCACTGCAGATTTCAGAGTAAGTATAAATGGTGCTCTCCCTGTCCAAACTGGTGAATTGCACTGTGTGCCCAAAGAAGCCATCTGCACCTTCAGTGACAAAGAGCTGGATCTACTAGCAGTACCAAACCACAAATTTGATTGTTCAGGGGAAATGCAACCCCATCCAGGACTGGCTGAACACTATCTCCTTTGACGCCCAAAGACTGAAATGTTTTATTGACATGTAAATGAAATTAGAATAAAACTTGTATTGGCTATAGTAGTTACAGCACCAGTGTCAAGTTAATAACAAATATGAAGTTGTGAGTGTAGTGTACAACTTACCCTGAACAGACAAGGGTGGCTATCACTGATACTGGAAAGGGGAGAGGAAAATGTGAGAATTAATTTGTTTCTGAGAACATTGTTCCTTCTCTTTTGATCACTTTTACAGATTTGATCCTTCTCTGGTAGAACCAAGTGTGTTCTATGAGGATCCTGCCACCTCTTTTATTTCCATTTGGAATGAGACACATCAAGACTTTTTACACCAATTCCTGAGTATTTCCAATTTCAAAGAAAAATGTTAACTCTTACAAGATTTGTTACTGGCGTATTTTTCGAAGGTAGACAGAATTAGGAAAACTTGAATCTTCTTTGCAAAAACACTATATCACAACAGATAGATTTTTTAATGAAGACTATCAAAGGATCAAGAATTATTGTTAGTAACCTAGTGTCAGGCACAGGCCAGATCAGTTCAAGGAAACAAGCTCAGAGGTTTACAGAAGATTTACTCAAAGAACCTTAAGAGAAACAAATGTACATTTTACAAAAGGCAGGACTAAAGTAACAGTGGACTTACAATCCTTCATATCCTGGAATGCAGGCTAGCATTGTAGTATTCTATTTGTTAGCTGTGCAAAACAACCCTCTTTTCTCAGGCTCCCCTGCTCTCTCCCCTATTCTCAGTAGCCATGTCAACAGTCTGACTTTTGGAGTGGAGTTACTCAGCCCACACCTGAAATTTTATCACATTCTTAAAATGACATCACACTGTTCACAGCTATTCCTATTGTCCTTTTCATAGTACAATAGCTTCCAACTAAGCACCAAAGCAAGGCAATAACAAGTCAATGCATGGTAATATTTTTTCCAAAGAAAAGGGAATAATTTTCCAGGAAAGTACAAGGAGAAGCAAAGTGTAGAACATTAAAGTACAAGGGTAACCAATGATAACTAACCAATGCACACAGATAGTAAAGCCCATTATACATTAAAGCTAAGCACATACCTAAACATCCGGGCTCGTGTGAGTAATTAGTAAGCAACTTGTGAACCAAACAGTGGACAGTTTTCTTAGCAACCTCCATTGTAGGTGTATGGTTAGCCACCCCACTCTATTTGAGCCCAATCAATCAGTATGTGTGGGTCAGTCTGGATGACCTCAAGTTTCAACAAGTATATGATTGTCTACCTTAATGGGCAGAGTAAACTGATGTTTTAAATTCTGGCCAAATGGTTCCTTCAATACCTCCCTCTCATAGGAGAATGATGAATACAGAATACAGGGCAAAGCACAATATCACATCCAAACACCAAATCTGGGTCCACAACCTATCCATGTGGCAGGGGAAGTGCAAAGCCAGCTTTACATTTAATACTTATTAAGTCATGCTTAATTTTTACTCACCAAAGGGGCGCTTTACTAAATCCAGACAAGAGAGATGGTATGCCTTGGTACAAGATTTTCTGTCACATAATACAAGCTGGCCTCCATCACCACAGCGGAAACAGTAATCCTCAGATTTTTTCCTTGCTTTGCTTTTTGTTTTACGCCTCCTTGTTCTTCTTTTGGTCTTCTTTCCTTTCTCCTCTGAAGCATTAGAGGATGAATTCTAAAAATATATATATAACACAAAATGACAGCTACCCAAATCAAAGAGGATCACTTATTCTTGAACAGTCCAAGAACAGTCCTGAAGTGGACAAAAATGAAGTCCTGGCATTAAGCCCCTAGATGGGAGTCTAGCCTGGTACAATTTTATTTCTAAAGTGCAGGCCTCCTTAAACATGAGACCATCATGCATCAGCCAGTGTAACGCTAGCAGAGAAGATAGAGGGCTAGATTGTGGTTTCTGTGACTATGTGTCATGGTATAGTCTAGAACTTATAGTGTTTGCTGATCTACAGATAGCAATAACTAGGGGTACTGTCTAACAATTAAATCTGGCAGAAAAAGCTGCAGCCTTTTATATCTGGAAAGACCAAGATAGTCACCAGCCTTTGTCAACATTATATTGGACACTGTAACATAATTACCACAGACATGTATTGGAAGTAGTTCACTTTGAAGGTTTGGTACAAAATGTGGCCGACTGCCTTTTATCAAAGGCAGATTAAAAGGAACATATAGGTATACTTCAGTTAGCAAAGCAGAAGTGTTCCTGGCCATTACTTCTTTAACAAAAAATTTGGTACCAGAGGCCAAAATAACATAAGAATAGGGACAGGTTCCTACACCAGAAAAAAGGAAGAGCCATTCAACATGTTTGAGCAATACACACATATGAGATGAAACAAACAGGTCAGGGGATGAAAATAATTTAAACTCTCTAGCTTTTTTCCCAAAATGCATCCAGGAATGACCTTTTCTTTGACTGGCCTCCATTTTTCTTATAATTTCCATTTCTGGTAGTCAAGCTTAGAGAATTATTTTTTGTTTTTCTTTTTCAACATGATGAGGTGGCTTGTGAGCTAGTTTATTTGTTCTCTTTGCCCCCCCCCCCCATTTTGCTGGACACACATGCTTAGTTAGGGATTCTGGAGGCAGGTATCATTTACCTTGCCTGTTTTAGGTCAATGCATACAGCTACTGTAGGATCAGCTAAAGCAGAATCACACTTTTTTCCTACTCAGCTCTACTGAATTATTTGTTGTAGATGCACTGCTGCAACCTCACACCAAAAGTCTGCACTTCTCCAGCCTCCCTTGACTATCTTAACATTGACCCTGGCAAAAAAAACTTTCAGCTAAGAGGATAAGGAGGAGAAGGATGGGGCTGGTTGTGTTTAAAAAGGAGCTTATTTTGTTTTACTTTTAATTAATTTTATTGTGATTACATCGTATAAAACAACATTTCTCATTGTACATTTTACCGAACTATTACCGCTATCTTCCACTCCTCTCTGGATTTCAATAGTGTTATTTCATTGACATATCAACATTATGCATCGCATTGCATTTGTTAACATACAAGATAGATCCTGCTCTTCGACCCTACTTTACATGTTCCATGATATTCCACTGATTTTTACTTCTAACTACTCATGCTACCATGAATTAAGAATTATTACCTGTCAACACCCTACCCGTTTCCAGAACAATTTGCCATTCTTTGTTAATGTCATCATCTGATTTTCCTTTTAATCTCTGAGAGACCATATTTGCATTCCGATTTTCAATAAAAGTTGCCCACCATTGCTCTATTGCAGGTATCTGCTCAGTTTTCCATAGCCTTGCATATTCAATACGGGCTGTCGTAATCATATACAGCATTATTCCCCAATATTTCTTTGCAACAGTTCCATCTAACACATGTGTCATATTTAATAAATACAGTTCAGGTTTCTTATCAATTTGAACCCTCAATATTTTACATATCATATTATGTATATCATTCCAATCTTTTTTAGCCTTAGGACATGACCACCACGTATGAAATAGTGTTCCAGCATTCTCCTGACACTTCCAACACTGACCTGTTCCCGTATTATATATCTTCTTTAATTTTTCTGGTGTCATGTACCATCTATGAAAAAGCTTATAATAGTTCTCTTTTAGGTTCTGAGCTGCAGTAAATTTTTGTGTCCGTTGCCAGCTCTGTTCCCAGTGCTCTAATTGAATTGGATGTCCAACATTTTGAGCCCACAATATCATTGCTGCTTTGACTGTCTCATCTTCTCTTTCTTGATCTAAAATCTCCTGGGATACATGTGATAGTAAATGAGGCAGGTTTTCACGCAGTAACTTCAACATTCTTCCTTGCTCTTTTTGTTCTATTCCATAAGTTTTCACATCCATCTGGAATCTCTCGGTTGACTGTCTGTAAGGGAACCAGTTTAACTTTATTCCTTCTGATTCCAATTTTTCTCTTGATTCCATCTTAAAAAGATTCAGATTTGTCTTTTCTAATATGTCATCATAACACAGCCACTTATCTGAACCAGACCATCTTCCAAAGAAGGCTTCTTGAGGGGAGACTCATGTAGGTAGTTGCCTAATGTTCTTATTCTTGTAGTCAGTCCAGATTTTAAGTAGTGATTTTCTTACAAAATGATGAACAAAGTCTTTGTCAACCGCAGCTTTCCCATAGAACATATAGGCATGCCAACCCATCCTTAAATCAGCTCCCTCTAATGTCAGCATTCTCGTATTTTGAAGATTCATCCAGTCTTTTATCCATGTAAATGCCGCTGCCTTGAAATATATCTGTAAATCCGGTAGACCCAACTCTCCTCTTCTTATTGAGTCTGTCATGATATTCCATTTTATTTTTGTTTTTTCCCTTGCCATACAAATTTAGTTAAATCTCTCTTCCGTTGTATAAAAGGCTTAGTATTTGTAATAATAGGGAGATCTTGGAAAAGGTAATTCACCTTTGGAAATATGTTCATTTTTATGACTGCCACTCTTCCCATCAAAGATAGTCACATTCTAGTCCATTTCTCCAAATCCTTGATTAACTCTTTCCATTTTTTTTCATAATTATTCTGAAATAGTTCATTATTTCTTTTTGTAATCCAGACACCCAGATATTTTGCTTTTTGACCTTTATTAAAACCTGTTAAATGCTCAAATTCCTTCTCTTCTTTCTCCCTCATATTTTTTGTTATAAGCACTGTTTTTTCCTTGTTTATCTTGAATCCAGAAAATTCTCCATATTCTTGAACAATTTCCATCAACCTTTGAATACTGCTAAGAGGATCATGCAGAAACAAAACCAAATCATCTGCAAATGCTTTAAGTTTGTACTGATATTTCTTTATCTGAAGTCCTCTTATTGCTTTATCTTTCCTTATGGCATTATTAAGTATTTCCAACATCATAATAAATAACAGAGGAGATAAGGGACAACCTTGTCTTGTTCCCCTATGCAATTCAATCTGTTTTGTTCTCTCTCCATTAATAATCAATCGTGTCTGTTGTTGACTGTATATTGCTTCAGTCCAAGAGATAAATTTGTCTCTGGCTTGCGTCTGTTTAATGACCGTCTTCAAGAATGACCAATTAATCATATCAAAGGCCTCTTCTGCATCCACAAATATCACTGCCAATTTTCTTTCATTATGTTTCTCATAATACTCAATTATATTTAGCACTGTCCTAATATTGTCTCACATCATTCTCTTTGGTAAGAAGCCATTCTGGTCCTCACGTATATTTTCTTGAAGAACCTTTTTAAGTCTTTCAGCCAGAATTGCAGCAAAAATTTTATAGTCTGTGTTTAGTAATGAAATTGGTCTATAATTCTTGACATCTGTTAAGTCTCTTCCTTCTTTTGGTATTAGAGCCACATTAGTTTCCTTCCAGGTGTCGGGTATTCCCTCCTTTCTTATCTCATTCATTGTATTCTGCAAAGGTATCGAAACTTCATGTTCCATTATTTTGTAATATTTTGCAGTAAAGCTGTCTGGTCCAGGAGATTTGTCATTCTTCAAATTCCTAATAGCTTCAACTGTCTCCATCATCGATATGGGTTTGTTCAGAATCAATTTCTGCTCCTCGGTGAATATCACTTTGTTCATTTTTTCCAAATATTCTTCCATTTCTTTTTGTTTTTTCATTGAAGACATCAAATTCATTAACTTCATGTAATATTTATAAAAAGCCTGTTTTATCTCCTCCTGTTTTGTAGTTTTCCCGTCACCGACTCTAATCTCCGTAATAATATTTCTAACCCTTCTTTTACGAAGTAAACTGGCTAAAAGTTTAGAAGGTTTATTTGCCTGTTCAAAGAAAGTATATCTCACTCTTCGCATCTGTTGTTCTATTTCCTGCAAATTTAGTTGATTTAATTCAGCTTGACAAACCTTCATCTGTTGTGTTATCTTGTTGTCCATTGGTTTTTACCTCATCTGTTTCTCTAGTTCTTTCATCTTCCCCAGAATCGAATCTTCAATCTGTTCCCTCTCTTTCCTGATTTTCACGGACCATCTGATAAAGTTTCCTCGCATCACAGCTTTACCTGCATGCCAAATTATTTTCATTGGTAATTCCAATGTCATGTTCTCCTTAAAATAATTATTTAATTCTATTTTTGCTTGTTTAATGTACTTCTCCCTCTTGAATATCTCTTCATTCAATCTCCATGTCCTCTCTCTGTCTTTAATTTTAAGTTTCATTTGCAACGGATTATGATCCGAATATAAATTTGGAAGAATGTCTATATCCACTATTTTCAACATCAGATCTTTAGATGTCAAAATCACATCAATCCTAGATATTGATTTATGTCTGTCTGAGAAAAAAGTATATCCATCTAATTGTCCATTTTTGTATCTCCATGTATCATAAAGATCTAAATCATGCATCATTTGGAAAAAATTCTTAGGCAGTTTACCGTTGTTTCGGGGGACTAACTTCTGTACTGTTCTGTCCATTTTTGGATTAATAACTCCATTAAAGTCCCCCAGAATGATAACTTTTGTGTTTCCTGTTTCTTGTACATATTTCTGTATCTCATTGTGTATTTTGGGGAAGAATTCTTCTTTAGCTCCATTAGGTGCATATATTCCAACTATTAATATCTTGTCCTGTTTCATATTTACTTCTATCGCCAAATATCGCCCGTTATTATCCTGAAATATTTGTTGTGCACCATATCTTGAATTGACGTATATCAATACCCCCCTTTTCTTCTGATCAATCGTAGCTGCAAAGCAGCTACCCAGTTTCAGATGTCTGACATATTTCAAATCTTGAGTCCTTATTCAAACCTCTTGTAAACCAATGATATCCAATTTTTGTTTTTCCAAATGATGAAATATCTGTCTTCTTTTATATTCAGAGTTAAATCCTTTAATGTTCCAAGAGTATATTATCAGTTTTATATTAAAATTATTTATCCTAATTTTCCAATTAATCCTGTACATTTTCTGCCGCCAACTCTCCTTCCTCTCCCAATTCTTGTTCTTGTACTGTTTCTTCTTCCACCTCTTCTTCTTGTATCTGTTCTTTTTTCTCTTTTCCTTTTTCTTCTTCCAACGATTCCTGTTCTTCATCTTTCTCTCCAGCTGTAGGTCTTTGTAAATCTCACTTCAACCTTTCCATCATTTCTTTGGCTTTAAAAGCTGAGTTAATCCTATATCTCTGCTG
The DNA here is from genome assembly GCA_030412105.1 of Cyclura pinguis. NCBI lineage: Eukaryota > Metazoa > Chordata > Lepidosauria > Squamata > Iguanidae > Cyclura > Cyclura pinguis. The sequence continues at coordinate 136,220,554 of CM059601.1, forward strand.
TTTATACATAAAAGAAATGCCTTCAGTCTTCTCCCATCTGTAATTGATCTGGAACTTCATCAAAAGATTGGCCAGAGGTTTATAATCTTGTCTCTTCTTGCGTATTTGATATGGTATGTCTTTAAAAATTCTTACATCTTTATCTTCAATCTTAAATGTTCCTTCATAGCTCCTCTGTAATATTTTGTCTCTGATAACTGTCCAAGTGAAGGTTATTATAATATCTCTTGGTAATTTTCTTTCTCTCGCTATTCTAGAGGATACTCTGAACATTCTGTCAATACAAGCTTCCATCTTATCTTCATCAATGTCTAGATATTCTGCCAAAGCCGGAACCATTTTTTCATATAAATTTTCACCGCTAGATTCAGGAACGGCTCTAAATCTGAGACATCTTTCTCGCTATCGTAACTCTTGCAACCTTATCTGGAATTCCTCTTCTTGTTGCTTCCCCTTTACTTCAATCATTTCTTTCTGTACTTGTGTAACTTGTTTCTTTATTTCTTTGGCCTCAGTCTTTATCTTTGTAACATCCTTAGTTAAGGTTTCAAATTTCTTCACCAGTTTATCGATTTCATGCTTCATATCTGTTCTCATCTCTTTTCTTGTCTCCTTTAAATCCTGTCTGATGTCTTTCTCTGTCTGTCTTATGTCCTCTCTAATGTTCTTAAGTTCCTCCATCATCTGCAACATTAAATCTTTCTGGAGTATCTCTGTTGATGTTCTCCTTACTGGCTGGGTAGTCGTTGTTGCAGCTGCTGCCGCTGTTCCCTTCCTTGTTCTTGGTTTCATTTGTACTTTCTTGACAATAGAATTTTTCTTCCAAAAGTCTTGACCTTTATCTTTGTTGTCCTGGCACTTGTCAGTTCTATAAAGTCATCTTAAATCTCTTAAGAAAAATATACAATAAAACACAAAAACATACAAAGCAATATTGTCTATATCAGCCTATACCTTATTATATGCACTCTAAATCAATCCAAAAGGAATATAATTTCAAAAGATAAATGAATAAAATCATATATATAAACCTGAAGATTATAGCTCAAATACTTCAAAGTAATTATTTCTCAAAATATATATACAAGAATTGTTTTTGGTACAAAAGCTTCCCTTTAAAAACAAAGCTTACTCCAGTTCACTCCAACTCCCCCCTCCCAATTCTTCTAGGCTGGCTTTTGAAGCTTACTCTCAACTTAGTAAACAGCTAGCAAGACCTTGAATATAAAATCCAGCCGCTTCTCTGCGTGGGAGCGGGTGTTCCAGTAGCCTCTTATCTTCAGAAAAGTTCAATTTCACATGAACAGTTCAGCTCAGTCTGTAATCCTGTAGCCAATATTCTGTAAATGTTAATGTCGTGTAGTATCCTAATTTCGTCCAATTCCAAGGTTCATAAAAAGTTCATAAAATTCTTAAGTTCTTAAATGTGAAAAATCTATAAAGTTCTAAAACATATGTTCATGAAAAGTCCCAAAACGAAAGTTCAGTTCTTTAGTTGCTTCTAACCTACGCCTTGTTAAATCCCATGGCATCAATAGGTCTATTCGTAACAACCAACCACTTACACATAGGTAAATCCCAAGGCATCCGTAAGTCTACTCGTAGGTAAGAGCCATTTCCACCAAGGTAAATCCCAAGACATCAATAGGTCTCCTCATACGTAAGATCCACTTACATCTGGGTAAATCCCAAGGCATCAGTGGGTCTACTTGTAAGTAAGAATAACTAATACCTCTCTAAATCCCATGGCATTAGTGGGTCTACTCGTAGATAAGAGCCAGGTTACTTCTTTTAAAATCAGTTTCTATTTAATTCCATTGTCCACTAAGAAAAGGATCCAAAATCAAAATCCAGGTGCCAAAGACAACAATTAGCTTCAAAAATCCTTGATGAACTAAAAGAAACACGGAGATTCCTCTTCATCAAACCACCACACCAAAGTACATTTTCCAACAAAAAACCAAGAAAACAATTCACAAATTCAAGTTAGTTCCCAAAAGAAGTACTAATCCAGAGGAATGTATTTATGACAGCATATAAATCCACAAGTCTCTCTGTTTTGCCAAGCAAAACTAAAAGGAAAAAAAAAAGTCTCTTTAAGCAAGAAAGCTGAATCAGCTACTTGAAATCTTTACCTTCCAAAGTTAATCCCAGTCCAGTCCAGTCCAAAAAAGTCAACTCTTTAATTATTTGTAAAAGAAACCGTATTATATCCAAAGAAATAGCAAAACAGAAAAGGAAAATTCCAGCCTCGCACTCACCAACCCGGTTACTGTAGCTTTAAATTGTCAGACCTTTCAGTCCAACTCACAGCCTTCGGGGTCTCTTTCTAAAGCAGCTCACTTTCAGCGAATGCAGGTCTGTACTTCTTGCGATCTTAAATAATTGTAATCCAGATCAGGTTGCTAATTGTAGTCTCTGTGTGTCTTCTTGATTTAAAAGTCGACGGCGGCATTTGTGTCGCTAAAGCGGCGAGCCTGGAGGTTCTGTCACAGTCCTACGATCCTTCACAGCGCCCCTGCTCTCTCCTTTCAGAGAGAGCTCAGCACTGGACTTCTGGATCCCCTTCAGACCTTTTCCACATCCCCCTTACTGAGGGGATGTCTAGCTGGTTCAGATGGCTCTCGAACCGGCTGGAACCAGCAGGTGAAGGTTCGGAATTGTGCAGTGCTATTCCGAACGACTGCTCACGCACACCATGTGACAGGAAGAGCCCCAAAAAGGAGCTTATTTTTCAGAGGCTTTATTAACTGAGGCATGCCTGTGTAAGACAGACTCTAAACCAAATCCAAGGACCACCAATTCAACCTGATATTCAAAACATTCTACGAAAATCTAAACCACAGTTCTGTGGCCTTCGGCCTGATATCATGAAGCTATCAAATTTCAAAAGCCATCTAAAGTGCTCATGTTCAGGCCTCTGCAAGAGAGAACAACTCCTTCCCCAGCAGTCTGCTAGGTGTAAAGGAAGAAAAGGGAAAGAGGAATGGAAAACAAAAGGGAGATAAAAGCGGTGACCTCCCCTACTTTTGGCTCTGTCCTCTCAAGGTTTGCACACACATACACATATACATGTGCACAGGGTGGTGGCATGCTGTGAAGCGACAATTCAGTCTCAGGAGCTATCTTTATTTCCACAAGGCAAGTTAATAATTTTGACTTCTATGAGAAAGGAATTAGAAGGCAAACCTGCAATTTCAAAAAGCAGCTTTGTGTTTTGAAGCTCAGATCCATTTCCCTATATATTCAGGCTCCTGGGGAAATAACTCTTCTTTTCTCTGAAAAAAAAAACCTTCCTAGTTTTCCTTCTGAGAAAAAATATTTTGTGATATGGCAGCCATTTTGTGAGAGCATACATAATACTTGCTTTAAAATTTTGAATTCTCACTTGCCCACAAAAATCCCCAATCTAAGGGTGTTTCTGTACTGCACTGTTATAGTGCTATTATTCCACTTTCAACATCCTATGGAATGTTGGGGTTTGTAATTTACTGAGGCCAAAGAGCTCTCTGGCTGAGAATTCTAAATGCCTCGCCCTAAATTGAAAACCGCAGGATTCCATAGGATGTTGCAAGTGGGAATAATAGCACTACAACAGTATAGTGTGGAAAGGCCCTAAGTTATAGAATCACAGAACCAGGTTGAGATCAAAAAAGGCATGCAATCAAGCACACACCAGTTATGAAACTTTATTCTCAACAAAAAGTTGAACAGACCATTGCTGTAGAAACCAAGAGCCTCCTTTAAGAAAAATCTTCTTTAAGAAATTCAAATTTTGAAATTGGTTTGCACTCTTTCCTTCTAATAGTATGTTCCTGAATATATCTAAAGTTATTGGCAACTGCTAATTGTTTGTCAGTTCAGTTATCTGCCACCCTGAGATCCTGATGTAATTCAATGAGATACGGTGACCGAAGAAATGCAGAATATACTGCACTTTCTGTGTATTTTATATACCTTTGGTCTGTCTCCAAGAAAGCCACTACAGTTTGGAGCACCACATTTGCACACTGTTTTTTCATTCCCCAGACAGTCAAGATTGTAATTAAATGTCAGTTCCGTCCCTGAGAGGAAGAAAACAACAGAGATAGATCATGGTAATACATCATAAAAAACTGAAACTTCAACATATTAGCTACAGGATTCCCCCTGCCTACACAATGGTCATATAAGACCAAATAAGCTATGAGGAAGCCAGGAAAAGCAGTAGCCAAGCTGTCACAAGCTGGACTTCCTGCAGCATGTTTTCCTCAAAAGCAGTCCCAACCTTGAATAATTTCTCGTAAAGGCTGCACATGAGGCACTTAGCCACAGAAAGAATTTCGTAATTTTAAAAGCTAGCAGGTACCTGCAGGAATATCACACACAGCAAAGAGTCCCACACGAGTGTCACCATGCACTGTCCATTTCAGAGTCTCACAATTTGGTTGACAGCTGTGATTCATAAAACGAGAATAATTTCCTTTTGGTCCAGCGTCAATTATGCGGTCCTGAGAGTCAGGAGTGCAACAAAATGAAAGCTCATTAATAGCAAACTTAGTTAAACATGACTGCTCTAACAGAAACACACAACTAATCTTACAAGTTTCATACGGTTCTTTATGCCAATACAATTTAGAAGTAACTAAATATTTCTGCATACTGAAGCCTTGATGGGAGCCACAAATACAGCCAGACCATTATAACAAGGAAAGGCACTCAGTGAAGCACGCTTCAAAGGATATTTGACATTGTGTAACTATTTTTCTAAACAATTACCTTTACTATAAAATGTTTTAATAATTACTCAGAACAAATGGGGAAAACATAGCTAATTTTACATAGTTTTGTTTTTGTACAACTTTTAAACATTTGTTATCTTTCTTGAGCATTCAGGATAGTTTGGGCTATACATCCATATAAAATAAACACATGTGGAGAGATTTTTTGTATACTTGATAGAAACATAATTTTAATATACACAGGAAATTGTGACAGGTTGTATTACTTGTAATGATCGCTTAAGTTAGTTTTTGAAAATAAGTGTTTTGGCAAGACTTATAAAGCTGTCCAAAATCTTGACAGAAAGGAAGGAGGAAGATGACAAGCATCTATCTTTGGAATAAAACTGGATAGCACAAAGAGGAAAACCATCAGGCTTAATGTGTAGCAGGGAAATGGACAAAGCTGTCCTTTTTCCAAATAGCAGAGAATCAGTGATACTGGGAAAACAACTGTGTGGATCAGGTGTGGACAACAGTGACAGATCCAGAAGCCAAGGTTCTGCCCTCAGAACCTTCAGCAGTAGCAGAGACTACTCAAAACCAAAACAAAAAAAAAATCAAAAGTGGCCAAAAGTCAATTTCTGAGTTAGTAAAAATGTATTTTTGATGTTACACTGTACAGGAAAAGCCTTGCAACCTGTTTAAAAGGTGAACTGCTGTTCCTTAAAGTTCCCAGGAGATGCAGTTCACCTTTTTGCATGGAGAGAACAGTGATCTGAGGAGTCTTGAATGGTACAGGACCAACCTTCAGATAGATCTTTAGATCCATCCGCCCTCACTAGGTAACCCAGGGAATGTACTGTTACAACCTGAGAGGTAGCCCCATAAAGCAGTATGCCATGCTTTGTTAAGTTGTTGTTTCTGCTGTGATCTGGTTGAGGCACATGTACATCAATAATGCATGATTGCTATATGGGTTTCTGTTGTACAATTCAAACAATTTAGTCATCACAGAGAAGCAGGGGGTGAAGGAAATATTAGCACCCTCTGCCCTCCCCATTTCTCCACAGGCATAGAAAGTTATTATTAAACTGAGAAATAGATTTATGCTGCTGTCACTGACTAAAGTGAATATTTACTGTAAATATGAATATGAGATACAAAGTAAAACATGTTAAAATACAGTACCTTATCAATAGTAAGCATATAAAAGTGTGTGATATCATTTTCATGAGCATATTTGATTCTTGCCATACATTCCTCTTCATCAATTAACTCACCAACATATTCATTCACAAATTCACCCTGAAAAATAGATGTACTGTTGCAAAACCATACAACATCTGTCAGAGGTAAGTTCTGTTGACAGTTGGAATGGACAAAAGAGAAACTGTCTTGGAGACCAATTTTTAAAAAATCTGTGCAGTTATTATCTATCTGGACAATTTTTCAATACACTTAAATTAACCTAAACCAGATTCTTGTTTGAATCCAGTCCACTTGTTTGTTCTAAGGGCAAGTCTGTATTTTGCTTTAACTTAACTTAACACTTAACACTGTATCTTTGGCTTTAACTTAACATAGTTCTAAACACTATGATTTGAAGAAGATGAATACACAGTAAACAACTCCAGATGAGTTTAAAAAGCATCAAAACTCTAGGATATGATACAAAAACACCTTCCTATCCACCCATCCAACCATTACAAGCTGGCCATCATCTTGTCTAACCATGAAAGCTGGCCAATCAGAGGAGTATGGAGGCCAATTTCCTCCCACAATGCACTTGCTGCATTACTTTCTTGTCAACTGCAAACCTACTCACAAATTCACATTCTATTCCACTTTAAATTATGCTTCCATAAGGCTTCCAAGGAGCATGGTTCTCCATTTTTCATCTTTAAAAATGTGATGGGCAGTCATGCTTCAAGCCCACAGAAACAGGTGGAGGGGGCGCATGGAGTGTGTGGGCCACATACTGCTCATATACAAGGAGAGACCCAGGCACTCTTCTGATTAAGAGTGTCGCACTGCAAGATCTCCACCACAAACTGAACCAGCTGTATTAATGCTTACCTTTTTAATGTCTCTTTTTGCAATCAAGCCCCATCCTTTGCCATCAGTCTTTATGATCTTTGTTTCAGGGTACTGGCGTTTAGTAAAGCACTGATTTTGGCACCGCTCTCCCGCTGGACACACTTGTGGGTGACATTCATACATCAACATCCGATTTAGACATTCAGAGTCAAAACCACAAGGATTTTCATCAGAGGGTTTGCAGTTGCATTTGGGAATCTCAGAAATGTCAGCAGTATACACCTGAACTTTTCCAACAGGCTTATTTACCTGAATAAGAAATAAGAAATGTGAAGCAATCAATGGATATTACTCCTTACAAAGGTAAGGAGTCTATCAACTGGACAGCAGAGACAAGATTTACAAAAACAAAACAAAACTGCAGAGTATTTTCTAGCTTGAAAAATTATTTGAAGAACAAAAAAGCAGTTTTCATTCAGCAATGCAATGAAAGTGGCTAGGGAGGGAAATGTGAAAATTACAGTTACATTTTATTTACATCTTGCTCTTTATTCTACGGATTCCAAGGGTGGCATTCATAGAGGTATTTCTATTTAGTGTTGCAGGTTCCTTGTAACACAAGTTAAAGGAAGAGACATGAACAGGCTCCAAATCAAACAAATGATCTTCATGTGCTCATTTAGAAACTTAATTCTCCATCTCCCTAGTCCAAATCCAAGACTGCCTAGTACTCCATAATGGCACTTCACTAACATTTCCATGTATGACTGGCCAGTTTTAATGTCGTTTCAGACTATATCAAGGTCTACTAAACTAGATGGAAGAGATACTTATATACCATTTAGTATAACGTATATATTTCGCAACAAAAAATACTCTCGTAAGAGAAAATTAATATGCAATCAGCCCTCCACTTTTGCAAGGGTTAGGGATGCAAGAACCTCACAAAAGTTTAAAAATCATGAATAAAAATAAAAATCACAAATGCTGATTTTTTTTAACCTGGGAATACTTCTCTAGGAATCTCTAGGTCCTCCAGCACAATTCTATGATCAACTTCTAGTGGCAGTGGGCCACAGAGTGCCAGTGGAGGCAATCCTTAGAGAAGTGTTCTGTCTAGGAATCTTTAGGGCTTCCTGCACAGCTTCTGGTGGAAATGGACCACAAAATCATGTTGGAGGACCTAGAGATTTCCAGAGAGAACATATTTTTTCCTTGGCAGGGGCAAATATGGTAAGAATTTTTTAATAAAATAAAATGTGAATAATCAAATCCATGAATGCTGAACCTGCGAAAGGGGACAGCCACCTATACTGCTTTCTATTTTTTTTTTACATTATATGATTGATATAAGGTTGTTCAAATTATCACAGTTAGTCCAATTGTGACCAATAGGGGTATGAATAGTATTCACACATTATGACCAGGATAATTTGGTCCCAATCCAAAGATCTTTGTGCAAAGAAAAAAGATTTATATGAGGGCCTCACTTTCATATCCAATCAAGGAAGGAAGAGGTATACGCTCTCAAGCATTTTACCTTGATGTGTTTGTAAGGAGGAGGTTTGCGTTCATTTTCTTGAGTTTCTTTGGCTTCACGCTGAAATTTTATTTCTCGAAAACGTGCTTCAGCATCTTGCAAAGCTTTAAAAAGAAACTACTGGTAGAAATTAGTGGAACTAATATTTCATCCCTATCAAGACCCGCTGATTTCTGACATAGAACCTGCTAGGCACCGATTCAGCATGTCTGCAGTTCCTCCCCGTAAGCCCTGGAAAGAATGGGATTTAAGGGTAGTACTTTGAATGTGCAGCCTTTTGCTGTTGTTTTACATCAATGCATCTGAGATTCTTTATAGAGTTGGAATCAGTGCGTTGTTCTCAGTTACCCATCAGGCTTCAAAAGAGAAGTAACATGCTTTACGGTTCTTAGAAAGTGGTGGTAAGCAATGCTCTTTTAAAAAAAATAAGGAAAAAAATTGAATTTTCCCTTCCAGAAATTCAGCAAAAGATATCATTTTTTTTTTTACATCAAAATACTTTTTGTTTTCATTCTACCCACCATTAAGGTCAAAGTCATGCCAAACTGTCAACAAAATGGAGACAACAAATGTGAAACAGGGATAATGAAAGCCTGCTGAAAATGATTCCAGAGGATCGGTGTAGAGAAAAGACTTGGTCAGCTGTATTAGTCTACTATAAACAAGCAAGCAAACTATTACAGGCCAGATGAATTGCCATTTTTTAAGGTCAGAAAATTAAAGTTGTAATGTACAGAATGTAACCTAGTAACCTATAAAGTATAACATATAACACAGGAAACCAGTATGTGTGTATGTATCAGTGGGAACTTGGCTTCAGATAAGTTCGGGAAAATGCCAACTCACATGTCAACAAGACATGACCAGGAATAAACTGTCCTGCTGATGTGAGCAGACATGACATGTATAACCTTCAACAGATGTAATGAGCTCAACTGCAAGCAAGGTAAAAGGGTGTCCAGGATAACCTCATAACAGGTGCTGTGATGGCTGATGTAATTAGGAGGGTAAGCAGTCAAAGACTCCAACTACACAGGAGGTAACCTCATACTTCATATCTAAACATTTTTGTTTTGATTGGATTTTAACTGTTATTCTGTGCAAGGCTAAGGAAAGAATAAAAGAAGCCAAGATAGAGCCACAGATTAAACTGCCTTTGGGCATGTCTTCAGTGATGAAAACTGGTGACGTGGGCAGATGAGCTGTCTTTGAGAGACTGATATGTTAATAACCTGCCAAAATATGCTAAAAGATGGTACGGGTAAGATAAACATCTAGGCTGTGCTGAAATAGATATATGGTCAAGTATAACCTAAACAGTATACCATATAAGATATAATGAATGCCCACAAGTATGCTTATGGTTACAAAGGATGCTGTTAAGATTTAACTATGTTCAAGGAAAGCAACCCTTGAATGCCCGTTCAGAGATGCTTAGTTCCTCAACAAATGAAAATGTATACCAAAATGAATAAATTGAAAAATTATGATATTCAGATGGTAATGTTCCTGTGTGTATTGACTATTACAAAGCCTGGTAAAGAGATGTAGAGAGATAAAGATTAAGGCCTTATTGAAGATCTGAAGGACCTGTAACATCTTAATGGATGCATGATACAATATAATGAATATGTGAGAAAGCAAGTGCCACAGAATGATATGTCTGTGTTTCTCGTGAAGGGGAATAAATATGTTTTTATATCTATGAAATGCGTATACTAAACAGCCTACAAGAGTTTGCTCATTTCCAATATTAAATATCCTGAGATTCCAAGACTTAAGAATGCTTAAGTGGAATGTTGATGTTAACTCTGACTCTCTGGTTTAACTACCACCACAAATTGGACACTCTGGTAGCTAGAGGTTGATAATGGAACCCAAAACAGAATCCGGACTAGCTACTAGTGGCAAGGACCCCTAATCCCTCAGTTTTAAGAGATAAGAATGGAGAACCATGCTTTTTTCAAAATAGTCTTACAGTACTTTGAACTTCAGCACAATCCCGTTCTATTTTGAACTTCACTATATACCATTGGCTCCTGCACAACCAGTATTTTAGGGTTCCAAGAAGAGCATTTCACATTCCAAACAATAAGCCGGTTCTGCCTGCCTCATTATTTAAGATTCATAGACAATTTAAAATCCTGTTTTGTCCATGAAACTAAATTTACTGCATTTCTTGTCTGCTTCTCACCCTAGATAGGTTTAACAACAACAAATAAGTGTAGCAAATAAAATGAACTTTTTAAAACATATAGGCATCCATGATAAAAAAAAAAGCTAGCAAGTATCTTTAGAGCCCATAAGTAACACACAGCATAACTTCCTTTTAGGACTCCAATTACATGATTTAATTATAAGCTGAGGGATTTGAAACTGGCTGGAACACAGCTTGAGAACAAATTATGCAGAAACTGGCTGTATGTAGAGCCTGTCATCAGGAATAAGAGGTGGTGGTGAAGGCTTAAATCACCTCTGAGTAAGCTCTTCAAAACGGCATGAGATTTGCTAGTTCTAAGCTCTAAATCTTCATCTAGTTGTTGACAAAGCTACATAGAGCTGTCCAATTTAATTTGGATGCTACTAGTCAGAGAGAGAATGCTGGAAGTCTCAAACTCACTATCTAGTTAAAATTGTCTGAATAATTTCAGTTTGGTCACAACTGATGATATCAACAAGATACCAAATGTTATAAAAGCACACAGACACTGTGTACTTTTAGATCCTTGTACACCATGGAAGATAAAATCCAGCCAAAGCAATGTGTAGTGCCTTTACCTAGAACTATTAGTCAAGTCCAGTCCATCTCAAAGAACGGTCTGGTTACAGTATTTGAAACTGTGGCTTAATGTTCATCAACTCAACGGGGAGGTTATTTCTTAGTGTGCAAGTTTGGTTTAATTTTGGAGCTCAGACAACTTTGATAAGCTGGTAACTAAAATTTCTACAGCACCTTTTTAAGATTTTAGTTAATGAATTTATACCTTGCACTTTACCTATAAAATTTGCCAGGACAGGTAATAAAAATAGGGATTTGAACTAGACACCTATGGAATATCACTAAGTGTCTCAAACTGTCTTCTCCTTATAGAATCATAGAGTTGGAAGGGGCCCCATAGGCCATCAAGCTCAGTGTAGAAATTCTAGCTAAAGTATCTCTAGCAGGCAGCTACCCAGCCTTTTTTTGAAGATGTCCAGAGAAAGACACCCCATCACCCCATTTAGGTAACTGATTCTACTGTCAAACAGCTGTTCCTGTCAAGAGGTTCATTCTAATGCTCTGTCAAAATCTACCCCTGGTAACTTACAACCTGGTAATACCCTCTGAAGCAGCAAAGAATAAAACTGCAACCTCCACCCTGTAACAGCCCTTCAATTTTGTCACCCCTCAGTTTACATCAGGATGAGCATGACCAACTCCCTCAACCATTCTTCCTGTGTTTTGTTCTCCATAGCTCTTATCATTCTTGTTGCCCTTCTCTGAACTTAGAATCATAGAATTGTAGAATCATAAAATAATAGAGTTAGAAGTGACTACAGGGGCCATCCAGTCCCACCCCTGTTATGCAGGTACAAACATCAAAGCACTCCCAACAGATGGCCATCCAGCCTCTGTTTAAAAACCTCCAAAGAAGGAGATTCCACCACACTCCAAGGCACCATATTCCACTGCCTAACAGCTCTGACTGTCAGGAAGTTCTTCCTGAGGTTTAGGTGGAATCTCTTTTCCTGTAGTTTGAATCCTTGTCCTAGGCCCTTTCCGCACAACGTCGCTGGGCCGCTTCTGGGATGGGATAGCAGTGGTTGGCAGATCAGGTTCTGCATGACGTTGTCGCCATCCCGTTGCCATCCCATCACAAAGCGTTGTAACTTATGGAGTATTTGCAAAATGGGAAAAATCCATTTAACACCTCCAATTGTGCAGCACTCCCATACTTACCATTGTGCGAAAGCCGAAGAAGAGCGATTGTGAAGCTTCCTGCCCCAGCACAGCAATGGCAAGTGCCCAGCTGCGCTGTAGAAGGAGGAGGTGGAGCCATTGCACTTCCTTCTGCAGGGAGTGAGCAGGTGCGGAGGGGAGCACTGCTGACACGCTCCCTTCCAGATCTGAATTGCACCACACAACGCAGAAGAGCGTTGTCATGTGGAAATGGCCCTAGTCTCTGGAGAAAGAGAAAACAAGCCCATTCCCTCTGCAGTATGACAACCCTTCAAATACTTAAACATGATTATCATGTCATATCTTAATCTTCTCTTCTGCAGCTCCCTATTAAGAGTTCCAGTTCGTCTTGCTTATTTCACATTCTCTGTGCATTAGTGTAGAAATATTTAAGACCATGTGCCCTTCCCACAAGCCCTTTACTAGAGTTGCATTTCCCACCAGTGTCGGTCTCCAGTACTACTTGGCCTGCTCTTTCTATAACATTTGGGCTACTCTCCCTAGCACTTGCTGAACTCCTACCGTGATTACTACTGTCTCCCTCCCCTCCAGAACTCAGTTTAAAGCCTTCCTGATGAGATTTGCGAGACTCCTGCTCCAATTTGTCTGTATTTGTCTAAAAACGAGGTGCCCAGAACTGAACAAAGTAGTCCAGAGGAAGCCTGACTAGCAGAGAATATAGTGGGACTATTACCTCCCTTGACTTGGAAACTATGCTAGTAATGGAAGCTATTATTACCTCCCTTGACTTGGAAACTATGATTCTAGCAATGGAAGCTAAGAAAGCACTTTGCCTTTTTTCCTGCAGCATCACATTCCTCACTCATGTTCATCAACAATAAACCCAAGGTCTTTTTCACACGTACTACTGCTAAGACAAGTATCCTCCATCCTATACCTATGCATTTGGTTTTTGTGGGCTAAACCTAGGGTTTTTCATTAGTCTCTGTTGAATTTTATTCTATTAGTTTCAGTCCAATTTTCTAGTTTATCATAGAATCATTGAGTTGGAAGAGACCACTGGGGCCATACAGTCCAACCCCCTGCCATGCAGGAACCCACATCAAAGCATTCCCAACAGATGGCATCCAGCCTCTGCTTAAAATCCTCCAAAGAAGGACACTCCACCACACTCCCAGGCAGTATATTCCACTGCCAAACAGCTCTGACCATCAGGAAGGCCTGTTTGAGGTTCAGGTGGAATCTCTTTTCCTGTAATTTTAATCCATTGCTCCTTGTCCTAGTCTCTGGAGCAGCAGAAAACAAGCCCATTCCCTCCTCAACATGACATCCCTTCAAATATTTAAACATGGCTATCATGTCCCCTCTTAACCTTCTCTTCTGCAGACTAAACATACCCAGCTCCATAAGACGTTCCTCATATAGCATGGCTTCCAGACCCTTCACCATTTTGGTCGCCATCCTCTGGACACACTTCAGCTTGTCAATATTCTTCTTGAAATGAGGTGCCCAGAACTGGACACAGTATTCCAGATGAAGTCTAACCAAAGCAGAATACAGTGGTACTACTACTTCCCTTGATCAAAGTCCTTTTGAATTCTGTTCCTATCTTTTCAATGAGTCAATGACACCTTCCAGTTTTGTATCATCTTAAACTCGATAAGGATTACCTCTACTCCATCATTTAATCACTGATAACAATGCTGATGTGTGACAGCCCCAGGACAAAACTCTGCGACACTCAATTCAGAACATGCACCCAGTTTGAAGCATAGCCACTGATAAGCCTTTGAAACACAATTTTTCAAAAATGTATTTTACCATCTATTCAACATTTAGTCGATTTGCTAATCAAAATATCACAGGGAACTTTATCAAATGCTTTGCTAAAATCTAGACAAACAACATCTACAGCATTCCCATCATTTCTTAAACTGGTAATGTGATTTAAAAAAAGATGTAAGATTAGTTTGGCAGAATTTGTTTTTGATAAGCACATGCTGGCTCCTGCTAATCAAGAAATTGTCATCAAGATATCTGCAAATCCTGTATAATCTGTTCTAATATTTTTCCTGGTACTGAGGCCAAGCGGACTGGTCTGTGGTTCTCTGGGTCTTTTTGAAGAATGGGACAATGTTTGTTCTTCTCCAGTCCTCTGGCCTCTCACCCTGTAATGGACCCAACTTCACACACCCATTCTCCAAGATTTCTAAAAAATGATGGCAAAATGAGTACGTACGGAAATTCCTGCAGTAGTCTGGGACGTAGTTCATCTAGATCTGTAGATCTGAATTCATTCAGATTAACTAGGTGATTCCTGACTATCACCTTATTCATCATAATTTGCATCCTTTGCCAAGGTCTCTGCTGATGCACGGAGGCACACTGTTCTTGTTTTGGGGGTGGGTGGGAAGGAACCAAAATAGCTGTAGAGCAATTCTGACTTTTTGTGGTAACCTATTAGCATTTTACCATTCTTACTGAGCAACAACCTGTTTCCTGCGTTATTCTCTGGCTTCAAATATACCTGAAAAAAACCCTTTTTGTTGCTCTCTTCTTCCCTCACTACTCTCAGTTTATTTTGAATTTTAGCTTTCCTTTTCCCTGTAAGCTTGGGCTACACGTCTATATTTAATTGGTGATTGTTCCTTCCACCCATTCTTTACAGATGCTCATTTTTCTTTTCATTCTCTCCTAGATTTTACTGTGGAGCCACACTGGCTTTTTCCGATGCTTTCCATTTTTTTTTCTTCCATGGGTTTATTGGTGACTGTGATTGTAATTCTGGTAATTCTTTTTTTATGAACTCCTGCACTTGCAGTATCTTCTTCCCTTAACATCTCTAGCCATGGGACTCCTCCCAGTATTTTTCTGAGTTTGGTAAAATCAGCTTTTCTGAAAATCGAAGAATCATACTGGACTATATTTTTCTCTGGCCTGTCCCACAATTTTGAATTGTAGCATTTCATGGTCATTTCTCCCTTACTAACTACAGTGCGCCCCTCCACTGATGGTTTGAGGTGCAGAACCCTTGCAAAAGTCAAAAACCATGAATATCTCCCATGATCCTCCTCCCATTCTCTTCCAGCGCTCCCCTCTCCCATTCCCTTGCCTTTTGCTCATGAGGGCCAGAGGCAAGGGAATGGAAGGAGGAGCTCTGGAGGGGAGAAGGAAGGCTCATGTGAGCCTTCACCCCCCCCATTCCCTTGCCTATTGCCTTAGTGTGAGTTCCCAGAGCCAGGACTAGAGGCAAAGGAATGGGAAGGGGGAGCCCCAGAGGGTCGTGCCTCCCTCATTTCCTTACCTTACCCCCCTCTTTATCTATGGTCTGACTTTTTGCCGTTGCAGTTACTCACTTGCAACCTCTTCCCTCATAGACTCTCCTCCCTCCCTCCCACTCTTTGCCTTGATCCATCCCCCAGCTTACCGATGACAGCACTCACATGACTTGCTCCATGTCCTGCCACCCACCCCTTGCCTGCCTGCCCTTGACTAACAACCCCTTTGCAACAATGCCACAGAAAATGCCTCTCGTATCACCAGAAATAGCCCTTTAGTTTTGCAGGGGTCTAAGAGAACTTCATACTATTGGGCAATGCAAAGTCTTTCTATGGTCCCTGTGATGCTGGAGAACTATTTCCAGCAATGGTACAGGGTTTTAGTACTATCCATGGCTTCAGGTATACATGTGAGGTCTTGGAACATGTCCCCTGTGGAATGAGGGGAGGACTACTGTATCTCACAAGCAGGAGCTGGGGATACCTGTTATACTTCCAAATAGGCTCCGCACATCTATTTGGCCATTCCTTGGAGGAAAGAGGCAATAATCCAGGCAGAACTGTGGGGGGGGGGGGCAGAAGACACCTTTCAGGACTCTTAATTTCTTCCAATGCTGCCTTAACAGGGACAAATGTTTGTCTGGTGGTCTTGACTAGGATGCTACAAGAAGATGCTACCATCTTCTTGATCCCCAAAAACATCAAGACTAGTGACAGGGTCCAATTCCAGCATTGTCTTTGCTGGCATGTAGCAGACCATAACAGGAACAGCCCAAAATGGTCACCCAGCCAGAACAAGTATTGCTGCCTACTGCAAGAGTCAAGGCCCACTCACAAGCAAGGGAATATTTATGAGTATTGATGCATATGGAACAAAAAGTTGATGTAAATTTGAGGACTGTCTGTAGCTGTAGCAGAATGAGAATAAGCCAAGGATTTTTTTTGAGCTTTTTTCATCACGAGCATGAAGACAATAAGAAGGAGACTAGAGTAGCACTGACAATTATATCAAAAGATCTCTTAACAGCTCACTTTTCTACGAATTGTGTAGCCAGGGCTCTTCCTCAGGACTGGCAGCTCTGTAAGCTGCCACAGTAACTGGTAGAACAAGAAAAGAAACTCATACAGTGATGTTCTTTGATGGACAGAAAATTTCAAGATTTTCACAAAACAGCAAAAACTGTACAAAAAATAAAATAAAACAAAAACGAGAATAGCAAAACAGAAAACACAATTATACATGCAAAATACAAACGATAAGATGTGGCCCAAACACAAAAGTGAAATCAGGTTTCACATAACTCCATGAGCAGGACATTCAAATTAAATTAACAACAAAACCCAATCCATTATCTGAAGATCTTTGCTGCCACAAGCCTTCTCATTTCTAAGAACAAAACCCAAACCATTATCTGAAAATTTTTGCTGAACTCAAACTGTAGCAAGATAAAACTGATCAAAATTCTAATATTAAGGTCAATTACTGAGGACACAAAATTAGTACCTGGGAAAAGTGAGAGATTAATCAAGCTTCAGCATTCCAGCCTCCTCAGTGGCTGGGAAGTATTCTGAGACCAGAATACTATACAACTACAATTGACTGTGGCAACCCGTGAAGACAAACATCCTGAGAAAACCGTAGGCTTTATTCTATAACACAGTGTGCACCTAGCTCTGCATTTATTAAAGCTGCTGCTAATGCTTAGGAATAACCAAAGGGCTATTACATGCAAGCTGCATCTATAATGGCAGTGTGTGTAGCCTCTCAATGGCCAGTGTCTGAGCTGGCTTAGCTAACACTCTGAAATGTAAAGCTTCCGGTGGTGGACAGGTGATTAGAATAACTAATTTGGTGCTATCAAATTTGAAAAATTAGAAATCAGGGCTGTAAATGACAAGTATTTTAATTTTCCCAAGTAAACTGAAACTGATATAGTTCAAGTGTCCAAAACATAACTGGATTAGATTAGCACCAGAACAAGGAAACAACTGTAGATGTAAAAAGCTATTGAAATGAATAAATATATTAAAAAAATTGCAACTCAAGATCGCTGATGCTGTTTCAATACTACTGCAGCTACAGAAGCACAACATCATATTAAACATTAACCGTTTAATTATCTGTACCATTTTTGAAGACTTTTCCAATTCCTTTCATTCCTTGGTATCGGCTTCCTCGATCTCCTTCCATGTAGGGAAATACACGAGCCTGATGTGTCCAGTAATAATCTTTAGACCCAAAGAAAAACACAGGAAATTCTCCAATCTCATGTTTCATTTTCTGGATATTTGGGGGAACATTTTTCGGATGACAAACTTCTGCAGGCCACCACCTATGAGAGAAGCATTCCAAAAGAAGCAAGAATTTGAGAAACTTGTTCTCACAAGGACAACTGGATAATATGTTTTTCACTTTCATCAAAACACACAGAGTCAAACGTATATCTCTCTATACCAGGGCAGTCCAAATGTCATTTTTGTGGCTCTCAGGGAGCCTCCAACTTGCAAAAAACCTTTTAGACCCTCAAATACCCTCTAGGTGGTGTGTGTGGAATTCCCCCTCCAAGCCTAATTGATTTCTGCTCGCTTCCTGTTACAAAAAAGGC
Source organism: Cyclura pinguis (assembly GCA_030412105.1). Lineage (NCBI taxonomy): Eukaryota > Metazoa > Chordata > Lepidosauria > Squamata > Iguanidae > Cyclura > Cyclura pinguis. Next base: position 136,238,619 of record CM059601.1, read on the forward strand.
CTTTCCTAGGTCTAAAATGGCCAGGGAATGGACTTAAAGGTATGACCAAAAAAAAAAAAATGCCTCCCACCCTTAGACTGCATCTGGGGGCAAAAACAGATAGGTTTATTGAAGGGGTAAGGTAGAGGGTACAGCCCTCAAAATTTTCCTGGGGGTGCTGAAGATACCAGCTAGCATTCCACAGTTGCTCACTCTATACACACAAACTCCTTCCAGTCTAGCTCCTCAAAAAAGGATGAGATACAAATATTAAGATCCCTTCAAATATTTAATTGTGGAAGTTCAAACCTGTAATTTCCCAGTTTGACCCAAATAACATCCTGAAAATGAATTTTCTTTCCTGCTTTGCAGTCATTGCAATACCAACTTCCATCTGGCATTTCTATGTTTAAACAATCTGGATGAAATGCAGCAGGACAAGATTCACAACATAAAAGGCTTCCACCTGCAAGGAAAAAATTAAGATAAACCACCACACAGAAAGAGTTGTACCTAGAGCATAAAACATACTGAACATTACAACTCAAATCCATGAGCATGGCATCAGGCTGTAGGCAAGGAATCGCAGAAATACCAAAGGTATGAGGTGAGAGAGGAAGAGGAGTCCTGGTCTATGGATCCTTGTGTATAGTAGTGGCTGATAGGCAAAGATCAACCTACATGTGTCCATATAAAAATACTGAGTTTATCATAGTAAAAGAAAATACAGCACTTCTTCACCCATTTAAGATCTAATCCTGAAGGGTATCAGTGGACCTTCCTCCATAAGCAGATGATCTTTCCAGTAACGCTGAAATTTTGTACACAGTTATGATATGTTTCATGGCCTAACTTAGACAAATGTGTAGAGAAGAATGATTTATGCAGAGAACATATTAGAAGGCTGCTCAGCAGAATTTAACATAGAAGACACAGAGAATATCATCTCCTCATAATTTTTAGTCACCCCCACCATGCAGACAGGGTGAGACAACCTGGCCTCACAGAGACAGAAAACATTTGGCTTCTGCAGGTAAGACTCGTAGGAAGGTGTGATCCTGTGTACTGGGGGTCCCGGGAGGGACACCAAAACGTGCTCAACTCAAGGTGGGGAAAATTAGCTCAGAGCACTGCTTAGCGTTACGAGAGGCAGGGTAACGTAGCGAGATCTTGAACCCTATGTCTATGGGGTCAGGCCGAGTCAAGGAGCACACAGAAGTTGAAACAATAAATGATATTTTATTAAATACAGGTAAACACCGTATGAGACACATTCACACAAAATAACTAAAGGAAATAAAGGTGGGAGTGGTATAGAGGGATTTTTAGAGGAGTTGCTGGTTTGGGTGATACTTCACCTATCCTGAAGCCCAGAAAAATAGAGAGCGAGGCTGGCGTGCGATGTAGCTTAGCACGTGGAGCTGAGGGGAGGCTCACCAAGCAAAGTGGCAGCAAGGTGGGATGAAACTCAGGAGCGATCCGAGGAAGGTCTCGGAATCAAGGGTTTTTATAAGGAGAATGTGACTGCAGGCTATGCCGTACTTGGGGGAAAACAATAGATTTGGAGTTGGAGACAAAGCCTCCGAAAGGTCAGAATCTGAATGATTGAGTTATCGTAGAGGTTCTCAATAGAGTAGCCAGTATGCAAACGCAGAGTACTTGGGTATTGTATAGTTAACCCATCAAGCTGCCATCGCGGGGCAGAGGCTCTTTTGTAGGTTGTGTGCATACCTAATTAGAGTACTTGCCCGGAGGTCTCCTAAAACAGCGAGTCAGCTTTTTCTGGCCTGCCTGTATTGTTGTTTGAATATTATGGTAATTAACAGCCGAGCTTGTTTGCGTGCTTGTCCGGTGGCCTCGCAAGCACGTGGAAGGGAATAGAGAAGTGCAGCCGAATTGTGATATCAAAAGGATATCTTTTAATATCCCCAAAGCTCGGATTAGCCAGGGCAGTAACAATCCCCCCCCCCCGAAAATGGGCGATGTTGGGGACAATATCGGATATTTTCCAATCAAAAAGCAAAAATCAATTTAGAGCCGAATAGGGGCTTGGAGGTTTGTAGCCATATCACTCCTCAGAAAAGGGAATTTCAGGAAGAACAAAGGATTACTATGTTATAAAGACAATTCTAACTACAACCTAAACCTAAACACACACACACAAAGGTCAATAACGCAATAATAAACAATTAAACAATAAACAATGTCCAATGTCCTGTCAATAGGGAACTGTCGAAGAATGAGCAATGGTAGTAAATAAGCAAATGCAATCAATGAATGGAGTAATCAATGGAATACTGTAAGTCCAATGCATGGTCTGGTAATAAAGGCAATCCAAGGAGTAAACAGTTCAATGTGGAATGAAAGTTCGTAGTCCAGGGGAGGGGAGGTGTAAGCAAAAGTCTCGGCACCCCCCCCCCTCGCAACAAGAAAAGTCTTTTAGCTGGAACGGGCGAGCAAAGTATAAGTCCATCCAGGCAACAGAGCAGGAACAACAACAAAATGTCCAAGTCAGTGCAGCTTGGCTTGCTGCAAGTTCAGCAGCAAAGAGTCTTTGCAGAATTTGGAGCCTAGAATAGTCCATAGGTTTCCTTGGGTCAGCAAACGGAAGCAGGAATGGCAAAAAGTTCGTCTTTGCAATCAGAACACTGCATGGTCACCTTCCCTCATAGTTACGGGTGTTGTCGAAGAACCAGGAATCTCCAAGCATCGGTCATCAGATGGAGCGGCAACTTTCTTCCTCACCCCCCCACGGTACTCGGGGGCGATGGTATGACCTCGGGATCTTCCCAATATTTTGGATCAATAGACCTATTATAGCTTTAACAGAAAAACTGACAGGATCATTATCCAATGTATACCATAAATGCAAATGGCTGGCCCAAAGCCTACTGGGAATGAGATCCGTTTGAAGATGGAACTCCTGGGGGCAACTGGTGGACACAGGATGGGATCAGATCTTAAAGCCACACCAGGAGAGGCGATGTTAAGGTCACTGCAGATCATGGTCACCCTAGGCTGGTGACACGTCTGCCAGAGCTTGGGGAGTCAAGTTCCCAACCGTAGTTCACTCTGAGTGCGACCGTGCCTGCAAAGTTCAGGGGTCAGGCAGACCAACCTGAGCCCGGGTTGGCAAATTTTGCTCCATCCAGTATTTCACTGGATGAGCAGTGGGCCGTACGCACCTGCATAAGTTGCAGGGGTACACTCTGCAATGGCCGCCGTACACACATGCTCAGACTGAACCAGATTAGGCTCTGACACCCCCCTTTTTTTTATGGCTCTGCCTGGCGGTGGGGCCCCCAAATTGGTGAAAAAGACAGAATAAACCAAATCAGAGACAAGCGAGTTTACTCTTGCTCGTTACCAGAACGGACGCTGACTCGCTCGGTGATTGGTCAGGATGGCTGGACGTACGTATGCAAATGCCCTCCTAACATATGCAAATGAGACACAATGCACCAGGGCCGGGCGTCAGGCCAATTGTGTAGGTCTCCAGCCCTTACGGGGCGTCAGAGAGTGGTTCTAAGTTGGTGAAATCAAAACTGAAGGGAGTAACAAGCAAAATAGCGGCACCGATTGTTCTCACCCTAACAATCCAAGCACACGAAAGAAGTGGGGAGGAGGTCCTCGATGTGATGAGGGGCATGTCTGGGCAGCAGACCTGGAGTCCAGAGTCAGACCTGGTTCTCCTGAGAGGGTCGTGAGGCCCCCTTCGTCTCGCCCTAACCTCACCAGGACACCATTGCACCAGGCAATCCCTCGGAGTGAGAGAATGCCAGCGTTCAGAGTGAGAAAAGGTCGGTACTCTGGTCTGACTCATTTCCCTTCCTCAGAGTATCAGGGCTGACTCTGTAGACCCCACCTACCTCAGAGGACAAGAGGATCTTGGGACAGCCACCCCAAGAATCCGTCTCCTCCAAAAACAAAAACTCTCCTCCCTTAAAGAGGTCAAAAGATAGACTTAAACCTACTAACTATATTATCAACAAATAACTATTTACAAACGGTGGAACCTCTTCCCTTAATAAAAACGGATGGCTTGTAACATGAGGATCTGTTTCTTTATCCAAAATACCAAACCAACAAGACTGACTACCAAAATGATCTGAAACACCACTAAGATGATTCAACGGTGGAGAGCGAAATGTGTTATAGCTTGGCATGTGGAGGACCAACTAAAGACATCCCACCAGGATTGTTTAGCGTTGGATTTCAAGTCCTCTGAAGTGCTGACTATTATCTGGGCAGAATGATTAACAGTCAGGGTAATCTAATGGAAGAAGTGCGAGACCTCCTTTACTCATTGAGACAAACGGGTGAGATTCCTGAGCCACAAAGACGTGGGGATCTCGTTTTCAAGGTGGAATCTGACTAACTCGGATTCTGTAGGTGCACAGGCACTTTCAAACACATAATCTTGTATCTCCCGCTGGAGATAGAAGTTCTGGCCAAAACAGTCTTGGACCATCTGTGAACAAAAACAGGGGTTCCCAGCGGTGTGGTTTACTCTTACAGTCGCACCACTAGGCAGTACTATCAAATTGGTACAAGGAGTCCTTAAACAGAAGCACTCACGGTTAATCTGAGCCATGACTGTGCTATTTACCGGTATTACCAAATATTCAGAGGTATTGCTGTGGCTGAGACCACTAAGGTTGTGAAAACACTGAATCCAATGGCGGTTGAATAGGCAGCCAGTTAAATCGAAAGAGTGTGAACCGTTGGACCAATGGTACATCTGTGGGGGTAGCAAAGTGGCATTGGCGGCTATGAGGAGGAGTCCTAAATGGGATATTAGATGTAGGACTACCGGATCCAGAATCCGTTCATGGGCAACATCCACCTTGAGAGTTAGGCTCTTCCACGTGGCGTGCCGGATTTGCGCCAAAGCGGCAGGGTGTTCCAGCGATTCCGGATAACGTTCTCCGAGTAGGCTCAGGATCTCAGAGTGCATTAACCCCATGAGGCTGGCCTGGATCACCTGAGCGGTAAAGGTGATCACGGTGCTCTGCAGTTGCGTGCACTGTATCGCTATTGACAAATCATGGGTCGTGATCTGTAGAACATGGCCAAGGTCGGATATTATGTCTCGGCTCGATGGCAACCCACTGTGGAAGCAATTGACTAATTAGATCTACTTCTCTCTCTATGTTGGTTAGGCCAGCAGCGAAGCATATTCCAATGTCTTTAGTTTTGGTGCCAATTACGCCTAATTTGTTTGCGAGGATCTCATTGTCTATAGCATTGATGAATGTGCCACCAGTGCCAATTCCACCTAAAGTGGTTCCTAGGACACTTCGCTTAGGGCTAGTGTGTGGGTGGGAGAAAGACAGCCATCGTTCCTCCCAGTGTTCCCACTGTGTCCATGTTAGTTTTAGGTACAGTTGGCAAGTTGGAATTACTCTAGAGATATTGACAACCGTGAAATTTAATATCATTTTAGTTATTATGGGTTGGACGTTCGAGTAAGCAACCATTTCTATGTCTTTGCGAACTACGGAACTATCCACATACATAACCGGGTGCCGTTCAGGAGGAGGAGGGGTGTGAGTATCGGAATCGGGACACCACATCTTCCCGCAGGAGAACTTACAACCTGTCGGGGTCAGGGTAACATTCTGGCAATGAAACATGTATGTCTTCCATACCCATGTAGGGTGGCAGTCTTCAAAAGTGAAGCTAAGCACTAGGAGGGCTGCATAGCGGTGCTCGCCCCGGACTATTCTGGCAGTCATGCGAGCGGCTGCGGTGGCCATGCTCGGGTTGAGTTTAACCTCTTCGCCGGCAACGGCCATCCTTAACACTGCACTCAGTCTATTTCTAGAGTGGATATGAAAATTCGTGGGGAGTTCGAAGGGGTACCTTTTCTTGAACCAGGGGAGCAGCTGCGTCCCCGTCAACAAGGTTTCCACTTCTGGATAGGGGTTCCAATAGCACACTGCCTATACACTGAATTCCCAATCTGTGTAAACTTGGCTTAATTCGGGCGAGGTTCCATGGGCGTATCCAATCATGAAAAACAAAACTGCAATCCTCATGAATGGTCCCATTCCGTCTCCCTGTAGGGAACACAGAGATGGGGGCTCTGTTACTATAAAGCTATTATCCTAAGGGGTCTATTTACAAGGGAAGGGGGAAGGAGAGGGGAGCTGGAGCAACCACCTCTTCATGGGGGTTGCCATCCAATGAAGGGAAGCAAAGCCCATCCACCACGCTGTCGTGCTAACAAAAGGACGTCCCCATCTGGGGGTTTCCCTTTCGAATCCTTGTTTCGGGTCTCCGGAACTATCGGCAAGAGCAGCAACGCCTGCTACCGGTTTGGGACCCACACTCTCAATTCGGTATGGAGGCTGGTCCTGGACCCACGTGCCTCTGGGGAACCTTTCTCCCTAGTTCAAATGGTAACTGCTATGGAGCCGTAGCTAGCCGTGGTCCCTTTTACAATTACTAGCGTCACAATCGGGACGGTGCCATGGCCCTTGAGGACAAGGCGGCACCAGAGCGTCTGCATGGAGGGTGAGGCGGTAGCCAAATTCACCTCCGGGTATGGACATATATGTTGCTCATTTGTTATCGGGATAGGGGCAGGAGCTTTAACAGCGGCACAATGGTGCACGGCCGAAATCTCTACTGGTCCCTGATCTAGCTGCCATAGAAATCCGTTTGCGTAATCGACCATGAGCCTGTTTCCCCGGAGAAAACCGATGCCTAAAAGGCCGTCGTCTTCTCCCCAGTTCTCGCACGCCCACAACTGAAAACGAAACGTCTCTATAGACATTGGGATGCCTGTCCATGCCCTAGCTTGGTGACCCCCCCCCGCCATATCCGGAAAGCTGGACATGCTTGGGCGTGGGTTCACCGTACCTTGCAAGTTTAGGGTGCAGCACATTTACTGCTGCACCAGAATCTACAAGAAGGGTGGCAGGAGTCTTATCCCTCTCGGTCCCTATGCCTGCCTTCACCCAGAACTTTCCCCACTTGTCTGGCTTCAACCTAGCCACCACGTTGCGGGGAAGCTTCCTGGACCGAGGGCACCCCTATGCTTGCAGATCCAGGTTAGGGTAGTATCCAGCCAGAGGTGGGCCGTCGGTCACGGCCTGGACCGGCTGTTTACTTCCTGCCTGAAGCTGCTTATCTAGCGCTTCCAAAAGCTCCGATGTTGGCCGCTTATCATGTCCAGCCCGTACCTTCTGAGCGTGCCCCAGACCCTTACTCTGTCCGAGCAGTACGTCTGGGCTATGGGATCGTACCCACCAGACGTCTCCCGGGGAGAGCCCGAGTCAGAGAGCTGTTTGGGGGCAGTGGGCTGCTGTGGGGGACTTCCTGCCTTGCCGGGCTGGCTGTGGAAATCCCATCTCTGCCACTGCCTGTTGTCCTGTCTGGGTGGCGGTCGCGAGTTCCAATTTCCTCGCGGAATGGAATTCGGAGCCATTTTCCTATGCTGGGAACGGGGCCCATAGTTTGAGTAGGTAACCTCGGCTATGGGTTCCCAATTCCCGTGTCCTTCCAATGCGTCTTGGGGGCAGGTCTTAGGGATCCTGCCTCACGGAGCCGGTCAGAGACCCACCGGAGGTTGTTCCCAAATTCTTCCCAGTAGGTGGTGGCTGGATCCACCAAATCTAAAGCCATCTTGGTCTCGTGGTTAAGACCTCTGTACAAGAGCGTCTTAAATTCGAGGTCATTAAAGTCATATCCACGGGGTGTCAAGGGGACCTTCTCGGCCAGAATGGCGAGAAGCTGCTTCCGTGCCACGTAAGCCTCAGGGTTCTCATGTGGACCCTGCTGCTCCACGACATAGAGCATGCCTGCACTCTGTCCGGGCCACAAAATCCTCATTACTTCTCTCATCCAGTCGTGGGCCTCAAGCCTAATCAAGCCTCGAGCCGCAACGACTGACTCAAGAGTAGGGAGCTCGGAAGGAGACACACAAAGTCCAGCCAGCTGGGTCAGGTCCTGACCATTGGCTGTCGGGTGAGAATGGATCACCGCGTTCGACCACATGATCCCGGTGGTTCTATTCCATGGACCTAACTGGTCTGCAATATCTTTGGCCTCAGTAGCACGGCAGGGGACCGTAGTCTCGGTGACCTGCGTCTCCTGCGTCTCTTGCCTATCAGAACTACCTTCTCCAATGGGGGTGGTCCATCTCGTCATCGACCTTGTCTCTACAGGGTGGACTGGGACCTTAGGGTCGCTCCAGTCTGGATTGTGGGGAACGGTTGCCTGAGCATCCTCGGGCAATGTCTCCCCAGAAAAGTCCTCTGCAAACGTTGGGAGCAGCTCCGGGCACACAGCCGAAATTAAGGCTTTGCGCGTTTGGAGCTGGCTCTCCAGCGCAGCAATCTGTTTCTGGCAAGCTACATGGCTAAACAGCATCCTGCTGTTCTCTTACTTGCCCCACCGTGAACTTGGCCGCAGACCGGGCATGATCCAGCTCAGCCTCTAAAGCGTGGGCTTTCTCCTCCCAAGTTTGCGCCACTACCTGAATGTTGCTAAGCTTCTGTGCTGACGCCTGCGCTAAGGACACAAAAGTCACCTTGTCCCCGCGCAGCGTTTTGACCTCGGCCTGAAGCCGGGCATTCTCCTTTTCCACCCTCGCTAATTTCTCTCTCGTCTCTACCAGGGCACTACTAGCATCTCTGGCCGCAAGCCAAAGTCCCCAAGCGGCCAAAGCGGCCTTAGACGGCCCAAATGGGTTCTTTGATTTACGTGGCAGGGTGTATGCTTCACGGAGTGTGGTAAAGGGATCGGCCGTCTGGAAGATGGAGTTCTTCCAGGGGCATTTCCCCTTACTCAACACCCATCTCTCTAGTTTACCTCTGACCTCTTCCTCCAACATGAGGTCCTTGATGGTGACCTTACTACTCTCTGCCACTTTCCACACAAACCACAACTATCTCTAACACTACCTACAAGCTACAAACTACAATCCACAAACGGGACCAGGAACTGGAGTGATGGGAAGGATCACCTAGACCCCTGGGGGGACTGAAGGGAAACGAACTCTGCAGAACTTCTCTAGGAAAGAGGGACGGGAACCTATCTCCAGCCTGCCCAAACAAAGTCACTTTGGTACTCCCAAGCCCGGTTTTCCTCCTCGACAGCACTGGGGACCAAAGGACGAGGTAACGGTTTGGGGACAGGGAGGTCACCTAGACCCAGGGAACCCTCAGGAGTACTCCGCCTACCTGAAGGGGAGGAACGAATGCTCTGGAACTTACTATGCTGCCCGGCCAAGCAGCGGGGGAAAAGGGATGGGAACCTAAACCAAAACCGTTCCTAACAGTTTTTCGGGTGAGGGGCGCCTACCTCTACCTCGGGACAAACGTCTTAAAACCCTACATAAGTCGGGACGCACCCGAGATTCAAACACCCGTATACTACTCTGAGGGGGAAATTTCTTCCCTAACTGCTATTTTGCCTTGCCACTATGGTGTTGGATGAGTGTAGACTGTTCCTACCATGCTAACACTCTAACACTTCCGATCCCAGCCCACGATAGACCCCAAGTTAGGGATGTGATTCCCAAGACAGCTTGTGCACCCCCCTTGCTATCGGACGATGGTTCACCGCCTAGTGCTAGTGACCACGCCGGGGCGGCTGACATACACAAACCAAGCAAGAAAGGGGAACAGATTTCCACCCAGATAGAATAGCTCTAGAGCTCAAATGCACAGAATTCTCACACACACGTGTTCCTGCCTGACAGCGCTCTAACAACTTGACCGACCGTCACCTAAGTCAGTACCAACCTGCTTTGAGGAGGTTTGTGACTCCTTCTCAAATTAGGGGTACCGGGGTTGCCCGCGTTACTCCACCACTCTGTTACCCTGTGTACTGGGGGTCCCGGGAGGGACACCAAAATGTGCTCAACTAAAGGTGGGGAAAATTAGCTCAGAGCACTGCTTAGCATTACGAGAGGCAGGGTAACGTAGTGAGATCCTGAACCCTATGTCTATGAGGTCAGGCCGAGTCAAGGAGCACACAGAAGTTGAAACAATAAATGATATTTTATTAAATACAGGTAAACACCGTATGAGACACATTCACACAAGATAACTACAGGAAATAAAGGTTGCAGTGGTATAAAGGGATTTTTAGAGGAGTTGCTGGTTTGGGTGATACTTCACCTATCCTGAAGCCCGGAAAAATAGAGCGCAAGGCTGGGGTGCGATGTAACTCAGCACGTGGAGCTGAGGGGAGGCTCGCCAAGCAAAGCAACAGTGAGGCGGGATGAAACTCAGGAGCGATCCGAGGAAGGTCTCGGAATCAAGGGTTTTTATAAGGAGAATGTGACTGCAGGCTATGCCGTACTTGGGAGAAAACAATAGATTTGGAGTTGGAGACAAAGCCTCCGAAAGGTCAGAATCTGAATGATTGGGTTATCGTAGAGGTTCTCAATAGAGCAGCCAGTATGCAAACGCAGAGTACTTGGGTATTGTATAGTTAACCCATCAAGCTGCCATCGCGGGGCAGAGGCTCTTTTGTAGGTTGCGTGCATATCTAATTAGAGTACTTGCCTGGAGGTCTCCTAAAGCAGCGAGTCAGCTTTTTCTGGCCTGCCTGTACTGTTGATTGAATATTACAGCAATTAACGGTCGAGCTTGTTTGCGTGCTTGTCTGGTGGCCTCGCAAGCACGTTGGAAGGGAATAGAGAAGTGCAGCCGAATTATGATATCAAAAGGATATCTTTTAATATTCCCAAAGCTCGGACTAGCCAGGGCAGTAACAAAGGGTTATTTCTTCATGGCCAATGTTGAAATACTGGTGAGGCAACAAAAGCAAGAGGGCTCAGAAGAGAGGGTCAGTGCATTGCTGTGCCTTCCCCTGCTGTGCCTTTTACAGCTACTGCATCTGAGAATTCAAAGTCCCAGAAACTTTTGAAATCATCTGCCAAGAGCAGTACAAATTGCAGAAACACCCAGTGGACTGAAGAAGATTGTGCAGGATGTCTCTGTCCCGGCTTCCTCCAACTGCCATTGATATTAAAGAGAGGCAAAATTGAGAGCCATAGCACTTAGATATTACTTAACTTTCTCAAGACAATCAACCGTACCTAGTATTCCAAATACAGAATTTAAAGAAATAGACAATACAATTCATGTAATCAGGTTTACAGATCAAATTATATTCCTCTTTTCTTTTCAAGAACAAACAAATAAATAATGAAAATTAACTGAGGACAGCTAAAATTGCTTTAGAATCTGCCCCGAGGAATAACCAAGATGTAGATCAGACATGACTGTAATAATGTCCATATTATGCCAGCTAGAACTGTTATTTTAATTTTCATGACTGAAATTATTTGAGGTAAGCAAAGTTTGGTTTCGCAGATGTCTTCACTATTTACCACCATTTTATAAATCTTTTTGCTTTTTTCTACACTCTTATTTTTTCTCATCATTTAAACTATTTGGTTCTAGATACACCATTCTCTACCCACCTTGATAATATACAAACTGGTACAATGAAATTCCCAATAAAGACTTTTCAACATAACAGAAAGACGTTAAGGGAAGACAGAAAAACTTGTGAGAGTAACAGATTCAACGTGATAAAACAAAACATAAATTTTAAATACCAGTCTCAATACTTATTTACCTTTGGAGCACACAAAACACCAGCTTACATTAACATGTGCATGATGGCTCTTCCCTTTAGTGGCAGTGAAATGGTTGGTACAAATAATGTTGCTGGAAGTAATCACTGCACACCCTGCAGCAACACAACCATCACTAGCATGATAAGCAACAGGACAGCGAACACACCGCATCATTTTGCCTATCAGAAACACAAATACATATGCATCACTTTTCCAGATTATTGATCAAAAGGTTTAGAAAGTACAAACAAGATTATAAATATTTACACTGCACATACTATGCTCACAGATTTCAATTACATGACATGCAGGTTTTTCCTTCCGAAAAACTTGTCCTAACTAATTGCTGATTTCTGCTATTGGGGTACTTTTCTATCCCAGCTAATGTAATATGCTGAGGGTAAAAATGTCCCATGCCATTTTTCATGAAATCATGGTGTGGCAAAGCAGACGCAGGTTATCATTAGGTTGGCCCAACTTGGGAGTAATCAAAATTTCTCCCAAAGGGAGGACAGCCGAATTTACTTGGGTCAAGAAATACCCATAAAACAAGGAATAAACATTTTTATCTGATTTTATTTTTAGTCTACCCTTATGTTTGTTGGTTCTAGGTGTCTTGATGCAACAGATTGAATCCTCTGCACAAAACACTTCTTTAGACATAACAAATGTATATACAAAATGTTATATTACAAAAATAAAAAAAAATAAAAAACAGTTCTATTAAAAACATACAGTTAAAAACAATTGAAAACATGCGAGATAAAAACAAAGCATACTACTTTCAAATACTGTTCTGCCAGAAAACTTTATCAAAGATCTGGCTCCAAATAAAACAGAAATATTATATAAAACTCCCAACTTGGACATCCCCTCAAGAAGTTTATAAGATTGCACCAACGAAACAAGGAAAGTTATTGACTTATCAGGACATATTAAAATAGGAAAGAAACAATCCAAAAATGAAGTCGATAGAAGAGTTAAAAGCGGAAGGTCATGAATAAAACTGGTTACCTTGGCGCCAGTTGAAAGAAAGGTACGAAATGGACCAAAAATTATATGGATTTGAAAGACAAGAAAATGAATGAGATCAATTGTTGGAAGAACACCAAAAGAAGAGAATCTCAAAGTTTTACAAACTATTATTAAAAAGGGATTTTAAATCTGAGTCAATAAAAGAATCAATGATTAAGTGGGCTCAAAATATAGGTCGTCCAATCGAGTTAGATGCATGGGAAAAACTATGGAAAACAGACATAAAATTCACTCCAAATTTAAACTTAAGAGAAAATTATTATAAAATGTTACATAGGAAGTATATGACTCCAGAAAGATTTCAAAAAATAACCAAAAACAGAGATGTGAAGTGTTGGAAATGTGGGGAAAAGGTGGGGACTTTTTTTTATATGTGGTGGACTTGTTCTAAGGCTAAGAAATTTTGGAAGGGAATTCGTGATCAAATTCAAAAAATTTGCAAAGTTAATTTTGAAATGGTACCAGAATTTTATTTATTGAATATATTAGGCCAGAACCGGGAGATTAGAAAACAGAAGATATTTTTGTATTTGATTACAGTAGCACAGCTGACATATGCACAACATTGGAAAGATAAAACAGATACTCAATTAGACAAATGGAAATTAAAAATGTTAGACATGGTAGAGACTGAAAAATTAGCTAACTCCCTTAAGAATAAAATGGTTCAAAATTTTGAAAGAGAATGGAAAAAAGATAATGCTCTGGCTAAACTTGTAAATGTCTGTGGATTGAGCATGTTGGTATTTGACAAGATATGTATAAGGGAGAAAAAGGATTCAACTGGAAAATTCTTGATATAAAGAAGCAGGGGTGGGAATGGAAGAACTATAATAATGATATACATATTTGTGTTTAAATATGATTTCATGTATTTTGAAAATAAAAATTTCTTAAAAAAAAAAAGAACAAATATTGTTCTGCCATGTGATTAAGAATCAAAGGCCATCCTAAACAGAAAGATCTTAGCCTGCCAGTGGAAAAAAAGCAAAAGCTATCTGGAACTCCCATGGAAGGGAGCAGCCAGTGAGAAGACTGTTTGTCTTACCAAACATGGTGGTGGTGGCACCACAAGAAAGCATCTCCCAAAGGATCTTAAACCTCAGGCTGGCTTGCGTTCAGTGATATGGTATTCTAGATAGTCTGGACCTAAGCTGTGCAGGCTTTATAGGTCAAAACCACCACTATGAATTCCTGGAAATGGATGGATAGGGGACTTTTATAAACCTCAGTCAGTGACCACAATATTTTGAACCCGCTGAAATTACCAGTTGCTAAGGGTAGCCCCATTGAGTGTGTTACAGTAATTTAAATAAGATATAATCAAGACATGTGTCATGGTGGCTAGATCAGGTATGTCCAGGAACAGGTGCAGTTGGCACCCTAGCAGTGTGCAAAACACTCCTGGACACCATAGAAACCTGGGCTTCTAAATTCAAGGCTGAGACCAGGAGTACACACAAACTATGAACCTGTGTCTTCAGGGAAAGTGTAACACTATCCACTAAGGGCTGAATGCTTATTCCCTGAGTGGCTCCGTCTTGTCTTGATTGCCATTCAATTTGTTCCTTTTCATCCAATCCATCATTGACAACATATACTGGTTTAGCACTGAAACAGCTTCCTTCAAGAATTAGGTCTGAAACCCGATTGATATGGCCCTAGATAATTCTTTTTTCATCCAGGAATCCCTGGAACTGGGATACCACCACAGTTTCTATTACTTTGCTCAAAATTGGATGTCAGACACTAGCCAATAGTTATTCACTGTGGAGGAATACAGGGGAAGCTTTTCAGGGGCCTTACAACTGCCTCTTTTAGGCTTGTTGGAAACCTCCATATTACAAACATACATTTGATAAAAGAGCACATTAAAGGATCTGAGAAGAAAATCCCATGCTTTATAGATTTCAGGAAAGTCTATGATTTCGTACATCATGAAAAGTTACAGATTGCTCTAAAAGAAGTGGGAGTGCCACAACATTTGATTGTCCTGATGCATAACATGTACTGAGGACAACAGCAGACTGTCAGGACAGCACATGAAAAAACAGAATGATTTCTAACTGGCAAGAGGGTCGGACAAGGCCGTGCTTCATCACAGGAAGCTTGTGTTCTGAATTTGCAAGACACGAGCAGGGCTGTTAGTAACAGGGTGAGGTTTCTTATTTATAGGGACTCTGTAAGTTGAAGCTGACTTAATCGCAATTAACAACAACAAAGCTATGTATATAGACAAATGTCCTTAATATTCATGAGATATTGGAGCTGTCATTTTTATTCTTGGCATTTTAGACAAAATGGTGACTGAAATTAAAAAATCAAGCTCTTAATAATTGTAGGTATTGTTTTGGGAAACAAGCACCATATGTTTCAAAGTAGCTGTGTCAGTCTCTTGCAGCATAAAAAGGAGCAGGAAGGCAGGGGGAGAATAAAAGAAATATGGCAGTACCTTTAAGACTAACTGGTTTTTAATTTTAGCATGAGTTTCTGTGGATATAAACCTGCTTCTTCAGATGCAATGCCATGTGTTATTAAAGCCTCAGATATAAAGCATATTTATATAGTTGTGAGAGTGGGATAGGATGCAATAAATTTTTCTGGAATTAAGAATGCTAGTAAATTCTATCCCACTCTCACAATTATTCATACAACTGTATAAATATGCTTTATACCTGATGCATTAATACCATTTGGTACTGCGTCTGAAGAAACAGGTTTACATCCATGGGAATAGGAGGGGGAGTCCTGGAAGGGAATGGGAGGAGGAGTTATTCACATTTTTTGGACTTGCGCAAGGGTTCTGAGCCCCGAATCCTCACAAAAGTGGAGGGGCCACTACAGTATGTGTAAATTACAGGATTACAACTTGTACCCATTTTGAGGAATGGCTTAGGGAGCAAGAAAAAATATATAGAAAATAAATACCTTTGGATACTTTGGGATTTGATGGATTAGTAACATGACAACTGACACAACTGTGCAGAGGGCATCGAAAGCCCCTATTCTCAAATACTGTCAGGTCGAATTTTTTCACACAGGTTTCATGGTAAAATTTTCCACAGTGCGATACTATGCAGCGTTTCACCTCAGATTTTTTCTCTTTGCACACAAAACATGTGTGAACACCTGTAAAAAATTTAAAACAGAAGCTGAATATTTTAGATGACTAAAACCAGATTCACTTCCTGACATAATTAAATGAATATCAGAAGTTAAAGTTGTGTAGCTTAATCAATTTTAAAAAACTATAGAGCATTTGGGGGAAAAATGTTTATTTTGTTGGGAGTATGGTGTTGAAAGGGGTTACAGCCTTCCAAGTTCTCCCAGGGAGCTAATGCGAGTCCTTAGCCTTTCATAGCTGCCACCTCTGTATTATACTCTGAATGCCTCTATCTATAAGTCAGTTCGTAGCTTTTATTGAGACAAATTTTAAGCTATAATTATAATTATAAGCATACCAGTGAGGTACCAAATAAATTCGTGGGCCAGAATAAACTTGCCTGAAGAACATTCAGTACAAATAAAGTGTCCTGAGGGCTTTTCAGAGAGGCCAGTGCAGCTTGCATGAAAAGCACCAAAACAGCGTCCTTCACAAAGAAGCAGATCTCCAGATTTTTCACAAATCTTTGAAAAGAGAAAAATTAAATATTAGAAAGTACAGAAATGGATGGATTGTTTCTTTTCTTTTCAACCAAGTTTTCTTTCTTACTTTTATGACATATCAAAAACTACATTTCTATTTCATCCTAGTCTGACTCTCACTTTCATCACCATTTAATGTACCAACCTATTTAATCGTTCAGTGAAGACAACTAAAATCTTATGCAAGCTATGTATGTTTATTGCAAAACAAGTTCTATTGAGGTCATTTTCTTCTTTATTCCTTCACCTCCTTCTTTTTACTCACCCTTTTAATTAAATAATTAGGATAAGAAGAATGCAAGAAAGAGTGGGCTTCTTGATCAAAACTGAACAGGCAAACTGTATCTGGGATCCATGGCTCCAGCATGAAAAGCTTGTGCTTTGCCACAGATTTCTGCAGACCATACTTCTTAATTTGGCATGGAGATGCAGAAAGGATAAAATCATTCAGTTGTGGACAAAAATGTTCTGAATATATCCAGAAATAAACAAAAATCAGATTAAAAAGTCTCCACTACTGATTCACTGACTAATTTTTGTTATTCTTGTACTCATGTTGGATCAGTGGATTGCTATATTGTGGCAGAGTATTCTAACTGAAATAAACCACTCTTCACTGACCCTTAACAAAATAAGGCATTTGAAGATTGAGTAAAGTATATGTGTTGGTGGTGGTGAAAAAAAGAAGAGAGATGCAGCTGAGTGACAAACAGAACTGAAGCATTTGTAAGATGAGAGTCAATGTTTTGGGACACCTTTCTATGATCTGACAGCTCCTAGATGTGCTGGACTTCCATAATTCCCAGGCAATAATCCTATTATAGGCTTTGTAATCCATGTGTTGAAAAATTCCAGATGGAGGAAAGCAACTTTTAATTCACAAAAAAGATCTCTTGAAGGAATCAGTAAAAAAGCACTTCCATAAGGTCAACAATGACAACTGCCTTACCATTTTCTCTAATTCTTATGTTCTAGCCACATGTTCTAGCCACACACTAACATTCTGACTGACAACTTAATTAGCAGTAACTCAAATTAATAAATTAAACAATTTAAACCATCATTTATGGTACTCAACTGATTTTACAATTTTTACATCAATTGTTGAGAAGCACAAGATGGAAGGTCAAGTTACACTCACGTCCTCCTGATGGGTTTTCCACAGACAACTGATTGACCCTTGTGGGAACAACAGTATACTGGCCTAGACAGGCTTTTAGTCCGATGTAACATGCCTCTTCTTCTCAAGATAAGTATGTAATGTGCCAGTCACCCTAAAACAGCAAGAGTTGTGTCAGCTATTGTAAGAATATGATCGCTGCCACAACTCTTACTGCAGGCATATTTCAGTTACTGGAGGAGACATGCTCCTGGGCATTGCTTATTTAACAGAAACTTTGATACTAGAGGCAGAAATAACATGGGAAGAATAGGATAGGTTCCTACACCACAAAAAAGAAGAGCAGCTTAAACATATTTCAGCACACTTTTTATTCAGAACTAAAGATACCACATGTGAAATGAAACATCCAGTTCAAATAGTGATGCATAAGACAGAAACATCTGGAATCTTCTAGAGATCATTTCAAGGCTTCTTCCAAAATGCATCCAGGGATTCGATTCGATTCAATTCTATTCTATTCAGAATAGATTCTGTTCTATAGATTCTATTCTATTCT
The DNA here is from genome assembly GCA_030412105.1 of Cyclura pinguis. Classification (NCBI taxonomy): domain Eukaryota; kingdom Metazoa; phylum Chordata; class Lepidosauria; order Squamata; family Iguanidae; genus Cyclura; species Cyclura pinguis. The sequence goes on from CM059601.1 coordinate 136,256,562, forward strand.
ATTCTATTCCATCTCCACTGTTCTAATAATTTCCATTCTGGTGGCTAAAGACAAAAACCTATGCTTTTTAAACATGCAGGTATAGCTGGTGAAACTTGGTGCTCTTCCCTTATCTGTCTCTTTTCCTGTTCATACACTCCCAGTAAGGGATTTCAAAGGCAAACACTGTTTACCTTGACTGCCGTAAGAAAGCACGCATGGCTACAGCTGGATTGACTAGAGTAGAATCTGGTTCTTTCCTGCTCAAGCTTTATTGCTTTGTTTACTATGGACACACTTCTGCAACACGACACCAAAAATTTGAGTTCAACCCTCCTTCACCCAATGCCAATGTTGCCAGTGTTGCTACAAAACTTCTAGCTAGAGGACAAGGAGCAAAAAGGGGCTGGGCAGGCATCAAAAAACTTGGTAAAAAGAAGATTCTTTCTCAGAGGCTTTGTTAACTAAGGCATCTGTATTTTATGGTGACTGGCATGTTGCATACTTACTGTGACAATCTGTTCCTGTATATGGAAAGAAACATGCTGGGTTTGCTTTTCTTCTGTTGCCCAGGCTAGTCAAGGGTCTTGTGACTAAGAATAAAGACATGCAGCCTGGACTCATAGCTCTTACCCTAGTTCTTCCCACACCCAAAATAGGAGGAGGAAAAGAAAGCTGGAGGCACCAGCTGAAATAACAAGAAACAAGGTTGCCACTACAAGGATGGGATAGATGTCTCCATCTGCCTCCTTCTTTCATAATAAGTACCCAATGTGCAATTCTCTGTATGTAGCATGTATGATGAAGCAGAGACAGGGAACAGGAGTGACAAATTTAAGGAGGAATTATCAGCTAACAAACTGACAAAGGCAAATTCAATGGACACAAACTTGTCCAACTTGTAATCCCTAGAAAATACAGGAGGACTTGACCAAGTTGTGGCTCTTCAAATTTGTCCTAAAGGGATCTAACTAGAAAATACTGAAGTGCTGAATGCTGGACTGGTTGAATGAGTCACTGCAGGTAACAGTGTTGAAGGGCCAAAGATTTATATGCTATAAAAAAGCATCTTGGTTACCTGTAACTGTGGTTCTTCAAGAGGTCTTCTATGAACTCAGACATATGAGATTCTCTGCACATGCACTGACCATCTTTGGAACTTAGACCTAGATTTCTTTAGCTGAAGCCCCACCTCCCTCTGTACCACACACGGTCAGTACAGTTCTGCCTCAACTCCCTCAGTTTCACGTCTGCCAGAGAAGCCAGCAATTGAGGAAGTTCAACATAGTAACACTCCGCGAAAGTTTGTTTTCTGCTATCTGATACTGTGAAATATGTGTCTTTCAGAACATCTAAATTTCTTGTTAGGGCCTTACAATTACGTGCTATAAAGAACAAGGAGGGGTATGGAAAGTGATTCATTTATTGTTGATTATGTGTTACATGTAAATTGGCTGGATTATCCTTTCTCATTTTATCTTATTTTATTTTTTTCATTTTTGTGCAATGGCTGGCTGCTAAAATGCAATAAACTTAAACTTGAACATAGTAACAGAGGGGAACCAGGTGGACTGTATGAGTCCATGGATGACCACTTCAAGAACCAGTTTTAGGTAAACTACATGCATTTCTTCTTCATGGTCTCTATGACTCACACATGCGGGAGATCTGCAAGTTAGGCACAGCTAGAGGGAGGGTGACTATGATTGTGGCAAGTGAAGCATAGACAAGCCAAAAAAAAGCAGAGTCACAAAGCCTGCAGTGCTTTACAAAGGTGAGTAGCTCGAAAAATAGTCTAAACAGGCACACCAGCCAGGTATGCAGATGAAGTGGACTTGTCTAGTTCGAGGGAGGTATTGGTACCATTGTACTCTGCTTTGGTTAGACCTCATCTTGAATAATGATTCCAGTTCTGGGTACCCCAATTCAAGAAGGACATGGTCAAGCTGGAGCAGGTCCAGAGGAGGGCGACCAAAATGATGAGGGGTCTGGAAGATTTAGAGAGCTGGGTATTCTAGTCTGCAGAAGAGAAGGTTAAGAGGGGACACGATAGCTATGTTTAAATATTTGAAGGGATGCCATGTAGAGGAGGGAGAGGGCTTGTTTTCTGCCGCTCCAGAGACCAGGACAAGGAGCAATGGATTCAAGCTGCAGGAAAGGAGATTCCACTGGAACCTCAGGAAGAACTTCCTGACGGTCAGGGCTGTCCGGCAGTGGAATATGCTGCCTCGGAGTGTAGTGGGGTCTCCTTCCTTGGAGGTTTTCAAGCAGAGGCTGGATGGCCATCTGTCGGGAGTGCTTTGAGGGTATTCCTGCATGGCAGGGGGTTGGACTCTTCCAACTCTATATTTCTACGATTCTATGATTCTATGAGAGATGAACATAGAAGGTTGTGACCATGTGGCTGCTCTGAAAATCTCATGCAATAGCACCCCTTGCAGGAAACCTGTGGAAGCAGCAAGAGCTTTGGCAGAGTGACTTCTCAACTGAGCAAGAGGTTGCTTGCCAGCCAGTTCATAGACAAGGCAAATGGTGGACGCCACCCATTTAGACAATTTCTGTGAAGATGCTGGCAGTCTTTTCTTGGCAGACAAATAGCAGAGGAAGAGACTGTGAGACTTCTTAAATTAAAATGTGCACTGCACATAGATGGCTAGAGCATAATGAACAAGGCAATGCAGGTTGAGCTCTAGTTTGGAGGATGAGTTCTGCAGAAAAGTTGGAAATAAAATGTCCTGCTTCAGATCAATTGCTGAGACAATGTTTGGAAGAAAAGAAATACCTGGGTGAAAGACTATTTCCTCCTTGAAGAACTTGAAATCCGGTTCATGTACCCAGAGAGCAAATAGGTCACCACCTCTCCTGGCAGAGGTCACTGCTACCAAAAAGGTGAGCTTCCAAGAAAGAAGTCAGATGTCACCAGTAGCTATGGGTTCAGATGATGTCTTTGAGAGCTGTGCAAGAACCAGCTGTAAGTTCCAGGCAGTTGTAGCAGCCTTTCCTGGAGGGTGGAGGTTCTTGTAGCCTTTCAAAAATCTTTGAATTAGATGATCCATGAAGCAAGAAGGTCTTTCCTCCCTTTGCATGACATGAGAATGCTGAATGATAGCATTTTATGAAAGCAGAGAGAGACCTCTATTCAACAAAATCACCAAGAAGTCCACGGCATGCCTAGTTGAAAGTTTGTGAGCTGATTCTATCATGCATCTCACTGGTCAAGATAGCGAATTCAGTTTAAGAGGTTCCACACCATAAGCTTAAGAGACAGAATGACTGGATGCCCTTCACCTTGTGGTTGTGTACGGTAAGAAGGTTCAGTCTGTACTAAGGCCTCCAATACTGTCCATGCCAGAGGTGCATTAGTGGGGCAAACCACGGTTGCCTTGGCCACCATAGGGTGATCATTATGGCTTTGGCTCTGTCCTGTTGAACTTTTGCCACCACCTTGGTGACCACAGGGAAAGGCACACAAGAGTACATGACAAGTCCTTTCTAGCTGTACAGGAAGGCATGATCCTCTCTCCTTTCTGGTCCCGGAGCAGAAGTTGTTGCACTGTTTCTTGAGGGGAGACATGAAGAGGTTTATCAGGGGGCAGAGGCCAAACCCTGAAGACCTCCCTCAAGGTACCCATGTGTAGCTTCCATTTATGACATGACAGGGCTGTATGGTTGAGCATATCTGCTAGGACATTTTGGTCCCCTTGTAAATGGATTGCTGTCAGTGATATCTGCCTATGCACCAGTCCCAAAATTGAATTGTGAGGTTGAAGAAAGTGCTCGAATGTGTGCCTGCTTGTTTGTTGAGATAGTACATGACTGTTGTGTTGTCTGTCACTACCTGGAACGTTTTGCCCCATAGGAGATTTTTCGAAGCCAAAAATATTTTAATAACAGCTAGCAGTTCCAAAGCATTTATGTGGAAAAATCTTCTCCAGCTGTGACCACTGACGTTTGACTATCACTCCCTTGATAGTGTGCAACCTCATTACTCTAGAGATGCACCCATGGTAACTGTTATTGATAGAGGTAGAGGCATGACCAGTATATCCACTTTGTCATTTCAAGTGCTCTGCCAACAATGGAGAGAGCAAAGGATCAATCGTAGTACCATGAGAAGCTTTGATCGGTGGTCCTGAAGGGTGTCAAACTTTCTGAGGAACCATGTCTGGAGAGGTCTCATTCAAAGTTTGGAAAATGGAGCGACTGCTATAGTTCACCCCATGAGGCAGAGAAGGATTTGTAAAGTTCTTGCTCTTACTCTTCTCAGTCAACAGAAGCAGAAGACGGCCCAGCTGAGTTATAAGCCTCCTGTCTCTGGGGAAAAGGCCAATTCAGCCCAAAAGTCCAGAAATACCCTGATAAACTTGATTTGTTGAGATGAGATCAGATGGGACTTCTGATAGTACACTGTGAGCCCAAGCAAGTCGAGCAGTCTTATTGCAGATTCGAAGTATCAAACAATGTCGAAAACACTGACAGAGTCAACAGAGGACCATATCCTTGAGTCTCACGAGAACCTGATAGTTGGGAGGCCAACCTGGCAACCCAGAAAGAAGCAGATGGTGCTGAGGATGCTGTTGGCATTCTACGTTGTCTTGGATGTGTTACTGTTACAGAACCAGTATGCAAAGGCCTGTTCTGAGTGGCCATGTCAGAGACACTGAGAACTTTTTCCCAGAGCAAGGCCTTAAGTCTGGCCGCTTGATTACACCTTGTTTGTGGTGTAAAGATTTGGCAATGAGGGCAAGATCCTACATTTGAACCTTGCTAAGGCAGAGAAGGCACTTGAAATGTACATATGCTCTCATATTTTTTCTACCTAAGTGTAGGACCTTACACTTCTCTCTGTTGAATTTCATTTTGTTAGCTTTGGCCCAGCTCTCCAATTTGACCAGGTCATTTTGAATTTTGATCCTGTCCTCTGGCGTATTAGCAACCCCTTCCAATTTGGTGTCATCTGCAAATTTGATGAGCATGTCCTCTATTCCTTCATCCAAGTCGTTGATGAAAATATTGAAGAGCACTGGGCCCAGGACAGAACCCTGTGGCACCCCGCTAGTCACTTTTCTCCAGGATGAAAAGCAGCCATTGGTGAGCACCCTTTGGGAACAGTCAGTCAACCAGTTACAGATCCACCTGACAGTAGCCCTGTCCAACCTGCATTTTATTAGCTTCTTTGCAAGAATGTCATGGGGAACTTTGTCAAAGGCCTTACTGAAATCGAGATATGCTACATCCACAGCATTCCCTTCATCTATCCCTGGCCCTGGAGACTTGAATTCATCCAGTGTGGCCAGGTATTCTTGTACCACCTCCCTACCTATTATGTGCCGCATTTCCCCTGCTTCCTCACCTGCTCCCCAACCACCAGGTTGAGTCCTTGTATCCTTCTGGGAAAAAACTGAGGCAAAGAAGGTGTTAAGTAGTTCTGCCTTTTCTCTTCCCCCTGTTAGTAATTCGCCATCTTCTCTGCGCAGCGACCCTATCGCCTCTTTCTTTTTCCTTTTGCTGCGGACATATTTAAAAAAGCCCTTTTTATTGTGTTTAATGTCTCTGGCCAGCCTAAGTTTGTTCTGTGCTTTAGCCTTTCTGACCTTCTCCCTACATTTCCTGGCTACTTGCTTAAATTCTTCTTTGGTGGTTTCCCCCCTCTTCCATTTCCTGTACACGTTTCTCTTAACGCTTAGCTCAGCTGAGAGTTCTTTACTCAACCATTCTGGTTTCTTCAGGTGCCTTCCATTTTTCCTCCTTATTGGCACAGTTTTAGACTTGCATCAAGATGTTATAAGTTTCATTCTGAGTTTCTTGTGCTGGATAGTTGTATTCAGGTATTTTAAGCTACTTGTTGATATGTCTGGTTAAACAAAAGGATGGTAGCTCATCTGGTATTTGTATGGAGGAGAACCCATTTAAAAATACTAACATTATCATAGAATCATAGAAATGTAGAGTTGGAAGAGACCACACGGGCCATCCAGTCCAACCCCCTGCCATGCAGGAACACCCTCAAAGCACTCCCGACAGATGGCCATCCAGCTCTATGCCCAGGGAGAGCTGGGCCAAAGCTAACAAAATGAAATTCAACAGAGAGAAGTGTAAGGTCCTACACTTAGGTAGAAAAAATGGAATGCAGAAATATAGGATGGGGGACATGTGGCTGGATGGCAGTACGTGTGAAAGGGATCTAGGAGTCTTAATAGACCACAAGCTGAACATGAGTCAGCAGTGTGATGCGGCAGCCAAGAAAGCCAATGCAATTCTCGGCTGCATCAATAGGAGTATGGTGTCTAGATCGAGGGAGGTACTGGTACCACTCTACTCTGCTTTGGTTAGACCTCATCCTGAATACTGTGTCCAGTTCTGGGCACCCCAATTCAAGAAGGACATGGTCAAGCTGGAGCAGGTCCAGCGGAGGGCGACCAAAATGGTGAGGGGCCTGGAAGACATGCCCTATGAGGATAGACTTAGAGAGCTAGGTATGTTCAGTCTGCAGAAGAGAAGGTTAAGAGGGGACATGATAGCCATGTTTAAATATTTGAAGGGATGCCATGTAGAGGAGGGAGAGGGCTTGTTTTCTGCCGCTCCAGAGACCAGGACAAGGAGCAATGGATTCAAGCTGCAGGAAAGGAGATTCCACCTGAACCTCAGGAAGAACTTCCTGACGGTCAGGGCTGTCCGGCAGTGGAATATGCTGCCTCGGAGTGTAGTGGAGTCTCCTTCCTTGGAGGTTTTTAAGCAGAGGCTGGATGGCCATCTGTCGGGAGTGCTTTGAGGGTGTTCCTGCATGGCAGGGGGTTGGACTGGATGGCCCGTGTGGTCTCTTCCAACTCTACATTTCTGTGATTCTGTGACTCTGTGACTCTGTTAAACTAGGGCTGGGAATCAGGCAGCCCTTGAGATGGTGCTGAATTGAAACTCCCAGCAGTCTTGGCCTGCAGACGTAGCAGTGAGGAATGATATGAAAATTACACATTTCTCATTAGTAAGAAATAACTCATTCTGTGAGTAATCAGCCTTTCTGATAATTTCAATAATTCAGTTATAATCATTCAGGAAAAGAAGAAATGAGTTTGCTATATTTCTTATCCATAGTTCTGAGGGCAGCCAATAAATGGAATGAGAATGCTTCTCTCAAAACACAGCTAAATGATCAGTTCAACAGCGAACTAGTTAATCTTAAATGTTTCAGTTCATATAGTTCATACAAAGCTTAGTATTCTATTAATCTCTCCTCTCAGTCTTTCTTACCTTAAGGTCACAAGGTCACTGTTAGCTCTGCTAATGGGGTTAAAATGATTTTATGCTGAAGTCCCACAGCTCAGCTTCACTCTGCCCTCCATTCTGTCACTCCTGGGACACAGAAGAGCCTAGCCCTGCAGGTCTGGAGTGATGAAGAAAGGATGTTCTCTCCATAAGAATTTTAATCTACAATCAAGAGCCTACTCCAACTGGTTTCTCTTACCTGACAAACATATTCCTTTCTCACTGCAGATCCTCGGTCGGACTTTTTGGACTGAGAAGTTTCTGCCAGTGCCTCATCAGCGCTTTCACAGGGAGACTCTGACGGCTCATCTCCCTGGCTATCTGAGATCTAAGGAAAGAAAGAAAGAATGTTTAACATGATCAGATTTAAAGGGAAGTTCACTACATTTGCAAAGATCCCAGACCCACTATTATCTAACAGGTCCTGCGACCAACATTTAAAAAGCAACAAAAAAAACCCTACTCCTTTTACTCTCCAAAATAATATCACCACCACTAAAAACTTTTTGTTACTCATCTGTCAAATATCTAGTTAACATTTCATATTCTGGGAGGCAGTGTGGCGTAGCAGTTTGTGTGTTGCATTAAGACTCTGGAGACTAGGGTTCAAATCCCTACTTGGCCACAGGAACTCACTGGGTGATACTGGGCAACCACATTCTCTCAGCCTCAGATGAAAGCAAAAGAAAAAAAAACCCTCTGAACAAATCTTGCCAAGAAAACATTGTGATAGGTTTGCCTTAGGGTCATCATAAGTCAGAAATGACTTGAAGCAATATAACAAGATATTCTGACATTGCTGTTTTCTGGTAGAAAGGAATACTCCCAACAGAATGAAAAAAATCTTTTTTTGTATTCAATGCATCATTATGTGATCTTGTCTGTTCAAAAGAAAGTAAAAATGCTTTATACTTCTGCATGGTAAACCTTTCTTTTAGATTTTGTGGTGTCTCAGAATTTAAGCAAACCAGCTAATATCTGTGGATAATGACAGAGCTAGTTACTTGCATGGAAGCAGTGTTCCCACCCACTGCCCCACCTTTGCCCAAACCAGAGAAAGAAGAACAGCCCCCCCTTATTCCCCACTTTTGTTTTCAGCCCAAGTGGAATGCAGCAGGAATGTGGCACAGCCTGAAGACTGCAACATGTCCACCATTTTGGGCACTTGGGGCAGAACAGAACAGCAGCAGCAGTTTTAATAAGAGCTTACTGTATAAGCCTCATCTCACAAGACTTGCAGAGAGACTCCAAGGTCTTCTAAGGCCTATACAGTAAGCCCCTATTAAAAATGGCTGCTCTAGCTCCTGTCTACCTCAAGCACCCAAAATGACAGGAGCACAGACCTCATCCAGCCAGTGGTATCTGTCTCCAGCGCTGACTCATGGATAAGTTGACCCTGGTTTTTTGGGGTGACTTTTTGGTCATTTTTTTTAAAAAAAGTATACATATGTAGTTATAACTAACTAAAGTCTCATTGAATTTCAAAGGCACTAAAACATTACTAGCCGGGAAGCAACTCTGCAAGGGGTGAACCCTGCAGGATTCAGAGTTTAATTTGTAATCATAGAATTTTCCTCCTTCTACCTACTATTGAACATGTTCTGTGCCTGCAACATGAAGCATACAAACTGAGACTGATTCAGAATCTGGAAAAATAACCTGTGTCACTGGTGGGGGGGAGGGGCTTTAAAAACCCATCTAGAGCCACTCAAACCCCTTTCCTCCACGAATAAATACGGGACAGTAACTTGAAGGAACTTTTGCCCTACAGGAAAGAGAGCTGAATCTCCCAGCCTCTGTGAGTGGATCAGCCATGCTACATAGGTTGTTGTGGGTTTTCCAGGCTTCGAGGCCATGTTCTACTAGTATTTTCTCCTGACGTTTCGCCTGCATCTGTGGCTGGCATCTTCAGAGGACCTGGTGGCATGGAAGTGAGACAAAGTATATATACTTGTGTAGTCCCTGTGTGGGAGGAAGCAATTTGCATGTGTTACAGTTGGCCTGTGTTATGGCCTATTGTTAAATGGGATATCCCCCAGAGCTGTGTTGCTAGTCAGGAGATATGCATAACAGGGCATTAAATACATTAGCAACCCCTTGTATTGTTCTCTGTAGAGGGACCTCCAGAGTCTGGGTGGTGTTCATTGGTATATTTCTGAGTCTTGATTTTAGTGTTCTTCAGCACTGGTAGCCAAATTTTGTTTACTTTCCGAGTTTCTTCTTTCCTGTTGAAATTATCCATGTGTTTATGGATTTCTTTTTTTTTTTTTCAGTTCTACGGATTTCAATGGCCTTTCTGTGTAGTATGACATAGTAGTTGTCAGAATGGTCCAGAATTTCTGTGCTTTCAAAAAGCATTCTGTGTCCAGGTTTGTTTATATGGTTTATAACATGTTCTGTTTATAACATGTTCTGCTATTGCTGATTTTTCTGGCTGGATCAGTCTGCAGTGTCTTTCGTGTTCTTTGATTCATGTTTGGACACTGCATTTTGTGGTCCCTATGTAGACCTGCCTACAAACCCTCAACAACCTATGGATTCTGCCTGTGAAAGCCTTCGACTTTACAGCCATGCTACACATTTCAGGAAATTCCTCTTCACTGCAGGAGACTTCCTTAATCTGCGTAACTTACTGAAATCTACAGGCTCAAAATTTTCTTGGTGCCGGATACTGGTTATTGGCCCAAAACAATCCCTAGTACAGATCTGCTCAGAGAATTAAATATAATGTCTATTCATCCTTTCTTAAACACAAGTAAAAACTCTTTCATATAAAAAAATATCTTCTGTTATATCACAGGCTGGTCATTATTATTTTATCTATACAGAGCTACTCACACAAAACTAATAATTTTTCAGCCTCCTTGAATGAATATATATACCATATTACATTAAAACGCACATCCAGCCAGCTTTACACAGATTAGGTGTGCATTATAATGGAGGAGAAAATGCATATCTAGATATGCATATACAAACAGAAGTCTGAAATTTCCGATTAATTTAGATGGTAGAAGATCTAAATAAATGCTTTCATAACATACTTCTTATTGTACGGTGCAGTCGCCCCTCCACATTTGTGAGGGTTTATGGTACAGAACCCTCACGAAAGTGGAAAAACTGGGAACAACTCCCTCCCCACTCCCCCTCCCATTCCCTTCCAAGGCTCCCCCTCCAATCTCTTGCGTTTTGCCCCGGTGCATGTTCTACACATTGGGGCTAAATTCATGGGAATGGGAGGGGGAAGCTCCAGAGAGGGAAAGGAAGGCTCACGTGAGCCTCCACACTGCCCTCATTCCTTTGTATTTTGCCTCAGTGCATGTTCTTCCACTGGGGCCAAATGTGCGGGAGAAGGAGAATGGGCGGGGGGAGAAAAGCATGCTCGCAAATAATCAAATTCCTATAGATAAAACCTGTAAATGTGGAGGGAGGACTGTATTGTTACTCTAATATGATTTTCAAGTTTTCTTATGACCAGCATGATTACTATGGAGTTGTATATGATTGACACTTATATAATATGAACATCAACATTTAAAATAAAAATTGCAATCTATATTACATATTAAAATAGCCTTAACAACTATGAGAAGATTACACAAAATTTTGATAATAACAGGAATTCTTATACATATTTGTACAATAATTGCTTCTGTATCATACAGAATTTTGAATTCCTGGTTGATCTGGACAACTGTACAAGTTTCAGAAAACACTGAAAACATATTACTTTCAATTATGAAAACAAATCATTGCCACATTCTGCACTACTACCTGTCCTTATTGTTTATGTCTTCTTTTGCATGCATTTTCCCACTAAAATGTATTTAGATATGAAAGATTTAGAACTACAGCTTGAAACGAAGTGGCAGATACAGGATCTGAGAAAAGAGGAATGTTGTAGCATAATAACTAAGTGACTAAGGTTTGTGGATTGGGAAACTCCTAGTTTATCACTCCAGCTATGAATGTCTCTAGTTAGTGTTATGCAATGCACCATATTTTCACCATAGCCCTCTATATGCAATATGGTGATAAAATGCTCACATATGTTACAAGCTGTTACAAAGAAAAGACAGCAGCATACACAAATAACTTTATATCTCTATTTAAGCATTTGTATTTAAGAATGACTTTACAGGTACAGTGGACCCTTCATATATGTGACCAACAGATTGGCAAATTCCAGCAATCATGAATCATCACAACCTATACCTAAAATGGTGGTGACATGAACGTAGACATGCTGAAGCATCCACATACACACTGCTACCATTTATTAACATGAGCATTTGTGTCTTTCTCCATGGAACAGAACCTCTGCACATACAGAGGGTCCACTATAGAGTACTCACTCCATATTCACCAGGGTTCAGGGCATACAACCCTCAGGAAAGTGGAAAAATCCACTTCCCATTCCCTGTTGGGTCTCCCTCCCTTCCCTATGTAAAACGGAAGGGTATGGAGGGAAGGGGAGGTTCCCATGAGCCTTTCTTTTGTTCTCCAGAGTTCCTCCCCTTCCAATGCATTTTGCCCCAGCACAGAGAAAATGCATGGGAAGGGGAAACTCCAGAGGAGGAAAGGAAGGCTTTTTAGAGCTCCCCACCCCATTCCTTTCTGTTTTGCCTCAGCATGAGTTCTGGGGCAAAATGCATGGGAAGGGGAAGAGGGAACTTCAGAGGAGGAAACGAAGACTGTTTGGACCTCTCCTCCCATCCCTTTCCAATCCGTTTTGCCTCAGCATGAGATCTCCGCACTGGGGCAAATGCATGGGAAGGGTGGTAGGAGAATGGGGGTGGAAGCATGCATGATCGCGAATAATCAAATTCGCGAATATCAAACTCACAAATGTGGAGGGTGGACTGTATATTCAAGTTATCAAAGTCGATGTGTTCCTGGGCTTTACTTCTTTAACAGAATCTTTACTTCTTTAATAGAATCTTTTTTTTCTCAGAGACTGGAAAAAAATAGAAATAACGGAGATATGTTCCTAGTCCCTAAAAAGCACAGTTCAACATGCTTCAGCACATTTTTTATTCAAAATTAATAATATGCACATGCAAAATGAAACAATCAGATCAGGTATGCCTTGCATAAGTAAACAAAAATATTTTGCATCTTCTAGAGATGAAAAAAATCTTCTAGAGACCACCTGAAAGCTTCTTCCAAAATGCATCCTGGGATGACATTTTTTTACATTGGGCTCCATTTTTCTTCTGATTTCCATTTTGGTGGTGAAATTTATAGATCTATGCTTTTTTCTGCTTCCCAGGGGAGCTGGTGAGGCAGACTAATCTGCTTTCCCTTTTTCTTTCTGTTTTGCTCTTCGTACATGCTCAATAAGGGATTCTGGAGGCAACCGTTTACCTTACATAAGTGCACACATATCGCCTAGAATAGAATTCCATTCTTTCTCGGGTCAAGCTTCACTGTATTGTTTACTGCAAATATTCTGCTTCAACCCAACACTGAAAGTGTGCCTTTCTCTAGCCCTTCTTCACTATCCTTCCAATGCCAATGCTGTAAAAAAAAATTCCCACTAGACAGAAGACAGAAAAGAGTGGGGGTTGGTCTAGGCTCCTGTAAAAGGACTATGAAAAGGAGCTATTTATCAGAGGCTTTGTTAAATGAGGTATGCCTATATTCATCTATTCATCCAACTAATTAATTTTACACACTTAATATATTTATCCAACTAATTAATTTTTACACACTTAATATATTTTGGTAAACCCTATAAAACAAAGACGAGGAGATAATTTTGGAAGAATGAGTGGTAAGATTTGGGAGAAAGCTAATTTGAGGAGGATTACATGGAACTACACAGAGCTTCTAACTTCCCTCTTTCATTTGAAGCGTTTGACATCCCTCTTCCTACAATGGTTGGGGTATCCTACCACTTAGTTGGCTGTCTACTGGCAGGTAAGACAAATGTGCTGTAATCACTTTTTGTGCCGCAAGGTTTCATCTGCAATATTTGTACGGTACATTTTCCAAGACTGACTAGGTGATATATAAGGTTCTGAGGTTAATGATGGAAGTATGCAAGAGAACCCAGTGGCTGAACATCTTGATCTTGGGCATAATGGAGACACAACAGCAGCCATGAGAAGATGAGTCCAGGACTGATGAAACTTGCCTTCTGTACAATCATCTGTACTGCACAATACACATATAAGAGCACCATGGCAGTAACAGTGATAGCACAGAAAACACAAAGAAGAAGAGGCCTATGTTATAGGACTTGCTATTGATTTCATTTCCAGGAATGTGCAAAGTCAATCAGCAGAATGACCTGGATGAGGATAAAGAGGAAAGTCAATGATGCCAGAGTAAAACCAAAACACATCTGAATGTGTTTTGAATCAGGATTATAGAATTAAAGAAGGATTATAGAAGGCACCAACTGTTGTTAAACTTAGTATCAGGAATTCAAAGAATGAAAAGCCGTTCTGTATTGAGGTTCAAGAGTCCTTCCTGCTACTCACAAGATTATCAAACCAAACAGCTGTCCATCTATTCTACTGTTTTACCGTAACGGACCCCTATCTTCAGTTTTAATCTCAGCAGCAAGTCATGTGACATTATTCCACTTGCTGTAGCACTGTTTACAAAAGTGAGCTCAACTTGCACTGATAATTTTCAGTACATGTGACAACCCAAAAAGAAAAATCCAATTTAATTCAGATGACCCAATAGTCTTGAATAACGTAGCAGAATTAATACATTCTTTTTACATAATGTATTTGTTTGTTTACCTATTAAAATATTTGTATCCTACCCTATATCAGAAAATCTGAGTGAAGTAGAATAAAATTATTTAAGTCAATAAATAATTTTGAAAGGCTAAAATCTAAAAAAAAAATGTAGATAATCTATCACTTAAAACCAGTTAAAATAATTTAAAATAATGCTGACTATATAAAATAACGCTGACCAAATATTGAGGTCCCAAGCTCTTTAGGGTCTTAAAATTTGTCACCAGCACCTTGAATGCATACCAGAAGCATACTGGCAGCCAGTTCAATTCCTTTAAAACTAATTTTTTTAGATGGTTTCTGTATGGTGTTCCAATCAGCTGTGTAGCTGCTGTATTTTTTACTAGTTACAGTTTCTGAGACTTTTTCAAGGGTAGCCACGTGAAGAGTGCATTGCCAGAATCAAATTGGGAAGTTACCAGTGCATGGACTATTGTGGCTGAGTTATCCTTGTCCAGAAAAGTCCAAAGTTCTTCTTAGCATTTGGAGACAAAAATTTTGGGCAGCTCTTGGAGCCATAGTAATTCCTCTAAGGGTATACTTTCTCCAGCTAGCTATTGCCTTTAAAATAAAAAAGGGCATGGTGTTATCGTTTTTTTCCATGAGAAACTACAAAACTGCTTCATTCACTATCTACAAAACTTTTAGACATTTTAAAGAAACAAAAGTTCTGAGACAAGATTTAAATGACAAAATTTAAATGAACATGTCATTCTGTAATAATCTTCAAAAAATGTAACATAATTAAGACACATGCTGAAATGACTAAGACCTGTTAATCACCAGAGGCTAAACGCAACTACTAGTCCCACCTAGAATAGACTCATTCAAACTATGGGTCAGTGTGCTTTGCTTATTCAGTGTACCTGAACCAGAAGACAGGATTTTGCAAAACGGAGGCATTATAGAAAGGATTTTATAAACATAAAAAAAGCGCATGCACACACACAAACACACAAAATAGTAGTACCCTCCAATGTCTATCCATCTACTCATTCCTTCACTTATATTGCACCTTCCTCTCAGGCTGGGGCTCGAAGTGGCTTGCAGAAAGTCAGAGAGTACAATAAGTCACATATCATTAAAAACATATTAAATTCATGGTATTAAATAACAAGAAAATTGAAACCAATTTAAGTTTTACTTTAAAACAAATTAAAAACAGTATAGCAACATATAAACCATTTTTTGTTAAAATCAGTTTCCAAAAGGTTGCTGGAAAAGAAAGCCTGCAGCCAAAAGGAAAATAAAGAAGGCGCCGTACTCACTTTCATAGGTATGGAGTTCTAAAGTGTGGGAGCAGCCACAGAGAAGGCCTTCTCCTGTGTTCCCACCAACCATTCCTGTGAAGGAGGCGGTATAGAGAGAAGTTGACAATACCCTGCATGTTTTAGAGCTCATGAGAGGTTCACAGGGGATGGTATGGTCCTTCAAATAGCCTGAGCCTGAGATGTACAGGTCTGCGTTGGTCAAAAACAGCACTTTGGATTATGGCTGTGAATCTTGAAATAGACTGACAGCCAGTGAAGCTGTTGCAACAAAGTAGTTGTGTGCTTCCTGTAACCAGCACCCATTAGCAATCTGGCTGCAGTTCTTTGGACTACAGGAAGTTTGCAAACACTCTCCAAATGCAATTCCAAGTACGGTGCATTACAGTAACCCAACTAGGATATAACTAAGGCATATTTCACCCAGGACAAGTCAAATGTCCAAGAAAAGGAATAAAATTAATTTTGGGAAATTGAAAGCAAAAACAGATGGTTAATACATAACTATTGTATTTCATCTTATTCTTTCATTTACTTTTTATATTTTCAAAATTTTATTAATTTACTACGGCCACAAGTTCCAAAAGGATGACAATGGAAGAAGGCAAGGTATGTGATTATTTTCCAAATTTTTAGAAAAATTTATACAAGTCATAACAACCAGCGATAACAAATTTGAAAAACTTGCTGCCAAAGTGGACAACGTTACTGGAAAAGTGAACAATGTATCTGATTATGTCAAACAAGAATTTTAAAAAGTAACTGGAGAAGTTAAAAAAAATTAGCAGATGTTGGGAAAGACGACTTCTGAGGTACAAGAATAAAGAAGCAAGAAGGGCTTTCACTCGAAAGATTCAAGATTTAGAAACTAGGACCTTACAGATGGAGGTGTGAACCTCACAGATAGAGATAAAGACCCATCAAGAATTTGAGAAACATCTGGAAAAGATGGTATTAATGGAATTAAGAGGCTGAAAAAAATTATCTACAGTCTCTGCTGTGAGGAAAAAGAAGAAAATTTAGAAATAAAAATAATTGAAAACTTAACAAAATTTATCGAAGAGGATGAGGGCAAAACAGAACATATAACTGCTTCTTATCATCTGAACTTGGCCTATGCTGGAAGAATGAGAGTACCAAGAGATGTAATAATTCAGGTTTCATCTAGAAAACGGAGAGATCAAGTTATGAAACTTCATTGGAAATTACCATGAAAGATTCAAGACACTCAGCTCACACGAAACACCAGCCAGAATTCTAAGAAAAAGGAAGACTTACAACTTTTTGGTGAATATGTTTAGAAGAAGGTATATTCCTTTTAGCTGGGATAGGTTGGAGGGCATGATTTTTACATGTAGAAATTATCAAAAATTGGCTGAACACCATTGATAAGATGATGACTTCATGAAAGCTTTAAAAAAAGAATTTGAAAAAAATGTGGATCAAGGAGGGACCGAAAAAAGTCAAAAGATAAGGCTAAAGATGAAACGAAAGACTGATCAACAAAGAGAAACAATACATGCATCTGCAAGTGCAACTGCATCAGCTGCACAAAAGGAGCGCAATGATGAAGGACTAATGCCATCTGGGACAAAGACAAAGTAGACTTTTCCTTAATTGAAACCTAAAATGCATTACAAATTTTTGACTTTGAACATTAATAGGGTGAAAACACCTCAGAAGAATAAGATTTTTCACTATCTAAAACAACTGGACTTTGACATTATTTGTTTGCAGGAGGAATTGTTAATACATAAAAGACTAGGTAAAGAATTAATCTTTCCAGGTCAATCCAAAAAGAATGGATTGTCCTGCATGTAAGACCAAAATTGTCCCCAAAACTGATTATTTCAGATGATGAAGGTAGATTTGTACTAGTTGAAATTACTGTTAACAAAGAGAAAATCTTTGTGGTGGTGGATGCATGTACCAATTTTATTGAACACAATGTTAACTCAAAATTGAATGTTACATTAACTGAAATATTTTATGGTAAGTGGTGTCTGATGGAGGACTGGAATGGGGTCGTGTCCCTGCAAACAGATAGAACTTTGAGGGACATGAAGAGGTCCCAAGGCCACTTATGAAATGAGTTTTTTTTTTTGAAATTATGGATAATTTACAGACATGTGGACATATGGAGACTTAAACATCCAAATGAGAAAGACTACACCTTCTTTTCAAACAGGCATAAATCTTATTCAAGGTTAAACATGATATGGGTGTTAAAAACTTGGACTGGTAAGATTTATAAAGAAGAAATCCTTCCAAAGACTGTTTCCAACCATAATCCTGTGATAATATAATTTTTCTAATGTTTAACCTTGAATAAGATTTATTTATGAATAGGATTTTGAAATAAAGAATTTGTATGGAAGCTAAATGAATCTTTGATGACTAAAGTATTGTTAAAAGCAAGGAATGAGATTAAAGAATTCTTTGAAAGAAATTTAAAGAAAGGAACGAATATTAGATCTGTTTGGAATGTAAGTAAAGCATATGTAAAAGGACATTTCATTTGAATAAAAAAAGAATTGAAAAGAAGACAAATGGAAAAAAACACAGAAAATCCTAGATGAAATTAAAATTAAAGAAGAGGAGTTAAAGAAATTGTCAGAAAATGAAGAAATTCTAAAGAAGTTGAGATTACTGAGAAATCAATTATCAATCCTGATGATGAAACAGACAGAAAAGAAGCTGAAGTTTCTGAAGCAGAAAAACTTTGATTATGGAAACAAACCAGGAAGATGGCTTGTTTATAGATTAAGAAAAGCAAGACAGAAAAGAATGGTTCTGAAATTAAAAGAAGGTAATTAAAAAAAAAACCAGACTTGACTTTACCAAGAGTTACAGACAAGTTTCATTGCTGAATAATGACTACAAGATCTTTACACTGGTCTTAGCTGAGAGACTGTAGAGCTTACTGAACAAGTATATAAATGAAGACCAAAGTAGATTTATACTAGGACAACAAATGAAAGACAATATTAGAATAGTGTTGGATGTGACTGAACATTTTGAAAGTCATAAAGAAAAACAGGGTTGTGGAGGGACGGCGGAGGTGAGACCAGGCCTGCTTTTTTTCCCTCACTGTAGTAGCAGCATCCCTTTTTATTCTGCTATAACACCCTACCTCGCTCCCTTCCACTTATTCCACCCTGCTTTCCCTTTAAAAGTACCACGTTAATGGATAAAGGGAGAAGCTTATCAATCATCATTCAACAAGGATTAATAACCTATGCTAGTGTGTTATTATAAAAGTAAAATGGAAGAAAATACTCTATTGACCAGAAGTTATAAAAACAGAATAGAATCTTTATTAAAATAACACACAGGGAAAAAAGGTATTAGATATTTCAAGAATATTCAAACAAAATAACACTTCCCTCAAAGAAGTTTAACTAATTTCTTCAAACACCACAGTATTCAAGAACAGAGCTTTCATACACATGCACACACACACATACGCGCGCGCGCACACACACACACACACAGACCTTTGTCTTCCCTTAGCACAAAGGTGTACTTCCCCATTCAGGGTCCCACTTCCTGACCCACTATGAAGTGGTTTGGTTTCTTTCCTCCTCACGCACTAGGCCACTGAGAAGACAACCCTCTTTCCAGGCAACCTCCTTTGGTTGACTGAAGGCTCTGATTTAAAGTTCTCTCTAAAAATCTCACTGAAGGAAGCTAGAATCCAATTCACACTCCCTGTATATATGTCCTCTGCTGTCTCACCCACAGCCCCTCCGTCTTACCAAGGCTGGGTTTTTCTCAGACAGAACAGTCAGGTTATACGACCATCAGGTACTAGGGCTGCTCTGCCAGCCACATTCCCAGGCTCCAGCACAAAAGTGTATTAAGTTTTTTAGATGCAGAAAAAACTTTTGATAATTTGAACTGGTAATTTCTTTTCAAAGTTAATGAATTGATGAATTCTGGTCCTAATATTTTGACTTAGATTAGATCTATATACTCAAATCAATTAGCAAAATGGAGACTCAACTAAGTCATTTTCAATTCAGAAAGGAACAAGACAATGATGTCCTTTCTCTCCTCTTTTGTTTATTTTAGCGATGGAAGTGTTGAATTAAGCTATCAGACAATATGTTGAAATAATAGGAATTAAAATTGGAAAATCTGAATTTAAACTAAGAACCATTGCTGAAGATTAGGTGATTATGCTTCAAAATTAATTAGTATAAACATTGAAATTACAAGAAAAAAATAAAAGAATTTAGAAACTTAGTTGGTTTGAAGATAAGCAAGGAAAAGACAAAAGTGTTGATTAATGAGAATGAACTATGGTTAAAAACTGGTTTCAAAATTGAAAAGAAAGTAGAATATCTAGGTACTCATCTAACTGGAAATACTAGTCAATTATATGAAAATAACTACATAAGGATTTTGAGAGAAATCAAGAATGATTTGGAAAATTGGCAAAAAACTTTACTGGGAAGAATTTTAGCAATAAAGATGCATATCTTGCTGAAGATGGTATTTATTTCCAAAGGATCCCAATTCTGACTAAAGAAACATTATTCTAAGAATGAGAAAAAGATTCACCAAAATTTGTTTGGGGACGCAAAAAAAAACCAGAGTCAGATTCAAGCCCTATACGACACAAAAGAACAGGGAAGTCTTTTAAAAATTTACTTTGCAACATCATGCATGACTTGGATGAAAAATTGGATTACATTAAAAGATAATAAACTTTCGAATTTAGAAGGACATGATCTAAGATTTGGATGGCACATGTACCAATAATATGATAAAGTTAAGGTCAATGTGGCCTTTAATAATTATTCTATTAGACGCATCCTACTAAAACTTTGGAACAAATAAAAACTGAGACTTTGTCCAAGAACACTTCTTTGGATCTCTCCATAAGACTTGGCTTACTATAGAAAAGAAATAAGAACCAATCAATGTTGGTTAATTTACTATAATTTATTAAAGAAGACAGATCAAAGTTTATGTAATTTATTGAATACAAAAAGGAGAAAGACTTTGAAAAGAATAAAGCAGATTTTGAACGACTGTTATGTACTTATGATGAGCATTTGATTGTTAAGTTATACAAATTTCTATTGAAGAAAGAGACGGAAGATGAACAAGTTAAGGAATACATGCCTAGTTGGGCAAAGAATTTTGGATATAACATAAATATAAACTAATGGAAAAGATAATGGACAAAAGAAATTAAAAATGTACTTTCTATGGTCTTTAAGAAAATTATTACAAAATGATTTTTTGTTGGTATCTTACACAAGAAAGACTTACAACCATGCATAAAAATATGGAGAATAATTGATGGAAACGTCAATACAATGTTGGCTCTTTATATCATATGTGGTGGATATGTGAAAAAGCTAAGGAATTCTAGATGAAAATACAAAATATGATGCAAAAGATTTTGAAATGTCAAATTCATAAAAATCCTGAGTTATTTTTACTAGGAATCTGGGAAGAAGATACCACCCTTGACAAACAACAACAGAAATTTCTACAACAACAAATGTTACTGGCAGCGAGATTAGGGTTATGCAAAGCATTAGAAAAAATGGAGATGCCATCAACAACTGAATGGTTCAACAGATTGATGATAATAGTTGAAATGGAAAATTTACATCTAGATTAAAGGGTCAAACAGGAGCCAAATTTGTTTCTGAATGGAAATGTTTAATTGATCACTTAAAGAAAAATGAGTGTAAATTGATGATAATAGGGCTTCAAACTTGCACATTAAGTTTAGATTTTCTTTTCTACTGTTACATGAGAAATGTACAAGAAAATATTAACTGACTTTAATTTGTTGGTATTCCAGAATATTTACATTATATGCAATGTTTAGTAATAAGGATAGTGTTTAAAATTTACTAATAACTTTTAAGAACAATTATTTTATTCATTACTGTGTATCACTGTATTACCGAAATAATTTTTGGTTTAAATAATATGACTTTATTATCTACGTTACAAATATAGAAGTTTGAGAGTAATACTTAGAGTAAATGTATTTTAAAATTTCAGAATTATATTAAAAATTCAATATTACTAATGATAATAGTTAATTTCTGTTGTTATAATTTACTAAGTAAATTTTATAGGGTTTTTGGTTAGGTTACAAATACTATGAGCAATAAAATTAATCTAGATTTTATGCAATGATTTAAAAGTTAAGTACAATTTTCCAGTAGGAGCTGTTTCCAAGAAGGGCAGGTACCAATTTTTAAATAGTTGTAGTTCCCTATTAGTCATCATTTAGTTGTATATTTATTGATTTACATATGTTGTACTGCTTTGTTTTATTTTGTTTTTATTTTGTGCATGGTTGCGTATTATGTGTGTTTTATGTCTTCGTTTGTTTAGTAAGAGTTTGAAAAAATGTCCAAGAAAAGGGCACAGTTGGCACACTAGCTTTAACTGTGTAAATGCACTCCTGGCGACAACAGAAACCTAAGCAACTGAATCCAGGAGTACACACAAGCTGTGGACCTGTGTTTTCAAGGAGAATGTAACCCAATCCAACACAGGCTGAATCTCCAGTCCGTGGTCTGCCTTACATCTGATCAGGAGCACTTATACTCTCTGGATTAAGTTTCAGTTTATTTGCCCTCATCCAATCCATTACAACTGCACTGGAAACAGCTTCCTTGGAATTATGTAAAAAGGAGGAGGGGATGTGAAGAACGCAATTCAGGAAGAGAACTGCTTACTGGTGGAGAGTACTTTTTGCTTTCTACCTCCTCCAAGAACATAAAAACACAAATAAAAAGGAGTTAGAAAATTTAGATCAAGTTACTAGCAGAAGAAGGTGTTTTATATATAAGGAATGAATTCCATGCTTGCAATATAAAGAGTATGAAGGTTTGGGGAAGGCATTTACAGTAAAGAAATTGTATACGAAGGTGATTAAAATAAGTGAAGCAATAGCAAAATTTTATGAGAATTTATAAAGAGAAAGGAAGGGGTTAAATCAGAAAATAAACATTTAGACTAAGTTGAAGGATGAGAAAGAACAATTAAATGCTCCATTTGAGAAGGGAGAAGTAGAAAAAGTGATTGATGATCTGAAAGTTCTCAAATTCCCTGGCAGAGATGAGTTTACAAGAAACTTTTATAAGATATTCAAAAAAAGAATCGAGTAATTACATGACTAAAATATTTAACAAAATACTAGATACAAAGGAAAAACCCAATACTTGGAAATTATTGATTTTGAAACCTAATAAAAATCTAGTAAATCCCTAATCAAATTGCCCCATTACCCTTTGTAACCAAGACTACAGAATGTTCACCAACATTTTGGCAAATAAATTAGAAAAATTTTTAACAAATATAGTAGGGGAGGCTCAATATAGCTTTATAAAAGGGAATGATACTGAAGATCCAATTAGAAATGTTTTCAATGTACAATACCATACTAAACAAAAAAATAATAAACTAGCCTGATTAAAATTGGATTTGTATCAGGCTTTTGACTTGGTGAATGACAATTATTATACAAAATTTGTTACGAATTTGGGCTGGGAACCAAATAGCAACGTAATAAAAGAAACACATACAGATAATGTAGTCCAAATTATTTTAAATGGGAATAATTCAAAGAATACTGAAAATAAAAATTGAATGAAACAAGGGTGCCCCCTCTCTTATCATTTTTATGAGCAATAAAGCCCTTTCCCAAAGAAACCAGAGATGAAGAAAAAAAAAGAGAATATAATCTGGTAGAGGAATTGAATAGAAATTTTAAATGCAGATAATCCATTGACAGCAACACAAAAACACTATATAATTCTTAAGCAAATTAATAGAAATAATTCAGAAGTTTGAGAAGATCTTAGGTTTTACAATTAATATGAACAAATGGGAAATAATGTTTTTAAATACTAAATGGGAAGAGCAAAGGAGAATAAAACTTATTTCTGACTTGAAATCAGGGATGAAAAAGATGAATGTATTTAGGAGTAAATATAATGAAAAAATATAAATAATATGATACAAGGGAATTACAATCAGTTAGGTAAAAAGTTAAATATTAAGATGACTAAATGGCCAAGTGAAAATGGAATATGCTCACAAAAATGAGAATGTTTAAAACGATGATTTTATTCAAATTGTTATATTTATTCCAAACAATTCCTGTGGGGATTGTTAAAATAATAAGGGCTGGGATAGGAATATTAAAAATGTATTTCATAAAACAAAAAATTGAGAATAACACATGAATTGTTAGGTAGACATCAAGAGGATATGAGTTGGGGTGCCACTCCTTGAAAACTTATTTTGAAGCAGATTAATTTAGATTCATTCCAAGTTTTCTACCACTACTGCTTTGGTCATTGTCTCATTTGCTGCCAGCTCCCTAGAGAACCAAGCAGCAGTTTAGTTCTACTCTGTAAGAGAAGATGCTCAGGAGTGATAGTGTTCACTTAGTCATTTATTCATTCCAAAGTCAATCAGGGCTTTGAAAGAATAGCCTGCCGAAGCAACAGGAAACTTCCTAAGAACCATCAAGTATCCAACAAATCTCTAAGCCTTAATTGGACTCCCACCCCTACAGAGGCTCTGAATCCCTTATCAGGATCTTGTAAAAATCACTACAATAGAAATTTAATTATAGAAGCCATATAGGGTAAAGTGGTATTATTAAAACTGTAGTAAACCACAAAAGCTACACTTGGAACCTTATCCACACAAGCTTCATTGGATTTATGACTCTCTAATATTCAGGATATAATGGAATGTGTTAAAATAACAAAGTTACAAGATGTTGCACACATCCACACACACAGTGTGTATGGACTTCAAATTAATTCAGTAGATGGTGCGGTACTGACTAGTTTCTGTAACACAACAGAGCTCGACTGAGTGAATGGAAATTAGTTGAATTCATCAAGATCATAGAATCACATAGTTGGAAGAGACCACAGGGGCCGTTTAGTCCAACCCCTCTGCCATGCAGGAACACACATCAGAGCACTCCCAACAGATGGCCATCCAGCCTCTGCTTAAAAACCTCCAAACAAGGATACTCCACCACACTCCAAGGCAGCATATTCCACTGCCAAACAGCTCTGATAGTCAGGAAGTTCTTCCTGAGGTTCAGGCGGAATCTCTTTTCCTGTAATTTGAATCCAGGTATTCACAATTAAAAAGAAACAACTGAAATGGCAGGGTTGCCACCAGTTTTATTTTTCATTTCTCTTAACTTTCCCTGACCACCAATTAATAATAACCCCATATTATTCATAGGTTATACTAAAGGTTTTATCAAATAGTTTAAAATTATACAAATTTACTGAAATGCAGTATTTTTATCAATATAGGATATTGAGATTCCATATGAGATTCTTTCAACAATCAGTTGTAGAAACTGTTCATTTTTGAAATTGCACTAATTATAGCAAGATAGAAACATACATGCAAGTAATGTCTAAGCACAAATAACATTTTTGTTATTCTTTAAAATTTTAACATCCTTTTGTGGAAGAAGTTTATGCCAAAATGTATGTAATGAGTCTATATACCCACTTTTGAAAAAATAAAAATTAAGCTTTTCTTATATCTATGTAGTTGTGTGTATGAAGTACAATTTCTAAATCAATTTCATTTTTTATTGTTGACAATATATAGCAATGTTGAGAGATTGGACTTAAAGCTGCTCAGAAGGAATAAAGGCAGTCAACCACAACATGCTGACCATTGTCAAATTATTCACATTCTAAAGTGAAACTGATTCCAGTTTGTCTGATCCCAAAAACTGGAACTGATACCAGTTCCAATGTAGCATAATACAGGTATCAAATATAGGATCATCTCATTCTTTTTTACTGTTAACAACCATAAAAATGGTTTTGAAAATAAACACAGAAAGTAAATATTTTTAAAAAATCTGCTGCACAGTTATATCTTTGCACTGTTTTCCTTCATATCTTGTCTTTTGTCCAATTTCCCTAATTTCCACTTCCCTGACCTTCCTGAAAGAGCCAGTCCTGGATTAACAAAACATGTGGGGCACAGGAGAAAGATGTGAACTTAACTATATAACTCTAGCTAATATTAATAATACCAATACTAATGCAAACACATATTTTCAGGAGTGAAACCTACTGAATTCAGTGGAACTTACTCCGAGATGATAATTTATAGGATTGCAGGAACAATTAATTTAATTTTCATGATCAAATAGAATGTATGAATGTCTTGAAACAGATCTTTTTGTAGTTCAAAATATATACCAAAACTAGAATTACAAAATATATAGTAGTAAATACCGGTGCCAAAATTTAAGCACTAATTTAACATATTAAGACTTATATAGCGGCTTCTGACATTGAAAGTACTTCACACGTTCTGTTCCATTCAACAACTTTGCAACGCAAGACAAATATTACCTGTATATGGGGGTGAGGAGAGCTTGGCTGAGTGGTTTGCCTAGCATCACCCAGTGAATTCATGGAACAAGTGAGATTGACACAAGGGACTTTAGGATTCATAGTTTACTATATTAGTCACTATACCAGCTGTTATACAGCCATGAGGTTTTTTCTTTCTTCTAGTAACTTCAGTGAAGCAACCAACAAAAATCACTCAATAAAGCATTCCTAGTGTTTCTTCCACACAACAGTCACTTGAAAAATTTCCCCCAAAATTCACAAAATTATATAGGCTGCAGGAGATGAGTTACGGTTGGGGGGTGGATGGTGTGGGACTGGAAAAACATGGATTGACTGCCCAAGTTCTTGTGGTTTCTTCTCCCACTCAACTATGGACCACAACTCACATTATTCAGAAGAGTTCTGACCTTTTCAGAAAAGCTTACTGGTGAGCACAAGAAATGGCAGTAAGGAAGGGGGAAGTCAGAATGCAAACCCAGAAACACAAAGTTTATTCATCAGCCAAAAAAAGGATCTCTCTCCCAATTCTTCTCCACACTGGAGATCTCTCGTAAGAGGAAGTGGAAACATCAGTTTCTGCTGTCCCAGTCATTAGAACAGACCCCTGTCACTTGTAGGGGCTGATGCCAGTAAGTCAGGACTTACTGGAGACTTCTACAATCCCTACATAATCCCTACATGTAGGGATCATGCGTACAAATCAGTTACAAATGTATAATTCTGATTGTGAATTCTTGCCATTAATATTCAAAGCAGAAAGTCAATTAAATCTTTTGTTTTCTTCCTAACAGGATTGTGTTCTGACTATGATTTCCTAGAAAAGGGTCAGTTTGGATAACTCATCTACTACCTTACTGAACATGTCCCTTATACCACATTCTCCATTAGTGAATCTTTAACAGAAGGTTTATCTCATTTATCTGTTATAAAACACTGTACAATTTCCCCCTTGTACAAATGTAGGTATTTCTCTTCTAGTGAAAGTTTTACTTACTGAACTTTATTAACTTAAGAAATACTTTCTTTTCTGAACCTACTAGTGAGTAAATCTAAATATTCAACATTTTCTACTGACAGACAAAAGACCAACTTCCATTGCTCTCATTGTTCTTGCCTATATTGCCCCAGCCCCTAACAGCTGCCACCAGTTTGCTAAATGAAATATGATCTGATTCTAAGAATTCATTCATTACACAGGAGTAATTAATTAAATGTTTTTCATAAGGTTTTGATGTTTTGTGCGTTCTGTATTTAGTTTAGGACAGTGGAGGAAAATCCATGTTTGTTTTTAGTGCTGATTCAAGCATTTAGTTTTGTCTTCCTTTTACTAAAAAAAAATTAAAAAACCAAAAAACTTTTTAGATAGGACACATAAAAATGGTATAGACTTTAAGAACCATTCTTGGAGGTCAAGAATGTTTTAAAAAGTTCAAATTGTACTTTTGTCTGTAGGTCAGTAGCAGTATTCCCTAGACAAATGATGTATTGAAAGCATAATATCAATCAGTTTTTATGAGAAGGAAAACATGGGAGATGCCCAAAGAATCCAGGAAGGAAGGCTAAAGAATTTTCAGCTGAGCTACGATTTTAAAGGGACAAGGAATGGAAAAGGTGGTGAAATCACCAAAAAAAAATTCAAGCAAATAGCCAGCAAGTATATAGAGATCAGGAAAGCTAAAATGCAGAACAAGCTTGGGTTTGCAAAAGAGATTTAAAACAGTAAAATTGGCTTTTTTGTTGTGTCCATAGTAAATTGAAGAAAAAGGCAATGGTAAGGTGACTGTGTGAAGAGGATGGCAAAATACTAACAGGGGATAGAAAAAAGGCATAACTGCTCATCACCCTTGCCGCTATCTTCAACTAACTGGTTTTATCTACTAAGAACACTAACAATCTGAAATATCAGGTAAAGGCCCGCTATGACTAGCTTTTATTTGGTCCTTGCTTGTAATTTTTCCTTAAGGATTAGCGCTCATGTTTCATGATTGGCTAATATACTTCCAGTATCTCATGATTTGCTATATGTGTTATAAACCATTACTAGATAGATGTTCTAAAACTGACTAATTGTTTTTAACTTCTGACAGCTAGAGAAGTTAAAAACAATAAGGCTTTTTTTTGTTGTTGCTACGTCCATAGCAAAAGGAAGAACAAGGAAATGGTAGGGCCTCTGCATGGAGAGGATGGTGAAATGCTAGCAGGGGACAGAGGAAAGGTAGAATTACTTAATACCTACTTTGCATCAGTCTTCCCCTAAAAGGAAAACAGTACTCTACCTGTGGAAAATGGAGTAGATGATGTCGTAGTGGAAACGCAGCACAGCATAAGTAAAGAGGCAGTACATAAATATCTTGCTACTCAAAGTGATTTGAAATCTCCAGGATCAGATGAACTACATGCAAGATTATTAAAAGAACTAGTAGAAGTAATCTCAGAATCCCTGGCAATAATCTTTGAGAATTCCTAGAGAATGAGAGAAGTCCCAGCGGACTGGAGGAGAGTAAATGTTGTCCCCATCTTCAAAAAAGGGAAAAAAGAAGACTCGAATGATTACCACCCAGTCAGTCAGACCTCAGTACCAGGAAATATTTTAGAGCAGATCATTAATAAGGCAGTTTGTAAGCAGAGAAGAGAAGTGACTAGTGGGATGCCAGTGTTCTAATTACTTAGAAAGCCAATTTATAATTACTTAGAACAGTCAGCTTGTACAGTTCACCTTCCACATTTGTGGGTTTGACTATCATGGTTTTGATTATTCACAGTGCCTGCTGGCCTCCCCCCCATTCACTCCCTCCCATTCCCTGGCCAATGGGGGAGAAGGACAGTGAAAAGGAGCAAAGATCTTTCCTCCCTGTTGCAATCTCCCACCCACCACTGCCAGTGCAATCATCTCAAGGTGGTGAGAGGGAGGAGAGGAAAGATCTTTTCCTCCCTATCACCATTTTCCCTCACCCTACTGCTCTTAGCGTGATCGCCCAAGCAGCTGGGGGAGAAAAACAATGGGGAGGAAAGATCTTTTCCTCCCTGTCGCCATCTCCCTGCCAGCAGCTCCAGGCATGATCACCCCAGCAAGAGGTGGGAGGGTGAATGAGAGGAAAGATCTTTGCTGCCTCCTCCCGTCCCTTGTCCCCAGCTACTGGTGTGATGGCCGGCGTGTGCAGTGGCAGGCAGCAGAATGCAACGAAGGGGGAGTGCTCACTGGGGGTAGGAGTTATTCACTTTTTTCACTTTTGTAGGGGTTCTGTGCACCTATCCCCCGCAAATGAGGAGGGCCCACTGTAATTACTTAGAAAGCAATGCTGTGATCACTAAAGGTCAACATGAGTTTCTCAAAAACAAGTAATGCCAGACTAATCTTATCTTTTTTTTATCACTTATCTCTTTTTCTGATAGAGTTACAAGCTTGTTAGACGAAGGGAATGCTGTGGACGTAGCATATCTTGATATCAGTAAGGCCTTTGACAAAGTTCCCCGTGACATTCTTGCACAGAAGCTAGTAAAATGCGGGCTGGACAGGGCTACTATTAGTTGGATTTGTAATTGGTTGACCAACCGAACCCAAAGGGTGCTCACCAATGGCTGCTTTTCATCCCGGAGAGAAGTGACTAGTGGGGTGCCACAGGGTTCTTTCCTGGGCCCAGTGCTATTCAACATCTTTATCAACAACTTCAATGAAGGAGTAGAGGACATGCTGTTCAAATTTGCAGATGACACCAAATTGGGAGCGGTTGCTAATACCGCAGAGGACAGGATCAAAATTCAAAATGACCTTGACAAATTAGAAAGCTGGGCCAAAGCTAACAAAATAAATTTCAATAGGCAGAAATGTAAAGTCCTACACTTAGGCAGAAAAAACGGAATTTACAAATATAGGATGGAGGACACGTGAAAATCTTGGTGGATCACAAGCTGAACATGAGTCAGCAGTGTGATGTGGCAGCCAGGAAAGCCAAAGCGATTCTTGGTTGCATCAGCAGGAGTATGGTGTGTAGATCAAAGAAAGTAATAGTACTCCTCTATTCTGCTTTGGTTGGACCTCATCCGGAATACTGTGTCCAATTCTGGGCACCTCATTTCAAGGATTTTGATAGGCTAGAGCATGTCCAGAGGAGGGCGACCAAAATGGTGACAATTCTGGAAGCCATGCCCTATGAGGAGAGGCTTAGGGAGCTGGGTATGTTTAGTCTGAAGAAGTTAAGAGGGGACATGTCAGCCATGTTTAAATATTTGAAGGGATGTCATGTCAAGGAGGGAACGGGCTTGTTTTCCACTGCTCCAGAGACTAGGACAAGGAGCAATGGATTCAAACTACAGGAAAAGAGATTCCACCTAAGCCTCAGATAAAACTTCCTGGCAGTCAGAGCTGTTGGGCAGTGAAATATGCTGCCCCAGAAGGTAATGGAGTCTCCTTCTTTGGAGTTTTTTAAGCAGAGGTTGGATGACCATCTATTGGGAGTGCTCTGACGTGGATTCTTGCATGGCGGGGGGTTGGACTGGATGGACCCTGTGGTCTCTTCCAACTCTATGATTCTATGAGCAAGCCTGAACTCAATGTGCTCTTTAGCTACTCTGACTTTCTCTCTACACATGCTGGCTATTTGTTTTTATTCTTCTTTGGTGATTTCCCCCTTTTTCTGTTTCTTGTACATGTCTCTTTTAAATCTTAGCTCCATTGAAAATTCTTTAGATATCCATTCCAGATTGAGATACCTCACATTTTTCCTCTTTATTGGAAATGTTAGAAATTGTGCCTTCATTATCTCACTTTTATGAAACTCCTATCCATAATGATCTCCCTTCTCTTTAAGTATCCTTGACCATAGGATCACTCCTAATATTTCCCTAAGTTTACTAAGCCAAACATATGGGTCCCAACCATAATGATTTGGATGACACAAATATACTGGGTTTCTGTCCTAATAAGAAGGTGAAGAATGAGAATGTTCTATACAATAATGATGACACCTCGGCTCCCTATAATAAGGAGAGGAGGGAGAACAACAGTACTGAGATTAGCAATCTTCCTGGGACCAAGAGGGACTCTGGTATCAAGACAATATGGAAGGTTTAGACTCTCTGTCTGGTTCAATGCATTCCAGCAGCTCAGGAACCAGTGCTCCCAACTGATGAACACAAGCCACTATTATGACTGAGAAAGAAGCTTCAGGAATGGGAAGATTTGTCAAGAATCTTCCTTTCAAAGGAGAAATCGATAATTTGGAACTTCACGCATACCCAG
Organism: Cyclura pinguis; assembly: GCA_030412105.1. Taxonomy (NCBI): domain Eukaryota; kingdom Metazoa; phylum Chordata; class Lepidosauria; order Squamata; family Iguanidae; genus Cyclura; species Cyclura pinguis. The sequence continues at coordinate 136,287,472 of CM059601.1, forward strand.
ATCTCTATCAATCATTTCCAAGACTGGACTAGGGAGTAAATGAGGAGATGCCAGCCGGGAGAGAATGTCAGATGAGGATGGGTGGGACTTCTGAGTGGAAAGTCATGATGTAACCCAAGCTTGGGAGAGTTTCAGAAAGTGGTCCTTATCCCTTTTTCCTTCTTTTTCTTAGGTTCCATTGAAGTAAAAAAGAACAGACATTTCTCTTTTTGCAGTTGTTTCTTTTGGAATTTGTCTGGCATAAGCAGAATGTCTCTAGATTTCTGAGCACTGGAAAAGGGCTTAGGAGATTCCTTTGGTATTGGAACCAATGGCCCCAAATTTGTCCTCTGAGGAGGTCTGAAGAAAGAGGGGCAAAAGTAACCTGGCTCCATGGCTGAAGAAGGATGCAAGCAAACAGCCACTGAAGCCTTACAAAGTGGTTTATTCTGGATGCAAGGGCTACTGTCTGGAGGGGCCCTTCCCATCACAAAGGCTAAAACAGGAAGTTTTTATTAGACCTCATTTGACTCATAAAACTACCAGTCAACCACATGAATCTTCTCCAGGCAGACGAGACAGTATGCGTCCCCATCAGGAAACAGAATCTTCATCCCATACTGGAGACATTTCATGAAGAAAATTTTTGGGGCCAGAGATCAAAAAGCCAAAGTGATGAACTGAGAAAAGCCAAAACACCGTGATCCTTCAACATGTGAATGAAAAAAAAATGCACACTGGTGAGAACACACAGCTTATGTGTGTGCAGGCAAGGGAGCAGGGTTGCTGCCAAAGCACAGCTCTAGACGCTTCCAGAGATCTCTATCCAAGCTCAGAATGTCTCATACGTATGAGCCGCAAAGACCAGGAAAAAGAATAAGGATTACCAGAAAGCCAAAGCAATGATGCACAGATAGAAACAAAGAAGAAAATGAAGGGAAATAACACTTTCCAAACACCCAAGAATACATTGTGTAGGCAGGAGCAGAACAAGATGGGTGCAGAGATAACCTCCTTTGCTCAAGAAAAGAATTCACACAAATGAATACAATTTTTGTCTTCTATTTTCAAGAGCAGAAAGACATCTAGGACCTGATCATTTCAGCAGTATATTTAAGGTTGAACACTCCATCTGCTAATTTTCATGTCCCAGACTTACTTACTCTAAGGGACTGCCTTTTCAGTGGCTTTCTGAGAAACAACTTCCCTGAAACAGACACACAAGGCACACCTAAGGGATCACCCTCTGACATTAAACTGATTTGAAATGCTCTCCTTGGAAAACCATGACTTGCAGTTTATTGGATAAGCAAGCTAAGATATTTTATTCCCTTACTTGACAAGCTAGAAACATTATATTCTCCTTTCCAAAACTATTGGGGTCCTGTGTGTTTAACAAGGGTTGTTGTTGATCAGTGTTTAGGTGTTGTCACCACAGAATGTAAAGGAACTGCATGTCTTTCTTCTGGAAGAGATTTTCCCAGATCATGGACTCAAAAGTTACTGCCTCAGATAAGCTTTTTGACTCAAATATGTATGCCGGATGGTCTGCTATTTTAGCAAACTTTGTATTCCTTCCTGATTTTGTATATGCTTTATACCATAGTTTTCTATGAAACAGAGGCTGTGGTTTCTGGTTTCAGAAGCTGCTCAACTTCGGAGTAACTTGTGAGTGGTTATGGTTAGATGTAAGCTCTGCTTAGCATTGCTTGAGCCTCACTCACTTTTCTTGGCTCCGCCCACTGCTCAAATAGACCATACTTTCCAAAATGGAATTTCCTCACCCTATACATGAAATTCTTTCTTTGTAATTGTTCTGAGGATTAGATGCTTTCTAAGCCAGATTACTTGCTCTGTATTTGTAGTCTGAGCTGGATGCTTTGGTTGTGCTGCTTCAATTTTAGGCAATACATGAGAACCCAAGATCATATATTAAGGGAGCTGAAAAAGACAAAAGAATAATTTGCCCAACTCCCTCAATACACGAAAGGTTCATCCATTCACCACATTTTCTCAAGGTCCTTCCCTCTATCAGTCTGTCTAACACAGTGAGTTCCAAACAGAAGTGATATAGCAAGAAAGTGAAATAGAGGAGAAAGGTGCTTACTGAACTTTGTTGCATCTTCTTTTTTAAAGAATATGCTACCTTGTTTTGTTTTGCTGAAGTGACACATACAGCTGTGTTGTGGTGGTTTATCGGAATGGTATCATTCATTAATATTTTTACCTCATTCTCTGTAAAGGAAGCTGAAGGAGATGAACTTTTGCTATAGACAAGATGCGAAGATTCTGCTGCTGAAGTCCGATTTCGCTTCTTCAGTGGTTTACATGCATCAGATAGACCTGTTGTTGTGGCAAAATAATTTCTGTTTACAAAATGGACTTGGAATTCTAATGTATTTCCTTGAAGTCAGTAAAAAACTGTGTAGATCTAATTTTAGCATTTTAGATAAGCATATATAAGGCACATATAAGGCCCCCTGCCACCACTGTCGCTAGTCCCTTGACTGCCACAGCAGCCTTGGAACAAGGGACATGTCAGAACACAAAGAAGGAAGGCAAGGCGGGGTTGTGTGAGTACACAGATGACCATTCGAAGAACTCTGGTTACAGGTAAGGAACCTGTCCTTCTTCGTGGTCTCTATGACACACAAATGGATTAACCTGTGAAGAAATTGGGAGAGTCTTGCACAAACCAAAACCATAAGGTTACTAGAAACTATTAAGCAGTGTATAAGCACTGAACCTAGAGACAATGGTAGTCTGAAACAAATAGATTTTTATTATGAGCAAACAAGAAACATCAACAGAGGTAACTTTATTGGCATGGAAAATGTTCAGTGCCAATATTCAAGTGCAAATCACTGAACAGAAAAAAACAATACAGCCCTCCCATACGTAGTGTCATTGGTAGCTCTTTGGTCAACTCTGTAGTGTGAAATAAATGTAGACTGAGACCACGTGGCAGCTAAAGATCTTATGCAAAGGGACTTCCCTTAGAAAGGCAGCAGATGCTGACCGGGCTCTGGTGGAGTGGCTTCTCAAGTGAGTTTGAGGGTCCCTCCCAGCCAGTTCATATGTCACTCTGATGGTGGAAGCTAACCACTTGGATAGTATCTCAGCAGACACTAGAAGTCCTTTTTTGGTTGAGGAATAACACAGGAAAAGTCTTTAAAATTTCCTGTATTCAGATTTGCATTACACATAAAACAGAAGTGCACACTGAATGTCCAGAGATTGCACTCCAAGTCTGTTGAACAGTTATGCATCAGGGCAAGTATATAATGTCCTGGTTTAGACTGAAAACGGAAACCACCTTTGGTAGAAAGGTGATATCCAGCGGGAGAACGACTTTCTCCCAATGGAATTAGAGGTAGGCGCAGTCGATGCAGAGGGCACATAGTTTACTCGCCTGTCTCGCAGAAGTGACAGCAACGAGGAAAGTAGTTTTCTAGGACAGGAGACGAAGACCATATGTAGCCATGGGTTCAAACGGCTGCTTGGAAAGCTGTGTGAAGACAAGAAGCAAGTTCCATCCTGGAGTTGGTGGATTAACAGGAGGGTGGAGATGCTTGTACCCTTAAGTTAACTCTTGACAAGGGGATGAAGGGAGCCAGAAGGTTTGCCACAACATTGCAGCTTCAATGAAATCGCTGTTAGGTAACAGCAAACAGAGGTCAGTGATAATCCTTTAGCGAATAGAGAAGAGAGGAACTTGAGCAGATTGATAGTATTGTGTTGTCAGTTAACACTTGAACAACTCAACTCATTAGAACATCTTCGAAGGCTGCAAGGGCCTTGATGACAGCAAGCTCGAGGGCACTGACGTGGAGAGATTTCTTATGGTTCGACCACATGCCTTTCACAGTTAATATTCCTGTATGAGCTCCCCCACCCTCAAGGGACGTACCCATCATGATCGAGGTTGTGGGATTTGGTGGATGAAACGGTATACCAATCAGAAGGTTATCTTTGTTTCTCCATCACAACAGGGATAGAAAGATCGGTCTTGGTATCAAAAGACGTAGACTGGACTGTTGTACATGGGACTGAAAACACCCAAGAACCAGAGGTGACATATGAAGTCTAGCCAAGGGCATCACTGTTGTTGTCGAAGCCATGAGGCCTAATATTACCTGGAGAGACTTCGCTTTTCCTCTGTGATTTCATTATATCGATGAGATCTCCCTGAGGAGTCGAGGCGCATGGTCAGGTGGAAGTGATGCCAACTGCCAAAGGGAGTAGAGGTTGGCTCCAATGAACTTTATTTTCTGGGTCAGGGCCAAATGAGACGATATAGTTGATGGTGAGGTCAAGTTGGTGAGCAGGTTGATGGTCTTGCCGAAGCTGTGATGCAGTTGATCAGGAGTTGGGGCCATGATCAACCAATTGTCTATATAAGGAAAGAGGACAATCCCGCGCTGGTGAAGAGCTGCCGCTAGCACATCCATGTATTTTGTCAACACCCTCAGCTCCGTGCTGAGTCCAAATGGAAGTACTTGGAATCTGTATGCCTGTCTCCCAGTGACGAAGGCTAGGAAACACTAGTGATCTGGCTGGACCACAAGGTGAGAATAGGCATCTATGAGGTCGAGTACGGCGAACCAGTCACCCTTCCAAAGTAGAGAGATGATGGAGCTCAACATAACCATGCAGAATCGAAAAGGCCTGATATAAAAGTTGAGACCCCGGAGCTTGAGTATTGGTCGAACTTCTCCGTCTTTCTTCGACACCAGAAAGTGCAGAGGTTGATACTGGCCCTATTGCTCCCTTCTCTAGGAGGGTGCAGATTTCTTCAACTAGAGGAGTGGATGGCTGAATGACTCTGACACAGTGGACTGGTGGGAGTTTGTGGAACTCTATCACATAATCTTTGGTGACAATGTTGAGGAACCACAAGTCTCTGGTAATGGACATCCAGGTTCGAAGATGCTTCCTAAGTTTGTGTGCGAAGAACGGGCTTGGGGAGGGTCCTGGAGGAACGGATGAAACAGATGATATGGAAGTTGTCGGGTTGTCAAGATCAGCAAAAAGAGATGATCTGGAACACGTGGCGGATTTGGTATCGCCCAGTGCAGAATTGTCCTTGTACAAGTCAGACTCAACATTTTAAGTCCGGTTTGCACTTGTATGGGAATTTCTGGGCTCAGGATAGGATCCATTTGGCAGACACATGGGAAGAGGATAGCTGAGAAGATCTGTACAAGGTAGCCAGACTCTGTGGCCTTCTAGAAGAAGGATGGTACTTATGGTACTGAGGCTTAAAGGACTGAGTATGTTGTGTCTATGTACAGTATTTCCTTATTGTGGATCTCATTTTGTGGATATGCTCTAGCTTCTCATCAGTAGCGGTGTTGAAGAGCCCAGTGTTGTCAAAACGAAGGTGTTCCATTATCGAACGAGTAGACTGGGATAAACCAGATGAGCGGAGAGAATGGTGATGAAAGGTGACTCCTGACGCAAAGACCTTAAGAGATACAGTCGACAATCGACAGCAAGCTTTGATGAGAAAGATAGATGTGACCTTTTTATCCTCATCAGGGAGCCTGTCAATAAAGACCTTGGTCTTGTCCCAAAGTAGTTGGTCGTAGGTGGCCATATAAGCCAGACAGTTAGCAATTTTGAGAAGCAAGGTTGCACTGGAGTAGATCTTTTGGCCCAGGAGGTCGAGGCATTTGCTATGTCAGGAGGAGCAGAGTCCAGTGCCTGTGAAGATTTTGACTGAGTGACATCTACAGTTACGGAATTTGGCTTTGGATGTTGCTAGAGACACTCTCCAGAAGGGTCAATGACCTTATAGAGAATCAATTTTCTTAGTTGTAGCAAATATCAGTGTAGCCCACGACTTCTTTAACACACGAAGTATGTAAGGTAGGACTGGGATTGCTGTCAGTGAGGGTGCCTGTTCCTGAGGATGATGATAAATTGGATCATCGACAGATTCCTTTCAATGCTCAGCAACTAAATTTAGAGACTTCATTGCTTGGAATCTCACATCTGAGAAAGCACGAACATCATCGGTGGGCAAAACAGGTTCTGCTTGAGAGACCGATGGGTCTGGAGGTTTATTGGTGAGCCCATTGATCAACTCATCTGACCCAGTAGAGGGAGAGGGATAGGTCTGTCAAGGACCACCAAAGAGGAGGCTCTGGGGTGCCATGAGCAGCACAGTGGTAAAATGAGTGGTCCATAGGAGGAGGGGTTTGATCCCTTGTAGCATGATCCTGAGCGGGTGAGGGAGATCATCAGAAGACACCTCAGAGTACTGCTTCTTTGAAGTAGGTGACACAGTACTGGAACTAGATCTCCCACAAGAAATAGATCAACGTTGACACTAAGAGGAGCGTACTTCTTCACAGACGAGGTCTAGACATCTTTGCCAACGACGTGGTATATAGTATTCTTCATAGGAATATTCAGAATCCAACGGAGAATAATAAACACATGTTCTATGGCATCAAGAATGAGAGTGCTCATGTTGAGAGCAGGAGCACTAATACCTAGAAGGGGAACGCTGGCACCAAGAACAGCAACAATCGTGCCAGGAAGGAGATTAACCACATCAGGATTGAGACTGTTCAGAGGGCCAAGGATTTTGACATTGATCTCAAGATCTTCTTGCAGAGTCAGATTGGGATCTAGAAGTTCTGTGGCAACCAGGAGAATGAGATGCACAAGTTCCTGGTCAATCTTGCAAGGCTGACACTGTTGCCTGTCTACCAAATGTGACCTATGGTCACATTGAGCTCGTGGTGGAGATGAAGGGCTGTCCTCTGGAATTGTATCACCCACCGTAACAAGTTGAACTGGGTGGTCAGCATCAAGGTCAATTTGCTCAAGGGATTCTCCAGGAGAGCATGCTTGAACTGAAGCATGCTTGACAATTTCACCGTCAGAAGCCTCTGAGGTCAAAGGAGACCTGGAATGAGGTGGTTGAACCAAGGAAGACACTCGCAAGAGTAACTGCTGCTGTTGAGGGATGCTGGGGATGAACACACCAGTACCTGAGAAACTGTTACTATCTTCAGTGGTTGAAGATGGGTTGACGATTCAGTAGTTGATGCCCACTGTTTTGTTTTTTTCTTCCCCTTAGATTTCGTAAGTTCTTTCTCTAAGGAATGACCAGGCGTACTCGGGACTGGCGAATGTCAACGAGAAATCGAAGCAGGTATCGAAGACGGACTGTGAGCCTGAGAGGTGGCCTGGTCTTTATGAGTAGCAGCTGTCGAAGATGGATGATCCGAGACTCTTTAGAAGGTGAGACCTCTTCTTCTAAATGGTATCTGAGGCTGACATCTTAGGTTTGGCCTTAGTTGGAGCACTGGTAGTGACAGAGGAATGCAGCAGAGACATAAACTCAGAAGCAGCCCTGGAGGCAGTCGATGGTTCAGGGGGGTTGGAGAGCTTTCTCCCAGTGAACAGAACAAAGCCTGTTCTCCTGGTTACACCTAGTCTGAGGTGTGAAGCCCTGACAATGTTTACAGGTAGAGATGTTATGAGACACATTGAGGCAAGTCAGCCACTTTAAGTTGGTTGGGGATCTTAGTTTGACATTATAACTCCTAACTTTAGTTGCTTTGTTTGACACAGCAGAAAGAAAGGAACTAGTGACAATGGCAGCAGAGGGCCGTACATAGCCTCAGGGGAAGGGGGCAGGATTCCCACCTAAAAGCTAGGCCTAACTGCTCTAGAAGGTTCTGAGGACAGGTGCAGGTGCAGGTGCAGATCAGCAACATTTGTGTGAGTCACAGAGACCACTAAAAACTATTATTATTCAATATAGTATTATTTGTTCGAGTAAGAATTTAATTGTTTTTCTAAAGACGCTTGAAGGCAGATTAACTTTTATTTTAAAGATCAGTAGTCAGAGGTTTTGTTTAAAAAAAACAGATGGGGACAGGTAGTTCTGAGTTCAAAAACTTACCACTAGAATGCCAATTTTCCTTTTTTATCCTTCTTTTCTACACACACTTACCTAGAGTAAGTCTCAGTGAACTCAATGGGCTTACTTTTGAGTTGGCATGTCACAGCTCACGTTGTTAGGTATGAATATTGGAGACCTCAAATTTCTTAGGCTTACTCTCTACGCCTTACTCCTTCCTCATTTCTCTGTTGAACTGAATATTACTAATTGTATAAATAGGAAATAACTATATTAACTACAGCAGTAGAGGAAAAATGCAACTCACGCTGGTATTAATATGCTACTAGATTTTCATAAAAATGTGTTTTAACTTCTTTAAATAAATGTAATTTATAATGGGGTAATTCAAAATGATAAAACTTAATTTTAACCACAAGTGGGGAGGGGAACATTACCTGATTGATTCTTTTGTGAAGAGGTTTCTTTGACCTTAGAGTTTGTTTTTGTTGTTTTGTCACTGCTTGTCTCCCTCTGTTTCAAAAGAAAGAAAGAAAGAAAGAAAGAAAGAAAGAAAGAAAGAAAGGGAGGGAGGGAGGGAGGGAGGGAGGGAGGGAAAGAAATGAAAGAAAATGAAATGGAAATGAAACAAAATGAAATAAAAAAACCCCACCTAATTTGGATAAATGTGGCAATTATTTCATGGTTTGCTATGGACAAATCGGTCCTCCAACTGTTTTGGATTTCAGCTCCCAGAATTCCTGACTGTTAACCAAGTAGCTAGGATTTCTGGGAGCTGAAGTCCCAAACACCTGGAGGGTCAAAGGTTAGACACCATTGACTTAGAAGATTCTCAGTCCACTTATTCTAAACCATGCTTTCAAGTTATCATCTTGTACAAGTTTTGAAGACCAGACTATTATATAAAGAAACCACAGATTTACTTAAAAAATAAAAGCAAACATTCAGCAGGAGAAAGTGCCTCAATTAGAGGACACGAATGACTATAAAAGCTTCTATATTGATGATTTATGTGCTAACTTTTTTTATTCCAATCATATTTCCTATATGTATGGAATATTCCACTTGTCTTTGAAACTACCTTATATTAGCTATGTGAATATTACATGTACTGCAGATTTAATGGGAACCAGTAAGCAGACCAAGGCTACCTCACAAGGAATCAAAATATATCAATTCTCCCATGGCTTATTTGCAGCATTACAGATACCACTGAGTTAATAGAATAGGACAGAAGGAAGCTAAAACCAGGATTCTATAGGGAAAATTGCTTGAGCAGTAGACCATAGTAAGAGTGATTTGAACTTCCTGGTGCTTGAACATGCAGGCATCTTCCACTATGTAGGAGTAGGTGATGAATTTTTGTAAGAACACTACCTAGCTGTGTAAAGACAAATAGGGCAATTCAGAAGAACTATGACATTGGGGTTTTCCAGTCCACAACCCTGCAACTAGATCTTGACTGGACATGGTGTTATCAGGTTAACCATAGCTGAAGACTGGGCAAAGACCAAGAGCACATAATACTGGCCATAATACTGCACTGCCAGGAAGATTATAATGCTATATACGTGGCATGTGAATAAACCTGGTCACATATTATGGAGATTCATGTTGCAAGCAACTGTCCGTCTGTTCACAAGCCTGGTAAGCTCCTGCTTGCCTGAAACTATTCCATATAAAGTACTGTTTTGTCCTCACCTCAAGCAATCCAGAAACAAGACTAAGGATGTTACAATTGCAACAGCTCTCAAGGGTTGGTTCTCTTACAACGTCAGTATTCTTCCGTGGCTGACTGAGGAAAGTGCAGGAAGACTGGCAAACTCCAGATTAATCCTGAATGATAATCCCACTAGTCCCAGTCATCTCATGACTCTAGTGAAAAGTTAGCTATTTTTGACATAGTTGGTCTCCCTCCTTCTCAGGGAAGAGAAGCCTAGCAAAGTGTAACCTAGTGCTTCTGTTTTTCAGTTTCTGTTGTAGAGGGGCACTTAACATGCAGTCAGCTGAGTACCACAAGAGAAGGCAAAATATTTATCAAAGTTCCCAAAATATAGAACATTGAAAGAAGCATTTTCTTAACATCATGTAGCTAATAATCAAAAGATATTTATATTGTCTAACATGGCAAATCACAATTGGGAGTAAGGTGGGATACTACTTAATCATAAAGTCTCTACTATTTCAGAAATCCTCCTCTGCTTGCTCAAATTGTTGACTAGTAGAAGGGGCTTCCAAGCATCAGCATCCTACTCAAACAACAAGGCAAGAGAGATTTCCAAAACTAAATGTTTTGCATTTAAGAAAGATTAAGATTATCTGAAGCTATAGCAAAATGAACAAGGCTTCTCTAAAAAGACATCTGCAACTGCCGAAAAAAGGAGTTTAAAAAACTCCAAAACCCTACAGCCTCCTGTAAAATAATGTGGGACAATTACTCCCTGAAGTCTTCCTTGCACTGCCAATTATTTGGAACAGTGATGGTGGGAACCCACTCTCCAGATCCATTCCCACACATGAAACAGAATGACTGGAACAGCCCTTAAATACATTGAGTTACGTATTCAAAGTATAAAAATTCTTGTACACCAGGATTAACCCTTAAATCTCAAATACACATTAGATATCATTCCTTAATTAACTTAGCTAAAGAGCAGTCAAACAAACCTTTCTGCAACTTATTTTGTTGAATAATTCTTCAAATTTTGTTCTTGAACAAGAACAACAAAATGTACATAAATTTAAAATTCTCCATTTGTTTGAGTCACTAACGAAAGCTTGAGAAATAGTTGCAGGTAATGAATCAAGGGGCACAAAGAAGCCTTCTAGGCAAGTCCCAAACTGTGACAGCCCCTCCTCTACTAATTCACCCACAGATTAAGGAAAACAATCTATACCAGTATGGTGCAAACAGTTCTGTCACACACTTCAGTGCATATCATTTTCTGATACTGAATTATACCAGGAGATGGGACTATTTCAACCCTCCATATATTGCTGGATTGCAAGTCCAATCAACCCCAGCCAGTAGAACTAATTTGAGAAATGATGGGAACTGCACTTCATTGTGAAGGTTGGCTATACAATTCCCACATCCAAATTATACAATTCTGAAAGAAATTTGAAGGAAGTGCAATTAATGTTCAGCACTTTTTAAAATGACTTATATTTTAGCCATGCCATTACTGATCAAAGTAATATATTTGTTTTGAAAAGCAGGCAGTTCAAAATAGCTCATGTAAATGGTTTCTTTGCTGTTATCTGTGTTACATCTTTACGATGTTACACAGGAAATAAAGGATATGGCTCCCCATTCCTGAATATTGAATTAAGCTTGGTTTCTAGAATTGGATTCTTGTAACAGCATAGAACACCAGATTAAAAAGAAGAAGGAGAAGAGGACCAGATTAAAAAGACCAAGGAAATATATGGATATAAATTGAGACTTAAAGCCAATAAATTGGAATAAATATTTTATAGTCACCTAGTGCACCTTCTGAGTCAGCTTTGAAACTCAGTGTTCCAGATTCTCTTAACAGTAGTGTAAATTATTTGTTCATGCATCTGTTATGATTATCAAAGACATTATAATAGAAAGGAAGCATTCTGTACATGGTATCGCTTCACAAATCAACTTACTAACATACTAGCAGGGCTGTATTGAGAGCCACCATGGTCTGAACATTGGACTATGACCTTGGAGACCAGGGTTCAATGCCCCCTTTGGCCTTGGAAACCCACTGGATGACCCTGGGTGCATCATACACTCTCAGCCCCAGTAAATCCCAACACCTTAAGGTTGCCATAGGTCAGAAACAATTTGAAGGCACACAACAGCAACAACGGCTGTACTACCTGTTTCTCGTTTTTTTATACCAACCATTATTGCTACCAGGACTTTTAAATATGACATTTCTGCTTCCTCTTCTATGCCAACACGAGACATGTTGGTCACCAGACATTTATAACAAGAGACAACCAGTACAATGACCACTACTGTCAGTTAAGCATGGAGAAAAATACACTTCCTGGGAAAACAGTCATTCAGGATAGCCTTTACTAGTTGAAAGTGAATACAGTAGATGCACATCAGGTTGCCTAAATGCAATCTATTGTATTTTCCCTCTCTCAGCTTCTAGACAGTTGTTCTTCTGCCCATATGAGTACAGTCAGCCCTCTGATTTCATAGGTTAAATACTTGTGGATTTGATTATTCATGAGTTTTTTATCCATTTATTTTCAAAATTTACTCTATTTGATCATGCCACAGAAAAAAATGTCCTCTAGAGAAATTTCTAAGTCCTCTAGTGTGATTCTATGGTCAGCTTCTGTAACAAACAGAGAGAGTGTCACACTGGAGCACCTAGAGATTCCCAGAGAGAACTGCTAGGTCCTTGAGCATGACTCTATATCCACTTCTGGTGGAAGCTGACCATAGAATCCCACTGGAGGACCTAAACATTCCTAGAGAAGTGTTCTCTGGTAAGAAAATATCATTTGTTATTTTTATTTTTATTCACATTTTTTCTACCTTCTCAGGGCTCTTACACCTTTAAATGCCCCCCCCACACACACGTATTTATGATAACATACAAGATGTTTTATTAGAATCTTAAGCTTCAATGTTTTTAAAAAGTGCATTCTCACTAACAATGCATGATTAATCTGCTGCAGTGAACAGTGTTGTTATAGAAATAACCAAGTCTCAGCCTGTAACAAGCCAACAGCATAATTACCTTCTGATAATTCTTCTTATCCATCCTGAGCCTCTTCATAGGCACCTCCTCAACTTCAAAATCTTCTCTGTGTTTCTTTGTCCTCTTTATTGGTTTCCTTTTATTTCCATGTATGTTACCTTGGAGCAGGGGATGGGGGGAAACTTATATGAAAAAGATCTAAATCTCACTTAGAAATTTTCTTGAACTGCTTTAGTAACATATCAGCTCTAAAAAATTTTTTAATAGGTTTCATAAACTTGTAATATCCTAGTCTCACAGCACCTCTCGTTAAAGTAAGTTTTACGGTTCAAAAACCCCACGGAAAAACTTCATATCAAAACATAAGGTTCAGTCATTTTAATAATGAATCCACAATCTGAAGTCTCACTTTTGCTTTTAAGTAATTCCTTTTAAGACTAAAGCTTAAGTTATTATATAGGGGCATTATTAGGTTACCTCTGCCTTGTGAGATCATTACTGTGACATATCGTTTCTCTGAATGTCTTGAGAGGTACTCAGTAATGTATGTAGTATGTGGATTTATTTTTTACAAGTGCCAGGTAACCCCAGTTTAAATGTTTTATGTTGATCAAAGCCTTGAAAAACAAAGACCATGAAGAAGCACGTTAAACATTTGTATTTTTACATATGAGGGAAAGGGCCAAATGAATGTTACCAAATTCCACGTTACAGGCGTTAAAAGACAAGATCAAAAAATTAATTTATACATTGTAGTTCAACACCTTTTCTACTCTACAGTACACATATTCTGCTTCCCAAAAAAGGCTAAATTTTTAGCAACTTTAATCTATACAGAAAAAAATTAGCAAAATTTCTATTAGCTTTTTTCCTTCCTCCTTCTAGTCTATGAAACTAGACTGGATGCTTAATATGAAGCTAAAGAGTGGCATCTGAGTTACTCAGGGATATACTGCTTTCTTTGGGAATTAGAATTTCAGGTTTAATTGATCCCAACTAGGGTAGACATATGGAAAAAAGGGAATAAGTAAGAAGGCAATACTTATGAAAACTTTGTTTCTTCAATATATGTCCTTTAGTTGGGGCAAACAATTACATTATGCCTTCAGAATATACGTGTGTGTGTGTGTGCGCGTGTGTGTGCGCGTATAGTTATTCTATAAAGAAATGCTACCAAGTTTTTTTTTTTAAAAGCTACCTACCTACCTACTTACTTAAGCCAACTTTCACTATACATGCCGATATTTTCTAAACAATAACGGACGGAATCCATATTGGCATACAGTAAAGATTTAAAAGTATACTCAAATATGAAAGACATATTGTATAGATATGAAGCAAGCAATATTCATTTTAATTATTTTGTGAAATGAAACTATCATAATGTTGAACAAAATTCAGCACTACAGCACTCAAGTATTTCATTAAGGTTCCATAAAAATTCTAAAGCCAAACAACAAAACAAAACAAAACAAAAATATAACATTTGAGTGAAAAAAATGATGTTTTATAAGCAGTTACAGAAAAGGCACACTTAAATATTACTTATAATGAATCAAAATACACAGCACAGATTTCAATTACTTCTGGATCTTGATCTCCTTTTAGGTGATGCTTGAAACACTTTACGTTTGGTCTCTCCCACATTCTTCTGTGATGAACCTTGAGAGATACAGAATGTTGTGTAGCATTGTTTGTTTTTAAAATTTACATCCACATATTTTACACAGAGACAAAGCTGTTAACTTTCTCATGATATGTTATTTCACACAGAGATAACAAAACTGACTGCACTTTTTATACATTTTTCCAAAACTGACAAACCTCTAAAACACACCCTCATTCCTCTCGTTGCCCAAAGCAGCAACCTGATGGCTTAAAGTTCTATAATAATTCAACAGTCATTATACTAAATACTTTATCGTAAATGCTGCTCCTCCTGCTCCTGCTATTACTACTACTACCAATACTACTACTACTACAGAAAAATCATAAATATTACTCCCTTCATTCTTCCATTACATTAACTATTCCAAATAATTTTCACCATCACGTATCAGGACAGGAAAAAATGTATTTATCAAGAGAGGAATCTAGCCAATTCCTTATAGTCTCTGTTGCTCTTTTATTAGAAGTAGTAAATGTGTAATTTATTATTTCAAAACACATTTCTGATACTATTATAAACAAAGGAAAATGAAACTACAAGCTATACTATCATTTTAAGAATTGTGATTACATTTAATATCTGAATTCAAAAGCTGGATTAAATTGTCCACATTTTTATCATTCTTAGTTGACAGTGACAGTAATGGCAGCTGCTTGTAGGCAGAAAGGGAATGAGAAACCAGCAACATTAGGTTTACACAGAGAAATTTTGTGGAACAATGACCAAGAAATAGAGATATTATTGACTTTCATTGTAAAGACTACTTTCACTGCTATCAGTACAACACACCAAAATCAGGAGTGGAGAAAAGCTGCTCTCCCCACAAGATTCACTGTGTGCTTAGTTAACACCACTACATGTATTAAACTTAGTTAGAGTATACTAGCACAGTTTTACGTTTACCAGTGTCTTCTTCAGATTTGGGAGAGGTCACTATGGCAAATTTTGTATTATAGCGTGCTTTCTGTTTTTCACTAAGCATATTCCACTGTGATTCCAGCAGCTCTTCAATTTCATCAGTTGATGCATCTGGATGTTCAGCAATCACCTGAGCAAACATAACACTTGTTCAAATATTAAAATACATATTTAGTTAAAATTAATGCTTTTTTTCTAAAACTTCTCAAGAAAGAGAGGCAAAGGTCTTCACTTATCTTATGGCATCCATAAGGCAAAACCTGGTTAGAGTGTCTATGTATATTTACTAAATGGCAAACACATACTAAGAGGCTATAAGATGTTAAGTAACCTGGACTGAGCTGTTATATTACATTTTATGCAAGTCAGCATTAAGTTCATTTTTGAATAAAGCTGGGGTAAATTTTTTACATAATAAATGTAACCTACCACTGTGGCATACAAAGCATCTTTCCTAATACAGCACAAAGGATAACAAACTGAGCTGTGAATCAGGTTTGAGTCTTGTCTCTCCCATGAATTCACCTAACTAATCTTAGATAAGTTGCCCCCTAAAGAAGCTATCCATTGGCAATATGGGATCAGTCTAGAGGCTCATAATACAGCAACCTTGATGAAGGTCAGTAAGTCAAATAATGGAACCACAAAGAGGCTTCTAATAGATGGTGGAAATGTGAGCAACAAGAGGGATCTTTTTACCACAAGTTGGATATGTGAAAAAGCAAGAAATCTGGAATCAAATACATTCTATGTTGTAAAAAGTGTTGAAAGTTAACGCTGAATTAAATCCTGAATTGTATTTGCTGGGATTGGTAAAAGATCAACTAGAAGACAAATATGGCAAGATATGGGATATTGTATATACGCACATAGCAGCATGACTATTATATGCAAGGAAATGGAAGAATATAGAAATTCCAGTAAAAAAGCACGGGCTGATAAAGTTGTTGGACTCGCCAAAATGGACAAATTGACAAAACTGATAAGACAAAAAAATCTTCTGTGAAAGACTGGGAACCTTTAATACACTTTTTATAAGAAAAAGAGTATTGTATGTTGATAATAAGATGCAAAAATTAGTATTTTTGGAAAAGGAGCAGTTGAAGCATTTGAATATTAGTAAACAGAGGAGTTTTATTTCAAAAAACAGTTATCTATAGTCTGCATTAGGAAACCCGAAACTACCTTTTAAAATTATTCTTATTTTTTTTTAATTTTTAGTATTTATTCTTCTTATAGTCTTTTTTTTTTTAATATCTATTTGTTGTTGCAATTTGGTTTTTTGAGGGAGTTTTGGAGTATCTATTTTGAACTTTTAATAAAATTTAGGAAACAAAGGTAAGCCAAATAATGGAACAAAAAATAACCAGTAGCATTACAGTAAAGACAACCTATTGATGCATTGGAACAGTTCTGATCACTTGAAATCACCACACAAATGCTATGTGTCATGACAATTTACAGTAAATAGGTCAATGCCCAGAGGTGTGATTCTGCTTGAGCAAATCATTGCGTACACCAAAATACTTCAATACAGACTATAGGCATGGGGGAAATCCAACAGAATGGCAAAACAGTGGCAGAACAGCATACCTAGAGACCACAAATGCACTACTGCTTGCTCAACTGAAAAAATCTGCTAATGCCCAGTTATCCTCCACTCATGTTATGTTGGATATAGGTGACAGATTTCAATTTCAAGTTTCAGTGATGAAGGAAAATAGATGCAACTTTTAAACCTGGAGTGGGCAAAGTGTGGCACACAGAATATGCCTGGACTCCCAAAATCTTTTTTGTAGCCCCACCACTGAAAATAATCCCCAACAAAAATTAGGTTTCCTTGCTCATGGGGGCCTCTACGAAGAAAAGTCATGTTTTTCTAAGATGTGTGGACCCATTTCTGATCCCCTCTTCCAATTGAAAGCCAAATCTAGTAGTGGATGTCAAGTCATTTCCAATTTCTATTCCTTGCATTTTGGCTACTTTTCAGCAATGTGAAGCCTGTGTTGAATGCTGGGGATGAAAATGTGGCCCCGGTTTTCCCAAAGTTGTTTGCTCTTTTTTTAACCCATAAACCACAGTGCAGTATTACCCCATTAGAAGAGACATATATAGGAAGAGAAAGGACAAGTAAGGAACTGGTTTCCACTCTACTTTCATTTGCTCCTTCATGTTCTTTTTAAATAAAACATTTTTCTTGAGTTCCCAATGAATATACTTTAAACAGCAAGATGTATTGGTGTGCACACAGAATGAATGATGCCCTGGGATATTCTACCTTTAGAACCAAGGGTAGACCATCTTCTCATAATTAACCACACAGGTAAGAATAGTGATATCAGTGAAATGATAACTATGGCTTTGTATTTGAACAATATTTGGAGCCCAGTATGGAAAATTTATGTGACTTAACATGAGCAATAAATACCATGTTAAAAGTACAAAATGGCTCGACAAGTAGACTGAGGTAACATTTTGCTGAGAATATCCATAACAACCAGAGTGGATTTTTGCCGAAAAGTAACTGAGGAGTAATGTAAGACATATTTTCACTACTAAAGAGACCCTTGATCTTTTTAGATGTTGAGAAAGCTTTTGACAATATTTAATGGAATTACTTATTCCAAGAATTAAAGAGGATGGACTTTGAGGAAAATATCATCCAAGCTATGAGCTTCAAAAAAATTCAGATTTTAATAAATGGTAATGTCTCAACACCTATTCAGATACAAAACGGAACCAGACAAGGATGCCCCCATCACCTTTGCTTTTTATATTGGACTTGGAGACTTTATTGAGATATTGGACAAGATGGCAGAACAGGCAATGTGAGAGTTAAAAAAAAAAAGAATATAAGCTGAGGGCTTCTACAAATGATCTGGTGATAATAATACAAAAAGTAACTTTAAAAAGCTACAAATAACTAAAAATTGGTTTCTGCCTTGGTTGCATACAGCTCATACTACTTAAACAAATACTCCACTTAACTGTCATTTTATATCATACTTATTACTTATTGCTAACCATTCATCAGCATAATTATTCATCTACAAATCTAATTAATTAATAATAATCAATTACAGTAATAAACACTTCTAATCACTTATCATAACTTATCCTTTACTTGATTATATTCTTACTTAAAAAACTATAACCAAACATAATAACCATAAAAAAGTAAAATAGTAATAATAATAGTAGAAGTAATCCATGTGGGAGATAACCAATAGATAAAATATATCATTTAATCCGACTTATACATTTCACATGCAATAATACAGGTTTCAGATTTAAAATTTAAGGTTAAAAAGCCTATTATCATCAGATTGCATTCATTCTTTTTGCCATTCAACCAAAAGTTCTATTTGTGTTCTGCCATTATTCCTGTAAATAACCTTCAATATCTCTTCCCCTTTAGAAATAAATAACATTACTGGATATTATAAACTCATTTAGGAAAAAAAACCTTCTGCTTAATCTTTTCTATTATCTTATCAAGACCAATATAAAATAACCTTATAGTCATTTATTCTTTACTCTATGGGATTTAATATTTTTGAGACTAATTCCTCATCTAGCATAACCAGATTCTTTTTAACTTAAATCTCTAGACACCACTCAAGTAACTCAATGTCCATATTGCAATTCCAAGTAAAAACCAAACATTCCCAATACCTTTACATTTAAAAAAGAAAGAATTCTGTTTTTATCCCACCTCTATCTTTCTGAAACTTTTCACATTCTCTTCTTCTATGGCAAATTCTCCATTGTTTTGCTCTAAAATAACACCCAAATACTCTCTAAACATGGATATTATTTCCTGTTTTCTCCCATCATACAGTATAAACAAAATCTGTCTCTTTCTTCTCAATTTAAAAAGGTTCTTTATATCCTCTTCAAGTCCTTCTCGAGTCTCTTCTTGCATCTCTTCTGTGTCAACCAACTTCAAAACAACATTGCTCTGAGTCTAAAATTCTTCTGGATTTCAAATTCTTTCAGTATATGAATGTTTTGCTCTTCCAGAGATCCTGTATAAGCTTTTGACAAACCTCCTTTTCCTTGTGCAACCTCCTGTAATGGTTCCTTAAAATCTTTAAAAAAAAACACACACTTAAATCCATCCAAAACTTAAGCAGCTTCCTCTACTTTATCTTTTCCAGGTAGAGCACTTTCAGTAGACTCCTCATAATTCAAGTTCCAGAAGATGTCAAGTTTTCTCGTCAACATTCCAAACCTCCTCATTTGTTCATGTTTAAAATCCCTAAATTCCTCCCAAAATTTCGAGATGTATGCAGGAACATCCTTTTGTTGAAACTGCAAATCCATTTTATTCAGTTAGCCAAAATGCAGAGATCAGTTCAAAATGACACACACATAGAATGCTTACCTGCCCAACTTGGATTACATTAGATTTAAAAAAAAATAAAAATCTCACAGTTCACTGCAACAATTTCCAAAAGATGACACATAGAGCTATTTCATCCAAATTGGTATCTCAATCCAATATTTTTTAAAACTCAATTTGTAATCTAAATTGGGAATTATAAAAATCCAAAATAAAATTGTTAACAAAGATCAATTAAAGAGGAATTTTAACAGCCCTTCATCTTCCTTTTAAATATCAACTAGTTCATTCCATCATTCCAACGGGGGAAGAATTTAAGTCCACAGGCATAAAAGGACATCAACAACAAAAAAGTCTCTTTTCAAAAATCAATCATTAACCCACCAATTCCACACCTTATAAATCCAAAGGGGAAACAAAGAGAAAGAAGGCTGTGATGACCATTGTCATTTACAATCTAAAGGAAAAGGGTACTGTCTCTTTAAATTCCACTTTAACCATAGGAAAATAGATATAACTGTTGCAAGCAGATGCCTTTTGCCTTTCTTATTCCAATAAATTTATAAAGTCAAAGCTTCTTAAAGCAAGACATCCATTCTAAGGGTAATGTAGCGTCCAAAGAGGGAGTGCAAAACAGCCTCCAAAGTGTACAACTGCTTCCACAGCTTTGAGAACAACAGCCGGACCATTCCTGAGTGGATGACTTGCAGGTCCTGCCCTAGCTGATCTGGAGATCTCCAGACCCTCTGTGAATCAGAAGGTCCACAGGTTGACAACAGGAGACCCTGCTTCAGGCATAATGCTTCAGGCTTTGCAATCTAGTGCATGATCACTAGATGGTGTCCAACATTAACCCAGTGGGAAACCGGAACTGTCAACTGAACAAATGTTAAAGGCGTATTTTGCAACGTCATTAGAGATGTTTTTGTAGGCAACTATTAATGATGAATTGAATAGTAAATATGGACTACTTCTTCAATATGATAGCAGCTGCAAGACTGTTGTTTCCTAAACCTGGAAATGGGTCAAATTACCAACAGCAGAAGACTGAGTTGTTAAAGTCTTGGATCTTGCCCAAGTTGCAAAACTGATGTGGATCTTAAAAGACAGACCAACTGAACAGTTTTTGAAAGAATGGAAACTATACGCATTTGTATATGCCTTCAAGCCACCTGTTGATTTACGGTGAATTTCAAAGGGATTTTCAGGCAAGGAATATTCAGAGGTGGCTTTGTCAGTTCCTTCTTCTGAAATGTACCACACAGCACTGCATATTTGTTGGCTGTCTCACATCCAGGTACTAACCAGGGCTGCCCCTGCTTAGCTCCCAAGATCAGAAGGGATCTGGTGCCTTTAGTATATTTAGGCCATGTTGTTGTTGTGTGCCTTCAAGTCGCTTCTGACTTATGGTGACCCTAAGATGAACTTATCATGAGATTTTCTGGGGTTGAGAATGTGTGACATGCCCCACATCACTTGGTGGGTTTCCATGGCTGAGCAGGAACTCAAAATCCTGGGGCGATAGTCCAGTACTCAAACCACTACACCATGGTGGCACTGTAGGACAGAAGAAAGTACAGCCTGACCAAAAGAATCACCAGCCTGTGCCCAGGCATCTAAATGATAATGTTAAATAAACACAGAAATGTAAAACAATACGGTTACTTTGACACTGCAAGTGACGGTTTGAATGCAATAGACACTGCCATTCCTCATGTCACGTGAAACCTCAGGTTCCGAGGAAAAGGTTTCTTAGTTAGTAAATATGCAAATCTAATGGTATGCATAATTTATTTAGAGAGATGCTGGGAATAGGGAGGTCCTTCCTTGGACCTCTGTAACATAAGAAAAGATAGTAAGATCAAGTAAGATTTCAACCTTTAAGAGAAGGTCCAGGTCTCAAAAATGCCTGTAAGTACAGGAGCTGACATTTAATATACTTGTACAGTGATTATCCTATGATTAAGAGAATGAATCATTTACCAAATAACCGTTTTTTTGGGTTTTTTTGAGAACTTTAACACTAGGTCACACATACAAGTAATACTGAGAAGAACAAGTTGCTTACCTGTAACTGTGGTTCTTCCAGTGGTCATCTGTGCCCTCACACAATGGGAATCTTCGCACATGCGCAGTAGCTTTCAGAAAGTTCCACTTGGCGGGAACCCCTCCCCCATCTGGTACTGAGTATGCTCAGTCCCACCAAGCTAACGGTCTCTCCTCCCCTGAAGAGGGCATGGATGACCACTGGAAGAACCACAGTTACAGGTAAGCAACCTCTTCTTCTTCTTTGTGGTCTCTGTGCCTCACACAATGGGAGACTGAGTAGCTTACCATTGGATGGCAGGTCAGGTCCTACAGGATCAAAGACAGCACCGCACGACCAAAGTGAGCATCACATCGGGCCTGGCAGTCAAGGTGGTAGTGGCAGACAAAGGTCAAGGGTCGTGACCAGGTAGCCACATGGCAAAGCTCTTGTAGATCCACCCCACGGAGGAGAGTTGCTGAGGAAGCCATGGCCCTCGTGGAGTGGGCACGGAGCGGCGGAGCTGGCAGAGGTTGTCCCACAAGTTCGTAGGCCAGCTGGATAGTCTGGACCACCCAGTTAGAGAAACGCTGAGTAGACACCTTGTGACTCTTCCGGCGGCCACCATAACAGACAAAAAGGTGTGGAGTCTGACGGAAGGTCGAGGTTCACTGTAGGTAAAAGGCCAGCGCCCGATGGACATCGAGCGAGTGAAGTGAGCGCTCAAGAGGTGAAGCCGGATCAGGATAAAATGCAGGTAAGATGAGGTCCTGATTCAGATGGAAGTCAGACGACCTTGGGGTGAAAGGACACATCTGGGCACAGCACCACTTTGTCTCGGTGGAACACCAGGAAAGGCTCATCTGACCTTAGCACAGTAAGTTCCCCTGCCCACCTAGCCAAGGTGACAGCAGCCAAAAAGGCCCTCTTGGAGGTAAGGAGACGGTCATCCAACATCGCCATCTGCTTGAAGGGGGGTCGAGTCAGTGGGGAAAGTACAAGCGACAACCACCAAGGCGGAAGGGGTGGGGTGACTGGAGGGTAGAGATGCTGCAGGCCTTTAAGAAATTGTTTAAGCGTGGCATCTTGAAAAAGGGCCGTGGAAGGTGTACCACGCGGCTGATAGGCAATGATGGCCGACAGGTAGACCTTCAGGGAGGAGAACGCTAGGCCATGTTTGCGGAGCTGTAGAAGGAAATGCAGTACCACTGACAGCGAGGCCGGAGATGATGCCTCACATCTGGTGTCTGCGAAGGCCACAAATTTTTGCCATTTGTAATCATAAGACCTTCGAGTGAACTCCTTCCTGGCAGCCGTGAGAACAGCTTGGATGGCAGGAGAGCCTAGAAAGTTATCCTCCATGCGTGGAGACACAGGAGTGGCAAGTCCGGGTGCAGCACGCAACCGTCCGAGTGGGAGAGGAGGTCTGGCGCACAAGGCAGTTGCATCTTGCGGTTCCGAGTGGCCGCAAGGAGGGGACCAAACCAATGCTGCCTCGGCCAATACGGGGCTATCAAGATGGTGTTCACCCTGTCCGTCACGATCTTGGCCACCACTCGACCTAGGAGTGGGAACGGAGGAAAAATGTACAGAAAGTCGTTGTCCCACAGGAACTGAAAGGCATCGCCGAGGGAGCCGGGGCCCAGGCCAGCCCTCGAACAGTAGCAGGGGCACTTCTCATTCCGACTGCTCGCAAAGAGATAGATGGACAGAGCGTCCCAACGGGACACTATCTTGTTGAAGGCAGCATTGGAGAGGAACCACTCGCGGTGACACATCATGTCTCTGCTTAGTGTGTCTGCCGTGATGTTGTCTCGCCCCGCCAGGTGAACTGCAACGGGGTGAACATGCAGCAGAACACACCAATCCCAGAGACACAGAGTCAGGTGGAGAAGAGTGGAAGAACGAGTGCCCCCTTGCCCGTTCACATAACAGACGGCCGTTGTGTTGTCCGACAAGATCTGAACCGTCTGACCGATCACCAGGTCGCGGAAGTCCCACAGAGCTTTCAGGAAGGCCAGGAGCTCTAACACACTGATGTGGAGGCGCGTCTCTAAGCCGGTCCAGTGGCCTTGTACCGCCAGGCAGCCACAGTGAGCTCCCCAGTCCAGGAGGGAGGCATCCGTAGTGATGGTAGTTGTTGGGTGAGGCTCGACGAATGGCATTCCCGACAGCAGGTGCCGGGGGGAGAGCCACCAGTGAAGAAATTCTTTCACCTGTCAGGGAACCTGCAAGAGGGGACGTTGGTCTTCCAGAAGGGGGCCTAAGGTTCTGACAAACCAATGCTGCAGAGGGCGAGCCCAAAGACGGGAGAGATAAGTCACAGTTGTTGTGGCTGCCATGTAGCCCAGAAGCTGCTGAATCCTTCACACAGAAACTGCTGGAGCGCGTAGGACAGTGCTGACGGCTTGACAAAGCATTCGGCCCTGCTTCACCGGTTGGAAGGCTCTGGCGGAAGCCGAATCCAGCGTGGAACCAATGAAGTCCAGGGTGCGCGAAGGCTCCAGGTGAGACTTCTTGGGGTTCACCCTGAGGCCAAGGTTGGAGAGAAGAAAAAGGGCGAGCTGAATGTCCTCATACAATTTTTGCTTGCAGGGCACCACCAACAGCCAGTCGTTTTGTACAGATAGACCATAATGCGTTTCGTGCGGAGGTACGACACCACAGGAGCCAGGCATTTGGTGAAGACCCTGGGAGCAGTGGACAGACCGAAAAGCAGGACCTTGTACTGGTAACAGACACCATCGACTGTGAATCGGAGGTACCTCCTGTGACGGGGCCGAACTGCAATATGGAAGTAGGCGTCTTGTAGGGTTGATAGAGGCAACCTAGTCCCAACGCCTCAGAAAGGGCAGGATAGAAGAGAGAGTAACCATCTTGAATTTCTGGGGAAGAATGTAAGAATTCACCCTCCCTGAGATCCAGGATCAGTCGGAGGGTGCCGTTTGACTTGGGTACTGTGAAAAACCGGGAGAAGAAGCTGGTGGAACTGGCCGAGGGTGGCATCTGCTCTACAGCCCCTTTGAGGAGGAGAGACTCCATCTCTTCGAGGAGTGCTGGACTGGCGGTGGAGTAATAGAGGATGCCTAGAGGTGGAATACTTTGAAACTCAATGGTGTAACCAAGATGGACGATAGAAAGAACCCAAGAGTCCGAAATGATCTCACGCCAGATGTCAAACTGGTGGGCGAGACCCGGGTTTCTGGAAAGGTGAGTGGGCAGGTGAAACAAAGGAAGTGGCGGTGACCTGTAGGGAAAGTCAAAAACAAGACTTTGCAGTGGAAGAAGACTTCTTAGAGGACAGTTGTCATCGTCTGAAGGAGCGTCGTGATGAAGTAGGAACAGAGGACTGAGTAGATGCATGGCGAAGAAAACGTGATCTAAAAGAAAAAGTGGAGTGCCTCCATGAAGAACATGATGAAGATGTCCTTCTAGGCTGAGGTGTAGGCTGTAGGCCCATCTTCTTAGCTGTAAGACGAGTTTTCACTAGATGGTCCATGGCCTCTTCCGTAGTAGCATCGAAGAGCCCTTGACCATCAAAGGGTAACTCCTCAATTCTCTTCCTGCTGTCTTCAGCAAGCCCAGTGGAACGGAGCCATGCAAAGCGACGAAGGGCGACAGCCCCAACCATCACATGAGCCACGCCCTCAACAGTGTGGCAGGGCAACAGGATCTGTTGGTTAGATAAGGCCACATTGTAGAACTGGATGGCGCTTGTTCTATGGTCGTCTGGCAGATGGGCCAGCAAACAATAGAACCTGTACTAAATGTTTTGCTGGTATGCAGCCAGGCACGCTTGCATATTTGAAATCCTGGCAATCAGGGAAGATGCGGAATAGAAGCGTCGACCGAATGTGTCCAAGCAGCGACCCTCATGGTCTGGAGGAGTGGTATGGGCCCTCTTCCTGCCCTTCGTCTGCGAGGATTCAATGACTATTGAATTCGGTACCGAGTGATTAAAAAGGAAATCAACATCCTTTTTCTGTGTCTGATAAAGATGCTCAAGACAGTGAGGTATCAGCTGGAGGGAGGCCGGCTGGGCCCATGGGTGTTTCAGTACTTCCTGCAACACAGTGAGGAACGGTATTGGAGCCACTGAAGGAGGCCACGTATCAACATAGTGAAAGACTGTGTCCTGCACTGTCAGAGCAGGTCCAGAAATATCAAGGCCAAGACATTGGCCATTCTGACCAAAATGTCAGAAAACTGCTTCACATCCTCTGGAGCCGAATCCGGTGTCGGTTCTCCAAACGTCATTGGCAGAGAGGTGTGAGAGTCCGGCGTAGAATCGGTAGAATCAGTGTCGGAATCATAAGAAACCGATGACTGAGAAGGGGGCCCACAGGACCGAGGTAACTCTGATACCGCGACGGAAGGAACAATTGGAGGAACACCAGTAGAAGCCGGTATTGTAGCCAGTACCGAGGACAGTATGGATGTCGATGTCAATGTCAGTGCCAATGTCGAGGATACTGGAATAACTGCCAGGATCGGTCGGACCACGGACTGCATCAGTACCAGGAGTGGTCAAAGAGGTCGGTAACGATGACGGCAGGTGAGTATCAGGTGGTGGGTGAGAAATTGTTGTCATCATCCGAAGAGGCAGCAAGACTGGCCTATACCAAGGCAACCGGTCATGGGAGCGACGGTGGGCTGGAGAGTGTCAATAATAACGCGAGTGGGACCGAGAATGTGACCTCGAACGTCAGTACTGGGGTGTAGGTAGGTAACGAGATGCAGATGAACGTGATGGAGACCTAGAGCGCCGTGGATGATACGGAGACCAGTGGCGAACGTCAGCATGGTACCAGTCTTGAGAGGACAGAGAATACGAATAATATGACCCGGGCTGCTCCCTCCAAAGGTGCTTGTGGCCATAACAAGCGATGTAGGAGGCAGAAGAGACAGGCGAATCAAGCCTCGTCCGCGATGGGACACGGTCAATGCGGAAATCCTGGCAACCTGGGGATCTGGCTCAATTGCTGTGTCCCTGAGAGCGCACCACACTAGCTCCAGTGCGATCACTGGAAGGAGCCCGAGGGCGATCACAGGAAGACGCCCGAGGAGTGTCCAAGCAGGTTGGACAGTCGAGCTCGGACCCCGCTGGAGCAAGCGATGGAGGCAGTGGAGTTTGCATAGTCGCCACCACAGCTTGGGCCGACGCGGGCTGAGAAGGCGACAGCAGCGAGGGCCGGCGTTCCAAGTCTGAAGACGGCTCCATCAGTACCAGAACAGAAAGCATCGGGAGCTGGACGTCCTCATGCTCCAACAATAGGTCAGGAGCATCCTCTTCCTCCATGGTAGCTGTAGGAGGCTGTGTTGGAAGGGGCATCAGCAAAAGGGTGGACTGATGGCCTACAGCAGAAGGAGAGCGGCACTTCCTCTTTTTCTTCTTTTTCTTCTTCTTATCCTTAGCAGATGGATCCACCAGGTGGAAAGAAAATCGCTTCCGTTGGACCACCAAAGGAGCTTGTGAAGCTGGGTTAAGGCCAGTTAAGAGGCCGAAGAAGCTTCCCCAGAAGAAGAGGTGATGATCGGTGTCCTAGGAAGCTTCGGAATCCTAGGCAGTGAAGAAACCGGAGGGCAAGGATGCTGGAGACGGTACCGAGACTGAGACCGATGCTATCAGTACCGACAAGGTCGATATCGACGAAGAGGGTGTGGATGCGGGCCTCAAAGACACGGCCGGCTGGGAGAAAGCCATGGAGGAGGTGAAAAAGGCAGTATTAGATGCCGCCTGCTCTTTAATCCGAAGGGCTTGTTCCCAACAGTAGGATTAGAGCCGGGAGGTCCTGTTTTTCCGGGTCTTGAGATGTAAAGTCCTTACAAATGAGACACGCCCGGATGTTATGTGCCTCTCCGAGGCAGAACAGGAACTCGGAGTGACCGTCAAACAAAGCGACCTTGCAACCACAGGTCGCACAAAGTTTAAGCAATGAAGACATAGAAAAAGGGGAAGGGTTCTTACAGATTTTCTCTAGAAAAAACATGAACAAACGAGGAAACAGAAGAGGCAAAAGCACACTGCTCAGCGAGGAAAAAGCTTTCTGAGCCGCTAACAGGTCAGCAGACAAAAAGAATCTGAGGAGAGACTGTTAGCTTGGCGGGACTGAGCATGCTCAGTACCGGATAGGGGAGGGGTTCCCACCAAGCTGATCAGCTCTGGAACTTTCTGAAAGCTACTGCGCATGCGCGAAGATTCCCATTGTGTGAGGCACAGAGACCACGAAGAAGAACTTAAGATAACTCAGTAGGAAATATGTGCAAAACAGTTTAAGTGTAAAGTCAGGATCTCATTTAAAGGTTCCCTACAAAAACACCCATAATTTATATTAGGTTTGGGAAACTGCCACGGGTGCTAATTTTCATATCACCCCCAGATGCCATACTGGAGCATGTCCAACAGAATGAGAGTGGTATCATGTCACTTCTGGGGTTTGTATGAAGCCACTGCTATTTTTTTTCCAACAATTTGGTTACTGAAGGAGTGCTTTCAGGCAATATCACAATGCTTTGGACCGTTTGGGGTGATTTTTCCACACACACCCAAAAATGAAAAATTGATTGTTGAGGGTCTTGGGGGTGTCTTGGGAAGTCAAAACAAAGTGCTTGGGGCAGTTATGTGACCTGCAGGTTGTACTTTCCCCAGTTCTGATTTAGCTGTATAATAAATAGATAATGCTGAGAATTTGAAAATTCAATTGGGAGAATACATGCAGAACTCAACATTGTTCTATTATCAAGTATTGCTTTAAAGTATCATATAGTGACACCCTAATCTAATGATTTGATTAGGTTCCATCATCATTATCATCATCATCATCACCATTTATTGTACTTTTATGACATCCAGGTCATATTTTGGTATTTCTTTTATTTATCCTTTATTTTTATTATGATTTTATTATTTTCCTTTATTCTTTGTTTTCTTATTTATTTCAGCTTTTTAGTTACACATATTTTTTATCTCGTGTGTTTATAATAGGTTCATTTCTAATAAATGTAGGTGCAAATACTATTTTTCTATCATGTAGTTTCTAACTGAATTTTTTCAAATTCCTTTTTCCATGAGGTAATAGACAAGTAGGTTGCCTACCAGTAATTATAGTTCCTAGAGTGCCCACGTCTACCCTCACACAAATTAGTTTTACATCTCCCAATAGCCATCATTGCATGTTCTAGGATCAAGTAGTTCTGGTTGAAACTCTACCCCATCCTTTCCTCCATATGCTCAGCTCTGCCAATGCTACTCTTTTCCTCATTTTCTTGGACTGCCAAGAGTACAATCCTGGACCCGAAAAAGAGGGGAAGAGGAAGAGTTGTGTGAGGCTTGACCACAAGCCGAACATGAGTCAGCACTGTGATACGGTAGCCAAGAAAGCCAACGCGATTCTTGGTTGCATCAATAGAAGTATGGTGTCTAGAATGAGGAGAGTAATATTATCCCTCTATTCTCCTTTGGTCAGACTTCATCTGGAATATTGTATCCAGTTCTGGGCACCTCATTTCAAGAAAGATTTTGACAAGCTGGAACGTCTCCGGAGGAGGGTGACCAAAATGGTGAAGGGTCGGGAAGCGATGGAGAGGAGATTGAGATGAAGGAGAGTGTCTGAACAAGTACCACCCCACTTGTTCATGTAATATGTTATGATTCTGCTGTCTGTCACCACATTAACTGACTTGTCAAACAGGATCTTCTCAAAGGTTCTGAAAGCTTTCAGGCCCTCTATCAACTCCAGGGCATTTCTGACATGCATTCTTTCATACTCCGACTACTGACTTCTTATGGTTAATACCTCTGAATGAGTTCCTTGGCCCTCCAGGGAAGCATCTGTAGTGACAACTATGGAAGGTTGACAAAGTAGAAACAACATGCCTGCCTATACATTTGGACTGGGGCCCGAGACAGCAATGAACACTGCATGGGGTTGCCAGTGGTATAGACAGAAAGTGCAGCAGAGGACTGAAATTTACCAGACACAAGGCCTGGAGTGACCTCATTTTCAGCCTGGCATAAGGAGTCATGGAAATGCTTGATGAAAGTAAGCCTAGAAGCACCTCAAAGGAGAAGGCTCCTCATACAAAAGTAGTGAAAAGTAGCCTGTCGAAAGATCCACCACCTGGCCTATGGGAGGAAATCTGCTTCCACCTGAGAGTTCAGTATTGTCCCATGAACTTGATCTGTTTGGAAGGGGTCAGGTGGGACTTCTCACAATTGCCTGCAAGACTGAGTGTTTAGAAGGTCTATCATAATAACAATATCTTGAAAAAGTAGTTCTCAAGTAGGGGCAACCAAAGGCCAGTACTTTATGGAAAGGAAGAGGATGATATGCTGTGACATAACAAAGCAGCCACCACTGCCATGCACTTGGTGAAACACACAGGAGAGTGCATAGTCCAAATGGCAGGACTTCAAAGTGGTACACCTTTCTTCCTAGAGCAAAGGACAGGAACTTCCTGCAAGATGGTCTTTTGGCAGTACGAAAATATGCATCTCTCAGGGCCAGGGTGGCAAACCAGTCTCTATTCTGCACAACCAAGTGTACAGGTTGGATACCAAAATTGACACAGCACATATTTAGGATACAATGCAATTCACCATACTTCTTTGAGACAAGAAAAAAAAAAAGAGAGAAGAGAAGAGAAGGAAAAAAGGAGAAGTAAAAAGAAACCTGGTGTAGAAGAGAAACAGGGACAGGTTCTAACTCCCTTGAGGAGCAAGGTTTTGAACTCTTCTTCCAGTCTGGAAGAGGATTGAGTACTACAAAGAACTCAAGTAGGAGGAATCCTTCTAAACTCTATGGCCTAAATTCTTTTGATGATATCGAGGACCCACATGTCCAAAGTGATGAGGCCAAGGCATGGTGGTACTTGCTGAGCCTGTTGCCAAGGAGTGTCAGCTAGATGAATAGTGGAATCTTATCTGCAGCAGGGGAATAATCTAGGAAGAAGTCGAAGATGCAAACTATTAGAATTCTGATTTTTCCTGAACAGGGAGGACCTCTACTTTTCCAAAGATGTCTTGCGGGGACTTAAAGTTTGAAGAGGAGTCTGCCATTGCTGGTGATTACAGACAGAGCTGTAAGGGCAATTTAGGCCTCAGGCTGAGCTGGAACTCAAATTTTTTGGCTGTGGTCAGCATCTTGTGGGTATATTCCAGTATCATTAGTAGCTGACTTTCCTCATTGAAGCAGACATCAGGTATGGTCAAACCGGCTTATTGAGACAATCCAAAGATCTCAACCAGGCATGTCAACAAGGTGACACTGCTCCCATCAAGGCCTTACCCCTACAGTTAGCAATATATCAAATTGTTGTGATCTGCTATGAAGCTGGACAATGAATTTCTGCATACAGCAAAGAGGTAACTCTCCCACCATCCTCTGATAGGCAGTCAAGGAAAAGTTTCAATTTATTTCAAATAAATTGTTGGTAAGCCACTGCACATGCTCTGTAGTTGGCAAATCTGAAGAGAAGGGCCAAAGCAGAATACAGTTTGAGGACTATGGCATGCAGCTTCTTCCCTTCCTTGTCTACTAGAGTAGAATGAAGCCTCTGAGAAAGATAGTATGATAGAGTTTGGTTTAGGATGTTGAGTAAGCCATTGTACACCAGTCTCAACAATCTTGTAGGGTATTTCAGTATTCTTTGATATGGGTGGAACTGAAAGGTGGAAAATCCATGAACTCTTCATCGCATGCAGCAGATATGGCAGTAAAGCAAGAGAAGCAGAACTAGGAGGAGCCTGATGATAGCCTGTTGATAGATGGGATCCTGGACATCTGCATGGTTGTGCTGACTATTCAAATTAAGTGACTAAGCCATTCTCAATATTTAGTCTGTGAAGGATCTGACATCATCTGTTGGGGAAACAGGGTCACAGTCAGCCACCAGGGTCTCTGGAGACATTTGAGCAAGGTCTGGGGAATATTTCAACCCAGAGATCATGAAGGCCTCAGAAGTTGGAGACGGAGACCTGTGAAATCACTCAAGAGGAAGTGTAAATGAAAGGTCTTGTACAACAGAGACAGACAGTATTGTGACAGTTGAAAAATCTCCACGTTATTGACTGCAGAACAGCTGAAAAAGCAACAAGTATAACACAGTGGTGCCTCCTCTGTGGCAGAGATCCTAACATGGATCCTCAGCAAAAGTGGGAAGAAGACCTGGACCTCCTCCACACTGAGCAGACAAAACTGAAATGTTGTGCCCTACATATTTCCTTGAGGGAACGGTAATGACAATACATCCTCTCTTGATAGTCTGAAAGGCACTATGTGGCTGCTCAGATGGGGGTGGGGTTCCCGCCAAAATGCATGTCATACTGCTCTAGAAGGTTGTGAAACATGCACTGCACAGGCAGGGATAACCACATTTGTGTGAATCACAGAGACCACAAAGAATAAAAGGTTACTGGTTTCTCCAGAAAATATACGCGGAAATGAACCAGAGGCAAAAAAGTAGTAACTTGTATTTACACATGTACTTTCTTTTTAACAAAAAAATGAGGGGAAAGAAGAAACTAGCCAATAGTATGAATTTAACTCAGGGAAGAACCACATAGGAGGGAGCTTCACCTAGGACTCCAGAACTGACCTGAGAATGGTGAATAATTCTGGATTGTAGTCCATCCATCCAGCATGCTGAAAGGCGCCATATGAAAAACTTAACTACAGAAAAGACCAAACAAGGGAAAAGGAAAGGAATCCATTGTTCTGGCACCAGGTAGGTGATAGGGTGGGGAAGATAACATTCCCTCCTTCACTGAAAAGGAACATCTCACAGGTAAGACAAACAGTTCTTTTTCCAGTGAGGAGAGGAGGAACATCCTGTAACAAGATGTGCAAAAGTCTCCCTTCACTGGGTAGATGGTGCAGGAGCAAGAGCATCCTCAAGGGTCCACCACCTGCTGCAGTTTGTGCCTCCTAGATTCTCCTTCAGCTGAAGCAAAACTATGCAGGTTGTAACGCTGAACAAAGGTGGATGGTGACTTTATTGCATTGTTGATAAACACTGTTGAAGTGGCTGCAATCCTACTCAAATGAACTTGGATTGACCCTGGTAAAGGTGCCTCCACTATGCTGTAATGCATCTTGATACAGTCATTGATCCATTGACTGAAAGTTGACGTTGAGACCTTCCATCCTAGCAAGTGCTGGGAGAAGGGGCATAAGAAGGCCATTGGACTTCCTGAAGCTAGCAATTCTTTTTAGGTATACCTAGATGGGCTGCCTAACATGAGGTACGACAAATCTTCTTCAATCACTCGGTTGGCTTTGGACAAAGAGAAGGTAGGATAACCTCCTGTACCTGGAGGAATGGAAAACTGACCTTTGGTATAAATGATGGATCAAGGTGCAGTGTCATGGCATTTGTTATCACCCAGCACATCTGGCTCCTAGCTGAGAGTGCTCATAGCTTGGCCACCATGTGTGCTGATGTCATGGCTGTCAAAAAGAGTATCTTCCAGGTCAGGTGTTTGACAGAAGAATCACTGATTGGTTCAAACTGAGAAACGGTCATACCTTAAACAGTGGGTGCAGGTCCCAAGATGGAAACCTATGTAGTGTGGGATGGGCAGAAAGGGACAGGCCCATTACAAATCTGTGGGTGTATGAATATCCAGTTTCCTTTCCTCAGAGGCAAGACCGAAGTGATGGTGATGATCTGTCTTTTCATGGTGTTAGCCTTGAGCCCACAGTCAACCCCTTCCTGGAGAAACTCCAACAGCAAGGGAACTGAGATCAGGAGCCAGTCATGCTTCTTACACTTGCACCATCTTCTGAAAACATGGAAGATGTACTCATATACTCTCTGTGTAGAAGGCCTTCTGGAGAACAGAGTAATATTGACTACCTTCTCCAAGTATCACTGTCTCTGAAGCTTGTGCCTCTCAACAATGATTCATGTAGCTGGAGCTACGCTGGTACTGGATAGTGGACCTTCCCTTGAGGCAGCAGGTCTGGTTTCAGTGGTAACATCAGGCTGCCCAAGGCCACGTTGGATATCTCTGAGAACCATGCTCTTCTTGGCCATACTGGTACAACCAGGATGACTAATGCTTCCTGCAATCAGCACTTTCTTCAACATCCTGGACAGGAATGAGAATGGAGGGAAGGCATACAGAAGAACCATAGAATTATAGAGCTGGAAGAGATCACAAGGGCCATCAAGTCCAATCCCTGCCATCAAAGCATTACCAACGGATGGGCCATCCAGCCTCTGTTTAAAAACCTGCATGGAAGAAGATTCCACCACACTCCAAGGCAGCATATTCCACTGTCAAACTGCTCTTACTGTCAGGAAGTTCTTCCTAATGTTTCAATGGAATCTCTTCATCTGAAATTTGAAGCCACTACACTGTGTTCTAGTCTCTGGAGCAACAGAAAACAAGCTTGCCCGTCAAGGCCACTTTTCTATTAGCCCCTCTACCCCCTCTGTCCAGTACCTGGATAGGAATCTGGGGAGACTGTTTGTTGGGAACTTGAAAAGGTTAGCCTCTGGCATTCTGAATCTCAACCAGCAGGCAGAACACATCTGGACACACACCTCCTAACCTTCTCTTCTGTAGACTAAACATACCCAGCTCCCTAAGCTGCTCCTTATAGGGCATGACTTCCAGACCCTTCACTATTTTGGTCACCCTTCTCCGGACATGTTCCAGCTTGTCAACATCCTTCTTGAAATGAAGTCCCCAGAACTGGACAGAATACTTCTTCATCCTCCTTTGTATAACATATACCTACTAATAGCTAAATCTAAACTTGTACAATCTTATATATATTTTCTACAGAAAGCCAATAAAAACTTTAAAAAAGATTTAATACTCTACTGACAAAAACCATTATGAATGCCTTAAATTAAAATAACAAATTAACTAGTCTATTTCTAATTTAACAACCATCTGCCATCATAAAAGTATCAAATATCAAATTCCTTCATTCCCATTAAGTCAATTTGTCAATTCTTCTCCAACCATTTCTTTCTCCCTGTAAGTCACTTCCAGCTTTGTTTCTCAGAAAATAAAATTCCAGGCCTTGTAGGAATTTTTTCCTTTTGAAGTTTTCATGGCTATTCCCCACTTGCACCCTCTCTCATAATTGTATCTTTTGTAGTTATTTAACCCTCCAGCAAACATACAAATCAAATCATTTTAAACAATTTCTTAAGATTTCATTCACTTCCCACAAAAGCCTTATTTTATATCAATTTCCTTTACAGTATGGCAACCTTGAACATCAAACCACAAAATAATATCTACAACCAGTAAACTCTCTCATTATTGTTGTTAGTTCACATTTTAAATTTGATATTTTTTTGTGAAACCCAATTGCACAAATTCAGTATGACCCATCAAATTCCATAAGCCCCAAGGAGGAATCCTCCTTCCATAAAACACCCTCCTTCTAATCTTGTTAACTTTTTCTTCTTCGCATGATCTACCTGAAAACCAAATACCTTTAATGTCTTTCCAAACCATACTCCTCTAAATTGTTCACTCCAATGCCTTCATTATGAATCTCAGCATTCCTCCTTCCATAATCTTGAATGTCTTTCAGGAAAAAGATCCAACTGTTCATCTCTTCCTCCTAGTCTTAAATCCTCTCTCAATTATTTTCAGTAAATCTAGTACTTGCCTCTGGCTCTTCTGGGGTTGCTTCTGATTCGAAATCACATTGGTGTGGCAATACTTCACTAGCCATCATCTCCAATCCAAGCTTCAGTACCTTCTCTTCATCCAATTGTCTGAGTTCAATCATATCATCAGATAATCTAAAACTCATAATGTCATTTTTCACCAACAGCACTTCCTCCAAAATTTACTGTCAAATTGCTGGATCTCCATCTTCTATGAGTTGAATCATGGCCATTTTTTCTATTCAGCAAAAACTTCGCAATAGGTTAACACCTTTATCTTCACAGGAACTCCTCCACTACAGTGTTGCAACAACACAGCCTGACTAATTATTTTCTCTTATTCAGATTATTCTCAATGGGGTACCTCTTCCAGACAAAACAAAACTATTTTCCCATAACAAAGCAGCTTTTTTCCTTAGTTGATTTTCACTTGCACAGCATTTTAAAAAACAATCAATCCTTCAATTTTAAAAATACTTTCCCAACCATCAATATTATTAAATCCCTGCAAGCCTAGCAAGGATCTTGGACTTTTCTTAGGCAATTTCTTCACCCTCCCCCTATCTGGGAAGAAATTGATCACTACCTAGAATTATCCTGAGACAGTGATCTGGTCATATAGCTTTCTCTTTCATAGTACCTGCCATAATCTTAACTCTGAAGTCCCTCACTGAGGAGAATTCTTGATAGAGGAGGTGGTGCTCCTGTTGGGATTTCTTTCTTGGGGCAGAGAAACCATACCTGACTTGGTGTTGATTATGGCTCTTGAATCTATTGGTTCTTCCCAAGATTCAACTGAAAACCATGGAGAGCTGATGAACAAAGCACATTCTAGATATCCTTGGGGAATAATGTTGGAATAACATACAGAGCACCGGTTCTTAAACAGGGGTCCATGGAGCCCTCACACAGGGGTCCACAAAGACTTGCTGCTGGATTTCAATAGCAGTGGCAGCAACAGGAAAGCGGTAGGAGTGTTTGTGCAAGGGCTGAAACCACTGCCTCATTTAAAAACAGGGAAACAATTTAGGCTCCCATAACACCCCCTACTGCCATGTGCCTGACAAAAGGGATATAGCAGCAGGCTTGTGCGCGCACCCAAACTATGACTTTGGAGATCAGGGTCTCAATTCTCATTCAGTCGTGGAAACCCACTCAGTGAACTCAGGCAAATCATCTTTCCTCGGTCTCAGAGAAAGGCAAAGGCAACAAATCTTGCCAAAAACAAACCCATAACAAATTCACCTTAGGGTGGCCATAGGTCAGTTTTCAAAGGCGATAGACATGATGACCAGAAAGGACATCCCTCTGTCCAAAACACTTTCTTGTTGTGTGCTTTCAACTCACTTCTAATTCACGGCAATCCTAAGATGAACCTATCAAAGGCTTTTTTTTTGTAAGATTCATTCAGAAGGGATTTTCCTTTCTCTTCCTCTGAGGCTAAGAGAATGTGACTTGCCCAAGATCACCTGGTGCTTGAACATGGATTTGAGCCCTAATGGCCAGAAGCTTTTAATAACTAAAGAAATAAAAAAATCTCTGGCATCAGATTATATTTATAGGGACTCCCTGGTAAAGAAAAGCTTGAGAATCACTGAAGTAGATTGAACGACAAGATTGTTAAGATGTGGAGCAATGTGAAGTACTTCAGGCTCAGCTATCAGAGGACAATGCCAAGAGGTGTTTCATGTGGGTGTGGTGAAAAAGACAGCATAAAGTGAGTTTGTGCCTTTTGTGTTAACCCCCCCCCAGCCCAGGACAGTCTTTTGGGGGAGTTTGTTGGGTTAAGGCTGCTGTATATGGTAGCGTAGGGCTGCTTGTTTGTGTATTTGTGTTTGTGTATGCTGCTTGTGTGCTCCACTGTTCTATTGTGCTTTGGTGGGCTTCTATCTGTTCCGTTAAGGCATATTGTTGGCAAGAGCTGAGGGGACACTTGTCTGT
Organism: Cyclura pinguis; assembly: GCA_030412105.1. NCBI lineage: Eukaryota > Metazoa > Chordata > Lepidosauria > Squamata > Iguanidae > Cyclura > Cyclura pinguis. Next base: position 136,324,567 of record CM059601.1, read on the forward strand.
GCGCTCGTTACAGTTCTCTTCTTCTATTGCATATAGGCCCAGAGGAACTGGAACAAAGACTTGTTTAGGGGAGGAACGGGAAGCCACTAGCTTTCTATGTAACTGCAACCTCAGCTCAGCTATCAGGTGTTTCACATGGGTGTTTAGTAGAGTGGTTAGGGGTAAAAAAAAGTTTTCTGAACGTTTAGTGTTTTGTTTCTGATTTCCTAAGCAATTTTAAACAAGCCATTCTGTCTTCTTGCAAGAACGGTGTCAAACGTCTCTTAAAAAAACTGACTGAAAACATGTGTTCATTCACAGGAAAATATGTCAGAACTAGTGTATATACCTGGCATTGCCAGGGATTTTTTTTTTCTAATAGGTAATACTTGTTAGAAAGATTTGAGATCCTGCGTCTCTAATTCCCCAAACTGTCTTGTCCGGTACCTGTAATTTTTCCCCATATTCCCCGACCCAATCTGTGTTCAGCGTTATTAACATACACAGGTTGGGTTCCTGAGGGAATACACTGCCCTCCTCCTTGTTGCTAGGCCTCATCTCCGGCCTATTCAAGACAGACACAGTGTACTGAAGCCCAAGAGCAATATAGCTGAGAATCCCAAAGGGCCCTCCCTAAACTGCAAACCCCATGATTCCACAGAATCTTCCTAGGCAGTCAGTCGTATGAGCCCTTCAACTAACACAGCCAATCATAAGAGGTCCTGACACAGACAAACAAACTTTGACTTTAATATATTAGATGACCTGTTCTCTGTTCCCTATCTTGTTTATGTTAAGCAGTTTGAACACATTTTCTCTCTGGAAGCTCTACCAAAATCCTGATAAAACTTCATTCATCTGATCAGACCACTGTCGAATTCATGTTGATAGCAGGGGCTGAGAAGACGTTGCCTCTGGCCCAAGAATAAATCTGTGTGTGTGTGTGTGTGTGTGTGTGTGTGCGCGCGCGCGCGCGAGTGGGGGGGGGCTCCTTCCTAACCATATTCAGGGCCTAGTTTCAGCTCCATGATTACACATGAGAAACAAGGGTGGACTGGAGTTTTGAGGGGGAGGGTCTGGAGTTCTGTTTCTGTGACTACTTAAAACTACTAAATACGGATGGTGAGGGAGCTATTACAGTCACCTGCAACAGCTGTGGTATGTTTGTGTTCTTGCCAGACGTGGCATGTTCACCTAGTAGCAAGTGAAAGTTGGTTACCTTGTTGGAAGAGAAGATCTAGTAACTTCAGCCCTGTGTATCTGTTTTTAAGTACATTAGGAAGCCTAACGTTTTCTTGGAAAGATCAGTACAGGCTGTCCTGGATGAGGAATACAATGAGGATGTTTCTGAGGAAGTCAGTTCCCCAACAGCAGAGGTAATCACTTGGAGAAATGTGAGACATGGAGATAGAAGGACAAGGAAACATTCTGTGAATCTGGGGCTATAGAAGCAATTCAAAGCCTCACCAGTGAGGACAAGGAACATGAAAAGAGCAATAGTGTCAGTCCTCAGAGAACATCCAAGTTATCCACAAAGATATGTGATGTAATGGAGTGGCTCACAAAACTTCCCAAACTCACTGACCATTACCCAATCCTTTTGATCAACATGGGAACCAATGACACTCCAAGGTACAGCCTTCAGGAGGTCACAAGGGATTATGAGGCTCTGGGTAAGAAGCTGAAGGACCTTGATGCACAGGCTCTCAGTTTCTCTCTCCTTCTAGTAGAAGGAGACTACTGTTCCCAGCACTGGCTCCATGGAAGGTGCTGCTGGGAACAGTTTAGTTTCTTGGACCATGGTCTATGGCACATCTGTCAAATACAAGGCCTGCAGGCCGAATCCAGTCCGCCAGGCTATTTCATGTGGCCCTCACATCTCTCTTGCAGCTGTGGTACTCCCCTCACCTGGCAAGCCCAATCCCTACATTGTGGGCTTCCAGCTGCTGGTATTCTGAAGTGGTGCCCAGCAGCTAGTACTCATGATCTACTTCTATTTCTGGCTGCTCCTCTGTCCAAGTTTCATCACCAGAATGTTGCTGCGAGTTACCATGGCAACGCTCTGTGCGGTTTGCAAAAGTTGGACAGAGGAGCAGTCAGAAGTAGAAGTAGATTGCAAGTGCTGGCTGCTGGGCCCCTCTACAGAATACCAGCAGCTGGAGGTCCACAATGTGGGGATCAGGCTCGCCAGGTACAGAGGAGTAGAGGAGCAGAAAGAGGCACAGGGGAGGGGGAAGCAGAAAGAGGCACAGAGAAGGGCAAGGGAGTAGAAAGAGGAACAGAGTGGGTCTCAACTGGGACTAAAAAGTTAAACAAAGTTAATGTAATAAACAGTGCTTGGTAATATTTGTCTGATGATTAAAAAAATAACTTTCTGCTTTCAAAACTCATTTTCAATAATTTGTAAATAGTTGTACACTTGAATATCTGCTTGCCATTATTTTTCCCAGTTTCAGAGCTAGTTATTACTAAAACCAGTAAATAATTGAATGAAGAGGCTATTATTTAATATGATAAAAGAGTAGATACATTTATATAGTCTTACAGATACAATTGGCCCTTTGAGGGCAACCATAATGCTGATGTAGCCCAAGATGAAATTGAATTTGACACCCCTGGTCTATGGTTTCATGAAGATGCATGTCTGACAAGTCATGGGTTGCAATGCATAGCAACTGGCAGGAATGCTTTTGCAAAGAGTCTCACAAACATGATCAGGAGGGCCTTAAACTGAGTTATGGGGGGAGGAAGACAGTATTCTTGATGGTAGGATTTCAACAAGAGATGTAAATAATAGCCCAAAAATTATAGAGAGAACTGGGTAATAGTACAGGAATCAGCTGAGGGAATGACACATAGTATGGAAAATAAACAAGAAACAGAACTATTAATACAACAAAGCCAAAATGATGTAATAAGCATCAGTGAAATCTGATAGGAGGAGTCTCATAATAGGAACGTGGCAACAGAGGTGTATAACCTATTTCAGAGAAATAGACCAAACTGGGAACCAGGAAGAGTAGCAGTATATATCATAGACATTTATACCTGTGAAGAAATCCATGACTTTAACAATGGAAACCACATTGACAGCATCTGGGTAAAAATTGATGGGGAGAGAAACAACAGTGATGTCATTGTGAGGGTCTACTACAGACTCTAAAGCCAGACTGAGAACTTGGACTATGCCTTCCTGGAACAGATGACCACGCATTCAAAAAGGAGAGATGCAGCAGTAATGGGAGATTTCAACTATCCTGATATCTATTGGAAGTCAAACTCTGCCAATAATGTAACTTCCAACAGATTCCTCACTTGCCTTGCTGAAAATTTAATTGTCCAGAAGACAGAAGAGGAACCAAGGGGATCAGCTGTTTTAGATCCGATTCTAACCAACAATGATTACCTGGCTAATGAGGGAGAGGTGGCAGGATCCTTGGGTGGGAGTAACCATGATATTTTGGAGTTTATTTTGCAACAGAAATGTGAAGCCAAGCATTCTAGACTGAAAGAAAGCCGATTTCAGCAAACTTAGAACACTGGATGTGTGAACCTGTGGTCAGGAATACTAAATGAGAAGGGAGATCAAGATGGATGAGAGTTTCTTCAAAGTGAAATACTGAAAGCACAATTTGAAACATTTCCAGAGAGGAGGAAAAATGAGAGGTGTTTAAAGAATCCAGGATGGATATCTAAGGAACTTTGAACAAGAACTAAGATTTAACAGGGAACAAGATATGGAAAAGACTGGTCTTTCAAGGGGTTGTTCTTTCTAGTGGCTACACCACAAAGATCTAACTTATTCGTGCCTGCTGGAATGAGTGAGGGATCAACCCAGCCAAAGGATATCCCTCCCTTTACTGCTGGGAATGTATTAAACAAAAACTCACAGTATCATCATGACAGAAGTGTCTTATCACAATGAAATCAAGTATTTGGGTGCATTCAGCTATTGAATGTTGTTTAAAAAAAACACTACACGAGTTTACTCCACCAAAACACTGTTTGACAGAAACTTAAGAATCTCCTTTGATCTTACCTGAACAAATGCAAGAATCACAACTTTTAGAAAACAAATTAATAGCAACCATCATTCTGATGTGTGTTCCTGTATAGCACGGGATTGGACTCGATAGCCCTTGGGGTCTCTTCCAACCCTATGATTCTATGAAAACTAATGAAAATTACATTTGTCCACTACTGGGCATTACTGGCTGCATTCAGATATAACTCCAAACTATGGCTTGGCATTACAAGATCCTAGGGTCAAACTCCTTTAGTCAGGAATGTAGGAGTAATTGCTTCCATTTTATATTAAAAGCAGCCTCAAATGACAGTCAGACCTAGGCAAACTGATTAATCTTGATTTTGGCATAAATAAATACAATGGACTCAACTTGGCAGCAGGGTCAAAACTATATAGAAAGACTGTGTCTGCTGGCAGTCACTGAATGGGACAGAATACCTATAGAGGCTTTTGGGATGTAATGTTAGAAGAAACCAAAAAGAGATGTCTTCATATGCTGCATTTCTTCATCACCTAGAGTTCTCTTTACTACTAACAAAAAGATTTTTATCCCCATACATGTAGCATAGCAAACATTTAAACAAGATATCTTGAGACATCACTGTCTTTCCACCATTGCCAGCAGTGTGAATTGGACTGGGGTTGCAGTACAGAAATCTTTCCTGAATACAGTGGGACCTCACTTAGCATGACCTCCACACACAGAAATGCAAGGTCCCGCAAAGTGGCATGTCCCATTATAGCCAATGGATGCCGCAGGCGCATGTCTGAGCTGTTGCAGATGTGATGCGTCCATTGACTATTGCAGGACATGACACTTAAAGTGTTTTTTGTTTTATGAGGGGATTCCTGTAATGGAACACTGGCATATATGGAGGGCACACTGAACAGTTTTTCCCAGCCTAAATTCCTCAGTATTTTGTCTTTTAGGGAAAACCCAGTATTATCCCCGTATCACATATGAAAAAAATGAAAGGCAAGCAAACCTTTTCAGGCCATCTACGGAGTAACAGCTGATCTCAGGATAAAATCTAAACTTGAATATATTCCATTTACAAATGTGTTCCCATGTCCTCCCTAGTTTGGCAATAACATATAAGACTGCTAGGACTATTCTTGTCACACAGTTAGAAGGACTTCTGTTTAATCAAGATCTTACAAGCCCTGCTGTGTGGACAAGCAAGGAGAGTAAGTAATGTAACTATAAGGATCTGGGCCAGGACAAAGACTTTCATGTACCATAGTCTATGGGCACCTCTAGAATGCTATCAAAAGGAAAACTGATTTGTATATCAAAGAATTAAACTCATAATACAAGTTCTGAAGGCACAAACCTCATCTCTGTGTTTCTGACAAAAAACCAAGAATTGTGAAACTGCATCTCCTTTTCTGCCTCGTGGAATATATGGAACAGCCTTTTTCCTACTGACAGGAGACCCTGAGCCTCTTTTGGCTTCTCCTTCTTCAAGGACTTTTTCAGGACTGCTATTCTTATCAGACATGCCAATACTCTTAGCATGCATGACGACTTCTTCAGATTCAGTCATTACAAGGAGTTTTGTTTTCCTTCTCCTCTTGGCAGGTATATCATAACTTTTCCTTGATTTCAAAGTTTGAGAAATGTCTTCATCTGTGTAAATTTTATCCATTTCTTCCAAAGATTTAACAACAAGACCTGCTTCCTTTGCTACTTGAGGATTAAGAAGAGGTCTGCCCCTAATATAAATGAAGGTATATTTGGCTTTCCGTTCTTCCATTGTCAATGATAATGCATCTTTTGCTTGTTTAACACCCATTTCCCACTGTGGGCGTAGTTTTCCAGAAACAGGTTTTAACATCTGTAGGGAAATGCCAGAATTAATTAAGCATAAAATAGTTGACTGAGATCAATAATAAATCTACATGACTGTACATGAATTGTGAAAAGCATCATCATCACCATCATTTATATCACAACTTTTCCTAAAATTGGGACTCAAGGCAGTCTACAAATTAAAGTACAATTAGCTGTCCACATTTATGGGGTTTGGGGCACAGGACCCCCATGAAAGTGGGAAAACTAAATATTTTCCAACTTGTTGGATCTTGGGAGCGGGTTCATGAGCAAAGCAGTGGCTGGTGGAAGAGGAGGATTAGCTGACCAGTCAGCAGCTGGTGCAGGAGGATCAGAAGTGGGTTTTTAAAGGGCTGTGCAACTTGATTAGAGCTGCCAAAAGGGAAGGCTTCCCTGGAAAGAAGCAACTGAAATGGGAGGTAAGGGTTGGATCTGTGCTTGCAAGGGAATAGGTCAAACGCACTACGCTGTTATCAGACATCTTCTGCCTCTTCATCAAGTTCTAGCTGCTTTGCTGCACAGTGGTTGGGTGATTCTAGTGTTGCACCCTCATTTGCTTTTTGGGGGAATATATATTTACACAAATATCAAATCCTTAAATGATCAAATCCACAAAAGTTAGACCCATGAATGTGGAGAACCAACTGTACATACAAACATCATCATCAAGTCTAGTATTCTCTTAAAATCTCTTCGCAGAATAAATTATCAGTTCCTAAAAGATTATCAGAATAAAAAAGCCTGACTACTGACAGAAACGCAGTAAGGAAGCAGCCATTTTGGCCTGCTGAGAAAGGAGTTTCAGAACTTAAAAAGCAACCACTATCTTGTGTCCCCACCAGCCAAGACTGGGAAGGTGGTAGGACTGAGAAAAGAACCTCTCCTGAGGATGTTAGGGCCCCAGAAGAGTCATATGGGGAGCAAGGGCTATCAGATAGCCTGAACCTAAGCCACAAAAGAGAGAGAGAGAGAAAAAAAGTTACTATCAAAAGCACAAAATAAAACCTCACAGCTGTGACACACATTCACAAACGTTAAAATTTCCCACTTTTCATGGTCTGAGAAGCAGTAAGGCCAGATGAGACAGGAAAAGGACTTGAAAATTAGTAAAGGATTTGAAATTTGGCATGGAACAATGACTTAATACCTCTCAAATCATTTACAGTACTTCTTCATGAATATTTAATCTGATAACATACCAACCACATTGATAACATACCGATCATATATCTCTGATTCTTACCTTTATTTTGTCTGCTTTGGTAAGGGAATGCTTTGCACTTTCCTGGCATAATTGTTCAAACTGCTCTTCTCCTCTGAATGGTGCAAGACTTTTTTCAAATACCCAAGCTCGTTCTGGAGCATCTCCAAAGAACTGTACATGATATTGGCGAAAACTCTTCTTTTGACCTAAAAAATGTAGAGTACCTATGTTTATATTATTTTATGTACAATACCTACATTTATGTTATTTATATTTTCTGATCAAATCTAGAGATAGCTATGAATCAAAATAGGCCAAAAGCACAAAATGTGCATAAAATCATATTCAACAAAACCATTCGCTTAATTTCCAGATGTTATATTTTTCCATGACTTCTTCTTAGGTAATAGAGTTTGATCACATCTAGTCTCTTTATACAAATTATTCAAACAGTATAATTGTGAATTTTATTTATGAATAGAGTTTAAATTCATTATTGTATCATAGAAATAATATTTACTCTTTACTATATGTATAAAACAAACTTTTGGAGATAGTTTAACAGTTATCAAAAAGAATCTCATTGCCCTCAAAAATCTACAGGCTTTTTTGGAACATAGGGGAGGAATAGGCCAGTTAAAACCTCCCACTTCCCATCAGTATGTGGGATAGTGTGGTCACACAGGAAGGTTATGTAAAGAAGGCTATGTTGTACCTTTAGCAGAACTCCTGTCCATGCAGAATGACACAAAATAGGATCATGGGATAATGTGACATCCTAACATTATCAGCTAAGAGGAAGAGGAGCAAGCCCCAGTTAAACTAAAAATTAACAAGGCAAATCAAGAATATTGATTATGCCAAAGTTGTATGTGCATAAAATGCAGCCCAGCCCTCAGACTACCTAAATGTTTTTTTAAAATGCCTGATTTTTGGTCAGAAAAATATGCCTGCAACCCATCTCAAACAATCAAGCAGTTTAGGTCCTCTCGCCTTCCCCCACAACCTGCAGTACTAGGAGAAGAAACTTTAAAATTGACCGTTTTTCACCTGACTTCCAGTGGCACCAATGAATCCTTCTCCCCTTCACAGTTTCTACTCTATGGCTTAAATCAGTGTTTCTTAACCTTTTCTTTACCAGAGACACCCTTTAAATATTGTTTCTTGCCCCAAGACTTAATTCAAGATTTAAAACCACGAAATGCATCAAATATTTATTAAACTGCTCAACATGGATTTTCAAATTGGGAGAGAAGAAGAAATAAGTAAATTCACATTTCTCTGAGAGGTGCCGGAATGGGAGGGAAGATTTCCTCCTGCTTTTTCCCGCCAGTGTAAGGCTGGAGTGGATTGAACAGCAACACACAGACCCAGCCAGCCGGCATTTACCCTTCTTCTTCATTCTCTCTCTCTCCCCCTCTTTTCCAGCCATCCAATCTATCACAAAAGCTCAGGTACACCTCCCTTTTCCTTTTGCCTTCTTCACTAGGAGGGGAGGAGACCAAGAAAGGAAAAGGAGGGAGTGAAAAGGTAAAATGGGGCGTTGAAGCAACACCTCTAGAAAAGACCCCAAGTGTACCTCTTCATTTCCATTCATAGATGCGTGTGCTTTCATCTGAATCAAATGGCAGCTTATTTTGCCAAAAGTGATCCATTGCTCCAACATCCAGTGTCTTGCCAGGGGGTGGCAACTGCTGCAGCAGCACCCCCTCTTCTCATTTGGCCCCACTCCTTGTGGGATCCTCGACACAACATAGCAGCAAACTCTGGAAAAGGATAGCAGGCCAAAGAATAATAGGACCAGACGAGAAGAGGGAATGCTACTGCAGCAGGCCCCACCTCTTGGCAAGACACTGAAAGTTGGAGTAAAGGGATCACTGTTGACAAAATAAGCTGGCGCTGAATTCAGACAAAACTGCATGCTCCTCCCAGTGGAGTAGCCACATGACAGGCAATGCACAGGCCCAGCCAGCCTTCCTGGATACCTGCCTGCTTTTGTCTTGGTTCCTATCATGTTGTCACTCCACTGTGGGGAAGGAGACGGGCTGAGCAGCCTTTGAGTTTTTTGCACACCCCCTGTGAGGTCATTGCACTGTTGGGGGTCCACAGATGCCAGGTTAAGAACCACTGGTTTGAGAGGTACCTTTTTGCCCTTCTTAGCTGGATTTTGACCAGTCTTATTAGTCTTGATTTTTGTTATAAAAGTGAATCTTATATAACTTAGCAAGGAAGCAAAGAAAAATTCCCTGCCTGCTACAGAATTGTTCCCAAGAACATAAATATTGTATAAGACAAAAAGAGCAACCCATACTTTTAATTATCTGTTGTTATTGTTGTTGCTATTATGCAAGTACAATTGGTCAGTAAAACACATGAGACACCTATTCTATCTTTGCTTAATAAACAGCTCAGTGCTATCACATCTTCTTTCTGAATTTCAATGAGGAGTGGATAATATGTGTCCCCTTGATCTCTTCTGTATTCTCCAGTTCTCCCATTGCTGCTGATTCTATGATGGTTTTAAAGCAAACTCTTAGCCCAATGTAAACCAGCAGAAGCACACCAAATAAAATACTTGGCTTGTTCCTAGTTTTTCTCTGTGTACAATACTGCAATATTAAATACAATAAACTACCAGAAAAAAAGGAAAAGAAAAAAGACATACCATTTAATTTTGTGAACTTATGAACGAGAGGATCAGTTGAAATCATACATGGCCACCACGGATAGCCAGATACTTTGGACCATACTAAGTCTCCTATATGATACCTCAGTAGATGGTTCTTGTCATCTTTTCCTGGAACTAATTCTTCTTTAGTAGGAATCTTTAAAAAAAATACATTTAACAAATCTACAAAGTTGAATAAAAATGTGTTCAAATTAAAATACACATAAAAAGGTGTGATAAGCACAATACCACATAATTAGTAAATAACATTACTGTTTGCATTGTTTATTTCAATTCTAACATCCAATCAGAGTGTGCACTAAAATAATTAGCTGTCTCAACACTTTAGGCTGCTAAGAAATAGCATTATCAAAACATCTGTGGTATTATTTGAAACTACACATGAGATTCCCCATTATGTTTTTCCTAGTAAAAGTATTACTTAAGACTCTTCTCTTCTTTTAAAGCCAACTGAACATTATCAAATGATGAAAGAACATCAAAAGAAAAGAACCTCTGAACTATACAAACTACTATTAAAGAGGGAAATGGAACCAGACATAATAAAAGGGATGATGATTAAATGGGCTCAGAATGTAGGTTCAGATGATTGGGAAAGAGTATGGAAAACAGATATAAAATTTGCCCTGAATTTAAATTTAAGAGAAAACTTCTGTAAGATGATGCATACATGGTATATGACTCTGGAGAGGTTGCAAAAAATAACAAAAAATGGAGATGCGAAGTGTTGGTAATGTGGGGAGAAGGTGGGAACCATTTTTCATATGTAGTGGACTTGTCAAAATGCAAAGAAATTTTGCAACGGAATTCAATGTGTAATTCAAAAAGTTTGCTCCTAGGCACACCACCAGACTCACATCTCAAGTGGGGCAAGTACAAGACATGCCCTGGCGCCAATGCCAGGGGGGTGCAAAAAAGCCCTGCACGTAGGGGTGAGGAATGGGGATAGGGGTAAGAAGGTGGGGTGCAACTTCCATACTTGCCCTAGGCACTATTTACACTAGATAGCCACTGTAAAGAAGACATTCTTTCTACTGGGGCTCTAATGTATTTAAAAGCTTCATAACAAGGAATACAACAGCTGCTATTACACCCCCCCCCTCCAATTAAGATCCATAATGCATACATTTTGACTGGCCTTTGGTGGTCGGCTAAGAATAATGGTTGCCAGAACATTTAGTGTTCTCAGTATACTATCAGCATTATTTTTCAAGTACTTCTCGAACTCATCTCAACATCCTCTCCAGTTAAAGTTGGGAAGGAGCTGGCCTTATTGCACTGCACTTCTGAACCTAGGAGAGCCCTTCTGAACTACAGTGCTGCACAGAAGAACCCAGTCCTACTCCAATGCATTAAGCTGAGAGGGGAATGAGCAATACTCTCACACTTAAGGGTGGAACTAAAAGACACAAGGAGTCGTACTAAAAAGTTATAAATTGGGGGTGGAGGACGAAGTCTGAATCAAGCCATTGCACTGGATCCAATTTACTCCATGTCATGAGACAAGACCCACTGATTTAAACTGATGTATTCTAAGCATGACCAAGTTGGGATCCAACTACCTGTGCTACAAAACTCTCAAAATTAAAATATTTTCCCAGTGGTTATTTCTTTTACATAGAAGAACCACCTTTTAATTCAATAGGCTTACGACAGTTAACATTTGATTTAAAGGTGTGTAAGTATAATCTTAATGCTTGATTTTAAACTCTCATTGTCCAAAGAACTCTAACCCATTTTAATTATCATCTGATTTTAGATCTGATTTTAAAGGAATCAACTTTTACCCATCATACACTTTCAATTTTCCTCCTGCTTTTTCACTCCATACTACATTCCTCCCTCCACATTCATGGATCTGATCTTAATGAATTTGATTATTCACAAGGTACATGCTTGCTTTGCATGCATGATCATGGGGGAGCTGAGTGAGCAGCGGCATCCATCACCAGGTACGATACTAGCAATAGTTGAGCCTCCTTTGCTTCCTTCTTGCTCACCTGCTACCCCCCACCACCACAAGCAAGAGGTGGGGGTGACAGGAGAACAAGAAAGAGGTAGTGGCAGTTTTCAAAGACGTTCATGTGGTAAAAAGAAAACTGTTTTAAATCACTTCTGGAACAAACAATTTAAACAAGCATATCACTACAGTACAGCACAAATGCACTGCCCCTTCTTGCTCTCTCCATGACTTCTGGGAAAGGGCAAGAATAGAAGCAAATATCAGGTGATTCAACTCACAGCTTTAAGAAGAAACAGCAGATGAGCTGGGACAGAGGGGGACAAAGTGGTTGGAAGACAAAAAGGTGGTGAGAAAAGAAATAGAAGTTAGTGGACTGAAGCAAGTGAAATGGGGAATAAATATCTACCTTCTTCAGTGGTATCTGCTGCACATATTAATAAACAGAAATTTCAGCAGATGCCATTTGAGCAGAACAAACTTTAAAAAAAATTGCTTTAAAAATTCATTAAAATCAATCCAAATAAACTACAATCCCAGAATTACCAGTCAGGAAAGTTACTCAGTACCTTCTCAGCAGGACTAGATACATTTGACACTGATGATGCTTCAACAAAACCTTGTTCAAAGATGCTTCTTTTTCTGTTTCTCCTCTCCTTATTTGATGACTTTTTCCCATTTTCTTCAACTTGAGGCATATCTACTCCATTATCACCACAAATAGAAGACTCAAACAGAGGTTTTCCATTCATGTAAGTTTTAGTGATTTTCAGTTTAATCTCTGGAGAGCCATTCTTGAGAGGTGTAGTGTTTGTTGGAGTTCCAGCTTCTTTGATATCTTGTGACTCAAAACACATATTGTTGTCTTGTGTTCCTGACTCTCCATTAAATACACGAGAAGTGAGATCTTTTAGCTTGTCTGCTGGGATGAATGGAAGAGCATCATGGCCATTATACTTTGGCATGACATCCTCCTGTAGTGTGGGGGAAAGACGAGTTTTACCCAGGTAGACTGAACAGTCCCGATTCATTTCACAGTTCTGTGTTTTTCCTGTAGAACTTCCAAGGATCTCTGGTACTTGCTTCATTTTGATTTGGTTGACACTTTTTTTGGTTAACAGAAGAGAACCACTTTTGAAATCCATTCAGCAAGAGGTTTCCAACGTAATGATGCTCTATTTATATAAAAACAAAGAAATTGGAGCAATAATATTAGGGCTTTTTTTTTTTAAGTACAGCTTGGGTATCAATAGTAAAGGTATTTTAGAAAACACTATCAGAAATTCATCAAACCCACATTCCCACTTGTAATGTAATAAGATTTAATAACGAATTGGCCCAATTGTACATACTATTGCCCCTAGGTACAGAAGGGAAATAAATTAAATCCTAAAATTAACAAATTTGGCAACATTTTACCAGAGATTACATCCTGGTAAATCCTTGATTTGCTGTCTCAGAAAAAACAGATTACCTACATGGAAATAAATTAATCTTATTTTGGGGTATTTCCATTTTAAAACTATTCTATTCGTACTACAAGTATGACATTGGTTAACATTAGTTAACACGAGTTAACTAATTAGTTAACATCAGTGGGCAAACTACATTTTGAAAGTAGAGTGGACCCTCCACACACATGAATTTGTGTTTGCACATCACCACCGTTAGGAATTATGGGGCACACGCATTCATGTTTCTTCTTTTATGGGTTCCTGGAATGGAAATGAGCTAGGGCAACAGATCTATAGCATATTAGCTAAAGCTAGCTATGTTGGCTAGAGCTGATATAGTCCAACAACATTTGGGAAGCTACTGTTTTTTATCTCTCTTAATTGGCAAGAGAAAAAAGTGTTTCAGAAGAACATAGAAATGCTGGTCAGAAGATTCATCCTAGAAATATATTATTTTGGGGTCTGAAGGCTCTTCCATCTCCGCTTCCATTCATTATTTCAAGCAAGTAAGCTAGCAACTACAAGAAGCTGCTACAACTACATACTTACTCACCTCAAGGAGAGTAAGTATGATGCCTACATGACCGCATTATTTTACTCTTCCGATCCTACCACTTTAGAAACCAACAGGATATAGGACATCCTGGTGAGCTGCTACTGGATACAAGCATAAAGGAACACTGCAAAATAGGAAGTCCCTGAGACACATGGTGAGGCACTTCCCGATAAACAAGACAAGAATTTTGACATGGCACTTGCTTAATTAGGCTTATATTCAGGCCAAAATATATGTTTGGGTGTGTTGCATGCCTGCAAGTTGCCTGTTGACTAGTGGCAACCTTATTTCATAGTCAAGGAATACTCAGAAGTGGTTTTGCCAGTTTCTTACTCTGAAATACAATCTATAGTGCCTGGTATTCACTGCCAGTCTCCCATCCATGTACTAAACAGAGCTGAACCTGCTTAGTTTCCAAGATCAGGCAGGATCTGGTGGCTTCACAGTATTTAGGCCTGGTGCACATGGTAAAAAATACTACCATGATAGGCTGCAGATATTTAAAGAAGTGTAGTAGGTTCCCAATAACCTTGTAACCAGTATAGGCAATTTCAGTTACCTGCAACAAGATGCAGTCTGAAAATATGTACTTTGAATTTAATCATAATAAAATAGAAATCGAATTAATGAAGCAAAATGTAGCAAAATACAGTATAGTACATACAGTCTTACATGAAAAACATCAGGGAATGTAAAAATTGAAATGATTAGAGCCATATTCACTCATAGTATCACACTATCTCACATTGTCCATGCTGTCTCACATTTCTCTGTTGTATACAGTACTACATGAGCACTAACACTACCCAGACTCTTAGTAGGCCTCTTGGTTCCCTTTTGAGATCTGATCGCCATAGCGTACAGTTTTTCATAAAGTCCTTCTGTTTCAGTCTTTGTGTTGTCTATAATGGCCCCAAAGTGCAAGAGTGGTGATGCTGGCAATCCTGAGAAGCCTAAGTAAAGTGCTTCCTTTAAATAAAAAGCTAAAAGTTCTTGACTTAATCAGTAAAGGAAACAAAACAAAGCATGTGCTGATGTTGGTAAGATCTATGGAGAGGATAATCTTCCATCTGAGAATTCTGAACAAGGAAAAAGAACTCCATGTTAATTTTGCTCTTGTACCTCAAAGTGCAAGTTACCTCCACAATGCATGATAGGTGCTTAATTAAAAAGGAGAAGGTTCTCACCCTGCGCCCACTCTCTTCTATCTTACTTTTAGCTACATATGTACTTATCGTTAAGCAACAGAAATAACTGCAGGCCTTATCAGACAGCATATAACATATAACAAACAGCATACAATTCTTCTGTAGGTGAAGTACAGGGTATTACATAAAAGCAAACAAGACAGCTGCCATTCAGGACTTGATCCTGGATGAACATGCCAACCAAGTATGCATCACAGAAACCTGGTTGGATGAGTCTGGAGAGGGTAATCTATCCCAGCTTGGTCCATCAGGGTTCTCTGTTCAGCAGCAGACAAGGTCAGGGAGGTAGAGCTGCAGTAGTTTATCAAAATTCCATCCCCTTATACAAGTGCCTTATCCCACAGTTTTCTGGGCTCAAGTATATTTACTTGAAGCTAGGGAGACAGGACAGATTAAGGATGCTATTGGTATACTGCCCACCCTCTGCTCAATAGCCTCCCTTCCTGAGCTAACTGAGTGATCTCAGGGTTGGTGTTGGAATCTTCCTGGCTTGAAGTACTGGGGGATTTCAACATTCACACTGAGACTACCCTGTCCAGAGCAGCTCAGGACTTCAGGCCATAACCACCATGGGTCTGTTTCAAGTGGTATTAGGCCCTACTCATGCTGCTGGACACACTCTGGACCTTGTTTTCTGCAGTGGGCACAGTGGAATGATCTTGGGGTAGAGGAACTATCTATAGTTCCGTTGTCATGGACAGATCACCACCTGGTAGGGTTTAGACTCACTGGCACCCCAAATCTCTGTAGCGATGGGTACCCATTAAGATGGCTCACCCCAGAAGGCTTATGGATCTGGATGGATTCCTGATGGCTAAATGGATTATCTATATTCATTTCAACATCATTTCAGGCTGGGCTATGGGACAGACAGCTTTGGTCACCTTGGGAAATTTCCTGCTGCCTATCCTGTCGAAGTCCTGGTTGACCTCTGGAATACAGAAATGGCAGGGCAGTGGACATGATCACTCCCAAGTGCCCCTTTCACAAAGTGGAGCCAAACTGACCCCCTAGTATTCCAGGGAGCTGCTAGCAACAAAACATACAAAAAAGCAACTAGAGCAACATTGCCAGAAAACTCAGAATCCATCAAATAGAACATACGCTAGAGCTTATCTAAGAACCTACTCTGTGGCAACAGAGGCAACAAAGACAAATTTCTTCTTTGTTTACATTGCATGTGCAGGGAACCAGCCAGCAGAGCTGTTTTGACTGGTCAGGGGTCTTTTACACACAGGCCCAAGAGAGGAAAATCCAGATCACTCGACAGCTCGCTGTGAACACTTTGCTCAGTACTTTGCAGATAAAATTGCTCAGAACTTCTCTAAGTTGGATGCTATGATTAGATCCAGTGGATCTAACTCTGGCCTCTGCTTGTCCAGTGAAAATGGATACTTTTCAATTTGTACAACTCAAGGGCCATTTCTGCACTACACAGTTATAGTGCTATTATTCCACTTTCAACATCCTATGGAATCCTGGGGTTTGCAGTTTAGAGAGGGGCTTTTAGAATTCTCAGCCAGAGAACTCTTTGACCTCAGTAAAATACAAACCCCAGAAGTCCACAGGATATTGAAAGTGGAGTAACAGCACCATAACAGTGTAGTGCAGAAATGGCCCAGGACATGAATAGGATCCTTGAAGATATGAGAGCCACCATACGTGCTCTAGATCCTTGTCCTTCCTGCCTTATTAAAAAATCTAGAGGAGGCCAGACTAAGCAGGAATGGTCAATGCCTCTTTTAAACAAGGTAGAGTTCCAGCTTGTCTGAAGGAGGCTGATATAAAATAATTACTAATATAATCCATCATGGATCCCACCATTTTGGGTAATCATCAGCCAGTCTCAAACATTCTGGCATGGTTCTGGACCATGCGGTAGCCTCCCAGCTCCAGGGGTCTCTGGATGATATGGATTATCTATATTCATTTCAACATGGTTTCAGGCTGCGCTATGCGACAGAGACAGCTTTGGTCATCTTGGACAACCTACACTGGGAACTAGACAGGGGGAGTGTGTCCCTGTTGGTTCTGCTGGACCTCTCAGCAGCTGTTACCATTGAACATCTGAGTCATCTTGCAGGCCATTTCTGCACGACACTGTTATAGTGCTACTATTCCCCTTTCAACCTCCTGTGGAATCCTGGAGTTTGCAGTTTAGGAAGGGGCATCTAGAATTCTCAGCCAACCACAAACCCCAGATTTCCACAGGATGTTGAAAGTGGAATAATTGCACTGTTAACAGTGTAATGTGGAAACGGCTGCAGAGATGGAACTTGGAGACACTATTTTATAGTGGTTTTGATCCTTCCCAGAGGGCCAAACCCAGAAGGTAGTGCCGGGGGAGTCCTGTTTGGTTGTTGTTCATTGGAGTCTCTTAGGTTAGATTCTGTCCCCCATAACATCTATATGAAACTGTGGGAGAGTTTTGGAGTTCGGTGCCATCGATACACGGAAGACACCCAATTTTATTACTCCTTTCCACCGCAAGCCAAGGAAGCTGTTTTAGTCCTAAACCAGTGTCTGTCAACAGTAATAGACTGAAATGAGAGTTAACAACTTAAAACTTAATTCGGACAAGACGCTTCTAGTCAGTCGAAAGATAGATTAGAGAATAGGGATTCAGCCTGTGTTAGATGGGGTTATGCTCCTCTGAAGATGCAGGTTCACAGCCACATGTTCATGACACCCACCCCAGTGAAGACTGTGTAGGTTTAGGGGTCTCCAAGAGTCACAAAATGTGTGTCACCTTCAAGAGAAAACACGAAGATGTTGTTGGAAAGTGACAGAAATTGACATGGCACAGAGACAAGCAAGACTAACACAGTAGAAGTAGATGAGCAGCTCTTCAATAGAGTACGGTGCTTAGAAGTCTATTTTTGCAGCTGTGCAGTGGTGTGAAGAAAGTGAATTTATTGTGTGTATTGCTCCAGTCTCAGGTAGAGTGTCAGCTGTTAAAATCACAGAGCTGAAAGAGACCATAGGGGCCATCCAGTCCAACCCCGTCACACAGGAATACACATCAGAGCACTCCCAACAGATGGCCATCTTGTCTCTGCTTAAAAAACTCCAAAGAAGGAGACTCCACCACATCCCGAGGCAGCATATTCCACTGCTGAACAGTTCTGACTGTCAGGAAGTTCTTCTTGAGGTTTAGGTGGAATCTCTTTCCCTGCAGTTTGAATGGGTAGTAATGACAGAGGCAGAAAACCTAGCCACCTTCTCTGTAATTTGTATATACAAATCTGCAAGCAGAAGAGAAAGATAAAATCTTTCTGATCTCCCTAGAAACGTTTGTAGAATTGGAGCCCGTAATATGGAACAAACCCCTTGATAAAATGGGCAATAAAATAAAACATGATCAAAACATTCTATTGCTACATTTGAGCACTGGCAAGTGCATTTCTCTTAAGAAACATTTTGTGTTTGTCTTTCAAAACAGCTGCTGGAAGCACATTAAAGCACACTGCAATAAAAGCATATCTAAATTTAGGAACTATTAAATTAGTAAGACAAGTGGGGCAATCAAATGATACCTCCATATTACCCAGAACTGGAATGCTTCTAATTAAACTGTTTTTGCAGTTCGATAGCCCAAATGCACTACCTCAAGGCTATGACGTGTGAATTTTAGTTGTAACTGTGATTGTGTACTGTATTATTTTATAATAACATTTTTTACACATTTTTATTTGGTCTATGATCATAAATAAATTGATTGAAAAAAATCTTCATGGCATCTTTATTACTTGCACACATGGAAAGTAATCGCTTGAAAAGCTTTATCAAGGTTTCAACAACCTGTGCCCAAGAAAATAAGCAGTGGGCATATCAGAAGAAGTTGGAATAAAGCACTACCTGTGCATCTTGCAGCAATGCTGAAACTAAACACACATCTCACAGCACAGATCTGCTCTGTGAAAGGGTATGCCATCCCACGCAAAACAGACCAAATTCTACAATGTATTTACACAACTGCTTTCTTGAATGTGTTGTGAAGTTCAGGATCTTCTTTAAAACTGTTTCCCTACGAATGTTACATGACAGACTGCCATTTTATAATAAATTGAGTGGATGTTTTTCATTTAATTTTTAAGGACTCATATTACAGATTCTCTGACAAAACAAAAAACAAAAAACAGAAGCAATCCAAAAATATGGTTTATTCAAGGTCTTCTTTTGAAATGACATCATTTAGCTCAGTAAAGAATAGCAAGTAACAAAGTTAATAAAAAATATGGTTCTTGAAAGTAGAAGACCTGTTTATCCTTTGTGTCCAATTAAATAGGCCTGTAGGCCTGCAACAAAAGTAATCATAAATACATGACTTACTCGGGCCAGTAGTTAAGGAAAAACAACTACTGCGTTACTCTCATCAGCAAATCTTGCTGCCTTCTAAAATTGAAACAGAGACAAACTACCAGAATTTATAGCAGTTAACAGGCAACATGAACTTCTACATTTAGAGAGAATACAGTGGGGAAGTCTTTGCATTGCACAAACAAAACACTGATTTCTAAGGCTCACTCTACTGAAGACAAACATGAGCAACACCTTGCTCAGGAATGGGATGCTGCCTTACTGAGGCATTTATTCATCACGTATTATCCTGGTGCCTTGAACAGAGGCAAAAAATGTGCTATGTTCTCTCTAAACAGTTACAGTATCACTCTCCTTAACTGCCCCCACCTGCTTTTCACAGCATAATTGCTGGTAGGTTCTCTCATGAACTAGTGAGAGACATGACCCCATTTTTACAGGGCCCTATGATGCAGGATGGTACTCTGACACCTTTCTGCATCACAAAGACACTGTCAGTCCTGATTATTATTATTATTATTTTAAAGTTAAGTAGCAGCTCAAATGACAGCGGGAACTGGTGAGCCTTCCAAAGGGTAACAGGAAGGAAAACATCAGACTCCAAAATAAGTTTTTTAGCTAAGGAAAAGAGAAATCAAGAAACATGTGTAATTTACTCTTGTTTGACAGACTTACTAGCTCGATAGGTGTGTTTTTGTGTTCCTCCAAGTCACTTCTTGACTTATGGCAATCCCTATTACAGTATTCAATAAATTTCAGTACAGCTTACAGCATTTAAGGACACAATAAATCAAAATTTAAAAACAAACTCACAATTAAACACACAAATTTAAAAACACTGAGAAAATAAGTCTAAAAAAACATACAAGCCATAAAATCAACAACATAAACACAACTCCAATCAAGACAAACTAATAAAGATTTGAGAAAATAAGGTACCAAAATGTCAAGGTGAGTGCCAGACAAACCTTCATGGGGGCAGCACTCCATAACTGGAATACTACTCCTCAGTAGGCCCCTTCCAATTGCTGTTTGCTATGCCTCTGATGCTGAAGAAATCCAAAGAAAGGTCTCTAGTGAAGATCTTACTATACAAAAAGGTCCACGGAGAGACAAGCAAAGTTTCAAGTATCCAGGTTCCAAATCAGGGGCTCCCAAGGTGCAAACCAACACTCTGATCTGAGTCTGGAAATGGGCTAACAGCCAATGTAGTTGGCAAAGCATAAGACAATGATATCAGTCCTAATGGGCAATTTAGCTATTCTGAACAAGCTTCAAGGACAACCCAGTGAAAATGTTTTATAGATTGATGCACAAGCCCAGTTTAAACTTAACCCAGAAAGTATCTAGTACCACCTTATTTTTGTATCAACAAACCCTATGTTGCTTGTCACTAAATTATTTGGTTTCCTTCTCCTTGCTCATACCCAGTGTCTACTCTGCAGAATCTGTAATAGATGTTAAAGAGTCTCATCTGCTCATTCCACAGTTCCTCAAGACATAAGTATTGCTAATACTTATATCAGCTTATATCAGAATTACCTCTAAAATATCTGCTCAACTTTGTATGTGGATTTCATTATTATTGCTATTAAACTTTTGTTACTAAACTTTTTAATGTAATTTAATTTTACTTCTGAAACGTATAAACTGACCTTCATCCACAAGAGATCCCTGAGCAATATATGCAATCATTTAAAATGACCATCAAATATAAAAACTTTCCACATGTTGTTTATGCAAAATTCAAAAACAATTGTAGCAAATTCTATATGGGTAATTCCCTCAAAGCTGCCCTGTCAGCTCAGTGGCCAAGCAGGAACTTGAACCAAGGTGTTTTAAATCCTCTGTATTCACTACACTGTATTGGCTTTCATCTACCACTTATGCATCTTCCCCATACGTTTTTTCAGATGTTCAAGTGCACAGAATAGGCTTCTCCAACCTGGCACCCTCCAGATGTCTATGACTGCACCTGCCATCTACCTCCACAGGCATGACCATACTGGCCAGGTAATAGGGAATGTGTTCTAAAACATGTGAAAATTACCATCTTGGAGAAGACTGACCTAGTTTGCAGTGAAGCAAGATCAGCTGCCCCAGTGCCTTCAGATTAAAGCTAGAAAGCACAGAAGGTGGGGCTAATGCTGTATCTTTGTACTCCCTGCCTCTGACAAGGAGAAATAAAATCAGATACCCAAGCAACCATTACTACTTGCCTGCTAGGGAAGTTATCAAAGGGGGTGGAAAGAAGGTGAAGAATCTACTGCATCAATTAAATATGAAGCAGATGAGCTTTCAAGTCATGTTTCTATTATTATAACTCCCATTGTGAAATGGGGAACCACAAAAAGATACAAGATATATTTCAAGGTTATATTTATAGGAAGCCCCCACCTTTTGAAGCCCTGTTATCTGACAATTCACTCTTTTGATGCTTTCAAATCAAGGACAAAGTCTATTAATTTGATGGGGGTTCCGCTCTTTCAACCGTTGTTCTTCCTTACAGAGGCTCACTTGGAATTGTATGTACGTTGCTTGCAAACGAGCTGAGGGGGGAAATGGCATTAAGCCAGCTGAAAAACTCTGCAAGTAGTGCACCCATGGTCGATCCCAGGTGAGCTTCTTTAAGTCCTTCATGCTCCCTTCAGCATAGTACATGAGTTCCATTTTTCAACCAATTCTGTTTTCTGACAGTATTCTGTTCTCTAACCTGTCAGATAAGTGGGAGAAGCCTATAAAATACCAAAATGAAATATTGTGTACACATTAAAGATGTTATTCTCAAACCCAAGAAGGGTTATTCAAAGTCCAGGTACCTTAATAGAAAATTGTTCTATTTCCAAAAGCCATTCACAGCATTTCAGATGAAGAAAAGCAAAAGCTGAGAGTTCAGTATATTACTTGAGTAACATACTCAGGTACTCTGGGAATAGCAGGTCTTCAAATATGAAAAGAGTAAAACACACTGAAAGACTGGCATCTTTGAACAGTAAGATATAACAAAGCTACTTGTGCACATTTGTGAAGCAACTATTTTCTGAAGTTTAAAAAAGTTTATTCCCAACGCACATTTAACAGTGAGACAGTCAAATATGCTATCTAAAACGAGGCCTTCCAAACATGCTGGCTTACCAATGTAAGGCCTTCCACATCTGTAGGTTTGAATTTCATGGATTCCACATCTGTGGGTTTGACTTTTGTGGATGTATAATTTGTGAATTTCTTCAATCCTCCCCCTCCCCCGCTTTTAAGATTCTTCTTTTCCAGGGGAACTTCCCTTTTGGCAGCTCTGATCGGGCCACCTTTTGCGAGGATCCTGCACCCCAGCCCTAACAAATGTGGAAGGCCAAGTGCAGTCATTTTTCACTGTGATTTTAATGGGCTACCTAAAAAGCCTTTATATTAAAGACACTGAAAGACATTATAATAAATATACTAAAGTAAAAGTCTGAACAAAAACTGCAGTACCATAATCCAGCCAGGTACTAGAGTAATATCTAAAGCACCTCCTAAAAATAAGAAACAACTTATGAGCAACTCAAATCTTGTTAACTTGAAAGGAATAGAAGATGAGAAAACAAGCACAACGTCCAGCCAAGAATGACTGACCCAAGAAAGAAGAGGCTCTCCAACAAGTTAATCAGTTAATTAACTTAGGGATGCTACCTGGGTACAGCTAATGCAGTCAAATGCAACACACGAACACAGTTCCTTACCTCTTAACACAGTGGGCCCTCCACTTTTGCAAGGGTTCAGGCACAGGACACTCACAAAAGTAGAAATACTGCAAATATGTTCCCCCTGTCAAGTGAGTAAGCAAGACTTCCCTTCCCATGCTCTCCCCACCCCTCATCACTTTCCAGAGCATGGGGGAGGAATGCACGCCCATGCTTTCCTGCCCTGTACTCTCCCCTCCCCTCTCCTTGTTACCCACTAAGTGGAGGGGCGGGCACACATCCATGACTTCTCTCTCCACATTCTTCCTTTCCTTTCCCTTGTCATTTGACCAATCATCGGAAGGGAATGAACACCCATTCCTGGCCTATCCGCACACTTTCCTCCCGTCTCTTGCTCAGTTGCCCAAGCACAGGGAGGGAATGCGTTCCCATGCCTTTTCTCCCCATGCTCTTCTCTTCCCTTCCTTGGTCATTTGCCTGAGGGCAGGGAAGGAATGCACACCCACTCCCTCCCTCCTACTCCCTTGTCCAGCCAGGAGAGAACTCATGCACGCATCACACAAAGAATGAAATCTGTGAAGGTCAAACTTGCAAATGTGGAGGGAGTACCGTACTAACAGAAAGAAATTCAAAATAAGTATAACAAGGTAAGTTAAGTAAGAGAGCTAACATGTTGTAGTGGTTTTAGTGGTGGACTACATGTCACACACTCTCAACCCCAGAAAACCCCATTACAGGGTCACCTTTGGGTGGTAACAAGTCAGAAGTAACTTGAAGGCACACAACAAAAGCAAAGTTAAATAGTCTCCTGGGACATCCTGAAAAGGGGGAAAAAAACTTCTTTCAAACAAAGTAGAGAAGAACTGACTGGAAAACAGTTAGCTCCTTGTTTCAGGATACTGAAGGACCAGGTGGCAAACATAACTAGAGCTATTTCACATACAGGAACACGACAATCTGAAAGAAAGATTTAATTAAAAAAAGACCGCTTCAAGTATATACAGTAGAACTAACCCACGGATAATCTTATCAGACTGCTTAATGAATCCCAATTTTTAGAACAAAGGACTTGCAAAAAAGTCTGTTTAGATTTTTAGTAAATTGCTCAGCACGGTAACCACATAAGATAATGTAACAGTAGCAAGTAAAGAAAGCTTAAAGGTAGCCTAAAGACAAAAACATATCAGCTATACTAACATAAACAGTGGAGCTTGACAACTTTTTCCATGAAAGAAAATAAGCACATGCTAATTAAACTTGCAGAAGACAAAAATATGCAGCAGTTTATAAAGACAGAGATTGATTTTATGACCCAAATTTATCCAGTTTATCACCTTACCGCATAGCTTTCCTTCAGCCTTAAGAGCAAAACTGCACAGTCCAGTTTACAATTAAAATGTAAAACACAAACAACTGATCAGTAAGATAATATAAGTAACGTTAAATAAAATCATACGGAAGGGAATAAATACATAGAGTTCAATAAAATAAGTCTTTAAAATGTACCTGAAAGTCTGGAGAGGTAGCCAAACAGAGTTCTACTATGGTGGACCCAAGAGGTTTACACCTCAGTTTCAAAGTAATTTGTTACAGCAAAGACTGTTGAGAACAACAAATTACTACAGGTGGAGTATTCATCTTATTTAAAATATGACTTTTTTTATGCTATTCACTGACGAGGCTGGGGAGAATGTTTCCTCCAATATTGGAGACCCGAGGAAACTCAACAAAATTATTCATTCTAGACCAGACAGCATGTCAGGAAATCACTGACCCTCCCACATTTTTCAGTCCCAGTTCAAGAAGCAGGCCATTTTCTTGCTGATGTTTGCACAATTCACACAAAACATCTCTGCCTACAGGACTGTAGGTTGATACAAACGAAGCGCACTGCCCATCCAATGCTTTTAATTTTAAAAATCCATGCAACAGGCAGTAACTATTGCAGTTTCATGCGGTTTGCTCAACAATTATTCTTACAAAAAGACATCTCATCAATATGGGCAGATATCACACCATTTTGTAGGTGAAGAATTTTTCCCCATTTTTGTGCATCAACATAAGACCCTTATGAGGAAATCAGATTCTTCCCTCAACCTTACCTTTTAAACAAGGTCCTATGGTGCAGAGCAGCATAGGGTCCCTGTTAGCTGTTTTCTTCTAGTAAAATTAAGAAGGTGACATGATGAAGTACAGCTAACCTTCCACATTCACAAGGTAAGGGGTGTAGGACCCCACGAAAGTGGAGATTTCAAATATCAGAACTTGTGTGTGCGCGTGTGTGTGCGTGAGAGAGAGAGAGAGAAAGAGAAGGGGGTCAAAGCATGGTGGGGAGAAAGGGCACTGGGGGTCCAAACCAGGTCAAGGAAAGGAGAGGGAAAGTGAGTGACTCAGCATGGTGACCTTATACATCCTCTCTCTCATCCACCTTTGGGTGTGAGGGAGGACATCAGGAGAGAGTTTGTGGTGCTGAGAAATTGGAGCACAAGTCATCCTTAGCTGGCTAGGGAGCAGCTGGTAGAAGAGGACCAGTGGCGGGTTTTTTTAAAAAAAAGGGTTGTGCAGCCTGGTTGGAGCCACCGAGAAGGAAGGTTCTCCTAGAAAAGAAATGCCTGTAGTGGGGAACAGGGTTTGAGGAAGTTCACGAATGATCAAATCCGTGAAAGTCAAACCACAAATGTGGAAGGCTGATTGCATAGCTGGCTGCCAGCCCATCCTGGGAGTGGCTAGGTCAAGAATTTGGTTGCCCTGATCTATTTTCAATTGCCTATTCAAGGTTTCCCCTTCATCACTGCAATCAGTAGACAGAATTCATGTTATTTCTATACCACTACAACTTAATCCAAACTTCTGAGTGACATCTCCCTGTACTTTCATTTAGATAATGAAAACACAAGAATAAAGTGGGGTTATCACAAAGTCTGTGGGTGATTCTGTAACACCACCTTTTGGACTTGCCCCACCAGAAAGGACAAGAGGTTGGTCCTTTCAAGTTCTACTTTGGCAAGAGCTCTACATCACACAGACATCAAGAGAAATCAAGAACATTATAAAAGAACAGCTGAAGCATATTCAAGAAATGTGAGCTTATTAAATCGGCCTTGCCTGTTCAGTTTAGAGTAATCCTACACATATTTACTTGGGGACAAACTGAATGAAACTTAGGAGGATTTACTTCTGAGTAAACATGCACAGGACTGTGCTACCTAAGAAGAAGACTGTGGCAGGCTGGCAGTACTTTACAAATATAACACAACTGGTAGACATAACATTTATGGCACAGCAGCCAAGCTATATTGTACTGCACAATCTTTTCACAATTACAGAAGAAAACAAAAGGAGCAAAAGAGATCAACTATTTAGCCATCTTTGTAAATCATCCTACAAAAGTCAGTAGCCTGCTCCACCCCTAAAAGAGTACCACCCAGTTGAGGCCTGGCAGAGCCTTCAGTCCATGCATTTCTATGCTGGTCACAGTAATCCCCCTTTTAAAGTCCTTTCCTCTTTGTTTCTGAGTTGAGCACTGAGAACAGACAAATAATACTCTGTCTCTCCTTCTCTAACACAATTATTGCATGTAGTCTGATGTAGCTATAATGTTACATGAGAGTTTCGGCTTTAGACCCTTATTTGATGTTTTAAATCTGGAGGACCACACTTTCCAATGTCTGCTTTAAATCAGCTCAGAAGTTTATGTTTACAGAAAATTTAAATGTTCCTCAGTCATTGTAGACAGTTTGTGAGGTATTAACATATTAAACTAATTCTGTGGTGGGGAGTATCTTACAAAACTTAGTATGTTTGTCTCCTTAATGGCCTGGATTATTTTCTTCCTTCTGTGTATTTTACCCATCACAGCCATAAAGTCTTACTTTCACTCCCTCCATGCAGATTGCCATGTGCATCCTGGAACAGTAGGAACTCATGCATATGATGAGATTAAAACGCAAGAAATTAGTGCTATTTGGAAGTTCTAATTTGCTAGCAAAACTGAAACATTTCAGACTAAATAAGTAGAAGTTATGGAAATTTCTGTATTGTGAAACTACCCAAGGCATTCTCAGAATAAAGGCTTGTTTGCTATTATTCCTCCATCTACAGTAGGGCTAAGATTCCATAGCGTTTGAACAGCACTGGGCAGCACGTTTTCTGAATGTGCTCCTTTTCCTTTAAATCCGCTCCTAGACGATGCTGTTTTATTCGGTTACACTTATTTCTATTCTTTCTCCCCAGAGGCCGAACAGCAGAAACGTGCTGAAAAATACATCACCCACTGCACCACCACTTACTTGATAGAGAATGAATCAAACATGGCTTCCCTCCTATACCTTCCCACTTACATCCTTACGCCCTCCCTCTTCCTGCAGTCAGTTCAAATAGCAACAGCTGCCTCAGAGCAAGGAAGCAAGCTGGTCATTCCAGCAGCTCCCAGGCGGCCACGGAGAATCCACCGCACAAGCGCCTTCGCAAGGGAAAACGCTCAGCCACAAAATGCTTTCGATCCCTTTTGGAAAAGCCAGCCTTAGATCAGCGTTCAAAGGGGGGTTAGGGAACGGTTCTCGACCCTTCCGAGCATGTCTTACTAGACCTGAGCCCCCATCCTGCAAGGGCACTGGAATACACGAAGGGGCAGGGAGCCTTGACCACCGCCCCCCCCCCCCGCTTCCAACTCGACGAGACAGCGCTCCTGCGCAAGGCCCGGTCCACGGGAGACCGAAAACGACCTCTGCCTGCGAGGGCCGCCGCGCCGCTCTCTGCGGGAAGGCGGGCAACCAAGGTCTCAAACTGAGCGGGCGTGGGAACAGTAAAGAGAAAGAAGCCCCTCATGCGAGGGAGCCCAACGAACAGGAAAGAGCACGGAATAAGGGAGATTCCGGCGGGAGGTCTCGCCCAGCCCCGGGAACACAAACGGGAAAGAGGGAGGAGCGCCCGGCAAGGTCCGTTTCTCTCTCTCGTCGGAAAGGAAACACCATTGCTCGCCCGCCCCGCAGGTCGATTGCCGGCTGCAGCCTCAGGAATCCTCTGCATCAGGAAGCCAGCCCAGGCATAATAAATGGTACGAGAAAGGCCGCCCAGCACCTCCTTACACGGACCCACGGGAGGCGGGAAAGCGGGAAGAAGCCGCCGGATTCCCCGCCCGCGCACGTACCTTTTACAGTGTCCTCGTGCCGTTCTCCTTCACTGCTGAGTCCCCCCTTCACTCTCCGGCTGCGCTCCGAGGGGCTGTCGCATCCCTCGCCCTCGACAGCAAACGCGCCGCCTTCGCGCCGTTCCCTCGCTGCCACCCGGCCGGCCAGCCGACCCTCGGCTCGTCTTTTGGTCTCCGCCTCCCGCTTCAGACAAAACCAGCGCGAAAAATCCTTCTCTCTGATTGGCTGCCGCCGCCTTCGCGCTCCAACTCCTGAAGCGGTTCATTCAAACCAGCCGCCCAGCTAGAGGAGAAAACACGCACGCGGCCGCCCAACACCGAGCGCGCCGTAGTCGCTCTGGCCCCGTGGAGAAGGGAGAAGCCACAGACTTTGCCGGCTTTCTCTTTCTCGAACGGAAGCACGCGCGGCCTGCCTCCGAGCCCTTGGCCGTTTGTCGTCTCAGCGTATATTTAACTCCTCTCTTCGTAACAGTCCAACTCTGAAAACAACGCAAATAACTTTACGAACAATAAAAAAGCTCTTACTGTGCACGCGTATCTGCGCGCTTAAATCCTATTAAATTCAAATAACTTTAAAAACGTTAACAACAATAATAGTACAATAGCACTTATTAAAAAAAACAGGTAAGGGTTAATGCTGCATTTATATGCATAATTACCTGCCAGTAAATCCTATTAATTTCAGTAGGAGTCAAGAATCGATGGTAGACACAATAGACAGAATTGTCTTCCCCCTGTTTAAAATCTTCACATGACCCAAAGTCTGAAATCACTGCATGAGGGGGAAAAGGGTCCCACTGTAAAATTTACTTTCCAGGAGAGTTTCACCACAGACCTGCCTTGATTGGAAATGTCTTCTGGAACTGGTCCCCACGTGCCTCACCACCTTCATGAGCATATAACTTAGAAATACAGTTGTCCCTGCAGTTCAACAGCTTCATTGTAGAATTAGATGTAACAGAAAGATGTCTACTTTCATGTTCACAACAGCAAGTCTCACTACTGTACTATCAATACTGTGATTTTTTTAAAATGTATTTGGAGATAGTAAAATGTAGGGTAGACCAGTGTTTCTCAGTGTTCCTGATGCAGGGGACAGGCAATTCTTTTTCCCAATGGGACAGGGTCCAACACCATATTTGTCCCCATTGTCTACAATTGCTTGTTTCTTTCTCAGAGAATGGCATGGATCCAGGGACCACCACTTTGTGAAGCACTGGTCAAGATAATTAACACTGATGTGTTTGTGTGGAAAAGGTACTCACCAGTGAGTCATCTTGGAAACAGTTGCCTCAAGGTTCTGCTTTGAGTCTGATGTTCTTCAATATCTTTATAAATACTTGGATGATGAAACAGAAAGAACGGTTTGTCTTACCTGTGAGAGTCCTTTTCAGTGGTAAAGTGGAAGAGTGTGCTACATTTAGTTGGCTCTGCCTTCATTCAACAGGCAGAAACAGAAGCTGTTTCATGGGAGTTCTTGAGGGGGAGCAACCCCCTCCATGTGGCCAGCCATGTTACAACTAGAAACCTACAAAGGAACCCGGGTGAGAACACTGCTGAATACAGTGCAGGAGTATGGAAGGTCATTGCTCTCTCGAATAAAGAACGGAGAAGGGGAATGAAGACAGGTGAGACAAGAGTGTTACTGCCCTGGCTAGCCCAAGCTTGTGGGATATAAAGATATCTCTTGATATCAATAATTCGACCTCACATACCCATTCCCCTCCACGTGCTTGCAAGGCCCCCGGACAAGCACGCAAACAGGCTCGGCTGGTAATCGCCGTAATATTCCAACACAATACATGCAGGCCAGAAATAGCCGATTCACAGCTTCAGGAAACCTCAAGGCAAGTACCTCAATTAGGTATGCACGCAACTTTCAAAAGATCCTCTGCCCCGTGCTGGCAGCTTGATGATCTGACTATACAATGCTCAAGTACTCTGTGTTTGCATACTGGCTACCCTACTGACAATCTGGCTATAACTCAGTCATTCAAATTCTGACCTTTCGGAGGCTTTGTCTTGTTACCCTGTGTACTGGGGGTCCCAGGAGGAACACCAAAACGTGCTCAACTCAAGGTGGGGAAAATTAGCTCAGAGCACTGCTTAGCATTACGAGAGGCAGGGTAATGTAGCGAGATCTTGAATCCTATGTCTACGGGGTCAGGCCGAGTCAAGGAGCACACAAAAGTTGAAACAATAAATGATGTTTTATTAAACACAAGCAAAACAGTGTATGGGATACATTCACACAAGGTAACTAAAGGAAATAAGGGTTGGAGTGGTACAGAGGGATTTTTAGAGGAGTTGCTGGTTTGGGTGATACTTCACCTGTCCTGAAGCCCAGAAAAATAGAGAGCGAAACTGGGGTGCGATGTAGCTCAGCACGTGGAGCTGAGGGGAGGCTCGCCAAGCAAAGCGACAGCAAGGAGGGATGAAACTCGGGAGCGATCCGAGGAAGGTCTCGGAATCAAGGGTTTTTATAAGGAGAATGTGACTGCAGGCTATGCCGTACTTGGGGGAAAACAATAGATTTGGAGTTGGAGACAAAGCCTCCGAAAGGTCAGAATCTGAATGATTGAGTTATCGTAGAGGTTCTCAATAGAGTAGCCAGTATGCAAACGCAGAGTACTTGTGTATTGTATAGTTAACCCATCAAGCTGCCATTGCGGGACAGAGGCTCTTTTGTAGTTTGAGTGCATACCTAATTAGAGTACTTGCCTGGAGGTCTCCTAAAGCAGTGAGTCAGCTATTTCTGGCCTGCCTGTATTGTAGTTCGAATATTACGGCAATTAATGGCCAAGCTTGTTTGCGTGCTTGTCCGGTGGCCTCGCAAGCACGTGGAAGGGAATAGAGAAGTGCAGCCGAATTGTGATATCAAAAGGATATCTTTTAATATCCCCAAAGCTCGGACTAGCCAGGGCAGTAACAATCCCCCACCCCGAAAATGGGCAATGTTGGGGACAATATCGGGCATTTTCCAATCAAAAAGCAAAAAAACAATTTAGAACCGAATAGGGGCTTGCAGGTTGGTAGCCATATCACTCCTGAGGAAAGGGAATTCCGGGAAGAGCAAAGGATTTCTATCTTATAAAGACAGTCCTAACTAAAAACCTAAACCTAAACACACACACACACCAATGTCCATAACACAATAACAAACAATTAACCAATAAACAATGTCCAATGTCCTGTCAATAGGGAACTGTCGAAAAATGAGCAATGGTAGTAAATAGCAAATGCAATATGAAGCAATCAATGAAATAATCAATGGAATACTGTAAATCCAATGCATAGGCTGGCAATGAAGGCAATCCAATGAGCAAACAGATCAATGTGGAATGAAAGTTCGTAGTCCGGAGGAGGGGAGGTGCGAGCACAAGTCTTGGCACCCCCCCTTGCAACAGGAAAAGTCTTGTAGCTGGAGTGGGCGAGCAAAGCATAAGTCCATCCAGGCAACAGAGCAGGAACAACAACAAAATGTCCAAGTTGGTGCAGCTTGGCTTGCTGCAAGTTCAGGAGCAAAGAGTCTTTGCAGAGTTTGGAGCCTGGAATAGTCCATAGGTTTCCTCGGGTCAGCAAATGGCAGAAGGAATGACAAAAAGTTCGTCATGGCACGTGGAAGACTGCGTGGTCACCTTCCCTGACAGTCACGGGTGTTGTCAAAGAACCAGGAATCTCCAAGTATCGGCCATCAGATGGAGCAGCAACTTTCTTCGTCACGCCCCCCACGCTACTCGGGGGCGATGGTACGACCTCGGGATCTTCCCAGTCTTCTGGATCAATTGACCTATTATAGCTTTAACAGAAAAACTGACAGGATCATTATCCAACGTGTACCATAAATGCAAATATCCGGCTCAAAGCCTACTGGGAATGCAAATTGAAACTGGGTCATCATGACTGAAAAGACTAAGAGTCCACGGGGATATAAATAGCTATTGCGAGTAAAGCAGTATTGGCCTGAGGGGGGCCGTTGGCCAGGACAGTGAGGCTGCTGGTTCGGGTCCCGCATCGGCTCATGGGTCTAGAGACAGGCCAATGTTAACCTCCCAGCCGCATGAGAGGAACCTCCAGTTATGAAGGTCTCATTCGCACCCCGGTCCGTATAACATGGACCTGCACGCTCGCACCCTCCTCTCTCAGACTGAAGCCGGAGCTCCAAGCCTGATGATGTTCCCGAGGGCTTGGGGCGGCTCAACAACCTAGTACCGATGGTTCGATGCTGGCCCCGAACGAGCAGTATCACCATCCACAGATATAGCTGAACTCCGAAGGCAGACCTGAAGACTTGTTGCCTTCGGATAGGCTTTTGCAACCAAGCGGGACATTTAGTTTCAAAAACAATCTATACCAAACATAACACCACTTTCCAATCACCCAAATATAACCAGGAACTATGTACATAAGCGGGAGGTCGGAGAGTTGGCCATCTCTCCCCATCCCGTGCAGACAATGTTAATTTAACCATTGTCATACGCTTCATAAATTGAAGCAAACGTCTCAGATAAGTTAATTTCTGGAATGTCCTTGGAATTTAGCGATACTTGAGGAGCAATTACATTAATGGGAGTCTTCCCAGTAGCTTCCTCAAGCGAGTCTGTATCGGCAATGCCTTTCGGATCGACTAGCTGACCCTTCCACTCTTTCAGCTGAGATACGTGGAAGAACCTCAGCCAGTCTCCCTTTTTCTTGGGAATCCTTACCTGATATACAGCAGGGGAGATCCTCTTCACAATGGGGACGGGGCCAACCCACTTGGCAGCAAGGGAGTGCTTATCCTTATAGAAGTTTCTATATAGGACTAGCTGTCCCTCCTCCCACTGGCAAGGGTGATGAACCCATCCCAGTCTCTTGTCCATTTTCTGTAGATTTTTGCCCAGCTGGGCAGCTACTTGCCTGTGTATTTGCCCTATATGTTGCACTAGGTTCCTCACCCAGTCGTTATTTAGAACCACCGGCTCTAAATCGGAAGGGAGGCTAGTGTCTATCCAAAAAGCCTCAGGCAGCATCATCTTCCGCCCAGTCATTACCATGTGCGGCGTGAAGCCGTGAGAAGCTATCGTGCCTCGGAAGGCCATCAAAATAATGGGCAACTTATTATCCCAATCCTTGCGGAGGAACGCACCATCTTCCGAAGGGCTTCCTTCAGAGAGTGGTTCGTCCTCTCGATGTGACCTGAACTCTGCGGATGGTGGGTGATATGGAAGCGCTGGCGAATGCCCAGTGCCTTGCACAACTCCTGGGTAACTTCACCCGTGAAGTGTACCCCTAGGTCCGAGTCAAGTTCACGTGACACTCCCCACCTCGCCCACACATTGTTAAAGAGCAAGCGCGCTGCCGTGCTTGCCGTGTTGTCTCTACATGGAAAAGCCTCGATCCATGTGCTGAGGGGATCGATGACAGTTAGACAATATTTGTTCCCCCACGAGGTTGTAGGTAACGGGCCTATGAAATCTATTTGAATCCGTGACCAGGGACCCTCGATGCGTTGGTGCTGGATGGGTGCCTTAGGGCCGGAGGTGTCAGCGTTGACCATGGCGCATGCCAAGCAGTTGTCGACCCACTGGTCTGCATCCTGCTTGATCTGCGGCCACCACCCGGTTTCCCTTACCCTGTCCAGAGTCACACTTCACCCTCGATGTCACTGCTCGTGCACAAACTGGATGATGTCACTGCGGAGGTCTTGGGGCACGATCCAGTGGCATTGGCCACTGGCATCAATAGCCCAATACACTCCTTCTAGTTGGGAGATCTTGAATTGACCAGACTCGTCCGAGCCCTTCTTGGCCAAGTCCAAGATCTCAGAATCTCCCTTTTGCAGCACTCCCAGGTTGAACATGGGAGGTATCATGGGTTCCTTAGGATTGACATTTATGGTGGCGATGGGAGCCCCATCATCCTGTAAAGCAGCATCCCGAGCTATGGCGTCTGCCCTGGTGTTCCAAATACATGTAGCCGTGTTCTTCTTCTGGTGTCCTTGGACGTGAGCAACCCATTTGGGGGCAGTCCATTCCTCAATCTGGGCAGCGATCCTGACCCATTTATTGAGATGGGCAATGGGCTTCCCATCGGGTGTTTTGAGGTCGTTTTGGAGCCAGATCGGTAACCAAACACTGGCTGCTTTGGCAGTCCAATCAGAATCTGTGTAGATGGCCAGGGGGCAGTCAAGCGGTTCATGCTCCAGGATAGCCCTTAGAGCTTCTACTTCCGCCGCCTGGCAGGAGTGTGGCCGGGCTTTTCCCTGTAGGGTGAAGGAGTCTGAGACTCGGATCGCTCCATAGCCTGTCCGTGGGCTACCGTCCACGTGCATGGATGACCCATCGCAGAACGAACAAACGAAGCCCTGTAACTGAGCTTCCTCAAGGGAAGCTCCCCATTCCACTGGCCATTGACTAGTGTTTAAAGGTGGTAAAGGGCACTCATGCGTGGTTCCGGTCACAACTAGACCATAGGGAGCTGGTGGTTCCTGCAGTTGCTTCTGAAAATCCACCCCACGTGACACCAAGGAAACAGTCCATTTGGCAATCCTGGTGTTGGACACCTGGCCATTCTGGACTTTTCCTGACAGGATGTACTTAATCAGTGTGTGGGGGGTCTGGACAATCACACGGGCGCCTCCGATGATAAACTCCCAGTGCGTTATAGCCCAGATCAGTGCGAGGCATGTTTTCTCGCATGGAGTAAATTTAGTCTCGTGTGGGTCCAAATTCCTGGAGGTGTAGGCTATCACACACTGAGTGCTGTTTTGTTGTGGTGACAGAACTGCTCCCATACTCCTATCTGAGGTGGCTAGTTGTATGAGGAACGGCTTAGCCATATTCGGGTGTGCAAGGGCAGGTGCTTTCGTCAAGTCCTCCTTAAGTTGGGCAAATGCCTGCTGTTGTGCCGGTCCCCATTTCCACTGGGCATTCTTCTTTAATAGGGCATATAGAGGCTTCGCCTTGGCTGCGAAAGACTGTATAAAGTCCCTGGAAAAGTTGAATGTCCCCAGAAGAGAACGAAAGGAGCGCACGTCAGTGGGGGCTGGTAACTTCGAGATCACTTCTACCCGCTGTGCATCGGGAGTGCGACCTTTGGTGCCTAGACAAAGCCCTAGATATTTCACTTCGGTGGACACCAATTGGGCTTTTTCACGATTGGCCTTAAAGTCAGTGTCGCGGAGGATTCCTAACACCTCGTGGGTGATCTCCCGGATCGTTTCCTCCGATTTGGAATGAATAAGAATATCGTCCACGTAAGACAAGACGTGAGACCTTGAAGCTGGCTGAAGCTTGTTCCACATCTTTACCACGTGGGCATGGCAAATGCTTGGGTTGGAATGGAAGCCCTGGGGTGTGCATTTAAACACATACTGTTGCCCCCAGAACGTGAAGGCAAATTTATACCAACACGCCTCATGCAATGGAATTGAATGGAACGCATTTGCCAAGTCCAAGACACTACAAAATTTGGCTCCTGCCGCAATGGCGGACAGGATTTCATTATACTTAGCCACGACTGGAGCAACGGGTGGGGTGACGGAGTTCAATGCTCTAAAATCTACCGTCAGTTACCATTTCTTGCTATCTCATTTTAGCACAGGCTATAAGGGCGTGTTGCATATGGACTGCATCGGGGTGACTACATCCCACTTGATGAGTCCCTCAATGGTTTTCCCGATGCCTTCCTCCACTTCAGCTGGGTATTTGTACTGTTTCTGAGGTGGGGGGTCCTGGCCTTCTATCAAGACACAGGCTCCCTTTACGGTCCCACACTCTATTTTATCCTTTATCCACACCTTGGGGAATGCTTTCATCCACGGGTCGCTGGTCACACAATGCACAGGGGCAGGAGCTTTAATGGCAGCACAACGGTGCACGGCCGAAATCTCTACTGGTCCCTGATCTAGCTGCCATAGAAACCCATTTCCGTAATCAACTTCGAGCCTGTTTCCCCGGAGAAAACCGATGCCTAAAAGGCCGTTGTCTTCTCCCCAGTTCTCGCACGCCCACAACTGAAAACGAAACGTCTCTATAGACATTGGGATGCCTGTCCATGCCCTAGCTTGGTGACCCCCCCCCCGCCATATCCAGAAAGCTGGACATGCTCGGGCTTGGGTTCACCATACCTCACAAGTTTGGGGTGCAGTACGTTTACTGCTGCACCAGAATCTACAAGAAGGGTGGCAGGAGTCTTATCCCTCTCGGTCCCTATACCTGCCTTCACCCAGAACCTTTCCCACTTGTCTGGCTTCAACCTAGCCACCACGTTGCGGGGAAGCTTCCTGGACCGAGGGCACCCCTATGCTTGCAGATCCAGGTTAGGGTAGTATTCAGTTGGAGGTGGGCTGTCGGTCACGGCCTGGACCGGCTGTTTACTTCCTGCCTGAAGCTACTTATCTAGAGCTTCCAAAAGCTCCGATGTTGGCTGCTTATCGAACTGGCTCATGTCCAGCCCGAACCTTCTGAGCATGCCCCAGACTCTTACTCTATCCAAGGAGTACGTCTGGGCCGTGGGATCGTACCCACCAGACGTCTCTCGAAGAGAGCCCGAGTCAGAGGGCTGTTTGGGGGCAGTGGGCTGCTGTGGGGGACTTCCTGCCTTGCCGGGCTGGCTGCGGAAATCCTGTCCCTGCCACTGCCTGTTGTCCTGTCTGGGTGGCGGTCGCGAGTTCCAATTCCCTCATGGAATGGAATTCGGAGCCGTTTTCCTATGCTGGGAATGGGGCCCATAGTTCTAGTAGGTAACCTCAGCTATAGATTCCCAATTCCCGGTGTCCTTCCTATGCGTCTTAGTGGGAGGTCTTAGGGATCCTGCCTTGCGGAGCAGGTCAGAGACCCGCCGGAGGTTGTTCCCGAACTCTTCCCAGTGGGTGGTGGCTGGATCCACCAAATCTAAAGCCATCTTGGTCTCATGATTAAGACCGCCGTACAAGAGCGTCTTAAATTCGAGGCCATTAATGTCATAACCACAGGGCGTCAAGGGGACCTTCTCGGCCAGAATGGCGAGGAGCTGCTTCCGTGCCACGTAAGCCTCAGGGTTCTCTCAAGGACCCTGTTGCTCCATGACATAGAGCACACCTGCACTCTGTCCAGGCCACAGAATCCTCACTATCTCTCTCATCCAGTTGTGTGCCTCGAGCCTAACCAAGCCTCGAGCCGCCACGGCTGACTCAAGAGTAGGGAGCTCGGAGGGGGACATACAAGGCGAGCCAGTTGGGTCAGGTCCTGACCATTGGCTGTCGGGTGAGAATGGATCACCGCGTTAAGCCATATCATGCCGGTGGTTCTGTTCAATGGACCCAACTGCTCTGCAATAGCTTTGGCCTCAGTAGCACGGCAGGGGACCCTGGTCTCGGTGACCTGCGTCTCCTGCGTCTCTTGCCTATCAGAACTGCCTTCTCCAACGGGGGTGGTCCATCTCGTCATCGACCTTGTCTCTACAGGGTGGACTGGGACCTTAGGGTCACTCCAGTCTGGATTGTGGGGAACGGTTGCCTGAGCATCCTCCGGCAGTGTCTCCCCAGAAAAGTCCTCCGCAAACGTTGGGAGCAGCTGCAGGCACACAGCCGAAATTAAGGCTTTGTGCGTTTGGAGCTGGCTCTCCAGCACAACAATCTGTTTCTGGCAAGCTACGTGGCTAAACAGCATCCTGCTGTTCTCTTACTTGCCCCACCGTGAACTTGGCCGCAGACCGGGCATGATCCAGCTCAGCCTCTAAAGCGTGGGCTTTCTCCTCTCAAGTTTGCACCACTACCTGAATGTTGCTAAGCTTCTGTGCTGACGCCTGCGCTACGGACACAAAAGTCACCTTGTCCCCGCGCAGCGTTTCGACCTTGGCCTGAAGCCAGACATTCTCCTTTTCCACGCTTGCTAATTTCTCTCTGGTCTCTACCAGGGCACTACTAGCATCTCTGGCCGCAAGCCAAAGTCCCCAAGTGGCCAAAGCGGCCTTAGACGGTCCAAATGGGTTCTTTGATTTACGTGGCAGGGTGTATGCTTCACGAAGTGTGGTAAAGGGATCGGCCGTCTGGAAGATGGAGTTCTTCCAGGGGCATTTCCCCTTACTCAACACCCATCTCTCTAGTTTACCTCTGACCTCTTCCTCCAACATGAGGTCCTTGATGGTGACCTTACTACTCTCCGCCATTTTCCACACAAACCACAACTATCTCTAACACTACCTACAAGCTACAAACTACAAACCACAAATGGGACCAGGAACTGGAGTGACGGGAAGGATCACCTAGACCCCTGGGGGGACTGAAGGGAAACGAACTCTGCAGAACTTCTCTAGGAAAGAGGGACGGGAACCTATCTACAGCCTGCCCAAACAAAGTCACTTTGGTACTCCCAAGCCCGGTTTTCCTTCGACAGCACTGGGGACCAAAGGACGAGGTAACGGTTTGGGGACAGGGAGGTCACCTAGACCCAGGGAACCCTCAGGAGTACTCCGCCTACCTGAAGGGGGGGAACAAATGCTCTGGAACTTACTATGCTGCCTGGCCAAGCAGCGGGGGAAAAGGGATGGGAACCTAAACCAAAACTGTTCCTAACAGTCGGGTGAGGGGCGCCTACCTCTACCTCGGGACAAACTTCTTAAAACCCTACACAAGTCGGGACGCACCCGTGCTTTAACAACTGCCAGCGGGACGCACCCGCACTCTCAAAGCTACACAACAACAACAACTGACGGGATGCACCCGTATACTACTCGGGGGGGGGATTTCTCCCTAAGTGCTATTTTTGCCTTGCCACTAGGGTGTTGGATGAGTGTAGCCTGTTCCTACCATGCTAACACTCTAACACTTCCGATCCCAGCCCACGATAGACCCCAAGTTAGGGATGTGATTCCCAGGACAGCTTGTGCGCATCCCTTGCTATCGAACGATGGTTCACCACCTAGTGCTAGTGACCACGCCAGGGCGGCCGACATATACAAACCAAGCAAGAAAGGGGAACAGATTTCCACCCAGATAGAATAGCTCTAGAGCTCAAACACACAGACTCCACACACACGTGTTCCTGCCTAACAGCGCTCTAACTACTTGATCTGCCATCACCTAAGTCAGTACCAGCCTTATTTGAGGAGGTTCGCGACTCCTTCTCAAATTAGGGATACTGGGGCTGCCCGCGTTACTCCACCACTTTGTTACCCTGTGTACTGGGGGTCCTGGGAGGGACACCAAAACGTGCTCAACTCAAGGTGGGGAAAATTAGCTCAGAGCACTGCTTAGTGTTACGAGAGGCAGGTTAACGTAGCGAGATCTTGAACCCTATGTCTACGGGGTCAGGCCGAATCAAGGAGCACACAGAAGTTGAAACAATAAATGATGTTTTATTAAACACAAGCAAAATAGTGTATGCGACACATTCACACAAGATAACTAAAGGAAATAAAGGTTGGAGTGGTATAGAGGGATTTTTAGAGGAGTTGCTGGTTTGGGTGATACTTCACCTGTCCTGAAGCCCGGAAAAATAGAGAGCGAAGCTGGGGTGCGATGTAGCTCAGCACGTGGAGCTGAGGGCAGGTTCGCCAAGCAAAGCGACAGCAAGGCAGGATGAAACTCTGAAGTGATCCGAGGAAGGCCTCAGACTCAAGTGTTTTTATAAGGAGAATGTGGCTGCAGGCTATGCCGTACTTGGGGGAAAACAATAGATTTGGAGTTGGAGACAAAGCCTCCAAAAGGTCAGAATCTAAATGATTGAGTTATTGTAGAGGTTCCAATAGAGTAGCCAGTATGCAAACGCAGAGTACTTGTGTATTGTATAGCTAACCCATCAAGCTGCCATCGCGGGGCAGAGGCTCTTTTGTAGGTTGCATGCATACCTAATTAGGGTACTTGCCTGGAGGTCTCCTAAAGCAGCAAGTCAGCTATTTCTGGTCTGCTGTATTGTTGATTGAATATTACGGCAATTAACGGCCGAGCTTGTTTGCGTGCTTTTCCGGTGGCCTCGCAAGCACGTGGAAGGGAATAGAGAAGTGCAGCCGAATTGTGATATCAAAAGGATATCTTTTTTTAATATTTTATTCAAAATTCTCATTATGAAACATACATATTTAATTGTCAGCTTCATTGAAATATATCTTATCTTCCACATTGATCTAGATTTCATTTTCCAGATTTCTACAAGCTTTAGGTACTGTACAACATTTTACTGTTAGTTTATCTGATAGTTCTTACATTTCATTCTTCATATTTCCGCTTCATGATATATATCCTGTCGCCCCCGCGTAATATAACTTTTATCATGAATTACGTATTTCCAGCTGTTAAAACCCAGCAATTACCCGTTACAATTTGCCATTCTTTGTGTATCTCATCGTCTGATTTCCCCTTTAATCTCTGGGAGACCATGTCCGCATTTTTATTTTCAATAAGTGTAGCCCACCATTGTTCTATTGTGGGTATTTGCTGGGTTTTCCATAACTTTGCATATTCAATACAAGCTGTTGTTATCATGTACAATAATATTCTCCAATGTTTCTTTATACCAATACCCTCTAGTATATCAGTCATATTTAACAAATACAATTCAGGTGTCTTAGCAAACTGGTCTTTCACTAATGTACAAATTACATTATGTACTCCATTCCAATACTTCTTAGTTTTTGAACATGTCCACCACATATGATATATCGTACCGACCTCCTTCTGGCATTTCCAGCACTGTCCGGTACCTGTATTATAAATCCTTTTCAGTTTATCTAGTGTCATATACCATCTGTGAAATAGTTTGTAACAGTTCTCTCTCAAATTCTGGGCTACTGTAAATTTCTAGGTTTTTTTCCAACTCTGCTCCCAAGACTCGAATTGAATTGAATGTCCAATATTTTGAGCCCATAAAATCATTGTTTCCTTTACTGTTTCTTCTTGTCTCTCCTGCTGTAATATCTCTTGATGGATTTGAGCAAGAAGGTGAGGCGGATTTTCAAAAAGCCATTTAATTACTCCAACTTTCTCTTTTGGTTCAATTCCATAAGTTTTTATGTCCATATGAAACCTTTCTGTTAATTGTCTGTAAGGGAACCAACTCAGTCTTATTCCCTCCTGTTCTAGTTTTTCCCTTGTTTTCATCTTAAGATTGTTGGATGCTGATCTCTCAATTATATCATCATACCGCAACCATTTATCTGTATCAGTCCATCTGCCAAAAAAAGCCTCTTGCGGTGAGACCCATGTGGGGAGCTGCCTCATGTTTTTGACTTTATAATCATCCCAGATTTTCAAAAGCGATTTTCTGATATAGTGATGTGAGAAATCTTTATCTATTCTTGCTTTATCATAAAACATATAGGCATGCCACCCCATCCTCAAGTCTGCGCCTTCCAATGCCAGCGTTTTCATATCTTGAAGGTCTATCTAGTCTTTTATCCACATAAAAGCCGCTGCTCTGTAATATAATTGAAAGTCTGGTAGTCCCATTCCTCCTCTACTTTTTATATCTGTCATAATGTTCCATTTTATCCTAGGCTTCTTCCTCTGCCATATAAATTTAGTTAATTCTCTCTTCCATTG
Source organism: Cyclura pinguis (assembly GCA_030412105.1). Taxonomy (NCBI): domain Eukaryota; kingdom Metazoa; phylum Chordata; class Lepidosauria; order Squamata; family Iguanidae; genus Cyclura; species Cyclura pinguis. The sequence goes on from CM059601.1 coordinate 136,366,128, forward strand.
TATGAAAGGTTTCATATTTGTTATCATAGGCAGGTTTTGGAACAAAAAGTTCATTTTTGGCAAAACATTCATCTTTACTGCTGCAATTCTCCCCATCAATGAAAGCCGCAAAGAAGTCCAATTTTGTAGATCTTTTGTTATTTCCTTCCATTTTTTCTCGTAATTATTTTGAAATAACTCATTATTTCTTTTAGCTATCCAAATTCCTAGATATTTTACCTTTAGCCCTATTTTAAATCCTGTTTTTTGTACTAGTTCCCTCTCTTCTCTTTCAGTCATATTTTTGGTTAAAAGAACTGTTTTCTCCTTATTAATTTTGAAACCAGAGAATTGTCCATATTCTTGCATTGTAGAATTCAATTTTTCTATAGATTTGACTGGATCGTCCAAAAAGAGGACGAAGTCATCTGCGAAAGCTTTCAATTTATAATGATATTTCTTAATCTGAACTCCAGTTATTTCTTTATCTTTTCTTATAGCATTGTTAAGTATTTCCATTGTCAAAATGAACAGCAAAGGTGACAAAGGGCATCCTTGTCTCGTCCCTCTATGGAGTTCTATCTTTTGTGTTCTTTCACCGTTGATGACCAATCGAGCTTGTTGTTGTCTAGATATTGCTTCAATCCATGCAATAAATTTCTCTCCTGCCTGCATCTGTTTAACCACTGTCTTCATAAATGGCCAACTAATCATATTGAAAGCTTTCTCCGCATCAACAAAAACCATGGCCAATTTCCGTTCATTATGTTTTTCATAATATTCAATTATGGTTAGAACTGTTCTAATATTATTTCTCAAAGATCTTTCAGGTAGAAAGCCATTCTGATCTTCGTCAATTATCTCTGGTAAGACTTTCTTGAGCCTCTCTGCTAATATTGAAGCGAAGATCTTGTAGTCTATATTCAAAAGTGAAATTGGTCTATAATTCTTGACGTCTGTCAAGTCTCTTCCTTCCTTCGGAATCAGAACCACATTGGCTTCCCTCCAAGTCTCTGGTATTCCATCATTCATTATTTCATTTATAGTACTTTGCAAGGGCATTGAAATTTCATGTTCCATAATCTTATAATATCTTGCAGTAAACCCATCAGGTCCAGGAGTTTTATCGTTCTTCAAGTTCCTAATAGCCTCAACAACTTCCATCATAGTAATGGGATTATTCAAAATTAATCTCTGGTCCTCATTAAATCTCATTCTGTTCATCTTCCCCAGATATTCTTCCACTTCTTGCTGATTCTTCTCTTTTGGGATCTTACTCATCAGTTTCACATAGTATTTATGAAATACTTGTTTTAATCTCTCTTGTTTTGTAATTTTTTCTTCTCCTATTCTAATCTCGGTTATAACATTCCGAGCCCTTCTTTTACACAACATACCTGCCAACAGTTTGGAAGGTTTGTTAGCTTGTTCAAAAGAGTTATATTTCATTCTCCTTATCTGTTGCTCTATTTCTTCCGAGTTGAGTTGATTTAACTGAGCTTGCTGTATCTTCATCTGTAGTCTAATCTGTTTATCTGACGGATTTTGTCTCAGCTGACGTTCAATTCCTTTCATCTTTTCCAAAATTTGCTGCTCAGTGTTTCTCTTTTCTTTCCTGATTTCTGCCATCCATCTGATAAGGTTACCGTGCATCACAGTTTTACTTGCATCCCAGAAGGTTTTCATCAAAAGTTCCGTCGTTAAATTCTCCTTAAAATAATTAGTTATCTCTGTTTTTGCTTTTGTTATATATTCCTCCTTATTCCAAATCACATCATTCAATCTCCATGTTCTTTCTCTATCGTTAATCTTTATCTTTAGTTGTATTGGATTATGATCAGAACATGGATTAGGAAGTATATCCATATCTGTAATCTTCATCAGAAGTTGTTTAGATACCAACATCATGTCTATCCTTGACATAGACTTATGTCGATCCGAATAGAATGTATGTCCATCCAGCTGTCCATTCTTGTATCTCCAAGTGTCATATAAATTTAAATTGTCCATCATATTAAAGAAGCTCTTAGGTAGTTTGCCATTGTTTCGGGGAGATGACTTTTGCATTGTCCTGTCAACCTGAGGATTAATTACGCCATTAAAATCCCCAAGAACAATCATGTTAGAGTTTCCTGTTTCATTAAGATATTTCAATATCTCTTCCTGTAATATAGGGAAAAATTCACCTTTGGCTCCATTTGGTGCATATATCCGGACGATTAATATTTTGTCTTGTTTCAGAGTAACTTCTACTCCTATGTAGTGACCATTTGTGGCCTGAAATAATTGCTTTGCACCAAATTTTGAATTTACATATACCAAAACTCCCCTCTTCTTTTTATCAATCGTAGCTGCAAAGCAGCTACCTAATTTCGGATTCCTGACATATCTCAAGTCTCGAGTCCTAATTCGAGCTTCTTGTAGACATATTATATCAGTATTCTGTTTCTCTAGATGGTGAAATATTTGTCTTCTTTTGTATTCAGAGTTAAACCCCTTAATGTTCCAAGAGTAAATCTTCAAATCCATTTTGCTAATTATATTAATTTTTTATTATTGACATTTATCTTATTTCAGCAATTCGTCATCTACCTCCCCTTCTTCTTGTTCCCCAGTTGCTTCCTCTTGTTCACCATCTTCTTCTTCTCTCTGTTCTGACAGCCTGGGATGCTGTTGTTGTGGCAGCTGCTGCCGCTCCTTTTCTTGTCCTTTGATCCATTTCTGATTTTTTGTCTCCTTCTTTCTCTCTCCTCCCCTCGCTTCCTCTCTTCTCAGCATTGGAATTGCTTTGCTAATTATTTTGATCAATCTCAAATATGTTTAGCAATGTAATCAAAGAGCACTTGCTATTTATATATTATCAGTTCAAAAAATCATGTTATTATTTCAATTCATTGCATATATAAATCCTTTAAATCAGTCCCATATATCCCCAAGATCAATTGATTAATTTATCTTGACATTAAACCACCTACCCAATCAGCATTTCAATATTTTGTTAGATATGAAATATATTTTGTTAGATATGAAAAGTTATATAGAACGGTTATATGATAAGTCCCTTATATATCAATTTATATATGTAGAGTTAAAAGATAAGCTTATATGTATATACGAACCCACTGATTAATTATATGAGATTATATATATCTATACCAAAGCCTTATCATATACGGCAAGCTTAAAATCGACTATAATATGCTTGTTTCATTCATCAAATTCAACCAGTAAGATCATATAATAAGCTCATTCAAAATCATCAGCTAGCTGTGCCTAGGCCCCATTTTTCCACTTCCCCCTTCCAGCAGGTACCAAATCTTCTCTCTCCTCTGGAACTGTTCCCAGACCTTGACTGTGAGAACTTCTTCTCCTTGCAGTGCTGATATTAAAAGTCTGGATAGACCTCTGCGTGGGGGCAAAGTCTCTCTATCTTCTGTCCTTCCAGCACAGCCACAGCAAAAAAGCTCCTTGTAAGCAATTTTTTTTTCCACGGAGATGTCCCAGTAGCAAAGCAAAATCCTCTATAATTCCAAATATTAAATGTTATTCAGTTCATGAATCAGAAAAAAAGAAAAAGAAGAGGAGAAGAAAAATAATCTCCGCTCTGTAAAAGTCTCTTCTCGTCACCAAACAATACTGTACTCCACAGCCTACCTAAAGCCATGTCAATCCCGGAAACACAATCCAAATTATAACAAAATTCAAAAATCAAATCCCTTCCGTCTGTTTACTCCAAACTGTAAAAGCTCGATACTATAAAATTGTCTTCTCTTCTCCAAAACGTACTGTAATCCTCTGTCTTTAAACCACGTCTCCAACACTCCCAAAGTACAATTTATAAGGTCCCAAATCACCAATCCAAATTTATAGCAAGATCACAAAACCGTTTAGTCCGTTTAAAGATCAAAGCCAGGAAGAGAAATTAGAACCAATTTATCTGTCCAATGTCAGTCTTGCCTTTACAAACAGAGACAAAAAAGGCAAAAGGAGCAAAGACAAAAAAGCAAAGCTGAACTCGAATCCCGTCTCTAAATTCTCCACTTTTACTCGTCAATAAAATCTGATAGGGAAATCCATCATGTCTGTCAAATCTGTCAAATCCATCGTGTCTGTCAAATCTGTCAAATCGTCTGTCAAATCTGTCATATCGTTTCAGTCCCTCTTAATCAATCATAACCTTAAAAAGCTGTCCTCTACCTTTATTTCACGATCAGCTGGAGGGCAGAAACTGTCCCCCAGCTTTATTTACTCATGGTCAGCTGGGTCATGTTATATGTCCATTCCTGTTCACTGCTGTAAGTACGTTGTTGTTGCTGTATTGATGGAGTAGAAAACTAGATCAACAGCTTGTTGTTAATGTTAAAGTGAGTCTACTTCTTTAAAAGGCGGCAGCGGTGCTTGTGCCGCGAAATCGGCGTCCCTGCTGAGTCCGTCTTGGCTCTTCGGCTCCCCTGAAGCCTCTCATTCCCTCTTGACAGAGGGAGCTCGGTGTCAGTTTCGGGGGCCCCTTCGAGCTCCTCCGCACCCCCTTTACCGGGGGGGTGTCGAGCCGCAAATCAGATGTTAAAAAAGCGGCTGGAATCCAGCGGGAGGTAGCACGGAGTTAGCGAGTTCACTTCATGCGACCACTCGCTCGCGCCATGCGACCGGAAGTGCTATCAAAAGGATATCTTTTAATATCCCCAAAGCTCGGACTAGCCAGGGCAGTAACAGTCTCCAGACCCAAACTAATTGTTTTCCCCAAGTACAAACTAGTCTGCGGTCACAATTTTCCTGACTTTGAGCGCTTCCTTGGATCGCTCTTGGTTTCCATCCAGCCTTGCTGTCGCTTTGTCCAGCGAGCCTTCCCCTCAGCCCCACGTGCTGAGATCCACGCTCTCCATCTTCTCCGCTTCCAACCGGGCTTCAGGACAGGTGATGTATCACCCAAACCAACAACTCCTCGAAAAATCCCTCTATCCCACTCCAACCTTTATTTCCTTAGTTATCTTGTGTGAGTGTGCCACATATACTATTTGATTGTGTTTTTAATAAAACAACATTTATTGTTTAAACTTCTGTGTGCTCCTTGACTCGGCCTGACCCCATAAACATAGGGTTCAAGATCTTGCTACGTTACCCTGCCTCTTGTATTGCTAGGCTGTGCTCTTTGCTAATTTCCCCAACTTATATAATTGAGAGCGCATTTAGGTGTCCTTTCCGGGACCCCCTGACTCGGCCTGACCCCGTAAACATAGGGTTCAAGATCTCGCTACGTTACCCTCCCTCTCGTATTGCTAGTCTGTGCTCTTGGCTAATTTCCCCAACTTATATAATTGAGAGAGCATTTAGGTGTCCCTCCCGGGACTCCCAGGAATCAGGGTGACAAGAGTCTAGGATAGATGGCTAAAGAACTTTCAATGGAGCTAAGATTTAAAAGGGACATGTACAACAAATAGAAAAAAGGGGAAATCACCAAAGAGGAATTCAGACTAATAGCCAGCAAATGTAGGGAGGAAGTCAGGAATGCTAAAGCACAGAATGAAGTCAGGCTTGCTAGAGAGGTTAAAAACAATAAGAAGGGCTTTTTCGATTATGGCTATAGCAAAAAGAAGAATAAGGAAATGATAGGGCCTCTGAGCAGATAGGATAGTGAAATGCTAGCAGGGGACAGAGAAAAGACATAATTACTGAACACCTTCTTTGGTGTGGTCTTCTCTCAAAAGGAAAAAATCTACCTGAGGAAAACAGACCAGATGATGTGATAGGGGAAATGCAGCACAGCATAGGTAAAGAGGAAATACAGGAATACCTGGCTAGCCTAAATGAATTCAAGTCTTCAGGACCAGATGAACTACATCCAAGGATACTAAGAGAACTAATTTCAGAACCCTTGGCAATAATCTCTGGGAATTCCTGGAGAATGGGAGAAGTCCCAGCAGACAAATATTGTCCTCATCTTCAAAAAGAGAAAAAAAGAGGACCCAAACAATTACTGTCCGGTGAGTGGTAATCAATATTGGGACATCAATACCACGAAAGATTCCAGAGCAGATCATTAAATGGTCTATAAGCACTTAGAAAGGAATGCCGTGATCAGTAAAAGTCAACAAGGGTTTCTCAAAAACAAGTCATGCCAGATGAATCTGATCTTTATTTTTGATAGAGATACAAATTTGATGGATGGAGGAAATGCTGTGGATGTAGTGTACCTTGATTTCAGTAAGGCCTTTGACAAGGTTTCCCATGATATTCTTGCAAAAAAGCTAGTAAAATGCAGGCTAGACAATGCAACCATTAGGTGGATTTGTAACTGGTTGACTGACCAAACCCAAAAGGTGCTCACCAATGGTTCATCTTCACCCTGGAGAAAAGTGATTAGTGTAGTGCCACAGGGTTGAGTCCTGGGCCAGTGCTATTCAACATCTTTATCAATGATTTGGATGAGGAAATAGAGGGTGTACTCATCAAATTTGCAGATGACACTAAAGTAGGAGAGATAGCTAATACCTCAGAGGGGAGCATCAGAATTCAAAATGACCTTGACAGATTAGAGAGCTGGCCCAGAGCTAACAAAAATGTAGGGAACTACACTTAGGAAGAAAAAATGAAATGAACAGATATAGGAAGGGTGATACCTATCTAGAGGACAGTACATGTGAAAGGGATCTAGGAATTTTAGTAGACCACAGGCTGAGCATGATTCAGCAATATGAT